>AP028256.1:10832500-13332500 GCA_030269945.2 Trilocha varians | reverse complement strand
AACACTAACCATACCTAAATTTAGGATGATTAGAAATATCTACAAAAGATTGTGGAGATTAAGGGATGGATGCGAATAGTGACTTAGTTGATGAAGTAGGTGAAAATGAAAGAGATGATTGGCCGGCTGTAATATTTTTGTCGAGGGGAACCCGCCTGCTCAGTCCCCCGTCGCCAACGGTTCGCATACTGTGACACCCAACGTTGGCTCCAGATGCACCCCGGCGACCCCCGGGTAGCGACCGTAAATTATACCTTTTATTTTCCATATTCATATTTTTACAGGATTTTAGAATCGTTAGTTCGGATAGGTGATAGCTTAGGTGTTATAGCTATAGTTAGTAAAATCTCTCATCTCATGATGATATTTAGATCTGGATGTTATGATCTTATAGTAAGTGCCTGTATCCGTAAGTCCCCTCACCGCGGCAAGGTGATTCTATGGGGGGGTTATTATTATTATAAGATGTATCAAGAACCCTAAAAATGAAGAGTTTAAAATGGTTTACCTTAAATATAGAAACACTTGTAATGACTACATAAATACAACAGAGACATCAAGAACACTTGGAAATGTATAAAAAATATTTGCCACATTGCGAAAGAAAAAGGAAATAATACTGCTCTACTTGAAAATATAACCGAAACTACAAGTAAACTAAATGAAATAAATAACTTCTTTTCGTCTGTTGGTTAGAGATCTGTCATCATTAATGAAGACGTTAAAAAGTAATGGTCCCAGATTAGATCCCTGTGGCACGCCAGATCCTGCGTAAAATAAATCGGACATTCCACCGTCAACGACGACAACCGCCAATCTTCTCCTCAAATACGAGCTGCACCATAGCAAGAGATATCCTTCTACCCCCAACAACCTAAGCTTCTGAGTTAAAATATCGTGGTTAACTTTGTCAAAGGTCTTCGAGAAATCCTTATAAATCGTATCTACTTGTAGGCCTTGGTCGACTGCGGGAGTCACTTCATTAGTATATAATACAAGATTAGTAATGGTAGATCTCTTCACAATAAACCCATGTTGGTAAGGAGATAGATTATTCTTCACTCGATCGTATAATAAGGTGTAAACGAGAGACTCAAAGACCTTTGACATAGTTGAAATTATTGAAACCGGGCGATAGTTGGAAACTAAATTGCGTTAACCATTTTTAAAAATTGGAACTACACGTGCTTTCTTCCATAAAGTAGGAAAGACGCCTGACTTCAAAGAAGAATTATAAATTATAGTCAGCGGAATACTTAAACAACTCGCACATTTAGATAAGAAGATCGGAGGTATACCGTCAGGACCTGCTCCTTTATACAAGTCCAATTAACACAACTTCCTAGGCACGATACTTGCTGATAGCTCGCCAATCCCATGGGACATGTAGTTAAACTGAAAGCCACTACCTGAACACTCATCAGTACCCCAGCTATCATCACCGGATGTGGCATCAAAAACCGACTGAAAGTGCTTAGCAAAAAGATTGCAAATATCTTTGGGACTCTCAGCAAGTGTATCACCATAATTCATTACAGATGGGTACGATGAAAAACCCTTTCTTATGTTTTTGATATGGGTCCAGAACAATTTCGGATTATCCTTTATTTTATTTTCAATATTTTTCACATACTTGTTATAACACTCTTTAAATCAATAACCTGCAATCCCTCTTAACGTAATCAAGTTCCAATTTATCTAACGGGTTGTTGTACTTTTTATTTTGTTTCGTAGCTTACTTTTAATTTTAATTAATTTAATTAGTTGTTTTGAATACCACGGTGGGTATTTACTATGACTTTTCTTTGTCAAGGGTACGTATTTATTTATTACTTCATTTAATTTACAATACAATACTTCTACTAAAAGCTCAACATCGTAACAACATGATTTAAATTCCTCATCCCAATTTATGTTGTTTAGTGCTTGCATTACTTCATTATAATCAGTTTTATATAAAAGTTTAGTTTACTTATAGTTTTAAAATTCTTAATAAAGGTGTTCACCTGTAATACGATTTCCAAAGGCGGGTGATATCTATCCACTTGTCTTAATGGATTGTCACAGACACTCACATCTATGTTACCAATATTAGAAAAAATCAGATCAAGCTTTTGTTTTGAAATTTTTTTACAAAATTAAACTGTCTGAAGTTATGCAATGTAAGAAAGTCCTCAATAACCTCACCAACTGCGAAATTACTACAGAAAAAAAGCGGAGCATCAACATCGTCGTCAGCAGTCTGATTCCATTCAACACAGCTTAAATTAAAATCCCCCACCACCAATGCAAAATCACTGTGACAATCTCTCATTACATCAGTACATGCATCAGTAAAACCATTCAGAATTTCAACATTGACTGGTGGAGAAAAGTAGACGGCGCAGATTTTTAATTTATTACGATTATTTAGATTAATTACTACCCATAAATCTTCAATGTCACTCTCCCACTAGATCATTCGACATGAACTGAGTTTAACGGACACTGCAATCAACACCCCTCCCCCAGTTTTTTTATGTTTACTTAAATTCGATCCCTCCTGTATACCAAGAAATCATCATTAAATAGCTCAAAATCATAATAATATATTCCGGTGCACAACCAAGTTTCCGTCAATATATATACATCGTAGTCATTATTTATTATGTGTTGACGCACATCAGTCACGCCACGGAGGTCTCTCGTGTTCTGATAGTAACATCGCAACGAATTGGATTTTTTACACATTTTACATTAATATTTAAAATGAACAAATAAGAATATTAAAATATGAACACTAAAATAAAAGAAAAATAACAAAAAACTTAATGTATAATTTTTTACCAGTTGTTTATATTAAGGTCTTTAATTGTTCTACACTGCCTATTGTTATACTTGGTGATGTTTCATTTTTTCTAACGAAGATTCTTCCACTGCGGACCCATAAAAACTTATAACCCAGTTCTTTCACTTTTATTCTAGCCGCCGCATGGATTTCTTTATTGATCGGTGACAAATGCTCCGTAACGTAGATGGGGCTAGGTTTATCGCCACCAATCTCAAGATGACTACTATGTAACCTGTTTTAAGGGTTGCTTTTATTGTATTTTATTGCAGCCGCAAGCAATGCGTCGCGAACACGGGGAGTGCTAAGTCTTATTAAAATGGATCTAGGTCTTTTGCTATGGTGATCTTTTTTAGCAACCCTTGTACAGTGTTGGATCTCTGTATCCTTTAAATCCATACCTACTACCTTACCAAGTTGGATAGCGACATTTATAAGATTTTCTGACCTGTGTTCCGGTACGCATTGCAACTCAATATTATTGATACGCGCATACTGTTCCACGGAGTTCAACCGCTGAGTTAGGTCTCGGATAGAATCTTGTAGTTAATGATTATCCCTTTCCAATTGTGATGTTTTCATGATATTAGTTTCCAATTTTGTTTTTATGTCATCAAACTTCTCGCTTAAGAAAGATAAAGATTCTTGAATGTTATTTGTAAGATCGTTCATTTTACCCAGCGGTTCTCTTACAAGTTCTTTGACGGTATCGCGCAATGCCCTATCTATTTCGCACCTTATCAAGTCTCGTAGGTTTTCTGTGGTTAAATTCGCCAATGGTGTGTTGCTTTCGGAGACTGGAGACACATTCTGCAGTCGAGTGCTGCATCCGATAACTATGTCATCATTGGTGTTAGTAGACAACTGAAGTTTGCCATGAATTGACTCGGTTGCACCTTCATTCCTATTTTGCACTGGGGTATTAGTGTTATCTCGCTTCGGTTGTCTACTGGCACATCCGGGACACTTCCAATTGCTTCTCTTCTCAGCATTCATAAGCTTAAATTGCTTGTCAGAAATATTGGCGCACAGTAGATTATACCATAAGCTGCAAGCAAAACATTGCAGAAATGATCTCCCTTTGATGACCTCCATGCATCCAGAGCAACTTCTTGTAGTCATTTTAAAATACTTCCACAATAAAGAATAAAATCTATTTCACAGAAATTCAACTTCAACGCAAAGAATCTTTGTTAACCGAGAACTCACGTATATCTTGCACGCCAAAATAGTCTTTATTCCTACGCACCAACCGTGATTGTAGCTTGCGTTACAGACGTGTTTTAGTAAACAATCATCATATCATCACATATACACTGTTTTTTTAACACAATAGAGTTTATGAATACTATTTTTCATAAACTTTTCTTACTGCTTTTTTCAAATTATTTTACGAGATACGTATTTCGTGTACGGCGCGCGATTGCGTTCCATTTATAAACATATGTACTTAACAAATATTTGTTACTATTTAAAATGATTTGTTATTAATTCTGAAGGTAATACCAAAAAATCAGCCTTTATGAAGTAGGCCTCTATTTTACCCACCTTTAGTACCGTATATCTTCCAAAGTCACTACAACCCAAACTTGATAATTGGCCATCGTTCATACCTGTGTTAGGAACATGTGCTGACAAGTTCTCAGCCTTTATAAAATAACGAAGGTCTGGCTGTTCAAAGGCTCTGGCTCTATTATCCTTTGTATTACATTTGATAAAACATTTCTTAAAAATAAGCAATCAGCGATTAGCGCTCTATACTAATGAGGAACTGCAACACGATGCGCTTCGTGTCAAGGACAAAATATACTTTGTGAATCAGGCTCTTTACACAGCTTAGGAGCATACGCTTCCCAAAATCATGGTACAAGATCTCCGCAATTGGGTATTTGAAATTTTTTTTAAAAATAATAATTGGAAAGATCATATAAAAAATAGTTTTTTTTTGTTTGTGCACTATACTAATTCAAAAGAAAGGTATATTAAAGGAAAATTCAAATTTTTGAATTCAGTTCCGAAAATACACCGACACATCGCGAGCGTGACGTCATAATGTTAGTTTTCACTCTTCACTTGTCATTAATATTTATACTAAATTCAAACAAATTAATATTTTGAAGTCACAGTCAATCACGCGGCGTTTAAAGTCAAGTGATTTTTAATCAAATTTAAATTGTTTAAAATTAGTGCCCGACCGAAACTGGTTTTTTGGCCGAAACCGAAACCGAAACCGAACCTTCGGCTAGGCTCTTAGTTTCGGCCGAAACCGAAACCGAAACCGAAACTCACAAATTTCACAGATTTTTTTTTGTTTTTGAAAATGTCCTTGACTTTGGTGCATATTTTATCATTCCTCCCAAAATTTGTTCTTCATTATGGGTTATTCAAAAATTATGTCACACGTAAAGGGGAAAGGGGAGGGTGTTTCAAAAATATTTCAAGTTGTGACAATGAGGAAGAAAGAGGTTTCAAAAATGTGATGTGTGACGAGGGGAATAGAGAGGGATCATCAAAATGTAACCTAGTGTGACAAAGGGTTGGGAGGGGTTGTCTCTAAAATAAGACCAATTGTGACAGAGGGAGGGAGCGGTGTCTGAAAAATACGATAATCGACAGCAGTCGGCTTGCTTGGCGGACTATCCGAAGTATCGTGAGAGTGTCACGAAGAGGACGTGACACTCTCACGCTGAATACCCGTCTGAGTCAAAACCAACCTAAGTCGGGGAGCGCGGTTTACCATTCCCCGGTTGCTATTACGAAAAGAGTGCAACACCGTCTCTTAGCGTCTTAGTAGGACCTGGTATTCTTAGGGGGCCAGATTACGGGTCAGATCCCAAACCTGTTCCCTCGCCCGACGGTGGCGTGTTCTTGCGCGGAGAGAAGAGCTCTCGCTCACATGTCTTGAGATGGTGGACTCGCAGAAGTTGAGCCACGTCGTCCGGTAATGACAAGTCCTTCATGACACGGAGCTACTACTTCCAAGCGGGACAAACAGCGAGCGTATGCTCCGCCATGTCCAGGTCACACGCACAATGATAACAACTCGTCGTCGACTCCACCCGTATCCGATGCAAGTACTTACCAAAGCCGAAGTTATTATCTACCACAATTTAAAAGATTTTTATTTTTTATTAAATCTCGTTTCAAAAAGGACAAATCATAGCCCACGAGCAAGCCCTTGAATTCTTGAGATTGGGTTCATCGACTTTCCAAGCAACACACCATGTGGCAAGGAAGAAGGGGTAAAAAATCATGAAATGTATCGACGTAGTTTGTGGATAACCCTGAGCAACATTTAATTCTGAAATAATAAACTCTACATGACTCTTCTTTTAGAATATTAGGAATTGCTTAAAATCTCCATTTCAGAACCCCATTTATCCGTTATCAATCTGTTAATTGTTATCAAAAGTTTCGGTTTGGCCGAAACTTTCGGCCGTTTTTTGGCCGAAACCGAAACTAAGGCCGAAACTCGAATTTTGGCCGAAACTGGCCGAAACCGAAACCGAAACCGAAACTTTCGGTCGGGCACTATTTAAAATAAATTGAAAAAAAAAAATAGACGTTTTTTGTATTAAATATTATGAATATTATTAATAATGAAATTTTAAAATACATAAAAAAAAACTTTCTTTTTCATTTTCCCAATTAGACTGTACTCAGACACAACGATCAGAACAATGGTAATAGATTCAACAAACCACACATCGGGCACCTCGTGAGCCAAGCTAAAATACTGCTAAAATTAGCATTTTAGTATAGTATATTAGCAGTCTTTATATTAATTATTATGTTTGACTTTACGAGGATCTTGTCCTGTAAAAAATATTATATTATTCTCTCCGTAGACATTATAACTACAACACTTCATCACATGTTGTTCGGCACTACCTATGTAACATTTTAATAAAGGTTTTCCTAAACGCAATTTATGTTTCATTGACATTGTATTCAGATACTATTTTCCATGGTTTATAACTAACTAAGTTTAGTCTTTTATTTTTGTGTTCTTTTATACATAAAGTAATTAACGTTGCTTTGGCTATATGTCTAATGAAAGGTGGTGATCGTCTTGGTGTCCTTAAAATGTTTTTTTAAGATGTTACAAAATGAATGAAATGTAATGATGTTAATCTTTAATATTTCACGATTTGCTGTAAGTGTTTGGAAGTCTTTCTTTTCTAGATGAACCTGATGATTCCGATAATTCTTTTGTGTTACAAGTTGATACTTTGGACATAATCTCATATAAATTAAATAAAGAGTAATTTAGGTCGGCCATTTTGATTTTTTGTTATTATGGACATATATTATGTACATATTGAAGGTGAAGGTGATGGTGATGGTTATATACGACCAGTAAAAATATTATTACCAAAGAATATGGCTTAATGCCTTAGTAATCGCAACTTAAAAATATCTAAAATTCTTGCAAAATAATAGTTTTTCGACAGCTGATGATTGTGGCGGAGGTGTGAGGTGCGCGAGATCACTAGAGGTCGTTAGTCAACAATCTTTTAGCCGAAATTGTTTATGTTTGAGGTAGTTTTGTAGAATTTAGGTTAAAAAAAACCTTTTACCTATTTTTTGTAATATTCCATATTAGAACAGAGTACTCATCACCCTCCTGCAATATGCCTATACCTTCTTTACAAAATCACCCTATATACATTCTGACAAAATTTTGAGTATCTTTTTGTTAGTATCGGCTCCCAAAGCATTTTATATAAAATAAAATAATTAAGTAGGCAGATATACGCGTTGCGAATTAAGCGTTTTATAATATCAAAGTAGTTATTCTGAAATGTTTTGAAAAGCTGCAATGCAACAATCAATCAATCAACCCTCACTAACTACGCAAAACATTTTGAAATCAGTGTCAGAATTTAACCATTACTTTAGTGAAACTAAATAAACAACAAATACTCTAGCATAGTCCTGCCTACTGACTGATTAGGACTTATGGTACCTTAACGCACTGTGTCCTGGTCACAGAAATAGGTCCGAACTTATCGTTCACGGGCGTCGTGACGTCGATGCTCGAGAGTGACGAGTCTTGGAAGGCGACGCTCCACCACCCATATTGCAGAAGCAGGCCGCGGGGAGTGTAAGAGAGAAAGAGCTCTTTTCACCACGCAGACGCCGGTCGCCGTCGGGCAAGGTGGCGGAACCAGAATCTCGCGCGGAATCAGGTCCCCTAAGAATTTCGGGTCCCCAACGCTACCCTGTGAGAGGAGGTCCAAGAAGATGGCGTGTTTCGCTCAGCACGCAATTTGTGTCAGAGCAACCGGGGCATGGAAGACCGCGCTCCCAGACTCATGCTGGTTCTGACCGAGCGGAGTATTCCATTGGACGGTGACACGCCCATCTTGGCGGGCTTCGGAAAGCCCGCTGACCGAGAGAGCCGATGGCCGTATCGGGATACGGCTGAAAGTTTGTCATCAGGGGGCGTCGCGACGGGAAAGAGTGCCGAAGTGCGTAACTCGTTGTACCGTCCCGCTAAAACCCGTTTTGGCCTCAGCCGGAGTTTGGACGCTGAGTGTGAGTGTTTGGAAGATTTAGTGAGATTCAAGTTCCAATTCGGCGATTACCTCCACCTCAAAAAAAAAGCCTAATATACATCATAGTAAAATTCAAGGGTTTTTTTTAATCTTTTGAGAGGAGCCAGTGGTCTTAGCAGCAGTGTGTGAATTGCAGCGTGTTTTTCGATAAATTTGACAGATTTTCATACGTTTTAAATTTATTTTACTAAGCCCTACGACGCTTACGGCGCGGCGTAGGCATTGTGTTTTACGCCGTATCTACATTAAAAATAAGGAATATATTACTTTTGTTTGGCATAAAAAAGGATTTTGGCCTAGAGTCAAATAATAACGATCAAAGTGAATATCTAAGTTGTTTCATCTATAATTCAAAGCAAGTAATTGCAAGCAGTATATATTTTGAAAACTTGTGCACTATTATCTTCAAAGAGTACGTAAAAAACCTTTAAATTATTGTTAGAATTTCATAGTAATTTGTGAGTCATTAATTATATTGCGATTATTACCTAAGTTTATTACAGAGGAAGCAGTTTGTAAATTATATCCACTGACCCTATAAATTGGCGTACACTATGAAATAGAAATAAAACTTTCAGAAATTTAATTTGAGTTCGTCTCATTCTGGTCATCTAATTATTAGTTGAATTCGTACATTTTTATTCATTCAATTTCAAAAAGCTGTGTGCAATTTATGTAATATACAATGTTTAAATTTAAGTTTGAAGAAAAGGATGCACTGAAGTAAGTTTATTAACAATGACAATATCTTTCCTTAATATTATAATTTAAATTTTTAATCAACTTATTTTTTACATTAAATTTAAAAAAAGATTTAGATAATACAATACCAGCTTTATAGTTTTTTTGTTGAAATAATCATATACTACCTATATTATTGGGTAATTCCACAAATTTTCACCGTAAGTTGGAAATCGAGATGCTTCGATTTGTTCAAATTCGGCTTTTTTGTGCAGTATAATATACATAAATTGTCTTTTCAGAAATTTGGACGAAAGATACTACTTTGAGGAAAATAGATTTCCAACTTACTGTACAAAATTAGTGGAATGGCTATTATATATTTTCAATTATTTTCCTTATTGTTAATTATATCCTGGATGATAGTCACTATTAACTTTAATTTTTAAAATTTTATTAAAATAAAAAATAATAAAAAAAAATTTCGTCATACTATGGAAGTCCGCAATTAATCCGCGTTACAGATCCACCCTGTATATTTTATATAATTAGTTACTCTGTTTTTTTTAGAAAAGTTGGATCTCCTCTAGAATATCAACACATGAAATGGATGAAGTTTAACTTAAATAACATAGGTGGTTGGCCAGTGGATATGAGCGACAAAACTAAACCGCCATCTCTTTTTCAGCGATATTTCACGTTCATTATAACCAATATGACTCTAGTCAGTCAATTAATTTACATTGTTAACAACAACGCGTCAAATACTTTATTTGTAATGGGACAAATGTATATAACATTTATGTTAAATATTGTTTGTTCGGTAAGTACTCAGTACTCAGTAGTTGTATTTTAAAGAATCACACAATTGGTTGGCGTCAAAAAGGTATGCATGTTTAAATATTTAATTAAACACTGTTTCTTTTTGGAAATAAATGTTTTCTTTGAGCATAATTATTATTCACTTTGACAAAACATTTGGCATTTAGTGCAAAACTACTATACTTTTGACACCTATTATTAACATTTGTTGGAATCAACTAAGTTCTGGCATGGATCCCTGGCCACTGTGGAATCTCGGGTATCGAATCAGCTGATAGGTTTGCAAGGGAGGACATCGTAATGGGCATTAACCACAGTTTTGTTTACCCCGATTATTTTTGTTCCCTTTCTAGGCCCACCCTATACCACGACTGGGATAAGGTCTGGCAGGCGTCAAAATTGACTAAAGGTAGAGCGTATGGTAATTTACAACCTGACCTGCAAACTCGCCCTTGGTTCTTTAAGTGGAAAGATATTAAGAAAAGAGTCATATCGACGGTTCCGTTTGGGTCACATTTCTTCCCCGCTGTTTCCAACTAAGATTAGGGTTAGAGATAACTCAATTTGCGAGTGCGGTCTGGAGGAAGGGTCTACAGATCACAAATTTTTCAATTGCAGACTTAATAGATCGTTTTATGACCAAATTCAAAAAGATATCCCTAAACCCGTAAATATGGCATTCCTCCTAACCTTATGTAACTCCACCTTTATATATAAACTTATGAAATTTATAGAAAGTGATAATATTAAACTTGAATTTATCCATCACTGATTCCATTTTTTCATTCCATTTATTTTATATTTCTATTTTTACATTATAAATCTATATAATATATTAGCATTTCCTACTGATGAAGCTGGAAACCGAACAATACTTTGGCTTAGTGTCTTAAAGACCGTGTACTGTGTGAGACATCACTTGACATTGGCGAATCGTCCCGAGTCTTGATGGGCGAGGTCCAGAAAATCTCGGACCGGAGGTTTTTTTAGGATGGCTCAAAAACTACTGGACTTTAGGACCGCTTTTAAAATTATTTCACGATTCGAAAGCTACATTACCAACAAGGATTTTATATAGAAAAAAGTAGATATCCGTACCAAAACTTCAATAATGTAAGCCAAGTACTTCAATGATGTAAAAAAAATACCCAAAAACTTTTTTGCATGGCGTGCGCTGTGGAAACTACATATTTATACGTGCTACGGGATCGTAGGTTTTATTAAAATCTAACAGCGTTGCATAAACCCCTTTTTGACGGATGAAGTTGCGAGGATCAGCTACTTTTTAAAAAGCGAGTCAATAACTGAAAATTAAAATCATAATTTCATTTTTTAGGCTAGATGCATTATCCACTGCACAGACAAATATAAAAAAATTGTGAAGACCTTCATTAACGATGTTCATCTATTTCATCATAAGCATGTGTCAAAATACGCTTTGCAGGTAAAACCTTACGAAAAATCAATATTATTGTATGTATTGTTATGTATTGTATTGTACCAAGCGCATACTTTGTCTTTATGCTCTAAAACGAATCGTCTACTTCAGTCGGTTTTTTTTTTGGACGGGAGGAAATCGCAGGACTTCCACTCGCTCCGCGAGTGGGGTATGTGGGGGTTGAACCGCACTAGAACCGCGGTCTCTCGACCAAGCCTCCAGATTGGGCCTTCCGGTCTGGTACCGCGGCTCTGAGGGAACGCACAACGCCCAGAGTACGGAGTTCGCAACGCAAACGATAGTCGGCGGCGAGCGCCTCCACCTCCAGATCCCAGGGCGGTATCCCTGCCAGCACGCACGTCGCCTCGAAGGAGACGGTGCGGTTTCCGCGGATGACCCTGATAGCCACGACGCGCTGCGGCCGGCGCAGGAGCCGGACAACGGTTGCTGTCCGGTTTCCCAGTCCGGCCCAAAAGGGCGCGCCGTACAGGGCCATCGAATACAAGACCCCCGTAGTAGTAGCAGCGTAGAGGTGGCGCAATACACGGTTTGGTCCCCCGAGATTCGGGAGCAATCGACCCAGTGCGCCGGCTATCCTCATCAATCGGGGGACGAGTTTCGTAAAGTGGGCCCGGAACGTCCAACGCCTGTCCAGTATGAGGTCAAGGTACTTCAATCGCACCCCGACCTCTACTGGGACGCCTCCAACCACGATCTGGGCCTCATGCAGGTGGCGTCACCCCAGCCCTGTGGAACCACAGAGCCTGGGATTTATTGAGCGCCGTGAGACCCAATCTCCTAATGCGACCGACGTCGAGGGCCACCCTCGCTGTGGCGGGACGGGTAGCCTCTCTAAAGTCTTGCCCCCGGGCCATGACAAACGTGTCATCAGCGTAATAAATTACGCTCAGGCAGAGACGGGCGCCTCTCAGCACCCAGTCGTACCCGACATTCCAAAGGAGGGGTCCGAGAACCGACCCCTGAGGAACCCCGCATACGACCGGAAACCGGTACACAGTCCCATCGTGCCCAGTGCACACTACCGACCTGGCTTCCAAGTAAGAGCCGACCAGCTGGCGGAGGTAGGGAGGAACTCAATGTCTCTCGAGTGCCCCCCCCCCCATCACGGATCAGGGTAAGCTGTTGAATGCGTTGGCGATGTCCAGCGAAACCGCCAAGGCCACCCCGCCTTGTGATACGGATCGTGTCCGCGGTTGACCGGCCCTCTCTCAAGCCGTACTGCTACGCCGACAGGTCGGGTCCAACCCCGACCAGGTGCTGGACGATGCGGGCAGCCAGAATGCGTTCCAGCAGTTTGCCCACCTCGTCCGGCAGCACGATAGGACGGTAACCGGCGGCTGTATCAGGGCGCCCCTCCTTCCAGAGAAGGACGAGTCTACCCTCTTGCCACAGCGAGAGAAACCGTCCCGACTCGAAGCAAGAGTCGTAAAGCCTCAAGAGTCGGTCTCCTATTGGTCAGTCAGTTACTTTTTAAATTATCATTCTCGTAGGCTTAAAAACTTATTTGATTTATATGGACATGTTAATATGACATGTTTTAATATTTCAATTGCTTAAAATTATTTTTTTCAGACCCACATTATGGTACACAAAATATTTCACTACTATACCATGTACTTGGGTTTTCTTGTTATATCGGTGATGGTGTTATATTGCACGACTCCCATGTACAGCAACATATCCTCCGGAGCATTCAAGAACTATCGTCATGAGAACGAGACATACGTACATGCGATACATTTAGCCCTGCCATTCGACTGCTTTACCGACATCAAAGGATATATAACTATCTTAATTTTGACCTGGATTTTAGCATACAACACTACGACGTTATTTGGTAACTTCGATTTGTTGCTTTTTATGATGATAATACATTTGTGTGGACATATAAAAATCCTTATGAATGATTTACAAAGTATTCCAGAACCCAAAACAAACAGGATTATGTTTACGCAGGAAGAAAATCGTACGGTATTCATAAAACTACGTGAATGTATTAAAAAGCACAATTTTATAATAAAGTAAGTAGCTTGTATAATAAACGAAATAAAAGTTTTAGTATGGAATGAGATAAATAATAGTGTTCATAATTTTAAGTTTTGCAGCTGAGATGTCAGAAGCGTATGATGAAGTGCTAGCTATATATTATCTATTTTTCCAAGTGACTTGTTGTTTGTTGTTACTCGAATGTTCCACACTTATGAGTTTCTTTTCTTGGATTATTTTAAATAATTTGACTTAGTAAGAATATTTTGTAAATTATTTGTTTGTTAAAGGATTTAGAGGCAGTAACTCGATATGGACCGTTGACGTTTGTCATATATCAACAGCTTATTCAAATATCCATAATATTCGAACAGTTGGGAATTGTGGTAAGATAACAAGGATTTTTTTAAGACTCGCTAATTATTATTAAGTATACGTAGTTGGTTACGCGGTTTTTAGCGTAGCTTGCCGTCTCGTTCTCGCTTGCTTAGTCTTGGTAGGATGAAGAGAGGTGGCGAACTGTCATGGCAGTCTCGCATCGCACGCGCAAGTGGCGCCGCCACCTGCCCCGCAACCACCGCTCAGTTCACTTTTCGCTATTGAAGCGCGCGCGCGTATCGCATTTTTCTCAAGATCCCTGGCCGCGGCCGGCTGTTTATGTGAACTCAACAACCTTTACGAACAATATAACTTGGACAGTGTCGTAATTCAGTGAAGTGCGTGCCTCTGTGGAGCTGCGATATAAGGTAAGTCACCTCAATTTACTTGCCAAGACGCCACGCATCAGGAATCTGACGGCACGTATAGCTTCGCCATTTGCAACGCACAAAGACATTGTTCGGGCTATATTTTTCTTCGCATTATTTCTTCGCACCACGCCTAAATACAGTCCACTTATTATATCATCTCGCATCCACACATTGCGACCTCAAGTTTGAGGCTGCACCTCATCGCATATATTTTACGCATCTATATATTTCGGCCTTAAATAGCTTGAGGCCAACGCACCGCTGGCCTTTGTATGGTCCATATGTATGGTCCTTATCGAACCGGATAATTTGATCCGTATCGCCGGATAACGCATATCTTGTTCCGTATTGAACGGGACAACGCATCGCATTTATTTTAAGTACTAATTAACTTATTACCGCTTATTTACACATTTTTACATTTATTTATCACACACCGCAAAAACATTGCTGATTTTACAAATCCGCGTAATTCTTTGTAATCAGTGCGTATGGTAGTATTTTTACAAGCGCAGCTTATAATAAACATACATTAGCATAGATATAACGCAATATTTTTACGAAATAACGATATTTGCATCATTATTACATTTTCTTTGTTCTTCATTGTTAAAACTTTTCAACATGGCGTCCGATCGAAAAATTAAAATTATTATCGCTAAGAAACAAAGTATCTTCGCTCATATTGATACTATATATCAGAAATCTAAGAAAGTAGGTACTTTTGATACGTGAACAAAGGAAGATTTTTTGTCATCATCAGCTAACATTGAAAAATTATATTCTCAATTTAATGAATTATGTGATAAACATAATGAAATACTTTTAGACGAAAATCCAGATTGTCAACTGAACTTCAGTGAATGGGATGCCTTTGAAACTCTGTACGCAAAAATAAGTCACACTCGTACATTATTGTTACGACCTGTTGAGTCTACAGCTTTAAAATCTTCTCAACGAAACTACTGTAATTTACCTCCATTAGAATTGGTAAGTTTTAATGGTTCGCTAACAGAGTGGCCACAATTTTATGAAAGTTTTAAAACTAACGTTCACCAAAATGAATCTTTGACAGATGGTCAACGCGTACAATACCTGATGTCAAAATTGACAGGTAGTGCTCGAAACATTTTTGCTGGATTAATACCAACAGAGGAAAATTATTCCATCATCTGGAAATCATTAATAGATAAATACCAAGACAAGCGAATGTTAGGAAGTTTGTATCTGAACAAAATCTTAGACATAAAACCGGTTTCTGACACCGCTTTGCAGTTGAATACCTTTATTGAACAAATTGTATCTTCATGGTCAGCGCTTAAATTGCTCAATATTAAAAATTTAGATGATTTTATTTTTACACATATAATACTTAAAAAATTAGACACAAAAATAATTGAAAGTTTTGAAACATCACTAAAACATGACTCGCTTCCAACTAGTGACAGTTTAATAAGTCATTTGAAACATCGTGTGAAGGTATTTGAAAGATCTGGTATATTCCGTCAAGATACACCTCATAAATTTAATAAATCTAGCCGCACATTTTTAGTCACTGAAAATCTTAATAAAGTAAATAAATTATCTTGCAACTATTGTAACAAAACAATTCACATACATCTTTATGAGTGTCCAGACTTTAAAAACTTATCAACTAATGATCGCTTTAATTTTGTAAAATCTAAAAATTTATGCATAAATTGTTTTAGCTCTAAACACAATACTTTAAAATGTGCTTCTTTAAACAAATGTAAACATTGTCACAAGAAACATCATACATTGTTGCATTTTGATCAGAATAAAAATTCTGAGAATAAACCTGAACATTCTTCATCTATTGAAAATGTTTGTATGCATTCTAGTTTAAATACTCAACCTAAATGTACATCTATATTACCTACTGCAAAGGTCATTGTCTATGAAAATAATAAACGTTTCTTAGTTAGGTGTTTAACTGATAGCGGCTCACAAAATAATATCATAACCTATAAATGTTGTCAAAAATTAAAATTAGTTATTAAACCACTTAAATCATCATTAAATTCAGTGGGAAATATTTCTGTACCTATTAAAGGTCAGGTCACACTCAAGATACATTCTCAATTTTCTAATTTTCAATATACTTTAAATTTATTAGTCATTGATCATATATCATACTTGCCAACTCAACGAGTTGAGATTTCACATTTAAATAATTTTAATCATTTGTCTCTAGCGGATGATAGCTGGTATGTGCCTGGAAACATTGAAATCATTTTAGGCACTTCTATGATGGCTAATATTTTACAGCCTACTTCTTTAATGACTCGCTCTCATCCACACGCATTTAATACAACGCTTGGATATATCATTATGGGGGAGACCTCTTATGAAAATTTATGTAATTCTATTTGGTCATTTGGACCTCTCATAGAAAACTTAAATAAAACAATGGCAAAATTTTGAGAACTGGAAGAGATATCTTCTGCAGGTACTTTAACCTCAGATGATAACCACTGTGAGGAATTTTACAAATCCACTATAACTAAAAATTCACATGGTAGGTATATAGTGTCATTGCCATTCAAGGGTGACTCTACGATCTTGGGTGATTCTTATGCTACAGCTCAGCGTCGCTTTTCGACGTTAGAGCGTAAATTTAACGCTATTCCGGAATTACGACAAGCTTATGATGACGTCATCAAGGATTACATTAAACAAGGCTATTTATCCGAAATACCCCGCACTCCGTCGGTTTTGAATGAGGGTTATTTCGTTCCGCATCATCCTGTACAACGTCCTGAAAAATTATCAACTAAAACACGCGTTGTTCTTGACGCTAGTTCAAAAACATCTAATGGTATTTCTTTGAATGATATTCTTCATCCGGGACCAAATTTACAAACAGATTTATTTTCATTATTGTTGAATTTTAGATATTTTAAAATCGCTATTACCGCAGATATAAGACAGATGTATCTAAGAATTTTAGTAAGAGAGGAGGATCGCAAATTTCAGAAAATAATTTATCGCTTTAATAATACTGAGGATCATCGCATTTTTCAATTTAATTCTTTAGCTTTCGGACTTCGCTGTAGTCCATTTTTGGCCATGCGTACGGTTCACCAGCTGGCCGAAGATAATCGCGCACGCTTTCCTCTTGCTGCAGAAGTAGCCAGTAGGGAATTTTACATGGATGACTTGACCACCTCTGTCAGTTCCATAGAAGATGGCATCCGCTTATCGGATGAATTACGCGCTTTATTCGCTGAAGGAGGTTTTGACTTGGTCAAGTGGGCCAGTAACTCACTCTTATATAACTTCTTACATTCGCAGTCAGTTTCGTTGGCTTTTCAAAATGAATTTAACAATCACAAAATAACTTGGCGAACGATTCCTCCGAGGGCTCCTCATATGGGTGGAATTTGGGAAAGTAACATAAAATGCATAAAAACTCATTTATTCCGTTGTATCGGTAATCAATTGCTATGTTATGAAGAATTATTGACAGTTTTAAATCAAATTGAATGTATTTTAAATTCGCGACCGTTAGGGGTACTGTCTGATCAGCCTCACACTATTTAACACCAGCACATTTTCTTAATACTACACCATTGCTCGCACTGCCAGCTTATGAGATTGACGAGTCGACTAGCCTATCAAATAGGAAAAAACTTCTCGATTCTTTAGTCCAGAGTTACTGGAAGAAGTGGCGTGTAGATTATCTACACACACTACAGCTTAGACACAAATGGAATAAAACTTCCAACCCCATTACCGTGGGTACTCTTGTTCTTATACATCACGATGACGTTCCTCCGCTTCAATGGCCCACGGGTATTATAGAGCAAGTGTATCCCGGTACAGACGGGATCATTCGCGTGGCGTTAGTACGCACTGCTTCGGGTCATTTTAAACGCCCAACGGTAAAACTTTGTCCGTTACCATTACAGTAACGCGCTTTGTTAATTGTAACTTATATCACTTTCGCTTTCTTTATTTACTTAATTTTAATTTAACAATTTTTTCTCATACTTATATTGCGACCTCAACGCTTGAGGTCTCCTCGCATCGCATCAATCGTAGTATGTAATAATTTAATTAATTTTTGGCATTTAGGTTAGTTTTTACTTTATAGCTATTTAGTCATAAGTTAGCTGCGCTCGCATTTATATTATCATACGCATTTAAAATAATCGCTCCGTGGTTCTTTGTATGCTATATAATGTTTACACTTACTCACACAACATCACACGCATATTTTTATGTATGTATCATTTATTGACACATACTGCATTCTTGCTTATAACACATGACTTTGTGCTTTGTAAAGCCCAGGACTGGGCTTTGGCGGGGAGCATGGTTACGCGGTTTTTAGCGTAGCTTGCCGTCTCGTTCTCGCTTGCTTAGTCTTGGTAGGATGAAGAGAGGTGGCGAACTGTCATGGCAGTCTCGCATCGCACGCGCAAGTGGCGCCGCCACCTGCCCCGCAACCACCGCTCAGTTCACTTTTCGCTATTGAAGCGCGCGCGCGTATCGCATTTTTCTCAAGATCCCTGGCCGCGGCCGGCTGTTTATGTGAACTCAACAACCTTTACGAACAATATAACTTGGACAGTGTCGTAATTCAGTGAAGTGCGTGCCTCTGTGGAGCTGCGATATAAGGTAAGTCACCTCAATTTACTTGCCAAGACGCCACGCATCAGGGATCTGACGGCACGTATAGCTTCGCCATTTGCAACGCACAAAGACATTGTTCGGGCTATATTTTTCTTCGCATTATTTCTTCGCACCACGCCTAAATACAGTCCACTTATTATATCATCTCGCATCCACACATTGCGACCTCAAGTTTGAGGCTGCACCTCATCGCATATATTTTACGCATCTATATATTTCGGCCTCAAATAACTTGAGGCCGAACGCACCGCTGGCCTTTGTAAGGTCCATAGTTAAATAAACGTGCAGTAAGCAAAAAATTCAAAAAATTAAATTAACTATAACAGTTTTTAACTATAATTTCGACTAATTAGCTCTAACATATTATAAAACTATATTTCAGAGTGAGAAGTTGCCGAAAGCCGTTTACGATATTCCTTGGACATCTATGAATACAAGCAATAGAAAGATGGTGCAGATTTTGTTATTAAATTCACAGAAACCTATTCAGTTGAAAGCTTTGAGTATGCTGAACGTTGGAGTTCAAACTATGGGCTCGGTACGCACCGTCTATTAAATACAGATTCTGTGCTAAGAACGATGAAACCCACACAAACGCGTGCGTCAAGTTGGCGGGCATACAATGGGATTTAATATATTTGAACATGTCGAAAATTTTTAACTAAATAGTGACTGATACCACATAAATAGTGCTACTTTACTATAAAATATATTCGATAATTATAATCAATACGTGCCTGCCAACTTGACGTCAAAGTTAGTAAGACACATGAAAAAATATAATATAACTTGCAAAAAAAAAAAGAAAAACAGGACGGATAAATAGACGATCGTCAGCGAGCGTCTTCGCCTCCAACTCCCAGGGCGTCCCTGCCAAAACAAGCGGATGACCCTGATGGCTAAAATGCGCTATGGCCGGTGTAAGTACCAGGCCCAATTGCACGAGCGCACTACCCCTACCCCGCGTAGAGACGGCGCACTGCATGGCAAGGTCCCTCGATGTTTGGAAGCAATTTGCAGTTTAAACGGTTTTTAGCGGTTTAAAGTTTTTTATGGCTTTCAGATTCTGAAGTCATCAATATCCTACTTCGTTATGCTGCGGACCATAGACAACAACTAAGCAATTGGTGGACTTCACTGAAAAAATTTTTTTCCCACCGTTCACCCTTCAACTTATACCCTCGTTTACCTACCTTAATAAGAATATACACTAGGAATGTTAAGAATGCAAACATTAATTACATCTTGACTATACACTAACCCTGGCGCATCGTAAATTAATCACTAATATCTAATTTTTCTCTCTATAATTAGGTAACATATTGTGATTTGAGGATATTTTAAATCTTTACCTTAACTTTATCTTGACTTTATCTTAACTTTGTCTTAACTTTATCTTAACTTTATCATAACTTTATCTTAACTTTATCTTAACTTTATCTTAACTTTATCTTAACTTATCACGTAAGACTGTTCGGCACTATGTCACTCTAACGAAAATAAAAGTTTTCTTTACGTAATTTGTGTTTTTATACATCCGGATCAGACGGCATAATATGCAACCTAAGCAAAATCCATTGCGTAGTTTTCAACATTTAAGTACCAAACGAAACAACTAAAATATGACTCATCTCATTTGGTAAACCGAAATTAACTCGAAGATTTATTGCCTTAGTCACGAATTTGTTATCGTTTGATTAGACACTAACATTTACTGCACTGTTGAATTAGTTCATTAATAAATTACGACATAGAAACAATATTTATTCTGCAGAATGCAGAAGAGAGCTATTCGTGCAATTTATGATATGAACCCAAGGGAGTCTTTGAGGTAAAAATTCAAGAAAATTATGATTCTAAGTTTAGCGTCCCGGTACACATACATGTGGAATATTATTTATAGAAGAAGGTTTTATTTTAAATTTGATACTCTTTTTAGTTAATGAATGTAAAATGTCAGATGTGATTTTTTATGAAAAGACATGTAAAAAGATGGTTGTAAAAAATGATTAAAGATTAATATAAAATAAACGAATAGTTTTCAATTCCTACATACATATTTTATGAAAATTTAATGTGCACATACAAAAAATATTCATGAATTTTCTAAACTCCCGGATATTCATTGTTCCGTACTGGAACAGGTATCGTGTTCACAGGTTTTACCTTTTAATTTAATTTTCTTGGTTTTGTTTCTTATTTGGTCATAATATTGAACTACAATTCTGCACATATATATACATATGTACATGATAAAGTTTTATTCGAGTATGATTCCGTGGGCTGTGAACAAGCCGTTCGCTCTGGTAGCCTGGGGCCTAGTTATCGGCGCGCACGTTTGCCAACGCGAACATAGACAATGAATGGACTTCAAGTTTGAAAGCGCGCAACAGCTCCTACTTGCAACCGTTGCAATAATATTAATATCCGACGCGAACGTTCACTCCTCTTAGTACAAAAACTACACACCCAAGACTTCACCACCGACCTATGGACGGTGTGATATATTCCACGGAATTTGGGAGTGCTTCACCGACAACGGCGACCAAGAGCTTCGCTCCGCGGACGGGCCGACCGACGAACGGTAAGATATTCAGTTCCAAGAAATATCATACGTCATTCATAATTTTAACACTACGAACAAACACAAGCTGGCGTTGTCAGTAACTAGATTACATAAAATAAGTAATTATTTCCAGGGTTTGTCTGTAAAGCTTTATAACAAAATTCCAGTGGCCGTTCAAACATTGCCTATAAATAGATTTAAGAGAGTTATTAAAGAACGGTTATGCAGTATATTATAAACTTAATGATTATACAGGGTGTTAAAATCCGATGAAACAATACAATATAATGTAACTAACCAAAACTACGTCTTAATTTGTGCATGATCAACCCTACGAACTGACCTACAACAACAGCTAAAGACTTAAGCCGGCTAGTCACCTTCTGTATCATAGAACATTGTAATAATATACGGGACAAAAATCACATTCTAAACAGGACACATGCGCCTGTGTGCGTGAAAATAGATATAGCACGCTAAATGTAGGTCAGCGTACGGTTGTCAATTTTTCAACTTTGTATAGGAAAATAAAGTAACTATCTCCGTTTCAAAAGTATGTGTATATGATTTGAAATGTGATATAGATTAAGCGTTTAGCGTATTGTTTCTCCGGGCACCAACACCCTGTATAAATTAGGTACTCAGCTGCTCAAGAGTGTAGGGTTTTAGAAATTATAGGTTCTCAAAGTGAAAAAAAATGCAATGTTTTTTCAGTATTACACACCGGCAATCAAAGTTTCTAGTATTAAAAACATTTATAGTAAGTATACATCAATTATTTAAGAAACCACAAAAGTGGTGGTTACTCTTTGAAAATATTTCAATTCACAGTGTCTGGGCAGACGGTGAGTTCACTTACATTGCTCGGTTTTACCTTAAATATATCGGTATAATTTGAATTAAGTGAATAATTTTTGAGTGCTTTTAAAATGGTCTATTGGATAATTAACAATTTTATCTAAAATTCAATAAATACTGAATATAAAAACACATACTTTTTTGTTGAAGAAGCGACGACATTTTTAAAAATAATTGAACCCTGGACTCTCCATCCATTGGTTTAATAAAAATACAGGGTGTAATTTTTTGGAATCCTACCAGGTTCGATTCCCATTATGAGTACGAAATGTATGAGTGCGATTGTGTTTCTTTTCAAAAAGAAAGGAATGTTTCCTTTCAGCAAAACTCACTAAAATCTTTATTTCGAGTACTATCCCTGGTATGCCTCCTGCGTTTAAAAATGCCACCCTGTATATAGTACTATATATAGCAGGAACCTTTATCTAAATTGTTAGGTAAAACACTTAAGTTCCTTCTTTAATAATTCCTAGCAACTAGAAAGTATTTAATTCTGATATCGTTTCGAAATTTCCACTGCATTATTATCTTCAAAGACGACGTAATACACCTTCAAATCAGTGTCAGAATTTCATAGTAATTTGAAACCCTAATTAGATCGCAATTGCTAAGCTGTTACAGAAGAAGATTGTAAATTATAAGCACTGATTAATGTCAATTGAAAATCCTATAAATTAGCGAACGCTATAAAATAGACATAAAACTGTCTGAAATTTTACTTGAGTTGGTCTCATTTTGGTCATCTAGTTGAAAACTTAAATATGAGCGAATGACTGTAGATTATTTCATTCAATTTTAAAAAGCTGAGAGCAATTTATGTTACTTACAATGTTGAAAAATAAGTTTAAGGAAAAGGATGCACTTAAGTAAGTATGGTAGACATTTTTTTAAAATTTAAATCACCTTTGTTTTTTTTACACTTTATTGCCATAATTATAATATAGAAGTTATATGTATAGCTGACCCATGTATTTTTTACATTATGTTCTCGTAGGTGTACAGAGGGCAAGATTCACACAAATTTTATAGATTGTTGTACAAACTTCATACTCTATTATCCTTATCTTAATATATATATTTCTTGTGTGCGTGTGTATGTGACTGAACTCCTAAACGACTGGACCAATTTTGATGAAATTTTTTGTGTGTGTTCGTGGAGATTCGAGAATGGTTTAGATTTACAGTTTGGTCTGGAAAATGTAACGCAGACGAAGTTGCACGTGCCCGCTAGTTTTTATTTAAAACTCTTCATGGTATAATTTCTATAAACATGAAATGTTTTTTAATTTAATTTATTCTGTTTTTTTAGAAAAGTTGATTCTCCTCTAGGATATCAATACATGAAATGGGTGAAGTATAATTTAAATAACATAGGTGGTTGGCCGATGGATACGAGCGACAACACTTCTAAACTGCGTTTTCGTATGCGACATTACTTGATGATAGCTACTAATATAGCTCTAGTCAGTCAATTGATATATATTCTCAATAACTACTCGAAATATAGTTTGTTTATAATGGGACAAACGTATATTACGTTTATGTTAAATGCTGTTGGTTCAGTAAGTAGTTTTCTAGTTCTTATTCTATTCATATTTTCAGGGAAATTTTTAAATTCAGCTTAACGAAATATTATATATGCCGTAGTGCGTAACGCGTCTAAACGCTCCGCATAACCCCGTACTGGGTTCTGGCCTCAGCCGGGGTTCGAACGCCGAGTGTGAGCGGTTGCAGGTTCAGTACGGTTATATCCCTACATCCTGATACTAGATGTATTAGGTATATAAGTTATTTATATAATACTAGCTGCCCCACGCAACTTCGTCTGCGTCGAAAAAATAAAAAAAAAATAAGGGTGGACTACCCCTAACATTTAGGGGATGAAAAATAGATGTTGGCCGATTCTCATAGGTACCGGATAAGCACAAAAAATTTCATCAAAATCGGTCGAGCCGTTTCGGAGGAGTTCAAGTTCGAACACCGTGACACGACAATTTTATATATTAGATTAATATACCTACAGACGAAATAGCTTAAATATTTCGAAACGTATCATCTCTTGACAAACTGAAACATGATACTATAAATTTAAGACCAGCTCTTAGTCTATCCCTCAAAGTCGCCCTGGTTTCTGGGATACCTTATGTTTGATTGGTAATTAGTAAGATTAATCTGAAAAACTCTATTTATTTATGTCTAGTAATTATTTTATAGAGTAGAAGCATCCTACACTGCGTGGACAAGTATCGAAGAATTTTGAAGTACTTTATAAACGATATCCATCTTTATCATCATAAACATTTGTCAAAGTACGCTTTGCAGGTGAGATCACATCACGAAGTCGCATAACTAATATTTAATAGGTATCTAGTGTTTACTTTGTACTTGAAATGAGTAGTCGATGTGACAAATCATCAGCTACTTGCAGCAACAAATTATAAAGGGTTTTGACTAAGAATTCATGGCTGAATTTTTAAACGAGCTATAAAATAGGTACCTCTATTATACCATTACTAGATCTACTAAGAAGAGAGGGGGTAATTGCTTTTCTCCGACCATAGAGATAATAATTGAAAAACAGCAAATTGCCTTGAAACGGAATGTCGCAGATCTACAAGTATGTGCTCATTTAAAAGGGAAGGCAGACGGTTTCCTCTCCTACTAGATGTAGTATAGGTGTTTCATCAACATCATCATCAGCCTATAGACGTCCACTGCTGGACCTCTATAGGCCTCTTCCAAACCTCGCCACAACGACCGGTCCTGCGCTATCCGCAAACAGCGACCTCCCGCGATCCTAACTAGGTCGTCGTCCCATGTTGTGGGAGGTCTGCCTACGCTGCGCCTACCAGTTAGCACTATAGGTACTTATTTTATGGTAATTATTAGTCAATTTTTAACTCTTATACGATAACCATTTACGTACTTGTGTTAAATGTTTTTCCAGACACACATTATGGTTCATAAATTATCTCACTACTACACTCTGTACTTGTTATTCCTTGTTGGTTCTGGGATGATGCTATTTAACCTGACTCCCTTGTACAACAACATATCCTCCGGAGCATTCAACAACCCTCGTCCTGAGAATGTCACCTTCGAACATGCGGTCTACTTCGCCCTGCCATTCGACTGTTTCACCGACATCAGAGGATACATACCTATAGTTATTCTGAACTGGCATTTTTCTTACAACACTTCGACAATAGTTTGTAACTTTGATTTGTTGATTTCTTTGATGATACTACATTTGTGGGGTCATATCAAAATACTTATTAATGATTTGCAAAGTATTCCAGAACCTCAAACAAACAGGTTAATTTATACAGCGGAAGAAAATTGCAAAGTGTTCATAAGACTACAGGAATGTATAAAAAAACACAATTCTATAATTAAGTAAGTAATGATAATCAATAAATTTCATATTTTAGGAGTGTTCTTTTGTTAGTTCTTCAATAATATTGTGAGTGTTTTTGTTAGTTTTGCAGCCGAGATGTCGAACACGTATGATGTTGTTATAGCTATCTACTACTTGTTTTTCCAAGTGACATGTTGTATGTTATTACTTCAATGTTCCACACTGGTGAGTTTCATTTCATGAATTATTATAACAAAGTTTCCCAAAAATAAAAATCAAAATGTTGTTAAAGGAATTGAGGGCCATCACTCGATATGGACCGCTGACCGTGATTATATTTCAACAGCTTATTCAGATATCCGTAATATTCGAACTGCTGGGAAATGTGGTAAGATTTTGAAATGCAAATATGAATTATGCTTGCTATTTGGGATTCACTACAATAACACTTTGATATCAATTGTCTATACTTACTACTACTCACTTACCAGTATTTTTTAAATAATATTGGAAGAAAATTGTTGAAAATGCAAGCTTTTAAGATCCTGGATATCGTATCGTGGCTAGTACAAATAAAATGGTTTGCTTAATAATAAATAAATAAAATTACCCCAAATACGGGTCGAACGGGTCTATCTTGTTAAGCATAGGAGTTCCTATGATCACCTTCCGAATTCATCATCAGATCAGCGCTATATTATTGCATTGTCACGCGATATACCTATTGAGTTTTGAGAGATTACTAGTGACCAGATCTAATTGATATTGAGACATAGGCCTCTGGCGTAGCAATTTGCCACAGAAAAACCTCAGAAGGCGGTTGTAACATGTTAGAAAGAATTGTATTTAATTTTATTTAACTGCAAATTGTAAGTCTTAATCTATTGACTATTGACTTTTTTATTTTAGTTCAAAGTCAGACACATGGCTTTTGGACAACACGATTTACTACCACCAAACAACCAAGTCTCCCTTTTTGTAAAATATATTTTAATACTATCACGCTTAGAATATTGCAAGGTATCTTTATAAATCAGTAATAGGTATCAACCATAAAGCCTGATGGAGCCATTTTTTGATTTTTCAACTGTTGCATAATATGTATTGTAACGGTTTACCAAAATACTAACAATATTTCAGAGTGATAAGGTGCCGGATGCCGTTTACAATATTCCTTGGGAGTGTATGAATAGAAGCAACAGGAAAATGGTGCAACTTTTACTAATGAAATCACAAACACCCATCCAGTTCAGAGTTTTGAATACGTTAAATATAGGAGTTTCAACCATGGTATCGGTGAGTCAAATATAATACAAACTATTCCAAAATTTACCTTAAAACACAATAGCAGAAATTCAATAAACAGCAAGAAATCATTATTATTTGATTTTTTACGAAAATAAACAGCTTACATATTACCTTAAGATCAAAAAAAGGAAAAATAATAAATGCTTAACATGACAAATTTCTACTTATATCTATCAAATATCATCTATCAAAACTTCAAACATAAAATAAATAAATAATGTATAAAAAAAAAACCACCTTACGCGGCGCATAATACACTAGGAACGATGGTAAAATAATGTTACTCACAAAGTTGCGTAGGTGTTATTTTACAAGTAGTAGATTAATAATTTTGTTTTTTCAGATATTGAAGTCGTCAATATCCTACTTTGTTATGCTGCGGACAATAGACAGTAATTAGTTGTATTTATAACCCGGATTGTGGCATGAAATATTTTTTCTCGAAAATGTCCCCTAACACACAAGTGGGTATTAAAGATCGGATATTTTGTCATTATATTTAAAAATACCTATATCGAGCACTCCATTTTAAAAGCTTTTCTTTATTTTCACTAGTAGTGTAACTATGTAGGTATCTAAGTTCAGTTGGAATCTTGCGAGTTGAATTTGACCATCTTCATGGTTTCCGATTGTAAAATTACATTGGACGCATACATATATGACGTGACAGTGTAATAATTGAAAGCCATGAAGCTGATCTGATGATGGAATCAAAAGGAAGGAAAGTTAGAAACTTCTGTTCTAAATAAGATAAGATCGTCTTTGGGCTCGTTTTACTTATTTTGACTCTACTTCTACACGCCAGGTTTTTAAAAGCTTGTATTTAAAATAATTTCTTATGATCATGTCATTTGAGTATTAATTAAAATGTTTTACTGCATTTTGTTTTTCATTTATCTTAAGTGTAGGAAGTGTTTATTCAGTATGGAAAATTCACTGGAACAATCTAATTTAATTTCGTGTAGGAAATGAAGAACTTCTTTGGCCAGTAGCAAATCGCCGAGAGTCCACCGAAGAGTCAATGATTTGTAAGAAAAATAAATTTTCTTAACTATTAAAACAATTGAAATATCAAAAAAACGATTTTAAACAATAAATGTCGCAGTGTCTTCTGGCAATGCAGAGGTCCATGAGCGACGGTAACCGCTTACGATCAGGTGGGCCGTTGGCTCGTCTGCCTGCGTGGCAATAATAATAAAAAAAAAAGTAATCAAAAATGTTTAAGATTTTTTTTAAAAAACCGCTATATTTTACCATGAAAGAAATGGTAGAAATAAATTTTAAAAAATCCAATATAATATACACTTGATAAAATTCTTAAAAATAACTTTTTTTTTTTATTGCGTGACAGATAAACGAGCCTACGGCCCGCCTGATGGTAAGCGGTCACCGTCGCTCATGAACCTCTGCAATGCCAGGGCAATGAGGGGCCGTTATCTATCGCCTACCGATACAGGACTTTTCTTAACCCTCGTTTAAAGAGGGACATGTCATAGCGCTCCGGGAACACCGCGGATGGGAGTCCATTCCAAATCGGGATTAACTTAACCCTTAAAAGCGCGATTTTTTGTCTTCGATTGAAAATTTTTTTCGGCTTCTTTAAGGTCCATTATTTACTAGAAAAATAGTTAAAAAAATCTAGTTAAAATTTAATGATATTTTATTTCGAAAGTATTTTTTGTGTAATTCTGCAACATTGCGCATTCAAAGACCCAAATATGTTGGGAGAACAGAGCACAACATGGTCCCATGTTCAACTTTGAAAGCGCAGTGTTGTAAAAATGTTACACATGTATTTTACTTGATAACGGAATAAATCCGGAAAAAGTTTATTTAAAAAAATGAGTATAATTTAAGTTCAGTACAAAATTATGTTCCAAAATAAAAAAGTACAGGGTTTTGAAATTATCTTGATATTTTTTTATAGCAAAAATAAAACACGTAGAAATAGTATCGTCTGTCATGTCACGATATTTTTTACAAAATTTGCGAAAAATGAAAGAATTACACAAAAAATATTTTTCGAAATAAAATATCATCAAATTATAACTAGATTTTTTTATTATTTTTCCAGTAAATAATAGACCTTGTAGAAATATTTCAATCAAACAAAAAATCTATTTTTCATCCTCTAAATGTTAGGGTTAGTCCACCCCTAAATATTTTTTTACGACGTTGCGCGGGGCAGCTAGTATTTATACTAGATATATGATAGGTAGGTATTTAATATTATTCAATCATCGTCACTTCGTCGCCTCAGTGCTTGTTTGGCCTATCTGCACTCGAGCAAATTTTACAGGAGACGTTTTTTTTGTTTTATTTATTAAATAAGGCTTAATTTTCTAATTTGAAACTTAATATAAATACACAAGCTACCCACTAATTGATATATAAATAAATAATATACAATAGTTTATGATTCTAGCGTATTTTACATGTTTTGTGTGACGATAGGCCAAACGTCCACTAAAAATTTTTCGGATGTTTACTTACAACAAACGTGCATTGAAGATGAAGATGAAGTTCCTGTTGCCACCTTCCAGCTCCATCATCAGACCTTGATATTCATGTTTATGCAAAGAACTCATCAAGACGGTTCATTAGAGCGTAAACATGATAAGGTTATCTTGCTTATTGACGGAGTTCCTGTACTCACCTTCCATCATCATCATCAGACCTTGACATTCATGTTTGTGCAAAGAACTCATCAAGACGGTTCATTAGAGCCTAAACACGATGAGGTTATCTTGCTTATTGACGGAGTTCCTGTTGCCACCTTCCAGCTCCATCATCAGACCTTGACATTCATGTCTGTGCAAAGAACTCATCAAGACGCTTCATTAGAGTCTAAACACGATGAGGTTATCTTGCTTATTGACGGGGTTCCTGTACTCACCTTCCATCATCATCATCAGACCTTGACATTCATGTATGTGCAAAGAACTCATCAAGACGGTTCATTAGAGCCTTAACACGATGAGGTTATCTTGCTTATTGACGGAGTTCCTGTTGCCACCTTCCAGCTCCATCATCAGACCTTGACATTCATGTCTATGCAAAGAACTCATCAAGACGGTTCATTAGAGCCTAAACACGATGAGGTTATCTTGCTTATTGACGGAGTTCCTGTTGCCACCTTCCAGCTCCATCATCAGACCTTGACATTCATGTCTATGCAAAGAACTCATCAAGACGCTTCATTAGAGTCTAAACACGATGAGGTTATCTTGCTTATTAACGGAGTTCCTGTAGTCACCTTCTAGCTCGATCATGAGACCTCGATATTCATGTATGTGCAAAGAACTCATCAAGACGGTTCATTAGAGCCTAAACACGATGAGGTTATCTTGCTTATTGACGGAGTTCCTGTTGCCACCTTCCAGCTCCATCATCAGACCTTGACATTCATGTCTATGCAAAGAACTCATCAAGACGGTTCATTAGAGCCTAAAGACGATGAGGTTATCTTGCTTATTGACGGAATTTCTGTAGTCACCTTCCAGCTCCATCATCAGATGTTGACTAAGATCAAGGATCCCTATATTCAAGATCCAGGATGCAGAATCCAACATTCGAATCCAGGATTCACAATACAGAACAATTTACAAACAGATTTCGAGAACTCGAATTTTATTTATTTGGATGTTAAACGGGCGTGATACTTGTCTTAACCTGACAATTTGTTTAAAGTTTATAAAAAAGAACACCCTGTTTGAAATTCAACTGAGTCAACGGTGAATTAAAAAAAATACGTATTTCTCTAGTTTTAGCGATGTCTGCTCATGTTTGCTTTTATGATTTGTTGAAGTTATACTTTTAAAATGATATTCAATCTAATTTATGAAAAAAGAACATAATTTAATAAACTAATACTAATTTTTTATTGTGAACTCAAGCGAATCTCACTGCGTTTCCCACTACTGTGACGTCATACAAAATGGCGGATACGGCGCAACGCCGGCTGTGATTGGTCAATTGAGTTGCGATACAGCAAACAAGCACTGAAATTTTTAAAAACTACCGATTGAACAAACAAGCACGGAATTTTCGTTAAGTGCCGTGTTGATAAAAAAATTGTAATGAGATTTTTATTGTTTTAGAATTGAATATTTTAAAAAAATATTTTACCAGTCGGATGGAAATTTAATTCTTTATAATACTGCATTAAAAAGTCATTTTCGTAAAAAATGTCAGATAGGCCAAACAAGCACTGGGGCGACGACTTGTCTACCTACGTGGTGTTTTCAAAAGTTTCTTGCTATGTCATTATCTTCAGTAAATTTATGACATAATTTCAAATTAAAGTCAGAATTTTATAGTATTTAATGAAAGTGGAAACATATTAGTAAAATACTAACATTATTATTGTTACTTATCAAAGATTCATTCGACTTAGATGGACATTGTACTCCGCCCATATTCATGATACTAATAACAGTATTTGTTGGCTATTGATGAGTAAGACAACATTAAGAACTCTACAACAAAATTGATGAAAATTTAAAAAAGGAATATAAAATAGAGTTTTAGAAGCACATTCTACATAACTAACAATGTTCAAGTGGTTTAAAGAAAATGATGCTCTAAAGTAAGTTAATTTGTATTAACACAAAAACTATATTATCTTTCCGAAATACCTGAACATAATACGTCATAATATTATTATATTTCGACGGCAGCAAAGAACAAACAGATATCTACAAAATCGTTAGTTTCCAGGAGAGCGTTTTTTGTGAGAAAGTTTGATAACTTTTACTATAAGAATGCCAGGTTTTTCAAATTTGGAATGTATAAATAAAATAATGTTTCGCAGCAGATAGCGACATATTTTAAATAAATTATTGTTTTTTTTTCGTATTACTGCAGATGTCTTTTTCTACATCGCATAGAAAAATAAATAAGATGAGTCAACTGCCATGTATTCGTTTCTACGTAAGACTTTTTCCTTAGAAAAGAAGTAAAAAGTGAAGAACGCATCCAGATCGCGAAATATAATTTCACACCATTTCCATCAACATCATACCAATCGAATAAAGAAGGTAAAGAACCTACAGCAAACGTTTTTTCTAACTGATATCTTTGTTTATACTAAGTGGCTTGCTAAATTGTACGACGCACACACGGTTATCCGGTAGATGTGCGGGTGTACTTCGTTTTTTTTCAAAAAAATAGTGTATATGTCTTTATTTACGCAATAAAAAACACATAAAAAAACACTTTTTGTTTGAAAAAAAAATTTTACCAGATAAAATAAAGAATTCTGGATTCAAATATCCATAAAAGTTAAATTCGGCAAAATGCAGATGTCTTCTTGTTCTTTGCTGCCGTCGATTTATTACGAAAATGAAAACCGACTTTCATTTTTCAAGAACAGCACAATAACTACTATTCAGATCTTTATCAAATTATATTAAATTATGTCTAAAGTGTCTGGTTTAACCATAAATAGAATCATCGAAACCGGTTTTTCTAGAGAAGAAAATAAACGCAACCGCAATTTGCTGTGCAATGCAAATTGGAATGAATCATCTGTTAAGACTATAACATGTTTAATCTTTAAACAAATAATTGTGACCTCACAACGAGCATCATCTCCTTCTTATCTGAAATAAGAATCATCCGAAGCGGACCACTAAATCCACCAAGTTTTTGAAAGTCGGTAAACATTATAATGCTCTATTTCAAACTTGTTTTTACAGTAAATTTCGGTATCTAAAACATTTTATTACTTTTCAATATTAGGTAGATATATTTGGACTCGATTCAACTATGTACAAGGTATAACTAACCTAACTAACATAATATTAGGTGGGTATATAATGCGTTACTAACCTTACAAGCTTTAATTTGTTATAATAAAATGAGATACTTTTACTATATTATTTTCATATGCGCTTGTTCGTTGATTAGGTAACGAACCTTAGGTTGCATTCAAATGTCGCTACCGCTACCTTTATTAGTACCTTATATTAACAATATGTAATTTATATAATTACATATTGTTAATTACATATTGTTAAAATGTTCTGCCACAGTAGACGGCAGTCGTAGCCGCATAGCAAGCTCCATACATTTAGCTCAAATGCTTGCAGATGTATGAGGCAACCGCATCGTAAAAGATCGTATTTACCGCATCGTAATATAATTTAAATTTACTCGAAATAATTTAATCATTAATTGGATAAATATTTTTATTAAAATAATTTTTAATTTAAATGTTTTATTTTGCCCATGAAATTTTTATATTTACTTTTTATTTCAAGCAATAAATACAGACTATGTTACCCAGGGGGAATATAGCTTGCCAATGGTGAAAGAATAAACTAATTTAATTTAATAATATTAGGTACTTTAAACACACAAATCTAAGAATCTTTTCTTTTAATAATAGTAGTGTAAAAAGTAAATTAAACTAATTTTCAGACCGGTGAACAGTCCTTATGAATACCGGTATATGAAATGGTTACGAACCCAGATGAAGATCATTGGTGCTTGGGCGAATATGGATTCTAACAGTGACTCTAACAAACCGTATTTTCTTTCTTTTTTAACTATGGAAACGTTTCTCAGTATCACATCTCAAACGATGTACGTTGTACACAACTTCGGAAAACTCAGCTTTTTTGAAATGGGTCATTCTTATATGACATGGCTGATAACTACTCTAATTATAGTAAGTTTAATGGATACTCACATCTAGTGTAAATGATAGTGTAATGTATAAATGATAACTACTTTTAGTGACTAGTATAATAACTCGTGACTAAGAGGTGTAACGAATATTCGCATTCGCATTCACATTCGCAAAAAATGACGCGAATATTATGCGAATAACGCCGAACGTGTCTGTGCGTATGTATGTTTGTGACATCACACTTAGTTCTCAACCGAGTAAATCGATTTGAATTCGTTTTTTTTTGAAGTGTGTGAAGTGTTATTAGCCGGGAATTGACAATATCAACTATTTTAATGAAATAAGATCTAAGATGGTGACTGATACAAAATGGAATACATGCTTTTCGTAACTGTTTCAATATAGATTTGAAATGAAAGGGCCAGACTAATAGGATACATTTAGATTAATTAATTTTACATCCAAAATGGCGCCAATATTAAAATTATAGTATTGAAAAATGTTACCTATGATGATCGTCGAGCAAGGGGCCGGAACCGGGATCTTGCCCGGAATCTGGCCTCTTAAGAGTTTCGGGTCCCCAATGCATGTCGTGCGAGCGGGGGCCCAAGAAAGTGTCATGTCTCGCTCAACACACCCTTGCGTCAGAGCAACCGGGGGATGGTAAACAGCGTTCCCCGACCCACGGTGGTTCTGACCCAGGTCCAACACTGCGCTTTCAAAGTTAAACATGGGACCATGTTGTGTTCTGTTCTCTCTACATATTTGGGTCCTTGAATGCGCAATGTTGTAGAATTGCACAAAAAATATTTTTCGATATAAATATCATCAAATTATGACTAGATTTTTGTTACTATTTTTCCAGTAAATAATAGACCTTGTAGAAACCAAAAAAAAAATTCAATCGAAAACAAAAAATCGCGCTTTTAAGGGTTAAGGATGTTTTATATGTATACTTTATTTTGAAAAAAAAAATAGGTATCCGTATAAAAATATCGAACAGGGTGTAAAATCGAAAACCATTTATGCGTACGCTGCAAAAACTATTGACAATAGAACAAAATGATGTACTACGGGTTTTAAGTCTTAGTAAAACCTACAAAAAAGTCCGCGAGAGCATATACCTAACTAGCATAGTTTAGTCACAACAACTGCTTTTATGTTTATGAAATATATTTAAATCCGAAGAATGAATTTGACGTTAATTGAGTATCGTTATATTAATCCTTATCTAAATTAAGGACTTTTCGTTGAGAAGTTATCACGAGTATAAAACGCATTAAATACACACTACGCGGGCCGCGCAAATATGTCGCGACAACATTGTGAGTACAGCTGTCTGAACCTTTTTGTGACGCAGACGAAATTGCAGGGATCATCTAGTATATGGATATAATAGAGAATAGGCACCTTTGTTAATGTTATCATGATTATTTTGTGCTCCTGGAACTTTTTATTCAAAGGCACTCATTTTTTAGAGCAGATGCATGCTGATGTTTTGCAAAAAGTATCGAACCACAGGGATGTATTTCATTAACAATCTACATCTTTCTCATTTTAAAGAAACGTCAGAATATGCGTTGCAGGTAATATTAATGTTTAAACTTTAAACTATGTATACTATGTATAAAATTTTATATCGCGGTTTATTTTATACTCGAAATGTAAAATAATATAATTTATTTCATCTTTCTAGTAACTTTGAATGTAATGTGTTCTTTTTTTTAAATTTAATCCATGATGAAAGGTCTACGATCTACCTAATGGTAAAAATCGCTCTTAAACTTCTTAAATACTACAAAATTTATAATATAGTTAATGTTAGGAATTTATAAAGACTATTTTAAAATGTCGTATAAAAGGAGGCAAGTCATAGCACTTACTTGGGACATGTTCTTGTTGTTGTAACTGTTTAACATTTTCACATACAATTGGGCAATTGTATTGAATTACGATTTATTAATACAAAAACTCATTTGTAGGCTGATCTGAACTTGTGTAACATTTGTAAGAGCTAATTAAACAGATACATTTATTTACTAATTTGTAACTTTCTTTTTACAGACGCACGTTCTGGTTCACAAACTATCACATTACTACGTGATGTATTTGATTTGGCTTATTTTTACTTCGGTTTTCTTATTTAATCTTATTCCCTTATACAATAATATATCTTCTGGAGTATTTCACATCCCTCGTCCTGAAAATGTAACTTTCGAACACGCGGTCTACTTCGCTGTACCTTTCGACTGCTTTACAGATATCAAAGGTTATATTCCTGTATTTATAATAAACTGGCATTTTTCACATATTGCGGCAGCAATGTGCTGTATTTTTGATTCGTTTCTTTCTTTAATGATATTACATCTGTGGGGACATCTCAAAATACTTATCAACGACTTACAATCTATTTCGAAACCTCCAATGAACAGTCTTGTCTACAGCAAGGAAGAAAATGAAGCAGTATTTTTGAAATTACGACATTGCATTCAAAGCCATAATCTTATAATTGAGTGAGTGAAATATACTAACTATCGTTTAAATAATTACTTAATATTGTTAAAAGAACATCTAATGATTAATTTATCGATTTAGTTTTACAGATAGAATGTCGAGCACATTTGATTCCGTGATAGCCTTTTATTACCTTTTTTTTCAAGTAACTTGCTGTGTACTACTGTTTCAATGTTCGACACTGGTAGGTTGTAATGTTGAGTACGATTAGGATACTAGACATACATCTATACGTTTATAGTATTTTTCGTTGTAGGAATTAAAGGCAGTTACTCGTTATGGGCCAGTGACGGGGATGGTATTTCAACAGCTTATTCAGATATCAATGATATTCGAGCAACTGGGATCAGTGGTAAGATTAAAATAATAATTCATTAACAAACTCTAGGTGTTGTCGATGCATAATTCTATGATAGCACCAAGCTACATTAATATGAGAAATAACTCTTATTTTGATACCATTTTCAGAGCGATAAGTTACCGGATACTGTGTACAATGTTCCTTGGGAGTACATGAACACAAGCAACAGGAAAATCGTCTTAATTTTGTTGTTAAATTCTCAAAATCCCATTCAGTTTAGGGTTTTGAATATGTTGAACATCGGAGTTCAAACCATGGCGTCGGTATGTAAAACAACTATTTATAATTCAACTATAAAAATATTCAGACAAATGTTTTTAGAAAATACTCTGTTTAAGAGAAAACCGTTAATATTTTATGTGATATTTTATTTTACTACTGGAATACGGTTTTCAAATGACTTTGGTTTACACACAAACTTTTAATCATAAATTAATAAACAATCTGGAACATAACATAAACGTATGTGTGTTTAAGTATGTAAAGGTGTTCCATAGGCTCATAGCACAAAGTATATTTCTGTAGAGTGGTTGCATTTTCGGTTCTGAAAAAAAGCTGTATAATAGTAGTTATGTTTATCATTATTTTCAGATAATGAAATCGTCTATATCCTATTTTATAATGCTGCGGACCCTCGGAAACGACAATTAGCCTAGACCACGAGCTACGCCGAACTATTATAGGGATGCCTCACCTGCACATAGGTAATATGTATTATTATTAAGCTTATCTAAGCTTTCCAGGACTCTTAAACTGACCCGTATAAGCAAATGGTCCAGTTACACCATGCACGTCATGTGCATGTCGAAATGTTATGCTTTTGTACTATCGTCTTTAGGAGTTTGGTTAAATTTTGCTGACGCTCATTTGTGTGGCAAATACTTAATTGTAGACTTCTGAGCTTAGACACTGTTTGTTTTTTACTCGGTTAAAAACATTATTTAGAAGTAAATCTCTTGAATAATTAATCTTCTTCTAAATAATATTTATTTTATTATTTCCAGATAATGAAATCGTCTATAAGGGTATCCTACTTTATTATGCTGCAGACCATCGGCAATGACAATTAATTAGTCTATACCCATTCGACGGTTCACGTGTGGATCGCGGACTTAGATATAATTTATGATGATTAATGGTTTCTTCTCAATGTTTCATCAAACTATAATAGGTTAATAAAAAATAAAAATAGACGTTTTCACACGTAGGCACACCTAGTAGTATTATAACACAACTCTTTTTTTTCAAAGCAGTGGTATTTATTATGCAATGGTACCTATTCTCTTACGATAATTTCGTTTTAAATAAACTTACTAAGAAATAAAAATACTATTAGTACTAATTCAATCACAATTGTATGAGTAGTCTGAGTACTTTTCTCTAATAGGTAAGTATATCACCTGGAAATAATAAAAAAGAAATATTCAATGTTGTATTTCATTACTTTTGATTTTTCATTATAATATTGATGCACAGAAATATAATAAATTTGGATAAGATTGATAACTACCAACGACTAAGTATGTTGTACATAAATAGTATTCTGAACAGAATGTATTAAGTCCGCCATTGTACCCGCTATGTGCTTTATAGTTTAATAAATAAATAAAAGCCCATAATAATCTATTGAAAGAGTACATTAATATTTTTACTTGAGAAGATATTTTAAATGACTAATTTTACGTAATAGAGTGTCCTGTAAGTTGACTTCAATTCTGCGTTGGTAGATAGCCCAATTCAGCCACAGAAAAAACTTGAGAGGTGTCAAGGGACACCCGGATGGAACGAAGTTCCTTTCGATTAAAAGATATCTTATAATTTTATTTCCTAATTTTTTTTACGCACGATAGCGATAATCATCTAAAACAAAAAAGTGTCGTGACAACTTTCCGTAAGATTTTTTTCCGTCTAGCCCCCTTTCACAACGCGCGATGAGGAACTTCGTGTCAAAATGAAAATTAAGATCGGAGTTACTTATTACAAGCTTTTCCTATATTAACTTGCACTGGATGTAAATATGTACTACCGCTTCAGCAAAAATTCACTAAAACCATTACTCCGAGCAGGTACTAACCTACTTCCCCTGACTTTTAAACATTCCGCCCTGTATAGTTCTGTCGAAGTATTTATATTAATTACATACATATCAAATTAGATAGCTTGATTGACGGTGATTGACTGTTCACCACCATTATTTATAATCTTATAAAAAAGATCCACTTAAACTATAACTTGGGTTTTGTTCATTAGAATATTAAAGGTAGGCATTAGAGATTGGTTGTATAGGTAAAAATAATCTTACGACAATGTCATTCGCAATTTATTATGTCTCTAGTATTAAGTACTGAAGCATCAATTATTTAAGCGGCAAATTATGCGAGTGGATACACGTAAGTATCGTAAGCGTTGGACTACGCAATAGCACCGGTAGATATTTTGGATTCTGTTGCGAGCAGTTCTTAAAACGGAACCGCGGTTACTATAATGTCCTTCACATTTTTACCAAATATGTCACTCTGAATTAGACCAATGTAGAGTCATTACCACACAACACCTACTATTTAGTTTTGACCGACATATTTTTTTTTTTTATTTCGTGATAGAGAAACGAGTCTACGGCCCACCTGATGGTAAGCGGTCACCGTCGCTCATGAACCTCTGCAAAGCCAGGGCAATGAGGGGCTGTTATTTAATTACTATGATTGTATTACTCGATATTTACTATTGTGAATTGGCAGCAATGGTCCTGTCAGTGATAACAGATTGAGCCCAGTAGAGCGTTACTTGGCCATTATCGAGCACTGGCTGAGGCCAATACTGGTAATAAGGTACAGCGGCTTCAACAAGCTACCTGTTTATGCCTGTGCAAGTATTCGCCGTTAGCAAGACGATAACAACCGGAAACGATATGTCTAATAGACTCTCCCGGACGGTGAAGCCCGACAAATGTAGACCTTCCCATCCTTTATACTTCCGCTAGTTGTTCGTCATGATAACTTTGTCCATAATTGCAAAGACAAAACCTTCAGTCTCTCCGAAGAGGTTACTGTATCTTAGCCAGGATACGGAGGCCGATTTATTTACATCGGGGCCCGTAAGGGCCCGGTAGAACCGTCCGTGTAGTTCCTTGCTCTTCCATACGTCCGTGCATCCGTGGTGTATCCTGTATGCCGTCAGCAGTCGCTGAACTTTTCTATCTAGGGTATCCAGTTCTGATTGCGTCCACTTTAGAATACCAAAGGAGTACGTAAGTACCAAAAAAGTACAAATTTTTCACAACACCACTAGCTAAAAACGATGAAGAAAAACATCGTGTGGAAACCTGCATGTCGAGAAAGGGTTCTAAAAATCCTTTGAAGATATGTGAAGTCCTCAATCCGCACTGGGCAAGCGTGATGGTGAAGCGTGCCTAATCCCTCTTCTGAGGAGACCTGAGCCCAACCGTAGTCAGTAATGTTACAGGTACAGTCTATTAGGGACTTACAGATAAATCACCTTACGCGGCGTATAATACACTAGGAACGACGGTAAAATAATGTTCCTCACAAAGTTGTGTAGGTGTTGTTTTACAATTAGTAGATTAATAATTTTGTTTTTTTTTCAGATATTGAAGTCGTCAATATCCTACTTTGTTATGCTGCGGACAATAGACAACAATTAGTTGTATTTATAACCCGGATTGTGGCATGAAATATTTTTTCTCGAAAATGTCCCCTAATACCCAAGTGGGGATTAAACGATCAGCTGTGTACCAATAACCGCGCCATTCAAAGCGAGGAACACTCGCACTACAAATCATAATGCGCCACAGCGAAGCGTGGCAGGGTACAACTAGTCGCATTTAAATTTCATAGAGATTTCATAGAGATCTCTAGTTTTTGAGCTAGATGTTTTTGAAAACCGAAGTTGATCGTTTTAATTTTTGGTGATGGTGATGGTCTAGAAGTCTAGAAAAACATTTTTTGCCCATCTAGTACCTGCCTCAAAAGATATAATATCTTTGTAATACTACTCCTTATCAGAGTACCGTAACTTCAAAGATTATCTCTCCGCTGCTACTTGCAGCTATCAAAACATTATTTTAATTATAAAACACTTCATGTCATTAATTTGTCTACGGAATTACCATAAAACATAGGGCAACCAAATTTAAAAAAATAATTTTATTTTTAAAAGTTTCGAACAATAGTAATTCGTCAAACATTGAAAGGGTCAGCAAGTTAGTAATTAAAGGGATCATTATGTCCTGTAGAATTATCATTATCATCATCAACATCTTCGGCCTATAGACATAGGCCTCCCCCAAACTTCGCCACATCGACCGGTTCTGCGCCATCTGCATCCAGTGACCTCCCGCAATCCTGACCAGATCGTCGGTCCATGTTGTGGGGGGTCTACCAACATTGCGCCTGCCGGTTCGTGGCCGCCACTCCAGAACTTTTCAGAAGCCGTGTGGTGCCGGCTTAGAATAGCACCAGCCCACCTTGTCCCGTGGATGTCGTAGAAGGCGACTAATTCAACCAAGGGACACTCCGGAGAGTGGGCAGCAGCGCTCTCTGAGTATAATAACATCATACTGCGATCGCCAACCCGCATGCCAAGCGTGGCGATTATGGCTATACCCCCTGTAATAAAAACGTAGAATTATATATTCCTGAAAATAAAATAGTACCTCTTTTAAAAGCTTTTCCTAAATGAATAAGTAGATAACGTAATTTCAAACCAATGTCACAAATTAATTGGTGAAGACGTAATAACAAATCGCTGTTGAGCATTATAACGATTTCAAACGAAATCGATAGTCATACTTTAGGATTCCGATTATCCGTGATTGGGGGGGCACTGGAGAGGCACGGAGTGCCCCTCTATCTCCGCCGGCTGATCGGCTCCTACCTGGAGGCCAGGTCGGTCGTATGTACCGGGTACGGTGGGACCCTGCACCGGTTCCAGGTCGTGCGCGGTGTTCCACAGGGGTCCGTTCTTGGACCCCTGCTCTGGAACATCGGGTACGACTGGGTGCTGAGGGGCGCCCTCCTCCCGGGCCTTAGCGTAGTTTATTACGCGGATGACACATTGGTCATGGCCCGGGGGGATGACTACGGAGAGTCTGCCCGTCTTGCCACAGCGGGGGTGGCCCTCGTCGTCGGCAGAATAAGGAGGCTGGGCCTCGACGTGGCGCTACACAAATCCCAGGCCCTGTGGTTTCACAGGGCCAGGATGGCGCCACTGGTCGACGACGCCCACATCATAGTTGGAGGCGTCCGAATCGGGGTCGGGGTGCAGCTTAAGTACCTCGGCCTAGTGCTGGACAGCCGTTGGACCTTCCGGACCCACTTCGAACAGCTAGTCCCTCGACTTGTGAGGACGGCCGGCCATCTTGGTCGGCTGCTTCCGAACATCGGGGGACCCAGCCACGCGGGACGCCGCCCTGGGAGCTGGAGGCGGAGGCGCTCGCTGACGATTATCGTTGGCGATGCGACCTCCGAGCCCGGGGCGTAGTGCGTCCCCTGCGGGAAGCTGTTCGGAATCGGAAGGCCCAATCTCGGCGGTCCGTATTGGAGTCATGGGAGCGACGTATCGCTAACCCCACCTGGGGTCTGCGGACCGGCGAGGCGATCCGCCCTGTCCTAAGGGATTGGGTGGGTCGTGGCGAAGGACGCCTCACCTTTTGGGCGGTGCAGATGCTGACCGGGCACGGATGTTTCGGTTGGTATCTGCACCGGATTCAGGTGGAGCCGACGGCGAGGTGCCATCACTGCGTAGGATGTGACCGGGACACACCAGAGCATACGCTCGCTGTCTGCCCCGCATGGGAGGAGCAGCGGTGTGTCCTGGTCCAACAAATAGGACCGGACTTGTCGCTCCCGGGCGTCGTGGCGTCGATGCTCGAGAGCGACGAGTCCTGGAAGGCGATGCTCGAATTCTGCGAGTCCACCATCTCGCAGAAGAGGGTGGCGGGAAGTGCGAGGGAGAGAATTTATTCTTCTCTCCGCCCCGCAATTACCCGCCGCCGCCGAGCAGGGGGAACCGGGATCTCGCCCGGAATCTGGCCCCTTAAGAGTTTCGGGTCCCCAACGCATGTGAGTGCGAGCGGGGACCCAAGAAGGTGTCGTGTCTCGCTCAGCACGCCCTTGCGTCAGAGCATCCGGGGGATGGCGGACCGCGCTCCCCGACCCACGCTGGCTCTGACCCAGCGGGGTATTCCGTGGGAGGGTGACACGCGGTCCAGCCATCTTGGCGGGCTTCAGATAGCCCGCCGACCGAGAGAGCCGGTGGCCGTATCGCCGGCGGCTGCTGGTTCGGCGTCCGGGGGCGGCGCGACGGAAAAGTGTGCCGAGAGCGTTACGCGTCGCGTCGTCCCACAAAACCCCGTGCTGGGTTCTGGCCTCAGCCGGGGTTCGGACGCTGAGTGTGAGCGGTTGGAGGTTTTAGTGCGGTTCAACTCCCACATACCCCGCCCTCGGGATCCGGTGATTACCCCCAACTGAAAAAAAAAAAAAAAAAAATTTAGATTACACCCACTAGACATTAGCTCCGTTCACATAGAGCACCCTGCCTTGCGAGGCAAATTACTGTGATTGGGATTATTAATTATTTGACTTTTTAAAAGGAAACTTCACTACTCTCCACGAAACTTATGATGTCTCTCGACATGATTATCGTCAACTTTTATCTACTACTCAAGTAGGTACTACTATTAGTCCATTTATTTAACAAAATATCACACAAATAGAAGGAAGAAAAAATATTACTTACAGAAAATATTCCAAAAACAGGAGATAATTATTTATTTTAATTGCGTATCCATTAAAATAATGTCTGTTATGGAATTACCTATTTACTTGTGAAATCGTGTTTTTTTATCATTCAATTGTGTCATTTAAATTTTTGTTCATTAAAATATATAACCGTACAATAACAGTTTCGCGAGGAATATGCTTCGGGGGTTTGCGCGGTCTATGTGAACGGAGCTGTTATCGTAACTTCATAGGTATAAAACAGCGAGTTGAACATTACTGTTACGAGTTATTAGGAATATAACTATTTTTAATACTCAAAATGTTCGAGAAATTAAAGGAAAATGATGCAATGAAGTAAGTGTTGACACATAAACAATATATTTAGAAGGCTAGTGTCGGCGGCGTCTATGTAACAAGAAGATGATATTGAAAAGCTAAATTTAATTTACAGATCAGTGAACAATCCACAAGAATACCGATACATGCGATGGCTACGATACCAGTTAAACTTCATAGGAGGTTGGCCGAACATGGAGTCCAGTAAAAACACATACTTCAAGCTTTCTCTCTTTTTCGCTGTAGAAATGTGTCTGGGTATAACTTCTCAAGTGGTCTATATTTCAAATAACTACAGAAAAGTACCCTTTTTCACAATGGGTCAAAACTATATAAATGTGCTAGTGACAGTTGTAGTCATAGTGAGTATGTTAGTGAATATCTCGAAAAAATGATTACCTAATTATATTTCGGTACATAACCAATCGTAACGCTATGAAAATTGTTTTAGACGGTGAAATCATATTGTAATTTAAACCAGAATAACGTGAAATAGGAGGTACTTCATCCACCTTTTCACTATAGTTTTCTTTAAAATCAAACCTTTATTTCGAAATCAATTTAACGTGTTATAGGTAAACGAAAATGATGAAAAATCCGTTTCCGGTAATTGAAGTGTAAACATCTCTTAACAGTGTGTCTCGAAAAAATATTTAAAACAAGTGAAAAAAGTGACTGTTATTTAAAAACTAACCTTCATTCGTGTACAAAAAGTGAATCTGAACATTAAAACACCAAAATTGACTGGAAATAGTTGTGGAAAATATAGTTTAAAGCGTAAACAGTTTTGAAGGTCAACAAAAATAACGAAAATATTGTCGGCATCAGTCGACATATTGACAAGTAAGCAGTGCCGGCAACATAAAAAACTATTACGCAGCTAACTTCACTGCGGTCATTACATAGATAATACAGACTAATACAGCAGAAACGGGTTACGATCCGTTTCACTTAGAAATATTCAAAACTAATTCATTACAACTAGACAAATGGAGTCAAATTTTGATAAACTTTTTGATAGATTAAAAATACAATTAGACTTGCAAACCAAGGAGATATCGGATAATTTACTAGCAAAAATGGAACAAAAACTACAACCACTGGTAGAGGAAAACAGTAAATTAAAACAAAAAGTGGAGAATTTGGAGAATAAAATTGAAACACTGGAAAGAGAGAAAAAGAAGAATAACTTGATGATTTTTGGGATGAAGGAAAACGAAAAATCAAACATGCAGCTCATTGAAACAGTTGTAAAGGAAATAAAACTTTCGGGATTGAAGATCGAAAATAACGATATCAGTCAAGCACGACGAGTGGGACGACAAACAGAAAATGGAATCGGCAGACCAACGGTAATCACCCTAACCACACTTTGGAAACGAGCAGAAATACTAAAAAACAAAAAGAATATCAGAAATATCTACATAACAGAAGACTTTCCAAAGGCAGTGTTGGAAATAAGACGTTCACTTCAAGAGAAATTAAAATTGGAAAGAAGAAATGGGAACTATGCATATATAAATTACGACAAATTAGTAGTCAAAGAAAATAGACCCAACGATAAGAGAAAAAGATCACCCACGCACAGTCCAGACAACCAACATTCAAATGTCAAACCAACAACCAAAGTGAGTCGAGTAAATGCCTACGACTTGATGCGTCCACGACTGAACTCATCCACAACAGCCTCTACTCCCAACAAATAGCAATCAGGAACGGAAAATCGAAACCGAAAAAAAGAAAACAAATATATGAAAAACACAGAAAATTATAAATGCAAAATAATCCCCAAGCCGGCTGGTCCCCGTGGGGATTTAGACCAACCCCCTCTAGCTATACAAAAACACCAAGACAGAAAAAAAATATCAAACACTAATAAGAACATATACCTAACCCAATCAAAAAGGAGTAAAACTTGGAACATCGCAACACTAAATGTCTTAACTCTAAGAACTGAAGAACGCTATTTGGAGATAGAACAAGCACTACAGAATTTTAAGTGGGACATATTAGGAATTAGCGAGATGAGAAGATTAGGAGAAAGTATCACGGAACGCAATAACATAATCATCCACCATAAAGGGGAGATCCCAGGACAAGGTGGGGTAGGATTTCTGATCAAGTCATCTCTAAAGAAAAATATTATTGACCTAGTTGGAGTAACAGACAGGATAGCCGTGCTTCATATTAGGGTTCCAAATTACAGAAAAGAATGGGTGATAATACAAATATATGCTCCAACGGAACAAGCAGAACTTTCTGTTGTGGAATCCTTTTATGAGGACCTAAGAAAAACTATCTCCAAGTACCAAGACAAACACTTAATAGTTATGGGCGACTTCAATGCTCAAATAGGAAAAAAGGAAAATAACAATGAATTTGTCCTCGGGAAATTTGGACATGGCAAAAGAAGCAAAAACGGTAAAAAGCTGACTGATTTCCTGAAGGAGACTAACATGACTGTCCTTAATACTTGTTTTAAGAAGAATACAAAGAAAAAATGGACATGGATTTCTCCTGGAGGAGAGTACAAAAACGAAATAGATTTCATCACAAGTAACTTCCGTAAAGCCTTCTCAGACACAGAAGTCGTTCATAATTTCAATTTCAACACCAACCACCGTATGGTACGAAGCACATTAAACCTACACCCTCCCAAACGAAGTAGGAAAAATTTTGGAAACAACCAATCTACCAACATAAAAATAGAAAAAGAGTTAACAGAAGCCATAAGTACATTAGAAGATATAGATCAACAGCTAAAGATAGAGAAAAACGACCTCGTAGAAATTTATAACAAATTCGAAAAAACCCTAACACAGCAAATTAACAACCCTAGCAAAGAACAACCGAAACTCAACCAAGAAGTTCTAGATCTTTTAAAGGACAGGAAACAACTTTTAACCACAAAAATACGCACAAAGGAAAATTCAAGGAAAATTGCAACAATAAGCAAACGGATTAACCAAGCAATTAGAAAACATCGAAGAGTCAAACGATTACAAACATTTGAAAAAATAATTACAAAAACAGGAGGTGTTAAAAAAGTACTTAAAGAACTAAGGAAATCCGGAGCACCATGGCTAACAAACATGAAGAAAAATAACAAAATTGTATCAAAAAGAAAGGATATTGAGGAAGTAGCTACCAACTTTTATAAATCGCTATATAAAGATGAAGATAATCAAAATAAAGTAGAATACAAAATAATAGAAAAGCAAAATGAAGAGCCAACCATTGAATATGATGAAGTAAGGAAAGCAATTCTGAGCCAAAAAACCGATAAATCACCCGGTCCGGATAGAATAAATAACGAAATATTAAAAGGAACTTTAGAAGAAGTGTGTCCAATCCTGGTTAAAATATTTAACAAAATCCTGAAAACAGGTATTATTCCTACTCAGTGGCAAAACTCGCATATAATATTAATTTACAAAAAAGGAGATAGAGAAAATATTGAAAACTATAGACCAATCAGCTTGATTTCAAACATCTATAAAGTATATGCAAAAGTTATCTTACAGCGTATTACCAACATACTAGACGAAAATCAGCCTATGGAACAGGCAGGATTTCGAAAAGATTTCTGTACGATCGATCATATCCATACCGTCAAACAAATTCTCGAAAAGTATAGCGAATACGATAAAAAAGTATACATGGCGTTTATAGACTACAGCAAAGCTTTTGACAGTTTAAAACACGAAGCAGTATGGGATAGTCTGCGAGAACAAGGCGTAAACCCAACCTATATTAGCAGTATCCAAAACATCTATACACATAGTAAGGCAAGAATACGACTGGAAACTTTGGGCAACGAATTTCCTGTCAGCAAAGGAGTAAGACAAGGCGATCCTCTTTCTCCAAAACTGTTTTCAGCGGTATTGGAAAGCTTATTTAGGAAACTAGACTGGGAAGAGTATGGCTTGAACATCAACGGCATTCGGTTAAATCATCTTCGTTTTGCGGACGACCTGGTGCTGTTCGAAGAAAACCCGCAGAAACTAGGAAAAATGGTAAATGACCTAGCATCTGTAAGCAAGAATGTAGGACTAGAACTTAACGAAGCGAAAACGAAGCTGATGACGAATGCTATGGAAATGGAAATCACAGTTAGACAGCAAGCATTAGAATTCGTAAAAGACTACACATATCTAGGCCAAATCATTAGCTTCGAAGATCAAACTACAAAAGAAATTAACAAGAGAATCGCGACAGGATGGAAGAAGTATTGGAGCCTGAAAGAAATAATGAAAAACAAAGATTGCAGTCTCACTATAAAAAGAAAAACATTCGATATGTGCATACTTCCATGTCTAACATATGGATGTGAAACATGGGCTCTAAATAAGAAACACAGAAATAGACTTCAAAGCTGTCAAAGAGCTATGGAGAGAAGTGTTATAGGAGTAAAGAAAAAGGAAAAAATAAATCACGAAAATATTAGAGAAAGGACAAAATTTACAGACATTTTAGCCAAAATAGACGAATTAAAATGGCGATGGGCAGGACATACCGTACGAAATAAAAAAGAGAAATGGAGCAAAATAATAACAAATTGGTACCCCAGAGACGGCAAGCGAAATATAGGTAGACAACACAAGAGATGGGAGGATGAAATAAAGAGAACTGCTGGACCATTCTGGAGACGTGCCGCTCAAGATAGAAATCATTGGAAAGAGCTAGAGGAGGCCTTTGTCAACAGACACTCTGAAAATAGTTTTATATTAGACATTATTTAAAACTAGTGTAATTTATAATAGTATGTGTTAAATTTTTAAGTATTTTGTTATTTACATTGTTTTAATTTGTAGTTGTATGTTATATTGTAGTCTTTTCAGAAAATAAAGGCTTTTTTGTATTGTATTGTATTGTATTGTATAGGTAAACGAAATAGGTACTACATAATAGTCACATATATTTATACATTCGTCTTGATATTATTATAATTATTTTCTTATTCTAAGTCGTCGATCAAATATAGGTAAGTAGGTACCTAGGAACACAACAAAGTGAGAAAGAAAAATTATCACTTTATATTCGGTGTACTACTTAAATTAATATGTATCTTCTAATTGTATCCTATCGTTTTTCAGTGCAGGTGCATACTACAGTGCCTGAGCAAGTATGAAAAATTTGTAAAGTATTTTATTAACAACTTTCATCTCTACCATTTTAAAAATTCATCACAATACGCTATGGAGGTAATGTTGTATCTACTGTTTAACTGGTGAAACTGATTACTATTCTATGTTTATAATGATTACCTATTATTTAGAGCCGTAAATAGCTGTATTATTCGAGAGTCCAAGATTATCGATTCTCTCAGGAACACCCTAAATAGACACTTAGGGTGTTCCTATTTAAAGAACTACTAATTTTAGGAAGTTCAACATTAACTTAGTTAACTTACCTGCAACAGCTTTTCGTATACCGAGAATGCAGAATCATGTGCCTACATAATATAATATTATGTTATCAATAATTACGGTTTTTTTTAATGCATTTTTGTTAATTACAGACACACGTTCTTGTCCACAAAATGTCTCACTACTACACATTATACTTGGTGGTCCTTACTGGTTCTGGAATGATGCTGTTTAACCTGACTCCCTTGTACAACAACATATCCTCCGGAGCATTCAACAACCCTCGTCCTGAGAACGTGACATTCGAACACTCAATCTACTTCGGTCTACCGTTCGACTGCTATACAGATATCAGGGGTTACATACCTGTATTTATTCTAAACTGGCATTTCTCACACGTTGCTACAGCATCAGTGTGTATTTTTGATTTGTTTCTTTCTTTAATGATACTACATTTGTGGGGACATCTCAAAATACTTATCAATGATTTACAATCTATTCCGAAACTCGCAAAAAACAGTCTTGTGTACAGCAAAGAAGAAAATAAAACGATATTTTTTAAATTACGACATTGCATTCAAAGTCATAATCTTATAATTGAGTAAGTATCTAAATGTGCTAAATAATAATTACTACATTAACTCCGTTGGAACTCAATCCAGGAGTGGACCGCTAAAACATCTTATATTAGTAAGGCTAAAAATATTTATTTCAAGTTTTGCAGCCAGGATGTCGGATGTGTATGATGTCGTTATAGTCATTCTGTACCTATTTTTCCAAGTGACCTGTTGTCTGTTGTTACTGCAATGTTCGACACTGGTGAGTCGATAATGATTACTGTTCATTATTTCAAGCATAAATGTTTCTAATTATATTAATATGTTAAAGGAACCGAGGGCAATAACTCGATATGGTCCTATGACACTGATAATTTATCAACAGCTTATTCAGATATCACTGATATTTGAACTGTTGGGATCCACGGTAAGTTAATAATGAAATTAAAATAGATAATCATTAAATTGTATTGCTCTGTATAACCTAATACTATTCCACTGCTGAGCTCCGGACTGCAGAAAGTGTCTAGGTACTGTGTAGGTTGGGGACTTCACGTGACTATACAGGGTAGATCTGTACCTTTGGACCAGCTGAAGACCTGTCAAAATACAACTTACGACCACTTTTATTTTGAAAATTTGTTTTTTTTTAATGTTGGAAGGCCATAACTATAGTCGTACATACACAGATAATTCACGCCGCACTAGCTGGTCGAAAGTTACAGATTCACTTTTTATAATATGATAACCAAAGCTTGATAAAGCTTTCAATGAGAAGGCTTATTTTAGTAAATCACGAACTTCTTTGAGTTGTAGGTAATAAATATGAATCACAACAGATGACAGTTAAAACTGAGGAGAACCTTAACCGAAAATTTTTTTTCAGTCCGACAAGTTACCAGACGCCGTCTACAATGTGCCTTGGGAGTGCATGAATGCAAGTAATAGGAAAATCGTGTATATTATGTTGTTAAAATCACAGACGCCCATTCAGTTCAAGGCGTTGAATGTTTTGAAAGTTGGAGTTCAAACTATGGCTTCGGTTTGTAAAGTTATTTACTGGTTTTTGCGAAAATTTAGTAAATTGGATAAAGACACGTTGCTTTTAGTTTATTTCCCTAACAAGAAAAATACTTGCCACTTACTTACTACTTTGTGGTCTAAGTGTGCGTGTACTTTATACATGTTGGATATAAATGTAGGTATATCCTACCTATCTTCTCCTATCTAAAGCGCCGTCCCTCATAACCCCGTGCTGGGTTCTGGCCTCAGCCGGGGTTCGGACGCTGAGTGTGAGCGGTTGGAGGTTTTAGTGCGGTTCAACTCCCACATAACCCGGGGACGGGGATCCGGTGATTTCTTCCAACTAAAAAAACACCACAATTATACATTATATGATAATGAAATAAAGAGTAGCCTATTCGAAAAAAAAGAAAAATAGTATTTTGACAGTACATTTACCATAATAATACTGGGAAGTTACATTTCCACCCCGTATCAAGATGACAATTTTTATTTGCAGATTTTGAAATCGTCCGTATCATACTTTATTATGCTGCGGACCATTGACAACGGTAACTAATAGAAAGGAAACGTACTAATTCAATACTTATATTAAAAGTATTGTGACAAGATTGAAGTTTCGTCCCTGGACGAAAGAATATCTAAATACACTATTATACTTCACTATTGTAAGCACGTCACTGCAACCTATTCGGCACCATAGTTATAATTTAAACACAAATAAAAGTTTAACGCAACGGTGTATTTCATTGATCTTTTAAACCAGAAATGTCAATATAGTAAAGATTTTGCAGGAAAATTTATTATAACGAGCATTTAGGTATATTTTGTTTTTTTTTTATTGCTTAACCCTTTCAGTATTTAAGTTATTCTGTAAAGTAAGAGATCACTAGAAAAACATAGTAGGGTGTACAAATTTACTATAAATTTCATATGAAACATTTTACAAAGACAAATGTAGACCGTCCCATCTTTTAGAATATACATCCGGTAGTTGTTCGTCATGATACTTTGTCCATAATTGCAAAGACAAAACCTTCAGTCTCTCCGAAGAGGTTACTGTATCTTAGCCAGGATACGGAGGCCGATTTATTTATTAATCCTTTGAAGATATGTGAAGTCCTCAATCCGCACTGGGCAAGCGTGATGGTGAAGCGTGCCTAATCCCTCTTCTGAGGAGACCTGAGCCCAACAGTGGGCAGTTATGGGTTGTTACAGGTACAGTCTATTAGGGACTTACAGATAATCACCTTACGCGGCGTATAATACACTAGGAACGACGGTAAAACAATGTTCCTCACAAAGTTGTGTAGGTGTTGTTTTACAATTAGTAGATTAATCATTTTGTTTTTTTTTTCAGATATTGAAATCGTCAATATCCTACTTTGTTATGCTGCGGACAATAGACAACAATTAGTTGTATTTATAACCCCGATTGTGGCATGAAATATTTTTTCTCGAAAATGTCCCCTAATACCCAAGTGGGGATTAAAGATCGGAGAATTTGACAATACATATATTTAAAAATACCTATATCGAGCACTCCATTTTAAAAGCTTTTCTTTATTTTCACTAGTAGTGTAACTATGTATCTAAGTTCAGTTGGAATCTTGCGAGTTGAATTTGACCATCTTCATGGTTTCCGATTGTAAAATTACATTGGACGCATACATATATGACGTGACAGTGTAATAATTAAAAGCCATGAAGCTGATCTGATGATGGAATCAAAAGGAAGGAAAGTTAGCTACAGAAACTTCTGTTTTAAATAAGATAAGATCGTGTTTGGGCTCGTTTTACTTATTTTGACTCTACTTCTACACGCCAGGATTTTAAAAGCTTGTATTTAAAATATTTTCTTATGATCATGTCATTTGAATTTTGAGTATTAATTAAAATGTTTTACTGCATTTTGTTTTTCATTTATCTTAAGTGTAGGAAGTGTTTATTCAGTATGGAAAATTCACTGGAACAATCTAATTTAATTTCGTGTAGGAAATGAAGAACTTCTTTGGCCAGTAGCAAATCGCCGAGAGTCCACCGAAGAGTCAATGATTTGTAAGAAAAATAAATTTTCTTAACTATTAAAACAATTGAAATATCAAAAAAACGATTTTAAACAATAAATGTCGCAGTGTCTTCTGGCAATGCAGAGGTCCATGAGCGACGGTAACCGCTTACGATCAGGTGGGCCGTTGGCTCGTCTGCCTGCGTGGCAATAATAATAAAAAAAAAGTAATCAAAAATGTTTAAGATTTTTTTTAAAAAACCGCTATATTTTACCATGAAAGAAATGGTAGAAATAAATTTTAAAAAATCCAATATAATATACACTTGATAAAATTCTTAAAAATAACTTTTTTTTTTTATTGCGTGACAGATAAACGAGCCTACGGCCCGCCTGATGGTAAGCGGTCACCGTCGCTCATGAACCTCTGCAATGCCAGGGCAATGAGGGGCCGTTATCTATCGCCTACCGATACAGGACTTTTCTTAACCCTCGTTTAAAGAGGGACATGTCATAGCGCTCCGGGAACACCGCGGATGGGAGTCCATTCCAAATCGGGATTAACTTAACCCTTAAAAGCGCGATTTTTTGTCTTCGATTGAAAATTTTTTTCGGCTTCTTTAAGGTCCATTATTTACTAGAAAAATAGTTTAAAAAATCTAGTTAAAATTTAATGATATTTTATTTCGAAAGTATTTTTTGTGTAATTCTGCAACATTGCGCATTCAAAGACCCAAATATGTAGGGAGAACAGAGCACAACATGGTCCCATGTTCAACTTTGAAAGCGCAGTGTTGTAAAAATGTTAGACATGTATTTTACTTGATAACGGAAAAAATCCGGAAAAAGTTTATTTAAAAAAATGAGTATAATTTAAGTTCAGTACAAAATTATGTTCCAAAATAAAAAAGTACAGGGTTTTGAGATTATCTTGATATTTTTTTATAGCAAAAATAAAACACGTAGAAATAGTATCGTCTGTCATGTCACGACATTTTTTACAAAATTTGCGAAAAATGAAAGAATTACACAAAAAATATTTTTCGAAATAAAATATCATCAAATTATAACTAGATTTTTTTCTATTTTTCCAGTAAATAATAGACCTTGTAGAAATATTTCAATCAAACAAAAAATCTATTTTTCATCCCCTAAATGTTAGGGTTAGTCCACCCCTAAATATTTTTTTACGACGTTGCGCGGGGCAGCTAGTAGGTATTTATACTAGATATATGATAGGTAGGTATTTAATATTATTCAATCATCGTCACTTGTCTACCTACGTGGTGTTTTCAAAAGTTTCTTGCTATGTCATTACCTTCAGTAAATTTATGACATAATTTCAAATTAAAGTCAGAATTTTATAGTATTTAATGAAAGTGGAAACATATTAGTAAAATACTAACATTATTATTGTTACTTATCAAAGATTCATTCGACTTAGATGGACATTGTACTCCGCCCATATTCATGATACTAATAACAGTATTTGTTGGCTATTGATGAGTAAGACAACATTAAGAACTCTACAACAAAATTGATGAAAATTTAAAAAAGGAATATAAAATAGAGTTTTAGAAGCACATTCTACATAACTAACAATGTTCAAGTGGTTTAAAGAAAATGATGCTCTAAAGTAAGTTAATTTGTATTAACACAAAAACTATATTATCTTTCCGAAATACCTGAACATAATACGTCATAATATTATTATATTTATTACGAAAATGAAAACCGACTTTCATTTTTCAAGAACAGCACAATAACTACTATTCAGATCTTTATCAAATTATATTAAATTATGTCTAAAGTGTCTGGTTTAACCATAAATAGAATCATCGAAACCGGTTTTTCTAGAGAAGAAAATAAACGCAACCGCAATTTGCTGTGCAATGCAAATTGGAATGAATCATCTGTTAAGACTATAACATGTTCAATCTTTAAACAAATCATTGTGACCTCACAACGAGCATCATCTCCTTCTTATCTGAAATAAGAATCATCCGAAGCGGACCACTAAATCCACCAAGTTTTTGAAAGTCGGTAAACATTATAATGCTCTATTTCAAACTTGTTTTTACAGTAAATTTCGGTATCTAAAACATTTCATTACTTTTCAATATTAGGTAGATATATTTGGACTCGATTCAACTATGTACTAGGTATAACAAACCTAACTTATATAATATTAGGTGGGTATATAATGCGTTACTAACCTTAAACTTAAATTTGTTATAATAAAATGAGATACTATATTATTTTCATATGCGCTTGTTCATTGATTAATTAGGTATCGAAACTTAGGTTGCATTTAAATGTCGCTACCGCTACCTTTATCAGTCATTGTGTGTAGGTACATAATAACATATTGTTCAACTGTTCTGCCACAGTAGACGGTAGTCGTAGCCCTATAGCAAGCTCCATACATTTAGCTCAAATACTTGCAAATGTATGATGCAACCGCATCGTAATATCATTTAAATTTACTCCAAATACTTTAGTAGTAGTTGATAGAATAAATATTTTTATTAAAATAATGTTTTATTGAAATATTTTATTTTGCCCACGAGAATTTTTATTTACTTTCTATTTCAAGCAATAAATACAGCCTAAGTTACCCAGGGGGAATATAGCTTGCCAATGGTGAAAGAATGAACTAATTTAATTTAATAATATTAGGTACTTCAAACACACAAATCTAAGAATCTTTTCTTTTAATAATAGTAGTGTAAAAAGTAAATTAAACTAATTTTCAGACCGGTGAACAGTCCTTATGAATACCGGTATATGAAATGGTTACGAACCCAGATGAAGATCATTGGTGCTTGGGCGAATATGGATTCTAACAGTGACTCTAACAAACCGTATTTTCTTTCTTTTTTAACTATGGAAACGTTTCTCAGTATCACATCTCAAACGATGTACGTTGTACACAACTTCGGAAAACTCAGCTTTTTTGAAATGGGTCATTCTTATATGACATGACTGATAACTACTCTAATTATAGTAAGTTTAATGGATACTCACATCTAGTGTAAATGATAGTGTAATGTATAAATGATAACTACTTTTAGTGACAAGTATAATAACTCGTGACTAAGAGGTGTAACGAATATTCGCATTCGCATTCACATTCGCAAAAAATGACGCGAATATTATGCGAATAACGCCGAACGTGTCTGTGCGTATGTATGTTTGTGACATCACACTTAGTTCTCAACCGAGTAAATCGATTTTGAATTCGTTGTTTTTGAAGTGTGTGAAGTGTTATTAGTAGGGGTGCACAACTTGGCTAAAAAAGTTAGCTAAATTGGCTAGTTAGCTAGCCGATAGGCTTAGCCAATTTAACCGGTTAACTGAATTAGCCGACGGCTAATTAGCTATTTTTTTTCAGTTATTCATTGGTTTCTTACCCATTGACAAGTTAAAAAATCATATCAAAGTTGTTTTTTTTTGTTTAAGAAATTGATATTCGTGGCGTTTGATAATTTATTAATGAAATATATAATAATACCTATTTATTATTCTATCTAGTCTAATCTAATCTAATCTAATATGTATTATATAAATCTCCTGTCACGATGTTTGTCCGCGATGGACTCCTAAACTACTTAACCGATTTTAAATTAAATTGGCACACCGTGAGCAGTCTGGTCCAACTTGAGAGATAGGATAGCGAATGTGAAGGTCTGATGATGGAGCTGGAAAGTGACCACAGGAACTCCGTCAATAAGCAAAATAGCCTCATCGTGTTTGGGCTCTAATGAAGCGTTCTGATGAGTACTTTTATGCGACGTAGACGAAGTCGCGCGGAGCAGCTAGTTAATTATAAAAATAAATAATAGTGACAAACAATATTTAACTTAAAGTAAAAAAATCTTTGATAAATATAAATCAAATAGTTAACAAGAAACCTATTTTGATACACGATTTAAATTACGCGAGCTTTTTGATTTGTTAATGGCGACATATATTATTCAAAGCGCCATAAGTTTCCTTTACTGGCTTAGTTGATGAGAAGATACTTAAGTGTTCCAGCATCGAGTACATCATCTGAGAGAGCTTTTTCCACAGCTGGAAATATTTTTAGTTCTAAACGTAACTGTTTACTACCCGAAAATGCTAATTAATTAATTTTCCTATACCAAAATAGAAGTATTACCGAAAACAAATTTAACAATTAATATATTAAGAGCCATTTTTGGAACGAAGTTCCTTATCGCGCGTTATCGAAAGGGGGCTAGCCGGAAATTCTTAAGAAAAAATTGGCACGCCCCTTTTTTGTTTTAAATGATTATCGCTAGATGGCACTGTTCTTTAAATATTTTATAAAACAATTCCTTATTTTGTTTTATATTATTAATGCTAGATGGCGCTGTGATCAAAATATTTTATTTAAGTTATTAAATAAAAAAAAAAAAATTATTACAATTCCCTCACTAATTAATCGAAAGGAACTTTGTTCCATCCGGATGTCCCTTGACACCTCTCAAGTTTTTTGTAAAAAAGTTATTGCTAACTGTTAATTAATTGAATAAACTATTCCATTAGTGTTATTTTTCTCGTAAAATATGGATCGTATTATTTTTGGGACTTGTCTGTAGTTAAAAAGCTGAAAAAAAATAGCTAATTAGCCGTCGGCTAATTCAGTTACACGGTTAAATTAGCTAAGCCTATCGGCTAACTAAGTAGCTAATTTAGCTAACTTTTTTAGCCGGCGTGGCCGGCCAAATTTTACAGCCCTAGTTATTAGCCGGTAATTGATAATATCAACCATTTTAATGAAATAAGATCTAAGAGGGCGACTGATACAAAATGGAATACATGCATTTCGTGACTGTTTCAACTGTTTCAATATGGATATCAAATGAAAGGGCCAGACTTATAGGATACATTTAGATTAATTAATTTTACATCCAAAATGGCCGACAATATAAAAATTATAATATTGAAAAATGTTACTTATGATGATCGTCGAGCAAGGGGCTGGAACCGGGATCTTGCCCGGAATCTGGCCTCTTAAGAGTTTCGAGTCCCCATAAAAACAGTAGTGATCGGCGTTATGATAAATAAATAAATAAATTCTATCTTTGATTATCATCAGAGATAGTGATCAGTGTTAATGATGAGAACTTCAGTTATCGAGAATATGTCTGACGTCGGGGTACGTTAGCCTCTTCGCCTGGCCGGCCGGCAGCAGAGTGAGTACCACTGCAGCCCGCCGCGGCGCGCGCGGCTTCTTCTTTTTCTTCTTCTTTTTCTATTTTAGATGGGGCCAGAGGAAGTGGGCGGGGCTGCGGAGTCGGCACCGGAACTGGTGTCCCGTTGCCACCCTTGGCCTTACTGTTTTTCCGGACCGGAGCCGATCCCTGACCCGGAAGTGCAGCCGACTGGGCGGGAGCAGCGGAAGGCGGTGCGGATACGGCACCACTCAGGGCCGCTATAAAAGCCCTGAGTTCGACAATCTGTTTGCCGAACTCCTCCGTCAACTCCCGCCTGATACGGGCAGCCATATCCTGTTGGGATTCTGACTGCCGCACCCTTGTCCGCGGCGACGCCAGTCGCGGCCCGCGTGTCTCCTTTTGTCGAGATTTGGCCCGCGACACCCCGATATCACTCGCTCGTGCAGCCGGCAACGGAGAACGCGCCCTCTGTGAGCCACGCGCTGCTCCACCAGATTCAGGCTCGGCCTCAAGGGTCGCCAGCCTCCCTTTGAGGGCAGCATCCTTCGTCCTCAACCTCTCCAGTTCCACCTACAGGCTCGCGTTCCGGCTAATAGCTGCCGAGACAGTTAGCATGAGCTTGACTGCCTCATACGCCACCGTTCGCCACGTGCGCGCTTGGCTCTTGTTGTTTGCCTTCGTAAATTTGGCAGCTGCAGCTTGGGCGCGTCGCCTCAAGGACTCCAAGATGACGACGGGGCTCTCCGAGAGCTCCCCTCTAGCCGTCCGAGCCGAGGCGACGACATGTCGTCTTAACGGCTCAAGGACGACGATTGGTCCTCGGAGAGCTCCCCGTCAGTCGTCCGAGCCGAAGCGAAGGACGTCACCGAGAGAGCCGGTGAGGCGATTGCCTTCAGTGGCCTTCCCCTTGTCCGTCCAGTGATTTTGTTCCCCGCGACCGATCGTTTGGCGGGCCCTCTTGACACCTCACCGTCAGAGTCGGACGAGGACTCAGTGGTTTCGGAGCGCTGCGGACTTCCGCTTGCGCCGGGTTCTCTCGCTCTGCTCCTCAGAGCAGACATCGCTCGCGCGCGATTTCAGCCCTGACCCTACGCCAGTAGCATTCTCACACACACACGGGCCTGGTCGCCTACCCCTGTGCGGGCTCCGGAGGTGGACTCCACGTCCATGATCTACCACGAAGTTAAGGGGAGCAATCGCATCAGTGCGACTACTCCCAGGCGCTGAACTCCGTGGCTACCCACACGTCACTGCTTTGGCACCACCCAGGGACCACGTATGGGGTAGGCCTTCTTAGAAGGTGGTCCTCCCATGGACGCCAGTGACGTGGGTCCCCGAGAATAGGTACCTTTGTTAATGATATCATGATTATTTTATGTGTTCCTGGATTTTTTTATTCAAAGGCACTCATTTTTTAGAGCAGATGCATGCTGTTGTTTTGCAAAAAGTATCGAACCACAGGGATGTATTTCATTAACAATCTACATCTTTTTCATTTTAAAGAAACGTCAGAATATGCGTTGCAGGTAATATTAATGTTTAACATTTTCACATAAAATCTGGCATTTGTATTGAATTACGATTTATTAATACAAAAACTCATTTGTAGGCTGAACTGAACTTGTGTAACATTTGTAAGAGCTAATTAAACAGATACATTTATTTACTAATTTGTAACTTTGTTTTTACAGATGCACGTTCTGGTTCACAAACTATCACATTACTACGTGATGTATTTGATTTGGCTTATTTTTACTTCGGTTTTCTTATTTAATCTTATTCCCTTATACAATAACATATGTTCTGGAGTATTTCACATCCCTCGTCCTGAAAATGTAACTTTTGAACACGCGGTCTACTTCGCTCTACCGTTCGACTGCTTTACAGATATCAGAGGTTATATTCCTGTATTTATAATAAACTGGTATTTTTCACATATTGCGGCAGGAATGTGCTGTATTTTCGATTCGTTTCTTTCTTTAATGATATTACATCTGTGGGGACATATCAAAATACTTATCAATGACTTAAAATCTATTTCGAAACCTCCAATGAACAGTCTTGTCTACAGCAAGGAAGAAAATGAAGCAGTATTTTTGAAATTACGACATTGCATTCAAAGCCATAATCTTATAATTGAGTGAGTGAAATATACTAACTATCGTTTAAATAATAATTACCTTATATTGTTAAAAGAACACCTAATGATTAATTTATTGATTTAGTTTTACAGATAGAATGTCGAGCACATTTGATTCCGTGATAGCCTTTTATTACCTTTTTTTTCAAGTAACTTGCTGTGTACTACTGTTTCAATGTTCGACTCTGGTACGTTGTAATGTTGAGTACGATAGGATACTAGACATACATCTATACGTTTATAGTATTTTTCGTTATAGGAATTAAAGGCAGTTACTCGTTATGGGCCAGTGACGGGGATGGTATTTCAACAGCTTATTCAGATATCAATGATATTCGAGCAACTGGGATCAGTGGTAAGATTAAAATAATAATTAATTAACAAACTCTAGGTGTTGTCGATGCATAATTCTATGATAGAACCAAGCTACATTAATATGAGAAATAACTCTTATTTTGATACCATTTTCAGAGCGATAAGTTACCGGATACTGTGTACAATGTTCCTTGGGAGTACATGAACACAAGCAACAGGAAAATCGTCTTAATTTTGTTGTTAAATTCTCAAAAACCCATTCAGTTTAGGGTTTTGAATATGTTGAACATCGGAGTTCAAACCATGGCGTCGGTATGTAAAACAACTATTTCTTATTCAACTATAAAAATATTCAGACAAATGTTAGAAAATACTCTCTTTAAGAGAAAACCGTTAATATTTTATGTGATATTTTATTTTACTACTAGAATACGGTTTTCAAATTACTTTGGTTTACACACAAACTTTTAATCATAAATTAATAAACAATCTGGAACATAACATAAACGTATGTGTGTTTAAGTATGTAAAGGTGTTCCATAGGCTCATAACACAAAGTATATTTCTGTAGAGTGATTGCATTTTCGGTTCTGAAAAAAGCTCTATGATAGTAGTTATGTTTATCATTATTTCCAGATAATGAAATCGTCTATATCCTATTTTATAATGCTGCGGACCCTCGGAAACGACAATTAGCCACGAGCTACGCCGAACTATTGCATGGGGATGCCTCACCTGCACATAGGTAATAGGTATTATTATTGAGATTATCTGAGTTTTCCAGAACTCCTAAACTGACCCGTACAAGCAACTGGTCCAGTTGCACCATGCACGTCATGTACATGTCGAAATGTTGTGCTTTTGTACTATGGTTTTAGGAGTTTGGCTAAATTATGCTGAAAATGCTCATTTGTGTGGCAAATACTTAATTGTAGACTTCTGAGCTTAGACATTGTTTGTTTTTTAACCGGTTAAAAAACATTATTTAGAAATAAATCTTCTGAATCTAAATAATATTTCTTTTATTATTTCCAGAGAATGAAATCGTCTATAATAGTATCCTACTTTGTTTTGTTGCAGACCGTCGGCAATGACAATTAATAGTCTATACTCACGTCGACGGTTCACAATCCGTATCCTCCGGTATCACCGAAGTGTTTCGTGTGGATCGCGGACTTAGATATAATTTATGATGATTAATGGTTTCTTCTCAATGTTTCATCAAACTAAAATAGGTTTATAAAAAATAAAAATAGACGTTTTCACACGTAGGCACACCTAGTAGTATTATCATACAACTCTTTTTTTTCAAAGCAGTGATATTTATTATGCAATGGTATTCCCTTACGATAATTTCGTTTTAAATAAACCTACTAAGAGATAAAAATTCTATTAGTACTAATTCAATCACAATTGTATGTAGTCTGAGTACTTTTTTTTTAGGTAGTAAGTATATCACTGGACATAATAAAATAGTATTATAAAACGTTGTATTTCATTACTACCGATTTTTCATTATAATATTAATTTACATAAATGGAATAAATTTGGATAAGATTGATTTATATCTAAGACTAAGTAAGTTGTACATAAATAATATTCTGAACTAAATACATCGTCTAAAGTCTTTAGTTGACTGGTAGAGAGTGCTAAGGCATTAAGTTCGCCATTGAACCCTTAATGTGCATAAAGTTTACTTGAGAAGATATTTAAATGACATATTTTACGTACTAGGGTGTCCTATAAGTTGACTTCAATTCTGCGATGGTGGATAGCCTAATTCAGCCACAGAAAAATGAAAATTAAGATCGAAGTTAATTATTACAAGCTTTTCCTACATTAACTTGCACTGGATGTAAATATGTACCGCTTCAGCAAAAAAATACTAAAATCATTACTCCGAGTAGATACTAACCTACTTTCCCAGGCTGTTAAAAATTCCACCATGTATAGTTCTGTCGAAGTATTTATGTTAATTACATACATATCAAATTAGATAGGTTGATTGACGGTGATTGACTGTTCACCACCATTATTAATAATCTAATAAAAAATATCCACTTAAACTATAACTTGGGTTTTCTTCATTAGAAAATTAAAGGTAGGCATTAGAGATTGGTTGTATAGATAAAAATAATCGTACGACAATGTCATTCGCAGCATTGAAAAATAAATTTCAAGAAAACGATGCACTGAAGTAAGACTTTATATTATCAAAGTGTTCACTTAGTTTTTCCAGCGATATTCAAAATTATCTTATTCGTTTCGCTTAAATTACTATAACTTTTCAGTAATGTGGAAAGTCCTCATGAATATCAGTATATGAGATGGGTGCAGTTTCATTTAAATTGCGTTGGTGGTTGGCCGAACACAATGAGTGTTCACGCATCTAAGTTGGCATTTTATGTACGTTATTTCGTACTCATTGAAACCATTTTGGCTATAGTGAGCCAAACAATCTACATTACAAATAACTATAATAAATATAGTATATTTATAATGGGTCAGGTGTACATAACATTTTTGATAAATGTTGTGCTTATAGTAAGTATCTAGCTTTTAATTTATTTTTCTAAATGCATTTCTATAAAAAACATTAGCACCGTTTACTTCTCTTGGTGTAGGTGTTTGTTTATTATACATCTACGTTTTAGCGAATGTAGGTTACCGAACGGTTTATATAACTATATGTCTCTAGTATTAGGTACCGAAGCATCTATTACAATAATTCGAGTGGATACAGGTAATTGTCGTAAGCGTCGGATTATGCAATAGTACACTGGCGCCTGTATTTTTGATTATGTTATGAGCACAAGTTCTTAAAATGAAACAGCGATTACCTTAGTTTTCTAACGACACTCCTAGTTAGGCTGCAGAGTCATTGCCACTCAACATCTACTATTTATTAAAAACTTAAAAATTAAAGACTTAAAAAGTAAACATCAGAGTTAATTACTATGATTATGGTACCTTTAAATAAATAACCAGCATTATTTCGTAATTATAAACTATAAATAGATCTATATTTGTTTCAGAGTAGATCCATTCTTCATTGCGTTAAAAGGTACAGGAAACTTGGCAGGCACTTCATTAATAAAATGCATATTTATCATCACAAAGATTTGTCAGAGTATGCTTTGCAGGTAATTTTGCATATATAATAGACATAATTTATGTATTGCAAAAATTTCCCGAGGAATTGTTCGAGATGATTCAACATCTCCCTTCTATCATTGCACCACGCATACACTTTAACCTGCATTGTGCTATATCAGCTCAATTTAATTAAGTCAACGACATCAAAATTGTTAAAAATTTAAAAATCTGTCTGAAAGAGAATACATCCTAAAGAATATTCTATCATAACTACACAAATCTGATCAGGATAATGTTTCATGTTGATGATATTGTATATATTTTATATCTAACTCTTTCTTTTTCAGACTCACGTTCTGATCCACAGAATATCTCACTACTATACGTTATTCTTGTTATTTCTGAATGGTTCTGGTATAATACTGTTTAATCTGACTCCCTTATACAACAACCTATCCTCCGGAGCATTCAACGATCCTCGTCCTGAGAACGTGACCTTCGAACACTCAGTCTACTTCGCTCTACCGTTTGACTGCTATACAAATATCAAGGGCTATGTACCAATCTTTATCCTCAACTGGCAACTGTCTTACAACACAACTACATTAATCTGTACCTTTGACATGTTTCTTTCTCTGATGATACTACATTTATGGGGACATCTTAGAATACTTATTAATGAATTAAAACGTATTCCGAATCCCCAAACAAGCGGTTTAAGTTACACGAAGGAAGAGAATCACAACGTATTTTTAAAACTGCGTCATTGCATACGACATCATAATTTTATAATTGAGTGAGTAATTTTTGTTATACCACATTAAATAATGAATATTTATTAATCTAAAATTATACTAATAACTAAATGTATAATTCTTAAAGTTTTGTGGCTAAGATGTCGGACACGTATGATGCTGTGATCGCTACCTATTACCTATTCTTCCAAGTGACCTGTTGTTTGTTATTACTACAATGTTCTGCACTGGTAAGTTATGACTTATGAGAGTTCTTCGTTTTTGGTAGTAGTTACAATTTCCACAATATTACACTAAAATGAAGAAAAAATACAAAAGAGTTGTCAGTTTCATGTGTTTTGTTATAGGACTTGAAAGCAATGACTCGATATGGACCGTTGACATTTGTCACATTTCAACAACTCATTCAGATATCTTTAATATTTGAACTGCTAGGATATTTGGTAAGATTTTATTAACTATCGAGTTGTACGATCTTATTATGGATAGTTAATTTAATTAATCTCGAACAAAATAACATTGTTGTATTGGGTTTTTCTTTACACTGTTAGCTTATTAAATCAAGAAATACCACAAATGGTTCGAGGCGTAAACGTGATAATCATTTTTAATACTAAATTATTATTTGACCAAAAACTAAGACATACGCATTATTACCAAAAATATGGTACAATATGCATACGTAAGATCGCTTCTGTATATTTTTAATTACTCTGTGAAAGTACTTGGTTTATATCCAATACTTTTTATTACATATTAACTAACTTGTAGAGTGAGAAGTTGCCGGATGCCGTCTACAATGTTCCCTGGGAGTGCATGAATACAAGCAACAGGAAAATGGTGCAAATTTTACTAATGAAATCACAAACACCCATCCAGTTCAGGGTCTTGAATGCGTTCAACATTGGAGTTCAAACTATGGCATCGGTAAGTTTAAATTCCGGATATACAGGGTGTCCCAGAACTATGCACATTAAATATTGTAGATAGGATGTTATGCTGAAACGAAACATCATTTTCTTTTGACATTAAATATACATGCAGTGTATCCTGTGGTTTGTCTGAAAATTGAACTAAAAAAATTGAAAAAAATAACACCACTTAGTTTTGTTATTTTTTTGATGCGAATCGAAAGAACAGTTAATCAGTAATAATTTTTGTTGTATAGTGTCTCAAACAAGAGAACAATGTGAAATGTGAGATTCAAGACTTTAGGTACTTACCTTTTTTCCACTATTTACCGTGTTTCTGGAACTAAAACTAGTGTTCTTCATCATTCCGTGGATTGCTTTGCTTGGTTACAAATGAAAACCAACTGAAATAACTTGTACTTGAGAGCGTTTTAATTTAAAGAGCTAACCCATTCGAATTTTGGGTCTTCTTATGAAAAGTAATTCATTTTCACGAATAAGTTTTTAAGTAAATATTAATTTCTTACTAATCAAAGATAAATAGCACCTATCGTTGTTTTAGTTCGAGCAACAGAACATCGCACATTGTTGTATTTCTTTTAGACACCTATTATGTTTGTTGGGTCAACAGATAATAGAGAGAGAAAGCCAAGCGCAGGCATCTATAGTTAATAATACAATAATTATGTTTTTCAGATACTGAAGTCATCAATATCCTACTTTGTTATGCTCCGGACTATAGATAACAATTAATATTATGATAAGTTTTATTGTTTTTTTTATTGTATATTTCTTTATATTATTATTAAAATAAAACAAAAACAAAATGTAATATTAGATTCAAAACATTTTTTTTTAAATATGTGTCTGTAAGTAATAACTAACCAATAAACTGCGGTTATTATATTTCGAAAAATAATTTCGCAAAGTACAATTAAATAGTTTAAAGTTCGTTTTTTAACACTTAAATTGTTATAGATTTTTAAATATGATGTCACAAAATTGAGAAGCCTTCACCCTTCTGTCACAGAATATACACTTATACACTTCGTCTAGCCCCTCCCCCCTTAAGTTGTGAGTTGTGTGACGTAACTTATGCATGGCCCCTTATTTGATTTTTTAATCACAAATTTATTGCACAATACAATTGAAATAATGTTTTTGTTCAAAAATACAATAAAATTTGATAACTTTAGAAATGTATAGGTATAGATCATTAATATTAATATCAAAGATTTTTTAACACAATTGCAAACTTTACATAACTATAAATGTAGTTTTCTGCACTTTGTATAATATTATTATCACAAAAAAATAAAAGATTGAATATTAAATTTGCCTTTTTTTATCCACGATTTCATGTTCCGATTCGACCGGAATTCCGTTCGTGTTAACGGATCCGTACCCAATTATGTGATATACCAAATATTAATTTAACTTACATATATGAAATAGGATTCTTAATATTCAACTGAAAATATTTACTTGAAATATTTTAGTGAGCTTAAAATCAAAATAAAAGCAAACTTATAGGTATAGGTACCTAGATGTTTTAAATTGTTTATTTCCTAAAATGAGTGAAGTTGTGCATTATACCTAACGAAAAGTATATTCAATGAAATGAAATTCATTGATCAAATTACAAAATAAAAATAGATGATGGCTAAAAACTCAAAATGAATTTATTTATCGATTAGATATTAGGGGTCTACAATTTTCGTAATGAATAACAGATTATTATTACCGTCCTTTAACCATGAAATAATTTCAAATCAATGTCTGAATTTTATAGTAGGTAGATATTGAGTAGGTAGAAATATAAAATGATATCGTCGTTGCGCCTGCCAAGTTCCATATGTGGTTTTTGCAAGGTTTTGGAAAACAACAAAAAACATGTTAATTAATTTAAAATGTTTTTTTGTTTAATAATTAATGATGCAATTTTGTAGCTATTTATGTATTACATTAAAAAATGCAAAAGTAGCCATAAACATCAGTCATATAAAGAGCTAGAATTTTTTTTGTGAAAAAGTGCACATAACTGGTTTGAAATGGGTCAAAAAATCCTGTATGTATCCTGTATGTGTCACATACAGGATTTTTTGACCCATTTCAAACCAGTTATGTGCATTTTTTCACTAAACTTTTTTACCAAATGTGTCACATACAGGATTTGGTAACTTAATGATTGTAGGTAATGTAATGTAATTTTAAATTATAAAGGTTTTTAAAAACTATTTTCATTTTTATTATGTTTCAGTTGATATCAAATAAATATTGTAGATTTAAATCAATAAATATTTGATATTATACGTGAGTAGAAACTATTCGTAGGACTATAATAATGTATATAGGTACATAATAAAAAAAGTTTATCTTCTTTACAAGTTATTGATAAATAATCAATGGTATTAAGTCAAACAACAAAATGTCAAGTTAATTCAGGATGTACTTGCCGCTTTTCTCAAATTAAAACACAGTAAAACTATTTTTATACGATTATTTTCACCATAACACTCTCACGAGTCGGACAGTTGCGAGCGACAGACGGCAAAACACAAATCCCGTATGTGCATTTTGCCACATACCGGCATTTTCTAAACGGTTAAAATACATAAGGTATTTGGCAAAATGGTTCCCGATGGAATTTGAAAAAAAGGATTTTACCAGTACATGGAGAAAAAATCGGAGATCACGTTTTGCGAAAAAACGAAAAATCAAAAAAAAACCACATATGGGATTTGGCAGGCGCAACGACGATATATTATGAATGATATGTCAAAACATTTTATATCGTTGTTACCAAGCTTCAATAGAATAATAATGATATCAATTCCACCTGCTATTATCCATAAACATTGTACCTATACGTACATAGGTATTTAAGTTGATATATTGGAAAATATAAAGACTTTTCAAATTAAATTAATGTAGTAACACTACAACAAATCTGTAAATGTGGTGATACTGTTGAATTCGTAATTGGTCATCTTTTTTTCAGGTACTTGTATAATGTTAGTAGGTAATAGGTATATTATGTACTAGCTTCCGTAACATCTAAGAATAAGTTTACTACCATGGTAATTACAGTTAATTTGACATTCTTAAAAAAATAAATGTAGATAATATTATAATGGGCGTTAAGTAAAGGCCTTTTGTGACCGAAAATTGCAATTGTGCATGAGCAACGTTTACCACAATTACAATCAGCCGGCTGTGGGACAGCCCCCACAGATGTTCTTTCACCTATCATTATAGGGGCGACGCGACGGGAAAGAGTGCCGATGGCGTAACGCGTCGCGTCGTCCCTCATAACCCCGTGCTGGGTTCTGGCCTCAGCCGGGGTTCGGACGCTGAGTGTGAGCGGTTGGAGGTTTTAGTGCGGTTCAACTCCCACATACCCCGCCCGGGGTGATTTCCTCCAACTAAAAAAAAAAAATCATTATAAATTAATGATAACAGTAAAATGACGTAATCTTATACCTAGTATCTGTTTTTGAAAGGATAATTATACAATTCCTGTTGCATAATGAAGTGTGATTGATATATTAGACAGGCCACCCAACCATTATTATTTATTACCTCACAATAAAATAGCGAATGATTATGAATCACTTCATTTGTTAATTTGAGGTTTTAAGACTGGTTTTCATTTCTGTCACATTATTACTATTTTTTTATTAACAAAATGGTGATAAATAGGTTGAAGGAAAACGACGCATTGAAGTAAGTTCTTGTTAAATACTATTCAATAAATTAATTTTACATCTAGTTTTTTAGGTGTTCATTTTAAACACTAATTTTAAAAATAAAGCATCTTATCAAAATTTTATTTAGATAGAAGCAAATTAGAAACAGAATAGGTGTTAAATCGTCTAGATAGGTACGTCTAGTAAGTCTTCAATGATGCTATTTTTATTTACATTACCTTTTTATTAAATCAAGTAAAATTATTTTAATATAAATATTTCAACACTCTTCAGGAAAGTGGACAGTCCCCAGGAATATCAATACATGAAATGGATTCAGCTTCATTTAAATTGTGTCGGTGGTTGGCCGAACACGACGAATGATAACATATCCAAGTGGTCATTATATATAAGGCGTTACAAAATTATAGAAATCACTGTCGGTCTAATTAGTCAATCAATCTTTGTTGTTAATAACTATGGGAAATATAGTTTTTTTATAATGGGTCAAATGTATATTACAATCTTATTAAATGTTGTTCTTGTGGTAAGTACCTAATTGTAGTTATATACTATGTAATATCGCTAGGTTATTACTCCTTAATATACTAAGGGTAATACATACTATATATCCGGGGATTAAATTCTCTATATCCTACATCGTTTCCAACTCACGTTTATCTACCACCTCGAAGCTGAACAGAGCTTTAAAACTACAACGTCATCTGTATTCAACAATTTAATTTATTAGTAACTAGATGACCCCCGTAACTTCCTCTATATCACAAAGGGGTTCAAGCAGTACTCGCAATGTTGTCGCGACATTATTTGGGCGGCCCGCGTTGGTAGTATTCGTTGCGTTTTATACTCGTGATAACTTCTCAACGAAAAGTCCGATGAGAATAAAACAAAAAGTAATTTACTTCTACATTAATATTCTGATAACATAATACTTAATTTGGATAAGGATTAATATAGCAATACTCATTTAACGTTAAATTCATTCTTCGGAAAATTAAATAATTTTCATAAACATAAAAGCAGTTGTTGTGACTAAACTATGATAGTTAGATATATGCTCTCGCAGACTTTTTTGTCAGTCTTACTAAAACCTAAAAACCCGGAGTACCTACATCATATTATTCTATTGTCAATAGTTTTTGCAGCGTACGTATAAATATGTTTTCGATTTTAGACAATAGACAGAAGTTTATTTGTGTATAAAAAGGAACATACAGACACATACACCTTGTGTTACAAATTCGATATGTTCATACGGATCCCTATTTATTCCAAAATAAAATATACATATAAAACTTCCTTAAGAATCATTCTATCTACTAAAAAAAACGCATCAAAATACGTTGCGTAATTTTAAAGAACTAAGCATAGGTACATAAGGACAGACAGACGGCAGATGCGACTTTGTTTTATACTATGTAGTGATATAATAAATTGTAGTTTAATAATTTTGTTATATTTCGACATACTGACAATTATTTTACACTTCATAACTCATTATCACTACAATGAAAAAAATCAAACGCACATAAGGAGGTAAATTTACAGGTAAAAGAAGTCGTAGGTATGTAATAATAAAATTACTGTTATTAATATTCAATTGTATTTTTGTAGAGTAGAACTATTCTACATTGCACTGAAAAGTACGGGAAGCTTGGAAGGGACTTCATTAATAACATGCATATTTATCATCATAAAGACTTATCAGAAGTCACTTTGAAGGTAATACAAATGCGATATTTTCATACAGATCCCTATTTTTTTTTTCAAAATAGAATAAACATATAAATCTTCCTTAATATTCACTTTATCTTATTTCTTCTGTTAAAAAAACCGCATCAAGATCCGTTTCGTAGTTTTAAAGATCTAAGCATATATAGGGACAAGGAGGTATTAATCAAAGTTAGTTTAATAATAAATAATCACAAAATTAGTTATTATTATTGACAGTTAACTATTTATAAAAAAATATCGTAATCTGAACACACCAGGATCTCAAAAACTTATGTCTTTCTCTTGCTTTATTTACCTACTAAAAATAAATTGTATTACCTACATAACTGATTTTTCCGTGACTCACCAATTAATAACCACGCTACCTTCACCAATGTGCCGCGTCGCACTGTTTTCCGCAAACAGTGCACTACCTTACATTACATAAATTTTAATATGATAAACGTTGAACATAAAATTAAGTACTAGAGCAAATATCGTCATTTTATAAAATCGCCGATTGCGAACGTGTGAAAAAATTTTAGTCTCGACATCAAGATCGAGTACATATTTTATTTTGCTTTTTGAAACTAATATTATTATAACTTTTTGTTACAGAATCATATTCTGATCCACAAAATATCTCACTACTATACGTTAATACTATTATTTTTGGTGAGTTCTGGTATAATACTTTTTAACCTGACTCCCTTGTACAACAACATATCCTCCGGAGCATTCAACAACCCTCGTCCTGAGAACGTGACATTCGAACACTCGATATACTTCGCTCTGCCGTTCGACTGCTTCACCGACATCGGAGGATACATATTTATTTTTATCCTGAACTTCTATTTATCACACAACACTTCAACGTTAAATTGTACCGTTGACTTGTTTCTTTCTCTGATGATACTACATTTATGGGGACATCTTAGAATACTTATTCATGATTTAAAAAGTATTCCGAACCCTCAATCAAGCGGTTTCAGATACACAGACGAAGAAAATCACACCGTATCTTTAAAACTGCGTCGTTGTATACGACACCACAATTTTATAATTGGGTGAGTAAAGTAAATTAATAAATAAAACGGTTAATTTTTTTAGTTAGTAGGTACTACTAAGACACTGTATGATTTTTTCAGTTTTGCTACCAAAATGTCGGACACGTATGATGTTGTCATAGCTATTTACTACATTTTTTTCCAAGTGAGCTGTTGTTTGATGTTACTTCAATGTTCTACACTGGTAAGGAATGAATTTGAATCTTATTGATGTACACATCTAGAAGCCCCGTATAACTGGCATATTAATTATAAAAAAGAACCTTATTCTTGTTTTGTCTTATATTTTGTTATAGGAATTGAAAGCAATAACTCGATATGGACCGATGACGTTTGTCACATTTCAAGAACTTATTCAGATATCTTTAATATTCGAACTGCTAGGATATTTGGTAAGATTTGTAATATCTATTAAGTACTATTTAGTCACGGTGTAACTGCTTGCGACGTGCCTGACACAAAATGATATTGGACCAAACTGCGATTGCTACCTACGATCTCTTGTTTTGTTTATAAGTGTTATAACCATCCACACGTAAGATAGACGTCACAAAACTCACAAATGGCATTTACTTACTAAGGGGCTACAACAGAATATAATATATTTTATTATGAAATCCCATTTTTCATAAATAGTAGAGGTGTGCGAATATCGTTCGAATCGAATCGAATTTTGAATCTAATAATTCGAATTTCGAATAGTATCGAATTTGACTACGACGATGCATCGGAAATAGGACAAGAATTTGTATTTTGTAGATAATATCTTTAATGGGCTAGATGTCTACAAAATAGTCGTAGTCGTCGTAGTCAAATTCGATTCGAGTTTCGAATCGAATATCAATAATCACCCTTAATAAATAGCCTAAAACTACTAGTCGGATCTTTATCAAATAGGTGTAGGTAGATAGGTTATGTCCTAAGAGTCTCCTTACTAACAAAAAAAGAATCGGTTCATCTAGAATAGAAATCGTCAAAATTTGTCTGATACAAATAAAATTAAACACAGATCCAAAAGTACCTACTTGTTCGACCTTAAAAAACACCTTTCATATAAAACAAGAATCATCAGAATTGATACAGCTAAAGTAAAAAAATAATTAATAAAATTCAATTGACATCCTCCTCTTTTTGGGAGGTCGACAGTAGAGTTTGAAGTAGGTACTGTAGGTTCCTATAGTCAATTGTATCTACTAAGCTAACTTGTAGAGTGAGAAGTTGCCTGATGCCGTCTACAATGTTCCCTGGGAGTGCATGAATACAAGCAACAGGAAAATGGTGCAAATGTTACTCATGAAATCACAAACTCCCATCCAGTTCAGGGTTCTGAATGCGTTCAACATTGGAGTTCAAACTATGACATCGGTAAGTACCTATAAATTGAATTCATGTAGGTATAGTAACGTAGATAAGTACATCATTTACGATGATCGGTTTAAAAGTTCCCTGTCTTACCTGGTTTACTTATCGTTTAGTGGTTTCAATAATTTACCTCAAACCTCACTACTATAACCGTTCCCGCACTGCACTATTTGTATCCAGTCACGTCCAGCGAACTTGTCCAGGACCCACACTGCAGCATTTCGGGGTCCTCACTCCATTACAACTCTTTACCAACATTTATTGTTTAAACTAAGTTTTGGTAAAAATCTTTTGAAATTTTTTATTTCCATTTATTTTTTACAAATCTCTAATTTTTATAATTTTGGTTTTCAGATACTGAAGTCATCTGTATCCTACTTTATAATGTTACGAACTATAGATAACAATTAACTAATTCAAAAATCTATATTTTGATTAACATCTAATGGCATATTTTTTTTCATGCATCGAATTTATGAGCACATAGTTAACCAATCATTATATGACTATTGGAAGTATGATTTGTCTTTTACATGATACAATAAATAACACAATTGCAGCTACAATTACAAGGTAAATAATATTATAGATGAAGAAATTCCGTAAAATACCTACATTAGCTATACGTAAAACTCAAACGCAATTTAATTTACCTAATATAACTAGTTATGTAAAGGTAATTTCTTGAACAAATTAAATTGTTCACTCTAAAAGCGCTAGGTTTCAAACGCACGGTAGTTATTATTTAAAAATTCTGCTGATTAATGAAAAGTTGAATGAAATTGTCATAAATAATGAAATCACTTGGTAGTAAACTATCTCTACTAGTCTCCACACTTTTTAATGATATTAATTATGAGTAAAGTTTTCTCTTTAGATGTGGTATTTTATAGATAAATTATTTGGAGGGTGAACCTTTTGCTTTGAAATGGTTGACTACAGTTGATGATGCGACTTACAAACAGAAAGTTATTGTCATCTGTTTAGATACATCGTTAGAGGTGTTTTATTCAATTAATATGAACACGCCACAAGCATCAGATTTCAATTTCATGTTGTGTTATCAGATAAAATGTTATTCAAAATGTTAGTTAATTTTAATTATTAGGTAGATAATGGATATATCGATATTAACCCTTAAAAGCGAGATTTTTTGTTTTATATTGAAATTTTTTTTGCTTCTACAAGGTCTATTATTTACTGGAAAAATAGTAAAAAAAATCTAGTCATAATTTGATCATATTTTATTTCGAAAAATATCTTTTGTGTAATTCTGCAACATTGCGCATTTAAGGACCCAAATATGTAGGGATGTAACAGAACACAACAATGGTCCCATGTTCAACTTTGAAAGCGCAGTGTTGTAAAAATGTTACACATGGGGTATTTCACGTCAAGCGGACAACGAAAAATATGTCAGGTCTTGGATTTTGGTGAAAGTTGGGAGTTTTATACTTCAGTGGAAGTTAAATGCGCAATGTTGCAGAATTACACAAAATATATTTTTCGAAATAAAATAATTTTTCCAGTAAATAATACACCTTGTAGAAGCCGAAAAAAAATATTTCAAACGAAAACAAAAGATCGCAATAGTACTGTTGTAATCAAATATTCACAAATTAGTAAATATCTATTGTATTAGTGTATAAATCACTGCAACAAAACCTTGTAATATCACTTTATCACAACGAACTATTTTAGTCGAACACAAATAAAAGTTTCCTTAATATCTCGTTTCATTTATTCTCCTTATCTATTTATTATTTTGAATAACTCTCAAAAGAAGATATTCAAGTCAGATTGTCCAAAATTTTATTTTATGTTTGTTTCGCATAAGATTGTAAGTAGGTATCTTCAAAAAGATAATTCAGGTGCCATGAACAAAAAAAACTACTAGACTGTAACACTTGTGGTAAATACCGTCGCCGTTGTCGCAGCGCCGTGAAAATTTGACGGTACTAATTTGATGGTACTTTGATCAAATACACTATTAGAACCTCTAGTAGAGCAATATAATAAACAGTGTTTAGGTAATTCAGATAAACAACAATAAATAAATAAATATAAATTGGACATAGTATTACGAGAGCTGACGACCAAAACCATGTCTCATGGCAATACGGCAAAAACCCTATAAAATCGTTAGATTGTATGATTCTGAACCCAACTACGCGTGTAGTAACGGTCGAAAGTGTAGCAACAGCGTGGGAGGCCATTTCTGCTGTGTCAATAAAAAAAGACAGTCGGTATTATAGCAATACGTCTGATAGTCAAAATGTACATAGATTTTATAATTGTATTACGAAAAAGTTTGTTTTCAGACATTTTGCGCGTAGCATATAGCCTGAGCGCATTTTTGAAAATGTCAACAAATTTAGCCGACCTGTATCATAGCAATACGGATATTTTTTTTTCCAACTTTTCGTATTGCTGCCATGATTACGAAAAACCTGTTTTCAGACACTTTAAGTGTAGCAACTGTTGTTTTTCAACTTCATCCTAGTTTCCTTTTGTGCGATTTATTTCAGTCCTTCAACTTCAATGTTTCGGGTAAATTCTTTGTTAATTATCATCTAATAAATTCAGGGACGCAACGTATTCATTGATTTGTAAAAGAAAATTCAAGATGCCTCAATACGATTTTTAAATGATATCTGGGTATCGAAAAGTTGTCTGATAGAGAAGGTGCTACACTTAATTTGTCTGATATAAATTTTTTGCACATGTGGACAACTTATTTTATCATGTCCAACAAATTTCAGACATATTGCTATGATACCGATCGGTAAAATTTGTTAACATTTTCAAAACGGTCTCAAAATTTAATGCGTTCACATTTCCGTCTGAAAATTGTTTTGTTCGCATCAAATAACCAAAATTTACTAATAAAAAAGATTTTCAGACGTATTGCTATGAGACATTTTTTTTGTCTCATTCTTTATTTTTGTAAGTGATTTTACGGGTTTGCGCTACACCACTAACGTCTGAAAAATATATTTCTGGTATCTCAGAACTATCATTCAACTACAGTCTGCAAATCAGACATATTGCTATGATGCAGTTCGGTAAAATTCTTTGACAATTTTGAAAATTCGGTCAGATCAAACGCTACGCGGAAAATGTCTGATATTGGTATTTTCGAGTTCAAGATTATCGTATCTATCGATTTGATGCGGTTTTGGTCGTATTGCTATGAGACAAAAATTATGGTCGTCAGCTCTCGTACTATAGGTAGAACTTGTGCGAACCAATTGTAATATTTTTGTCAGGTTTCTCGCGATACAGGTCTGATCTAGTACGGGGACCATTGTTGAAGATGTATCATTTTGTAAAAAAATATCTAATACTAGCTTTTGCTTCAGGTTCGTCCCGTATTATCAAAAATTGTAGCCTATGTGTTATTCTGATGTATAAGCTATATTGTGGTAAAGTTTAATTCAAATCCATTTAGTAGTTTTTACGTGAAAGAGTATCAAACATACATCGATACTTACAAACTTTCGCCTTTATAATATTATTATGATTTTACCTATTATTAATTTAAGTTCGACCACAAAATACAGGGTGATTTTTTAGTCATGGTACATATTGAAGGTCATTGTAGCTGATGGTTATATACGACCAGTAAATATAATGTAATAAAATAAATATGGCTTAATGCCTTAGTAATCGCAACTTAAAAATATCTAAATGCTTATATATACCACAGGAGGTGCTCTATCTCTGGACCTCCGCTTATCCATACTTCCTGGGCCACCCTATATTATATAGATTAGATTGAAATAATATGGTTAATATACCACATTAATATTGATTTTTTCAAAGCTTTACCGTCATACAATATCTGTACTTTCTACAAGCAGCTTGTTATTAACTTCAATGAAAAGGTAAAATTATTCTAAGTCAAAATGTCAGATTTTCATATTATTTTGTTGAAACGTAATTACACGATTTTATATACAGGGCGGAAACGCCCCCTCCAGGGAAAGTACTTGAAATAATGATTTTAGCGCATTTTTTCTGAAAGGAAACATTCCCTTATTTTTGAAAAGAAACAAAACTGCTTACGTAGCTTATAAAAAAAATTCTTAGTTTACCCGGGACTCGAACATGCACCAATGAAATAAAATCACACCCTGTATTTTTATTGCATCAATCGATAGAGTGTCTTTTAGGAATCAAATCTCTCTATCGAGATCTGACTTGTAATTCTTGACTTATTTCTGAAAAGGTTAAGTAGGTCGCCAATGATATTAATTGTCGATTATTACTGGTTTGATGAAAGTTGATGACTAAAACTTGAATTTCGTGGTGTTCTTTTCACATAATCTATCATGTTTCTTAGAGAAACTTGATTCTTAAAAGTCACTATTGGTCTAAGATCCGGCTGCGAAATTAGTTCATTAATAATGTAGATTGATAAGATTTAATTTTTAAGTATTTTCACAGCTAGGAGAAGTCAATTTTCATCGGGTGCCAATTAGAAAATGCCCGCCAGTATTATTAATTAAATTATTATTAATTTACTTTAAGGAAGGCATTTCGTTTACATCGTATGGAAATAAAACCTACACCACTTCACAATAGTGTATTCAAGGGATCTGGAAAGTTATGGTTGCTGCTGATCGCTTAGCCGCAACTTCCAAGTAGCCAGGTGTAAACAGGTATATTTTTGTTCAATCTTTTCGTTTATAATGTACACTCATTTTATTTATACCAAATTAAAGCTAATTTTTTTTTCTTTTCAACCATATAAAGTTGCCTTTTCAAAAAAGCCCGCAAATCACAGTTTCCTACCCTAAAAGATGCTAGGTATTAAACATAAAGTGACAGAGAGCGAGCGTACGACGCTACTTGTTAGACAAGGATGCGAAATGCGAGCCGGATGTGGTTTTTTGAGCTATTGCGCATGCTCCGATAAATAGGGTTCTCAGTCAAGCAGCTAGGCCGAGATTTGTTTACTGTGAATTGGGTAGTTTCCACTAAGAATAAATCGGGTGGATTAGGGTTTCTAACTATTGATTAAGATATACAGATTTCAAAAAGTATAACAGTTTATCATAATAAGTAAAGATTATTCATATTTTTAGAAAATAAAATCTAAAAAAATGGTCACTGAGTCACGTGACAGTAAACACGTATCAGAAACTTTTACACGCTACGACATCACACGTTCTCTGTCAAATCTTTTTTTAGGGTGCCCAACCCAGATGCACGACCAATAGAGCGATTTTCATTTCCGAACTAGTTTTCCTTTATCAATTACGAGTATGAGTGAGTTATTACACGACGATTATATATGAACGATCGGTATTTAATCAAGTATATAAATGCATTTAATATACACTGGCGAGCAAAAAAATCGACTCCCTTCATACTTTCGCACTCAGAGTGTTCTAATTTAAAAATTATTCTTAATTATAATTTATTATAATGGGATCAAACAGTGTTGTCGCGACATTATTTGCGCGGCCCGCGTTGGGTTCTGCGTGGTATTCATTGCGTTTATACTCGTAATAACTTCTCAACGAAAAGTCCGATTAGAACAAAACAAACAGTAATTTACTTTTAAATTAATACTCTTGATAACATAATATTTTATTTGGATAAGGATTAATATAACAATATTAATTTAACGTTAAATTTATTCTTCGGACGAATTATTTATTTTTTAACATAAAAGCAGTTGTTGTGACTAAACTATGATAGTTAGATATATGCTCTCGCGGACTTTTTTGCTTGTCTTCAAAAGACCTAAAAACCCGTAGTACATCATTTTGTTCTATTGTCAATAGTTTTTGCAGCGTACGCATAAATAGGTTTTCGATTTTTCACCTTTTGTTACATATTCGATATTTTCATGCGGACCCCTAATTTTTTGAAAATAAAATATAGCCTATAACCTTCCCCGATAAATGGACTTTCCAACAGTGAAAGAGTTTTTGAAATTGGACCAGTAGATCCTGAGATTAGCGCGTTCAAACAAACAAACAAACAAACTCTTCAGCTTTATAATATTAGTATAGATAGATTATTTTGCAATGTTTTTTTAATATTTTCTGAAAGAGTTTATTAGGATTGTTCATTTTTATACTTAAAATCGCATTTTAAATTTTAGTTCACTGAGATATAATGTAATCGTAGCCAATAGTTTAAAATTTTACAACTTTCTGCAAAATTGTCAATAATTGGACGTCGCTTTTAAATGGGTCGGCTACCCTATTTCTATCTGACGTCATAGCATGATATAACCAGCGCCATATTGCTAACAGCGTTTTTCGCGCCGTTTTGACAATTTAAACTTCAATTTTAATTTTTATTTATAAATAATATAATTTATATTTATAATATAATATTATAAATTATAGTATTACTTTGATACATAATTTTTTTTAATTCTCTTTAGAAAATGAATTCAATTTTTTCCTACCAAATAATAGTTTTGTTATCTACTTTCAGTAATAACTCCTTAAAAGTTTAATTTCTTGCAAAATATATATTTACGTATTTTATTATTATCATTGATTGAATATTTAATATTGTACATAAATTAAATATTATTTTGTTTAATATCGATGCTTAATCCGTTGCAATTTTGGAGCATTTGACTTCAGTCAATTGTATTATGATTTAGATCGTGGTTGAGAACCCTATTTATCGGAGCATGCGCAATAGCTCAAAAAACCACATCCGGCTCGCATTTCGTATCCTTGTCTAACAAGTAGCGTCGTACGCTCGCTCTCTGTCACTTTATGTTTAATACCTAGCATCTTTTAGGGTAGGAAACTGTGATTTGCGGGCTTTTTTGAAAAGGCAACTTTATATGGTTGAAAAGAAAAAAAAATTAGCTTTAATTTGGTATAAATAAAATGAGTGTACATTATAAACGAAAAGATTGAACAAAAATATACCTGTTTACACCTGGCTACTTGGAAGTTGCGGCTAAGCGATCAGCAGCAACCATAACTTTCCAGATCCCTTGAATACACTATTGTGAAGTGGTGTAGGTTTTATTTCCATACGATGTAAACGAAATGCCTTCCTTAAAGTAAATTAATAATAATTTAATTAATAATACTGGCGGGCATTTTCTAATTGGCACCCGATGAAAATTGACTTCTCCTAGCTGTGAAAATACTTAAAAATTAAATCTTATCAATCTACATTATTAATGAACTAATTTCGCAGCCGGATCCCGTACTATATCGATTGATGCAATAAAAATACAGGGTGTGATTTTTTTGAATTGGAGCATGTTCGAATCCCGGGTAAACTAAGATTTGTTTTTTAAAATCTACGAAAGCAGTTTTGTTTCTCTTCAAAAATAAAAGGATGTTTCCTTTCAGCAAAATTCGCTAAAATCATTATTTCGAGTACTTCCCCTGGAAGGGTCGTTTAAAAATTCCACCCTGTATAAGCTTGAATCCCACCCACACCCGATAACTTGTTTTTTATAATAACTAGGTACTTCAAGGTTGTATGAATTAGCAAACGAATACAAGTCGGTTTATTCATATTGGAACACTTTGTATAAGATAACGTTGCATTTAATATTCTTAATTCAAAATGTTTAAGTATTTGAAGGAAAATGATGCCCTGAAGTATAACATAAGCTTTCCTTTTAGTTTTTAAACCGTCAAAAAATATTATTTAAAATTTTTATCACATTAAATTGTCATTTAACGATAATTATAAAAGTTCACAAAGTAATTAAATTTCATTTACAGGCCAGTGAATAGCCCTCAAGAATACCGATACATGCAATGGGTCCGATATCACTTGAACAGCATAGGAGGGTGGCCGAATATGGATTCCAATGATTATACATACAAGCTGTCTCTTTTTCTGGTGATCGAAACATGTCTGAGTCTATCAGAACATGTAGTAGTCAATCAATCTATGTTGTACAAAATCACAGGGAACAAAGTTTTTTTACAATGGGTCAAATTTATATAAATATACTAATTACTGTGGTAGCGATAGTAAGTATCTATCTTTATGTAAAAGTTTTCATATATGTATTTTTCAGTAGCTAATCATTTGAAATATTTCTGTTTCCATTATAAAAATACTTTCTATGTTGATTACATAATAATTGTTAATGATTTCTTTGTTAATAGAATTTCTGTTATTTAGAGCAGGTGCATTCTTCAATGTCTTAGCAAGTATCAAAAAGTTGGGAAGTATTTCATTAATAACATACATCTCTATCATTATAAACAGTCGTCACAGTACGCTATGAAGGTAGGTTTAAAATATTAGTTCTATATAATTATTCAAAATTTGCATAGCATTGATTTATCGCACCCTCGGTGCGACACTGTCACTTTTGCAAAAAATGCAAAAATGAGTTAAATATCTAAAGATGATCCTAAAGCCCCCCTTTAATTGGTGAGATAACGTTACTTTTGTAGTACGCATAGTTTCCGTATGAGGACGTGAGTGTCATTGCGGTTTTGGTGCAAATCACGCATCGCTGAGAGTTTTAAATGCTTCTCCTGAAAAACTACATTTTTACATAAGTGACAGTGTTGCACTGAGGGTGCGATATGTAATTCTAGCAGAAAATACATATATCTTTGTTATGCATGTTAATAATCAGATACTTTATAGCAGCCCCTTTCTGATTTTAATGTGATTTGATTTAAACATTGTATTAGTATGTAACAATATCCTTCAATCATTCAAAGCATTTTTGTAGCACTAACCTGTCTTAAATATTTACTGGTATAGTAGTATATTTTATAATAATTATTTGTTGTTCACTTTTTTACAGACACACGTTCTCGTTCATAAACTATCTCACTATTATACGGTGTACTTGATTTTTCTTGTCGGTTCTGGAGTTGCATTGTGTAACTTCACTCCCTTGTACATCAATATATCCTCTGGAGCATTCCACATTAATCGTCCTGAGAACGTGACCTTTGAACAAGTAGTCTACTTCGCTCTGCCTTTCGATTACACATCGAATATTAGGGGTTATATACCTGTGTTTATTCTAAACTGGCAGCTATCACATCTAACTGCCTCGTCGTTCTGTATCTTTGATTTGTTTCTTTCAATCATGATACTACATTTATGGGGACATATTAGAATACTTATCAACAATTTACAAAGTATCTCGAAACCTCAAAACAATAAGCTCGTTTATACAAACGATGAAAATAAAGACGTATTTTTGAAACTTCGTCATTGCATAAGAAGTCACAATCTAATAATTGAGTGAGTATTTAGTCAGCTTTAATTATTTTTCTCTTCTTATTAACGAACTTTAAATAATATTAGAAATACAGTGTTTGAAAAATTCTTTAAAAGTTCATAATTGAAGTACCTACTTTAAATTTAATATCATTTGCTAACTTCGTTCACCTAAAATGGCTATAATAACCATAAATTATTATTTTTATTCACTACATTTATATTTTTATGCTTTCTGTAGTTTTACAGACAGGATGTCCAATGCTTATGATGCCATAATAGCTATATATTATCTTTATTTTCAACTGGTCTGTTGCCTATTGTTACTTCAATGTTCAACACTGGTAAGTTTACAAACTAAGCTGTAGTTCGAGTTTTTAAATAATATGTCTAGATATTAACATTTTTTTTAAGGAATTGAAGGCAATATCTCGATATGGACCGTTGGCGGTGATTATGTATCAACAACTTATTCAGATTTCCATAATATTTGAACTACTGGGACACGTGGTGAGATTTTAATAAGATAATACAATATATACTGCGATGACTTCCAATATAGGAAATATTATCACTGCTTTTGTTCTTGATGCGGTATAAAATGTATTTATTTATTTCACGAAACTTTTATTTTAATCTCTTTTTACTTTTAACTTTTATAATAATTTGGATTTTGTATACCTATCTATTAGGGATGTAACGAACAATCGCATTTGCATTCGCGAATACTCGCATGTTTTGAATATTCGAATGTTTTACAAAAGTTAGGAGGATGCTGTGTCAATTTAGAAAAAAATTGACAGAGCCAAATTATAGGCTTCTACCTACTCTACTGTCCTTTAAAATGAGTCAAAACTCGATGGGTCTACGACCTTCCATTATCAAAAAAACTTGCGGGGTTCAGTTATTTACTAGGGGAGGCAAATACCTCTTACTTCCCAAGTAGATTCAGTAATGGTAAAATATAAGTACCTATTTTGTAGTACCTGTAAATTATAATAACTTTGAGACACAGTTGACTTGTCCGTGAAAATCTTGAACTTTTTGTTTGAAAGGTCAACATTCACATTCGCGGATATCCAAAAATCGACATTCGCAACATCCCTAATACCTATACCTATCATCACTTAGGGACAAATAATAAAGTGATCCTATACCAAAAGAAGTCTTTACATTTTAAGATTGGGAATCATACAGTTTAGGATGGGCACTAAACCTGGATCTTTTATTTTCAGAGTGAAAAGTTACCGGACACAGTTTACAATGTTCCCTGGGAGTACATGAATATAAGCAATAGGAAAATGGTGCAGATTTTGTTGCTTAAATCACAAAAACCGATTCAGTTCAGGGCTTTGAATATGTTGAACATTGGAGTTCAAACTATGATATCGGTATGTGTTTTGTAGTATATACCTGTACTGTACTGTACCAACCCATTACTGCCCACTGTTGGGGTCAGGTCTCCTCAGATGAGGGATTAGGCATAGTTCACCACGCTTGCCCGATGCGGAGTATATACCTACTAAATTCTAACTAAACGAAGGTAGGTACTCTACCTCAGTGCTATTGGCTTGGTTTTAAAATATTTATGTTATTATTTGGTAGGTATAAAGACGTAATACCTTTTTTATTGCAAGATTTTTAACATTAAAAGAACATAGGTTCGTGTTACTTTTAATCCAGATACTTTAGATGTTCGCTCGAAAACACAATCCGAAATTGCGTTTTATGTAGATGTGCATTCAGCCATTCGTTCCGGATTTCGGGGTAAATTCACCCACACGGTAAATACTAAAAATCGCACTGTCTCTGTTTCCAGATACTTAAGTCATCTGTATCCTACTTCATAATGCTGAGGACCTTAGAAAACAATTAGTTTAAATACAAACTTTTTTAAACTTTAGCTGCAACTATGTAACTTGATGTAGGTACTAATGTACCTATCTAAGTTCGGATGGAATCTTGCGAGTGAAGTTTGACAAACTTCTCGTTGTATGATAGTCCTGAAATTTTACACGTAGATGTATATCGCTTGACAATGCAATAATATGATGACATGGAGCTGAACTGATGATGGATTCGTAAAGTGGTCATAGGAACTACTGTACTAAGTAAGATATACATGTGTTTGGGCTCATTTTACTTGTCTTGACTAGTTTTTTACTGATACATGTTCAGGATCTTAAAAGCTTGTATTTAAAGTTTTCTTTAAAAGAAATTATTAATTTATCTATTTAAATTATAATATATATAAAAGGAATGCCGTTTATTAATCATCTTTGTAATCAACTCTACCCTGGCTTCACCTTCTTATATACATTATCAGATCCATAATACACAATACTCGTATTCTAATATAAGTCACATATATATGCACGTACTTCTATTATTTCACAGAACACAATTCCACACACTTACATCTTAATAGGTTTACATTAATATTAAGGAAGGATTATGAATTTTATTTTAAGTTCTGAATCTGTACTGTTAAAATGAACTTTTCACAAAAAATATCTATTGTCTAACAACACTGCAACAAAACCTTGTAATTTCACAACGAAGTTTTAGTCGAACACAAATAAAAGATTCCCTAAAATCTCGTTTCATTTACCTACTCTATTTGTTATTTAGATAAACTCTCAAATGAAGATATTCAAGTTGGATTGTTTAAACTTTAATTTCATGTTTGTCGCATAAGATTCTAAGTATTTTCGAAAAGATAATTCAGGTGCCGTTAACAAAAAAATACAAGGCTGTTACTGTCTGTTACACTCGTCGCATCGTTGCCTTTGTCACTGACCACTAGTGACGACAGCGCCGTGATATTTCGACGGTGCCAATTTGATTAAATACACCATTAAAATTTCTAACAGAGCAATAAACAAATCACTATTTCATTGAGATCCAACTTTGTTAATACATAGTACTATAGTGATAGTGATTAAAAAAGTACATAAATACCTACTTACTTGTACGTCGCAAGCCGAAAACGAATATGATGACATCAGGTCAAACACGAAGAGTTTTGGTTACAGAAGTACAAGATTGTTGGTAGGTTCACAGCAGGTAGAGGTGTGATCTCTCTACTGAAGGATGGCCATCGTAGGTGAGCGGAAGGAGTAGAACCAGTTTCTTCCATAAAATCATCTGGAGAAAAGTAAGGCGTTTTTTAGAATAAAAAACCTTTTATATACCTAGTTCCAACTTCATGGCTACCCTACAAACGCAAACAACCCAAAAGCTCGTATACAGGGTGGATCTGACATGGGGTGAATGACCTGTTGAAATAAAATTTTAGAATCATTTATATTTTAGGAATTGGATGAAATAAATTTATCATCATGGTATGGAAGTCCGCAACGATAGTCGTACGTTTTCCATACAATGTCAGAAAAAAAAGTTTAACCGATCCAAAAAATAAGAATGGTGCTAAGTTGTATTTCGACAGGTAATTCACCCCACGTCAGATTGCCCAAAGTTACAGATCCACCCTGTATAAGACGGCCTAATGTTACAATACAATTTGTATGAAATAATGAATCAGTTGTTTGGATCCGCCCTTTAAACATTTTTTATGAACTTATGCACTCTAATGTGGTCATACCTTTAATAAAAGTTCTATTGCATTTGAAATCTTAGGATGTCTCTTCCCATATCTGGCAGGTCGACTTGACAGATCAAGAACCTATGATTTATAAACGTAGCGGGAACATAAAGTACCTACAAATAAGGAAAACAAAATATTATCATCTCTTCTATTTAATTAAGTTTTTCGAAGAATTTTACAACACTCTAGTCTTAGACCAAATGAATTAATGTAACTACAATGTACCAATAAATGCAATTCAAAGTAAACTCACCATAATAACTATAAGTTTCCATCCAGCAACTGAAGACCACTAGGTGTAACAACACAACAACAATTTAAAAAGTTATTTTTCAATAGTAATCAACAAAATCAAAATAAATTATACAAAATTTCTTAAAATTCCTATCCATTTACGCGCGATGTAAAAAATGAAAAAAGAACAAATGAATACAGAGACGCACATTTATTTTTTTCCCACTTTTTTTACTGCTGGCCAGTAACAATTTCAAAGCGGGAAAGTCTTTAATGCAATTTTGCTACAACCTCTTTGAACTAAAATTAATGGAATATATTATCGCATCGCCCATTCACTTAACAATTGCCGTTTATTCGAAAGTAAATAGGTAAGCTATACTTATTAATTAATTAATTAGGTATTAAGTAATATTATACAAGGTGGATCTGTAACTTTGGACAATCTGACCTTGGGGTGAATGACCTGTTGAAATAAAACTTAGAACCACGTTTATTTTAGGAATTGGATAGAAAAAAAAAATCATCACAGTATGGAAGTCCGCAACGATAGTCGTACGTTTTCACACATATCCGCGATCGAGAAAAAACAGTTTATAAACGATCAGCTGTGTACCAATGACCGGGCCATTTCTGCCAAAGCGAGGAAAACACTCGCACTACAAATCATAATGTGCCATAGCGAAGCGTGGCAGGGTACAACTAGTCGCATTTAAATTTCATAGAGATCTCTAGTTTCTGAACTAGGTATTTTTGAAAACCGAAGTTGATCGGTTTAATTTTTAATGATGGTGATGATCTAGAAGTCTAGAAAAATATTTTTTGCCCATCTAGTACCTGCCTCAAAAGATATAATATTTTTAAAATATTCTCTTTATCAGAGTACCGTAACTTCAAAGGTTATCTCTCCGCTGCTACTTGCAGTTATCAAAACATTATTTTATTTATTAAACACTTCGTGTCATTAATGTATCTACGGAATTACCATAAAACGTAACACAACCAAATTTAAAGAAAGAATTTTATTTTTAAAAGTTACGTACAATAGTAATTCGTTAAACATTGAAAGGGTCAGCAAGTTAATAATCAAAGGGATCATTATGTCCTGTAGAATTATTGCTGAAAATAAAATAGTACTTCTTATATAAGCTTTTCCTAAACGAATAAGTAGATAACATAATTTCAAACCAATGTCACAAATTAATAGGTGAAGACGTAATAACAGATCGCTGTTGAGCATTATAACGATTTCAAACGATATCGATAGTTATACTTTAGGATTCCGATTACACCCACTAGACATTAGCTCCGTCCACATAGAGCACCCTGCGAGGCAAATAACTGCGAGCTCAGGGGGCCTACCACGAACTCTTATTGCGATCCAATTTAGGACCTAAACTGAATTGTTTTGTTATTTAGTACCACAACGTCTTAATTGCGATCGACTTTACGGTCAATTCTCGTATAGCGATTCAGGAGTGAAGTTACACCGAAGTGAAACCTGCTGTCATGTGAGAACGAGACAAAGTTATGCGGTAGTGTATAGCGTTGTCACTTTTGTACAACAAGCGATTTTTATGCGACTCAGAGACAAACATCGGTCTATCATTCACTAATAGCAATTCAAATTCCGTTCAACTTTAAACACGTCATGGTACGAAACGAAACGATTCAGTATAGGTACCTATACTGAACTGCCTCGCATTTGAATAGTTATTGTAAAGGTGGTGGTAAGATCCCAGGAAAGGCAGCAACGGTGACTCATGCATTTTCTTGTTAAAACAACATTGACTTACTTACTTATTGATTTATTACGTTTCATTCTCTGATTATGTTATTGGTAATTGGGATCTTTAATTATTTGACTTTTTGAAAGGAAACTTCACTACTCTCCACGAAACTTATGATGTCTTTCGACAAGATTATTGTCAACTTTTATCTACTACTGAAATAGGTACTATTAGTCCATTTATTAAACAAAATATCACACAAATTCTCTATAGAAGTAAAGATATTACAAAAAATATTGCAAAAACAGGAGATAATTATTTCCTTTAATGGCGTATCTATTAAAATAATGTCTGTGATAAAACTACCTACTCGCTTGTGAAATCGTGTTTTTTTATCATTCAATTGTGTCATTTAAAAAGCTATTCTTGTTTGTCCTTAGATCTGTGGTTGTTCATTAAAATATAAAGCCGTACAATAGTTACGCGAGGAATATGCTTCGGGGGTTTGCGCGGTCTATGTGAACGGAGCTGTTATCGTAACTTCAAAGGTATAAAACAGCGAGTTGAACATTTCTGTTACGTGTTATTAGGAATATAACTCTTTTTAATTCCTTCCATTTCTTGATACCCACTCAAAATGTTCGAGAAATTAAAGGAAAATGATGCAATGAAGTAAGTGTTGACACATAAACAATATATTCAGAAAGCTACTGTCGGCGGCGTCTATGTAACAACAAGGTGATATTAAAAAGCTAAATTTAATTTACAGATCAGTGAACAATCCACAAGAATACCGATACATGCGATGGCTACGATACCAGTTAAACTTCATAGGAGGTTGGCCGAACATGGAGTCCAGTAAAAACACATACTACAAGCTTTCTCTCTTTTTCGCTGTCGAAATGTGTCTGAGTATAACTTCTCAAGTGGTCTATATTTCAAATAACTACAGAAAAGTACCCTTTTTCACAATGGGTCAAAACTATATAAACGTGCTAGTGACAGTTGTAGTCATAGTGAGTATGTTAGTCAATTTCTCGAAAAAATGAATACCAAATTATATTTCAGTACATAACCAATAGTAATAATAATAGTCACATACTATTATATTTATACATTCGTCGTGGTATTATTATAATTATGTTCTTATTCTAAGTCATTGATCAAATATAAGTAGGTATCTAGGAACACAACAAAGTGAGACATATAAATTATCTATACTAATATTATAAAGCTGCAGAGTTTGTTTGTTTGTTTGTTTGTTTGTTTGAATGCGCTAATCTCAGAAACTACCGGTCCGATTTCAAAAATTCTTTCACTGTTGGAATGTCCATTTATCGAGGAAGGTTATAGGCTATATTTTATTTTGAAAAAAATTAGGGATCCGTATGAAAATATCGAATTTGTAAGACCAAGTGAAATATCTAAAAACTATTTATGCGTACGCTGCAAAAACTATTGACAATAGAACAAAATGATGTACTACGGGTTTTTAGGTCTTTTGAAGACAAACAAAAAAGTCCGCGACAGCATATATCTAACTATCATAGTTTAGTCACAATAACCGCTTTTATGTTTATAAAAATAAAAAAATTGACCGAAAAATTAATTTAACGTTAAATGAGTATCGTTATATTAACCCTTATCCAAATTGAGTATTATATTATCAAGAGTATTAATGTAGAAGTAAATTAGTTTTTGTTTTATTCCAATCGGACTTTTCGTTTAGAAGTTATCACGAGTATAAAACGCAATTTTATGAATACACCCACAGCGGGCGGCGAAAATAATATCGCGACGGCATTGCGAGTACTGTTTGAACCCCTTTGTAACGCAGACGAAGTTGCGCGGGTCAGCTAGTCACTTTATATTCGGTGTACTACTTATGTATCTTCTAATTGTATCCTATCGTTTTTCAGTGCAGGTGCATACTACAGTGCCTGAGCAAGTATGAAAAATTTGTAAAGTATTTTATTAACAACTTTCATCTCTACCATTTTAAAAATTCATCACAATACGCTATGGAGGTAATGTTGTATCTACTGTTTAACTGGTGAAACTGATTACTATTCTATGTTTATAATGATTACCTATTATTTAGAGCCGTAAATAGCTGTATTATTCGAGAGTCCAAGATTATCCATTCTCTCAGGAACACCCTAAATAGGCACTTATTTAAAGAACTACTAATTTTAGGAAGTTCAACATTAACTTAGTTAACTTACCTGCAACAGCTTTTCGTTTACCGTGAATACAGAAACAAGTGCCTACATAATATAATATTTTGTTATCAGTAATTACGGTTTTTTTATAATCTGCAGTTTTTGTTAATTACAGACACACGTTTTCGTCCACAAAATGTCTCACTACTACACATTATACTTGGTGGTCCTTACTGGTTCTGGGATGATGCTGTTTAACCTGACTCCCTTGTACAACAACATATCCTCCGGAGCATTCAACAACCCTCGTCCTGAGAACGTGACCTTCGAACACTCGATCTACTTCGGTCTACCGTTCGACTGCTATACAGATATCAGGGGTTACATACCTATATTTATTCTAAACTGGCATTTCTCACACGTTGCTACAGCATCAGTGTGTATTTTTGATTTGTTTCTTTCTCTAATGATACTACATATGTGGGGACATCTCAAAATACTTATGAATGATTTACAATCTATTCCGAAACTCGCAAAAAACAGTCTTGTGTACAGCAAGGAAGAAAATAAAACGATATTTTTTAAATTACGACATTGCATTCAAAGTCATAATCTTATAATTGAGTAAGTATCTAAATGTGCTAAATAATAATTACTACATTAACTCCGTTGGGACTCAATCCAGGGGTGGACCGCTAAAACATTTTATATTAGTAAGACTAAAAATATTTATTTCAAGTTTTGCAGCCAGGATGTCGGATGTGTATGATGTCGTTATAGTCATTCTGTACCTATTTTTCCAAGTGACCTGTTGTCTGTTGTTACTGCAATGTTCGACACTGGTGAGTCGATAATGATTACTGTTCATTATTTCAAGCATAAATGTTTCTAATTATATTAATATGTTAAAGGAACCGAGGGCAATAACTCGATATGGTCCTATGACACTGATAATTTATCAACAGCTTATTCAGATATCACTGATATTTGAACTGTTGGGATCCACGGTAAGTTAATAATAAAAGAAGAGTCTACTATGTAGGTTGGGGACTTTGGACCAACCGAAGATTGGTAAATGTCTTAAGGAAGGTCGCATCTATAGTCGTACATACACGGTTCGTAATCGTACACATGGTTTATAGTTTTAATTCGACAGTTCACGCCACTTTAGCTGGTCCAAAGTTACAGATCCACTATATATAATATGATAACCATAAAAAGCTTGATAAGCCTAGTAAGTAAGGTAGTAAGTAAGTAAGTAGGCTTATAAATGTGGTTATTATTTATTGCACTTAAATAAAACATTGACATAAATAGATTACTAAATCACGAACTTCTTTGAGTTGTAGGTAATAAATATGAATCACAACAGATAACAGTTAAAACTGAGGAGAACCTTAACCGAATATTTTTTTTCAGTCCGACAAGTTACCAGACGCCGTCTACAATATGCCTTGGGAGTGCATGAATACCAGTAATAGGAAAATCGTGTATATTATGTTGTTAAAATCACAGACGCCCATTCAGTTCAAGGCGTTGAATGTTTTGAAAGTTGGAGTTCAAACTATGGCTTCGGTTTGTAAAGTTATTTACTGGTTTTTGCGAAAATTTAGTAAATTGGATAAAGACACGTTGCTTTTAGTTTATTTCCCTAACAAGAAAAATACTTGCCACTTACTTACTACTTTGTGGTCTAAGTGTGCGTGTACTTTATACATGTTGGATATAAATGTAGGTATATCCTACCTACCTTCTCCTATCTAAAGCTGGAACTGGACGAGAAAGAGTGCAGATGGCGTAACGCGTAGCGCCGTCCCTCATAACCCCGTGCTGGGTTCTGGCCTCAGCCAGGGTTCGGACGCTGAGTGTGAGCTGTTGGAGGTTTTAGTGCGGTTCAACTCCCACATCACCAATATAACATAATAATTTCCTCAAACTAAAAAAAAACCGCAATAATACATCTTATGATAATGAAATAAAAGAGTATCCAATTCGAAAAATAAAAAAAGAATAGTATTTTGACAGGACATTTACCATAATAATACTGGGAAGTTACATTTCCACACCGCATCAAGATGACAATTTTTATTTGCAGATTTTGAAATCGTCCGTATCATACTTTATTATGCTGCGGACCATTGACAACGGTAACTAATAGAAAGGAAACGTACTAATTCAATACTAATACAATGGTTATATTAAAAGTATTGTGACAAGATTGAAGTTTCGTCCCTGGACGAAAGAATATCTAAATACACTATTATACTTCACTATTGAAAGCACGTCATTGCAACCTATTCGGCATCATAGTTATCATTTAAACACAAATAAAAGTTTAACGCAACGGTGTATTTCATTGATCCTTTAAACTAGAAATGTCAATATAGCAGGATGTAGCAGGAAAATTTAATAAAACAAGCATTTAGGTATTAAAGTAATTTAGTTGTGCAATAAGTCGTGGTGACCGAGTGGTTAAAGCGCTGCCTTCCGAACGAGAGGTCGCGGGTTCAAAACCGGCCGGCTTGTACCTCTAAATCTAAATGTGAAAAAGATTTATGTGCAATTTATCACAACACCACTGGCTAAAAACGGTGAAAGAAAACATCGTGAGGAAATCTGCATGACGGAAAAGGATTCTAAAAATCCTTTGTAGATATGTGAAGTCCCCAATCCGCACTGGGCAAGCGTGGTGCACTATGCCTAATCCCTCTTCTGAGGAGACCTGAGCTCAACAGTGGGCAGTAATGGGTTGGTACAGTACAGTGCAATAAAAACAAAATTCTTAGGTTCATTACACTGGTTTTGATAGTCAGTTCAATCAGCATTAGAAGAAAATAAGGGACAAATAAATTTACTTTACCTTTTAAATCTGCAGGTTGATAGATTGTATTTATCAATAAAATTGCTTTGCGGAAATAATTTCAGCACAAGGTGATTTTAGTTTAAAATTCTAATCATTGTTAAAACTATCTTTTTCAAGTAGTAGACACACCCGCTTTCTGATCTATTTACTGAAATAAAACACTAGAAAACAATTAAATATCATTTTAATTGTAAATAAATATTAACTCGAATATTAAAACTTGTATTCAGTGATCTCAAAGGCGTTAAAATATTTTATTTTAACATGCTAATAAATTTATTTGTTTTACTGCAAGATAGAAAACATAAAATTATAAGTTACAACTTGCTAGATAAACAACATGTTACAATTAATTTTAAAACGTTTGAGACCTTGAGCAGTGATAATCTGAAATACAACATCACATATTTAATTTATTACATACCATTCATTTACTATATTATATGATTATAAAACATATAAATTAAATGTAAAATTTATATTATTATTCAATTTACAATTCAAACAACAAACTATCATATAGATAAAACAGAAATGATAAAATGATAATTATATTATTTAAAATTGATGTGAAAAATAATATTTAAAATGTAATATTATACAATTATTGTACATTAAAATTTATTAGTTTAGAAAAGCTTAGGTAGGAAGCTCCTCAAAGTACAAAATATAAAAAAGCGGTACATTATTGTATTGATTTACAAAAATATTTTTCTATCAATAATTATATTATGTAGTCTTATTTTTCTGTTAGACATATTATGGTGTTTCAACGACGTCATTATTTTATCAAAGGCAATCGTTTTATTGCAGTAATAAAATGATTTAAAAAATCTACTCAAGAATAAGTACTGAAGCTATCAATTTCTATAACAGTATACCTCAACAATCTATTATAATACATAATACCGAACGTCTACTAAACAAAAACCAATGTACAAGCAACCATACCAATGAACAAAATATAATAAGATACAGAAATACAAATATCTAACTATATAACATATAAAATTTAAAATATCAATCAATTATTATGAATTTATCTTTAAATAATAAAACATACCAAATTAAAATCCCTTTAAAGTTTAAAATAAATAATGTTAAGGCGATGCTTCTTAAGGTGGAGGTAGATCAAGAGTTTTCCTTACAATTTCTTCTGCTATTCTATTAAATTGTTCTCTATCTTCTCTCCACATCTTCGCAGCATCCACGTTTGCTCCACTCTCGTCGTTTGGCTCTGAAATTATTATATCAATACATTTTATCCATTCTCTTTAATTCATGATTAAATACATTCATACAGGAATATGTCATAATGCATATGGTACCATGGTTTAATGCCGTCAAATATAGTGATATTATGGCAGCATGTATTAGCTTTTAAATCGCCAGTTTATGTTTAGATTATTCCAATATTATTTTTTTTACTTTTCGAATCCTTACTAAATCATATTAGTGTAGGTAAAAGGAACTCTTTTAAATATCTTAGAGGATGTACGATATCAACAACAAGATAAGGCATGGTAAACAAATTACAGGAGCTACAATTTTATATCACTATACCATGTTTCATGGCACCCTAAGAAAACAATGTTACATCAGAACTACTTTCAAACAAAAATTATAAATAAAATTTTAGCTTCACTACATCATGCAATATAATATTGTGTTTTACTGTAAGATAAGACATACCGGCCAACATGCTGACAACAGAGAGCAGTATTTTCTCTACACTCTGCACCGGAGACCACCTTTCAGCACTCGTCTCGTAACCCATTGGATCATCGCCCGGAGCGTGCAAGATTGAAATGCAAACACGACCATCAGAATAAACTGCAAATGCAATGAAAACATTTTAAAATTAACATTCTGTTGTCTTAATAAATAACAAGAATATTTTAATTCAATATGAACAAATAGTTATCCTACAAATATTTAAAGATACTGTAAAATAATAAACTACCGTTAAAAAATAAAACATTTAAAAAATGCATAATTTTTTCCCTCACTCTGTAACTTAACTTTATCTACTTGCAGGTGAATTCGTGACGTGAAATGTACATATACCTATCTTAAAACAATTTGTTACAAACCTATTTATATTTGTACAATGATTAGTTACAAAATATTTTCATTTAATAGATAAGTTATTAAGAGTTAAGTAAATCCTACTTGGCTGTTTCTCTATTAAATACTGTTGCATAACGGTAATGTCTAATTTAGACTATCTATTGTAGCTCAATATTACAGAAGTAAGAATAATTGATCATTAATTTAAAAAAACTGTAACTGTAAAATCCATTATTGCCCACCGCTGGGCTCAGGTCTCCCGGTATAGGGCTCAGGCATAGCACAAAGACTGTTTAAAAGATAAAATATGTAAATTTGAATATAAATATCATTCAATGTCATTGAAACTTGTACACAAGGTCAAACCGTTACAAAAGCAGTATCATTATTTTAAATTTGAATAAAGTAGTTCATTATCGTTGCAACATTGCAATTCATCCTGATAACAGTTGACCCACAGTTTGAAATATTCATCATTATCATTATTTTTAATTACTCTCGTAATAAAACTCAATTGCTCTTTTTGCACTTGGTGATAATGAAATTCTTAATTGTCAAATGGAAAAAAACTGATAATTTTACATTTATGATAAAAATAACAGATTTCTGGAATTTACTTGATCAGGATTTCACATGATACTAGTAAAGTTTGCTGTTTTAGGTCATTAATAACTTAGTCACCCACAAAATTTAATACATATTACTTAAATTGTTAGTTATGTATTACATAATAGTATTTAACTTATTTAAAATTGAAAATCTGAACAGGTGACCCGTTGGCAAGTCTGCCTACATGGCAATAAAAAAAAATAAACCTTGATGAGACCACTAAAATTAGCCAAAAACAAGATATCAATACCTTTCGGTATTTTAAGTTATAATCTTCCTGTTTATTACATTACTTGTGGATGCTAATCAGCTAGACATGAGATGAGTCTAAGAAAAAACTGTTGCAAACCTCAGGTAATTTTCTGATAACATATAGTACAAATCTTGATTTACAATACAGTGCAACAGTAACATGACAAACCTCAATATAAAAGTCCTTGATTTAACAAATTTTACTTAATCCCTTTGAACCATTCATAGTTAAACAATAACTTTTTTAACAAATTTTAGATCAGCCTTAACTCAATATAAAACCTCAGATAAAAAATACTTGATATTATAATAAGTATTTTTAGGTTAGATTTCGTTATAGTGCAGTTACACTGTATTGGTTATGATGATAATGAATGTAATTGGAATTTTTGTATCATGGCATTAAGTATATAAATTTTGGGCTACTTTTAAAACAAATTAGCCAATATCGGGGAACCTCTCCATTTTATACATGTTATTTTCATGCCAACCAATTAATTGAAAAAACTAAAAATAAATATGTTTCCAACATTGCTTATTTTATAGATGTTTTGCCATGAATATATTGTAAAGTATTACAGTAATACAAATCAGCTTTAAATAAATGTCCATATATACATAGTAATGGTTGCACAGGTCTCGCCGAGCAAGATCAGTAACCTTAGACTGGAATATTTGAATCAGTTATAACACTATTTTTATTTACATCTAACAAATTTATTCAGCTTTTATTACAAGGAAAACTTCTTGCTTTTTTAAGCAATATTCCTGCTAATATTATAATGTGAAAGTTTGTAAGTATGTGTTTATGGATAGAAGTATAACACAAAACTACTCAATAGAAATTAAGACTTGCACTACCAGCACGGTCAGAGCTGAGCAAAACGACACGGCTTGGAACGGACAATAGGATTTTTGCCCGTTAATCAAACCTTCAAGTTGTATAGCTTACACATCAGAATAATACAAAGGCAATATGTGACACAACAATCAGGCAGAAAAAAACATCAGCTAGGATTACTTTAAGTAGCAGTTCTAGAACAATAAACAACAAAGACATTACTCACTATTTGGATGAAACATTTCGCAAATAAACTGCATCTTCGGTGGACTGAGTGGGTAGTCCGGAGGAAAGACTAGTTTTGCCGGAAATATTCCACCTTCAAAACAAGTACCTTCAGGACCTCTGTAAGATTAAGGCAAAAATATTTAGTAAGCCGCTGTACTATACAATTAACCATTAGATCTCCACACTAAATCAAACCTGTCTTCTACCTTATTATACATTCATCAATCAAACTAACCATTTTCATCAATAATTTTTTACAATATTTGTAAATGTGTAATATTGGTACATTTTAATGATATTAAATAAAAGAAAAATCAGTAAAAGTAATAGAAAATTCTTGATAGCTTACGTTATGAAGGCTTCCCATTCAAAGAAATTGTCTTCGTTTATTGGGCCGGCTATAATTCCCTCCGGTGGATTTACTGTTAATTCTGCAAAGTAAATAGTAATTATTAATTACTTAATCTATTTTTGATATAATTTGGATTTTGCCACCTAGCTGGATAAAGAGCCTGACGCAAAAGACAGTCATCTTTAACACGGAGTATTCTAAGTCAGTTTCTCACTCAGCCCTGACTAGTGGCTTAAATCATAGACCTCGCCCACAGTTGCTCTCTATTCCTCTTACTACATTTGGAAATTACTTTTACTAAAAAATAAAAATATTATTTAAAAGATAGGCTTCAAATAAATATGAAAATAATATTACTTACGCTTATACTCCGCCATCAGCCTCCTCAATGCCGACCCAGCCATCATTTGGTCCGTAATTTTGACTGTCGTTGAAATACGGTAGGTCAAAACGCGTAATCACTTACGCGAAGTTCAAGAGCAGGGTAAAACTCACCGGACAGAAATTCCTCAACGATGTAAGGTAATAACTATTAAAGATATTGAAAAAGAGAATGGAAATTACGGTTATATAGAATATCAAAGGCTTGGATGCCTAGCGATTAGATTTTAAGTGACTAAAAATGTTGAATCAAATCAGTTTCAAATTTACTTTCTGGGTTTCTTAAACTTCAGTGATAGATATTCAGACGCAACCTTACAATTTTCAAGACCTCTTGAGTAGGTATAGAATTTTGAACACTAAGTTTTAGTTCCAAGTTTCAATCTTTCTCGTTGGAATCTGTGGTTTCAACTTTAGACATCAAAATAAATACTTTCGCAGTTTCGGATACGACCAAGGGTTGCACAGTTCTAAAATTATTTTCCTCGAAATACGAATTTGAAAAATTTTGGCAAATACAAAGCAAATTCATTAAATTCTTCTTTAGCACAACCTTATCCTGTTCAAATGGGGTCAGCGCAATATGTTTTCTTTCTCCATTCATTCCATTAAATTCATTAATATCAAAAATCAAACCATACGAGACAAAAGTCTGAAATAGTAATTAATATTTATTTAATCTACCTATCTATAGAGACTCTTTTATGTGTTAAAATTTAAAATAAAGTAATAAAATGAAAAAAGACACGTCACGACAAGACTTACAGAAATTAATTCAGTTTTATTCTACTTAACTGTAATAAAATTTCCTACAAATTATTACAATTTGTAAACGTCGAAATTTGTTTAACTATTACGTGGTTCAAACTTTACGATATCATCAAACCACACAAGATCAAAAATGTTATATGGTATATTTTAATTCCAATTTTCTTGGCATTTTCTTGCAAAATGGTATCATTCGTTTTTTTTTTCTAGAAATTTTCAACCATAGATTACCTAATTTATACATGACGAGTGACGTGTTCGTCCATGACATTGACAGAAAAGATCGTTAAAATTTTGTTCATTTCTAGAGTTGTAATTCGAAATTGATTGAGAATTAATTTAAATCAAAAAAGTCGATGATCAGTGGAGGTTGAATTTAAATTCATTCAATTATTAATAATCTCTCAAACATCTAGTTTAAAAAACCAGCACGTAAAACAACATGCTTTAATTAACCAGTAATCATATATTAAAATGAAATTAATCAATATTTCTTTATGGTCAATCGTGCCATTCGTGTCTCAATAATCTGATGAAAATGTTTGATTTCAAAGTATGATGTAAGAGTTAAAAAAATATGTTTTAAATTGAGCCTAACATAAGATAAAAAATTTAAGGACGATAACGATTCCATTTTGTCGGAGTACTTTTATAAATCGATCCGATCGATTCAAATGATCGATTTTTCATTTGAATCGATCGGATCGATTTTTATTCGCCACCCCTAGTGCTGTCTACAACAGTTTCAAAGCACAGACTAACGTTCCATTATGTAATAATTATTGTACATAATTAATCACTTTTTATTTCTAAAATACATTTACTATTTATTTTGTATTGTATTTGCAAGTAACACCTTGCATTACTGTTGTTTGATTAAATTAGTAACTGCTGATTTTAATCATGATATTAAAATGTAAAACATCAAATAAATAAATAATTGGGCGGTTTAAAATATTTTGTTTTGCCAAGGAAAATTATAAAAAATCAAAATAACCTCTACTCTTGTATTGCTCTTCTCAGGTCTACTAAAGTCTACTCGGTCTTCTCCAAGTAGGTCTAATTTATTGAAATAATATCATAATTTATTTTTATCCAAAAACTAAATCCCTACCCAAAAACTAAATTTCTATCTACCAATACTACTTTAAAATACTACAATAAAATTATTTACTTTAATTCCAAATTAAAATGTTACTCCTTTAAAGTAAAAGAAATGGAAACAAAGCATGATCTCACAATGTCAAATCAACTAGAAAATATTTTAACTAACGAACCAACCGAAGTAAGTAATCTCTCTAATAAGTTCGTAGTAATTATTTTGTATTTCATATTTTACTACAACTTTAAGACTACTGTAGCTGTAATAACTACCATTCCCTCAGAAGCTAATGGTTGCGATTTTTATAGTTGACCCGCGTAACTTCGTCTACGTCACATAGGACGTAAATAAAAATAAATAAAAAAGATTTTATATTCTACTTATTTTTATATTAAAAAGTAGCATAAGTTATTCATTTTTACATTCAATAGCTATTAGATAGTCCCGTCAAAAATAGTTTATAGCTTTGGCTCTCATTATGTACCTACTTCTAAGGACTGTTATAGGCTATAGGTACCTGTCCTCTATTTAATACTACGTTTTACGTTTATGATATGTTTTTATACCTATGCCTCGTGTACGAATTCTTAGCCCTCCTTGTTGGTAAGTAGCTACTATCATAAACGTCAATATAAGAGGCAGGCTTCTAGCCTAATCTCTAGCATTAGTAGTAATAATTATATCGTCACTAGAAAGGTACAAAGACTGAAGCCGAAATTGAGTTAATGAATTAGAAACCTTTATAATTGAAACATTTAAAGGCATAGAAACTTTATACAAAAATGGGGAATAAGATAAACATAAAATATGTTCCTATACAACAAAGAGTTTAAATGAATTTAGCTCTAGTCGTAAAATCGTGTTTTGGCGCTTTAGTCGTTGTACCTTTCAGTTTCAAATGACGATAGGTATAAAAAAATAGTTTTAATAATACTACAGCGCCTTGTGTAGATACAGATGTAATAATACATGACCATGGACATTTCGCTCGTTCAGATACTAAAACAATACTAAAATATCTACTTTTAACTGGCAGAAATCAATACTATGCACGGAAGAGCCAATAGCACGATACGTATGTTGGATATGCAAGAAGTCTTTTTACAATGCAACAGCACTGCAGAATCATAATAACATGCAACACGATCCGAAAAGTTTGGAGGGAAACGTAACGAAACGCAGTTTTGGTCACGTAAGACTAATAATAATAGTAACAGTGGATACGTTGATGCACTTCAGTAATTAGGTACTAATTAGTTGAGTCGTAGGTCATTTAGACACTTAGGTAGGTCGGAATCACAATCGCAACACAACCTATACAACGCAACGTAAAACGAAAATTATTTTATGTACATCCGAAAATACAATGCACATTGCATTGTAGCGTTAGAACCCGTCGAAGTGTGCGTTAGTTCATACAACATGTATGAGATCCAGATGGCCGATGCGAACGAATACAGACGGGTCAATGCAGTGGTTCCGTAGCAATTTGCTGAACGTAAAGTAGTGGTGATACCTATTACATTTCAGAGTTGGCTCGTCTGACTATAAGGCAATAAAAAACCATGATGAATACCTACATAATAATAATAGGTATATCAAGTTATAGAGTAAGTCTACAGTTGAGGGGAGGTCTTATTTTGTTCGTCTTTTGGTAGTCTTCATTACCTACCTAATAAAAGTGCCTGTCTAATAACGTAATTTAATTTGTGTCAGGATTTCTCAGCTTTCCCTGGCTTTAAGTTCATTTCGATGAAAGGTGACACTGATGAAGATTCGGTTAACGACGGCGTTACTACTAGAACCTTCACTGAAGACACAACCTACTTCATAGTGAAAGTTCAAGGAGAGGAAATAGATTCTGGTCCATTGAAATCGTCTAAACTAGGTGTCTATAATCGCCCAGACATTACACCAAATCCAGTTTCGGTCGATTTCCGGTTTGTATTATATTATAATTATGTATGTTATTGTCAAAACGAGCTAAAATTAAAACAAAAATATACTTAGTTAGTGCTCTGTATAACTTCAGTGTAAAAGTTTATTAAAAATACCTACAATAGAAATAAGAATACCATTATATACTTTTCTTCTCGTAAGATTGATTCAGCAAAAAAAATGTTTATCCACATCCAGGGGTCCATTCACTTGCACTTTCCCATCAAGATTACGTCCGGATATGCTCTGTCGTCAGATTTTCTTTGACTGCTGCGATTATTCGCGTCACTACCGCGAGGAGCATACAAAAAGACGTAAAGCGGCTCTGCGTTGTCAAGTCTGCGAAAAACCTCTAGATAATGAATTGAACTCGACTCCGATTCCGCGGCCCAGTGTCACCGTTATTTGTCGAATTTGTAATCAAACATTTACGGACAACGCGTCCTATGTTGAGCACAATCGTTTTGTACACGCTAAAATGAAGCCTTACCAGTGCCCCATATGTACGAAGCGTTTCACTCAGCAAGGTGGCTTGCAACAGCACATGAGAATGCATTCAGGCATTAGACCTTTCGCATGCACTTACTGTCCCAAAGCGTTCACTCAGAAAGCTGGTTTGGAACAGCATCTCCGTACCCATACAAAGATCAAGCCGTTCCGATGCGTAATATGCAATAAGTGCTTCTCTCAATCAGTACATCTGAGGCAGCACATGCGCACTCATACCAATATCCAGCCTTTTGAATGCGTGTATTGCGGAAAGAGATTCAAACAGATAAGTCATCTAAATTTCCACTTGCGTTCTCACGTAGGCGCAGGAGTTATGACAATGGAGAAATACGCTCAGGCGATACAACCTGAAAACCAATTGGAATTTCTGAACTTTGCAAGTCTACAACCGGTGCAGGATGGTGATACGCTGTATTACGCGGCAGAACTAGCGCCACCTGCACCTATCATCGTTCCAAATAATTTTACTTATCAACTGCAGGAATCACAAGAAATATTGCCTATTTGATTCAGTCATATCTATCATATTTAATTCATAATGTTTTAATTTAATCTGACAAAGTTATTCTAAGATGTTGAAATAAAGTCTTTGATAGTTTTGTCACTTTTGTAATTTATTCACTTTTAGTTTATATTAATGAATTAGCATGTACCTAATAGGTATTACATTAAGTATTCTTCAAGATTATTCGTATCTGTTCTAAAAAACAAGAACTTTAAAACTACAATAATAAAAACCTATTATCGAGCCGCACGTATTTCTTTCGAAAATTCCAATCTCCTCTTAGTTCAGTAGGAATTTATTTAAAGTAGGAACTAAAAACTTTTAATCTTCTACTCGCAATAATTTTGTAAAAATGTGTTTTTCTAAAGATTATTTTATCGATTTCCCTGCGTTAAAAATATCCATTAGCTTACAATGCTTCAGTTTTCTAGTTTTTGAAAAAAAAAAGCTCGGACGGATAGCCTTTTTAACCTCGTTTATTAAATATTATTCTTTTTTTAGTATCTCTCGTTTTACTATTCATCATCATCATTATCAGCCCGCAGACGTCCACTGCTGGACATAGGTCTCCCCCAAGGATTTCCAATGCGACCGGTTGGTAGCGGCCTGCATCCAGCGTGTTCCTGCGATCTTAATAAGTCAAGATCATCCGTCCACCTTGCAGCTGGTCGTCCCACACTGCGCTTGCCTTGACGCGGGCGCCACCCCAGAACCTTCTTGCTCCAACGACCATCGGTTCTACGTGCTATATGTATTACTATTATTAGAGTTTTATTTTTAATTTTTACCATTTATTATTTACCTATCTAAAAATACCTTACTTTAATGAAAAGATCAAATTAAAAAAAAATTGAAGACTTCCGGGCACAGTCGGTGATAAACAATTAAAAAAACACATACCTACTTTGTTTTATGGAAAACCTGTGTCATTCAAGAAATAGCCTATAGAAAATTTTCCTCTTTTTGTACTAGGAATACATAGCTTCCTTGGAGTTCTCAACATTTCCGGGTAACTGCGTAGTGCAGTCATCTATAGGAAAATTCCCTCCTACGTTACCAGGGAGACATGAACCATAAAGAGTTGATAATAATAACTTATCTAGCACTAGAATAGGATGAACGTAGTGTCTGCACTTCCTAGGTACCTCCCACAAGTTTGAAAAGCACATTTTCCAGACTTCCTGCTTGCACACCTTCGCAATTGGTGGGATGGACCGTTTAATGGAGATTGCGCAGTGTGTCACTGCATTTATAACCTCATTGAAAATTCAGTCTAGACACCTAGGTTTATGATCGCGGACGTGTTGGGATGAGGATCTGAGTAAAACCAGTGTACCAACAAAGATAACCAGTGTACGGTTTTTGAGTCGCTTTTTATTAACTTTTTATGCATTATCTGATTAAAGATATGTGTGTCTGTAATTAAATTAACAGTAATATTTTATTAATGAAATTCGCAGATTCACGATACACATAGAATCTTTGCTATTTTAAACATCTATATTTCATCTGATCTATCACTCGAGCAGTAATTGAGGAAGCCTATGCATATGTTTTGACGGATGTAGACTAAGCATTATTTAAACAAAGGAATTCAACCGATGATGTGCCGGTCGTCAATACACACGTCGGCGGCGGCGGCGTGTGGGCGATGCACGATGGTTACATTTCGGTCTTTTGTATATTTTGTTTTGGCCGCGTATGGCATCCCAGGGATATAACAAAGGGAACTGTAATGGCGGCATCCTGAGAAAACGATCTTTTTATGTCAGTTGACCTTTTCATTGTCATCAAATAACTAAAACATGTTCTATTTTTGACTTCATAATACATAGATAGGTATCTAATAGTAGGAGAGACGTAGAAGTAACTACACACACTTTAAATAACCATACGTAAGTCTTAGTTACTTTACGTCAAAAAGTTCAGTTTTATTGCATTAGCGGCAGAGCTGATCTGATCATCATCATCATCAGTCGATCTGATACTAAGTGGTTATCCCCGCTGATATATCCTTGCATTGTCAGGACACTGCGAGATCACGACCTATTACCTAACGTTAAGGACTTTTTTGGACCTCAAATGGGCCTACGTTCTTAAGACCTAAAGAAAGAACTAGGAAAGAAACTAAAGCTTAGGATACATCTAACATTCAACTATAATAAATTAGGAACAAATAAGCATCTCATAACAGTGCATCATCTTTGAAATTCAAAATAATTATTAAGTTTTGAGGTAAGTGAGTAGGGAAGTACCTACTGTTTATGGAAGAATTAAATGAAATGAAAAATTATTTTGCAGATAAATTAAGTCAAAAAATTAAACACTAGGTAGTTAGGTAGGTAATTAAACACTAGGAAATACCTGTCTGGCGGGCATCTAAATAATATTATACCTATGACCGTAGTGTGCAAAAGCGTAAATTTTATAAAAAAGAGTGAAAGAAGGTGCATCTATTCTGAGATTTTCACGTCAATAATTAAATCTGTTAAGCCCATAAAATTGCATGTTTTTGTAAATCTTAAGGTTCCTAAAATACAATTCTGAATGAATGAATTCGGTAAAATGTACAGAAAATGTATCCTCACATTACGACGGTATCGCAAAGCTTCCGTTTTAGCTGTCTCGTGTCAAGTTTTTTTTCGTACTCAAGTAGGTATGTTTCTAAGCGATCTTTGCAAGCTTATCTCGATTCGAACCCAGACATTGTAAAATGCATATTTTTGTACAAAATGAGATTGTGCCGTGTAGTGATTTTTTAAGCTTTAACAAAACACATGTGGCCGGCTCGTGATTTACATTTTGTTTACATTCGCAGTCTGAGGGTTGAACGGAGAAGGGTTGACTTATTCCAAATTCAGTATTGCCCAAGTTAAAAAACAGTAGGTCAAATGCTAGCAAAATAGAATGTTTTTTTAAGGTTTAAACACAGCAAATACCTAAACACAATTGCAGAGTACATCCACCTATTATTAAAAATATTCCCATCCCATAATGTAATACGAAGCTTATGATACGTTGATTCTAATAATCAACTTTGTTGTAATCTAGCACGATGTACTGCGGCGGATACAAACGATAGACAAGGAGACTACTCGAATTCTCATAACAGCCCGAACACCTTTTAAGTCGCCGTTTGACGATCGTTTTGTTTACATTTGACGAATGTTAATGGATTCTGTGCCGTGCAAATGTACGCGTGATCGAAGTACGTTCTAATATTACTGCATCAATCAGCATCTATCATAATTCTCGTTTCCTGTGATCATTTGGCGCTAGGTTTTGTTTATGTCGGACAAGTTTGTTGACGAATGTTCAGATGTTACTTAAGTCTAACTAGAGATTTAAAAAAAAATGAAAAATACATTAAGTATAAAATTAAATTTTATGGAGATAAAATTAATAGATATCTTACAATTCGACTTGGCTATAACCTACATAAAAATAATGATCAGATTATTATTTTTGTTGGTTTAATGAATATAATACTATATGCGGACAGGTCATCTGATGATAAGCAGTTATTACAATTCATGGACGTCAATAGATAAGGTTATCGCTGTCTTTATTCCAAAATCATTACCATAATGAAAAAAAGATGATTGTATTTTCTAAAAATAAAGTTAAGACACATCACTTACTATTTGACATTTGTTTTTCAAACATTCGTTGTTTTGTTATATTATTTCGGCTAAGTTCATGATAATAATTGAACATGGCATCACAATTTTAATTTCAATCATCTATTCAAATTCAGTTTCCAAGTGAACTGTAATCTCATACATGCCTAAAGCGAAAAAAATATCGTTTAGTAGTTATTTTTGTAAGTTGAGAGAAAAATGAGTTGGAACGGCGTCCGACAGAGTTTCCCGGTGCCTCGTCGATGGACGTTGTGCACATGGCCGCAACGTCATAAAACATAATTTACTGCTACGGTTCGAGTTCGCGCCTTTACACTCTAGTTTAAACGTCTTTGTGCTTCGCTTTTAATCTTCAACGCTTTGTAAAGGCGTCCTTTATCTCAGATTTATGCCTTTCAACGCTAATCGATGACGTTCTAAATGTTTGAATCCAATCTATCGGCATGTTTTACATGAAAACACGTATTTCATACATTCAATCATATCATCCAATATAGGTACAAGTACCATATTTCAAAGATTACGTTGAACAAGAATATGTAGCCTATACAATGATGATTATAAATTTTGTTGTCTATGTAGTGTACCTATGTAAGTAGTAGTTATGTCCTATGTACATATGTTTGTACCTGTGTTGTCCTATAATTGTACCTATGATATTTATTTTTTCTAAACCAACCGACATTATTCTACCTAAGAGCCAGGGTCGTAGTTTGCTCGTTTGGATCTGTAGGCTGAGTACGACTCCCACAGATCGTACTTCAGAGCAGGATGTCCTGAGTCCAAAAGAGTCACAGTTGACCATCTTGGTACAGTTATGTAGAAGTATTAAAAATATTTGTAGAAACAATAATTTCCACTAATGTGTAACTACTCGTATCGTTTACAATTGGTACAAATACATGTTTTCATAATACAACTGTAGAGACATCTGTTCTGTTTTGTAGAGGCTTAGATAGGTAGTACTAACAGTACTAAGTACTGGTAAATAGACGAAGTAGCACGAATAATATCTCGTTTAATTTCATTACAATGTAATAAATCTAATAAAGAATGCTAAATAAGTTTCATAAATAACGGTAACAAATTGAAAAGTTCAATGTTCGAAATATTTTTACAGTTCGCGTTACGTCTATGATATTTATGGTAAAACATTCATGTTCTGAACTAGGTACATGAAATTTAAATTGTGCACGGATTAGGTACGAATGTATTTAACCTCGATAACATATTCAAATATAAGCGTTGATGTATCACGTTATCTCGTAGACAAATGTTACTGTGTGATGGTACTAGGAAAACAGAGTTAGAAGAGTTCTTTATTAGCGCTTTTCTGTGACAAGTCCACTTGTTTCATTTTATGTTACCCTGGTGTTGCGCTGGACGAAACGTGATCCCGTTCAAGGTCTTTTCGATACAGCGCTTGTTGCTGCTTACTATTCAGTATTCAAATGTGTGTGAAATCCAGTTTCGGACCGTTGCATTTTAAATTTACATAAAAATGTGGTTCTTGATAGGTTCATATTTGAGAAGGCTATTAACACTTCTGGCAAAGTTCATTTCTATAAAGTACTAGCTTTTGCCCACGACTTCGTTCGCGTGGACTTCAGGTGACGTCACATTAGAAACCTCAAAAATTGTAGCCTATGAGTTATTCTGATGTATAAGCTATATTGTGGTAAAGTTTCATTCAAATCCATTCAGTAGTTTTTACGTGAAAGAGTAACAAACATACACCCATCCATACATACAAACTTTCGCCTTTATAATATTATTATGATATTATGATTATAGTTTATAAAATATATTAGAATGGAAAATATCTTATTAGACATTCACCTCTTTAAAGTCAAGTCCCTACCTAAAACGAGGTAATAATTCTATGCCTAAAACACTCATATTATATCATGAAGAAAGTAGGTAGGTACATACTTAGGTAATTCCTTGGTACTTGGAGTGTACATACCCAGTATGTCTCTTATTATTAAAATAGATTGACAATTTTAATGGCTCTTTAGATTATGTACATCATTGTAGAGCTTGCAATTCTATTTTTGGTTGGTTCTAGTTGGTAAGATTTTCGAGCCCTTTGAAAAAAATTTCCTTCTTTGTCGTCAATAAGCGTCGTAACTCCGTAACTTTGAGTTATGTTAATACTTACTTTTGCAGAGTTCCTGTAAGTATGTAAAGACAGTGATTCATCTACTCAGAGCTGTACCTATCAGTTTGTAAAATTATTGTTTTGGTACTCTAAAGCCTAAGACTTTTATATATGTACCATCTTCTATGATATACGTAGGTACTAAAATAATAATATTGTGATTGTTAGTTATTATTTCTAGAAAATAAAAATATACAACTTAAAGTTAACTCCATAAAATGTAAGCTTGGAAATTTAATAATGTAAGTTTTTTTTTTTTTTTTTTTTTTTATTGCCATGTAGGCAGACGAGCCAACGGCCCACCTGATGGGAAGTGGTTACCGTCGCTCATGAACCTCTGCAATGTCAGGGGACACTGAGGGGTCGCTACCTACGACCTAACTTTAAGGACCCTCCTCAAGCCTCGTTTGAAGAAGGACAAGTCATAGCGCTCAGGGAATACCGAGGAGGTTCGTTATAATAGTTTTGAATGAAAAATAAATCCTTTTTCATTTTCCGATTGATCAGAATAAATAGTCAATCACCAACTCAAATCGATGTAATAAAACATCTAATTAAATACAAGGCTATTAAGGCGAAACAGTAAAAAAGCTGAAAGCAAATATTGGCAGCTCGTAAAAGGTGATGAATGGAGGGTTCAAGATCAGGCAATGGTCGTGGGTTGCGCGCGCGCACATGTGTGCCATGCAACGACGCGCCATCTTGTGGGCGGAGCTTGTGGCCTATTCTCACAGACACGCTGTATCTTCCTTTTAGCTCGACTTTACTTGGAAATATTGAGTTGGAAAGAGAAAAGTAGCTTTGAAACGCCGAATAACCATCTTATGTATCTCTGGTATGTGTCATCCGCACTACACCTTTTGTAGGAAAATTTCAATTTAAAAATATTCGAGCGTGTTTCTTTCACGATGAAGTCACGCTTGGACGAATAGGTGTAATTACTGTGCCTAATGTATTTTTAAATCTTTAAGCTAACATTTAGATATTATACCATATAATTAATTCTGTGTATTATACCTAAATAACTATTAAAAGCCATCTTCTAGATGAGTATTTATTGAAGCAATCTTAGTAGGAAATCCTGAAACGTCAGATTAATCTGTAACAAAAGTTTAACTCTGGTATGAACAAGAAGGAATTTTAAAGCTACAATAGTGATAGTATTAATGTTTACTACGGCGACGATTGTTTACAAAAAAGATCAGCAACCCGGCGCGAGAGCATCCCGTCACTACCGACCACGTATTTATAGCGGCATTCGATAATAATGATTTATTTATTTATCATCACATCGATATTACGTCACCGAACACGCACATTAAATTAACTGCCAATGTAGCGGACAAGGCTGATGTGCAGACGAACGACGAACCTAATGACAATGTCACGTCACTCTTCAACGAAGTTTAAGAGATAGTGATTTCCCTAGTGATGGTTTAGGTAGTATTATTTGTTTTATTAAAGTTATGCACAAAATGGAACGACGGCGTACTTAATGCTAAAGGCATTCTCTACTACTAAACCAAAGGTTCATGTTTACCCAAAGTCTGAGTATTGGATACAGGATAGGTGTCTCGTCCACGAAACAATTGTTTGACTGTTAACCTTTTGATGAATATAAGCTCTTTGATATTTGATCGGCTTGTTGTCGTTCCAATGTAGACACAAAGTGCGACGGTCTATGAAAAAATGAGTACATACAAAAATCTAGACATGAATTTACTACACTTAAAAAAATAGTACAAAATTCGTTCAGAAATAAGAACTAGTTGTCAAAATTAACAAAAAATTTAAAGAAGGTCAATTTTATCTGTGATGTTTAGTATGTTGTGTAAAAACAACATTCTCCATTTAAGGGTTAAGTATATTTTTGAGTTTGCTATACCTACACAAAGGAGAGAATCAAATTGAATTATTTTATTGTTTCGTTTGGCTGAGTCAAACATCATAAATACCTACTTAAATGTACTGGGAGGGTCCTAATTTCCGCTCTTTTACGAATGCCATACTACTTACTAGGTACCTACATACATAGTAGAACATAGTCAAAGGAGACAGCAAAGAATAAGTGAGCACTATTCCACATACTAGTATTGTACATATAAAAGGTTTTTAATCTTGTTGTCTACCAAAATAACGGATGCACAATAACAAAACTGAGCTCTTTTAAAAATCATTGTTCCCGTGTATTGTACGTTTGTTTAATTATTCGACAGTAAAGCTGAAACTTGTATAATACTGGCCGTTACGACGACTTCCTACACATCGGCAACAGGAGCACGAGGAAGTAGCTCTACATAGTAAACACAATAAACCTACCTTAACCATCCAGCTATAGAGTTCATTTTCGCCTGCGTCTGATAGTTTACACGACTGCGAGTAAATAAATCCGGCAAGTTTAATGCAAAACTTTTGGTTTACGCTTTATGGTAAATATTTGGTGTACGTCGTATAACTGTTTTATAGTTCTAGTAAAATGTTTGGTTTAATTGTGCTAGGTCAAGAGCGGGCGTTCGACAGCCGTCCTTGCGATGGATAAATATTATTGTCTAAGCGGGTTTTCCACTGTTTGGATGTTTGTATGAGTTTGTGGATCAACCAGACGGAGATATATGAGTGCAATAGCCTCAGCAGAGTGCGAAAGCCTTTTCGTTAACACATTTACTTCTTCATCTACAGTTTCTTAGAGTTCGCCCGAATATCTCATCGGGTATCGATACATTGCAATTTCAGTACAAAATCATCACAACAAGGTATTTGAAGAAGGAATTTTTCACAGTGCAGTTACTCTGAAAACAGGCGATTCATCGTCTATATTATTCCAACTGTGACAGTTACGCAGACTAATAACAATTATAGTACCTACCTACCTAGATAAGAAAAGTCTTGTATGGGTAGGCGGTAGATAACGGCCCCTCTTTGCCCTGGCATTGCAGAGGTTCATGAGCGACGGTGACCGCTTACCATCAGGTGGGCCGTATGCTCGTTTATCTACTTTGCAATAAAAAAAAAAAAAGATAATATATTATACAAATTTCACAGCAGGTAACTAGTCTAGTAGTTAACGAACTTTATGTCATTAATGTTAAGTGATTTAACAGAAATATAATTATGGTCCGTTAAGCCCCGTTACAGTAGCCAGGTCTGCATTTCCGAGTTGGGGCAATAGAAGTATGTACCAAGTTTTCAGATTGCCGCAAATACCTGCTCAAAGTTTGCCACTATATCTCGGGCTAATTGTTAAGATCCCATGCAGTCCTTTAAAATCTTTCAGTTCATGACTGACAGATTGCTTCTTTAAGCTAAGAGATATAAATCAAAATTTGTAAGTACGTAGACAACGAACTCGGGTGGATTTCCAATTACTGGCTATAGAGAAAAACAGGTAGGTAGAGCGTTAAATTTACTATTCAGCTGTTTTTGTTATCAATATTGTAATGAAGTTAACAATAAAATTGTTAAACGATATTGATAATTATCATAAAAATGATAAGTTAGAATGCTGAAAATGTAATATGCGTTGTGTATGGTTGGTATAGCAAGGCGCGCGGGTGTGTGTGTGGGTGTGGTGCGGCGTGCGTGGGGCGGGCGTTGGGCGGCGCGGCCGGCTGGCTGCAGGCGACGCGCGCGCACTGTTTGCTTGCTCGCGTTCCGACGCGCACGACACGCGCCCCTACGCATGAAGACCGAGGACCAAACCACTGAAGAGGCGGCGCGCCGTCCGCCCGCCACGCGCCGCCAAGAGAAACCACCCTTCTCTTACATAGCCCTCATAGTCATGGCGATACGACACTCACCCAACAAACGACTCACACTCAGCGAAATTTACGCCTTCCTCCAGCAACAATTCCCGTTCTTTCGTAGCTCTTATCAGGGCTGGAAGAACTCTGTCAGGCACAATCTGAGCTTGAACGAATGTTTCGTGAAGTTACCGAAGGGTTTGGGTCGGCCCGGCAAAGGCCACTACTGGACCATAGATCCGTCCTCTGAGTTTATGTTCGAAGAAGGTTCATTCAGAAGACGCCCGCGAGGCTTTCGGCGTAAATGTCAAGCACTGAAGCCCCAGTTCGGCAGCGGTGGTTACCTGTGCGGTGGTGGCGTGCCCTCGCTACCGCCGTCGCAGCCTACGGGCTACGAGCTAGCGGGTAGCAGCAGCTCCGGGGCAGGCAGTGGCCCCGCTTTAGACTACGGTGCCTGTGCATATTCACACGCGAGTTCAGCGGGCCAACAATTGGGATACGGTAGTGAATACTGCACGTACGGCACAATGAGTGACCGGGAGTGGCCGCTGGCGTACGGAGCCGTGGAGCCAGGGTACCGGCCACCGCCGACCTCGCCACCGCCTTCTCATCACGACTTGCCTGATATCATACCGAATTACCAGTACGCTGTTGCCAACGAGCATGGTAAGTTTTATCTACTATTTCATTATACTAGGTGTATAATATTAATGACATTATCGGGAAAGCAGTACTTTCGAAGATGATAACTATTTAGGTAAATGGATAGATATTTAGTTATCATTGTCAGGGCAAACGATGAAACTAAACAATTTTACCTCTTTAAATATTTCAATAAGGGTACATATTATCATCTATTGTACCTAGTACAACGGCTACATAATATGTATACTATCTATATAATATGTTCTATCTATCCAGTAACTGCAGGACTACAAAAACTTTGTTAGCTTTTAAGAGCTAAACAATTTTTATTGTCAACAATATTCATAATTATTTTAACATTTATCAAGAGATAACTTGACATAGTTCCGAATCATCAGTAATTCACTACGTCCTAGATAGTAACTGTTCTGTGGTCTTCCAGTAAACATATAGGTTTTTCTAAAATTGGAGGCTCCATGTGTGAATGTTGTGATATGTGGGAGTTGAACCGTACTATAACCATCAACCGTCCCGCTCGGCTGCTGCTTCGGCGTCCGGGTACTGCGCGACGGTAAATAATGTCTTAGTATGTAATGCGTCATGCCGCCCCGTAGAACCCGTGCTGAGTCCTGGCCTCAGCTGGGGTTCGGATGCTGACTGTGAGTGGTTGAAGTTCAACTCCCATTTACGCCAGTCACGATTGGGTGTGAATCTGGCTATTTCCAGCAAAAAAATAAAGTAAGAAAAAAAACTGAGTATGTTAAAAAAAATGACTGAAGAATAACAAATTGGTTCGCTAGTACTTTAAACACTCACAGAAGAGTGACTCCCACACGCGTTGAAATAATTAATCACCTACATATTAAGGGCATATCTCTAAAGAAAAAACGTAACAGTATGAAGTAGTATGAACCACTTGAAACGCTGACGGATTGCTTAAATAAATACACGGTGTTCTTTTTTGTGGGTCACTTCTCACATCAAGTGGTCTTTAAGTTTTGTAGGAACTGTATTTCGGGTTTACAGACTAAGTATATCCTTGTCCGGTTGTTACTATGGGTTATAACTATGTCTAACGTTTAATGTAAAATATAACTAATATTTTTTCCATACATCAAAAGAACCATAGTCTATTTTTCAAGAATAACACGAAAAGTCAGATTTTTATCAAATGTATATGAGGTTATGTTCGGTCTTAAAAAATCATTTTATTTGGCACAAAAATCAAACAGAGTCTGTGAGGAAGACTGACCTAGGTAACTTAATATTTACTGTATTTCGGGTTTACAGATTAAGTATATCCTTGACCGGTTGTTACTATGTGTTAAATAATTCTGTCTAACGTTTAATGGAAAATATAACCAATATTTTTTACAAAAATCAAACGACCGTAGTCTATTTTTCAAGAATAGTACGTAAAGTCAGATTTTATCAAATGCATTTGAGGTTATGTTCGGTCTTAATAAAACAATTTATTTGGCACAAAAATCAAACAGAAACTGTGAGGAAGACTGACCTAGGTTACTTACTATTTACTGGTGGTAATACATAGTAGTTGGAAGAGAAGAACTGTATGCGCACAGACCAAACTATTGCTACTCTTCTGAGTTCTGAATGTACGTTCATTCATCATATACCTATTTACCTACCTACTTAGAACTTTTTCAAATGAGGTTTGAGAATAATATCTATACGTAGGCGGCACTGCAGGGTCCCCTGACATTGCAGGAATCCGTAAGCGATAGTAGTCACTTACCATCAGATGGGCCGTATGCTCGTCTTCTTAGACGTCTACAACCTACGCATTAAAATAAAACACTATTAGACGATGTCTTCATGTTTTTTGTGGCACCTCAGAAATGTAGTGCGGACATTCTCGATTTTTCTCTTAAATATTGAAGACGCCTGATTGATTTAACTCCGCAAACTAAAGTTTTTCATTATATATTAGTGTTGACAAATCCATTTTAATTCATAATTAAATAAGATAAAATAAGTAAATCTAGTATAACTTAATATATTTTTATATTATGTTTAGAGACAAGAATACAATTTAAAAAGAAAATAATATAATCCGAAGGTTGAAAATAATGATAATTTTAGTTTCAGAATACCTAGATTTTATAACACTACGATACTAGTTTTTGAAGAACGTTTTAGTCATTGTCTCATTCGCATGAGATCAATTAATTAATAGAGTTAAATAAATACATAGATTGAATTAATTTTTATTTGGTTGATTTGACCCTTGCAGTTTTTGCTATCAGCTGTTTTATAGTGAACATGTCAAAGCTTTGCTATTTAAAACATGACAGGAGCACATTCCTTTTAATTTTATTTATTATTTTTTACTATATTTTTGTAACTTTATATCGAATTTAGTTTTGCGAATAAAAATAAAACTTAAAATGTTTTTAGTCCCGAGTCTTTTCAACTTGGTAAACTTAAATTCTAAAGCTTCACGTCTTAGCATCACTGATAGGTAAGTAGTCTATACTTTTAAATTACAAAAATATACCAACAATCACAATTTTTGTCATCTGCATACAATAACAATATCTTAACTATAGAACACTGAAGGATCAACAATTGCAATTACTGTACAAAAAATAGTGAAAGCAGATAGATCTGAAAATCAGGAATGTAGGTACATCATCATCATCATAATATTATAACAATATCACGTGACTTTGCAATTACGTGCAAAGGGACCATCACCAATTAGAGTAAACAAAGCGAAGCGTTAATCAATGTACTTAAATTTAAAAACGTATGATAATTTCATGTTATTATGGTGCCAACCAATAAGAAAATATACCTACTTTAACGTTTAGGTTATACATATAACCATAATAATATACATTCCTACAATAAGCAAGACCTCAAAACTGCAATTTTACTCGTCGAATATCTGTGCATATATTGATGCAAGTTACCAAGACTTTATAACACTGTAGAAGATCTAGGAATCACGGGTGCAGTATCTACCTATAGGAAAATTTTAAAATTCTAATTATATTCGGGCGTTCCTCGAAATTCTAACACAACTTTTTTGAATACAATTTCCAACGGTTCATTTACCTTGTGTCGTAGATGAATCAATTTAGATAGAATTCTACAGAAATTACTGATAAAAAAGATACATAAAATGTAATATTATTCACATGCATTAACTAAAGAATGCATCACCTCAATTTTACACGTGGAATACTTGACCAAACATCGATGAAACTTACTAGGACTTTATAACACTATAGGAGATCTAGGAATCACGTTTTCAGAATCTGAAATTCTAATCGAATGGGGGTTCCTCGACACTCGTAGCTACTGTTCTTCCACATCGTTCCTAAATTTTATTTCCAATAGTTCATTACCTTGTGAGTATCTATATGAATAAATGCAGACAGCTTTTTACCCATATCTGAGATACAATAGAGGACATTGCACTATTATTATTCTCATACACAAGTAATGCACATATCTACACGTGGAATACTTGTGCAAACTTCGATGCAATTTACCAGGACTTTATAACACAATAGGAGATCTAGAAATCACGTCTGCAGAATCTGAAATTTAAAATTCATTTGGGCGTTCCTCGGTCTTCTTATCTCCAATATTTAATTTATCTCGCCACCTATACGAATAAATTCTGACTGCATTTTACCCATTTCGGTGATACAACAGACGACATTTTAATAGTATTATTCTGGAACGTTGACTAAAGATTAAGTTTACATTGTAGAGGGCACGTAAAGGTTACCAGTAATACGATACACGTGTAAATTCTCTCAGATCTCCAGAAAAGTTACCAGGACATCATAACTATGTTAGAGATATATTTTCCAACGACAAAAATTTAAAATTAAAATAAGTCTCCATATTGGAAATAAATTTTCATGCACTTCAATTTCCATCAGAATTATACAGCGTCTACGACAGAAAGAGCTATCTATCTTTATCTATTCTTGAAGGAGAGTCGAAGGTCAAATTTGCATGAAAAGGTCACTTGTTACACGTGTAAATTTTTATAGTCAGCTAGAAAATATACTAGGGAGTCATGACAATGGTGGAGCTATTGTATCAAACGACAAATATTTAAATTTAAAAGTAGGTTTCCATCCTGCTCATTTTCAGGCCGCGTGCGTCTACTTCAGGTCTCATTTGTATGCCATAACATTACATCCATAGACTTCAATGTGTGCATTGTGCATATGTGTGCATGCAGGCACGAGGCATATCAAAGCAACTAGATTGAAATGAATGTGATACGATTGTGAAGGTCATAAAAAGGCGCATTTCCATGTTTTCGTTTTGCTTCAGGAAATTCTCTTTTACAGAAATATTATATGTTTTAAAACTTGCAGTAGGTATGTAGAAAAAAGGAATATGAATAAAGGTAATAAATAAAATTAAAGCCGATGCCTAATGTAGTGCAATATCAAAAATAAAAGGACGAATATAAATTATTAATAATTCTATAAATTCCGAAAAATTTCTGTCATGTTCCTATTGCCCACTTTTCATAGTATGTGTTATTAAAATATCTACTTATAAATTATAATTTATTACACAAAACCAAAAATAAGAGCCAAAGCTGACAACTCTATACTGAAATTTCAAGACTCGTAAAATCAACCACATGTCTGCAGCCTAATACTGCATCACAGGTTATCTAGGATTTGTACATACATTAGTTCTTCTACACGTGGAAAACCTAGACTAACTTGTAGCCTAAGTACTAGGACTTTATAAGCTGAAGGAGATCTTCTTTCAGTCGTTCAGGGTCATTTCAGCTTTGCAATGTAAATGAAAAACATATTAGAATTTCAATCTTACCTCATTATCACACACTTGGTTATGATATGTTAGGTTTAAAGCAGTTTTATCTCAGAGATATAAAGTTCAAAAATCAATAGTTATGTCGTATGCAACGAATGTGCTGGTCTAGATAAAGGTCACTTCAATGTGACTTTGCCTAGGAAAGACAATCCTACACGTGGAATACTTGGATCGATTGCCAGCTAGAGTACTAGGATATCATAACTAAGAAAAGGTTAACGTTCCACAGTAATAAGGCTTGCAGATGAATCTATTATACCTAGTCTGTTTATGATGGTAACGTATTCATTTTGAATCTTGACAGTGTAAAGTCAACTCCTACTTCCGTTTACATTCATGTTTGTAATGCATTTTATTTACAACAAATCAATACAAAACATTCAAAATTTTGAAACAAAAATGTAACATTTATTATTACTGCAAAAATTTAAAACTTCTTAATTAGTAGTTTAAAAAAACAATTATTATTAAATTATTTAAAAATAATGTATTATTACGCTATTAAATAATAATTAGTTGTTAATATATTGAAACGATTAAGTTTTTTATCGAAATTAGCAATCTCATTGCAAATAAAAAAAAAAGTCCTTATAGATAGGCCATAAGCAATGGTTACCGCTTACGATCGGGTGGCCCTCGTTTGCCTACAATTCGTTAAAAACACAATATTTTTTTAGTAAACTTTGTAATAATACAGTAAAACACACACATAAATAAATGCTTAACAAGTCGTTTGTGCACATATCACACCTGACCACGTGACGGGGTTGCATTGTCTGCATTGCGCAGGTGGGTGTTCCGCGATGCAACGGCGCGGAAATGCAATGTAAGGGTTGCACCGATACCAGGATAGCATAAAGCTAAACAAGTCAAATTCAGGAATGCTAGGTTATGGGAGGTGAGATAGAAATATAGGTAAAATGAATAAGCGATACGGTAAAAAAATCTAGATGGAATACGTTTACAATTCAAGTAGCTGCTTTGATTATAATAATATTATCTTTCAGTGTTGCACTACACATATTTTACAGTCAAACAGGAACATTATTTTTATACAAAATCATTTACTTTTCACTTCTTTATTTAAGCTTGTTTTTTAACAACTAATGTGTGTAACGCTCACATCAGGAGGTACAATTGTTAATTTACACAACATAGATTATGGTGTACAAAATTATAATTATTAGGTTACAATTAATTTTATTAACTTATCAGCTTTTTTTATTAAAGCATCAAATATCATATACACAAATGATACATTACTGAATTAACATTCATAATTACAATATTATGTAATAAGTGACTTTTTAATCGATCGAGAAAGCTTATATGATGTCTATAGAACATCATATTAATATAGTTGTCATCTTGTCTATAAAATAAAAGTGCAGAAATGCAGCGGCCACCAATATATATCTTCTAAGTGTATAATATGTACCCTTCAGAAGTGCACTGAGGGGTTGCAACAATACTAGGATGGCATAAAGCTAAACAACTTATGTTCTAGTAAACTAGGTCATGTTTGGGTGAACCACCAAATACTACAGTTACAGTTAAAGTAGATAAAAGTTAAGTATATTTTACATTCATAAGCATATGCATGCAAAACTAACTCTAATTTTGTTTTATTGTACGTCACAAATTAGTTTGTAGCCTATCGTTAATTAATGTCGATTCTCAAAGCTATTCTATTCCGGGTTACGTAGTACCTACAACTACCTATAATAAAAATCTTGAAAAGATAATATTTAAATGTATATCATATCACATACACAACAAGTCACTTGTTTCGTCACCGCTCGCAGACAGACAGCTTTCCACGATGCACGGCTCCCGTATCTAGGTCACATCTAGGTCGTCTAGCTTTCAGAAATGCACTATCTAGGTTGCACCGCTACCAGGATAGCATAAAGCCAAAGAAGTTTTGTTCAGGGAAACAAGAGATGATTAAAATGGCTACCAGAGGAAATGATTGACGTGCAAACCTCTTAAATAATCGATTATGTGCATTTTTACTGAAGAATTCTTATGATCTGATTTTTAAGTAGGTAGTACCCGTTTTAAATAATATTTAAAATTTTGATGAGGCTTTGCAGATTTGGTATATTTACTAACAATGCACATTAAGTTCTAAACAATAAGAGGGTATTGTACTTGGAATATCTAAGGAATTAAATAAATAGAAATACTAAGAAACTTATAAAAAACTGATTCATAATAAAAAAAGTTACCAAACGTTACTCGAAAGTAAAAAGGAACTAATTGAAAGCTATAGTATTTAATCCTATTTACACACTTTTCTGATTTCTGAGAAAAGTTTTCCCTGCGTCGCGCGTCAGTTGACATACCTACCGCTGTTTTCCGCACCGACTGTGCAGCGCGGCGGTGCAGAAATGCAATGTGAGGGATGTAACTACACTAGGATAGCATAAAGCTAAAGAAGCCATTTTCAGAGAGTTTGGTTTTTGATTCCGATAAAACTAATAACACCTGTGTATTCCGTGTTTTCCTATATCTAGTCTCTCTGTATCTATTATATAAAATCGTGATGTATTGCAATGAAGGCTTTTTAAATCCATGTGTGTAGGATCGGTGTTTAATCAAGTATCTGATTCCATAAATTTAAAAAAAATCATTGTTATAGAGAAATTCACGTTTCTTTGAAAAGTGACACCGGGCCCAGTTATTAGCAACTTTCATACATTTTGTATGTAGAAATTCAAATTTCAAACAGTTTTAGGTAAATGTTTTTTTTAACAACTTTTCATCATTATAATGAATTTAATAACAAATCGAAAGTGATATTATTATAAAGCTGAAGATATATTCTATTTATTTATTAACACCAGAAATTAAAAAATAGTCGCGTTTGTCTACAATTTGAAAGTTGTCATTAACTGGACTTTGCTCTTAATTGGGTTGGGCTCCCTACAATCAGTTTCAGAGATTTACCACAGATAATTAATAAGTATACATTAGATATTTTAAATATTGTTATAAGTATTGAGTATTTTATACTTTCTAAATTTGTTATCGTAACGGGCTTGTGCTAAGTCTCAGAAGAGCAGCGGCCCATATTATCTACATTTTAGCCTCCAGAAATGCATCAGAGGGGTTGCAACGATACTAGGATGGCATAGCGTTGAACAACTCACATTCCAGTTCTATAAGGTAGAGTTATCTTGGACCAACATTATAGTTAAAGTAGATAAGAATACGATACCTTTTATATGGTTGTGAAACATAGGTATTAATAAAACATTTAACTCCGCTTCTTATTAATTAAATATTTTGAAACATTTTTGTACTTCAACTCAAAATAGTTTGCAACCTACTGACTGTTTCAGTAATTCTTCAAAAGATAGTAACTGCATTTCCAGTCAGTACATACTTAACACATTTATTGTGTCGACACCGCACGTAGACAAACAACTTTCCACAATGCAGTGGCTTCCGTATCTAGGTCTTTAGCCTTTAGAAATGCACTATCTAGGTTGCACCGCTACCAGGATAGCATAAATCCAAACAAGTCATGTTCGGGGAAACAGGATTTTTTGTGATACCGGAGTTCACGTGGTTGACGAACGACGCGACTTTTAAGTAATCAATTATGTGCATTTTTACTAAAGAATACGTATTATCCGTTTTTAAAGTAGTTTATTTAAATAATACAAAAAAAATCAATAAAACACTCTTGATAACAATTAAATATTAAGGTTTTAATACGTAAGTAGGTGTAGTAGTAGTTGTTTATTACTTCTACTCTTAGAATTAAATTCTAAGATACTGAAAAAAATACTGTATCGTGAAAAAAAGTTTACAAAAGTTACTAAAAAATAAAAATGTTATTAACAATTATAGTAATTCCGTTTATAAATAGTTTTCTAAATTCTGAGAAAAGCTTTTTTTCCGTGGCGCTTCAGCCGACATTCCACCGTTTTCCGCACCGCAGTGCAACGATGTAGGATTGCAACGGGGTTGAAACATATGACTGGGATAGCATACAGTTAAACAGGTTGTTTTCAGGAAAACTTGGTTAGTTGCTGAGGTTTTTATGCCTTTTAAAGGATTATATGTTACCATTATTACTAATAACACCTGTTTATTCCGTATTCTAGATAACAATTAAGGTTCGGCAAATTTAAAATACCTAAATGGAAATAAACATTCTCTATATACCTAGATATACATGTGTACTTATTATTGAAATATATATTTTAAAAACTTACAAATAAATTAAAATTGAATGGAATATTAATAATTCGTTTATCATATTAATTATCAATTCACAAACTCTTGTGTTTATTGCAACAACTACAACGCGGTTTTCCGTGGCGCAGCAATGCAAGAATGTTCTCGCGATGCAACGGTATCAGGATACCATAAAGCTAAAGAACTCATGTTTCAGGCAACTGCTACTATTGATGCTTTTATGTGCATTGCAACAATTAAAATAATGAAAGTCAGTGTTCTAGTATGGCAATTATTGCCTCAATTAATCAAATGAGATTATTGGATGAGATTGGATGAGAGTGGTTGGATGTTGCCTTGCAGGTTCTTATTTAAAAGCCAATTAGAACAAGTATATTTAAAAAACAATCCTACTAATATTTGAAATGCGAAGAATTGGATTGTATTGATATTATGTTGCACAGGTGTATAGTTTTCGCAGACACTAGCTCACTAATTATTATAGGACTCTTTATTCTGATAAAATGTTCTAGTAAAATATAAGCGGTATTATACAGCTTTATTTTATTTAAAATTGAAATAGACGAAATTAAAAGGCTCCATAATGTTTTAGTTACAACAAAACAAACTTAATACTAATAAGACAATACAATGCAATATTTACACAATTGAAAAAATCGGAGGGGTAAATTAATTATGAGTATTTAACGTAGGTACCTACTTAATATAAGTCTCGTGTACATACGAAACTAGGTTTACTTGGTTACTGGAATGCACCGACGATGCAACCGTATCAGGATAACATAAAGACAAAGAAGTCTTGTTCATGTATATGAGCTTTTCTTTTCTTATGTAAAGTTTTACTTTAGACGCATAACACAGGATGAGCCGTAAAATAAATACCTTACCTAATACAAATTAAATACTAAATTTAATTAAATACCTTCATCCATTTCTTTTTGTTTTTAAATCGTTTTCTAAAGCGCTGCAACAGAAAATGATGCCATTATATAGACGCATGTTGCAGGTTCACGAGAATTTAATTAATTAACCTACGTAAATAATTTTTAGTTTAATACTTAATCTAATAAGCCTAATCGAAGTTATAAAATAGCTTTAAGTGTAGAATAATGTATTATTTCCTATCGTACTAAAATAAAAAAGTCCTTTCATAAAATTGTAAGTCGCGCGCAAGTTTTCCACAATGCAGCAACATACAGTGCCGGTGCAACCCCCGTGTCTAGATTACGTGTAAATAACCTCCAGAAATGCATCGTAAGGGTTGCAACCGTACTAGGATAGCATAAATGTGAAGAGCTTATGTTCAGGTATGCTAGGTTTTATGTAGTTTTATAGCGCCGCTCCGCGTTGCGCAGCTGTTTGCTTTGTAAATGTTATGCGCTAGGCGGTGTCCATGAATAATTGACCAAATATATTCTGGTTTCACTTTAATATTGTAATCTAAAGTTGCACTTTGTGGAAGCTAAATTTTAACTAATAATTTTATTGAAAAATGCATCTTAAACAATTCATAGCTATAAAATACTTATTCAATAAGTTTCTCCCTTTTTTTACTTTAATTTATCATATTATAAAATACATTGATTTATTCATTTACAAATAAGAAGATATTTTCCTGTCAGTACCGAACGCAGGTTTTCCACCGTGCAACGGTGATCGACCCGCCATTTTAGGGTACAGTCTAGTCTAAATTAATAATTTAACTAAGTAAGCACAAATTAGTATTTTTTTCTGACTATCGATAATAGTTTTTCCGTGGTGCAACGTTGGTTGACCCACTAATCTAGTATACAGTCCAGCGTCTAGAAATGCACTATATCGGTTGCACCGACACCAGTCAAAGAAGTCAAATTTAGAAATTCCAGATTTTAATAGTCATTAAATAACATTGGTTTTTTACAACAAGTAAAGATAAAGTGATCCATTTTATACCAAATTCATGAAATACCAAATAAAAAGTGATGTAAAATAAATAAATAAATATAATATAAAAAATATATCACAAAAATGTGAGTAATTTCCAGTTAATAAATCTGCAAACAAGTTATCAAATACAAATCAAAACTCAACATTTTTCAAATGCATTTTCATTCAAACAGGTAGTTCTCAGTTAATCGACGTGCGCAGATAACTTTCCGGTGCAGCGGAGCGGACGGTTTATCTAGGTCGTTCAGCCTTCAGAAGTGCATTGAAGGGGTTGCAATGCTACCAGGATAACATAAAGCCAAAGAAGTCGCGTTCAGGAATACTAGATCAGCTAGATTTTAATAAACAATACATCAACGACAGACGTAATGTTTCTATTATGTCTGGGAACGCCCAGTTTGAATTATTAATGCAATGTTTGGATGTAGAAACTTTTGGAAATAAGTAGGTACCTACCTATGTCATGGCGATTACTTCTAAATACTTAATACATGATATATAATTAATTGAAATACCCATAATTCACTTCGATTCATTTTTATCCGTATTTGCAATTAATTATTATGACATTAATGTAAAATTAGAAGTATTTTTTTGTATCGTTGCATCATAGTTCGTAATACAGCGTTGCCTACAAAAACGCAGTATAGGGGTTGCACCAACACCAGAAAATCATTAAGTTATAAAGATCCTGTTCAAATTTTAACATAGCTATTCAGATCGTGTTAATAGGTTTTAAAACGTATACAGCGAATGCAGTCGTTGCAGCATTTTAGTTGTAAATTTAAACCAAACTTATTGATTTTAGTATATGTTTAAAAAAATAGTAAACTAATTGTTTATAACAATTCTAAATACACAATAATCTGATCCATTTCACATCATAAAATACTAAGTAAAATCTTTAGTAATATAAACAAAAAGACATTTTTCCCATCATCATCGAGAAAAGTTTTTCCGCGGTGCAACGGTGGTTGACACGCCAATCTAGGTCATACAGTTTAGCCTCCAGAAATGCGCTATAAACGTTGCACCACAACCAGGGTAGCATAAATCCCAACAAGTCATTCAAGAATACTAGATTTTAGTAGTTGTTTAAAAAGCAGTAGGTAGTTGTTCATAATAATATTATGATCACATATGATCTATTTTAAACTACGACATGCTAAATAACATATTTAGTACCTTTTATTTTTTTATCACCTCGTAGGCAGACAAGCTAACAGGCCACCTGATCGTAAGCGGTTACCGTCGCTCCTCTAAACTTAAACAATTAATCACCATCAAGTGCAGCTTTTCCGCGATGCAATGATAATTAATCAACACGCTAATCTAGGACACAGTCTATCTAGCCTTCAGAAATGCACTAAAAGAGTTGCACCGCCACCAGGGCAGCATAAAGCCAAAGAATTAATATTCAGGAATACTAGATTTTAGCGTTCATTAAAAAACATCAATTCTTTAGATCAATTTCTAAGTGTTTTGATAAATGATAAAATATGAATATCATAAAACTTAAGTAGATAAAATAATAATTATTGAGAAGATCTTTTTCTTTGACATTCGATCGTAGAATTTCCGTGGTGCAAAGGTGATTGACTCGCCAATCTAGGTCACAGTCTAGCCTCCAGAAATGCACTATAAGCGTTGCACCGACACCAGGTTATCATAAAGCTAAAGAGATCATGTTCAGGTTTTGAAACATATATGGCGAATGCAGTCGTTGTAGCGTTGTTAGTTGTAAATTTAAATCAAACTTGCAACTGGAACTTGTTTTTCTTGCTTAGGTAAATTTAACTTATTAATAAGGATTATAATTGTCCATATTCATTTATTTGCTCATTTTTTACATTATATTTTAAAAATTAATATTCAGGATTATAATACTTAATATCAACTTCCTAACAAGAAATTTAAATCCTCTGAAATGGTTTTCTTCAGTAAATTATATGATACATATTCTATGTATTGTGGTAAATAAACTCATAGAATATAAAGGAAAAGTTTCAGATCTTTTTCGACGGAGACTGGCGTGATAGTATTTTCACTAAATGTCACTAATAAATACACTTATGTCCAGATTTTAATTATGATTATTGTCCTAACTTTATTCCAATAAAAATACTATAAACGTCATTAATATAAAAACCGTTAGCCAGTATCGAGCGTGATTGATAGAAAAACTCGGAAAAATGCAGCTGCATCGGCGCGAATCTGCTGCAATTGTACCAGGAGATAATAGTCTGAAAGATGTCGCTTTATGCTTGCATCACTGGATCGTGTAGTCTCCAGACATACATCACATTCAATATACATACACTACACAGCTTTATAGACAGCCGAATAACAATACTCGTAACTAGTAAGTAATAATTTTTGGTAGTAATTGTCACTTCTAAAATGAATTAATTAACATTACAGTAAATGTACAGTTGTTCAGCAGCAGAATGCTGCATTTGAAATATATAACACAAAACTAAAATATTTAATTTAAAACATCATTTAAATTATTATTGTTAAAATATAGGTAACGCATAGGTAACTTCCAATACTTTAAAAAACTTGACGCAAAATCTACTAATTTTATAAACAAATACCTATTTTTACAATTATAATAAAATATTTCACTTGTCAGTCGCTCAATTGATTAATTAATTAACAGTAAGCAAAAAAATTTAAAACTGCAATTACAAATAGTGATAAAATTAGGTAAAGGCACGACTTGGTAACCAATTCGAATTCTTAATACGTGTTATCGTGCAGCGAAGTGACTTCCATACGTGAATGCACTACATACGTGGATGCACTACACACGTGGATGCACTACACACGTGCAATGAAATACGTTGCACATGATACCAGGAACGCAGGAACCTAGTGGAGGTTTACCTACAGACTACAGGCACACTACAGGAACACTAAGCGCACACATCGACGTCAATAATACGAGGCACTATGTATGTATGAACCGCACACATCGACATTGTACAATACGTCGTTCCTACCTGCTCTTACGTGAATTAATTTTTCAGTCATCGATTTTGATTTAAGTAGGTATTCGAGAAGTAGTAGTCTTGAGTTGACATTCATTCATAGACACTGCATCATGTAATGCATTCAGTGGTGTTCCCTGATCCGTTATTAGGCATCATTGATAGACTCCAACCTTCAAAAGCAATTACCGAATATTTATAAAAAAGAACACAAAATGAACTACATACACACTATTTTTTCAATTAGTTAGACCTAAAGACAGTAATCATGCTAGGTTCTATGATTTAACATTTATGTATGATTAACAAAATCTTTATTGGTTAAATCATACAACCTAGCATATTTGCGTCAAGAAAAGTGCACTGCAGTATATGCAAGTACCCTAGAAAGTGCATTACCTGCATCTTTTGCACTACATGATACTAGGAGCACATAACTCGATTGGAGTTATCTTTTAGGAATAAGCAGATAGTAGTTTGAGTCAGTTACTATCAATGAACGAATTGAAACTTATTTTATTATGCGCGCAGTCATTTTCGCGACCGCACCGATTAATGTTGTTCTTACATAATTACTTTTATTAGTTCAATTTATTTTCATTAGGTAATTATTTAATTTGCCAAATTGTCTTTTGTACAGTTTTCTGAAATAATTATTATATAGTATTAAAAAATGTAAATCGTTCCAATTCTCAAAATTAGTAATTAATAGTTACATAGGTAGTACATACAACAATGTCTATAAGTGCATTGAAAAGTTACGTTATAATTAAACTACATTTAGCATTTATGGATACAGCACACTCTTAATAATACATTTTAATTAAATTACGCACTCAGTACAAGCGACCGAACAATAATATAAGTATTATAGGATGTGTCGTTTTATGTGTGAATCAATTACAATAAAAACTTTTCTGGCGACAAATGATGCAGAATTAACGAATAATTATTTATACTTTTAATACGCTGCCAATACAATAGTGATGTCAAATGTCTTTGTACTCTGCCAAGATTTGAATATTTGTCTTTGAAATGATATTCAAAGTGCACCCGAATTCAAACGAATCCAACACACGCGTCGTGACGTCAGCCGACATTTACAGACGGATTCCATGCCAGTTAGTACAAATAATTTACTGCTAACAAAATTCACATTGCAAAATACTCATTATAATGCAAAAAGACTAAAGATAACTGGTTAATTTTTATCTTGTCCCCGAGTGTTAAAAAGGTCAGATAAAACGAGTCACATTGCATTTGTTCGGTCGAGTGCGATGCATCGAGCGCATTGAGAACGATGCAACTGTACCAGGAGAACATGACATCAGAAGAGGTTAAAACAAAGCACAGTAACATATTCTGTCTCTGTCGGATCACAATTTTTCGAATGCAAACGTAATACAAATTAATTCTAGATCCAAAAATGGTTTTGGAATACGATTTTAAATTCAGAAATTTTTTGTCCAAGTTTTAAGTCCATTCCGGTTTCAGGTGTGAAACTATGTAGTCATGTCTAAGAGTGCTCGAAATGTCCCGTGTCTTATCTATTATAAATTATTTTTTTAATAATCTTAATATTAAACTTGCAATAAATTTCATTCTAATGATCCCGATAGCTATCGTATTAAGTATATATACGATCGTTGCGTTAATTATTTTAAATTATAATTCTCTGCATTAACTATAATATTATCTAATACTTTATTTATAACTAGATGACTCCCGCAACTTCGTCTGCGTCACAAAGGGGTTCAAACAGTACTCGCAATGTTGTTATTTGCGCGGATCGCGTTGGGTATATTTTTTTGCGTTTTATACTCGTCATAACTTCTCAACGAAAAGTCCGATTGGAATAAAACAAAAAGTAATGTACTTCTACATTAATAATCTTGATAACATAATACTTAATTTGGATAAGGATTAATATAACGATACTATTTTAACGATTTTTATCTTCGGACGATTATTATTTTTCGTGAACCGCTTTTATAGCGGTTATTGTGACTAAACTATGATAGTTAGATATATGCTCTCGCGGACTTTTTTTTAGATCTTCCTATGACCTAAAAAGCCGTAGTACATCATATTTTTCTATTCTCAATAGTTTTTGCAGCGTACGCATAAATAGGTTTTCTATTTTATACCTTGTGTTACAAACTCGATATTTTCATACGGATCCCTATTTTTTTTCAAAATAAAATATGGCCTATAACCTTCCTCGATAAATGGACTTTCCAACAGTGAAAGAATTTTTGAAATCGGTTCAGTAGTTCCTGAGATTAGCGCGTTTGTTTTCCCGACGTTGCTAGCTCTCGTACTAATAAAAAAATGCTTCCACATGTAATTTGACTTGAATGCCGATAGATGTCGTTGCTCTAAAATTGTTTGATGAAATTTATTATTTTTATATCCCGTTCCTCGGACATGATAGCACTATAATATATAGCCTATGTGTTGATCCGACTTCTAAGCAATATTCTTGCCAAATTTCAAGTACATCGGTGCAGCAGTTTTCGAGTTTATCGCGCACAAAGCTGAGTGACTAAATGTATGGATTCTGAATCGCGCCATCAAGATGTTCAACGGTTGTTAGACTTGGGGGAGTGTATTTTGCAATGTTGACTTTTCTACGATTATATTATATGTAATATATAGATTAAATACCTGTTCCCAAAGTCGAGGGTTTCTTTATTATAATTGTTTTAAATACCATCGTGTTTGCGTAAAAAGTTGACGTCTGTCTAAGTACAATACGTACGTTTTTATGTACTTTAGCTTGTAGCTTTATTAATATTTCCATATTAGTTCATCCAACAGTCCTTTGTTTTGGTTTGAATGAATGCCTAAATTACCTACACACAGTATTATTGTGACTACCAGCAGAAAGTAAACTGAGAACTTAAAAATTTACGTGACCTATCGTACATTTAATTTGGTGACTGACCGATTTAATTTGTTAGAATTTACAATCTGTACAAAACTAATTAGAGTTTTAATAAATAGGTTACCACTAAAATAAGTGAATAATGAACTGCATTATTACAATATTTGCTTTAAATCACTTTATCAAAGAAAAGCTACTGCTTACAGTTCAGAAAAGAATTTAGTAAATGAAAACATTGAAGTTTTCACAACCTTAACAAATTATTTTTTTAAGAACAATTGTAGTTTAACAAACTTCATATTCTAATTAATTAAAGTTAACACATAAAGCTTAAGCGAATCTTATTTCAAAAACTTTCTAGAACATCTAAGCGTGTCTAGACAGACTGTGTCTGGTAGATAAAAGGCTTCGTCTGCATCTGGCCTAGATGAGGTCGATGACACCATTCACATATTGTAAGATTATAATTTATGTCAACTCACAAAAAAAATATCTCATTTTGAACAAAATACTTAACAACAGGATCGTGAAATAAACAATTTTGCATAAAATTATTATTTTACCAAGTTTTATTTTTGCAAAAAAATTATGTATTCCATTTCGTTGACGAATGAATCTTATTAGGTTCTGACAGTAATGTTATCATGCAAACAAAAATATAATTATTCATTTCGGTTTACACATAAAATATGAAAAAGTCTAATAAAGGAACACTTTGTAATTAAAATAGCATCTTAACTAAATTAAATATAATATGTCCCACCAATCTAATGAAGCAATAATAAGTCGAAATATAAAATGAAATTTATAATGAATAAACCTAAAAACAAAAAATACAGTTTATTTTCAACGACACGAACTCTCACATAGTTTTTTTAAAGTGCATTTTATACGATAAAACTCCGTCAAATGCAGTCGCATCGGTGCCTGAACCCGTTGCACAAGTACCAGGACAACATACTCTGAAAGATGTGATATCGCACTTGCATCACTGGATCGGGTGGATAGGTGATTTAAACCTAAAACCTGAAACCAAAGCAAAATCTATCGTTTATCGTACGCAATAAAGCTTACAATAGACATGGCTTAAACAGACAAACTTAGATACAATTTAAACACTAAGTTCTAACTTTAACTGTTGAATATATTCATAGGATTTATTGGGAGCTATTTTTTAATAGGGGGTTGTCCATTAATCACGTGAGGCTTGAAAGGGGGGGGGAGGGGTTTGATAAAAATCATGAAAATAACACAAGGGGGAGGGGGGGTGTAGTAAGATATCACGTGTATTTATTTTTTCGTCAAACGCGCGATTTTTAAACAAATATTAAGCGGCCGCGCCGCTTAATTTTAAGCCATAATTTTAAGATTCGTTGTAGGTACTAAAAATACACGTGATGTTGAGAAGGGGGAGGGGGGGCGGTCTTAAACCTCACTACGTATCACCGATGGGGGAGGGGGGGTTAAAAAATGCTAAAAAAAGATCACGTGATTAATGGACAACCCCTAGTATAAAAAATTCGGAAAAATATTTCCCTTCGTTTTCCCTTCTGTTGCAAGAAAGAAAACGAGCTTACGACCTCCCTCATTGTTAGCGCCATTTACCATCAAAACGAATGATATAAAAACTGAATAATATAAAGTATTTTAAAGTAGTAAGTTACAAATTCGATATTTTCATACGGATCCCAAATTTTTTCAAAGCCTTTATTTTTATAACCTTCCTCGATAAATGGACTTTTCAACAGTGAAAGATTTTTTTAAATCGGACCAGTAGTTCCTGAGATTAGCGCGTTCAAACAAATAAACAAACTCTTCAGCTTTATAATATTAGTATAGAAGTATAGATATAACGTGAACCTAAACTATGCAACAATATTATATTTTATGAAAGAAATGCAAAAAATATCAAAACTACTACAAACTTACTGAATAAGTTTGCTCTCATCAATTGCGAAAGAAAAAAAGTTGACCACCAAATCATGTTGCTGAATGTATAAATAATAAGTGTAAGTAAAAAATATGTCGCCGTATTGTGTCTGGCTAGAAGGAGTGTGAAATAGTATAATTTTACATAAATAAATAACACACACATACAAGACTGTGACGTATAATGTTTCACGTGCAACTGCATCAGCGGACAACGGACTCTATATTATGAATTTCAATTAATTCTATTTTTTCTGATTAATAACCTAGAACTAAAACAAAATAAAGAAATCATTTATTCATAAAGAAAGAAAAAAATATTCATAAAGGTAACGCGCGCTTCAGTGCAACTCCCAGTAGGTATAATGCATTGTGACGTCATGTGATGACGTCACAATGTCTGTGGTTTCATAACTGTGATCAATATTTAGGTTGTCTACTGCGCAGTTCAGGACATATTGATGTCCTAGGTACGTTCCGTATTGACTAAAAGTTAGGTCTTTCCAGGTTCGTGTACCAGGATCGCATAAAGCGCTAAGAGTTATATTTCAAACAAGATTCTGTTTCCACAGTCACACGATTCCCACTATCAGACACGGCTTCATAAATTTAACGTTTAGGGTTCCTTGATTTCATCGAAGCAAAACCCCATTATATTGCAGTATATTTTGTTTAGTAGTGAATTTCCTCGTTTGAATTTTGCTTATGACAAACATAGTTTTATATTGTAAATTGTCTTAAGAAAACCTGTAAAAAAATGTTCGTTTTAACTGATTTTCTTATAAATTTATATTTTTACTGTATACTTTTATATTTCAAAAATACTCTCATTTGTTAGACATTGTAAAATACCTACTATGTTATTAAGAAATTCAAAACAAAACCTATATATGTTAATAAACAATATAGGTAATATGCACAGTTACATACTAAAACCCTATTATGCTTTTAGTTTTTACAATATAACCGCCATAGCAACTAATCGACTGAACTAAATACAGAAACATAAATTTTAATTTTAAGAACCATTCTTAATTTGTCAAAATGAACGGCAGACTTCGTCGGACAGGGCGCGCCACTAGTTCAGCAAATGTTGCACTATTCCAGTTATACAAGTTTTTTAATGTTCCGTTAATAAATAAATTTGGTAGAGAATGAATAATAATAGCCGTCTGTTTGTCTGGGACATTTGCAATTGTCTCGACACTCTAGTCTAGTCTAGACGATTATAAAACTTGATCTGAAAAAGCGGCTTCGAGACGCCTAGCGCTAGACAGAAATATTACCTATCTATAATTATAATATGTATTATAATTTTTGTATCGAATTTTATTGGATACTATAAAACTGTCGCCTCGTTTTGTTGAACATAAAAGTAAATGTGTACGTTTTGATGGTTTAGTCGTTAAGAAACAATAAAAAAAATATTTAGATGGTATCTATTATTGGTTCTATTTGATGGTTACTGGTGTATTTCTAGACAAACTACAAATTATCCTAAGTTATACCTAATCCTATACAATATAATTTTTGGCACTTTATCCTGTCATCTTGAATTAAATATTCATTCTTCATATTATAATTTTGTCTCGGAATCTAGATATACTATGCTACCTACTATAAATAACGTCATATTCATAGCTTTCATCATTGCAAATAATTAGATATGGTCGTTACAAGAAATATATAAGAAGCAAAGCAGGAAGAAAAACAAATGAAGATCGCTCATGAGTTGGCGAAATAAGGATAATGGCATTGTTTAAGAGTTCCTCCAATTATTCAATTGAACTATGTACAATTTTAAGTACAAGGAACTTTCGTTTTACAAACGTTTCAATTCAAATTCAAAATAATTCTAGCAACAATTTAATTTTGAGTACTAACAACAGCTGCTCAGTTTAAATTTGATATTTTTATAAGTTATCAGGTATTTTGAATTTGCAAATCCTCGTAATATTATATTTTGTAGAGATGTGTAGGCCTTCTAAGTCTTTTATGCTTTAAAATAAAAAAGGACATTTAATTTTGTCAGCTGACATTACAGTTTTATTTGAGTAAAACCCAATACCTACCGTTATAGGGCTGCAGATTTTTTTTGTTCATATTTTAAAGATAAGAATACAAAGTTATGACTCTACACTAACGATTTTTATTGCCTCGCAGGAAGATGTCACTGAAATTAGTTTTCTAGCTTGTAAATTATGCTTTTTTGCAAAACCATTAAGCTGTTTGTTGTATTTTTGCAAAACGTTACGCTGAAGACACAATCTCACACAAAAATCAGAATTTTATTAAATGTGTGAGACTCTTATTTCTTGCTTTAACACTCGCACTTGGCAGATTTTATATTTAAATTCTGAAAAATTCAGTAACGCTGAATGATTTTTATTTTCATAATATTATACAGCTTCTTCCTATTGGTAGATTTGTTCAGAACCATATAATTTTCTGTATTTTTTATCTCAGTCACATGTTTATATAATGAGATAGTATAGCGATGACCGCTGACCTTTGTGAAAGATCAGACTTTTTATCACATTTTATTGTTTTCGCTATCATCGAATACGTAATTTATGTCGTTTTTTTGACATGGTTTAAATTATTTATACAAATTGAACAAAAATATTTCATATAATTTTATATATTAATATTTGAATCTCGACAATTTGCAATGATATTGATGAGTAAGGCATACAATAATAATTATTTTTGTCACGTGGTAACATGGAAATGCGTTTTGAAATGCATCCGATGCTCAGAGTGACGTAGTTTAAAACTTTTACTTTCAGTCTGCGCAGAGTCTCGTATTGATTATTTTGTATACCTATATAACTTGATCTGGTCTAGACTTCATACATAATAGATCATCCTACGTATTCATCGCTCTGGCAATCTCCTACCGGGTTATGCGGTCCTAGTACATTTTCTCGAAGTATTGCACCCGATGCATCGAATTGCAAAGCACTGGTTGCACCGAATTGCGCTTTGGTGATGCCTGCATCAGTTAGTGCTCTTCCAGTCTTTGTTACTGCCTCGCACAACCGTTTATTGCCTTATTTTTGTATTCCTGTCGAATATATTAATGGTAATTTAGAAGAGTACAACCTATGAGTGCGACAGCAATACTGCATGCATTCTGAGGTAGTGACAGACAAATGTGAACTTTAAGTCTGAGGACTTTGAGTACAAAATACGTTGTTCGTTTATGTTGCAATTCCTATTAGGTTGCAGGTGTCAAGTGTCTTTTACTTATACAATTAATTCGTATGTATGTGTGACTCTATAAATACTAGCGTTGAAATGAAATAGATATTGGTATTTTACTCTTTATTATTTAAAAAAAATCGTGATCCAACAACACGATTTAAGATTTTTAAGTCAAGAAGTTTAGATATTCAATGCACTATAAAATATAATTAAATTCTTGTAACATTTTACTGATGGGTAAATAATAAGATTAATAATTTCACAAATATTTTTATTATAATAAAATATATTTTAAACTTTGTTTACATCAATGTACCTAATTCAACCAATGTCGACAATGATCAATTATTTCTTAAATTATTAAACTTAAATTATTTACTATACACTTATTTTATTTTGTTACAACCTTTTATGGAAAGATTTACTTATTATTTAAAAATTATTTACTAATTATTTCAAAATAAAATATTATAAAACGCTGCAAAAATAAATATTAGAAAAAAATCTTATCATTTCGAAACTAAAATGTTGTACAACCAGTACTTACGAACACTATTAGCATACATGACATCAATCTTAGATTTATTTCGATTAATATGTCCCATAAAGTTGGTCCGAGTTTGGTCACTTGTTGCCAACTGCATTGCACCAAGTGCACCAGCAGACTGATATGAGCTGAAAACAACGCGTGCCGGGAGTCTCATACAGATCTTAAATATTTATACAACATACAAAGATATCTTGAATACACACATACAGTCGACAAATCAGATTCTTTGAACTTCGGGACGTCAATTATTTAACATAAATTGCTAAGTCAGATAAGACTTTTCATACATTATTCAGTCGTATAGAAAGAGACAAAGTTTTGTATCACTTCTTTTGTAAAATAGTCTTTAACTCAAACGCTTAAAACTTCCGAGCTGGACCGCAATTTGTAGCGAACTGTTCGTGTTTATGATGCCCTGGTATTGTGTGACCGTAAAGGCCAGTTGTGGAGGACATGTAGCAGGAAAAACGGCGTTCCATGCGTTCACATATGACAAATACAGAAATGACCAGATGCACTTGCACTTTTTGTTTTTAACTGGCGTTTTAAAATTATTCGTGTTAATTTCGTAGTTTTAGCTTTAGGTTCAGATGATGGTAATTAACAATTCCAATTATAATTATATTAATTCATATTTATGAAAATTATACAATATTTTTAATTAGTTATTTTATAATACAAGAGCAATATTTATTTCATTCTAAATTCATAATAATTGATGAAATAATTTAAATCCACGATATTAAGAAACACTTTTGATTTTAACGTCTCATGAATACTAATTAATTGAAAATAAATGTGTTACATTAACAGGCGTTTTAAATCGGCATTAAATTTGATTATAGTATGTAACATTTAATGCGTCAGTTGCATCGCTATATTCAGTATATGTGTGCAACATTGCATGTAGTTTTATTTAGTATCAATGCCCGTGTGTGAATGGTCGTCAACTTTGTCTCACTTCATGTGATTTTAAAACATTAGTGATATGAGTTTTTATAAAGAAAGCAGGTTTAACTTGAATTTGTTTCATTTTGATTGAGTGAGGTTATCTTGATATAATCGCGGGTTTTTTTTGAATTTTTGTACATCATTGTGGAAAAGTTCTATCTATGACTATCTTAAATCTCCAATAGGGTTTTTTCAGGACATATCTATGAAAGAAAACTCAAAACAATAGATTCCTAGCAAGATAGAACAATTTTATGTGGGTAATGCAGTTCGTTAGATCATAATATCTCTTGTGAACTGTATTTACTAGTACAAAGCAAATATATGCTAAATTGTACATTAAATTTTGTCTAGAGCATTACAATATTACACTCGTATATTGCAAACACACGCAATCAAAACATGTTAATCATTAACAAATTCGCTCATTGCATCTCGCGTAAATATATGACTGAGTTTTACTATGTTATTGTTAACAGCTGATCAAACGAGTTAGATGCACATACTACACAGGTCAATAAATAACAAGACATGGCCGGATAATCGTCAGTTTATGGCCTACCATGTGCATGATCGTCATTTTCTGAGAAGCAGCACTCCCTTACGACGATCATAAAACCTGTGGTAACATGTGCAATGGAGACTGCGTTCGAATGCCAGCTCTGGTCATCGATTTAATACGAACCATCAAATTAAAGGGTTGAGATTTCATGGTCTCCGAGAAGCTGCCCGGATATACCTATAGCGCTAAAGGACTTTCTTTTGAGTTTCAAAAGTATTGATTACATTTACATTACATCTTATCTTTTAGGAAGATGTATTGAAAACCGTAGATTTATTTAAAGAATTAAAAGATACATTTAAAATAAATTCAGAAGTATAGATACAAGCACGAAGTGGTAGAACAGTGATGGTACTCACAAGATACTTTTAAACTACATATCTTGTTTAAATATAATATTATGTTTAGCAATAGCAGGTATTGCTTTTTTTTCAGATTCATCAAAAAATAATCTGAGCTAAAATCGAATTGTAAAAAATAAATTTGAAAACAATAGGTAAATAAAATAATAAATGTTATTAAATATAATTAAATACATTACAGTAAGGTAAAAGCTCAAGGGAATCATTTTTGTTCGTTTGCGATCGGTGAAAAACATTGAACATGAATATAATTAGCAAAATAGTTCGTCTTCAGTGTTGTTGAAGGTATGCGGGTATAGGTAGTAAGATCGCGTTAAGAACGTGAGATCAGTGATGTATTTTAGTGAACGTACTTGTGTATTATATCGGATAATGGCGTGCGTTGCGTAGCGTACGCTCGACTCAGCCAGCGCACTCGTTCGTATGATGTGTTTACACGAACCCCGTTTGTTCAAATCGTTTGATCTTTATAAATGCAATGGGTATTTCAAAAATATCGCCGTCGGCGGAACTCTAACGTTCGCTTTCATAAAAAAATCGAAAATGATTTTAAGAACGACAACCTTGATGCTCTGTTTATTCTCGGCTATAGGTGTTCCGTTTATGAGCATTTTTTGATTAAAAGTAACTGACGTTCTGTTTGAAATGTTTAATTTAGTATAGTCTGCAGAGCGTCCCTTGTGTCATGATTCAGATTTAATGCAACCTTCTGTGTTTCTTAATTGCTGTCCATGATTCCGTGAATGACTGGCCACTTTTAAAAATTTATTAAAAACTTTAAAAAAATTGAATTAAGTTTTCTATTCGATGGAAATTATAGTGACCTAGTAGAGTGTAGACCAGATTAATATTACTGTACTAATTTATGGTGAAAGAAACCACAATAACTACCAACAGCAACTATTACTGAACTGCGTTCTCAATGAAGCTTTTGTGCATTTTAGTTTGAAAGAACGTTAATCGAACATCAAACAAAAAAGAAATACATTTTGCATTATAACCTTTCAGTAAATAAAAACAGAAAATCAAAAGCAAACAGCAAACCAGTGCCAAATTTATCTGCTACTTAGAAAAAATAGTTTTAGCATTTGCAATAATCTATAATATTTTTCGCACTGTAGTGTATTGTATTTGATGAATCTTTTAAATAAATAAATAGATAAGTGTTGTAACATTTTATAATTGTTGTGTAAAGCACACACTACGTTATCATTCGTAAAAAAATCGTTATTAAGTGCGTGTAAAAGTTTAGAAAATAGATTCGATTTACAACGTAGGCTGAGGTTATTCTCGACCACACAACAATCAACTATTTGCAGATACCGAGCCGCTGTGGACGACCGCAAATTACGCTTTCAGTTGTCTTAATAAACACATATCGTTGCTTTTTAATGACTGATTGAATGCGATTAACGTTATGTAAATTTCAAATTGTAGAGCATGTCTTTGTAGTTTGAGGATTTATAAATTCTAAATATAGATGACTACTAAAGAGAATAAGATCTGAGAAATACGACAAATCTAAAAGTCATAATCAGACAGTAATGTGTGATAGATATTAGAGCTCTTTAACGAGCAGTTTTACCCTAATGTACCGACTACACATTAAGAACTACAAATGTCACATTATCCTTAATTTTCATTGTAAAACATGTAGACAATTAAATAACTGTTATAATTTTGTACTCAAAATAATAACTAACGTTAAGGCTCAATGAATGTACCTCTCCACAAAAATAATGTTAACTTTAATCTTCTAAAGAAAACGACATAGGAAACTAAAACGCGTGTTGTAAACAAAGACCACTGTTTTATTTCTCCACAAATATTGGATTGTTCTATTCTTAATTTCAGTTATAAATAAACTGTGTAATTGACACAGTTGAACGCTTACTGCGCTGTGTGCGGTCACAACCAATATAAACTATTTTTCGTAAATATTACTTTGAGCGTAACACTAAGCATTAAATTACTATGATAACGGATTACCATTATTTTGTCTACTGCTCGGGTCTTCTCAGTAGAGAGATCAAGCATGGTCAACCAATGGATTGAAGAATTGACATTTTTTTTTTTTTTTTTAGTTGGAGGAAATCACCGGATAAAGCGGGCGGGGTATGTGGGAATTGAACCGCACTAAAACCTCCAACCGCTCACACTCAGCGTCCGAACCCCGGCTGAGGCCAGAACCCAGCACGGGGTTATGAGGGACGGTGCGACGCGTTACGCCATCGGCACTCTTTCCCGTCGCTCCGTCCCCGGACGCCGAACCGGTAGCCGCCGGCGAATACGGCCACCGGCTCTCTCGGTCGGCGGGCTTTCCGAAGCCCGCCAAGATGGGACCGCGTGTCACCCTCCCACGGGGTCGGGTCAGAACCAGCGTGGGTCGGGGAGTACGCGGTCTACCATCCCCCGGTTGCTCTGACGTAAGGGCGTGCTGAGCGAGACACGGCACCTTCTTGGGTCCCCGCTCGCACTCACATGCGTTGGGGACCCGAAAAGAATTGACATAGGTAGATCCGTAGATCTTTTTTGTATGTTTCCTCTTTAATGCAAGATTCCGCACCTCGTTTTCTTTTGCCAATTATTATGATAACATGAGATTAGAGAAAAGCTAAGTGCTATAATAACGTAGAAACGTAGGGACTACGAATTTTTTTTTTTTTAGTTTTTGTTATTTGTATTACCAACATTCGTTTTAGCATCTTTTTTGCCAAACGAAAAGGCACATTGTAAAACAATATAAAAAATACAACATCAGGTTTCAGTTACCATCTTCGGTTATTTATTTTTGGGATTTTTAACGCACCGCCGGAACATCCTAAAAACGTTTACCCTTTCACGTGCCCGAGTTGACCTTTGTTTATCTAATCCCTTTTTTTGTTAAGTAACACTATATTTGAATAATTAAACCGACTACAGTTTTTTAACTTATCACAAGTCAGTTTTTAGGTGTTCTGTTTTTAGACTTTTGTACATAATAATTTAAATGGGATATGCCAAAAGCTTGACTTTGCAGAGGCTCGTATAAGACGTATCTTTAACCATCAGGTGTGTCGTAAGCTCGATGCAATAAACAGTTTTACGAAATATTTTCATTTTGAATTGTTTAATGGAAGAGTTCATAATTTTCTGTATTTAGGAGGAATCGGAGGCGCAATACCAGAATTCGTATCGTGGTTTTATACACCTGTCACTTGAACAATCAACATTTACTTTCAGGTAGAAAATGAAATTTTTCAATAGCAGTCTCGCGAATTATGAATTGTGAAATGCATGTTCGTTAATTTAATGTTCCGTGTCGATTTAGTATCACAAATATTTTGAAGAAAAAATATATTCAATTAGTTTAAACATGACCAAATTTCATCGCTTATATCTACTTATTCCCAGAATCAATAAAATTATTGTTGTTAAAACATTTTTATGTGGTTATAATCATAATTGATGTCTGCATCAGCAGCGGCTGTTATAATGATTGTTTGAGTAACGCAATCGACACTGAATATTTACAGTTGATTATTTCTGGATTATTGCGTCCTCGTGAATCCTTAATGTCTGTTACACGAATCATAAATGAAAACGAAACGTTCATTTTAAAATAAAACAGAATTTTTCAGTTACATTTCATATGTCGTAAATGAGTGTAATTAGAGAAACATACCCGGTGTAATGTCGAATGAATAATCATGTTTTATTGCTACAGTGACATAAAAATATTTTTGATTACTGCCGTAAATTTCCGGCATTCAGGATTCACATAATTCGCTGGCGTATTTTCATATTTCTTATTATTTACATTGACTTAATGCTGTGCGACTTATGCGAATTCTTTTCACCAGTTTACATCGTTATATTTGTCGAAATAGCTCAATATTTCACATCTATTTTTTGTCTAAAGGTAAATGTTAAAGTGATTAATAAAATATTATTAGAAATCTTGAAATGCCATCTGAGAGCTTTGACACTGAATAATCTAAAAATAAAACTTGTAAATTCCACAACATTCCGATGAAAAGTGTTCGAGTACGATACAACTTTTAGAAGTGGCTCATGCAATTAATGAAATAAACGGTTTGGTAATAGAAAATAAATCGTACGGGCACTCAATACTCAGTGCGGACGTTTCTCAGCCATGTTTCAATACTTGTCATCACTTTTTAAAGCTCGTAGATCACGTAGAGAGGGCCTCGATGGGATAAATTGGTTTCAAGTTGGCAGGCGCGGAGAGACGAGGGCCGGAGCCGCCCGCCCAGTATTACTTTACGCGTTTAACTAAGGATTTATTGGAGTTTAAGTGGCACAGGTACGGTATGATCTATTACGTACACGTTTTGGTATGTTGCTGAGAACGTGCGGCTGTGAGTATGGACTAGTTAATGTTTTTTTTTGTATTTTACTTAGTAAATTTAAAAAAAACAAACATTTAATAAATTCTTTGTTTTTTGTACATTTAGTTTAGGTAATAGAAGGAGGGTTATTAATAAACTAAAAAATAAATAAAGTGAAAACGTATAAAATGTTAACGAAAAAGTGTGGATATTTTTATACCATAGAAAAGTTAAACCTATAGATCTACTGTTAATCGCTGCAAAATAAAATATCAAGAAAAAAGTAGTTGCAATACTCTAAACACAGAGATAATAATTTAAACTTCAAAAAAGATAATCTCAAATCGTTACACGTAGTTCATTTGTTTTCTTACCACATTTGGAATACAGAAACGTAATGATTTCCAAGTAATAAATCTATGCACTCGACATGTAACATGTGCGCTGTAATTTCCAAGAAAACAGTATCGTCCAAGGAGGATTTTACTTCTAAAGCCGGCTGATTGGGATCCGTTGGTTTGTTTAAATTACGGTCATTAGGTACCACGGGCGTGCATGTGGTCGACAACAGACGAGGCGCAGGCGATCTCCTGTCGATGAGAACTGTACCAACTCCACTCTTAGAAAATCTCGCATTCAACTACTATATTCGAATGTAAAGATCTTGTTATATTTGCCAGTTTTGTAGCAATTATAGTTTCACTACATTGTGTAGTTATTGATGTGTTTGTTTGTACCTAGTTCAGAGATTCGCTGATGTGTGATTTTTATTAGGAATTATTTCAGTAGAACAATTAATTATTTTAACACCCAGGGATCAGTTGAATACGTAACTAGTATTTGTAATACATATTATTGTGTTTTACGAATTTGAAGATCTCAAGTTAGCTTTGAAAGCCACTACTAAACAAACCTAATTTTAAGAATTTGAAGTAATATGTTTAAAGATTCTATCAACTCCACATTTTGTGGAGTCATTATAGTTCACCCTAATTGTTCTGTTTCACTTTACACTCAGGAAAAATGCTGCGCGTTTGTCATTCAATCTAAAATTGCAATAATAAACTTGATAATTCGTTCGTCTCCAGGTTCAGCACCAATGTTCGGTATGCGCAGCGTGCACGGTCAGATGCTGTCCGGGGGCTCGTCCATCAGCAGCCTCGGAGGGTTCAGCCTGTCCTCGCCACTGCCCACGCTGCCCCCAGACCGCAAGATGTACTCGACGCCGCCGCCGACCCCGCTACCAGCGCTCCCGTCATCGGCTTCTGTCACCCCGACGTCAGCGCCACCGCCATCAACTTCCACAACAGTACATTACTATAACTGAACGATGTGTTGCAGACTAGTGACAAGTGATTATTTTGTAATCTAGTGAATATTCACTGTGATACAGTGAAGGTAGTTTTTCTAGTTTCTCATTTATAAATAAATAAGTAGCTTCAGTTGGCTATATTATTCTTGAATATATAAATATCTGATGAGACTATTTAAGAAAAATAATTAGTGGACACGTTGCCAATATATAGTAACGAAAATTTAGAAAGTTATTACCTATCCTTCAAATTTCGAAATATCTGAGTTACTGTTCGCACTAAGTAACTTAAAGTATGTAGTTATTTTTCAAATTTGACCTGACCTATCATAAGTAAAATTTGCAAGTTTTACTTCATTGATTGGAAATAAAAACATTTTATTGGAACAAAATTAAATTTAATTAATAATTAGAAACTACTCCTGTCATCAGCGTCCATACCTATACATAAATGTCGACGTCAGTTAATACTTAGTTACCTACAGTTTAAATTGTCTGGTATATCTACAGATTTATCGCTTATTTTATATCAAGGCACTGATACATAGAATCTCTATTTTATTTGCAACATACTTACAACAACTGAATTGCATGTTCGGGTGTATAACATGTTGTTGCCCTATAAAAAGCAATAAATAAAAATTTCAATAATTGAACTGAAAATAAACTACATTGTCTGTATCATTAGTTTAAGTACCTATCAGTGATTTTAAAGTTTCTTATTACATTAGTAAGTGAATTACGTCAGTATTTCTAGAAAATATATTAGATTTATATGTATATTGTTATTAAATAGTTAAATACGTAATTAGAGTAATAATCGCTATATAAAGCCAAACGCAAACAAGCCAAAAGTTAAGTTAGATAATCGATAACATTACACATCTTTTATCTTTAGTTTTGAGAAATATATTTTAATCAGTAGAAAACGGGATAGTATTGAAAATTATACCTATTATATTTACTTATTATTAAAAATTTCGATAGTTATCATTAAACTAAGAATTTTCCTTCATTAAATAGGTTAAAAATTATAATATCATAGCACCAAATTATACAGTATGTAATGTACTAGATAAGAAGTTAGTCTAAGTACTTATACCTAATATATTTTATACACGGAATCTTCATATTTTTGTATTGATAGCCTTTTATTTAGAATCTAATTACAACTGTAGTGATCAATCGATACCTTTGATTTTAATCGATATTATTTTAAGACGTTTTTAATAAAATATTGATTTCTTTTTTTGTTTACTTATTATAGAACAATCACCGATAATATTGAAATACCCTTTGGCATTATTATAATTTCTCACTAGACACTTATTATCATCCACGTTTAAAACTATCCACAAAATATTCTACAAAATATACTTAGGTATCTATACATTTAGTATTAATGTTGGTGGATAGGTCACAATAAAACATTAACCATTAGATCTACAAACTACAAGACGTAGCTTTACATCTTTATGTCCTGGCAGTTTTACCTATTTAACCCTTTCAGGACCATAAGATGGCTGAGACTAAATATGCGAATACTACACAATATTTAAGTTATTCTGTAAAGTAAGAGATATCACTAGAAAAACATAGTCAGGTGTGCAAATTTCCTATAAATTTCATATGAAACATTTTAACACAACGTACATAAACGTAACGTTTGACATTCATTAAAAAAGTATATTATTCAATAATAATAATGATTTTTGTAGAAGGGAAAAATATTTCCCTTGGGCGTGAAAGGGTTAAAGTTCAATAATCCAATTAAAAACAAGCAAAACCGCAAGTTATATTAATTTATAAGTATTGAAATACTTTCTCTCGCACCTATCTCCAGGCGGTAAGTAAAAGATAAACACATCAACCCAGATTAATATCTAGGCGAAGACTATTCACTATTCAGCCTAGCATCTGCACAGCGTAGTGAACACCAGACATCGTCGGCAGTAAAAACATTATCGGTTAGCTGTCATCGGCTGCCACTGCGTTTCTTAAAGCGGTTCAGTTTTTTCGCCCGTTACAAAATTTAATTGCTCAAGATAAAGTAACGTGGCTATTTATATCGTTTTTTTCTACACTAGCATTTTGCTCACGAGAAATACCTACGCCAACGCTAGTATTCTACTGTATCACGGGATCTAAATTCTCATTATTAAAAGTGCCTTTCCTTTACTACTTTCCTAGTAGAGTAGGAGTATCAATCTTCCTTCTAGGTTCCTTCTATTGAATTAAAAAGTATAGGACTTTATATCTGTTGTCGGTAGACAAACCTATGGCCATCTGATGGTAAGTGGTTACCGTCGCAGACCCTCTTTCACGGACTCCTGGAATATTAGGGAACACCGCAGGACTACCACCTACTATAATTGTATAGAATTTTTATCAAACATCGTATAAAGAAAGGCAGATCGCAGCGTTCAAGTCATAGTTAGTAGAGATGCACCGAATATTCGGCTACTATCCGGTATCCGGCTTATCCGGCCCTTTTTTATTATCCGGCCAAATACCGGATAGTAATGTACTATCCGGCCGGATACCGGATAGTAAGCTTGGTAGATTTTATAATTAATGGAATCTAAATAAAGACACAGTTACAACTGAAGCTTTAGCTTAACGAACTTAATCTTTTTATAATAAATCAATTATTTATTTATTTAAAGTAACTTGGTGATAATAGTTAAAAAAAATACTTATTTGTAACTAGTAGTAGATCATAAATGAATATTAATTAATTAATTTAAAAATGGAAATTCACCAAAGGTAAATTATGATATGTAAAAACAAAATTTTTGCATTTACAGGAAGCAAACGATTCCTCTTGTTTTGTTCCGATTCTCTGATTCCTCGAATTTTCGGCGGCCGGATACTGAATATTCGGCTGGTGGTCAGTCCGAATATTCGATATCTGGCAAACAACTATTCGTTGCATCTCTAATAGTTAGAATATTAAATATATAGCTTTAGCTAACTTTAATAAAATTACACTCTATCTCTAATTACCTTCTTAAAATTTAGAAAAAAACAATTTTTAAAATATTTGTTATGGCTGTATAATTAAGAAGCTTTGACTTCATCTTTCTGTCTAAAAAAATTCAAATTAGACAGTTGATAGAAACAAACCATTTGACAGTGATATTTAATCTAAATTCAGTGAATTGTCAAAAAAATAAATTTAAATCGCTTCTCTTGAATCTTTTCATAACAAAAACAAACATTTTTTTTCCCTTGTTGAGCATTGTAGACGAATATGAGCCTGCAAGATAAACTAAAACCGCTTCTAAGGATTCTGAAAATTACATCAATATGGGGCAGTGGTGGTCTCTTCTTTGCCTATCATGTTCATCAGACGTACAAAACCTTAGGCAAAATAGTAAATACAAATGTTCTCGATCATGAAAAGAAGCACACGCCTGAGTATATTTACATAGACGATCCTTCATACAATATTACACTGCAGAGGGAACAAGACAAGGAATCCAGACGTTCTATAGGTTTCTCACGAGTTTGGAAGAGCCTGAAACATTCTCTAGCATGGCGTCTTCTGTGGCTGTGTCGTCACGGGAACAAGGAGCAGCGGAATATAGCACTCGAACAACTAGCTGCCTTCAAGAACAATAAGATCTGGGATTGTCAAAAACTCGCACAAGCTTTGGATATGAATACGGCCGTGTTACTAGCCAGAACTCGCGGCGCTGACCTACGATACTTTCTACCTCCTCCCATACATGTACGAAGGGCTGCGTTGACCTCAGAACTTATGTCGTTCAAATTTCGAGATATGATACTCTCCATCCAGGGTGTCCGTCCTCATAGCTGCATTCAGCACTTTCTGTCCAAATATTTTGCAAATGTTCAAGAACAGGCTGTAGAGGCTGACAACATTCCTGCTAAACCAGACAGTATTAGTGAGAGAGATCTGTGCGTATTATGTCTTGATGCTCTTTATCATCATATCAGTCTATTTCATGTCAATGAATATGAAGAGGATGTTGTTGTAAAAACTCTTATAAATTTAGGGATTCTCCAGAGACTAGCAGAACTGATGATAAGAATACGCAATGATACAGATTTAGATTTAGCGGTGCTTAAAGTTCTGACAGTATTAAGTGTGCATGCTAATTTACTAAAAGATTTCTTTCAAAATGGGCTCATTAAGGAATTGTCACGACTTTTAAAGTCCAAAGATGTAAGATTGGCTAGCTCTGCTGCGGTGTGCTTAGCAAATTTATCTGGAGAATATCTGTATAGACCTGGCTTGTATCTATTGCACCCTCTCTATAGAACCACTGCCACACCAACTTGTGACACACTCTTGGTACATGGTCTCAGAGGAGGAGTTTTTGTCACTTGGAGACAACGGGATCAGAAGTGTGGACAACCACTGGGGATTGTTGAAGGAACTACTATGTCTGATGTGGGCTGTGAGCCTTGTGATGATAAACCAAAAAATACAAAATACCTTGATCCTGAACTGCAACAAGTGATGGATGATCTGATAGAATTAGATGATGAAGCCCTTCTCTCTGATTTTGAAGTAGTTTTACATGACCTTCCTATTGAGGCAAAGAGAGAAGCTTTCAATAAACATGTTTATACTGCAAATAAGAAACGCATAGCGCTTATTCAAGAAGATCAGGATAGATGTAACTATACATTCTGCTGGCCTAAAGACTGGCTTCCCAAAGACTGTGATAATTTGAGAATATTAGGTATTAATTATTGGAGCTCAATATCTGAATGGCTGGAACGCTGTCCTTTACAGACGGCTGACATATCAACTAAAGCAGCAGAGTTAGGGCCAACCTTGATGGATGCGGGAGTTGGAAGAAAAGATACTCCAGTGGTGTGGTTAGCTCATTCTATGGGTGGTCTGATTGTCAAACAAGTGCTCATTGATTCTGCTCAAAGCAATGATGATAACTTCAAACGACTCTCGAGCAATACTAAAGCTATTTTGTTCTACAGTACTCCTCACAAAGGCAGTGCATTAGCAACTATGCCCAGGGCTGCTGCAGCTGTATTGTGGCCTTCAAATGATGTCCGTCAGCTACAAGAAAACTCACCAGTTTTGCTTGAACTACATAAAGCATTCATACTTGCAGCAGACAAACATGAATGGGAGACCATAAGCTTTGCTGAGATGATGCCAACTCTTGTCACAACGTTCAAAGTACCGATACACTTTGTGGAGTCTATGTCTGCTGATTTAGGCCGTGGAGTATTCTATCAGTTGCCTTTAGATCATCTCTCTATTTGCAAACCAGCCACCAGACAGTCAATACTTTACACCACAGTACTAGATGTAATACAAAGAGTAACAGCCAAAAACATTGAACTGAAATACTCAGATTCTGCAGTAGATTGGTTTGTTAACATGTTGTGGTGGATTTTAAGAACAAAAGCCAATGAAGCTGTAGAGAAACTTGAAGATAGTCAGAGAAATGAAGGACTCAGGTGGTATGAGAGAGTCTTACTAGATACTTTTACTGATGGATTTACTGATTAAAAGAAGTAAATTATTAGTTAATTACTTGTGGGGTAAATGTTTGTGATAAATGTTTAGATGCATGTCATTTCTGAAAATTGTACATATTTATAAAACATATAGTATGCTTAAGCCTGGGTATATTGTGTTATTGTGATCTCTTACATACCGTTCAGTCATTTTTAACATTTTCTATACTAGTACTCTCATGTTCTCATCATGTTTAATATAAAAACCTACTACAAATATAAGAAAAGTAATTTATAAGTTTTTACTAAATTATAAAAGTAAAATATATCTTCTGTGATGTGATTAGATCGTCAAAATAAGATTTAGTTAGAGAACTTAGAAAAAAATGTATCTTTTTATGCCCTGTTTTTTAATATTATTATGATCTTAGGAAAGTATTTTTGATTGAATTTCAAAAATATACTTATTAAAGTATTTTATTTTCTGTGATGTTACAGAATAACCATGGAGAATAACTTGTTGCTGTTTATTTTGTTATTACGACCCGAATATTAGTACATACAATTAAATATAATAATTCTATGCTTCTATGTTCACATTGGAATTGATTTATTCTAAAAATTAGTTTTTTTAGAATAGTTTCCTGTTGTATTCTCCTATGTTTAACTTAAGTATATTTGTTGTTTATTTAATCTTGGTTATTCCTTTTTAGTTATACTCTGTTGTATACTTTAAAATAAAAATATTCACGTCTATCTTGTTCTTTTAATAAATAACAAAATAGTTCGTTAGTTTATTAATTCTTTCATGTTTTCGTAGTCATAACAAGTTTTTTTAGGAATCAAAGTAGCGACATCTGTTAAATAATTGTAGAACTACATTATCGTACACAGGAGAATGAGTTTCAGATACTTTTTGACAGATGGCGCTTGCGAGTGATTTTTCATAAATTCAAAAACAGATGTCGCTACTAGCGACTCGCTAGTATCTAGAAACGCAGCAGCGTGTCAAGCCAAGCTCAAGAAAGAGAACTGGTAAGCAGTGTAAGTTTTACGAAATAATTTTTAATAATATATTCTGTAAATTACATGCTAGTTATTTTCTTTAATTGTTTTTACTATGTTTTGGTAATAGAAATAACATAATTTCAGACTAATTTCGTTAAAAACCTACCTAAGTCTGATTCCGCCTGAACCGGGATCTCGCCCCGAATCTGGCCTCTTAACAGTTTCGGGTCCCCAAACGCGTGCGAGTGCGAGCGGGGGCCAAGAAGGTGTCGTGTCTTGTTCAGCACATCCTTGCGTCAGAGCATCCGGGGCATGGTGGATCGCGCTCCCCGACTCACGCTGGTTCAGACCCAGTTGGGTATTCCGTGGGAGGGTGACACGCGGTCCCATTTTGGCGGGCTTCGGAAAGCTCGCCGACCGAGAGAGCCGGTGGGTGAATCGCCGGCGGCTGCCGGTTCGGCGTCCGGGGAGGGCGAGAATGGAAAGAGTGCCGAGGGCGCAACGCGTCGCGCCGTCCCTCGTAACCCCGTGCTGGGTTCTGGCCTCAGCCGGGATTCGGACGCTGAATGTGAGCGGTTGGAGGTTTAAGTGCGGTTCAACTCTCACATATACCCACCCCGCGGGTAGGAATCTGGTGATTTCCTCGAACTGAAAAAAAAAACCTAAGTCTAATTGCCCCATTCATGGCATTATTAACTGACTCCCATCAACACATTGAACTGCCAAATACCTTAATAAATAATTATTTCATTCTTTAAGTACTTATTGATTACTAGGTGACCCGCGCAACTTCGTCTGCGTTACAAAGGGGTTCAAAAATTGTAGCCTATGTGTTATTCTGATGTATAAGCTATATTGTGGTAAAGTTTCATTCAAATCCATTCAGTAGTTTTTACGTGAAAGAGTAACAAACATACATCCATACATACAAACTTTCGCCTTTATAATATTATTATGATTATGATTATTCAAAAAATAAACACGATAATTAAATAACATTTTAAGTTTTATAATAGGCAGGTAAACTCGGGCTAGACTGCATACGATACGGCACACTAAGGTAGAGGTACCTATAAAATCAAAAAGTTTTTCGTTGTCTTTTTGTTTTAGGACAATAGTTAGAAGCCCTTGCTATATTCATCTGAACTGGAGAAGATTTTTACATGATTGTTTTGTACTATTATATGATGTATCACTGAACTCCTCGTTTCAACGTGGTCATGCTTGTGTGTTGATTGTGCAGGTGCCTTATTATTAGAAGGTTTTACCTTCTTATCTTTTATACTACCTATTACTTCAGCGGCATAAAAAGGTGTGATGCCTAAGTGAACACTAATTTCGTCTATGGGAGTGTTTCTCTAAAAAACCTTTTTTTTAATGTAGTTTTTTTAAGTGTTTTGTAGTTTCGAATGATTGCGCAAAAAAAATATAAATACTGTCTAAAACCAAACTAAACTGTCTAATCGTTGGTGCTATAGGTAAAGGTATTTAGAGTTCACGCAGACGACGTCGCGGGCAGCAGCTAGTTTAATATATTTTATACCTACCTAGTTTATTATGAAAAATATAATTTACGGTCAGCTAGGCAAAGGTGTCAGCTAGAAGCCCCATTCGTGTCACCCTTCGAAGGGACACGTGTACACAATGCATAACGTGATTATGTCTGAACTACTGTACCTTTTATACCTTTTATACCCACCTGTCTAGGACGAAGTCATTATATGAAGGGATTATAGTTTGCATAAATTACATGTTTCTTTATAATAAGAGTAATCCACTATTGAAATTTTGCGTAGAAATGGCAGATGTCTCTGAAATTCTCATTGAATTTGTGGGGCGAAGTTTTCAAAGAATTGTAAGATTATACCAACACTTTCAAGTACAATTACGCTTTTGATCCCATTAAGCTCTGACTGTCTCCATCCCTTTGCTACAAGTAACTAAATCTCGAACGATATATGTACCTACTTCTAATATATAAAATTGTCGTGTCACGGTGTTCGAACTTGAACTCCTCCGAAACGGCTCGACCGATTTTGATGAAATTTTATGTGCTTATCCGGTACCTATGAGAATCGACCAACATCTATTTTTCATCCCCTAAATGTTAGGGGTAGTCCACCCCTAATTTTTTTTTCGGCGCAGACGAAGTTGCGCGAGTCAGCTAGTAATATTATAAAGCTGAAGTTAGTTTGTTTGTTTCAAGACGATGATCTCAAGAACCGTTGGACCAATTGGAAAAATCTTTAAGTATTAGACAGTTGGATAGTCCATTTATCGAGGAAGGCTATAGTCTATACCATTAAGGTTGCGTGTTCAAATCACGTCGGGGTCACCACTTTGGGGGTATCACTTATAGCCGGAAAAGAGTAACGCTTTATATATTACTTGAGTATCTATTTGGTAGATACCATTTAATTAAAATGAACAACTGACTCTAGTTATCATTATTTATTGTCACTGTTTACAATACAACAATAATGAATATGATTACATAATAATAATGTGTGGACGCGAGCGTACGCTATGCTCTTAACGGGACGACTGGGGAGTCGCGCTTCGCACTGCACTTATATATTGCTGCTTGTATAAAAAAAGTGCATGCGTCCCTACAAAGGTATATTCATTTGTGACGCAGACGGAGTAAGTTACACGGGTCAGCTAGTGTAGAATATTTTTACTACGGGCATTGTAATAATTTAATCCTTGGTCATAATCCCACTACATATTTGGTGATACTATTGGACACTGCTTGAATAATCGAATTAGAATGAGGAAATCCGCGAATGAAGCAGAGCAACCCACGCAGACCAAAGAACTGAGTTCTTGATGTGGCAGGCCATATAACCCTACGAGCTGTTAATGATAAGGATAAACGAACCAAGCAAGTACCTACCTACATACAGATCTATTGTACTATTTATTCTACACTAGGTGAAACGAACATTTCGTCTGCGTCACAAATAAAAAGTTCACACTGCATTTTATGTTGTAAAATTGTGCTTAGGTACTACATCTTAAGTATCAAAAACTTGAAAATGACTATTTACTATTATATATTATGCATATATTATCATAATCCGATGCGTAATTTTAAAGATATAAGCACTCATCAACCGTGAAGCGACTTTGTTTTGTACCTACTATGTAGGTAATAGTCGATATTATAGTAAAGTAGATACATACAAGTAGGTATTTTATGTTTGAAAGAAATGACTATGAAACTTTAAACACGAACGTAATGTGAAGGTGTGTGACGATGTATTTAAATGTAATGTAAGGAAAAATCAATATGTAACCCACTTTCCATTTGAAAGTCTTTCACGTACAGTTTTCATGAAATTTTGAAGAAGAAAGTGTTACTTAAGTCTGTTTACCAAATGGTCGTTATGGTTACATGATTTATTTGTTCATATGCACGACAATGTTATGGTTACATGATTTATTTGTTCATATGCACGTCACAATACTTTGTAATTTTCTCAAGTATGTCATAATTTTTACAAGCTTTATATTAACTTGCACTGGATGTAACTATGTACCTATGTAAATACGGGTGGAATCTTGCACGTAAAATTTGACAAACTTCCCCATTTCCAATTTAGCTGACAATATACGTAATAGCTGACAATACAATAATATGACAGAATGGCGCTGATCTGAAGATGGATTCGCAAGGTACTGTTGTGCTGAAAAAGACCCGTCGTGTTTGGGCTCATTTTACTCGTATTAAGTAACATTCTACTTCTACATTATATCCAGGATAGTAAAAGCTTGTTTTTTTTCTATAAAATATTTCAATTTACTAGGCAAAAAAGAAATAAATTCGTTTTTTTAAATGTACAAACATCATTCATATTGTATAATATAATTATTATTTCATGTACTATCATTAAATTTTCTTCTCTTCTCAAGGGAAAAAAGAGTCTGTTACTTTTACGAAATTATTTGATGTTTCAAAAGAAATACAAAACATTTACCTACGACAAAGGATCAAAGTCAATTAAATTTGCCTACAAGTTGTTATTTTCTTAATAGGTGTAAAAAGTACGAGCGTTTTTTATTAAAATCTATGATTCGTGTTTTTTTTGTAGTTAAATATTTTGTGGATAAAAACATATAGGTAGGTACTCAAGAAAATTACAAAATAACGTATTTTTAACAAGTTTTTTCAGAAACTGTTTTAATTAAGTAAAGTAATCGGATGTTAAATTAACTAAACAGTTAAATTATAAAACTTATGTTGTAAATATTCGACTAAGACACTTAACATCGCTTATATTACTCGACATAGACCATGAATCTTAATCTTATATTATTAATTTGTAATAATCTAAAGATCCAATAGGTACATAACCTGCTTAGATAATCATGATTTTGTTTATAATATCTCATTATCCTGTTAGTGTTATTTGTTAAGGAGCACTGGAGGATGATGTTAGAAAAATGAGTGTAATAATTTAAAATAACTATCTCTGAGTAGTGTAATGGTGTATTAAATTAATGCTAGTTGCGTTAATTCTTTATTCGTTGTTAAGTTATCAGAATATGAATCGTCGAGCCGTTTTTAATGTTGAACAGAATGTCCTTATGTAGCTGATATTATGTCAAGACTTCTCAGTAAAATTTTATCTCGATTGTAGGAAACATAATATTTTCGGGAATCAAGTTCATGCAAGGTTTATATTACCATTATAATAATAATGTACCTAACAACACAACTTTGTACTTAGAATTATAGAATAAAATATTTTTTTTTATAAAAACGGCAACCGACTTCTGAACCGACGAGATATTTCTCGATTGTGCCAAGCTTGACGATAGTAATAATAGCATATCGAATCGAATAATGTTTTTAAATCAATCAGAAACGTGAAAGTAAATTATTTCAGCAATTTCTCTTTCACGATGTTCCCACTAGACGTCGGTCTTTATTAATGTGTGTACAGCAACGCGCTCTCAATTTATTATACGGCTTTATTTCGCGAATAAGCCACCGGTCGAAACTCGACGAATAATTCATTAGATAGGACAGCTACGGAACCTCTCTTCAGCGGACCTGCTAACATGTAGGCCACCCAGTTTTCGGGAATGCCTCGTTGGTGCCACCCCTTGCGTCGGAATTCCCGCGACCCATTTATTTTCAACTTTACGTAAGTCGGTGCTCACCCGTGCTTCGTGATCTGTCTGCAGTCATTCTTCGGTTCGCTTGTTCGAAATAGTATATTCTTTTTTGCATTTGTCGAGCTCTAGATGTCACAACGGTTGCCCTGTTTCGAAAACAACGACCAAACTCAATCACTACTTATTACAGAACAAAATTTCCATTGTGAGTTTTCGTTTGATTATGCAGATCCTATTTATATTTATTAATATAGTACTGTGTTTATAAAATCGCCTCTAAGTATGAGTTTTTCAATGCATCTACAATTTTTAGTAATACAATATTTGTTTATACGATTATGCAATTATAAAAACTCACTTCGATTGTATTTATTGAATGGTATTTTCTATGAGTACTAAAATGACACATCATCACATATACTATGTGATGTCTTATTATCATAAACACAACACGAAAGTGCTTAGTAACTTATAGTTGTTGAAGATAACTTCATTCTCATTATTGACTTATTAAAAAAAAATTAAAACCAAAGAAAACGGAATCAAATAAAAAACACAGGTAGAGTGCCATAATCAAAATTGAAAATCTTTTCTTTAACTTTCTATTGCACGAAGTTGAATACTAACTTCACAAATAAAAAATAACAACAAATGTAGTTTCACTGAAGCAAACGTGTTAACCACGAGGTCGTAGGTACTCGGCTTAAAGTAGTTTTCAACGTTAACCCGCATCACTATCCGCGTAAAGAAGAACTGATCGAGGCCAAGAGAAAGTGAAATAGTTCGATGACGTAGGATCAAACTACACTACATGAGGACTTTCTCTCTCAGTGTATGCGCGCCACAAGATCAACACTACTAAAATCAAACAGACAATAAAATAGAAAGCAATCGATCTAGAGCTTCTGTTCAATGCACTCTACCTATTACTATCTAGATACGAACTGATATTACGTTGTTTATTTGTTAACAGAACATCTAACAACCCACTGGCAATATAACACTCAACACAAGCATAAAATAACAAACATATCTCGTAAAATGGAAGATTTTACATATTATAAATCCAAGACCAGTATATTGTGCTAATACATAAAGTACGCAATAAATTATATTCCGAATCAAAAGAACCTTTATTATTAGATAGTTATCGTGGATCATCTATAGCTCTAACCAACCAATAGAAGCTAAGTTTGAACATTTAACTTTACAAAATGAGAAAGATCTGATTGTTTTTCTAGTACTCTGCTTTTTGTGTTAAAATAGTACCTAATAGTAGAGCTACTGTTTAAGATACCTATAGGTGAACACTCCAATAATTCTAAAAACACCCTATTATTTTTCTATTCTTCCCTGATATTTATTTGTTTGGATTAAATAAATATAAGAAATACAATATAATTGAAGCTATAATGAATTAACTTTGACTCCAGATTGTTTTAAGTTTACGAACACGCTTATTTCTTGTACCAAATAGTTGTGCCTGGTTAAAATTCTACATCTAATATTAAATACTGAATGCTGTGTACTTAGATATTGTAAACAGTATCTATGCGTTGACCCAGATGTGTGCACTTTACGGGTGCAAACACGCACTAAGTAAGCATAATGTGATTACACACAGCGAGAAGTACAGAAAATAGTACACAGACGGGCTCTTGGCTTGTGCAATACTAAATATTCAATAGAGGCTTGGTAAATATTAATGTTTCTTAATTATTATATGTATTTCTCAATACTTGTATAAAGTTATCGGTTATTTGAAATACACGTGTTTTTGTAATTGGAGCTTGTACTTTAGGTTTTGATACAAAATTCTGCTGCATTTAAAATCACTTTAAAATAGTTCATTATTATTTTCCCTCACATTGCTGTCGAAATTTTCATAGTTCTCTTTATCGGTAATATTGTAATTTTCATTTTTCAACAGACTTCCCTACACCATTTTACCCACCTACATCAACACAATGTTTATTGTCACAACTAATGATATAAGTTAATGATCTAGGTGTAATGTATATGGTGTATAAATAATATTTTTCATTTGTATTTTATTGTAAAGTAAGCTGTCAGTTTTGGGCATTACATTTAAATCCCTTAGCGTGTACGTCAGAGACGAAATACAAGCCTCAGTGTTGAATAATTTAGCTGAAACGTAAACTGGATTAGGTATACACGAAGACTGAATTTGAAAGAAGACAAGGGACCTGACAAATGTCTTTTTTATACTGTTCCTTTCCTGTTTTCCTTTTCAATTTAATGTTAATTATAATAACTGTGTTTGTTAGTTTAATTTTGTTAATTATTGTTCCTATTTAGTTTTGTTTCCTTTCTTATTGTTATTAATTATTTGTTGCTGGCCTAATTATGTTCAGAACATAAACTTTTTGTATCTGCATGAAAACTATTTTAGTAATTTTTTATTTTCTTATAAATTCAAATTTGTTCTATGTCAAGTTCAATTCTTCATGTGTTTCTTACTTCTTTTCTAGCTATATAGAGAGTAGTCGCATTTTAATTTTATTTTTCTTTTTATATCATTTTTTGTATTCTATAAATACAATAAATGAAGTAATACAATGTATGTTGTGGTTTCTATAATATCCCAACATAAGTGGTCCTTCGAGTGTTTTAAAAGTGGTGCCAGTAAAGTTTTTCGGTCCACAAACCATTGTGGTAACTTCATACCACACAAAATAATCTACCAACTTCGCTTGGGTTAAAAATGGAGGAATTGAAGTCTTTACGTGCCCGAAGGGGAGCAACTCAAAGCAGCATTGACACGTCAAGAAAATTTCATTAAGAACGTGGAGGCAATGGATGCTGCAAACGAGGATTTACTATTGTCGAGGAAAGAAAAGGTGACGGACATTTTTAAAGAGTACGAGCTAATCACGTCGAAGATAGAAGTTCTGGATGCGGATGATTCAGAGGATCTTGAAAGTATAGAAAATAGGTATTTTTTTCTTCTATCTAAATTGGGTGAGTCTTTGCGCCGCATAAAGTCAAGTGGCAAAGTCCAGAGTGACTCCTCAGTAAAACTACCACACGTAGATATACCTATTTTCAGCGGCAAAGATTTCACCGAATTTAAACCATTCTTAGATTTATTTACAGCTGTTGTACATAATAATAATAATTTAAGTAATGTACAAAAATTATTCTATCTTAGAAAATATTTAATTGAAGATGCGTTATCAGTTGTTGTTAATCTACCCTTAGTCGGGGAGTCCTATAATGAGGCCCTGAATTTGTTAAAGGAAAGATATGATTGTAAGGCACGTCTCATTTTTAATCATATTCATAAATTGTTAGATTTACCTTCATTGACTAAGGGTACTGCTAGTAACATTAGAGCCTTCACATCTGAGATTAGACAAAATATACACGCTTTGAGAAATTTAGATCAGCCCATTAACAGCTGGGACATGATTTTAATAGCTATTCTTAGCAAAAAATTAGATAATTTTACGAACCGTACGTTCCATTTGGATAGGGTGGATCTGAACTCATTACCTACCATAGACGGCTTTCTTAAATTTTTAGAAAGGCGGGCGGCTGCCCTCGAGGATAGTCATTCGAGTAGTGTTAGCCGTGAAGAGCAAAAACATAAAGTTAAATATGTGATTAATAGCTCTGTAAATAATAATAAAAATAATAAAAATTGTATATTTTGTAAAAAGGGTCATGCGTTGTTCATGTGCCCGACTTTTAAGGTTTCCACAGTAACTGACCGACTTGCCTTTGTAAATTCAAAGGGTGTATGTACTCTATGTCTCAACATACATCCAGACAAATGCAAGCACAGATTTGTGTGTAAGGAATGTAAAGGAGAGCATAACACATTGCTGCATCAGAATGAAAGGAAGGATGAAGACATAGTTGCATTGCATTCTAAAACTCAGGTATTTACTAATGTTTTGTTGCCTACCGTTCAAGTTAAGGTTTACGATAGGTATGGTAAAGTTTACTTTGTAAAAGCTTTGCTTGACAGTGGAAGTCAAGCTTCATTCATCAAAGGTTCCTTAGCAGAAAAATTAGGTTTGACTATTTCTTATGAGAATACTAGCATCATCACTATGGGTAATAATGAAAAGGAAATAAATAAATATGTTAACATTTTTTTGCACTCAAATGTACATAGAGTTAAAATAAATGCACGTTGTTTAGTAATGGACTCCATAACAAGCACACTTCCACAAACTTACTTCAAAATATCAGACTGGAATATTCCTAATGGTGTGACATTGGCAAATCCTGGGTTCAATAATCCCAGTGAAATAGCTTTACTCTTAGGAGCAGATGTTTACTTTAAGGTTTTATCAGAAGGCAATATTAGATTAGATAATGGATTAATATTACAAAATACTTTATTTGGTCACATTGTAGCAGGTTCCCTAGAGCAAAAATGTCATATTCCTCCAGTTAAGTTAGTTTCAAATTTTGTAATAAAAAATGAAATCGAGTATCTCGGAAATACAAGTTTTGAACATATACAATTTAAAAGTCCTATTTCGCCAAAGTTGGTCGATGATAATAACAATATTAAAGTTTTAAATAATACATTGCTCAATAAGCAAGACAACAAAGTTGAATTTGTAAATACTACATTGCTCAATAAGCAGGATAATAATATTTTCTATCAGTTTTCTGATTTTGCAAAGTTGCAAAGAATAATTGGGCAAATAGAAGAAATATTAAATTCTAGGCCTTTGGTTCCAATGAGTACAGATCCATCTGATTTCACTTATTTGACACAGAGTCCTTTGCAAAGTTTTCCTAAATGGAAGTTTGTACATAAAATTATTAAAGGTGATTTCGTTGTTATTAAAATGGACAACGTGCCTTCATTTCATTGGCCTATGGGTCGTATTGTAAAAACTTTTCTTAGAACTGATAATAAAGTTAAGAGTGGCAAAGGTTAAATAACCTTTGACCATTACCTATTGATGATTGTTAATTTTAAAAAGATTATATTATTTTTTGTTTTGTTTTTATATTGACATTGTTTTCAATTTTCCTTTTCAATTTAATGTTAGATTGATTTGTGACTTGTATACGTTCGTTATGTTTGATTAATTGGTACCGGTTTTGTGTCTTCTATTAACTTAAATTTCTTATCAACTTACTTCTTGGTTTGTGTACTAGTTGTTTATTTATTTTGTTGCCGGCCCAATTATGTTCAATCCATATTGAACATAGAAACATTTTATATTTTTATTTGTATTTAAACTTTTTGTATCTGCATGAAAACTATTTTAGTAATTTTTAATTTTTCTTATAAATTCAAATTTGTTCTATGTCAAGTTCAATTCTTCATGTGTTTCTTCTTTCTTTTCTAGCTATATAGAGAGTAGTCGCATTTTAATTTTATTTTTCTTTTTATATCATTTTTTGTATTCTATAAATACAATAAATGAAGTAATACAATGTATGTTGTGGTTTCTATAATATCCCAACATATACTAAGAGACTTTTTTATTGCAAGGGACTAAAAGATTCAATGTTCGTCCAGTACTTTACCATTTGTTTTGATAAAGAGTAAGTCCAGGTTTCATCTGTACGAACATGAGGGATTTAAACTCCTGACGTTTAAAATTAGTGTTTGATTTTCGAAATATCGACAAAAATTACTTGCGCCACAGAGAGAGGATGTATAGTTTTGTACCTAATTGTGATCAGGGTTATCAGGGGTATACAGGGGTAATTTTGTAATAAATTGTGTGATATTAGTATAATTTCAGCACAGATCCCTATTTTTTTGAAAATGTAATATAACTTTCTACTATAAATGGATCAGCGGTTCCTGGGATTAGCGCGTTCAAAGAAACGAAAAACCTCTGAGCTTTAACATATTAGTGTAATATATTATTATGTAAATGAGTAGGAAATCAGTAGTTTTCAACAAGATCATTTTTGCCCCGTACTATTCCGATTTGGAATGGACTCCCGTCCGCGGTGTTCCCGGAGCGCTATGACATGTCCCTTTTTAAACGAGGTTTAAGAAAAGTCCTGTATGGGTAGGTGATAGATAACGGCCCTCTTTGCCCTGGCATTGCAGAGGTTCATGAGCGACGGTGACCGCTTACCATCAGGTGGGCCGTAGGCTCGTTTATCTATCTTGCAATAAAAAAAAAAAAAAAAAAAAAAATACACTTCGAAGATCAGGCCTATATCTACGGGGTATAACGACGGTAAAGAATGTCGTAGTTCGTAACGCGTCATGCCGCCTCACATAACCCGTGTTGAATTCTGACATCAGCCCGGATCCGAAGACTGAGGATGAGCGTCGCGCCATTTTACGCACTACGGCACAAATTTTCTATTGCGCCGCCCCCTAACACCGAACCGGCAGCCACCGGCGATACAGCCACCGGCTCTCACGGTCAGCGGGCTTTCCGGAGCCTGCCAAGATGGGACCGCGTCTCACCGTCCCACGGGATACCTTAGCAACACATTTTGCGACTTATTTTTATATATAAGAAGATAACTCTAATATATTATATTTCTAAATATATCCTCTTATTTAAATTAATTACGAATAAGACTTTCACCGACACACATTTATAAATATAAATAGTATTTAAATATCTGAATATTTATTTTGATTCAAAATTTACCTAAAATACTTTTACAAATAGATCCTATCACAACATTGACCCGAAGAGATACTACAAGAAACGAGATGACATCTATTTAATTACACAGGCCTACAATGATTTTGGTGCCGCTAAAAGTAAAACTGATTTCAAGTACGTTCGGTACTCTAATAAAAAATATATACTTAGTTTATGAATGCTACGTGTAGTTTTAGAGATTTCGCAAAGGTGAATAATTTAAAAATAATTTAATACATTTATTAAAAAACAAAAGAATATTTAATTCGAAACATTTAATTACTCGATATTTTACAGGTTAGCAGCTCCTCTTTTTACATTTTATCCGATGGTTGTCTTTAGGATATTCTCATGTAATACTCCAACAGTAATCTGCCATCATATCATACCAGTAGTGAGCAATAGGCACAGCTGCATGTTTATTACCTACTAGCTTTTGCCCGCGACTTGTATTATCAAAAATTGTAGCCTATGTGTTATTCTGATGTATAAGCTATATTGTGGTAAAGTTTCATTCAAATCCATTCAGTAGTTTTTACGTGAAAGAGTAACAAACATACATCTATACATCCATACTTACAAACTTTCGCCTTTATAATATATAATATTAGATACTTAGTAAAACACATTTTAAACTTCGCTTACAGCTCTCCATAAACAATCTCCATTCTTCAGCTTTGTATTAGGATCATCAGGATATGTCATTTTGCTTTTGTTTATACTATGTAATTCTAAAACACAAAAATAACAGTCATCAATGTGATGTTTCGGTTCTATCCAAATCATCGGCATACTATACTTTAAATGATTACGTTTACCGTTTGCCCACTGTGTTAAATGTTCATTACACAACTTGCACACAATGTTTGGAACCCATGGTTTGTCCAGAGCCTTCATCCCTATATTAAAGTAATCAACGTATGTCTTCTTCATTCATTGCATCTGTTATAGGTTTTCTAAACTTTTTTACCACATATTCACCACAAATGTAACAAAATGTATTTAGATTATTTACACAACATCTTCGCAACGACGACATATCGATATTATTATTTAAAAAACAAAATAATTGATTATAGTGACTTTAAGTATTATAAAATACATTTTTTAGGTTGTGATCGATCGGTACAAAACTGTACGTAGCTTCGTGAATTTAACAATTTCCCACGACGTCTTGCGGACTAATTAACCAAATTATAACATAAAATTAGCGGCACCAAACAAAAATATTTTTTTGTAGACCAGTGTTATTTGAAATGGACACAAATTGAATTTAATTGAAAATATGCCAATTCATCGTTTATATATCAATCACTGTCGTGTGATATGACATGATATCAGTGTAGAGTGAATAGACCAGTAAACAACCACAGTAGACAAGGTAAAACAGAATTTAGACAAATGTTTTTTAAAAAAATATATAAATAAATAACTACCTGTTAACTAATATGCAATATCGATCAATCTGTTTTTAATGTAAAAGTGAGAATATTTTTTTAAAAACTAAGTATCCCAACAATATTTTTACTAAAGTACAAACAGTGTTTTAGAAGATATTCGAGGATTATAGACTAGATTTTGATAATCTTAAAAAAAATTACATAAATAGGATACTACAGAAGGTGACGCCGGTTTTTTAATATTTAAAAAGAAATCGATATTATCTTTTCTTCCTGAGACATCTAAAAACTAGAACATCAGAGACGGAATATTCAGCAGAAACAGTATAATAATAATTATTATCAAAAATATCAAACTATATCCTTCGACTACTGAACATAGATCTCTCCTAAAATGCAGTATGTCAAACGCTCTCATTCATTATATCTACGAACAAGAAAAGACGTTTATTCAAAAGTCTACATAATTGATTAAAACTGGCTGTTCACTGTAAAGAAAAGCGACCCTACAGTTAAATAATCGATTATACTTTACGATTTCCACGAACTTTACTTCAAGTTCGAAAATTTGATTACCATTAATAACTAGTAATTTCCATGAAAGTCGATGCTAAACTATTGGGTTAAACCGAACAATATTTCGGCTTAGTATCTTTGAGTCCGTGTATTTGTCTGACTTGACATTGGCAAATCGTCCCCAGTCTTGGTGGACGAGGTCCAGGGGAAAAAAAAGAAGAAGAAGAACTATTGGGTTTGTCTACCAGACAACCGAATCGACTAAAGCAAGCCCGTCCTGGAAGTACTTTTTTATGAGTTGGAGGAAATCGCTGGATAAGTGATAGTTGAACCGTACCAAAAACCTCCAACCGCTCACACTCCGAACCTCCGAAAATCCAGCACTAAGTATAATAGCAACACAGTTCCGATGTATAATAACAATACAGTTTAATTAGCTCAAATTGGTGAAATCATTTACTGGGACTGCAAAGAGCTCTGTCCTGAATTAGGTAACTATTATTATAGTAGTAGAGTAATAATACCTCGATTATTCGTCGATTAATGATGGTACCTAAATACTGCTGCTACCTGATACAAAAATCCAATAGTATCTCTAATGTTTAGAAATATAATATCAAGATCTCTGCGATGTATGCTTAAAAAAAGAGCTTTTCGTATTATACCTAATTCTAAATTCATTCTGTGTAAATTCGTGCGAGCAGGTAAGATTTACTTTGTATACGTTTATTAGACATTTTGTATATTGTTCAATGTTAGTATTACGATAATATTTGTGCAATAGGTGTAATAAACGTGTAATAATAAACTTGATTATATACTAATCTACTAGTCAACACTGGTTTGTTATTACTTTCGTTACTATCACTACAGAGTAGTTACTTAATTGGTTGCGCCGACGTCGTTTCTACTCTAGGAGAGGGGGCAAAGAAGAGGTGTTGCGGTGAGCGGGAGGGGTGGGGTTCCAAACTAGAGCATATGTATACAGTATACTCTACAATGTACTCTGCATAGAGCACAATGCGGTATCGGTCTGCGTCGACGTGGTTCAAAGCGCTTGTAGTCACCGAGGCCACCACGAATATTCATAATGAGTACCAGCAGACGCGAGCCACGACACTTGCAGCCGAGCCGCGAGTCACCGCGAGCCACCGCGTCCATCAGGTGAGTACCGCTCAGCGCCGCACTACTACCTCACGACAACCTCACAATCTACTTACAATAATGCTTGAGTATTGTAATCGTCACTTAGAAACCGCGTTACCGATAAGAATGGTAGGAAATGTCCATTGTTGACTAATACAATATTTAGGTAGATTGTGACGCTAGTCTCGTGATTCTGCATCGAAGCACAACACTCTGAGAGTCAGCGGATGGGTTCGTTGTGTAGCGTGCCGAGTAGGTCGGCTTGATTGGTCCCAAGCGGAACGGATCATTAGATCATGTACTCGGTACGTGCGTGTGTGTTCCACACGTTATCATTTCATTGCGTGAACGACTACATCCTTATCAGTGAAGACTGTAGTCGGTGCCGGTGGGTAGAGTGCTCAAGGAATTTTCAGTACATATCCGCTGCACCTACGCCTAACTCGTACTTACAAGACATTTGTGGCAAGATTTATAATTGAAATATTGTAACCTTACTGCTTAGTAACAATATTAACACACTAATACTTAGTATCTACTTTGAATATTATCTGTTATTGTCTTTTAATATCATTCAAATTATTGCAATTTTTGTATTGCTGCTTAACAAATTGCAAAGATCGTTGTATGTAAATTGATTGTTGTAATATTAATCTAGTACCAACTTAAAAATTTACCGGTATTTTTTGAGTAATTCTAGACAGCACGAGGCAGATATTGGAAACAAATTAAATGATTCTTCCAACCTCGCCAAATAACCTGAATTTAATTACCTTTAATGAGTTTGAGTAATAATTATTAAGTATTAAATTGTAATTAATATTTGGTATTGGATATGCCGTTAATTATGATAAAATAAACTTGCCCATTTATTTATCGTTATCAAGTCAAAAATTCACAGCGAGAATTCTGAAAAGCAATGAAACAATGGTATGTTGTAGTATGAAGGTATTATTACAACACCATTCAATGTTTCCGGTGATAAGAACCACGGTCAAGCGAATACTAACCTTGAGATTATAAAGGGATAAACTTAACTATAATTTTAATGTTATCCCACTCAATATGAACCATAAAATGTATAGAGAAAATTGGCTGAAAACTTTAGAAACTATTTCACAATTGCAACTCTATCTACATTAGAAAACATTTTAAGGATGTAGTTTAGTGCAAAACATGGTAGCGGCATTAAAATAAGTAAAAACTATTTTAATCATGACCATTTTAAAACTATTTTTCTTCAATTCGTTATTTTATTTCATTCTGAATGCTCATGAATACCTTCATAATCTAAATTCGTTCAATTTTCATTCAAAAAGCACTAAACAGATACTTTAGATACTACTATTTGTTTAGTATTTGAACTTCCGCGGATAATTAGTCGACCTACCACAATATTTATAGTGATTTAAATAATCTATCATCTATCTATGATAGGTATAGCTTTCTACTTGCAAAATTGTAAATTAAAGCAATAGTTACTTAGAAGATTTATCTAAAAGTCTTGTCAGAAACTTTAGAGCTGTAATTTGTAATATTCCAGTCATGTTTTATTAATCTAATGATCAGTTCAATACTTATCTAGAGATTACAGCGGGTATAATATATTTTGCAAAGTCATTGCGTGTGTTCACTTATTCTCATTTGGAGAACTCTGCAGTAAGGTCGATTTCGGCAATCCTCGTCCAATTTACTTAGACCGGTTCCTCCATCTACTTCTTTTTTACAATTATTAGAAAAATGGCAAAGGCAGGATTGTGGCGGGTCTTCTCAAACTGGCCGCCGTTACGACTATGTTGTTGCGTTAGCGACTGCGCAGTAACTGTGGCCTAGTTATTTCGGGTGTTGCCCTAGATTCGAACGAGGCCGAAACGCCGTTTTCATCATCAGCAACGCGTTTTGTTCGATGGGGCCGCGCTGGGCTGCCCGCTGCCCGACCTCGCACTTATCGACTTAGATACTTAGAACGTCGCCGTTCACTCTCTACTCGATGGCGACAGTGACGGCGACTGTGCCTGCGACTGCGGCGGCAACGACTCCATACTCCATCGTCTGCCAGCGCGCTATACACACTTCATCAGTACTATTATTCAGAACTCGTCCTGCAAAATCCGGTTTTTCGCGCATGAATAGTGATTGAAACAGATTCCCTGCCTGTTATCATTATACAAGTTTCATTCAGATACAGAATACGCGACGTAGGATTGAAATAAGTATCTCTGTTAATAAATATTTATTTCTACATTATTGATAAAGCCAGTGCAAGCCCCTACCGAGATATTTTCGTATATTTTACGTCAGTATCGTCTGTCGTAAAATTTTGACGTCAGTATTACGAGGAGGTTTCACTGTCAGATATAGAGTAGTATCGAGGAGATGATCCCTGGCGGCCGTAGTGCCAACGAAGGAGAAGGGGAGGTGCTGTTTCATTAGGCCCTAAGTAAGCCAAGGCCGACGTGGTGGGGATACCGTTTACACGTGTGACCTAGATAAGAGCCGAGTACCCGCGGAATCCCACGACTATGCCCGAGCCGCAGCCGCAGCACCATTCCCCGCTTGATCAATACTCAAAGTCGTTGGTTTCAGTTATAACATCATATTATCGGACCGCAGGATGTAACGTTGTTCCACTGACGAGTCAGGGTGCGCGCGCGCCGTAGACGCTCTTCGATACATACACTCTTATAACGACTCCACGTGGACCGAAGCACGTGTTGATGAAGCGGGTCACTGACCTGTGTGCTATGCTAACTGGAATTCGCTCTATAATTTCATAGCAACAACTACTTGCAGAAAGATTTATTTGAAATAGTAATAATAGTTGAAGTACTAATGTTAGGAACTGATAGTAAGGGGACAGAGCGGGCCAGCGTTACGAGTAGTTTCGTGGTCCGTGGGACCGGTGTCGGTTCTGGTTGCGAGTCACGGAGCGGAGTGCATCGATCGCGATTACATCACCACTTGCGTCCTTTCTCTGCGCGCGCAGCACGGTACGCGCTCCCTCCCCGCGCTCTTCGTCACACCCCTCTCGCACCATTCGCCTCTATGCCATCATGCCATGGATCTCAGCTACGAGCTATCATTCGCACTGTGGCCCTCGTCGGCAACAGTCGTCCTCTCCTAACTATTACTACACTAGTGCAACTATAAATTTCAGTTAACATTTTTAACTTTGTAAAAACGTGTCACAAAATTTCAAAACCACTAAATTCGGTTTAAAATTTTTTTGTGTTTGTAAATAATATTTTTAGTGCCCGATTTAATTTTTATTCCTCTTTGAAAGTTTCGGGAAGTTTACAACTTACTTTTGAAACTTTGCAACTTTAACGCAAGTGGTTCAACTTAAAAGTATTTTTTTGTTACGGGTCAGTAAATTTCAGTTTATTTATAAATATTTATTTTTATCATGTTTTTGTTCTTTTCAATTGAATTAGTCACATTTTGAGTTTGTTCCGTCATGTGACTCAGGTAGGTATCTGACGCGACATTCGATAATGGTAGCACACGGAAAATTAGAGTTTTATTTTCAGCAAAATTTCAAGAAGAAGCCTCACAGAAGAAAGAAGAAAATTATTTTGTCATTTGTGTCGGGGAGAGAAATTGACGAGACTGTCCCATTCAGTCAGTCTTTTTCTCTCTCCTATATAAGTGTCATAAATTCTTCAGAAGTTATCGTCGCGGTCGGCAGCTGGTCAGCATTTAATGGTCATGTCCGCAGTGGCGTCGGAGATTACGCAGGCTTTTATGTTGAATCGGCTACGAAATCTCTGAAATTTCTGCATAAGACTGGCCGGTTTTAATTTCACAGGAACGTCTATTGAAGAGGTTATATGTTTAGAATGAAATGTTTGTCGCAATCCGTCGACTTGAGTCATTGTACATGATGAAATCGTAATGATCGTGAGCGCGAGTCGTGGCGGGAATTGGGCAATCCGCGTTTCAACGGATGTCGGCCCGTTCGAGCCACGTACCACGCTTGCCTCACGATGCCAAAAATTTCAACTCCCGCGCTCTGTTGCAAATTAAACCGACTATAGCGGGCCAACTAGTTAATTAATGTCGTTCTGTTTCAGAGCCACCTTCGGGACTTCGGCCACATTACTGATCATTGCAACAGCGACTGTTTTATTGTAACTGTGCTTTGCGATATGTTTAATAAATGACTGTACTGGACTTTCATTCCATTTTTGATTTTTCGTTTATTGCATGATGCTTATTCCCTTTATCCCTCCTTATCCTTCTATGGTAACATAGTACAACTCCTTCAGTGGCCTTACACACTATGGTGTGAGTGCTTTTCTGTAGCTCCGCCCTCTCGTCGCCACATCCAATGGCGTAACGAGCTTTTACCCTTGCCGTCTTTTGGGCCTTTTTAAAAAATCCTAAGAACAAAAAAGTGCCAGCCTAGCGAGCGATTGGCTTTGTTAATATACTTCCCAATTCATTTTTTATTATTTTCGAACCTTGGCTTTCACACCCATTTCGTTTTACCTGCTAGCGATTTTTATTTATTTTATTCTCATTTGTACCTAATTATTTAAAGACTGACTTTGACTGACTGACGTTTATTTTAAAACTTCTACAATTAAATAAATAAATATATAAATAAACCTGGTTTCATTGGTACACTTCTTCTTTCCTTCCCATTTTCCTAGACATTCCAAAGACAGAAGATTTCCTAGACAAAAGTTTAAGACTAAAGCAGAATAAAACCCCATAATAACACGTAGGAAAGTATAATTATCAAGAACAGAACAGAAATATGTGATAATCACAAGTACCTACCTGCCTACCAATTACTTATACGATTGTTCGTTTCACAACAGTTCTTTTAGTCCAGTTTTGGAATTTTGTTATAAGGAGTTACTGAGTCCTATGATAGTTTTCTTTATTAAGGGTTAAAAAAATACCAAATTGTGTTTCTGACATCACTACGGTCCATATACCACAGTAATCCATCATCATGCGGTCGACAGGTTTGATGATGATAAAATTGACAGTTAGTTTAAAACAGGTTTAACTCTAAGGTCAAACAGGCCATAAGGGTTAGCTAAAGGTTAAAGATTTCTCTAACAAGTAAATAATTTATTAAAAGAAAGTCAATTATATACCTATATCAAGCCTAATTTATTTTAAAGTATAGATTTTAAAATAATACAATTCCAGTATTGTCAACATAACGGTTATAATATTGGAATGTTGTCGATACTTTGAATAGTAGCCGTTTATATACGAATAAGGTAAATACTACAAAAATACATTCGTAATAAGTAAAAATAACCGTCGTTTGGTTAGCGACACCATTATCAGCGGTTATAAATTGAAATGTAGGTATTGTTTTGTATTTATCGTAAATAAAATATGTAATTGAAAAATACTTATTTGTGCGGTTTCTTTCAATTTATTTAATTATTTTATTGGTAAAAATACAAACACACGTGCACAAAATCTTACAAGTAAATAAACATTTCTCTCACATACAACTTACTACTAAAGTGTTATAAAACTCATTTTTGCATAAATAAAGCGATAAGTGAACGCTCAGTGTTTCCCACCTGATATTAATCCTATTAAAAACCTCGAACGGGGAGCGGCACCCCACTTAACCCCAATTTGTTAAACAATATTCTGAGCCGCACTCGTTTATAAAATTATAAAGATTCAACAAAATAACAGTAAAATACAACTCGAATAGTTAATATAATTATTGTAATGTAAAATTACTTTAAAGTTAAACTTTAGTCGGCCAAGTATTCAATACGAATAATCTTATTCTAATGTTCAACGGATGACCGATGGGGCCGAAAAGTTCTGGAATGGCGGCCACAAACCGGTAAGCGGTAAGCTCCCACAAGATGGACCGACGACCAGGTTAGAATCACTGGATGTGGACACCGCAGGACCGGTCGTCGTGGCGAGGTTTGGCGAAGGCCTATATCCAGCAGTGGACGTCTATAGGCTGATGATGATGAATGTTCAATGAGATTAAGAACGTAATAGATAAGAAATTTCGAAACAATAAAATATATGTTTGGCACTACATGGGTCCTAGGCTATAGATTGAGTCAAGTAGTAAAAATACTCTTCAAAAATAAACTCGCAAGCACTATGTTTCTATTTTCTTGAAGATGGGTAAATGTCTCAAAATAATTTAATTAATTTCTAAATATCTTAAATTAAATAAAGGACCAAGCCTTTAAATTAAAAGTTATCAAGATTTGACACAACATAATCACCCAGACTGACCAGACTGTTAAATTAGGTACTAATTAGTCTAGATTTTAATTTGTTATAATGATACAATTAGTAGAACATCAATAGTCAATCAGTGTTATCAAAATATTACGTTTTATGCATGATGAAACACGTTAACTTATCGACTTATTGTCAATTATTTCAACAAACATTACATATTTTCCACTAATTTATAAATTACTATTCTTTATTGAGGTCTATTCGCCACGTTGAACTCAAAAAGAAAGGAGAACTCTAAAAAGAAGAAGAAAAAGCAGCATAATAAGTTTAGTTTTAATGTTAGTTTTATTGGTCATACCTGATTAAAAAACCTTCTAAACAATCACAATATAGTGATAAGTTCCTATCAACTTACTCCTTTGCTGAATCTCGCTTACACTATTTTACGAGTCTAGTTTCACATTTCTTTTTCTTGAGAACAAAACATTTAGTTGAAGAGAGGGTAATTGGGGTCAGCGGGTAATATAATAACTTTTAACATAAGAAATAATTATAATAGGTGTCTATGATGTATCCTAGGTTACATAATAATGTTCTGAGAATAAGATAATAAAACAAAATTCTTAAACTAATTTTGAAATATGATGTCCTCGTTATCGGAAATGGAACCACGAGGTTTACAAAGTATACATAAAGAGATGATCATAATGTAAATGAAGTTTACCGCTCTGGAATCTAGATTTTCAATTTCCTGCTAGTAAATTGAAACGACCTGGAGTTTGAAATTGAAATATATTTTCCTTAACTTTATTTTACTGTCAGTAATACTTGGTATATGATTATCATAACTTGATTTTGAAAAATGCAATCTTCCCTAATAATTTACCTTCGACTCGTTGTCCTGGAAATTCGGATTAGTTTGAGATATCCCTTTGCTTTATACCAACATAAAGCTCTCTTTACAAATTCAGAATTCTGATCACAATATAAACCGATTCAATCCATCATTTACTTATACTGTTATGTTATATCAAGTAAAAATATAAAAATGTTATAGGTAGTCCGATGCCAAACCATAATTAGTAGGTATATTAGTAGGTAGATAGAAACCTGTTCTTGGCATAATTTTATGCATTTGGCAATTACAAGATTATCAATTCATCAATCACCAATATCAAACAATTCATAGTTCAAATAATATGAAAAGTTGAATTATACTTTTTACTCAAATTCCAGTTCACCAACGAATTCTATATACGAATATTTCTACCATGAAAATCGTCATTCTACATCATTAAAAGTTTGAGAGCAGAAAATGTCGGAGAGATTCTGACTTTTATAAACTCGTCTTAGTAATATTCCCGTCTACATTCCTTTTATGATGTCGATGAAAAATATTTGAAAGACTTTAATTCCTGGGATTTTTAGAAAATTACGAATTACGAGAATACTGCGCCGTAGGTATTGTCAGTTGTCTAGATTTAGACTGCGTACTAAATTATATATAATAACATTTCATATACTCAGTTTATATACCATTTTTATACTTACCATTAATACTCACGCATGACACATAATTTTTACACTTTTACAACATTCAGTACAGTTCCAGTACCTATTAGTAGTTTTTTTAAACTATTAGACAAAATATTTATGGCCTTCAAAATCTCAATCAGAATTTTTGATGTAGCTACAGTAGCACGATCGTCATTGTTAAAACTTTCATACTTTTCAATTGAACTACGTTATAATAAATATCAGTTCTTTGAACAATCAATTAAACTAACACAACAGATGTCCTAGAATTATAAAATGCCTGATGCCTACATGGCAATAAAAAAAAAAATACATTGATATCTGTAATAGGAACTCATCTATGACCTTACGATAATTATTGTAGACTTATATTTCGGTGATCAAGTATATAAACATTTTGAACTAATAAAATGCCTGAAAACATCCATAATCCTCTCTATATTTTTAAAGATTTTTCTCATATGATGTGTTTTTTATTTCTTTCATAATTTCTCTTTCATGTAAAGACCCTCAAAGGCACTGTTATTATTTGTGCTAGAGCTCACAGTTTGAATACGATTCTATCTTACCGTTGCGTGGAAGTGATACACAAACAACTAAGCTTTTCTTTTAATGATATTTTTATTATGAGAGCTCGACGTGTTATTTTTAAGACCTTTTCACGTGGAAATTCAACGTCGTCGTAAAAAATACATAATTTAAGTTATGTTTTTTTTTCGTAGCAACGATTGGAATTTTAAACATATTTTGAAGGAAAAATTAAGGTGTCATTTAACTTTTTAAATTCAAGAGATAGTTGAAATAATAAAGTAGAAATGGGAGTAAAAGAATCTCGATGCACCATTCCTTTCTTTCCTGAAAGTAATTATATTAAAACAATTCGATTAACAGCGCTACATTTTAATACATTCTTCTGCGCTGATATAGAAATTAGAATCCAAACTTCACTTTGTGACGCAGACGAGGTTGCAAGGCCGAGTGGTTGGCAATTGGAAAACACCCTAATAGTCCTGACATAAACTTCCTAGATCATTTCCCAACCGTCTACCACAAAGACAAAATTGGTTGCTTATTAATTGCCAAACAAAACTTATTAACTTTATATTCGCGTAATAAAAAATGTATAAAGATATTATAGTAGAGGAGCCCAAGCGGGGATTCCGGGATTTACTACAGCGCGGCAGATTAATATACAGGGGGTACCTTGTACCCGGTTAAGTACCTCCACAAAATATGAGGCCCATATCTAAGGCCGCCCGTGAAGGATACAGGATCAGATTAGTAAAAAAAAATTGATGATCAGAAATTCTCGAGCGCGTCAGATTAAGGTAGGGTGAGTTAATTACATCCTAAAAAGTGTATATTCCAATAATCTGACAATTTGAGAGTGACGTAAAAAAAGGAGACGGTAACAAAGTTGTAAAAAAAAAAGTCATCTCGACATTCTCGAGCGTAGCTAAATTTTTTTTTATTTTGAAGGATTTAATTCAAGAATAATAAAAAATATATAATCTGACGATTTCCGCAAGCCGAAATAACAAAAATCTTATATATAAAAATGAATTGCTGTTCGTTAGTTTCGCTAAAACTCGAGAACGACTGAACCGATTTGGCTTATTTTAATCTTGAAATATTCGTATAAGTCCAGGGAAGGTTCGTTCGAGAGATATCGTGAACGATAGAAACCCGAAAAGTGTTTTTCGGGATTCCGAAATTTATCTCCGAAATTTGTGAGTCGATCAAAATTACTTATGAGGATGATAAAACTACGTCGAATGGTGCCAACCGCATTAAAATTGGTTGATCCATTCGAAAGTTATTGCAGTTTGAAAATTCCAAAAATAGTGTTCTATGAAACTTCTATCAGACTTTCGAGCTGGGAGAGCTCAAATGCATAGAAATATTATTTCTTTGAACTCAGGAATGGAATTAGCGGGAAGTTGCAGGGATGGCTTTAAAGTGAACCATTAACCTATTTTTTTTTTTGTCAGATCAGGCGAATCCCTCTAGATAATCGTCAGATTATGAGACAGTACGTTTAGAACATAAAGATAAACCATATATATCTTAATCTGACGCGCTTGAGTATTTCAAAATGGCGATTTTTTTTTGCACATTACGAAAATGGCTGCGAGTTTGCGTCCCATCGAAATCGTCAGATTAGTGAATGAGAGCTTTTTTTTGGTGTACTTAACACTCCCTTAGAAAATCTGACGCGCTCGATATTTTTTTTTTTTTTTCATTTTCAACCTTTAAATACAACCACCCGCATCACGCAAACGATCAGATTAACATACGTACGTTATTAAAAATACGTAGGGCATTGATGCTATCAATATCTGACGCGCTCGAGGATGTCCATGCAACAGTTTTTTTTTACATCTTTAAAAATCTATAGCCCCTTTCCCCACCGATGTAAAGGTATATGTCATATAACATTTTTTTCTTCTTATCATCTAAGCTTTGCATCCCAATAGGTCTCTTCAACGCTCGAGTAAATCCCCATTTAGCATCGTCGCCTCCTCTATTATTAGTTGGCCATCAGTCCGCAGTTACTACGCTGAGTAGGCAGGTAGCAAAAACGAGCTGGTAACGCGTTTTTTATTCATCCAGAAAAAACAGTTCATTAAACGCTTGTAATTCAAGTTTTTGTATATAACTACTGACACGTAGATCAATCTTGAATAAAAAAATGAAATTTGCTTTACATCGTCGTAGGGCATGGACAAATGGACAAAAAGAGATTTTTTATGTAGATATAATATGTAAAAGCGTTTTAGAAGATGGCATTTTTAAATTAGTTTTAATTTCACGAAGTCTTCTTGATCTAATTCTGTTGGTACTACTTCTTCCACTAATTTAACACAAGATATCATTTATAGTCTGTTTTGTCCAAATAATTAGGCAAAAGATTTCCCTAGAGGTGCAATTTGCATTTCTTTGATTGTGTGTATTGAAAAAGTAATTTGATTTAAAATATATTTTATATGAGTAGGTACTCAGTTATTCTGCTGTTAATGTGGTTTAAGATGTAAACGGTAGATAAAGTGTAAGGTACACTCAGTTCATACAGACAGACTTAGAATAATATTAATGTTAATAGGTACAATTCAAAATTGAGTTTCTACCATTATTTTCTACATCTATTATCAGTAGAGAATGCCTTAGGCATAATATCCGCCATTGTACCATTTATGTCCGTAGAGTTTAATTAAAAATGCGAAAATCGAATAGAAATCATATTGAAAACAGAGATCTTTTAGAATTTCATTTAAAGCGCCCCTTCGTGAATATTCCGTAAAACATTATTTTTTTTATATTTTAATCGCCAAAGAGGATTGCAGTGAATACTGATGAGAGTACTTCAATAAAATAAGTACGTGTACTTGAAGATAATAAGACGTTGTTTTTATTAGAGAACTTCAGTACCTTTTTTATTACCTTCATGAGCAGACATAGGTATAGCAAAGGGAATGAAGAGTCAACATACTGTGAATTTAAGATTATGATATTTTAGTTCAAATTTCGATTGAGAAGAGAAGAGACAGTATGCGAATGTGAAAGACTTTGACTCCCAAATTATAGTAATGTTACTCTTTAAACTGCAATAATTCTAGTTTCATTTCATGTTGACCATATGCCATACCAATATTGTAATCTTAATATACCTTTCTTCTTGTTCATTCTTAAAACAAATTATTGTATTAGGCTAAGAGTTTTATGAAATAAATAAATAAATTTATATATTTCTAAACTACAATATTCCTATTAGAAAGTTTTTCTCGAATTTTCCGATTTCTAATTAGAAAAAAAAAATGCTAACACAAGTCATATTTCTATTTTTGCAATATCTATGTTTACATTTAATAAATCGTAATAAAATAAAAATACAACAACAAATAAATAAATAGAGCACCTACTAATGTTCCTACGTGTTATAACAAGAATAAATTCGATTCATATTTAGATCATCGCAGCACTCGGAATAGATAGAGGTAAGCTAATTGCGAAATACTCTGATATGTATGCAGTAGTGTGCATCAACGATAGTTTTAGTTCTGTGAATTGTGTTAGCTTACTGATATACAAAGTAATTTGTACTTCGTGCACTGTGTAAATATTGTGAGGAAACTTTTAGGATTACAGAATCTTTCGAAGATATGTGAAGTCCCCGCCCCGCATCATACAATAGTTGGACTATGTTATCTACGTTAAACACCTGAGCTTAGCATAGAACATTCTGTAAATGCAATAATTGATTAGTACTTCAGTAAATGATTGTAACAGTACAGTATGTTGTGTTTTAAAATGAGAAGTTATAGATTCCATAGTCTGTGTACGCACTGAGTTTAAGTCTCCACAAAAAAGACTCTTCGCAAATAGTTTATCTTCAATGGTATCATTAGATCGTATTAGAAAAAATTTGCTAACACAAGTCATATTTCTATTTTTGCAATATCTATGTTTACATTTAATAAATTGTAAAAAAAATACAGCAACAAATAAATAGAAAACTTGTTAATGTGCGGTATTCGTAGGATATTTTATTAACTTTTAGCCAAAAATGGTCTGGCGTTAGATTGCAGGGAACAATCGATTTAAGATAGAGTTTTGGAAAGATTAAGAGATGCTTCACGGACTCTATGAATTCATTAAGCTAGCTTAATCTTTTAATAGTTATACATATTTTGTTATTACTTATTTGTATCGTATTGACGTAGTTGTTTCGATGGTACCATGAGCAGCGGAACCGGACATCCTATCCAATGATTATTGATAAACAGGTACAACGGATCTTCCAAATCAATTACAATATTTTCTTATATGTTATAGAATAATAGTATTTATTACAGATAGTATTTTTATACTATTACTCTATAACTATCTCTACAATCTTCCTTTTTATGATAAGTATCTACCCAAAAGTTATTTTTAAAAATACAATATCTAATATTTTTTTCCTCTTTCCAAGTAGACTTACTAGTTGGTAATACTAGGTAAAAAGCAAAATGGTAGGCTTACTTGATGGTTACCATATATAAGATTAACAAAATCAGACTTATTATACAGTCACTACCTAGACTGCACGATTAATTTGATGGTTTTTATACACCCATCGATCCTAGGATGAATTTACTTACTCCTCTAGTTAAGTTAGTGCCTTGGCCTCTATCAAAGATTTCGCCAATTGTCTCGGACTTGTGGCAGGTCGCGTCAGGGTAAACAAATGTAATTTTACATAACATATTCATTCATAAACTGTTATTTGAAAAATTATCGAGAGTAAATTTATACTGAATCAATAATGCAGTCATTTGTAATTTTAAAGACATCCCATCGTTTGCTAAGCAAGAGAGTATAGTATTAACCCATATTCACAATTTTGCATAATACATTCTAATAAGCAAATCAAGTTTCTAGATATCACATACATTTCTTATTCGAGTCCGTGGTTCAACGTCCTGTAAAGGATAGAATGTATAGTGCCATGGTAATATCAACTTTATCACTGTGTAATAGGAGCTATAAATGCATCGGAACATACAAGAAGGAATTTATTAACGAGAATTCTAAGGGAATTTTCCTAAAACAACAACATTGGTTTTCAGTTTTGAATTGATCTTTCCATAATAATATTTAAAATCAACAACAGTTAGGTAAAGAAAGTTAGAGGGTTTGTTTGTAAAAATGTAGGTACAATACTTGAGTAACTTGAATAACTTCTAGTTAAATTAACAATTCCCAAATTCACGATAAAAAATTAAAAAAAAATCTTGAAAAATGTTATGATATATTTTATATTGTCCATCCGAAATACACACACACAGAAATAATTTGTCATTTAGTTTTGACTATTGCATGCATGTCTTTTTCTTAATATCAAAATTGAGAAATTTATTTGATTTCTAACTTTCGAACGAATAAAAAGTCCCCTAAAATCAGTCTAGTCACATTTATTTCTACCATTTCGGTCGAATAGCTACCAATCCTAAAATATTCGATTCGCTAGCTTCATATCGGTGTAATCCGATTGAAACCATAATCCGGCGGTGTGCCGACGAGAGCCCATTGTACACCGAGCCTGACTGCGGGCCGATGGACACTATAATCCGGCCTGTCTAGTTTCAAACCTCGACGTCAAAGGGATTTTAGAATCGCTTTTAAAAAAACTAGTATTAGGCTCTGGTATTATTCCCTGATCTGGCTATGTAGGTATATAAATTCGATTGGAATGCTACTGTTGAAATTTAAAGAGAAAATAGATTCCAATTTTAACGTTTTTTCTTTTAAACTTACAAGTAAAATCAGGCTAGGTATAATGAAATTAAAATATAGTGCAAACTATCGCATTTTACAAGCTTTATATTAGCTTCCACTGGATGTACCTATGTATGTGTAATTCGGGTGGAATCTTGAAATATAGATTAGACAAACTTCCTGGTTTCCGATTGATCTGATGATAGATTCAGAAGATGGCCATAGGAGCTATTGTGCTAAATAAGATAGACCCGTCGTATTTGGGCTCGTTTTACTTGTATTAGCTAGCACTCTTCCTTGAAGCTTATCTTACAAGAAATATTTTTAAATACTAGCTATATTTGAAAAGTTAAAATAAATTATTCTTCAATTTCTAGTAGATTTTAAATTCGAAAATCATCCGTATCAAACAAATACAAAATTAGCTTTGTGATGAATCTGTAACAAAGGACAATTTTGTAACAAGGAGATTTGAAATCGATAGGTCGTAGTTATTGTTCCACTCACAATAGTCGAGGTGTCGTAAATGTAACCGTTCTGTTCCCAATGATGCACTGATAAGTATTTTGAAAGAGTAAATAGATTGTTAAATTTTCTTTATGTTTTATTCATTTTTATATTTTATCTATAAGGAAAATGTATGTGTTGTTTGAATTTAAAGCACACATTTAATCCTCTATGTCTTATATATAAAAATAAGTCACAAAATGTGTTGCTAAGCGCATAACTCAAAAACGCCTAGTACCCCGCTCCGCATAATCAGATGCTCGATTCTGTCTTCAGCCGGGGTTCAGACCCTGAATGTGAGTGGTTGGAGGTTTTAGTGCGGTTCAACTTCCACATATTCTCCAACTCAAAAAAAACAGGATGAAGCATCGGCGAGGCTAAGTTCTATCAGTATTTTACTTTACACTATTCTGTAGATGTGTGTGTGACAACTTATTTATTTATGTTTTGAAGCGCAAAATCAGCACTTTTCGCTAGAAGAAAGGAAGCAAGAAAAATCTAATAATTGATACTTAATTGAAAGCGGCGCAGACGAAGTTGCGCGGGTCAGCTAGTATTTTATGAACTGAAGGCTGAAAATTTTTATCACACATTTTATGATTAGATTTTTTTTCAGTTATTGATGGAAAATAATAGATTATAGCATAGAGTAATTGTGGGAAAAAAGCAGTTGTGCTGATAAAAGTAACTATTTTTCATTGTGATCGACTGTTTGTGCAAGAAGATAGTTTACTATTAATTTGATTTCATATATTTCTTCATATATTATAATACATACAAAATGAATTTCGGATATAGGTATTTAAGAAATTGCAGCAGTACAGCGGATACATTTGGGACAGGCCGCGGAAAATATAGAAACTAAATGAAATTCAATCTAAATGTCAGAACGCTCTTTACGCCTGAGGCGCTGCAGGCGGATTTCCTTATTCATATTTGTTTTCACAGTCAGAATAGTCGTCGATTGAAGCCATAAATATAATTTAGTATTGAATCTTTTCTAACTTGTGCATAAACATCGGCTATTTTAAATATTAGCACTATATTGCTTTCTATAATTATTTTTCAATTTAAACTACGTATCGTAAGTCTCTACGATTTCAAATTCGATACTTTAACCTATACCTTTGATCATTCTAAGAATTAAACTTATACATATATCGATATATACCTACAAATAATACAGATCCTTTTGGGAAAGGAGCCGAGTTATATTATGTGTATGTACTAGCTTTTGCCCGCGACTTCGTTCGCGTGGACTTCAGGTTCGTCCCATATTATCAAAAATTATTGTACTCTGTGTTACATACTGATATGCTATATTGTGGTAAAGGTTCATTCAAATCCATTGAGTAGTTTTTACGTGAAAGAGTAACAAACATCCATACAAACTTTCGCCTTTATAATATATATTAGATTTATACATAAACCTTTTGAAGCAATGCCAATTGTTGGCCTTTGGTTTCCTTAATACATATTGTGTTCAGGTGTAGTCTACCATTCCTTTCTAATGCCATAGAGAAGCTTCACATATTTTTAAAAGTTTATCCATCTGCAATACGCAAGTTTCGTTTGACTGCTTCATGTAGAAGAAAGAAAACCATATTCTTGAATTCGAAATATTTTATTTAAACCACAGATGTATGACCCTAAAATGTATCAAATAAGTATTGAGATCGTAAACCGTACAGACGGTTGTAAAGGCAACACAGCTTACCGGCTGCGAAACGGCTCCTTTGCGAAATATTTACAATTTGAACAACGAAACAGAGATGTCTGTCTGCAATTCCGTAACATAGTTTACCACAGATTAATATACTACGGAGTTGAAGCATAGATCCGATATTTGAAGTTTGTGTTCTTGCGTAATGAAAGGTAGGTAAGATATCTCGGCTAGGGTTTGCTATGGTCAAAAAATTTAACGAATTCTGAATTTTGAACAATTCTGATTTGTGTATAAAGCTTTCTTTCTGCAAAAGAACTCTTATTAACTAAATTCGCTAACTATATCAGTCTACTGTTGCACTGTCAGAATTAATAAAAGCCTCTTCGAAATTTAAATCTATACTAGTCTATACCTACTAATGTTATAAAGCTGAAGAGTTTGTTTGTTTGTTTGTTTGTTTGTTTGTTTATTGGTTTGTTTGAACGTACGAATCGCAGGAACTACTGGTCCGATTTCAAAAATTCTTTCACTGTTGGAAATTCCGTTTATCGAAGAAGGTTATAGGCTATACTTTGTTCTCAAAAAAATTAGGGTACCGTATGAAAACATCGAATATGTAACACAAGGTGAATAATCGAAAACCTATTTATGCGTACGCTGCAAAAATTATCGACAGTAGAACAAAATGATGTACTGCTGCGACAGCATATATCTAACTATCATAGTTTAGTCGCAATAACCGCTTTTATGTTTATAAAAGTAATATTTCGCCCTGAGTTTGAATTTAACGTTAAACGAGTATCGTTATATTATTAACCCTATTACCCAAATTAAGTATTATATTATCAAGAGTATCAATGTAGAAGTAAATTACTTTTCGTTTTATTCCAATCGGACTTTTCGTTTAGAAGTTATCACGAGTATAAAACGCAATGGATATGTGGGTGCACTTCAGGCCGCGCGAATAATAATGCGACGCCATTGCGAGTACTGTTTGAACCCCTTTGTAACGCTTTGTAGGTCAGCTAGTTATAATATATATTGTAATGCAATATTATAACTTGATACGTCTGTTCTAAAATAATTGGACTCACTTAATATATTTTTGTCGTTTGCGCATATTTTCGCGAACTTATTTAAAATAACAACTCTATATCTAAGTGAAAAATCATTTAATATTTAACGTAGGTAATCACCATCGAAAAAATCAAAAGATGATGCTTCTTGCGAAAAAAGTGAAACAATACACATAGGCAATACTCATACCCATAAATTACAGGAGTGAGATCCCAAGCAACACTAGTGTTAAATATTTACAGCAAGAACAAGCTTCGTTCGAAAAATAAAATACTTTGTAAGATTCGTTTACGACTTGTAGAGGTTAGAGTGCAGAGGAATGTTACGTTTAAGTATTAAGACCGTGTTTTATTTGCAACCAGCGGTCATTGGTGACTGTGAACCATGACATTCATCAACTAAAATTAACAACCGTAAAGTTCTTTAGGACTTAAGACTAAAAAAATAAGTTAATTTTGCTAAAGGAAAAAGGCCAGTATATGTAATTTCATTAAATTTATAGCCAAGGGGCCACCTGATCGTAAGTGGTTACCGTCGCTCATTAACCTCTGCAATGTCACACAGTGGGGACACTACCTACGACCTAATTTTAAGAACTTTATTTACCATCTTTTAAAAACAAAAGTTATGGCGGTCTTTTTTAACCGAAATACAATTTTCTCAAAATAATTCAAGTTTGATTAATTTACTAGAGCGAACTGTTTCTCCATAACTGTACTTTTAGTGCCAAATAAAGTCGTGCATTTCGTCTGAATTTCAGTGCTGCTACATTTTATTGTCCGCGTCCAAAGCAGACAGCTACTTTAGGGAATTCGTAGGCTTCTCATGAATATAAAATGTTATCCGGTCGCTTCCACCGCACCGAAACCTAGCCAAAATGGCTAGGTATATTGGAAAATTCTTACACCGTAACTATTTTCCATAAGTTAGGCGATATTGCGATCTTTATCACTTACCCTTAGTAAAAATGTTATAAGATAAAGTCACATTGGTAATTAAAGATGAGTTATTTAAATTGGAGAGAAGGAATAGAAAGAATAGAGTCAATAGAATCAATTTGAAAAACATTATTTTGTGAAAATACATTTTACATATCTACAAATTAGAAAGAATCATGAATCTCTGTTCGTTATCAATTAGTTTCATTTGTCATTAATAATATAATTTAGTTATTTATTTAAAGACTAGAAAACACAATAAATAAATGCACGTGAATGTACCTATTCTACACACATCGTCACCAGTATTTCACATGACAATTACAAGCAATTCCAAACCGTCAAGTTGTCAGGTTACTCTCGTCAATAGTTCCTGTGGCATGCGGTGTCCAGTGTCCGGGACGTCCTTCCGTTCCGAACACGGCTCAATTCAATTTGCGAACACAACAAAGGCTTGTGGTTTCGGAAAACGAGCAGTCCCATCGTCCAAATCACATTCCGACCACTGTGTGGTGGAACATGCAGGTAGGACCGCAGAAAAACTGTACAGAGGAAAAACTTCTTACAAAACGGTCTGACTAATTTATACTTATGCAATACGCATGAAGCGAAACTTTTGCTGGTGGCTTTTGAGAAACGTAGATAAAGCTGAAAATATTGTTTTTTTGAACGTGCTAATCACAGGAACCGCTGGTCTGATTATAATATATATTTTAATGTTGAATAGTCCACTTATTGGGGAAGGTTATAGGTATTATAAATTTAAAAAACTATTAGGGATCGGTACTAAAATTTAATCAATGTAATACTAGGTAAAATTTGTCCCCCTTTGTGGTGCAGGCAAAGTTTCGCGGTTCAGTGCAAAAATGAAATAGAAAACCCTTAATAACCGGATTTGTTGACCCTCGTGTCAATGATATCTCTTATAAGAGTGGTACGTACATAATCTTAACATCTGTATGGCACATATGTGGGGTGTGAGTAGATTGGAATAGAATGACTTGTATTGCCTCACACAGACGCATTTAATCAATTAACTGATAGGCACTTGTGTGGATAGAGATTAACTCGAATGCTGAATGACCATTTTGACATTCTCGCAATTTTATTGTAATATTGACACGCTACCGCGTGTGTACCATGTTCAAGAAAGAGAACTGGCGAGCAGCACTTTGTGTATTACACGAACCATTTGGTCTGTCTTGGCTAGTTTTTAGCCTTCGCAAATTCTAAAGCTACAAGTATTTGACGGTTCTCATTTTATAATTCCGAAAATTTAGATTGTTGGTAGAAACTAGCGATCATACATAATTATTAGTTGTTAGGTTTATAAAAACCAGCCAAATCAGACCTTAGGCTACATAACATTGTCTTAGGTTCATCATCATTGAACTTGGCACCCATTTTGATCTTACTTCTTTTGTCGTTGAAGTCATTTATCATACATAATCTTGAATTTGGCTCTCATTTAACATTTATGTTTTTGATTGGATTACATATTATATTAGAAGTAGCCATGCATTTTTACTACAAATACCTATTGTTATTTTAAATATTAATCAAATGTTACTTTACGGGATTCAGTTATTTTTGTAAATAAAGAATAAAAAATTGCATAATGATGTTATCTTTAGGTTCAAGTGTTCGACATCGGAAAAATAAATCCAAAAATAATTGGCCTTGGCAAGCATGTTCTTCTGCGAGAGCTTATTACCGAGGGAGAAGGTTTTCCATTATAACGTTTTTTGTGGAATAATGTTTTTCACATAAAATTGTAATCGTTTCCATTTTGTAACTGTTCTAATTTCCATTTTGTCGATAGAAATTGTTTGAAGATTATATTAACGCTGTTTTATATTACCTACAGTCTAATGAAACATCTATAAATGGCCTATCTAACACAAAAAGATGAAAATTCCAACATCAAATTTAGTTTCTTTCAATCATCACGTTGGACCAAATTCTCTTACTAATTAATATGAATGTAAAATTTTTGGAGTAATTGAGACCCATCAGTCGAACGTATCTCAATTTGCAGAGTTATGGCTGCGTGCAGACATCCAATTTCTGGTCGTTAATTAAAGTCCTTTGCGGGCTGACATGTTTGCCGGTATTATGAAAGGGATATTTCCGCATTGGGGTAGCTACTGCCGTGTATTGGTCGACAGAACGTAGTATGTGAGTGGTTATGTATTAATGTTTACTATGAGTCTGCTTTAAGGGAAAATATTTCGGGAAGAAATTGGCTGCAAATGACGCAGAATCGGTCGATGTGGTGAAGTTTGGGGAGGCCTATGGTAGCATTGGACGTCGATGAAGAAGATTTATTTTCTAATATTTTGTTTAAGCAATTTTCCCAATGTTTAATATTTCGTATTAGAACAGTACTTCTATATGTACCATCAGTAAAATTATTATTACATCCTGTACAATCGTCAATATTCGTTTAAGATTTATTTTAGTGAAGTTGTGTGAAGTAACGATACATATACTCGTACATATCCAACACATCTTTAAAGTTCCGGCCGAACTTGTGTTTCAAACATCTGCCTTTAGAAAGTGTCGACTATATTATTATAGGTCATGTGACTGGAATTATTCAGTAAATATGCCTATTTAATCTTTATAATACCTACAAATGAAAAATGCTGTTATTTTTTTACAGTAATTGCAAAATTGTGAAACAACATGATTAATAAATTACATACATTAAGTTAGTATATAAATGTACATATGTTATTAAAGTAACGTTATAAATTTGCTTCTTGATCGTTCTGTTATCTAAGTACCAAATAATTAGGAGAACGAAAAACCCGGGATTTGGTATTCCCGGGAGATTTTATCGGCAATCGAGCCAACGATACCTAATTGCGAAACCGAATAAAATTGCTTATTAAGTTAACGTAACAAATACTAATTACAAAAGTTAATAAGCAGAATAATTTACGTACATGATGATGCTTTGTAAAAATATTACTCATTACCAGTTACATTATTTATCAGCACGTTACTTACGGTACTTGTAAACAGGTAAATCTAATCGATATAGTTTTATGTAACTGATAACTGTACAGTTTGTATTTGTTTCTATTTCCGATGTGAATCTAAACAGCTGATAAAAAGTGAGTGGTACTTTCTAATCTAAGTATTGTGATTTGAAAGTGAGTTACCAGCAGAGCTAATTCATCAAAGAAATTACAATTTATCTAGGGTTACTAACATTCTATCTATTTGTAAAATAAGCTTATATTTGCTAATTTAAATAAGCTTACATGAACCTTGAAAATAATTATGCATATACAACAAAATCGTAGGAGTCAGCGGAAATATATTTCATGATTGGAAAAATCTGTTTTTTTTTCGAAATTTTCCGACATGTAGGATGTACACGACATTGCAGGACGCGGAAAGTAAGGTCGAACGACTTATTTTTCCACACTCGGAGGATTGATGCGGCTTAACCTCGGAAATAAGTCTATTGAGAACATTCCCAGAACACTCCTTACTTTGATACACAAAACGACAAATAGAACTCGGTAAAGAAAAAATGAGGATGGGAAGTGGGAAGCTTATGCCATATTATAAATACACTACAATAAAGTAGAGGTTTTCGTTAATGTTTCTGGATTTAATTTCGACCCGAAGACATTTTAAACGAGGCATTTCGACATTTCGACATTTCGACCTCTTTAAACGAGGTTTAAGAAAAGTCCTGTATGGGTAGGTGATAGATAACGGCCCCTCTTTGCCCTGGCATTGCAGAGGTTCATAAGCGACGGTGACCGCTTACCATCGGGTGGGCCGTAGGCTCGTTTCTTGTAATAAAAAAAAAAGTTACTTTGTATATGTCTTCTCCTTATCGACATATAGGTACCTATGTCATCTTCTTCTAAAACCTTATAAGACTGGGTATTACTTTATCTAAGACCAAGTTTGTAACAATGAATAAGCTTTCCATCATGTTGTTACGGTTAATCGGATATTTTCATTTTTTATAGTTCAATGTACGGCAGGTTGGCACCCCTAGAACTCCGCAGTACACGGTAAATTACTGATAACGAGCACAAATATAAATAACTATATAACCATTTCCAAATTGACTATTTCGCTTTTAAATGAACAAATTCTACATAGTATACAAAATATTTTAAGAAAATTAAGCCTAACTAAATTAAACATAAACTTTAAAGATTGAAGTTAAAAATGTATCATATAACTTCACGCTACAATTCCATAGGTTTATGATACCTATCTATATATTAATATTTATGAACTATTCAGAATAATTATAGTTATAATACGGCGGTAACTAGTAGTTAATACTAGTAGAGAAGTAATAATTAACTACTTAGATAATTTTCTAAGCTGCGATTTCAGTATGCCTAAATGTATGACTACACTTTCAACTTATGTGTTCCTTTACGTCCAAAACATATTACACATAATAATAATGTTATAAAATGTTTACACATAGATCAATGAATCAACATGCTTTGACGTTATTCCAATGATTCAAACGTATTGTAAACTAGTCATTATAATTCTATACAATTTTCCTGTTATAAAACAAACTAAACATGTTCGAAACTTCGATTCACCGTTAATAACACAAAACCAAAAAGTGATTCGCAAAAATATGCCATCAACGTAAGTAAGATGCCATGAACTCAACTTAGGCTATTCTCAAAAAAACGGACAGTTTCAGCTATTTATAGAAACCAGTTTAACGAGTCCGGCCCTGTCTGGAACCGTACAGAGGTGAAACGAGACGAAATGAGACGAATAGTTAATTCCCATCGGACGAAAAAGGACGGAGAATTCGCGAAATTCTCATTCGGAACGAGTGCGGACCCTGTGTCGGCATCCGTGTCCAAAATTTTGAATGCCGTTCACAGTTATAATAACGATTGATGGTACACTATTCGAAGTTAATTGGCGAGCACAAACACGGCTCCGTGTTATTAACGCTTTAACGTTCCCTCGCAACATAAACATTTGAATGTCTTCTGCAATAAATTAATGTTTAATACGAACTCTAAACGTTGGTTGTTTCAAGTTGTATTTTTGATGTGTCCGTTGACGTCATTTTTCATAGTTGACTTTGAACATGTGAACTTATGGAATAGATAAAAAAGTACGTATTAATAAGTTGCAATAAAAACAATTCATAAACTTTACCTTCCATACATACATTTTAGACTCTACATTATTCAGCCAACTTAAGTGATCATAAATACCTTTCCTTATTTTTAAACTACTTACTTAAAATCTAATCTTACCACCTAGCTATAAAATAAACTAATGATAAAAACCAATACGTTTTGACTGCAAACAATGACCTGCCTTACCATAGTATCGATTTTTTGGACAAGCTAAATTTGCATGGTTGAATCATTCTGGCCGTGTGAAACTTAATACTATGCTGTTGCTAAGGCCCGCTGTAAGCCGTTTAGCAATACCAAAAATGATCCGTTCACCGCCCGCAATGACTTTCACTTTGAAACACAACCGTGAAAAAATGTATACTAGTAACAGTGGTAACTAGAGTAAACTAACTTTAACATGTAGTTGGATCTAATTATGAATTTAAAACAGAAATTATTAAAGTTTCAATTGCACTTAAATGTAATGAAGATGTGAACAATATCTAAATTATAATTATAATAGCAGTTGTAAACTGCTAACAAGTTAACGGTTGGGAAGTGGTTCTACTGTGGCATTACATAACTAATACAGATAAATATTTTAAGTTGAACTTAACTTTTTTCTTCTAATTGAATTTCTCCTATTAATCAATCACATTATATATTACGAGAATATTAAAAAATATTTAAAAGTGCTCCTTACATTTTCTCCCTTAAAGTACTAAGGAAAATCTTGACATTAGTAATTCAGGCATTCTCATTAATCACATCATTTTACAGTTGGTAGTAGACGCTTAAACATGAATCTACTGTTTATTTAGAATTAAAATACTTGACTCACGATAGCGAGATAACCCCAAATATATCTCTTAATGAGATTTTAATTAAGCTTCGCCGAAACGTTTTATATTACATCACTTTCTGCCTCAATTTAGTGATAATTTTGAGTGATAAAGGTCGTTAGCTCCCAAAACGTTTACTATTCAGTGTCTAGGTCACACTCGGAGTATTGACTCATTTATTGTTTTTACGAGAATGATAAAAAATTGAAACGTTTGCGTGGATTTGTAAATAATGTTTTTATCACATTTTCATTCATAAATGTCGAAGATAACACACTCATTTGTAGTATATTCAGTATTTTAGTACAAAATAGTCGTAAAATATACTAACAACATATATGTACCTACGTAAAGTGATATCCCTATTTGAAAAATCACGTTTTATACTGTAAACATGAACATTTTACGTTTGATAGAAAAAAACTCTGGTAGTAGCAGACTTATTTATTTAAATTGACTTACTTCTTCAATCTTCAAATCTTAAGTTTTCAACTTCCCCTCTTCATCATCACTTCATCTCTTTAACCCTTTATCATCCCGGACGAGCCCCCAAAAGTTGTAGGAATTGAAAACTCTTCTTGTATATAATATTAATCTTTAATCGGTATTTACAACATCCATCTTTATTCACGTCTTCTCGTAAACTGTCATTTGACATTCATAAACAACTAATCCTAGAGTTGCGAACTTAAAATAAAACCTTCTTCTACTATTCTACATTTATACTTATTTAATACTGTCTACTCGAGATTAAAGCTACCTGACAACAACCAATCCAGTAAAATAAGCTAAATTTTAGAATCAATTACCACAAGCTCCAAGGATACTAAAATATGGAACAAATTAGTCGAGTCTTAGTCGGTTCGATTTTATGTTCCACCGCAAACCGCAACCGCTTAGGGGCAACTCTTTCCATACAAAATGACGTGATACGTATAAAATTGGAGATAATCGATTGCTAAGGGATAAAACTTGAGAAATATTCATATTATTGGTTTTAGATCAGTATAAAACGGGAATCGAAGTGAACAATTCGACCGCTAAAGACTTAGGTCACTTGTGTATAACTTATCACAACTAGGTACATAGATGGCACGTGGTTTTATCATTATACTCTTACTTGTACATTGTGATCACTACAATATCCTTAGATAGTTTAACAATAATAGTAAAATTTGTCCAGTAAGGCTATAAGATTTTTCACATGTAGTTTTTCATGTACTCATTTCATTACAAATCTCTTCTTTTTGTCTATAAACATTAGATTAGATATAGATTAATGAGAAGGATTTTAAAACTATTTGAAAGTATGTGAAGTCTCCTCATATTCATTCATCTGCTAACGAGATCTGAGCCCAGGAGTGGACAGTGTGTATATTTGTGTGTGTGTGGGTGGTAGTATATTTTACTGTATTGATTACTTTTTTGTATACCATACAAATATTTACATTCATTCTTTGAAATACCACAATCGATAGCCTTACACATTGAACATAAAACGCAAAGTTCAAACAATAAATAATGTCAAGAACGAGAATATAAAAGCAGTCGAATGTACAATTGTGTTTCGACTAATGAAAGTGTACGTAATAATCTATGCCGCAGGTATTGTGTCGCAAGCTGGCTGGTTTCTAATGGCGAACTCGCCGTAACGGTACTTAAGGTGCGCCTCTATAACAGGTACACTTGATTGAGGTGAGCACTCCGGTACCTCTGCATCGCTACCTACCACTCGAAGGTCATACTATCTATGAAAACTGAGTGCAACTATACAACGCGCACACACGCGACTGTGTTCAATATGCGCAAGAATGACATTGCAATTTCTTTTAATATTAACAATAAGATTTCAATATAATTAATAGTTTTCTTTTTAAATAGAATTACTTAAGAACTTGTTTCATGAGAGCTGCATATTTTCATTTAAATCAAAAGTAATTGTTGTCAAAATATCATGTAAACAATAGGAACAAGTAGGTACTGTAGCAATTAATTACCTTCAGCTGCTGGACTCAGTTTTCTTTAGGACAGTTGTTTTTGGTCCATCAAATTTATCCAACGCAGGTGATGCAAATGCATGTATGCTGGAGAAGAAAAAAGTGGAAACTAAATTATTAAATATTTGTTTCTTATGGGGTTTTAAATCAACTGCAATTCAAATTTAAATGATTTATTTTTACTGTCGATTCTAGTTCTATTAACTCAGATACCTACATAATTTAATTCATTTAATTTGCTCTTTGCGCCACATTGCGTTACATTTAGTAGTGACGGTATGAATGGTATGCAATAACTGTGCAAGTAAACTATTTTGCAAGTTTTCCTCTCGCTCAGTTCTGGTATTTATTACTGTATCAATTTGCAATGATAACTTAAATTATTGCTTAAATGATTTTTCATTAAAAACGTAATGACATCAAATATATACCTACAATTTATCTCCAGCTCTAGATCTAATTAAGGATTATTGTTGAACTTGAGTAGGTACTAACTACGAGTATATTTATGTATAAGTTCACACATGTTACGAATATATCAGTTAAATATAAGTTCTACGACGGTTATCAGGCTGACTCACATTTAGCTCTCAGCAAATTAATTGATAATGTTAATAGATAATGTTCAATACACAATATTTAAAATGTATGACGCAATTCAGCATTTAAAACGAGTGTTATACGATATAGTAAGAAAATGTTTGTGATTTTCAGCTGAGTTTACGAACTGGGGTATGATTTAAAAGTGTTTAGAAAATTGTTACATAATATGCATTGTATAAATTGGTTTTTTTAACTACTCTCTCCTCTATCCGATTAACATTAACACACATTTTGTAACTTATCTATTGTAAATAATCTGTTACTTTTATCCTTTCTTATCCCATTGAAAAGGAGTTGGAGCAATCTTACTTTCTTCATTTCCTCATAATCAAGCATAAGTAATCTGTCATAACAGCCATCCATCTTTCCTCTTACAACCATCAGCATTCATTGACTAATATACCTAATGAAAATAAACACAAACCATTACGCTCACCGGTAAATACGAAGTCATGCAATTTTCCCCTAACAGTTCGTTCAAACCCAGACTTTTATATTGATGTAATAATCTTTCCGATTCAGCCACAATCAAAGGCAACGTTTTGAAGTTCAATTTATTCATGAGACCCCTGTTCCGGATATTGAGACAGCCAGATTGTACCTGACATTACTCTCATGGCTTAGGGCGAGTGCTACAAGACACGTATTGATGATATAAGTATCACGAGGAGAAACTCTATCTACTCGTACTAGATGAGCTGGCTAATTTTTCACATGTCGATGTAATCTCGAATCTAAATAATTAACTTACAGTATTAATTAAATTTCCTAATAAAAATAATCCACGAAGTTTTTAAATATTTTAACATCATTTTTAAAAATCAACTGTAAAGTGACTCAATATCTTATTCAAATTTTGCTTAAAAATTCTTAGTGAGTACTGAAGTGTTATTTCAGGATTATATTTCCTTTGGCAAAAATTCTGTTGTTGTGTGAGCGCGCCTCAATTTGCATTATTTTTCCATCCAGATTTGTCAGTTACATTTTGTACTCCGACGACAGGTCACCCTTTGTTTTGTTTGTAGTCTTTGTTTGAACATTTTAAAAAGCTTTTTGCAAAATGTATACGAAATTAAGTAAATAAATAAAACAGAATAAAAGAATACTCATTGTTCTTTCAACGATTCGTGTAAGATGAGGAAACAATTTTTTCGTTAGTCTGTAGTCTGTAACACATGTAGTTTTGATTGTATTTATATTCATTGTTTCAAATCTCAGTAAGGTGTCAAATTAAGTATTTTTTAAGGAAGGCAAGTTGCAAATTGACAGCAAGTAAAGTAAGTCGATAAGTTAAAACCTACTTCATCTAGTTAATTAAAAACTGTATTATTTTAAAATACATTCGTAAGATTTCTAAGAGCTAAGTTGCCTGTAAATTGCAATGTTCAGGGACATGAAACACAAGAAGAAAAAGCAGCTATTCTAATACAATTAATAAGACAAAGAAAACAATGAAGTGTAATTCAGTTGGCACCGCAACCCTACAAATGCGTAATGTAAAAACAAATTAAGTATTCGGGTACATAGTTAACTGTACTGGATCGTGTTATCGCTGCGAGCCAGGCGGGACAGCGGGCCGGCCTCGCGCCCGCGCCGAAATACGACGATGTCATCGCTCTTCGCTCTTCGTGGCCCACTTACGGCGATATTTCGATAGTCGCATCGACTGGGTTGCCAACGATGCTACAAAAAATACCGATTGTCTATACACAACTCTCTAGATAAGTAATAACCTGGAGAAACAAAGATGCAATCGATTTTAGAAGTCTACTGTAACAGTTCAAATGTATAAGTACCAATCTAATTCTTTTACAACAAAGACTGGCTATAAATGGCTGAAAAAGAGTGAAGGGATCATTAAACCAATCGAGGTACAAGAATAATTGCTAAATCTTAGATGATGCAGATGAAAGTGATTAAACATCTGACTGGGCAAGTCTACGGCGTCTCAAGGGTTGTTTTAAACTTCTGCACATAATAAATGTACGTCAATGAACCGAAACGAACGACGTGCTTGCTGAGCTGTTCATGCGTTCAAGTGCAAAGCAATTTAGAAGGCAATCTCTCCCCACAGTTTGGATAACGGAAGAACCGATAGATCTTTAAGGCGCAGAGGGTTTAACATACGACAAGACTAGTCTAGACTATTATAGAAAGAAAGAAAGAAAGATGTTTAAGATATTAAAAAACTTCAGTAAAATCGCGGCTGTTTTGGTTAGTGTTTTTGTGATTTTGTTTTTTTTTATCTGTTATATTGTACTGTGGGTTTCCCATATAAATAAATAACTGATTCAAATTGAAAGAGTATTTACTTTATTACGATTTTTATTCAATTTGTTTGGTTTGTATCTGCTTTCAGACAATATCGGTGAAAATGAAGGAAAACTAGGGAATGATCCTTCTCATGATGCTGATGAATAAAATAGGTAATTACACTAAAGAATGTTTAAAATATGATACTATTTTATGTAGTAATCTGTGCACATAAAATATTTCAAAATTTGAGTTCGCTAATAATAAAAAGGTGATATGTACTGATAAAGTCCATGTTGATAACGATTGATAGCAATCGCGAATGTACATTATCACTAAAATGTGTGTTGTTAAATACCAAACCAGTTAGATTCGTGGTAATTTTAGGTTTTTATAAAACAATATCTAAATGCATTATCGATAACGCAGACTTTAGTTTACTGTAACATAAAATTATAAGTCTCAATGTATTTGAAAATTCTTTCATGAATTTTCTGCTACAAACTTCAGATAGTTTCAAAACTCTTTTGCGAAATAATTCTTCTTTATTCTAAATCCCAATGATAGTGTGACTTGTATTGTCGTTCCTAATAGCACCCTTTCTTATTCACAAAGTGTTTACGTAAGCTTTCTTCATTGAGTACCAAAAAGCTTTACAACACATACATTAGTCAATAGTTGGTCACACCTGTCTGTAACGTACCACAGCCAAACGTACTATTTAATTCTGTTCACGGCTTTTTTAACGAACGTCACCTGGCCTGGGTCACTGCGACCCACGACTCAAACACGTTTCAAATTTGAATACGTTTATACAGTTAAATATTGTTATTATCTGGTAACCGTTAGTTCAAGACCTAGCCTACATATACTATGTGAGTTAGGCTTGGTGTTTGCAAGTGTGGGTGTGTTAAGATAGCTGTAGGTGTACGTCATTCGGTCACGTCATCGTTTCGTTCGCTACTTATATAGTCAGTCGTTTTCATGATTCATATTAATGTTTATAATATGATGATGCTATAAATGAGATAATTTTGTAATTATAGGTCTCTTTTGTTAGTATTAACATTTAAGTTGAATAGGTTTTTAAGAAATGTTCTGGATTTGTTTACTAGTATGGGTCTTTAAACCAATGTACATCTTTTTCGTAAAGTACTCTTTAACAGTTAGTCTTCAATGAAACTACTTTTATGAAATTAATTTTCAAAGCATTACAAAAATAAAAACTCTTTAAATTATATTTAAGAATAGTTCTGTATAATGGGCGATAGGTAGTGCCACTTAATGCAATGGTATCACAGTTCTTTGATACTTCTTCTTAAAAAATATGACACACACATTAATATTTCCAATCTCCAGCAAAACTGCACGGAACTGCTAAATGCAAAATGAGTTGATAATATCGAGATAATATCGTAGGGTTACTAGGCACTCTTTCCCATCGCAGCGGCTCACTCTTGTATATCAACAATTAATCCTTTAAAAGAATCAACAATGGAATTCTCCGCAGTATGGTCGTAACCATGGCAACTACACTCCACGCCAGCTTCGCAACGGATTTATCCCTGTACACGTACATTGTACAGATGTAAATTAACTAATAATATTGAGTAGAAAAGTAGCAGTTGTCGTTCTCGTTCGCTATTTGGCCAACATCCAGCATTATATTTAAACTGTACACAAGCAACTGACATTTTATGAAGGGGTTTTGTAACATTCTCCACGCTTACTTTGGTATATTGTACAACTAATCTTAATGTGCATTTATCATGTAGTTGGAGGTAAGGTTAAAGTTCGTTATGTCTACTCGCCTTCGCATCTCCTCGCTTTGAGGCATTATTATTTTATAAAAGTATAGTACTACACTAAAATATTGGAACGAAGTTGTGAAAGGGGGCTAGACGGAAAAAAATCTTACGAAAAGTTGTCACGACACTTTTTTGTTTTAGATGATTTTCGCTAGATGGCGCTGTGATCAAAATATTTTAAAACACGTTCCTTATCGCGCGTTACGTTAGGAAAAAATATATAAGATATCTTTTAATCGAAAGAAACTTCGTTCTATTCGAGTGTCCCCCTCTCAAGTTTTTTTTTATATTAATTAATTCTCAGACTGTTACTTTTGTATAAATAAAAACAAAATATATAAAAATGGATTAACTCCGTAAAATCAGTAACAGTGATGCTTGTTGAGTCGGTATACCAAATGAAAGTCAATTAACTCGAAATCATTGAAATTTAGGAAAATGTAAGATTTATGATAAAAAAATTAACCAATAAGAGTTTCAAATTTCAATCAAATCAAAACATATACCAATCAAATCAATTCAAGGAAATGTGATAAACATGGTATTTCTTGACACTCGTATTTATGCGTTATTTTTGACGTCTACAAAATAAAATTGTAAAAAGTTTTTTAGTTTGCATTTTTTAGTTTCCATTGAATAAGATTCAAAATATATAATTTTATACGTAATCTAAATCAAAAGAATATAAACGAAGTTTCCAGATTAGAATCTAAGTATTTATAGTACTGGTAACCTACTACGCGCACCTGTTTAACTGTGCTATGTCGCAGTGAAGTTAAATATACCGTTACAAACTATAGGGACACATAGTAATACTAAAACGAGAAATACGTTATTAATACGCTTTTGAACTGCTCTAACTTAGCGTCCGAACCTCGGCTAAAGCTAGAACCCAGGACGGGGTTATACTGGACGACACGATGCGTTACGACTGTCTTTCCTCTGGTGTCCCCGAGGATTGATTTGTAGGTATTAATCTAATTTGAGTAAACTCTTTAAGTCTAGACTATATTAGGGTTTATTTAAAACATTAAAATGTATTAAATTTCTATAAACACTCGCGGTTATCTACATCAGTTACACTATTACTAAACGGGTTCTTACCACGATTATTTTTAATTAGTTTTACGAAAAATTAGTTAGACGAAAATAAAGTCAAAAAATCTAGTTTTGAGACGAAAGCGGGTAGACAGATTTGTCTGCTCTTAAATGGCGCTTATAGGCGCTTGAAACAGTGCTGAAATTTCGGGACCGCTCAATTAAAAATAATCGTGGTAAGAACCCGTTTAGTAATAGTGTAAGTGATTAAAATATATTATTCTCAAATCACAGAATACTGAAATAAATATCAGTATAAAATATTAATTTTCTTGTCCTTCGAAACTAATCAGTTATAGTGACATAACATATTTACAAATATTTTATCCACTTGAAATTATAAATATTACTTTGGCTTTTTACTCCTTGTCAATAATATATTATCTATGCCATAAACAAAGTAGAACCGATATTACTCCTAAATTATACGTTCATGTAATATTTAACATTACCCTTAATATATTAGTAAGATAAACATTTATTACATTAAATTCACGCATATACTATGTTTGGTGAAGTTTAATTTTAACGAAGTCAAATAAAATTCCAGTTTCGGTATCAATTTCCGGAGACTAAAACCTAAAGTACATTTTACTTTGTTAATAAAAACGATAAGTTACATTTTGTATATTTTACATACTTAATATAAATTACAAACCACTTTGTATTTGGATCCACACAATTTATTTTTTAATTTTTTTATTTGGGTAAGCGAATAGCTACATATTATCTTACAACTAAACTTAATATTGATAAAGCACATCTTACTACTATGGAACCAGCACCATTTACCTCAGATAACGTCAGGTGTCCATTGATGTAGATAGTAGAAGCCACCAATCCAGGTATCGACAGTTTCGTTGAGTCAATTCCCTTAGCCTTTCGACACGCAGCTACAATGTTAGTTTTCCAAATAAATAAATGTTGTCTGGCATGAGTCTAGTCATGCACTTAACGACTATATTTTTATTTAATTAGACTTTGAATTCAATATGCTAAATGCAGTATTGTCAGAAGCGTCGCAGAAACTTCGTCAGAGTCACAAAAATAAATCTCAGTAAAATATGCTTATTTACGATTACACACATAAACCTTCTTTTTGAATTAATGTAGTGAAAACAAAATGGAAAATTATTAAAACGAGTAAAATTGGCTCTGACATTTTATTTTATTAAACCAATCAGCCGAAAATCGTGTGTCGCGAACAACTGATGTGACATCAATTTAACAATCCATTTCCATTTATGCGAAGTGCAGACCTATTAAAACACGTTGAAAAGCGGAAAACTCGTGTTCAGACATGCTGAAATGACAATAAAATATTTTCAGCCATTATTTACAAACGTGCCTATTAGTAGAGTTTATGTATGTGACGTATTTTCAAAACGACTGCTGTCAATACTGAAAATATAATACCTGTGATTTTATTTTATTTTCTTCTTTTTGTAACTTTTTGTATTATTGTAAAAAAAAAAAATTTTAGTATTTCAAAACTTAATAAACTGAACCACGGTATATCTTTCATGTAGTTTTAAACTTAATGAGCATGATTACTATTATGTTTACTTACTTGAACACCGTGCAAAAGAATAACACAAACAAAGTAAATTAACTTACTTTACAATTATAACTTAAATATTTACAAGCACTTTCTTAGAGGAAAATCGACGATAATCCAATTGTACCTCAATTGGTAGGTAGGTATGAAAGTAAAGCCATCGATTAATGTCTTTGGATGCGGCAGCCCGGCGGCAAGGTTAGATCACGGGGAATAATGTACTTAGGGGAACTCGCTCCAAGATCAACAGAGCATTTGAAAGAACTGATTCGTGTTTGTTAAGAAAACAGTTTACCGTGATTCTTTTAGACTATTAACTTAAACTTATGTTTGGGAAATTTACTTGGAAAATGTTGAATTAGTTGTAAAATTATATTATTGATTTACTTGTTTTAACATGACATAAAACAACAAAGAAAATTAAAAAAGACGTGCCTGAGGAACCAGCGCAGTTTTTCTCGGAATGGATGCGTAACTTTGGCTAACTGGTGGTTTTTTTTTTTTACTGATGGTAAAATGTAGTGTCCACAACTACTTTGAAATAAATACTTTGGCATTGGTTTTAATTTTTGTCAAAGTGATGGAATATCTTATCGTCATCTTCATCTTTTCATGTAAAAAAAATTGGAAAAACTTCAGGAAATATAATAAAAATGAGAAAATGCCCTATTTATTTTGTGAGTCAGGTAGCCAATATCTCTAACAATGTTAAACAATGTTTGAGATTAATCATTTATTTCGAAGTCCGGAAGTTTCTGATCAATCATCTTCCAGAGAATCCGGTGTATTGTACGTGATTGTATTACGAAACTTTGATAAATAACTACCTGGAACTTTGAATTCGTAAATATGGATGAAAATACGAGAAGCAAATAGGTAGTGATAAATATTATAGGAAGGGTTCCAAGAACTTTGAATTACAGGAGTATATCCCTAGTAGGATCTTATTTCTGATGATAATATAATAATAACAGTTAATAAGACACTCGGATCTTTGTCGGGTATGAAACTGTAGTATAATCTCCATTTTTGAACAGGAGGAAATAATACGACTTCCACCGATAATATAAGACAGTAGGTGACGTAATACGAGGGATATAAACAAAAAATACTCTCTATGGTTCTCGATATTGAGATCAAATTGCAATATTATCAATCCTGGAACTAGTACAGATCTTGAAAAATCTTTGTTTCAACACGTTCGCTGTTATACGAAGCCTAAATGGTCCCTTCTGCTACTTTCTTGCGGTGTGAAGAGCATAACTTTGTTTAAGTGGTCTATTAGACCTAGTGTCGTCGTGGGTCGATAACACCTCGTAGGAAACGGTAAGTATGCAAAAATTGTTTTCTCAGCGAACTTGTTAACACTATCACCTTTTAAAGTAACGTTAAGACTTCAGTGTACAGATTCTCTATGTGGGTGGTGCCGTTCACAATATCTGACATTCACAAGGCATGTCGTAATAACATCCTACAATACTTAGATATATTTAAAGTGTCATTCCAAACAAAACTGCCAGCGGTATACACTAACACAATTATATCCATCTTATTATGCAATATAAAGAAACCACTCCTTGTGGAATATCTAGCAAATGGGAGCTTGATTTAGAAAACATTCCTGTTCAGTAGAGTGTTGGTAATGTAGGTAACCGCTTCCTATGAGGTTGCCCACTTACTCGTTAAGCAGCTATTGCAAGAAAAATATTGTAGGACTCTATGAGATCTTTTAAGAAAGGTCCTTTATAGTAGGTAATGAATGGGTGACAACTCACAATGCTCTGGCATGGCTGTGGCAGCGATAATACCCACTAACTACTAGGTGGGCCATTGGCTAGGTAAAGAAGACCCAAAAATATAAGAATTTCAAATAACAATACGATGGTAATTTTCCTAATATTCATTTCTTGTGTAAAATATTGTAATAACCGACCAATGTAACGATTTACATACTAATTCGTTCACACGCTATTACTCTAATTAAAGCTTACAAGATACCTTACGTTCATAATAATAGGCATTTTTAGTTCTGATGGTTAAAATTCATATAATTTATTTCATTACAAAGTTACAGTGTGACTCAAAATATGTAATTACTCAACTCATTAATAAATGAGGCTGGAAGAAAGTCCTCAAGGTAGACCGTAGGTAGACAATGCAGAGGTCCACGAGCAACGGTAACTGCTTACAATCAGGAGTCCTGTTAGCTCGTCTGCCTACGAAGCAATAATCTAATATAAAATTCTCGTGTCACAGTTTTCGTTGCCATACTTCTCCGAAACGGCTTGACCGATTTTGATGCAAATTTTTGTGCTTATCTGGTATCTATGAGAATCGGCCAATCTACCTATTTTTCATCCCCCTAAATGTTAGGGGTAGTCCACCCCTAAATTTTTTTTACGAAGTTTCGCCTGGCAACTTGTAAACTATAAAAAATATACCGTAGTGCGTATCGTGCCGCCCCGCATATTCTCGTGCTGGGTTTTGGCCTCAGCCAGGTTTCGGACGCTGAGTATGAGCGGTTGGAAGTTTTAGTGTGTCAACAGTAACTTCCACAAAATATTTGTTCCAATTAAAACAAATACTTTCACATAAAATAAGTGCATTACTAGAAACTAAAGCAACTACTAACTTACTTTACTTTGCTCAATTATAAACCTTTCGTCAGACATAACATAACATAGACATATGTTATGTTAAACCAACAATATTTGCATCACATAAATATTACAAGAAGCGAACATTGGCCTGAGTTCGTTACGTGTCATCATTCAATTACAACATTGATCGATCGAATATGTAAGTGAAGAAAACGGAACTAAATTTGGTATCCAACCAAATTCTTTGCGTTAAGTTACATTAATTAAAGACTTTTTATTATGTAATGAAAATGAAAACTTAGTAAACTTGACATAAAATGAGTAATAAAAAAAAACATCTGAAAAGACAAAATGATCGCACAACATGATCCATGAAAAATATTTTTTCTTATAAGACTCTAACTAGACTTCAAATTAATTAAATGAAACGACGAATAGTTCAAGGGCTGCTCCTAAGTTTTAAGTTGCTCTTTTGAACTTTACAAAGTAGTCTCAAGTAACTATTGACTGTTGAACTCAATTAATTAAATTTTGTAGGTATTTTACATTTTATCGAAAAGGCCCTTAACGAGGTCGGACAATTATGATTTTTGACTGAATTTAAGGAAGAGAGAGAAGAGAAGTGCTCTACTGTATTGTATTTAAAATATTAACTAATTAGGATTTACGCATTTGTTATTTTCAGTTATGACGTGGATATATTGTTCTGAAGCTACTTATTAACTAATATTACTAACCAATAAATAGTGAAACAAACAAAGCTACGTGTTTGGCAATAATAAAATTGGACAAGGATGAATAAAGCTAACACCGATAAAAGCTTTAAACTGTTACCCCGGTAGCCATTAACAGGATTCTCGTTTCAAAAAAAAAAAAATACAGTATCAATACCAAATTGATTGTGAAACGTGCTATGAATTTCGTTTTGCATTCAATTTGCAATTGTTGTGCATCGCAAAATGGATCCACTAAAATATGAATTTATACCACTAGTATTTTTCAATTCCATTTTGTCTGTCCTATAACTGAATTGCATTAATTACAAATAGAATAAAAATAATTCGTAATCAGATCTAAATCACTGTAATAAATTTTGTATAAACTAACTCATGCCTCTCCATAGCGTGTCTTTAGAAACTGTATTTAAGTTATAAATTATTATAACATAATAATATATAAAGTGATTTTATTTCTAAAATATAACCAATAGCAATTTTTCATTTGAAGTAACACCTAATTGAAATTCTCTATTAGAAATTAATTCTTTATTCATTTCAACTTTCGATGCTCACAAATCATAAATCTTATCTAGAAACACAGTCAACATCAGCCCACAAATAGCAAAATATATAGTGACTAGCAAAGACTAGTAGTTAAATATTATATTTGTCCATTGAAAGTGTCTCAAATTACTCTACTGTAGTCAATCTTCTGGCTCACTTGATTCAGCAAATGATGTTACCGTCTTTATAAGATCTCTCACCTGCCCAAGTCTGCTTTACACTTACCAATTCGCAATCTCCACATTAAATTTAAAAACCTCTTTAATATCAGTCCGTAGACATTCAATGCTAAACATAGAAACTTGACGACCAGTCCTACGCTGTTTGTATCTAATGCCATCCCTTTGTAAAACCTCATATATTTTACCAATTAGTTACATAGAAACTAAAGTCTATGTAACTAATTGGAAAATAAAGTCGTGGTGGCCGAGTGATCGAAACGCGTCCTTCCGAACGGGAGGTCGCGGGTTCAAATCCGGCCGGCTTGTACCTCTAAATCTAAATGTGAAAAAGATATATGTGTATGTATTTATTTTTCACAACACCACTGGCTAAAAACGGTGAAGGAAAACATCGTAAGGAAACCTGCATGTCGGAAAAGGGTTCTAATAATCTTTTGAAGATATCGAAGTCCCCAATCCTCACTGGGCAAGTGTGGTGGACTATGCCTAATCCCTCTTCTGAGGATACCTGAGCCCAACAGTGGGCAGTAATGGGTTGCTAAAGTACAGTACAGTTACATAGAAATATTGTATTTATATGTTGATATTGTTCATATAAGTACATGGTATCGCTGAAACCTTGTATCGTATAATAGACGTTGATAACAGCCCTACCCAATTGATATCTAGAGTAAAATTTTATGTAGTAGTTTATCAGTTCTTATCACATCACCCAGTTAAATGTCGTTCGCTAACCGATATATTATAAGATAAATTCGCAAAAACCATTATTTCAAAACTTGTGTAATTTAATTTGGTTCTAGTTAAATTTACTTTTAACTAAAAAGTTAATGTATCCTAACTCTTAAAATTATTTGCAACTATAACATAAAGTTACACTAAAATAATTGAGTTCCAATATTAGTACCTAGGTGTGTAGATAAATTCATAGTACCTAGGTGTATTTTAAATATAGGTACACTTAATTTATTTATTTAATACTTTATTTTACTCCAGGTAAACAAAATTACAGTGACTTATAGTAACTAAAAAATAAGCACAAAAGGCGAACTTAACTCAAAAATAAGTTTTCTAATGTTATGTAATGTTAATAATATAATGCTTAAGTCTTATTGTATTAGATTACAGTGACTTACTTATTTCAGATAATTTATTACCAATTACTTCATTTATTATACAGAATTTAATTAAAAATAATCAAGTTGATTGTACCTTTGTCAGTTTGTACATTGAGTGCTGGTATTTCATAGTACGACCACCTACTTAATAGCATTATTAGACATTCAAGGCGAATGAACGAGGAAGTGCGTGTGAGCCTATCATTATTATAAGTAAATAATGAAATACAATGACTATTATATCGATTATCCTCCTCGTGATATAATTAAACAGAACTTTAATACATACAATACATTGAAAGTATTCGAATCAAATTATACCTTGATTATTGCCTGATTTAGAATTAGCTGACAAAATTCATAACATGATACATTATTTCAACAATGCCAGTATCAACAAATAATATTTAGTCGTGTCAAATAGTCATATATTACAGCTTTTACTGTTAATCTGAATCAGCAATACCGAATGTAATTTGAGAATCATTTTTAATTTTAGTACCTGCAGTCGATTCAAAGAATCGATTTGGTCGTATTAACGAAAACAACAGTAATAGTTTCTTGCTATTATAATCAAAAGTTGTCATGTAATGTATTTATGCATTTTTGATGATATTCAATAATTAAATTGATCAATATTTCAAGTATTTTAGCTGCTATTTGGAACTACTTACGTCATGTACATCTCTAGAAATAGACATTTTGTATCTATCAACAACACTTTTGTACAGTCAAAATATTATTATAGTCCTGAGATAAGCTTTTTTTAGCTTTGAAATATTATTTCTAACCTAAGATTAGGTACTCCAAGAGTTTGTATAAAAACTCTAAGATCGTAATTTTAATTTGAGAAAGTTTATAATATAAGTAAATTTTACATGTTTTAAAACGGTGAAGGAAAATATCGTGAAAAATTGGCAAATTGGAAAAAAGTTAAAACTTATTAAAAAAAAAAAAAGTGTGTAAAGTCTTCAATCTACACTTACAAGCGTTCTAGACTTGCAATTTAGAAATAGAAGTACTTATGTGCTTTTTATTGTCATGTAAGTCAGAAGAGAGAACAGGCCACTTGATTGTGAGTGGTAATCATCGCTCATGGACCTCTGCAGTATCGGAGGACATTACGATACCGCTACGACCTACTTCCTTCGAACCCTAGACGTAGGTAGCCCAACAGATAGAAGAGTTCCTATACTTAATCAGCTGAAAAGTATGTCATGGTTACCACGCTGTTATGAGTGTTATGACCACCATCGCCCGTGCCTCGACTTATCTAATCACAATACTGGTGTTCTGTGCTCGATTGACACGCCACAAACTAAACAATACAGTTAATAGAATGAAAATCATACGAAATGTTTAAATACTTATAGTACTTTAATTTTCACATAATATTGCAGGTTAAGTTTTACCACATTCAACGTCCTGTTATCGAAATAGGTATTAAAGTAGTTTTTATTGTGATAAGTAATAGAATTTCCATCGTAAAAATCTTAAATTGATAGTTCAGAATTTAAAATTATAACAATCAATCTGTGGTGCCTACATATCTACAGCTAAACACATTATTAAACGCATACACGGAGTGGTATGCGGATATTGTAATAACTTCACCTCGTCATAGTACCAACAACAACCTTATATTATAAATAAAATGTTATAGGTAATTTAATTTATTCAATTATTTTAAAAGGTATGAATTATCAGTTAGTATATGTTGCTTTGTCCTTAAATACGTAGGCTACCTAGGAGGCTAAAATCTAGTACTTTCCAAAATCTTTTCGAATGACTAAAAATTTTATAGGTTTGTAAAGCAAAACATTTGCCAAAAGTCATCTATTGCACCTAGTTGTAGCTCTGTTGTGATAAAAATCAAGCAACTTGCAAAACAATATCCATGGTGTCTCTCTATAATACAAACGATTAGTGTTGGGATATTATTGAAACCACAACATACTATTACTTCATATAGAATACAAAAAATGATACAAAAGGAAAAATAAAATTAATGTGCGACTAATCTCTATATAGCTAGAAAAGAAGTGAAATTTGACATAGCGCGAGACAGAATCATCGCGCTATGGAAAACAAAAAAGTTTGAATACCAAAATAAAAATATAAAAAGTTTCTATGTTCAATATTGATTGAACAATTACAAATACACAGCAAAATATATTTTTAACAACATTTTAGAATTCTTTAATAATAAAATCGTTTTAGTATTCTACGCTTTACTTGCAACATACTGATAAGATAACTTCATTTACCACTAAAGTGTACATTTCCAGAAAAGTGGGCGTGACTTTCAACTACAACACTCTTTGACTCTTTAGCTATCCTATAAATAACAATGATTTCTCTGTAGTTTATGCTTATAAAATTCACTTGCTGTTTCAGTTATAGAGGTAATTATGATGGTAAATCGAAGCCACGAATCCTAACTATAAAGGTTTAGTTCGTCCCTTTAATAGATGTAATTCGGTGCCAATTGTAGGGACCACAGCATGAGTACCTACCAATAATAGAGATTTCTCACTTCACTGCGAGATCATTTTTTTCCATATTTACCGTTCGCTGCGATACGAGGTGTAATCGGCCCGGACCAGACGTTAGAGCGAGACGTGATCTATTAGACCCCAATTTCTTCAACAAAGTTATGCTCTTAGTACCGCAGGGATTTACTTGTTTCTTTGCCGCACCACAGGCAAGTTGCAGGAGGGATTATTTAGGCCTCATCTAACAGCGAGCGTGTTAGCGTAGTTAGTAGTTAAAAGTAACAAAATATTAAAATTTATTAATTGTTCTCGTTAGTAATTGTCGCTCAGAATACAGAACTACTTGAAATTTCAAAAGTACTTTTAAACAATGACTATTGTTCAGCTCGCTATAGAAAAGTTTCATTTTCATTGTTTATTTCATGTCGCATTAAAAAACTTGGCACTGAAATGTAATACTGAATTAAGGTTGTCATTTATATTGAAGCAATTCCTTTATGGCAAAGCCTTTTTGGAAACAAATATTGACAAACAGAAATTAGTTTAAACTTTCATGTGAAACGCCTAGAAATTTTACCACAGTACACTCACTAGTATCTACGTATTATTTTATATTTTAAATAATTTAATTGAAAAAATAGTTGACGAGTTGATAACCCTTGGAATGCTGATCATAATTATGTAATCATTGACTCACTACATAGTTGACTATTCCATGAGTTGCTCTATGTACTTGTGAATTAATCAGAAAGTAATTATATTATTATTGTGTAATGTATTTGCGTAGATCATCAATTACTATATTTAATGTAATAAAAAAAAACAATATTTGAATAAGCATTATTTTACAAACAAAACAATTATTATTAGCAATAAAAATTGATAGAGCATTTTAAATGAGCTGGTAGGTAAAGTTGCAAAATATGTTTTTAAAATCATGTTTGTTATTATGTTTTTAAAAAATTGTTTTTAAAATATACTTACAGGATGTGTGTAGGTACTGTAACTGTTCTGTAACCATCCATTACTGCCCACTGCTGGGCTAAGGTCTCCTCAGAATAGAGATTAGGCATAGGATTGGAGACTTCACATATCTTCGAAGGATTTTTAGAATACTTTTCCAATATGCAGGTTTCCTCTCGATGTTTTCCTTTACTGTTTTTGCCATTTATGTAGGAATTTAATGAAATTCGTTAGTTTTCGAACGATAATGTTTGGCTTTCGATCAATAACTTTGCATAGGAATTTCAGTGCGAACAACGACCCCAAAAGGATGTTATCTCATAAAGAAAATTCAGCGTAGGGTTTCACACTAAGCGTAGCTCGACACGCAACGCTGTTTTATTAAATAACAGAACAACTCGCATATGTAAAGATAGACATTTCTTTTTTTATTTCCATAATCGTTTTTAAGATAAATTTTGGTATATATGCATTTGGCTTGTTAAACAAAAACCAAACTATATTAATAATAGCGACGCCGCGCAACTTCGTCTGCGTCACTTTCAATTAAAAGGCTAAATATAGCTATGTTCTTTCTCAGGGTGTAAAGATTGTCTGTGCCAAATATCATCAAAATCGGTTGAGAGGTTTAAGCGGGAAAGCGTAACAGACAGACAGAGTTACTTTCGCATTTATAATATTAGTAAGGATATAGTTAGCATAGTCAATATCCATGAACCACTTACAATCAGTGGCTCGTCTGTCTACATGACAATAAAAAAAGAAAACGTTCGGTACTTCAAAACAAGTGAACTGTCAAACAAATGAACGCTTGGACAAGGTATACCTAATTTTAGCTTTAGAATTGTAATCAAAATTTTCTAATTTCCAAAGTCCGTCCATTGGAACATGCTCAATAAAACACGTCAGCTGGCAACTGTCCAAAACAAAACGAGGTCAACATTTAGACCCGATGTCATACTCGTTATTTACTCTTTATTTTAAAACTTGTTTGAGAAAATACAACGAATAATTGGTTTTACTCAGTCAATGGAAAATTTCTAATCGAGTTTCCTAAACTAAATCGAGAGTATAATCCGTCTTTAGTTTTTGATTAAATACAATGATAGTCAAAGCGAAATTCAAAGTAAACTAATGAATTTGATTAAACAGCTATCTCGGTGTTCATTTTTCAAATAAGACGAAAATTCATGAAAATGGTTTAAAACTTCACAGTGAAACTGTTTATCGTTTAATGTACTTAATAATGTTATTTTAGAAGCGTTTCAAACCTAATTTATTTTGGACTAGTTTGTGTCGGTGGCTTTGTTCGCTGACTTTTTGGTCTACGTGCTACCCTAGAACAACTTACTGTGAGAGAATACGGTAAACGGTTTTTTTTAAATTACATTAAGAGTTTTGAAAAAAAAATCATTTACTGATTCATGTATCTAATGTATCAAATATCGCACTATTATTTTAGGCACATTTATATTGTTCTAGGTATAAAGAATTTTACACAATTGGTTTTGTAAATTATAATACTTAGTTTGTAGCAAAATTGAAGAAAAATAAAGGTATTTTGAAGATTTATGCCATCACCATTACTGATGACATAACTAAAAAAGCTTTACATTTACAAATTAGTTAACAAACAACAAATTCCATAACTACTTAAATTTCAATGTAGAAATATTAATCCTTCAGTGAACTAGCAAATGTTTTCAGTACAGACTGTAACTTCCTCATTACAAAAACTATCGTTAGATTTCCAACAGCAACGTTCATTAGCTGCAGTTCGTAGGTGAAACGAGGCCAAGGCCACGCGACGATAAGCGGTGACTTTATCATTTAGCCGGCGTGTACCTCGCCTACCGACCTTCCACTAAACACATTACATTCTATACAAATATTATCAATTGACGAATTACGAAATGGGCTAGAGGCGGAGAGATTACAAATTTTACAAAAAGTTCCCGTTAGACTTTATGAAATTTATGTGAAATTCTCTTTTCTAACCATTTTCATCTCTCTCTACTCTGACATAAAGTCAACAGAGCAACAGAGCTACAGTGTGTCATATTGTATTGAGATATGTACTAGGCAAAATAAATAAATAGCACGTTATTTTTAAGCACCCACTGCTTATTAAAGTACACAGAAATATTGCGTGCCCAAAAGACTGTTGCAAGCATAATACTGCACCAAGGTACAGCGCTGATATTCTGGTAAGTTCTGCTAGGTTCTCTAGGTAGAATCGATAGAGGCAGACTTCACGGGGACTACTTACTGATAATGTGAAATAATGTCTGTCGGTTATTTATTAAGTACCTAATGATAAATTATTAACTTGGACACAATATTAAAGCATTATATTCTGTTACAGGTCCGATAATTATGAAGAATTTCAAAAGATTTTAAATTGATGTTTAATTATTTAGAAAACATGTGTTCATGCTTGTATAGAATTTGCTTGTAAAACATTGAATATTACTTAACTTGAAGTACTCAATAAGAAACTTCGGCTGTCTACTACAGAAAAGTCTTACAAAGCCGAAGCCACCACCTAGTTAACAAAAGTTATGTCGACATTTTCTTTTGACATTTCGTGCAGTTAAGTTTGGTATACATGTCAGACTGTTTCATTGTATGCAATTAGAGGGATTGAACCGGAACTAAAGAAAACAATTTGTAACCTTCATTAAATATTACTTACAGTAAGTTACATTATATTTGACAGACTGGAATCACGAACAATTTTAGTAGGAAAAAAACCTTATAATCGCTTGGATTTTTTGCAATCCTCAATTTTAAGAATAAAGTATCCCTAAAATCCGTTTACATTAAGAACATCTGAAATTCCAAAAATGATTTTCCCTGTTTATTTAGTTAAGCTATATAAATCTCTGAGTAAAAGCTACTCAGATTAACATCATGATCGCAGATTAGCCTTTCTATTAAAAAATAATCTGAAGTTCAAAAAACGTTTAGAAATTTAACTCGAGGGTTTAAGAAATATTCAGCATTCAAGCTATAAATAATTATCTTACAAGAGCTTATTTTCCAAGGATACACCTACACTTTTTTGATAGCTAAGTTTAAAATCTTTTGGGAATATTTTAGAACCGCCATTAGTTTTATTAGGTGAGGGTAGTTTATCTGTCATGCTTTTTTAAAAGTATAAACTTTAAAAAAATGTTTATAAAACACATATAACAATACATTCATATATTATTACCATAAGAATCCGATCGCATAAAATGAACAAAAAATTTCATTGATAACGAATAAAAATCGATTTGTAACCTTGCGACAGCGTAATAAAGTTCTTATTGTCCCGCTCTAAACGTAAACATATGACAAGGACTTACACAGTACATCTCAAGGTACAATGTACAGCAGGAAGTTTTAGTTCCGACGTCACAAAGGCCTTCATAGATCTAGCTCAACGTGTACCTCATAATTTTATATACGATAAAGCTATCTATTCACGTTACAATTAGATCACAGTTGCTCGAGAAAATAGAAAATATTATTTATGAAGCAAAATCCATTATACAAAAAATTTCAACCGTGATCTGTATTTTAAAATCGAAAGCATATTTTTCCTCAACTGCTACCATACGAATTTTCTCTTATAATTAAGTTTAATCTCTCGTTATAAATACTCGTATTTAAGCAATCCATTTGTATCAAATGAAAACTTTATCTGTTATTTTAACCGAAGGAGATTATTCTATCTGTGACATTTTAATAAGTTTTTCTTAACTGCTTAACCTCAAAACAAACCACTAACGAAATGAATCAAGGATTTTTACTCCTGCTACTTTATCGAGCAAATAAAACGTCGCGTTGCAATTTCACGGTGCTACTCTCGACTATTGGATACGCTATTTAAAACTGGAGCAAACAGTTTCAGGTATCGTGGTGTCAATAATAATTTGAAATAAGATCTTACTTGTAACCTTATTTTTAGTCGTCAGACTGAATCGAAATTTACTGTTGCCCATTTCCTATGTTTGATAGAAGAGAAACACGAAAATAAACGTGTGTTTAAAATTTTGTTTGATATTGTCTAATGTACGTTACTAAAATATAAATATAAATTTAATTACCAACACTCAGAAGTAAGTATATTTTATACATAAATTAAAACAAATAAGCTTATATTTGGTTATAAAATTATTCAAACTTACCTACCACATTTTCAGTTCCAGTGGTACCTAATACCCAAAAGCGTAGTATCCAGTCTTCTCGTGATCATGACATTTGCAACAACGTGGAAATATCGAAACTCAAGTAAATATCGTGGTAGAACCGGTTCATTAAGTATAGATCTGTTGTTGAATATCCAGCTTTAACTCCTGTTTAATTATATCTAGCTGTATGAACATGTGCGCGTTCGCTCAGGGCATTCAGTCATGGTGACGTAACTTGGGTGATGTCATACAGAAGGCCAAGCCCGCGCATTCTAGATGTTGGTTTGTGTGCCAGTTCGGATTACGAAAATATATCATAATTCATATTTGGGTCGAATGTTTAGGGTTCCGATATATGATAAGTAAAATAAATTAACGATTAAAAATATATTCAGCCAAATTTTACAGTGTAATATACCTACAATTAACCATTAGATCTTCAAACTAGGTCTAGCCTGTCTCGTGGAGATCGTAGTGATTCATTTATCAATCAAATTAACCGTTTAATTACAGGATTGTTTGTTTCTTGTTTGTGTGAAACATAAGAAACGTTGATGTAGGAAACTGATTCACGCTGTATATGTGTGCGATAAGATACAATTCGAAATTTTAAACTTTAGATATCACAACGATTTTATTCATAGAAAGCAGATGATAGAAGGTATAGGTAAAGATTCTACCCATAACACCCAATAAATAAAGTTTTATTTTAAAAAAAATGTCACTATCACAGATAACCGAGTATAGGCAACTTGTTTTAAATCTGGAGGAACAAATTAGGTCCAGGAGAAGACTGGTACTTATTTAGTCCGTTTTGTTTCAGTCATACTTATACTATGTTCTTCATACCATTCGTCGAGTATATATCTAATACGTAATTGGTAATAAAACTGCCATATATCGCCAAGCTAGAAATTATCAGATACCTATGTCCGGAACCCTAAAACTAAATTGTATAGTACCTACACGTATCGTATCGTTTCTTTCCTTGTGTAGCTGCATTGTATTAGTTTTGAATATATTCTTACGTCAGCATTCTCTAGCGCAAGTTACAAACAACGAAAGATTTACTTCTTTTGTTTTCTTACTTCAGTTTCTAAGGATAACACATACATAATGGTGCCAAACGAGCGCCGCCAGATTTTAAACATTTAGACAAAGTTGTTACATTCGGAAAAAAGTTGTATAATATTTGAGATTATTATTTTTGAACACTGGAGTAGGTACATTGACACAGTACTTCATATATTTCTAGCACAAATTCTGACATCTAAAGTTTAATAGAAGATGTATTTTTGTTTTATACATTTCGTAGCCCTTTCCTTCCCATCAGTACAAACCCTATGACGCAAGTTTTGTTTGAATTTATATTCGTTATCCAATATTAATGGAGTATAAACGTGATACGATCTTCAACGCGTCGAGAGCTCGTTTACCTCTATTGAAATCAATTTAAACACTCTTCAGCCTCACTGATTTATCTCTATGAATATTATTATAGTGTACTGAAATAACACAACTTATGTGTTTGAATTAAAGATTAAGATAAACTTGTATATTACAGAATGATTAAACGGGTAAAGAAAGAAGTATACAGGGTGTTAAACGAGCACATTGAATAGCGGAAAATAATGTTCTTAAAATCTTGAATCACGATTATCACCTTGTTCCTTTTGTTTAAGACACTATGTTTGTTATCAAAGATTATTTGTAGTTAATTGTTCTTTCGATTGGCATCATAAAAATACAGAGTGTTGATTTTTTCAGAATTTGTTAGCTCGATTTTCAAACAAACCAAGCAATTTACGAAAAATCTGTGAATGCAGTATTATTAAACATCAAAAATAAAATGATGAGTCCTTTCAGCAAAAAATCCTATCTCTAACATTTAAGGTACTTCCCGTTCATGTCGCATAGTTTTGGGACACCCTGTATAGTTCTTCTTTTCTTACGATTTTTTTAATGCCCTTGTTGTTAATCCTTTACCAACATCTGTTTAAAAATGTGTAGCTCAGAAACATATTAAGCAACAATACTATGCTTTTGTATGTGGCTGAGAAAAATCTCAAAATCGTGACGCTGATAACATTGCATCGATTCGCTAGTCAGTTATAATAAGCAACACGTCATAAATAAACTAGTGGCTGCTGTTTCAAAGACAGTTTCAGGTATTCGTTCAACGGATGTCAACTCATCGTTTTATTTACAGAAACATAAATCACATTCATCATAAAGAAACAATAAAAAACTACAGTAAAATTGAAAAATCACAAATATGCATAATATCACAAATTGGTAAAAGAGTAACTTTTGAGATTAGGTACATCTTGGGATTAAAGTTACATTAAGAGCCTTCATCAAAATTCTTACATAGCGATGTGAGGTCTTACAATTAGGTGTCCAGTAACTACTGATCAGGACTGACTGAAAGCTGTCAACAAGATTAATATCGAGCATAGGAAGCGTATAACGTATGAACACGTATGAAGTTTGATAATGTTTGAATGAACGTGCATCGGATTGTAACAAATGGATTCAGTGAGCCGTCCAGTCCAATCGGTGCCATCCTGTTTGCTACCTATGTCTACTCGATTGTAACCCTCAGATTATACCAACCAATACCTACTGTTCACTTATTTTTTGTAATCGTACTAATATTAGAGAGAAATCCCTGTGAAGTCCTCAACGTGCACTAGTCGTGATTGACTCTACCTGATTCCTTTACAGGTCTGAGTTCAGCAGATTTTTTGTCTCAAGTATTCATAAGCTTCCTACAATAACTAAAATAGATAGATACATTAATCGAAAGATTTTGCGTAAACCTTATTTAAATTCGTGTTTGTTGTATTACTGTATTTTTGTACAATTAAATCTTCCTTCTAAATTATTACTAAAATTTTAGATAAAAAACTTTGTCCACATAAACTAGAGCTGAAATAGTGATCAGTAACGGTTTGCTGCGGTCTCCGCTGGATCGTCCTAGGTATCAATTTGTCGTAATGAAGCAGGCACGTCCAAATCTGGAACATATCAATCAAGTTCAATTTAGATTATTGTACTCGGCTAAATGAGAATATGTCACCAAAACACTGCTAATGAAATATGTACATTTGTAGCGAGGTTTGGCTGAACTAGCTACCTATTTATTTTGAAACAAACAAAAGAATCTTCTTCGTTTTCTTCTTGTTCTTTTTCTCGAGTTTCATTCTCGATTATGTTTTGTTTCTGCTTTATGTTAAGCACCTACCTATCTACTAATACATGAATGGATAATGTAAGTGCTGGCAGGTAATAAAGGAACTGAAAAACTTGACTTATCTCAGTTATTAAATACCTATACTTGGCTGTACTATAGTATATTGCATCTAATTTAATGTGTGTCGATTTTGAGATCATATAGATTCAAAAGTCTTATCATATTTGTTAAGCGTTACATCACAAACGCCATCTGGAACTGAAAATAGACATAATTTAATAAATTAGAAAAGTTTTAATTTTAATAATATTTAGTATGCAGATGTCTGAAAAAGCTAAACAATACAATAAGTACCATTATACACAATTACTAATGTAAATCACTCAACCTCTTAAAGGTACAGTGATCTAAGAATTACAATATTTTGAAATCATCACAACTAGGACACATCGGAATATAAAATTTATAATATTCTATCATGTCACTCTTTGATTGACGTCAAACTGATTGAATAACATGTTAATTCCACACATAAAACATTAGAAAATGTAAAACCGATGAATTAGAATATCAAAACCAGAATACATAATTGCATTTTGTGTATGTGCATTTCAACACTTGAACATCTTTACAGAATGGCGCAATCCATGAAACACGTGAATAAACTCAAGGATTCTGTATCGGTTTTATATAACGTGGTTGGTTATTTTACTACCAGTACATGATTTCACACATAATAAATTATTTATTTATTATTTAACTATAGACCTAGTTATTCTCCATTTTATCATAATGCATGCTATTATCTAAAATCATCAACATCTTTATTCTTCTATTTTGATTCCAAAGTTATTAAATTCGACTGGAGATGGCACGAATTAGTTATCATTTTTAGAAGTAGAAGTAGAACTAGAATATACTTCATTGTACCAAAAAACACCAATTTGTGAAACATTCAAAAGTTTAAAAAAACCTGATCATTTTAATTTTACTACATTTACTCAGTTTATTTTATTAGTCGATTTTATTTTTGTATATTAATTAAGATATTGTCTGAGTACCTACTCGATATTAGGTTATATTTGCTCGTATTTTGGTTTTTGCTCGCAATAATACATCAGGGGCCACAAGGTATTCTACAAGTGATAAGTAAATAATTTTACGTTCTTAAATGAATTTCCATGAAATGTCTGAAAAGATTAGTGGGTACCAGAATCAATGCAAGGCTTGCAGTATGCCCAGTCAAAACCTATTAGCGGGAAACGTAATTATTATTGTAATGTCGCGTTTCCACATTGGCTCGCCAATTTCCAACTTTTATATTAATCAGCAGCCACCTTCATTTATTTTGTACATGAGTTGGTCGTACACGAGCCAACGTGGATATGTGGAGTAAGATGATAAGTTGTGATTCTCTCAAATATATTAAATCACATTCCAGGAGGAGGATGTCCCTTCAAAACCAATACAAATACCGAAACAATCAATAAAGCTAAGAGAAGGGGTCTCAAAAGTACACGTTGAATAATTTGTCGCACATTAGAAGATGTAGCATGCAAATATAATCAAATCTCGCTCACTCGCTAGAACCGACATCAATGATTGATGGAAGACCGTTGCTGAAACAAAGGCTTGATCGATGACCCAAATTGTTCGTAGACAGAATACATTTATACCTACGGTTTGGTTACTCTAGTACCCTGGTACAGAATGAAACGAGTCCAGACTAACAATTTCATAGTACATGATTCATTCGAGATGCGACAGGAAAATAGTCCTCTTTCTGTATCAAAAGTTTTCAACCTATTTTTTTGTACCTATTGCATACATTACTTATATCATCATATTGATGATTAATCGTATCTAACTATTTTAAATATGCTCATAATAAAATTTAATTAGTAACACCCAAACCAAATTATCTGCGTCTCCAAATAATTTACCTCAATCTAAATAATAATAAGATCTCCTTTCATGTCCTTGAAGACACCCTACACGTTTAATATGTGGGGTTAATGTGTGTTGACGTCATCATCGAACACCCATAAATAGATGGCTTGAGAGAGAGTGAATTATCAGTCGCTGGTGATATACACCCACACGTCCGCCCACAGCCGAGGGTGTCTGAGACGTTCCTGTCATATAAAATCAACCGCAAAACTCAAGGTGACTTTGCCCTTTGAGTAAGTACCTACTTCTGATTCTTAAGGCTTTTACGGACTGGTGACTATTTCTCGGGATATAGAGAAACGACGTCTGAGATTTCGTTCGAATTAAACGCTTAAAAATAAGAAATTCACTTAAAATGTATTGTAAAGAATATTTTGATTTTTAGAGAGAGCTACGTAGAATTACAAACTTCGCTATACATAATGTTCACAAAAAACATTTAATGGTAAAATGAAGAAGAAGCTATGAAAACTACTTACATAATAACGGCTCACGATATTATTTTTTTGCCTTGAAGGCGGAGGAGCTAAAAGGCCACCTGATCTGATATGGTTGCTCATGGACCTCTACATTATCAGCGAATATAATAACTTAAACTAATTGTCACCGGTAATATTTATAAAAAAATCATTAGCACCTAAAGTTTTGTGAAAAAGGAAAAAAATATCGACTTAAATTCTTCCCTCGACTAAAACTATAATCGCGCACTATTACCAAATATTACTCAGGATATATCCTATGTCCACACAATAAGCGAAGATTCTTTTGTGTAGAGCAAATCTTTTGTCCGCGGGATCCTGTTCGCTTGAAGAAATAGCTTACAACTACCTTCACACAACATTGAACACGTAGGGATGATGTTCAATCCTGCTGGACATACTATAGACGACATATATCGGCTTTATATCTAAGGCTTGGCGAAAGTTGAGACCAAAAACATAGAATTTATAGATCAAGATTATTATGAGTATCAATTAGGGATGGGCCGAAATTCGTTTTACATTCGATTTAACCGAACTTCGGCAGCTTGAACCAAACTTTTGGAAGATAAACCTGACTTATTGTTTGAAAGGTCAACATTTATTTATTTATTATTATTATTCATTTATTGTTTTATATTCGAATTCGCGAATGTCCAAAATCGACATTCGCAACATCCCTGGTAGCTAAGGTTATTATAATTTAGTTTGCTGTCGCGTAGTGCTTGCTTTTATACTGGCTTATTTAGTGAGAAAATCGCAATTTATATTAGTTTATTAACCGTGATTTGTCTTTGGATAAGTTTTTGTAAATAAATATACTTTACATTTTCATTATATTATATACACGAATGAGTTTCCGTAGATTTTTCTTTACAGCTTTTACGCCCTACTTAAACAAAAATTCGGGCTTAAATGTTTAATATCTAGCGAACAAAGCACTCAGCATTAATATTTAGTAATCCAACGATACTCAGAGAGACACGTCATGACAAAAAATCACGTTTTAACCTTTATGGAAGAGATCGCAGAATAAATAAAACTCTATTTCCTTTTGCTTTTCTACGTAGGTATGGCTCTATACTGTACCAACCCATTACTGCCCACTGTTGGGCTCAGGTCTCCTCAGAAGAGAGATTAGGCATAGTCCCCCACGCTTGCCTAGTGCGGATTGGGGACTTCATATATCTTTAAAGGATTTTTAGAACCCTTTTCCGGAGGACAAAGCTTTATGCCGTACTCATCCACACCATGCTACCACACCGCAATATAACCACACCATAATATAAAGCAACTATAAGTAGGTACTACTTTCTGTTACTACTAAATACTAATCGATTTCTTTTCGAAATAGAGAAGATATTTGTATTTTTTTTTTGTTTAGTTTAAATAATTCTACTATAATAATACTTAATATTATGTCGACAACATATGTCCTTAAATTACTCTCGATAACTTAAAACAGACGATATGAAAATACCATAAATAATAATTTAATAAACAAGCAAGAAATTAACATTAAATTAGATGAGCTCTTCAAAACGTCGAGTCGCGGGGTATCTCGTGAATCGTGATAAATCAAGAGATACAATATTCATACATTTTGATTCAATATCGCAGTCTCGAGAACTCACAACTAAGTTACGCTTCTTGAACAAAAGCTTAATATTGGCAATTTTCTCGACTCTGCAGTGCCAAGGATCAATATGAAAGAATGTTAAATCGTTGCCATGGTGATAACACTTCACTTGATTACATGGATACACGCACGTCGCTGCCTATTTAATGAGAGCTCATACTAAGGCGGGCCGCAATGCAACGGATTATCCACCTGGACTCGTCTAACATCATTTTGTTTGTACTTACTTGTAGTGTAAAAATGTGTATACGTTCCGGTCCGCCCTACCTAATCTAAGAGCTAATCTGCGCATTCCTTTAACAAACTCCTTGACGTGAAAGAATACATTATACTTTTTTCGGTAGGTATAACATAAGGAGGACTATTTTTAAAAGATTTCTCAAGATATTGTTATGGAATGTTTGTTTATTTGATATTAATAAAGAACTCAATCTTCAATCTGTTCAGTTCTGCCAATTAGTAGACTAATTATGAATAATACGCGAAGGTTTGCGTTTCGTTAAAAACGCTTCAGCTTTGTAAGCACAAATAAATCTCAAATTGGTACTTGAGTAGCAGTTTTTAAGATAATACCATTGCGCCCTCCGCTCTCTGAGATTGAGATGCTAAGGAGCGATATTAAGAACATGAACTTGAGAGTATTTCTAAGATCGCTTAGTTAATGCCCAAATTGCCCTTCAGAAGATCTCTGCTGTCTCCTCGGTGACGCTTAAGTAATTAACAACGTTATAATGAACACGGACGAGACGACGTGATAAATTAGCAGTCAACAAATAATAGGTTTTTATTTTGAGCCGCGTCGTTAACTACGCATTATTATTCTCTGCACCACTGTTGTGTTCTGCACAATGGTTCAAAGTTTATACGATAGTTTACGATACTAGTTGACATTGCCAACGTTATGCCTCTCTGGTCAAGATACCTATGTCCTAAATCTAGAATGAAGATACATTCATAAATAAGTCTATAAGAGGAATATCGTGATGTTTGTGACGTGGTAGGGAGTCGTCTACATTATCTACCATCCTACTGTATGTACTCCTTACTAAACCGATTTTGAAAAGTTTTGTATTATGTAATAGAATGCTACGTTATTTATTGGTCAACGTGTTTCAGCTGATTTTTTACACACAACATAATATCTATGTGTTTAGTTTTATTCTGTCAAGTTGATAACTGAAAACATCGTCGCAAACTTTCGCGTGAACAATGAAACTTTCCTTTGAACTAGTAACATGGTCAGAAGAGGCAGATAAACTCGCACAAACTATTATCAGTTCCAGAACGGTCGATAAATTAATCACCAAAGTATCCCATCCTTGAAGTAAACTTTCGTAGACTGAAACTTGTCTTGATTTGGCTTTTACAGTCCAAAGTAATGAGGTTTTAGTACACCGATATATTAAATTCGATTTTCTAAATGTATTCCGAAAAGCACCCCGAGCGTTGGTTGGTATTCAATATTTCGGAGTCTCTTAGAAGGGAAAACCAAATTGATTTCTAGAAGGCTAGGAGCGGTGAATATAGCGATGCGGTACTTACGTAAGAACGCTGTAACACGACAAACAACAATGAAATATTTGAAAATTCGTTGAGTAAAAACTTATCATAATATCTTTATAACAACAATTTATCCGTTTTGTTACCAATTACAAAACACTTTACTTTTTATTGACTAATCATATCGATTGGATAGTCGTCATTGGATTCCAGAATGTCAAATAGAGCGCCTTAAAACCTAAGTCAAAACTTATGCATACGCATACAGTAGATAGCTCGTTTATCTACTTGACTGTATAGTAGATCTTACAGTACTGTCATATCATTAAAAAGCGTTGTAATGGACAGGGCAATATCACCAAATGCAAGTGTATTACATATGATGCGAGATGATAAGCGAATAGGTATTCATATTAAAAGTTATCTAAGCTTTTGTCATATTTATAGGGCGCAGAACTGACCTGATTTCGAACGTCGAGGGGTTAGCGAGGGAGTGCGTACCTTTGCGTTACAGAGCGTCCCTTTGTGTTGTATAAATACGTTAACATTGACGTAAGACTATCTAATAAAGGTGTATAAACGAAACCTTATACGTTGGAGAGATTATTTTGCACTACAAATAACTTACACGCTTGGAATCTGTCAGTCAATAATTTTTATGGAGTAGTTAAATTTAGGTAGTAGCAATTCAGCAGAAATTGTTGTTAATGGATTCCTTGAGCAAGATAAGGATGATGGAAAATGTAGGTACAAAAGCCTGGAATCGATATCCAATTCTAATGCTTATCGCGTCGAGCACAAGAAATCGACGCGTTCCGTTTGGTACCTATACTATAGTCCACGACGTTAGTCAGCGTAAATAGCTACTAATTTTTGAAGAAATTTTGTCAATTCTGTATTCATTTATTTTCACTTATTTTTTACAATATATTTAAAAAAAAAATTAACAAAGAAATAAAATTTAAAAATACAATTTAAAAAACAGATGGCCACTGAAGACGAGGTCTACGACCCAAGCCATCAGTGGTCAGGGCTCAAGAGAAACCTCCTCACAATACGTGTCGTGTCAAGAACGACTGCCTTCTGAATCAAACCCTTTACCCAGCCAGGGAGCCAAAGCTTCTCAAGATGACGGTCGAAGCTTTTAGCTATTAGACCGTGCACAGATACAACGATCGGAACAATGATGGTCGATTCAACACGCCACATGTCGGTCACCTCGTGGGCCAAGTCCAAATATTTCAGCTGTTTTTCTTTTTCTGCCTTCACAAGGTTCTGGTCATGCGGAATCGTGACATCGATCAGCACTGCCCGATGCGCATCCCGATCTATTATCACTATGTCAGGCTTATTGGCAACAATATTCAGTCAGTGATAACAGATCGGTCCCAGTAGATCATTACATGGCCATTATCGAGCACTGGCTGAGGTCGATACTGGTAATAAGGTACAGCGGCTTCAACGAGGTCGTATTTCAGAGCAAGTTGTTGGTGGACAATGTTAGCTACTTGGTTATGCCTGTGCAAGTACTCGCCGTTAGCAAGACGAGAACAACCGGAAACGATATGTCTAATAGACTCTCCCGGACGGTGACATGCCCGACAAATGAAAGTCCCATCCTTTAGAATATATTTCCGGTAGTTGTTCGTCATGATAACTTCGTCCATAATTGCAAAGACAAATTTTTGTCAATTATTATTATTGCATACAAATGTTACCTACCGCCACCATCTCCAAAAACATCGCAACATAACTCAATTTCTTATAATATTCATATTGTATTGCATGTAGGTGCTATGTCAGATTTCATTTTTACGTATTTAAAATAGCATAATTTACTCTGATGACTAACAATTTTAAGTATTTAGTCAATAGTGTAATATTACAGCGAGTAAACAAATAAATATGCTTCAGAAATTAATAAAGTTTTGTACACATATTCGCAATAAGCATGAAAATAGGTCGAGTGTTGAAGTGCTTTGCATGCAAAATGAAATGGCACGGCCTCGAACTGTGAGTGAAATAAAAGGAACAATGCCAACATTCAAATAATAAAATGTTTTTGTCTTTTATTAACCATAGCTCAGGACTATTAGGGTAAAAGTAACTTAAAGTTAGATATTGTAGGTTAACGTAGTAATTGCTCCAATCAAAATTTTGTCAATTAGGTATACTGTCAGTTTTTTTTTGTTTAAAAAATCGCAGGCCGAAAGGTGAACCTCCAACCCAGCTGAGGCCAGAACCTGGTACTGGGTTATGCAGAGCAGCACGACGCGTTACACACTACGATATTCGGAATGTTATCGGGAACCTCCGGTAGGTTCTACTTTCGTACTCAAGTACAACATAGGTACTTACTGTGTGAACTCATTACTAACTATTTCTGCGATCGAGTCTCCTAAGGGTTCATGATTACCTTGGGTTGAGACTTCATATAATAAATGGAAGGGTTTTAAATTCCCTTCTCCAATCTGTCTTACAATGATGATGACTAGTAATAAGTTGTTATGTTGTAATTATTTTTTTAAATTAAATTTCAAAGATATAGTTACTCCAATTGGTTTGAACCCTGACCTCAAACAAAAGGTAAGAGCTACATTAATCATCAAATCATTACAGTTGTACGATTTAACGCTGTTCAATGAGTGGTCTAAATCAAACTCAAGTAGGCCATGGCAGGTCACAAGTCATATTAACCGATCCAATAATTTTCTTTGCCTCGTTATAGACTATTTAACCCCCTTTTCGTTCACAGTTGGCTGATCAACGCCACGGGAGAAACGTTCTACTTTCTTTTATTGGATGACTCTAATGCCCTTCTATTTTAAATATAAAATAATATCCATGTTATTTTTAATAAATCGTTAGTGGGCTATGTAAAGTGGGGTTTATTAAACATGCCACACATTAAAAGAAGAATATCAGTATTAGGTATAGAGTAGGTACTAATTGGTACTAATAAAAAGAGTCCTGATGAGATAATGAATAAGTAGAATACAAACGTTCATCATCATTATTCATTAGATACCAAAATGTTAAGTACGGAAATTAAAACTTAATGAATGTTTAAGCATGTCGTGGACTTGAGTCCATACTTTGGTATAGATTAGATACATTAGGAATTATAGACAGGTCTACCATAAGTTATTTTAAAATACAGAATTACTTTTTCATACGTTTACCTAATTTTGAACAAGAATCGTTAACCGTTAACGTGTTTTTGAAACTATTGATACTGAATCTGAAAGTTTAGAATATTGTGTCAAAAGTTCAAACATTAATAGATTTATTTCTGCAAAGTATTTTGTGTACAATTTCAATTATTAATGCGGTTAATCTATTTCCGTTACCTACTCCAGTCATTAGGCCTATGCGATAAATAGTGCATTTGTATGCAGAGGTTGAATTGAGAACGAGTGTCCGTGCTATCCATAAGTATAGTTATGAACAAACCCTCTTAAATGGATTGGGTCGGGTATTCTCGACGACCCAGATACTTAAAGATACTTTTTCACTGTACAATCTCATTGGAAAGATTGTTAATCATTGGTGTTGAAATAAGTTTTAGGATATTGCTATATTTATATGAGTGGCATTTATTAGAATATGAGTTTATTTATTACATAATAATGTTATGTAGTTACATAGCTATCGGAACTTGCTCCCAGTGCTTTCTGCTTGAAAGCTAAATGCGAAGATTCATCAACAATATGGAACCATTTTCAAGTTTACTTATTTTCATTATTGTAGGCATAAGAAGCTCCTTTGTAAGAATAGAATAGAATAGAATAGAATAGAATAGAATATACTTTATTGTACCAAAACACCAATTAATTTAAAAACTGATACAGCTTATAGTAATAGTACAATATAGGCGGCCTTATCGCTATAGCGATTTCTTCCAGGCAACCTTAGGGTATGGAAACTAAATGGAAAATTTTATGTAGGCGTTTCAATACTTACAAAAAAATAAATAAATAAATATATATATACATATAAGTATTTAGGTACAAAGTAATACAATAATGAAAAAATAACATAAAAAATACAGGTAAATAAAAATAAAAAACGAATAATTACAATATAAATAAATAAACAAACAACGACAGCAAATAGGAGACAGATTGTATTATATATAACAGTCCTGTAGTAGTTATGAGCTCAGAGTCAGATAATGGTCCATGACTCTTTCTTTAAAAGCCCTTAGATTGTCCGCTCGCCTCACACTGATGGGCAGGGAGTTCCACAGGCGAACAGCCCTTACCACAAATGAGTGACCATAGAATTGAGTAGTGTGATATGGTATTTTTAATAACAGTTGGGTACTAGATCGTAGGGAGTGACCCGCGCAGGAGAGAAACACAAAAGATTCCCTTAAATAAGAAGGAGCTGAAGGTGAATAGAGGAAAGTGTAAAGCAAGGCTAGTAGATGTGCATCCCTCCGAAGGCGAATAGGAAGCCATTTGAGTTGCTGGCGGTACTCAGAAACATGGTCGTATTTACGTAGGCCAAATATAAATCGAATACAGAGATTTTGGAGACGCTCAAGCTTATTCAACTGGACCTCAGACAAATCCGGATAGCTCGCATCGGCATAATCTAAAATCGGTAGCAAAAGAGAATGAGCAAGCATGGTTCTAGTATGAATTGGCAAGAAGTTCTGCAATCTTCTTAGAGAACCAACCGCCGCAAACATTTTACGACTCAGTTCCGCAACTTGTGGATACCATGATAAACTTTCATCGATCAGTATGCCGAGATTTTTTACAACCTTGCTGTATGTTACGGTGATACCCTCAAAAATAATCGGGGGTAACTCAGCCCATTCGATCCTGTGCAGTAGTTTTGAGCTTCCAACTATTATACACTGGGTCTTGATCGGATTAACCTTCAGACCATGCCTAAGACTCCACTCTGAGATTGTCTCTAAATCACAGTTCATTAATTGGATTGCGGTAGGTAAGTTATCCAAGGTGCTGTGTGAATAAATTTGTAAATCATCAGCGTACAGATGGTAAGTCGATGAAATATGTTTTGTAATAGTATTTATGAAGATCGAGAACAACAGAGGAGATAACACACCACCCTGAGGGACACCAGCAGACACATCACACCACGAAGATAAGTTATCCTCATAATTGATCCGCTGTCGACGCCCGTACAGGTAACTACAAAACCAATCAATAACAGGAGGAGACAAATTAAGAGAGCCCAATGTAGCCAGCAGCACATCATAGTCAACGCAATTAAAAGCGTTAGTAAAATCTAATAAAGTCAGAATAGTTAATTGTTTTTGATCCATGTTACGCCGTATGTCGTCAGTTATCTTTGTCAGTGCAGTAACAGTACTGTGCCCAGAACGAAAACCAGACTGACAAGGGTTAAAAAGACTATTTTTCGAGAGATATAAGGTGAGTTGTTGATGGATTAGACGTTCTAAAACTTTCGAAAGGAAAGGTAGTATAGATATAGGTCTGTAGTCTACAAATGAAGAAGGATTTTTCTTTTTAGGTAGTGGTATTATTTGAGCAGATTTCCACTGTGACGGAAAGGTACCGGTATCTATTGAGGTATTTAAAATTGCTGTAATAATAGGTAAAAGAATGTCAAGAAGTGGAATTATCATTTTCTTACTGATGCCATCGCTGCCCACGGCATTAGAGGCTATCGAAAGCAGGCTATGCTTGACAGTACAATCCGATACTCGACTAAAAGAGAAAGGTGGAAAATTAGGAGCACAAACTGAAGATAGATACTGAATGGTGTTTGCCTTTATAGTGTTATCCATTACAGAGGATGACGAAAAATGCTGATTTAAGGAATCTAAATTAATTTCGCAAGGAATCGTATTCTGATTTATTTTACCGACACCGATTGTCTTTAGGAATTTCCATATTTTAGCAGGTTCTTCATTTTCGACAGATTTTTGAATGTAGGATCTTTGAGCATCTCTGCAAACCCTGTTACAATAATTACGAATCCTTTTATACGATTCTCTATATTTTGTAGGGTTTTGTTTGAACTTTGATCTAACTTGCCACTTCTTCGCTAACAATGACCTAATATTATCTGTTAGCCACGGTGCAGGTACATGCTTTAAGCGAACAATTTTAACAGGCGCATGGACGTCAAACAATTGTATCAACGAGGAATTAAACATTTCAATTTGTTCATCTACAGTGGGCTTTTGCACAATTGCATTCCAGTCCATCAGCATGGCATCGTGACACAACCCGGCCACATCCATACCAGCAAAGTTACGACGCCATAGACATCTGGCTTTAGCCTTCGGTAGTCTTATTTTGTATGAAAGATAAAGGAGATTATGATAAGAGAACACATCTGCGTCGTACTGCCCGTATTTAGAAACAAGTTCCAGGGACGACACCATTATTAAATCAAGGAGAGAGGGCTCACAGTTAGGAAAATGATGAGTAGCATTCGAAGGAAGCAGGTTTAAATTACATGATTGGACAATATGTTGAAGTCTCTTAGATCTTACATTGTTTTTCAGTAAACATGTATTAAAGTCACCCATTAGGATAACGTGGTTATGCAATGGAGCGAGCTCTTCCAAAATGCTCTCAAACGAAGAAAAATAATCGATTAAAAGAGAAGGATTATAAAGAACTCCCAAGAGCAGTTTTGAACCAGGAAAGAATATTTCAATGAAAATAAATTCAAAATCGTGAATGCACGGATTACTACAACGAACTACTTTAAAATTAATATGCAAGCGTAAGTAAATAGCAACTCCTCCACCCCCTCTACCTACACGGTCATGGCGAATCAGTTGAAAACCAGGAAGAGAATAGGAATTAGAGGATAAACACGGCTTCAACCATGACTCTGATACAAGAATAGCGTGGATGTTTTTTTGATTATCGAATGTTGCAAGAAAGTCAGTATAGTGCCCAGGAATACTTTGAGCATTTATATGAACTAAATTAAAATTTTGCGACACATCAGTATTAAATGTAGAATTCAAAAACTCAGGTAGTGAAGATTGTAGACTATGAAAGCTACTGTCTTCGTATGTTTCATTCTCTGAGGAGCATGAAAAGTATAAGGGGTTACTGTAGTCATCATTGTCGCTGTCAGTTTGAGACATAATTAAATAATATAGCGTAATACAAATAATAAAAATTTAAAAAGGATAATAATAAATTTACAATAAATACTTTCAAAATTAAATATATTTTATTAATATCTACAGTAATATACGTATAACTTATTGAATGACTATAATATTTAAAAATATAAGAAAATAATATCTTATAATAAACGTACGATCAAAATTGCTTAACAATATTGTTCTGTTGTCTGTGAGACACACCTGCCAGCCACCGGAAGATTAATTTACATTAGTTAAATTTGTTTAAAACAAAGGAGAAAATGTGATGTAAGCCCAATTAAATCAGAAATAAGAAAAACAATTACAACAATATTTTACATCAGTTCGAACAAAGTAAAGTAAAAATGATTAATAATTTAACGTGAAAAGGAACGTAACATCTTAGAAGGTAGTTATAAAATAACAAATGTAATAAGTAGGTAAGATACAAATACAAATTGTTACGAAAGATGTTTACAGTCCAGTGTACAAGACGCGATGCTAACATTATAATGTAGTCTATGTATCATTAATTAAACGTATAAGTAACATTCAAATATGAAGAACAACTTGTTTAAACTTCACGTTATAAATATCATTCAACATATAAATTGTAGATATGAGTGTTGTGAAGTTTGGTGTTAAAACAATAATGAAACTTCAGTGCAAATAGAGAGAATAGATGAAAAAAAAAAAAAAAATAATAAAAGTTAGTGATATATTATTATTTTAGTGTTAGATAGTGTTACTTTTTATTGAAGACTCTTCTGGATCGAGTTGGAACTGCCCTGTTAGACTCAGCTGCAGCGACAATTGTCGTTCCAATGTTAGCTTGCGTCGATTGGATTGTTGACAGTTCATCCCTCGTTGTTATAGTATGACGTTTTCCATTGGCATCCACCACCACCACAGATCCGTTTTTAGTCCAGCACTTGGGGATACCAAAACGTTTTCGAGCCAACATAAATGTTTCATGACGAAGTTTGGTCAAAAATTCGGAAAGTGTTACGCCAGTACCTTTCAGTGCCACTTTACTATACCAGATTCGGTTACGCATTTCACCGTCACGAAAATGTATCAAAATTGGTCTCGGCTTTTCAGAAGGGATTCGGCCCATCCGATGACACTGCTTTATATCAGATACGTTTATATTAAAATCCTTTAAGTGGGAATTGAGAACCTGAGGGATGAGTTGAAATACATCTTCCTCTTTCTCCTCAACAACACCATGCACCAGTAGGATTTTCCGACGTGTTCGCATTTCCATACGGTCCAATTCAGACATCATCAACGTCACTTGCTGCTGCAGCGTGTCAAGGGCATTTGAGATGAAGGATTTGAATGCTCCGAATTCCGCCGCTAGAGTGGCAACCGAGTGGTTTGGAGGTGCCTTCTGGAGATCTCGCCTGAATTCTTCCATTTGTTCACTAAACATCTGCCTCATACTAGCCATAGACTGCACGATGGATTCCATACTGCGTGTACGTAAGTTTACTACTAAACAAGTTATCACGTAAAATTGATGAGGCCAACAGATTTATGAACTCACAGGTACATTTGTTACTAATTCACTGTTTCTCAAACGGTTTATTTAGTATTTAAATATATTTAAATTTACGGAGAAGATAATTTTACTTTCTTTACGATTGTAAGTAAGCTCTTATTACTAACATTTTTTATAATTAATACGTATCTACCTACATTAAACTACCGAAATAAACATATACACATTACTATTTTATTAAGTACATGTCAGAGAAAGTCCTACGACCCACCTGATTGTAAATGATTACCGTCGCTCATGAGCCTCTGAAGTGTAAGAGCACTAGAGGCCGATACCCATTCCCTTGCTATACAGGACTTAACTGAAACTCACTAAATTGTGCAATTTATCGTGTTCATAAAGACATTTATGTAAATATATTATATTATAAAACTAATGTAAAAGGACCTTAGTAACAAATGCCTTCTGCGGGCACCACGGGGTGTGACGCCAGGGGGTGTCACGATCCATTTCCATTGTATTAGGGCTGTCGCTAATAAACACAACTATATCAGAGAATTTTTTTCCTTCAAAACCTTTAACTCCATCGTAAACAGTGTGAAATTCACGATTGGTTGTGTAGTTATGACTATTGGTACTTTTATAAGGATTTTTTTTGCGTCTTAATATAATGTCTTGCACCCCTGTTCGGAGTGACCCAATTCTGTAGACTCGTATGCTCCGAATTACTGACCCGAACACGACTGAGTGCTGCGAGTACTTGCCAACGCTGCCATACTGTCAGGAAAACGCGATAAGGCTGCTTTACAAAAAAATGTGCCCACATTTACGTGAACTACTTTTGGAATGGACTGTAGCTCGAAGGCCAAAGGTAACTAAAGAAAAAACTGAAAATACTCTCTTATTCACACTTCATCACACTTCATCACACTCATATTCACATCTTTGTCTTATTAATTTACGATCCTGAAGCTTGCTCATGGAATATTTTTATCGCTTTATCATCGCGGCTACTCGTTACTTACTTCGTTGATTCCGCGATAAAGATCAATCAAATAGAAAGTTATTGTAAGTAATTAATTTAACCAGCTGAGTTCGTCTCAGAGTGAGATATGAACGATGGATAAAGACGAAATCACATCTAGAACCACTAAGATAGTAACTTTTATCTATTATAATATGGGTGTAACGACTCGCGTTCTCGACTTTAAGGTCGGTTTTTTTTTGCAGAATACCCCGTCCCATGACCCACGGGAAAAAGGGTAATCTGCTTCCCCTGCTGATATTACGATTACGTTTGAGATTGGTCTGTGTTGTCGGAGACTATTCTACGTCTCCGGGTTCTGCGTGTTGGTTGTGTGTGTGTTTTCTGTGATGTATTAAGAGAGTGTGGTAATTGAGAGGTAGTTTGAGTAATGTCTGTGTTGTCAGAGCTTATTCTGCATCTTTGAGTCCTTCGGGTTGATTGTGTGAGTGTTCGTTGTGTTGTGTGGTCTGAATGAGAGTAACTATTATAATATATTATGAAGTATAATATACGGCGTACATCAACGTTGTTCTATAATATTTAATATAATATTTATGATACTTAACTTATAATTATAATACTCGGACGCGTAGGTACCTACGTTAGAGCTCACTTATGTAAAAGCAGCAATTTACTTACTGTTATTTACGCATTCGTAGATTAGAATCCTGTAGGAGAAAATGTAATTAAGTAGTACCAAGGGACTACCTACGCGAACCTTTTCATCTGATACCACGTTTAGAAGTCAGTTTATTTTGAGACTGACAAGCGACCTCTGCTGATTTCCAGATTTATGTTTAATCTATTCCCACGATAGTAATTTACATTTATACACCTACTTATTTATCTTTACTTAGATAATTAAAATAAAGTTATTTATAACGTGTTAATCTATACTAAAAAGGTATTCGTATTCCTACATCGACCACTGCAGCATTATTAAACATCAAAAATAAAATGTTTCCTTTCAACAAAACATCCTATCTCTAATATTTAAGGTACTTCCCGTTCATGTCGCATAGTTTTGGGACACCCTGTATATGGTATTATGAGGATAATTATCGATATTGTCTTTGAGTGCAATCAGTACCAGCTGTATCTAAACTGTTAATTAATATTATTATGTCATACTAATACCTACTGGTAAAATCGTAACAAAAACCTTAATAACATAGTGGGGTCTGTTTCCAATAAATTAGCAACTTGATTGTCAAAACCTTTTGTTCAATTTGTATTTTAAGTTAGGGTGGAATCTTCATTCGTGGTAGTTCAAAAATGTATTTAAATAGTACTCCTGTTATATGATTGTAGGGATTCGTTTAGCCTCGCTACTCAGTAGCCAGGTCTGTATTTCCGAGTTGAGGTATAGCAATAGAACTAAGTACCTACCAAGTTTTCAGCTTGCCTCAAATATGTACCTATCTAAAAATTGCCACTAGCTCCGGGACCAAGAAATTAGTAATTGTAACCACTATTTTTTAAAGCTTACTCGAGCAACTATTAAATAAAAATAGTCATAGAAATAAAAATCAAAACTCAAAGTTTAGTTTATTTGTTTATTAAGTACAAGTATGGCCGAAGCCTTAAGTATGTCTCCTCTGGCCCTCGTGAGCTCTGTACAACAGTCGACAAGTGACACGTGCTCGCCTACCGATACTCTCACTCGAATCACTTTGATCGCTTCGTGAACATTCCACTCGCTCAGCTCTAACGCTAACAAGCATTCTTCGGGAGTCACCTGTTGATTAATGGAGAATTAGTTAATTTCTATGACAGAAGAAGGTACACATCATCATCAGCCTATAGACGTCCACTGCTGGACATAGGCCTCCCCCGAACTTCGTCACAACGACAGGTCCTACGCTATCTGCATTCAAGGAGGTACTCAATTCGTCTATGTTTTTTTGATCGACTTCCAAAAAGGAGGAAATAATCAATTGTTCTGTTTTTTTTTGTTTTTTATGTTTGTTCCTCGATAACTTTAGTTTGGGTGGACCGATTTGAATGATTCTGGTTTCAGATGAAAGGTAATAGCTGAACTTAGGTCCCATTGTTTTTTTAAAGATCAAACAAGTACTTTTGGATCTGTGTTTAAAAAAGTGTATTTTTAACGGACAACATATTATCACTATATGCTGTGCGTTTTTGCGTGTATTTCCTTTTTATATGAACCGATCAATGATTCTTTTTTGATAACTTTGAGAAGTCGAAACGTTGATATTATCTCATAGAAATCTGATAAAGATTTGACTAGTAGTTTTTGGGCTATGCTTCAGAAATGGAAGTTGGTCGTTTTCATTTTTATACTGATAATATTATTTACAATTAATATTATAATATATCGCATTAGTATCCTTTATTTGTCTCTTCATTTTTATTCTTGTTATTTTATTTCCTAATTTTATTTTAGCCTATTAGTGCACCTACCTTAATATCCTCACCTCTCTTCCACTACGGCATTAAGTTCGCTTTTGTACAATATTTTTATTTTTGTGCATAAATAACAAGTAGAATATTATTATTATATCTCACCGTTTGGTTAAGTACTTTGGTCATGATCCTGACTTCATCAGACTCGAGGCCGCGTTGTCTGCCGCATGGCTTCTGGTCGGCAAATTCGAGTAGATCCTCGACCGACACGTGCTCGCTACATTCTGGAAACACTTCCTGTTATATGTCAAACTGACGTAACACATCAAACGTCACCACAACACAGGTTATTAAGCTGCGTACAGATTATGTGTACCTACTAGCGATGCAATTACTAACAATAGAGGTGTTAGAGGAATCAACATCATGAACGGAATGAAGCCAATTCAAATTACGCCGATCGTGCGTAACTTCAAGACCTTATGAATCAACATCATGAACAACAAAGTCAAATTTCAAAGAACTTGTGTGTGTAATATTTTATTAGTGTACTTCTGTACTTCGTAAATTGAGTGTCCTCCTACGCCGGAATGTCATGTAGTTCATATTTCGTTTTTGTATAAAATATTAATTTTGACATAGTTATTATGCACCTGTATGTACATTTTAGGGCATCCTCTGCTCTGTGATTTAAATTAATCCCAGAGTTATTTAGAAAGCCTATTTCAAAATTAAATATGTAAAGTTACATTGCAAGTTTTGCTATAATAATCTGTACGCAGCACAGTATTTATTTCTATAGAATAAGAACGAAAAAAGCAGGATGTACAAAATTTTCAATATGTAATAAAAAAAAATGACAATTGAGATAGAATTTTCAATCCTTACACATAACAGCGGTTATTCAATGTCTATGTAGCTTTAGCGTGTATTAAAAATTTACTCACTTAAATAAAAAAAAATCTTCGACTCATCTCACACCTATCCTATTACATTTATAATTATAAACAATTTAAACGAGTAATCATTGCTTTTCAATTTGTACGCCATGCACGCCACCAAGTACCCATTTACCATTAGAATTCCGCTTTTCAGTACAAGACGGTCAGATACCTTACTGTAGTTGTCACGTTTAGTAGAAAGCGTCGCCCGGTTGTTGTGGCCGCTAAGAGATTTCAGAGGATATTTTCTGATATGACGCCTCTTGTCCACTAATTTAGGTTTCGTGGTCTTCGGAGGTAAGGGCAGAGGGTTGGTGACCTGTCAATTAATTATTTATTTATATCTGTGACCATTTGGAGTAACTTTAAAGTTATTAAGAAATATTATATACTTACGTCCACTGGACTAGTTTTTTCGAGCTCTGCTGATAATGGTCTGCGCAAACAAAAAGCATATTTATAGAAAACATAAACGTAGTAGAACTTTGAGATATTTCAAAAGAATTTAAAAAAAATCCTTATTTGTTGAAATTATTGAATAAATTTTAAATGTTTTTGAACGACAATCAAAAAAGCCCGTCAGGAATCGACTTTTACAGTACTATCGCCACACATACCTTGGTTTACACGGCGGGCCCTTTTGCAGGGAATGGAACTTAGGGCGCGAGTCAGCCCTGGGCGCGGCTGTGGGCATCGTGGAAGGATGTCCCTTCCCTTTGGTCTCGTTTGCGATCTGCGTCAATAGCGACGTCGAGGGCATCGGCTCTTCGATCAAATGCGTGTAAGCCGCTTTGCTCTCTTCAGTTATTGTTGACTGAAAATAATTTAGGATTTTAAGTTTATACAAAGTATAGTAGTTTTCTGGTCAAGAAATACATTCCAAAATTACATTTAGAATTTAAATTAATTGAATATATTGTCATCTTATCTTTTTAATATATAGCCATTACTAATTTGATATACCTGTATATCCGGGACGCTTTTAGCCTCTTCGCTGAAATTACGACGCTCCTGTTTAGCTGAAACAAAAAACAAAATCATTATCGATATAGTCAAAAGATGTATTTCACCTCAACCCTATTATTCTATAATGCTGCCCAATGTGTAGAAATCTACATTAACTTCTAAAAAAACTTTTTTTCAATTACTAATACATAACATTTTTAATTTATTAAGCATGTGAAAAAATATTACACGATAATCTTAGCAACTAAATAAGAACGCTACCAATCCCATGACTACCCATATAAAAAATACAAAAATATAGTAAGTAAACTGACGATTGATCAATCTTTCATATTTAGGTTTCCTGTAAAACGGAAACTTCCTGATGGCCGAGCAACGCAGCCTTTGCAAGAACTTATGCATCGTGCTGACTTGTTGACTTGAACGCGACTGTCAAACGAATGATTCTTTCTGATCAAAACTCTTCTATATTAGGTCCAAATGGAACACGTGCCTAATAAAAAACACTTCAGCCAAAAAATGTAGTACAAACTTAGAATTTTTTAATACAAAAACTAGAGTGTGGACGAGGATTTTTTTCAAGATAAAATTTTGCAAGATTGCATTAGAAAATAAATGTTTGTAGGTACCAAAATATTGCTAACGTATTATTTTGAAAATAAGCTGTTTTAGTTAAATTAAAAGATAAAAACTTTCACAATAATGATATAAAATTTAAATATTGGAAAATAAAACCAGTCAGTAATTGGTATTACTGTACATGTTATAAAAAAGATCCATAGATACCTACAGTACACAACTTACATTATTTACCCAAAGTTCCCTCTATTATTCTAACTCTGAATACTCCAACTGTAACTTCACTCTGCATACATACCTAGTGCTTCCTTATCGATTATTTCATTCGGTTTCTCATGATGTATGGACAGCTGAGGGAATTTAAAGTGGAACTTGGATTTGTCACTCGGCGATGTTGGCAGCTTGTTGTCACCGCCCAGATCGGTCATCGACCTGCAAATCAAACACCTGATGAATTTTCAGTAAGATTTATTCAATGTATATCTGAATCCGAATATGAGAATACAAAATCGATCGACATTTCGATTTTAGACCTTATGGTAGAATATCTATTAGTAATTTTCGCTATTGGACAAAATACAGCATTATAATGCCACAATACAATATTCTTTTATTTCCACGCAAAATTATTAATTAACAATATGAAATATAAATACTTTTTAGAAAAAACTCCCACATCTCTAGTTCCTTGGACTATTTTAGTTTCATAAACAGAGATATGTCGCAATATACCCTTGAGATATGAAGTAAGCGCATTAATCAGTCTGGTCCTGAAGGTTTCATACATATCGTCCTAGATTTGTATTCCATTGCCTTGAGCCAGCTGAGGAATCGTTTTATATAAACATTTTCTAGATACAGATGACAAGTTATAATAAAATTGACAATTTTTATGTTGCTTTAGAAGTTTTCAAACTAAACTGGAAAGTGGTTGTAAAAAAACAGAGTAATTATCGTGTCATCAATAATTAATTTTAAATTCGGTGCTAATGTGAAATGTTTGGGGAAAAGCTTGCGAAGAGACATAGACTTCTTCCTTTTGAAAATAAATTAAATCTCCAATACATTATAGCATCAACAATATTGGGCATAAGTTTAGTTTAAATGTCAATCGAACATTGTATTTAAAGGCATTTTGTTTAATGCGTTGTTTATACATAGTCGAACCCGGTGTAGGTATGTACTAGTTAATAGCAACGTAATCACTTACACTATTACTAAACGGGTTCTTATCACGATTATTTTTAATTGAAAGGCAAACGAACGAGAAAGAGGGTAGACAGATTTGTCTGCTCTTAAATGACCTACCCGCAGTTCCTCAGTCTTCCCGTGATCATGGCGCTTGAAACAGTGCTGAAATATCGGGACCGCTCAATTAAAAATAATCGTGGTAAAAAAAGTGTAAGTGATGTAGATAACCGCGAGTGTTTAAAGAAATTTAATAGCAACTTAAATTTTATTGTCCTACATTGTCTGAAGTAAAGTTTTAAATCTTACAATCAGAAACAAAGAATTAGCAGGAATGAGTCCATTGACCGGGGGTCGTTGAACGATGATGCTGAATACGCATTTTTATACATACACGTTCATTGAAATGAAAAATTTATTTTACTACGCAAGCAGTGGAATTTATTATAATGTAACATAATTTTGACATTATTCAGATTGAAAAATGTTTACAGGGATTTCGAGAGGCTTGTTGTCAATTTTTCTTATTATGTTAAGTTTCTAAGTTCGTTGAAAAGAATTATATTCCCTGATTTCTGGGTTTCATAGATGGTGTGGCGACCAATAAAAGCGCGCGAGATCCTGAATCGCGGTTACGACATTCGCAGAAATCTTCGCATATATACGACATTTGAAATCTACTACAGAGGGCTTCGGCCTGACCACCATACACTACCTCGCCCGCAAGGAGATCTCCCTTTGGCCAGAGAGGAGTGTTCTTTGTCGAGGGTCACCAATTGTGGGTACAGTGGACTTACGTCGTCACCGCGATTCTGGATCTCGCGCGCTATTATTGGTCGCCACAGATGGAATACTTAGACAAACGCCAATTTAAGCCGGTTTCCAGTCATGTGGATATTCTGTATAACATACATGCAGTAGAAGAAACATTGCTCAACAATTGATTAATATACACTTGATAGATGCTCCCCTATGATTGAAATTCAAATACTATGTAAGGCCAGCTCCATGAATGCATTTACATCGTAAGAGAGGTCGATCATCCATGTCGTTTCGCAATTGTAAAAATAATAATTTAAACTTTTATATACAGTGCTATCAGTACCTATCATTTTGTTCTCTTGATATATTTAACATTCTTGGGAAGAACAGAACTTCCATCTAGATTCAGTTAGTTGAACGCTCAGTATTAATAGTTCAAGCTATTTCCCTGGTTCTGGACTGTTGTAATCTGATCATCTTTATATTGTATCCGATTCTTCTTAAAACACAGAATTCTACTAAATTACAGTTTTTTGTAACATATTCAGAGAGTGGGTGGAATTTCGTATTCGAATTTTTTTTTTCATATGAAACGTGGTTTGGTTAATGGATGCAATGCACGTAGGACCAAAATGGCATACAACAATCAAACTTTGGTGAACCTAATAATAAAAAAAACAAACATGCTAAAAAATATTTAAATAATTTAATTTACAACTAGTGGGCCCGCACACCTACGTCTGCGTCACTTTATTAAAAGGTAGCCTATGTCCATTCTCAGGGTCTAAAGATTGTGCCAAATTTCATACAAATCGGTTGAGAGGTTTAAGCGGGAAAGCGTAACAGACAGACAGACAGACATACAGACAGACAGACAGACAGACATACAGACAGACAGACAGACAAAGTTACTTGCACATTTATAATATTGGTAGGAGCAACCAAAAATACTCACTTTGTAGTCAATTCATTCGCCAACGACATCGCAGTCTCAAGAGTTTTCTCATCGTGCGCCGACATCGGTTTCATGGTGCCCGTTTGGAAGTGTTTCCTCTTGTCAAACTTCGACAACGTATGGGATCTGTGAAACAAAATGTAAATATACTACGAATAGATCGATGGGCTATTGATTAAACAGTTAATAAGGGCCTCTAAAAATATCGAATAGACTATTCCAGGTGATTCGAAACCACGGCTCGTAAAGTAAAATCATCAATCTGGCTTGATCCAGTCTTGTAATACCAATCCTCTCAAATCTAAGATTGTAAAGATTAGTCTAGTAATAGTAGTAAGTAAATAATGATACTGAAATATTATAGTTTTTAGAATCCACAATTTAGAAGCACTTAGGTCTAGTCATTCAGTCTAATTACTTAATCACAAAAAAATAAAGTGAATATAACTAAAGCATAAAACTGTGTGTGTGTTAATTTGTGCTATTGCGTCTTTAATGCAAGTGTAGTAATGAAATATGTATATCTATGGAAAATGAATAGGTGCTATTATTACAGGGTGAATCTAAAATACTATATCAAACGAAAACTAGTTTTTTTAGGTTATACTAATCGGTTTTCAAAATATAATTTGACATGAGCTTGTTAAAGATTCAAGATTATCGTTTCATTTTCATACAACATAGGTTTTAAGATACACCCTATGTATTATACAGGGTGGATCTGTAACTTTGGACAATCTGACGTGGGGTGAATGACCTGTTGAAATACAACTTAGCGCCATTTTTATATTTTGGATCAGTTAAACTTTTTTTCTGACATTGTATGGAAAATATACGATTGTCGTTGCGGACTTCCATACTATGATGTTTTTTTTTTATTTAATTCCTTAAATAAAAGTGGTGCTAAGTTGTATTTCAATAGATCATTCACCCCACGTCAGATTGTCCAAAGTTACAGATCCACCCTGTATAACACTATAGCATGAATTACATGCATTTTATTTCTTAAGCAAAATCAAAAATCACCTTAATGCATCGATGTCGAAATGCTTACTCGATGTACTCTGCAAATTAATTACGTTTTTCAATTATATTTTAATGTTTATATTGTAATTATTATAAAATAGGAGTGTGCGAATAATTCGAACTCACGAATTATTCGTTGCGAATCGAATATTAAAATTCGATACTATTCGAAATTCAACGAATATTCGAAACTTTTCGAATTATTCGAATATTCGTCGAACTTCGAATAATTCGAAGATTCGAATTATTCGATTCGAATTTCGAATAGAATTTTAATATTCGATTCGGTTCGATTCGAACGATATTCGCACACCCCTATTATAAAACTATTATTTAAACTACACCTAATTTATCTAATCTACTAGTGTCGTTTGAGTTGTGAACTATAAAATAATACTACTGGACCAAACTCAAAATATAAAGAAAAAAATTTGAGAGGTGTCATGGGACACCCGAATAGAACGAAGTTCCTTTCGATTAAAAGATATCTTATTTTTTTTTCCTCACGTAACGCGCGATAAGGAACGTGTTTGAAAAGATTTTGATCACAGCGCCATCTAGCGATAATCATCTAAAACAAAAAAGTGTCGTGACAACTTTTCGTAAGATTTTTTTCCGTCTAGCCCCCTTTCACAACGCGCGATAAGGAACTTCGTTCCAAAAAGAATGTTACTTTTTCACAAAAACTTATTTCCTCATTTGATCCTGATGACAGAAACAATCATTAATTATTTCATTCGGTCAAGTAGTATGTGTGTCGGTATAGAATTAATGATAACTGCTATACTAAATTGAAATTATTCACCAAATCATTTATAAAGTATAATGCATAATATTACACCTAGTTGCTTATTTGAACATCCCTAATGAGTAATTAAAACTAGAAATAATCTGTGCTGCCATTCTAAACAGTGTAACCTAATAGTAAACTAAGTATTATTACAGTAAAAATATATAACTAACTATTATAAACTTTATGATATTATATTTCATCAGGTTAAGAACTACCCATTTGTTTATCTACATATGACTGAATGTTTCAACTCTACAGCCTTACCAAGTCTTCCGCTGAATGTAAACCTGAATAAAGTAAATGTATGTAAAAGTATGTAAGACCTAAAAACCCGTAGTACATCATTTTGTTTTATTGTCAATAGTTTTTGCAGCGTACGCATAAATAGGTTTTCGATTTTTCACCTTTTGTTACATATTCATTTTCATGCGGATCCCTAATTTTTTTGAAAATAAAATAGCCTATAACCTTCCTCGATAAATGGACTTTCCAACAGTGAAATATTTTTTTAAATCGGACCAGTAGATCCTGAGATTAGCGCGTTCAAACAAACAAACAAACAAACTCTTCAGCTTTATAATATTAGTATAGATGATCGTTTAGATATTTTCGTTCAGTTCAACTTTAAATAAGAATACAGGGTGAATTTATCAAGTCTTTTTTTAGCTAAGACTAAAGTGGAAAATTGGTGAGGAGTATCGAAAAAGTTCTAGGAACTTAATTTCAATAATTTCGAAAAAATTGAAGCCAACTTTTTTGTAACATTCATTTCTGATTAGGCCTTTTCAAAAATAATCACCCTGTATAGCTTATTTCATACAATACTTTAACAATTAATGCAATTCTAAAGTGTTCTATCATATTTCTAACGACAGCTGTCGTTCCAAAATTAATAATTAATCCGTATAACATAGTTTTGTATAATTTTGTGAATATTAATAATTAGTTAATATTCGATACATACCGGTTCATCACGTCGCTTAGCGTCCATATTTCGAAACATAGTTTCCATCTCATCGATAAGGCTTTGACTAAAGTCCGTGTAGCCTTTCTGCAAATGTCGCAGAACAATTACTTAATAACGTTAAAAATAATCCTTTATTATAATATTTTACATTATTTAATTATTCTCAAGTTTAGTTTGAATTATAATTATGAAACAATATTACATCTTGATCTAAAAGACTTACAAATATTCCTGGACTTTCTGGTGAACTGACAAATTCATGCCTCGCGTTCCCCGGATGTGGAAATTCCTTAATTTGAAAAACATTTTAATAAATATGATTATACACGACAGTTTCAGAAGCAGAGTTCTACGGGAATGCCTTAAATATGACATACTGTACTATAAATAGTGACAATTCATCTTATTGTTCAATTTCACAGTGACACGTTTCGAAATCTATACAATGGAAAAGGTTAACATATTATAAGACACATATTTTTCCTTGTAAATTGATGCTATTTTATAATGAGGAAAAGTGAGTAAATTATTGTCGTCTTTATGTATGACACACAACGCCATCTCGGGTATTTGCCCACCTCTCACTCCCACCACTGTAACTCGTGTGTAGGTGGGATACACAGCGGCGACCATCGTAATGACTCTGAGCAGTGAAGCCCAGGAAAACCCGAGGGTAAGCTAACTTGTCTTGGGCCCCGCAACGAATTTAATCAGAAGATAATTGAAGGAGTAGAAAACATGAGTTTCGACTTATCGCAAAGCGGAAGACAATAAAATAAGATTGAAAAAGCATCACACCAGAATTGAGAAAAGCACCACGGACATTGATTTTATTAAATTGATTGGACCTCTGCGGTCCATACACAACTCCATCTATCAACCACATCATGAACTAATTTTAGGTAATCAATTAAATGCATTCTTCGACTTGTGACATTGTGGTTGAAAATAGTTACTAATACCCAATTTATCACACATTTTTCTACCATAGACAAGATTACTAAGTTCACAGATTACTTACTAAAAAATATCGTGATGTATATCAAAACAATAGAGTTTATTATGACAATGTATAGTTACCGTATCAGTATCAGATATTTCATGGTATTCGTGTACTTCATCAGTCTTGTTATTAGCGTCCTCTGTTTTATTCGAACGACGTATTGTAGGAATTTTTACCTGAAATTTATACGAATATCTAAAAACCTGTGTTACCATAAACAAAAAAAAATTATTTTTCTCTCGCTCTCTCTTCTCTTCTCTTTCTTATCTCATTCAAACGAGGTCGAAGCATTGCTTTCATTTCAATTACTTCTATTCTGGTATAAGTCATAAGTCCCGCCTAAAATTTTCATATCATCTTACCATTCATCAATTCTTAGGCCTTACGTCCATCAATGTTCAGATTCTACTTGGACGTCATCTTGTCTCATCACATATTCAAACTGTCAACCTTTTTATTTCTCAGTTTTTTTTTTAATATTGCCATGAGGACAGATGAGCAAATGGACCACCTGATCGTAAGTAGTTAAACTCAATCTACTTCTGCAATGTCCAAGGACACTGTTGATTAATAAATCTATGTGAAAATACATTTACTTCTTGCCAATAGGTGGCGCTTTATGCTAAAAATGTAATCCTACTATTATAATAAAACTGGAAGAATAACAAGTTCTTTACCTTATTCAAAATATTTTTACAGGCGGTCTGTTCAGAGCTTTTGTGGTTATTTTTCTTGACGGCTTTGATTCGACTGTCACCATCTACAATAATTATAAAATATTAATGTTTATTTTAGCATAAGGGTTCATAATGCTACTAACGAGAAAAAATATAGAATAAATAGCCATTTAGCAATCACTGAAAATGACACTAGTAGAAAATAGCAAACTGTATTTCCTGCAATGAGACAATTCAGTGTCTGACGTCTGATATTAAACTTCTAGGTTACATTGACTTTTAATGTTTGTCCTACAGTCTTTATCATTCTATGTCAATAATAATCCACCCTGTATAAACTCACAAGCTAAATCAACTTCGTCACATTCGCTCTTATGATGTGGTCTTGAAGACAGCAGCGGATACGGAGGTGCACTTGATACTCCACCGGTTAAATGTGAAGGTGAATTAGGATTGATGAGAGGAACCTGCTCCAAATCCTCTGAAGGCTTGTACGGAGTCACCACTTGACGGGGCGGCTGTAAATATAACTAAAATTATATTATATAAATAAAAAAAACTTGTGAGGAGTCATGGGACACCCGAATAGAACGAAGTTCCTTTCGATTAAAAGATATGTTATAATTTTTTTTTCTAACGTTACGCGCGATAAGGAACGTGTTTTAAAAGATTTTGATCACAGCGCCATCTAGCGATAATCATCTAAAACAATAATAAGGAACGTGTTTTAAGAGATTTTGATCACAGCGCCATCTAGCGATAATCATCTAAAACAAAAAAGTGCCGTGACATCTTTTCGTAAGATTTTTTTCCGTCTAGCCCCCTTTCGATAACGCGCGATAAGGAACTTCATTACAAAACAACATGTAGGTTTTTATTGTACAGTGTAAGACATTGAAAGAAGATTTTTATTGATAGTAGATTTTACTTTAATTTAATTGGCAAGTAAAGGAGCGAAAATTCCATCTGATAGAAAGCGGTTATCGTTGCCCATGGATCTCTGCAATGCCATGGCTTAGCGAAACTTACCCCCTACTGTATATAATTTGAAGAAACACGGGGACAATATAATAAATCTGTGTACTGTGGTTTTTATTGTACAATGTAAGACATTAAAAAAATGGTAAAACCTTTGTTTTGATAACATAGTACGCATTTGAATGAAACAGCTACAGTTGTTCTACGTAACTACATGTGATACAGGGTGAATCTGTAACTTTGGACAATCTGACGTGGGGTGAATGACCTGTTGAAATAAAACTTAGAAACACTTTTATTTTAAGAATTGGATAAAAAACATTTTCATCATAGTATGGAATTCCGCAACGAAAGTCGTACGTTTCCCATACAATGTCAGAAAAAAAAGTTGTCAGAGAAAACCGATCCAAAAAATAAAAATGGTGCTATGTTGTATTACGACAGGTCATTCACCCCACGTCAGATTATCCAAAGTTACAGATCCACCCTGAATAAAAATGAATGATTAATCTTTCTTTCCCAGTTTATTAATTAAGTAAATATTTTAAAACAACTAATTTTAATATTTAAGTTATCTTCAATAAATGATAATTTATGAACTGTTAAGCTACAGTAACACCATCTAGTGATAAAGTTTAGTAAGCATCAATCATGAATGTTACACAAGGATAAAGCTATTGTTGTTAATTGAATGAGTAAGGAATGATAGTAATTAATGATAAGCCAATTATCGAACTTGGATTTGTGTGTTATGTATTTTCGTGTAAAAATGTGCTGATTAAGTATTATAAAACTATATTTTTAGAAACAACTACTACATATTTTATGTTATAAAACTAAACTACATTTACAAGAGTTACCAAAGCAACTTTATAGACAGTTAAGCAAAACTACCATTTACACTAGTGGCGAAGGTTCTATACAACTCCATTCTAATCGGATTACCCCGTCGTTGTTTTTAAGTTAGTTTCACGAGTTCTTCTTAGGATCATTTACGTTAAATAAAAACTAAACTTTGATATTCATAGACAAGAAAAGAGCACTAGAAATATTATCTTGAAGCTTACGATAATTCAATTAAAACGCAATCTACAAAATTGACACTACGCCATTGATTTACACAGATCCAAGTCAGTACTCACACAGCCGGCCGGGTCCAAGAATGATATGTCGCCGAAATATGCCCCGTCTAGTCCCACGTGACCCGTGTGTTTGAGGTCGCCCTGTGGGCTCGATATCATGTCGCGTTGTATCGTCCGTTTGCCCGTGTACGTGTGTCGCTTAGCGTCCGAACGAAGGAGCGATGGACGCAACGACCTTGACGAGTGACGGGTCGGATTCGGTGATATGGAGCCCATTGATAATGATTTCTATGACAGAATATGATTGAGGCTTGAATGTTGGCTTTTAATCGTGAAATCTTAAATTTTTGACCGACTTCCAAAAAGGAGAAGTCAATTCGTCTGTATGTTTTTTCCTCGATATTTTAGTTTAGGAGAACCGATTTTAATGATTCTGGTGTCAGATGAAAAGTGACGGTTGAACTTTACTTTTTTTTTAAGATCAAACAAGTACTTTTGGATTAGTATTAAAAAATGTGTATTTTTAAAGAACTAATTTTCACAAATTGCTGTGATATTTTTTGTTAGAAAGCAAGCATTTGGTGCAATATCTCATATTATATAAAAGTTTGTAATAAATAAATAAATAAATAAATAAATAAATATAAATTTGATAAAGATGTGACTGGTATTTTTGTGCTATGCTTGAGAAATGGAAGTCGGTCATTTTCATTTTTGTAATAAAAAATTCTTTACGATAAATTGATTGTAATTCTAAGTTTTTAATTATGATAAAAGACAACATTCAGCCACAAAGTAGCATTCACAATGATAATGAGACCTTCTCCTGCGGAACACACAAAAGCAGTTTCAGAAAGTTTCATATGAAAGTAGAAAGACATGATATGACGGTGACTGATCTATAAAATTATGTTTCTTTTATTGTAGAATTTTGTTTATAGTTTGGAAATTAATCAAGTTTACTATTAATGATTTAGATTGTACTTGCAAAAAAACATTATGAATCAGAAAAAACCTGATTTTCAATGAATTTGATGGATATTTCGTGATATTATGAGTTAGCAAGGTGCAAGTCACACGATAATATATGTTACCTCTGGTTTGACATAAGGTTTAGTTTGTGTAGGATCAAAAACGCCACAAGCACCGCCCGGTAGCACGCCGTACCATAACGAACATTTAGTCATTGATCTGAAATTGAAATTTAAAAATATGTAGTACATATAACTGCAAAGATTTTATTTAATGTCCTTAAACTAATTTGGAACATTTCTTTTGAATAATAGTTTATTTTTTCGTCTGATATTTTAATTACAAAGAAACAATAAAACGGTAGCTATTTTATTTAAAATCAAACAATCGACTATTTTATGTAACTTACTAAGCATCTTACTTGAAGATGAAAACGTATAGATATAAAATGATTTAGAATTATAATACTGACTACATGTAGCTTCTTGAATAACGAATTTTACTGAAATTCAGACGAAATAAAAACACTTAATCTGTTTCCATCCATATTTTGCAACAATCACAATAATATTTCTGGTAACAAGTTCATTTCAACTGTCCAAGATAAAATAAAGTTTTTGCAATAAAATCGAATGAAAGCTTCGCCATTAAACCACTAATCGATGTCGGCTAATGCCTGTTATAGCAATTTCCGATTAAACCGCGCGCTATCCGGCTTATTTCCTGTGACATTCATACTTCCTTCGTCGGGCGCTACTTTTATTCGATTTTTATCTCTCGATTAATTGTTTCGTTATACGATTTGATTTTCAAGATTAATCTATACTGATATAGCAAGTTGTCGAGTTAACATTGAAACGCTTTCATCGCTGAAAAGTATATTTATCGAGAAACGCTATAGGCTAGATTATCTACAAAAAAGATTTCCGAACTAAAAGCCCAATAATGGTGTAGAATAGGATATACTTTATTGTACCAAAAAACACCAATTGATTTAAAAACTGATACAGCTTATAGTAGTTGTACAATATAGGTTGTAATAAAACGACTCGAAAAAATTTGATAAAATCTGCCTCCGAAGCAAAAATAATAAGACAACTTATCTGAACAAACAGATTATCTGTAAAAAGGGAATCAAATTGGAAAGTCTGTTACTTCAAGTCAATCAAAAGATATCAACAGATTTTTTTGTACTTTTTCGAAACAATTTTTTTCCAATTATAAAAAGTGCATAAAAAACACTTACTCTCTCCCTAAAACAGTTATAATCTGTCCTGTTTTATAATCTAAGAAGTTAGACCTCCTTCCGTCGTCCGGTCTAATGAAATTCGATATTGCTTGAACCTGAAAATTAAACACATATTCATAAATTATTTCAAACTATTACTTGTCTTTCGAATATACCTCGATTTTAAGAAAAATGGTTCGTTATTTTTATTTAATTATGAATTTTAGAGCTCATTATGTCAGTTCTGAGCTAAAACATAAAACAATAGTGGCATGATATAAAAGGTTTGGTTTTTCGACCAAGTAGGACAAAAACGCTAACAAAAACTTGAGAGGTGTCATGGGACACCCGAATAGAACGAAGTTCCTTTCGATTAAAAGATATCTTATATTTTTTCCCTAACGTAACGCGCGATAAGGAACGAGTTTTAAAAGATTTTATCACAGCGCCATCTAGCGATAATCATCTAAAACGAAAATAAGGAACATGTTTTAAAAGTTTTTGATCACAGCGCCATCTAGCGATAATCATCTAAAACAAAAAAGTGTCGTGACAACTTTTCATAAGAATTTTTTCCGTTTGGGCCCCTTTCACAACGCGTGATAAGGAACTTCGTTCCAATTATTGTGAATGCTCATTTTTAATAACAAACATTAACAAATCGCTGCACTGTCGAGAAAGCGCTTTTTGTTGTGTGCACTAATGAGGTTCATTGTACATACCACTTCGAGATGTCGTTTTTAGATTTCATATAGCAACAAAGTCCAAAAGGACATCAGTAATTGCTACGAAAACACAGCTAATAATAAATTAATGTACACTTACCATTTCAGGTACAATGGTTCGTAACTTTGGGCCTAAATCTTTGAATTTGGGACGATCATTCGGCTCGTGCGACCAGCACTCGAGCATCGTTGTATAATACGACTCAGGGCAGCATTCCGGCCTTTCCAGTCGCTGAAAATGATATATTTGAAGATATACAAAGTATCTTATGTCATTTGAAATTTAAATCTATACTAAAAAAAACTTGAGAGGTTGGACACCCGGATGGAACGTTCCTTTCGTTTAATTTGTGAGATATAAAAGAGAGAGAGACAGACGTTTTAAACTAACTTACTATTATAGCTTAAAAAATAAAATTTTGATCACAGCGCTATCTAGCATTAATCATATAAAACAAAATAAGGAATTGTTTTAAAAGATTTTAATCACAGCGACATCTAGCGATAATCATCTAAAAGAAAAAAAGTGTCGTGACAACTTTTTCATAAGAATTTCCGTCTAGTCCCCTTTCGATAACGCGCGATAAGGAACTTCGTCCCAAAAAAAGCATTCTATGATTACAGTAGAACCTCGTTAACTTAAAAACATCTATAACTTAAAAAAATAATGTTCCCATCCCATCAGAGCCCTAACATAGACCCTCGATAACTTAAAACCTCTACAAATTAAAATATTTTGTGTTTCCCTTGGACTTTCACTTATCGAGGTTCGACTGTATTTTAAAGCTGAAGAGTTCGTTTGTTAGTTTTGTTTGTTTGAATACGCTAATTTTAAGAACCACTGGTCCGATTTAAAAAAAAAATATTTTCGCATGGGATAGTACACTTATCGAGGAAAGCTATATTATATCCCTCTGTGACGCAGACGAAGTTGCGCGCGTCAATAGAAATCAAATGGAATAGAAATGGGAAATCATGGCGACTTAATTACAATACTTTAATTTTTTAAGAACTTACCTGACATGCCTGTGTTCGATAAACTGTTAATCGAAATATCTATTCTTTGAGAGCCATAATATTTGATATGTTATTTTACTACTAATTTTTATTATTATTTTACTTTTAGTTTTAGATCTAAATTTTAAAATATATATACTTATTTATATTTTAGTTTTTTGACCCTTCCGCAATTAAAGTAAGACCCAGTTCTTAAATCGAATTTTTGGAACGAAGTTCCTTATAGCGCGTTATCGAAAGAGGGCTAGACGGAAAAAATCATACGAAAAGTTGTCACGACACTTTTTTTGTTTTAGATGATTATCGCTAGATGGCGCTGTGATCAAAATCTTTTAAAACACGTTCCTTATCGCGCGTTACGTTAGGAAAAAATATATAAGATATCTTTTAATCGAAAGGGACTTCGTTCTATTCGGGTGTCCCATGACACCTCTGATGTTTTTTTAATCTCTCAATTTACAGCAATCGTTTTATACATACCTGATAATTTGGTGTATCAATAGCCTCTAATATCTGTTGTCCAGAGAACGCTGCCCACGGTTGGAACCCGTAAGTAAACATCTCCCACAGACACACACCGAACGCCCAAACATCGCTCGATGATGTGAAACGTAAGTACAATATGCATTCTGGCGCGCACCTACGATGACAAATGTTGAAAACTAAATCTATCCTAATAAAGAGCTATAATCTTTGAATCTACTGTATTCATTTCGAAATAGGAAGCTTCTATAGTTCGGCCGTGCAAAGAATGCGTTCCTGACACCTATAAGAAAAATATTGTTTACGAAGTTATTTGACACTCAGTTTGGCACAAAATTAAAACATTCATTGATTATTGATATAATAATGTTGTTTCAATGCTCATCAATTGTTAAAACGGTAAAAATCAGCAAAATATTTTTATCGTAACTGCAACGCCATTACAAAGTAACGTCGTCAGTTCAATCGCGACGTGTCAGGAGCGCATTCTCTGAACGGCCGAACTTTAGTAATAGGAAATTAACGTTATTTATGACTGAGATAGGCTATATGATTGTTACAAAATTAAAATTAGCCCTTTCTGGCGCAGACAAAGCTGACAGGACAAATAAAACCGAAATAGTTTTTTGTAATGAAAAATATTGTAATAGACATGACGAAAGATTTTGAAATCCTCTTCCATATTATAGGTACAGGTTTACACTATTTACGAAAACACCTATAGGTATTTCGGTAAGAAAACAGAGTTTAATTAGGTTTCAAAGCATCAAGCATTTTTGAATTTCATTTCAAATAGTGCGCGAAAACAGCACATAGTGTCATGGCGCGTCAAACCTAAGTAAACAGACGCAAAAGTATCATGGCGTAACCAATAGGTGAACGTCAATTCCATATCGTTTACTTAGTACTGACATCATCCGATGTTGTTGGCGTTTCAGCTAATATGGCTGATTGTAATATTTTAATTTATTAAAATTCTTATTCATCTCCAGTTATTAGTAAAACCAAATTAGTGATTTACATTCTTTTAATATACAGGGTGGATCTGTAACTTTGGACATACCGAAGCGGGGTGATTGACCTGTCGTAATACAACATACTAACAGTAGTAGTGAATTTCTGACATTGTATAGTGTACGTACAAATATTATTGCGAACAAAAATAAAAGTGGTTCTAGGTTGTATTTCGACAGGTCATTCACCCCGCTTCGCTATGTCCAAAGTTACAGATACACCCTGTATAGTTTCCGAAAATATCATTAAATGTTAGAATGTGGTCATGTCTATCTAAGTAATTGATAAAATTGTAGTTTTATACTTACCAGGCTACAGGTAATTTTAAATTAACATTATAATTAGTTTGATAGTAGTCTTTGCCGACGCCTAAAGCGCGCGACAAACCAAAATCTGATATTTTAACTCTATCTTTGTTGAATACTAAAATATTTCTTGCAGCTAAATCCCTGAAAATGTGTCAATATAAAAATTAAATTATACACAATTTCATAACAATAGAAAAAAAAACCGGTTTGTTTACGAAAAAAGTTTATTTAATAACTATGTCAATAGGTGACTGTCGCTCATGGACGTCTACAATGTCAGGGCCCACTGCGATTCAAATCAATCTAAAGCTTCCTTTAGCAAAATGTATTGTATCGATTCTCTATTTCCTTCGTACGCAAGGATCACCGTTATAACTGTACTTCTAAACTAGTTCACTAATGACACAGTCGAAAACTGCACAAGCACTCAATATGAGAAGATCTCTGGCTTAAATTAAGCTCATTCATCGAGGTGTTAATACAACTTGAACATAAATGATTCACTCCGCCTACATGAAAAACTAAGATATTTACATATGTTAAAGCAATGATAAGTATGATAACCGGTTGACCAAATGATGTCACCACAGCCCAGACCCCATAAACGATACATTGTATCTGCATACCGCGATAATAAAAACTTTAATGCATCTTTTTATAAAATTGAACTCTTTATCTCGTAAACAAAACTGCTTTTATAAACCCGTCAAGATTTGGAGTAATTACCTATGAATCAGTCTTTTGTTTTCTAAATAAGTCATGCCATCACAGATCTGTTCGGCGAACTCGCAAAGAGTCGGAACGGGAAAATTGGGCCGGAGCGATACTTCTCGAAGGCACTCCAGCAAGGAACGGAGCGGCGCTAATTCTGTCACCTATTTACAATTGAAACAAATAAAACGCTTCATTCAAACAACATTATACAGTCCCGGACAAAGCGTCAGAAAATAACGTCAATAAAAATTAAATACTTAAAAATGAGAAAACCAATATTTTCACAAGTATATTGAAAGATAAAATCTGTTATATTAAAACATGGACCACTTTAGTTAAGCGACTGAGATCAATAGATGGGATTTTAATGATGTTGGTGCCTTTTAACGATTGTATGGTACATACCATACTAGTTATATTTTATCGAAGATACAATTTATTATTAACATAAAGATAGAATAGACATTCTAAGTTAATCTTAATAATATAAATATTCTTGTTCGTTTATGAGCACATTGGTTACTCAAAAGCACATGTGATTTACATTAGTTTTAATAGCGGTATGTGGACAAAATACGACAGTGTAAATTACAGAACGTGGCTCATATTAAGTTATATTTACGTTTCAATATGTTTTTATGTAGAATTTTTAAGTTATATTACATTAATATAATGCTTATGTGATTTGTCAGGTTAGAAGAACTAAAGATCAACTTATAGTATCTCAATAAACAAATTTACACTAAGAACGCGTTTTCTATATTAGGTAGCATTCTCTGAGTAGCTTATAACAAAAATTCAAATGAATTACATACGGAGCAACTTTTTATAGTTGTCTGTAACGGAAATCCATCATCTTGTCAAGACCAAGGTAAAATACACGAGGGAACCGATCATTAGATAAATCACAACACCGTTACGATTGACACTGACTTCAAGATTATAAGTAAAATACGAAATCATATACTACAACTTGGAAAATTAAACCGAATATTAAAATATAAAAATAGTGTCAAATTGATGTAAAAATTCAGAGAAATTACACATATTTTTGACACCTGACGCAATTTTCTTGATTTACGTAGCGATTAAAAAAAGAAGTGAATTGTAATATTAAACAATTTACGATAAATTTACGAAACACATTTAATCCCACATAGGCAATATAACTATTTAATTATGCAAATCGTATTCCATTGAAGGCTGACGCTACGATTGCATGAGAACAGCGTTATGCCATTCTTATCAACAAGCTAAACGCCATATTAATGGCATTTAAACGTAGTTTTTGGTTGAAAATCAGAAGAAATTAAACACCCAATTATTTAAAAGGCTTTATAGTGCCAGTGAAGAAAAGTATGGGCTATCAATCAGTCTTTTGGATATGAAATTCTGATTCTTTTCTCACTAGAATTATCATCAAAGTCCACTTCAAGTCTCTTTTTATTTGAACTCATACGCATTTCAATCTACTTTGTAATGTCTAAATAGATTTGGCGATTGCTGATGAAATTCTTCCGTCATAGTTTTCAATATTAAGTATGTTATTGAAATAATTTATTTATCTTAAACTACGGGAAATTAGTAATCACGCATAAAAAAAAATTAAATCCTCCCTGCATTTAGCGAAGACTACGTCCATTGTATTTTGGTTTCTCAAACGAGGCAATTCCTCTGCCTGTGTACGTAAATGCCGATTCAAGTAAAAAATAAAATTTAAATTCATATAAATCGGGATTATTTTTATAAGATGCACATACAAAAGAAGGGATAATGTTATCATGAAATCAATGCATTCAGCTTTGACTTTTCCAAGGTCTCTTGATATTTAAAATGCAGGACATTTAGGGGTCGAATGAAGACAGTAAAAAAGGTGACAAGACGACGAAGATTTAACAAGAGTACTTTATTATTATTGTTGTTCAAACTCGATTTAAAGGCAAAAATCGCAATTTTTCGCTTCTTTCAACTTTACATCTGATGTTCCTAAACAAAGACCGAGTATTAGTTACGTACTTCAATGCAAAAGTGGTATTTAAAGTTGGTAATTTTCCTATGGTAGTGTTATATGGTACTATTATATCTGATCATTAGAAGCTTAGATTTTGAACTATACTTTTTTTGATAAAGTTCAAATAAAGTTCATTGCTAAATTCAATACGAAACACAAAGTATAGGTTACACTATAATAATAACATTAGCTATAATAGAATAATAGAATATTAACAATGAAGCTTACTCACCAACATCAAGGAGTCCAAATGTAGAACAACTCCAAATAATCGAACTATATTTGGATGTTCTATGCTGTGCATGACGGCCGCCTCTTTAAGGAACTCGGTAGAATTCGATGTCATGCGTTCATTTCCTAAACATTTTATTGCAACTTGCAGCTGAAATTTATTTATTTTTTTAAACAAAATTAACGAAATGATAAGTTTCAAAACCTCTTACCTACCTTGTCTTAAATAATGTAAGCCTTATATTAAAAGGGTATTAAAAAGACCCCAGAAACTTATTGGCATGCACTATTTTTACGTTGCGCGCTATGTTGAGATTTTTAATTTTACTTTTTATCGAGAAGTGTGGGCGTGAATATACTATGAATACGAGAAAATTAAAAAAAACACATTTCCAAAAAAGGTTGTATGCTACTAACTACTTTTTGTGAAAAATGAAAACAAATATACAATCTTGTTATGACAGGGGCAGTAATTATACCATCAGAATAAAAGCAGTTTTGAAGGCGGTTACTTTTCTGATTTTCTAAACACACAGTAAGATTATCATTAACAAATAAGTAAGTGTATGAAATAATAGTATAAAACTAACTCTTTGATTCCCTGTAGACCAAGTGCCCTGTTGCACGACACCAAACTGTCCCATACCGAGTTCTTTATTAATAGTAATATCCTCTATAGATATAATATGTTTTGTAGGTATTTTAACAGTACTATCGGAAAACGGTTGTAAGTCAATCGGTATTGTTGGCTGTCCATGTGAAAACTGCAAACAAAGCAGCTATTAATATTAATATCAGGATGCAGCGATGTTAAATTCATTTGAATTTGAATGCGTGATGCATTTTCAGTCAATGTTGACGTCAGTAATGTATTTTACATGATTTTTTCTTGTATGTTGTATGAATGTATTTTTTAAACAATTGATTTTATGTTCCAAATCATTACAATGAACTAGTTAAAGCTAAGTTTTGATAGTAATGACATGTAGATTTTTACTGATGGTATTAAATCACATCACATTTTGCTTTTCAATGTTATTGTAAAAATGTTTGAGACTAACCGGATCATTCTTTTTATTAGAACTAAGCAGTCTCTTTATTTTGGTAATGTATGGATTTGGAAAGTATTTGGAATAGATTTTCTTGTATCGTCTCTGTTCTGGTTTTGAGAGGCCAATCTGTACCAGATCTTCAGTGACAACAAATTTCAATTGCAATAGTTTTGTAACTTTTAGGACATCTCTGGAAAAAAAACAAAAATGACAAACACACAATTAAAGCAGAACTAGTAGAACTATTGTTTATAGCATAAATAAAATGGCTCAAATACTGAAATACTTCTCAAAATTTAAGTGCTCTTTAAACTTTCAAGCAGTCTCTTAACATACAATTATAAACATAATTTTAATGGTAACATAAATAATAGCAAGTTAAAAGTTGATACCACAAAAAATATAGCAGCAGCATTAAGTTCTGAAGTTTGTATTTCTTAAAATTGAGAAGTACTTCAATCTTCGGTCTCAAGATCCCAAGTTAAAGATAATCAAGTTAACAAACATCACAGACTGTATACAAAATCTATGATGTTTAAAATTCCAAGCATAAGGCTGACTAAACTGTAAAGAGAATATCTAGACATAACAAACTTACTGTCTACTTTACTTCTTACTGTTTGACTTTGACTTAGTATCTTGAAATGGTATGACAAAGTCCTTAAACTGAATTAATGAATATATAAAATAGATCATCAAGATAAACAGACAATTTCTAATATATTTTTTGATTGTGGAGGTTCAAAATAAAACAAAAGCAGTAAAAGCTTACTAAACTTAATTTTTTAACTAAATTATTCTTCTTTCATAAGTCAAGAAAAAAAACTCATATTAACTACTTATAAATCAATATTATGAAAGACCAGATGAGACTAAAGCAGTTTGTCAAATTATCATGTTCCAACCCACATGCTAAATAGTGAGATCAAAGTTTTCAAGGTTGACTAACATTTGTTGAGTAAATATCTTAAACCTCACAGCTTTTTAAGCAATAAATAGTGAAATAAATAAATAATAAAATTTTATTTATTTCATTATTTTTTGAATACCAAATATGGTAGTTTACTAAAAACTATTACCATACCTGATATTATACCAGTATATATATGAGAAAAATAGTAATATGTTTTCAATGGCTTTTTTCAATACGACTTCGACTAAAAATAGCTACGTATAAATAAACAAAAATAACTACAACTACGCTATGCTCATACAACAAAATAAAAATAAAATAAATTCAATATTCGCTAAGCTACAATCGATAAAAATCACATGTCAAGCACAATGAAAAGCTCTAAGTTCTATGTTTACGAAAAAAACATAAAGGACGCCAAAGCCTAACGGAACCAAACAAACCTAAATATATTAATTAATATTTACCTAAACAACTCATGGTATTGTTGAAGTTCAGCCTCTTCGAGAAAATCATTCAAATTGTCTCGATCGTCACCTATACTTTCTGGAAAAACAAATAATAAACAGTGTTCTCAAGTTGTACTACACTAAGATACTTTCCGATTTCTACACTTGTGGAGTTAAACTCACCCATCGTAATCGCGGCGATGCTAAGGCATGAAGATATGAGTGAACTTTAATTTATAACTAACTAACATAAATTCTAACACCGAGAATGGCAAGTTTTGTTATTCTTGGGTAAAGAAGTTGAATGAATGTCGCTTGCGGTTTTTAGATCAAGAGCAGAACCATAGTGAAGTCAGGCAAATTCTGTCAAAGTCAATCAAAATGTACATATCAACTGTCATTGTCAGGACTAATTGTCAACAGTCAAAAATTTAGTCGATTTTGGAAAACAAAAACTGATTCTACTAAATGTTTAAAACTAAGGACATTAGATTTTGCGTTTCTCTGAATACACAATATATGATTCAAAAATGAATTACTGATGAAGACTAATATATAAACTGAAGTTATGACAATAGAAAATATTATTATCAAACTTAGCGATGGTTTGTTGATTCCAAATCTATTTTTTGAAAAAAAAAAATAAAACTATTGAATTCTATTTCATTAATAAGTACCAAAAAACAGATTATGTACATTTTTTTTTAAACACTTACATATTTTGAAATTAGTAGTTTTATACTTTCAGCTTGTCTGTTCAAATACATTCAAAAAAAATTTCGCCGTACATTAATTCTTTATTTATTTATGATCAAATAGGTACGTCATCAAAGCCTATAAAAATCAATTTTGTTGAATATAAGTCAAATATCTTCTCTTCTATTGCTTAATAGAGATCTTTTATAGAACGAACTAATAAATTTAATTTAAAAGCGTTGATTGCTCATCAAGTTTCACAGACCATACATATATATATGAGATAGATATGCAACTGGAGATAGGAATATGAGCTGAAGTTTATCACAGCCGAATCACAGGTGGAGCCACATGCTTGAGTGCATGCGCTGCGCGCTAGATTTAAATTTATTTTTTGTTTACTAGGGGAATTCAGTTTTTCTATTTGAAAAAAAAAATGTTTCATTACAATAGCTGATGCATCCACTCGTAATTTAAAACAACAAACTCATTATAATTTGAAATCTATTAACTTGCTCAGCTTTCTAACAAAACATTTTTTCTTTCAAATAGAACAGTTTTCAAAATAAAAAGCTGCTGTTTTCACATTCCATTTCAAATTTATATTATTTTTATCAATAACATTATAATACCAAGAAGAAGAAAATGTACAAAAATAGCAACAACAAAGGAATAACATTCAAAGAAAATGATTCAACAATATAATATTTTTACAAGCATTTTTTGTGAAAATATAGTATACCCAACCATCATTTTGAAAAAAAGTTTAAATCAATCAAAACAATATCTTATACAAATATGTACAAGCATAACAAAAATTGCGTATTCAGGAATATTTCGGAGCTGAATATAATCTTCATATATTTTTTATTCTTTAAATGTAAAATTTTATATAATAATAACCTTAAAACCCTTAGATGATTTAGATCCTTTTGATGCTATAGTAATTCTATAACTACACTTATTTATAAAAAATCACTGATTTATAAAATTGTACACAAAATAATTTCACATGTAGTTTCCTTCCAAATTTGTAAAAACGCAACAGGTTTACAAAAACTAGCTTTTTATAAAATAATTATTAAACAATGGTTGTGTTATTAAAGTATCAGTAACTTGTGTTATTATCGAGGATAATTTACAATTAGTAAGTTATAAACTTATTTAGACACTTGTGGTTTTCTATAATACTTTCATGCATTTTGAACGGCTCTGCAACAACGTTGAAATATCGAGACAACTCAATTAAATATCGTGGTATGAACCCGTTAAAAATGCATGAAAATTAGTAAGTTACTTAGCTTTACATAAAAACAAATTGCAAAAACTAAATATTCAATGTTATGGTATTTTCGTTCTACTTGTGTAGTTGTCTAATAGCCTAGTCAAATTTATACTATATATTCTAAAATATACTATTTCGAAGAATTCAACATTGGTTGAATGTTTGTAGCAGGTTTATAAGAATGCTTTAAAAACTGTTTTGACTTAACAATGTTCAGTCATAAAAGTATAAATGCTATGGTACAAATTGGTTATTTATAGCATTAATTGATAATAATTCTTCTAAACTTTATTCCAATGTTTAGTTCTTTGAAACAATTTTATAGCAGTATTGATGTCTTGACATTCAGGATAAACTCCTCCTTCATTTTTGTTGACACTGATGACTTTCTAGTCCTGCGAAGAAAAATAATAGTATTAGTAGTGTGACAGCATTAATTTATTAAGAAATTAAATGGCAGTAGTAGCAATTAATAGGTAGCCTATGTTATTTCTTAGAACCTAAAGATTGTCTGTGCCAAATATCATCAAAACCGGATCAGAGGTTTAAGCGGGAAAGTGCAACAGACAGACAGAGTTACTTTTGCAATTATAATATAAGAATATCTAACATATGACATGATTGTAAGTTTAGATCAATCAAAACAATTAATGTTATAAAAATAATAATAAACGTATTGCATATTTTGGTTGACTGGTAGAGAATGCCTTCGGCATTAAGTCCGCCATTGTACCTTTTGTGCATGAAGTTAAATAAATAAATAAATATTAAATAATATTTCGGATTTTAATATAATTTTGTGTTTATTTTATTCTATAAATGTAACATTCTATAAAATAACATTTTTATTACAAGTTACTCAATTCTATAAAAATGTTTTACAATATATCTCGTCTTTGTTTGGTGGAAGAACAAATACATCATTCAGATACTATTGAAAGTGTTATAAAAAACTAGAAAACCCGCGCAACTTCGTCTATGTCACAAAGGGGTTTAAACAGCACTCACAATGTCGTCGCGTTATTTTTGACGTGAAACGTCTTTATAATCGCGTCGAAACATACGGGTCTATATCATCGTAGCTTAATAACCAAAATACTATTGTTAGTCTTGCGATGTTTATATAACTCCTATGAAAGCTAAGTTGTTGGGGCGTTCACTTTACAAAGAGAAGCATAGGCAGTAATGGGTCATAGTACCTCGAGCAGGTCCATCTTGAAGTAGAGCGCGAACATGGTCGTGGTGGGTGGCTCTGGGTCGTCGGCGTGCGACGTGAGCAGCTCCTCGCAGTAGCCCCGGCACCGGTACAGCTCCGAGCGGACGTAGCGCCGCGCTCCAGTTACGAGCCTGATTAATTGTTTGCAATTGTTTTAATTGTTCACTATTTCTGAAATCATAAATTGGGAAGTTTCAAATTGGATCCATAGCTGGCGGTTTTGTATATTCCGTGACATAAGACATTGCAGGAGTCTATCTAGGTAGTCTAAGCAGCAGTAGTCATTAAACATCAGGTGTGCGGTACGCTCATCTAAATACCGATCATTCAAAAAATCCAAACAGGAGAAATTGTACAAACAGATAAAACCACAGTATTTACACTCTAATTCAAATTCGTTTTTGCCTAACACCACCTGAGAATGAGCTTTCCTTCTCGGGCGCTTTAATCTGTACTCTTTTGAACAAAGCTTAAAGATAGGTGTTACGTGACTAGGAATTTGGTAAGACTTGGTTTTATTCTCTACTAGCTTTTGCCCGTGACTTCGTTCGCGTGGACTTCAGGTTCGTCCCATATTATCAAAAATTGTAGCCTATGTGTTATTCTGATGTATAAGCTATATTGTGGTAAAGTTTCATTTAAATCCATTCAGTAGTTTTTACGTGAAAGAGTAACAAACATACATACAAACTTTCACCTTTATAATATTATATTATGATTTCGACAAAGAGTTAGAGTAAGTAAAATTCTGTGTTACCTTATTACTGGTGCAAGTGCCGTTACACTCGAAGAGTATGGGTTGTTGTGGGGCACGGGCTCAGCGCCGCACTGACAGCACGCAGCACAAGCATGTGTCAACCTTACACCTACAGCCCTGTTGAGTAAACATCACTAGAGTACAATTAACCCGCTACAATAGTGATGCTCGTAAGCAACGTAATATGTACAACATTCAGAGGAAATAGTACTTCAATAAATAATAAAATGATAGGAAAGTCAAAACTGCAAAAAACATTCGCCCAAGTCAAGCAACCGTTGAACATTATGGTGGTGCTAATTAGAATCTATACATTTAGTATGGTAAAATAGCCTTGTCCGGGATAAACTTGAAAACTACAAAGTTATTTACACCATAGAGTTATTTATTTAAAGCAGGCTGAAAAAAAACAATTTTTGCAGTTCGATTTTACTAAAGACAATCTCTCTCTATTACTGCACTTTCTGTAGATATGAAATTTAAAGAAGAAACGGGTAAATGAATGTCATTTTAAAAGGTCTAATTGTTGGTATTTTCAGTGTTGTATAGCATTGATGAAGATGACGTTGCGGGCAGCAGCTAGTACATAATAAATTTGGACTAATTTTTTACAAGCTTTATATTAACTTTCACTGGATGTAACAATGGAAGTTCAATAGTTATCATAAATAGTACTTGTGTTATTAAAGTAATATCACTGTTATTAAGATATACATTAGTAAGATTCTTAATCAAAAAAAAAGTTTATAATAAAATAAAAAAGAGTTTTGTTGATTAGAATCAATAATAATTAAACTCACCTTATCATCTTTATTAATAATACATGTCATGTATTTTTGTTACTGAATGGTTACTGGTCACCCAAAATGTTCTTTCCAGTTTATGGTTATAAAAGTTAAAATACCTTTAGACACAACAAGCAGTGACTTTGCTCAAATATGTATAGGCTTAATGTCATCATCTCTTTCTCATTAGTATATCTGCATTGTCTCCGTTTATCTCACTCTTCAGTTGCATCACAGTATAGATGACTACTCAGATAATTTTTCTACATGGTCTAGGAGAGGTTTGGGACGAGCTAGCCTTTTGTCTAACTTGAGGTCATTCTTCTGTCTTTTACTCAACTGCACTATTTTGTAACCTACAATAATAGTTATTCTTTAGTTCCTAAAATAAAAAAGAATATTTTACAGCAAAAGATATATTGTAAAACTTTCATATCATAATATCCATTTTGATCCTCCCCTTTAAAATGTCGAAAAATTATGTATGTTTATATGTATTTTTAAAAATAAATAATCCAATTTTGATGCAGTTTCCAGTTGAGTAACTTAAGATCAAATAGTGCAACTCCTTTTTGATGTAGACGAAGTTGCGAGGATCTGTTAGGTATTTTCACAAACAAACTCTACATCTTTATATTAGAACAGATACAGGAGACTTACCATCATTGACAAAGACATGCGAGTGGCATATAAATAACATTTTGACTCAGTTTTTTCAGTTTCAGTCCGCAGTTAACATGCTTGGTTTTACACTTCATCTTCGCAGTTATCCCACACTTCACATGAGAAGTCATTCAAGGAATTGAGAAGTAGAGTTTCAGTACAGTTTCGAGTTTTGAAATTTATCCAAAATTATGAAGATACTCTTCTAAATAAACAATTACTACGTAGAATATTATTAAAATTGTGATTAAAATGGCGTCGGCGTCCACCAGTCACCAGGGAAAGCGTACTAGAGATGTTACATAATTTTTATTTGTCAATAACTCGATCGATAGCAATAAAAAATGGTTGTTTTATACAAACAAATTGTTGATTAATTAGTAAAAGTACCAAACTTATTAGTTACTAAATAATTAAATACTGGATGAACCACGCAACTTTGTCTGCGTCACAAAGGGGTTTAAACAGCACTCGCGATGTCGTCGCGATATTTTTTGTAGCGGACAACGTTTTATACTCGTGATAATTGCTCAACGAAATATCTGATTGGAATAAAACAATAAAAATAGGTAAAAAACTTTTTAAGTTAAACGGTTTTATGTTAAACATACATTGCAATGTTTAAGATAAATGTACTAAAAACCAAAAAATAATAAAATAGATACAGTCCTGGGAATTATAATACCGTTGGGCACGTCAATTGTCTACAATCGTTGATTAAAATGTTTGTTTTGTAATGTTACATTATAATTAAGACAACAACGATTGTAGAAAATTTATGTGCCCAACGGTTTTATAATTCCCACGACTGTATCTATTTTATTATTTTGGCGGGCTTTCCAACCGCGTGTTCCACGGCATATTCCGCTGGGTCAGAACCAGCGTGGGTCGGGGATCGCGGTTTACCATCCCCGTACTTTGTGTGTAAGATTATTTGTTTTAAAGTTGTTTTTAAAAAGCGTACAACATCAAATGAAACATAGTTTTAAGCCGAGCGCGTTGTAAAAAGTTATAAGTTATTGAAAATTGTCCCAATTTACTTGTTGTAGACAACAGTTTTTGTAATATTAATCAATTGGAATGCTGAATAGAAAATCGATTCCCAAAAAGAAAGCTAATCGAGAAAAAACAATTACCGAAATTATAGGTTCTACCCTAACTTTGATCAAAGAATGAATGATACCAGATTACCGAAAAAAAAATAACGAAAAAAATCTTATAACAGCACATAACAATAAAATTAATTTACATTTTAAATTTAGGTTATAGCTGACTGAAAAGTGTACATTATCGTCAATAAGTAGCAGATCATAAAAATTTAGGAAAAATTGTTTTTTAAATTTAGCGCCATCTCGCGGGGAAACAATGAAATGGAAAAAGCGTGGACAAGAATTTCAAAATAGCGCCATCTCACGTAAAATCATAAAAAATCGTCAAATCGTGGCACAACCGTAGCGACACCTAAAAATCAGCTGGCTAACTAAGTAACCAGTGGCACCCCCCTGTCAAGTTTTGTCCAATCAAATCCACAAAATTGTTATTAAATGCATCAAATTTGTTTATTTCCAATAAAAAAATATAATATTTCAAAAAATAAATTTAGTCGATTTAATCACTTACTATATCTACCTTCCCATCTCTACTCAATGTGTTACCATACTCAAACTAACTTGATTCCTAAAGTTTGAGGATTTTTTTTTGGGTAGAGGCAATTTGTATATTAAAAACTATAATTAAACTTTGGATATTTTTACGGAGTTTAACTTTCGTATTAACGTTGATTATAGTTTATTATCGAACAACTTAAATTTAAGAAGTTATGCATTTTACATTTTTAGAGCAGGGAAAACTAAATTTACCATGGCAATACCGAAACCTTCTTCGCAAACATGGCGTAAGCCAGGCCAGAATGCAGTGGGAGACAAATTGTTATACTTGTCACTTCACGATTTGATAAAAGACATGCTCGTAGGCTAAGATTTCTTGAATCCAATCTAGTGTGATAGAAGATTTTTAGAAGTGAAATGTGAATTTTTCGCAATGTAGGTTAACCTAAACAAAATATTTTAAATTTGAAAATAAGTTGAGGATATCTCGTCTTATCGCTTAGCAATTTATTCGTTTGTTTTAGTTAAACGATCTTTTGTTTACGTATTGGCGTTCACCTTTTGTTTTGTAATAGGTAGGTGATTGTTTCACGAATTCTTATATGGTTTTGTCAAGAACGATATTTATTATTAGACCCACAAACTATTTTTATGGGTACGAAATCATTATCTAAAAGTTGTTAGGACTAAATTAGTTTTAAAAAAGTAAATTTTAGTTTGTTATTAACTTCTAAAGTGAATTTTATTGATAAGTTAGAGACTTTAATTTAGTAATAAGTTTTATCGTAAGTTTTACTGGACTTTAAGTTTAGAAAGTTTTCATCAAGAATCAAGATTTGTTTGCTGTTTCTGCGAAAACCAGCGAGATGGTGAGTAACTTTTAAACTTTTTCTAACATTGTTTTTATCATGTGTTTTCTCACTTGTTTTTTTATTAACAGGTTTTTATGTGATAAACTTTTTTCTTTTGAATTATCACCATTTTCCACAGTAAGCATTATAAAAAATTAGGAAAAAAAATCAGTTGATGTTATTAACTTTTTTGTAGAACAGAAGAAATTATTTATTTAATCAATATCAAACCAATAACTTTAGGTGTGTAGAAACTACATTCTAAACCTAAAATAACTGTCCAGATTTGTGTAAGCAATGCTGTTGTAACGGTAAGATTTGGATAATGGACAGTGAAATACTAGTCATCGGTCCAGGACCGGTTAGTAAGGTCTCTTACTAAATACTATAAATTAAACTATTAACATTCTATGTAAAAATTAAAATAAACCTAAAGAAAATATTAAAGTTGTGTAATAGCACTATAAGTTTTATCAGATGTAGCAAGATATAATTTCAAGTTTCATTTAAATTAATTTTTAATAATGGTTTGTTGTACAAAACTTCGTATAAATATAGTTAGAAAGTTTAGAAAATAAATTAATATTGGAATAACTTTTAAAGGAAAATTTAAGAAAAAAAATTAAAACATAAAACAAGCTATATACTTCCTCATCAAAAAAGTTGAAAATGTAACTCCTTTAAAGACATTTTTCCTCAGACCAACCAGTTTCCTTCACAATATTAAATAAAAATTTACTTTATTTAATTTCCTTTAAGTTTTGTTCTTAAAGTAATTGCCTAATTATCTATACTAAACTTATAACAGCGTTGTCATTATGATAAATAAGAAAAAAGTTAGGATATTTTACAGGGATAATCTTTTTTCTATCCTAAAAGTTGTCTTCTTAACTTTGATAATAACTTTAATGGCGCCTAGAAGCACTTTATAAATTCGAAAGTAAAAGAAAGAAAATTTGCAAAATAATATGTTGTACCATCTTTAATAAAACTACGTGTATTTATTGTAGGTGCAAACACACGCCACAACTGCATTTAGTCACATTTACAACCAAATGCGTTCAATGCACATTGCCGAAAATGTGTCAGATGTACATTCTGCATCAAAACGCGGCAAAATGTGCGCAATCCTTATAATTTTCTCAAAAATCTACCGCATATCTAAGCCGAACTCCGCCCGCACGCTCGCTTCAAATTGAATGCATACGTGTAGGCAATGGTCCAAACTAACTAGCTTTAGTTTGAGAGCAGCGAGATAAAATCGATATGAACAACCAAGGCATCCCAAATCCCATTGTCATTGGGGTCCTTGTTTACGTACCCTAATCCTACGCGTGTAAAGCTAACAAGATTATAGTACGCACCTCCTTAAAGATATATATGTAATAACTTTTCGAATAAAACATTTTGAAAGCAGATATTATAACTCAAACCAATCAAGTAACAGATAAGTCCAGAGTAAATCAATTAAATCGTTTATTGACTCGCTTCTGAAACTTTATAGCCCAAGAAAAACATTTTAAGTACTAAAAGCATCAAGTAAATACTAAAGTATCAGATCATTCATCTTTGCTGTTGAAAGACAAAGATTTACTTTGCGTTAGACGTCTACTTTGTTGAGCAAACAGTTCACCGGTTTGCAAGCCGCAGCGGGGATCGCGGTCCTAGCTAAATCTACAGAGCTCTTTAGTGAATAAACTGACAATAATCTCTTAAATGTTATGGCTGATTCTACAATACTGAATAACACTATTGTATTGTAATTATTTCTAATTAATTCTAATTATCTCTAATTAAATTGTTTGCTGAAGCTTCGCCCGCAAAACCACATGTGGTAATTTAAACGGTAAATTACCTAAAAGAGTGAAATCACGCGAACATAATAGTATCATAATCAAATGTTTTTCCGTGATCAGAAAAAAATATAATATAAAATATAAATATAAAATATGTAAACGACGTTTACGTTTATTCACAATATTATATTCAGGGGCTGTCACGTATGCCGGACACCATAACCGAAAAGATAAAATTAAAATCGTAATAGGATAAAAAATATATAAACTAAACTAAAAGAAAACCATAATAGGTCAAATTATCTTCTCATCAAATACATTTTCTTAAATACCTACCTTCCAGTATTAAAACACGGACGGTAACTAATAACCATACTTCGACCATAAAAAGTAATTGTTAAATGATACGAAAAGTTTTCGTTGTGTTTTCTGCTCTGGATTCCTCGACGTCGTCCATCGTGCCATTTTTCTAAAAAACGGGTAAAAGTTTTCGAGGAAAAAACTTCCTGCAAACCTAGAATTTTCCCATTGTTTGCCCAGTGTAAAAGTTGATAAAATATACAACTGAAATGGGAATAAGTTACCTTCCTTTAATTAATTAATAAAACAGGTAATTCAATAGTGAAATAGATTATTATAATTATTCTTCAATGTGGAACTATCCTCGTGCGAATAAGCTAGCTATTACATATTCGGTCTATTCTCTACTAGTATTTAAAATTAACATACATCTTGACTATTAACAATTACATGAAAAATAAAAATTATCTTCTATAAGTTCTATCTTTTACGCGTAAGCTTAAAAACTTATAACTTCTTATTTATAATACCTACACATAAATTATCCCCTTGATTCTGTGGCCGTAACACCAGCGGCTGCCGGTTAAGCGTCCGGGGGCGGCGCCATGGAAAAGAGTGCCGTAGCGCGTAACGCATCATGACGTCCCGCATAATCCCGTGCTGGGTTCTGGCCTTAGCCGGGGTTCGGAAGCTGAGTAAGCCGTTAGAGGTTTTAGTGAGGTTCAACTCCCACAATGGGAATCAGACGATTTCCTCCAACTCAAAAAATATCCTTTTCATTGAATTCCAAGTTAACAAATACTAAAGTGCATAATATCCTTCAAAAGACAGCCTGTAATTTAACAATAGGGAATAGAAATGATCGGAATAATGAACCAAACATTGTAGCTAGTCATCTGTATTTGACCAGCCGCAGCCAAGCTACGGTTATTGCAATGATTGATCGATCAGCATTGCATAGGTCTTCATGCCCGCCAATATGATTTTGACCTCATTCAAATGGTCGAATCAATCAAGTTGCAGTAATTGTAACTTGAAAGCATGTTATCGTACTATTCCTTTTATTCCTTATTTTTACAGTAAATTATTTATACTGATTTTCTATTGTATGGTCTGATTGCTGTTTTTATCAATGAGTACGCTACAGATCGACACTAGCGATGAAAAGAACCATTAAAAATATTTAGTAAAATTGTATTATTATTTTTTTTACATTCAGATATTAAATCATAACGATTCCGAGTCTCATTTCGTCTGGAAATCTTAACAATATCTGAAATTGTCCTTACGAATTCAGTAATAAAGCAAAATTGCATTTCTAAGAAGCAAGTTGGCAGAGCAAGCGTCTGAGAACGATTACGGAGGAGCTTGCAGTGCAATGTTCACTCATTTGTGAAATTTCATTATGCCGTATACCGTTTATGAAACACGTTTATCTGCTGCTTTATACATTTAATGCAATAGAAGACTTTATGTTTTCTCTTTGTAATTCGTGAAACGTCCTACACTAAATTGTTTTAGTGTAAACGTTTTAGTTCAAAGAAGTTACGTAATTTTATTTCAATACCTGCTACAAAGTCTCCTCTTCAGCATTTCTAAAACAAGCTCATCAAAATTGTAATATTGTGAAGATTAAATACAGAAACATGTTTGCGTCAGACGGGTATCAGGACATCGGAAGGCGACTCCAGCCCGTAATTGATTTAGGTGAGAGGAAATCGTTTTACGCCTCCCTTCTTTCGGGGTTGAGAAAGGCGTACTTCGTGCCTTCGTCGCTTATTAGTGGCTTAATTTCTGATCAGTGTTGATACGCGAGTCAACGCCAAGTCGATTTGTTATTGTTTTTGTGAGGCGGCCTTATATTTAGGGTTTTGTTATAAATGGCCTACAATTTTCAAATTGTGATGAAGATTAAGTTTTTTGAAGGCCTTGGCTCATATCCTATTTCATTGTGTTAGTAAAATACTAGTGGACAGTCTAAATCATTTTTATAGTTTAATTAACCTAGTTATTTACACGCAAAAAGAAAAAATCCGCTCACTGCCTATATTTTTAGTTAATTGAACACACAAAAAATACAAAAACCATTGAATTTCCGCCAACCTGTACGTATCCTTTAAACAAATTCCAATCTATATTTCATACAATATTTTAAAACCTCGCACTCGATTACCGCAACACAAATTCTAAACTAACACAAACTTCGCATAGTTCGGAAAGCTGCTAAACAGAGGAGGATCAAAGTAAACCGCGGGAACATTGTGCATGCAATCGATGTTCATCGTGTAAACTTGTACGTGGCGTCAACTTAACCGAGACGCTAACAGCACGTCAAACTATTAGCTTAATTTGTTGATCGCAGCTTCGTACACTAACCATTATGCGGTTAGTTGAAACAGTTTAAAATTAACAGTAAATATGCTTGGTTAATTAAAGTTATAAGGGTAGATGTAACTATTTACGATCTTAAGCTTCTGTTCATCCGACTTAGTTTTACGATAGTCAAAAATGTCTACTAGTAGTAGTCGTAGCTTAAGATACTTTTAAATGTCGTTATTAAATAATCATAAGACTTCACAATTAAACCTGATACAAACGAGTGAACGAAATTCACAAATTCAGCATTTACATCCTTTCAAACAAATTAAAAAGCAAACTTATTTGGGCGTCGCATTGCCACAGTAACACAAAATATTTTAAACTCAACAACCGAACCACGCCTTTTGAGTGGAGGATTACACATACATACCAACGGGTGACAAACATGCATGTTCTATTTAAGTTATGTGGCAAATTTTCCATAACCACATTACACTTTCAGCGTGTAGTCATACCAAGATAGTAGTGGTAGTAACACGAGATCTTTAGAACAAAGGATAATTATTGATTTAATTACGGCATTAATCTGAGAATGGTAATTAACGATATCAAGGATAAGTTTGTATCTTGTAACTTTGAAGGCTACACATTAATTAGATAGTAGTTAAATAACTTCAGGTAATACGTAAATACGTTAAATGTGAATAATTAAGTCGCTTGTTAACTTTCGAATTTCACTTTGCAAACAGAATATGTAATCAGTTTTATGTTTAGTAAATTAAGAGAACCAAAATGTATACATATTAGTAATAATAAATACATTTTCGTATTTAATCTTCAAAGGGTTGCGAAAAATAACATTTACATAAAAGCCTGACGGGAGCTAATAAAATAATTTAAAAGCGTTGCGTGACAACGTACAGAGGTATTAGCATATATCTTTTATTATATGTTTTAGTGCAGGGAAAATTAAAGGTTTATTATACCCTGACATTCCACAGGTCGAACTTCCTATTTGATTTGCATGCACGGTAATCTAATACCTATTGACAGTGGCGTACAGACCATATAAGCAAAATACGTTTTGCATAACCTTCCTTACGGTCTACCTAGTTATCAAATTGATTGTAAGATGTAAATTTGTAAACAATTAAATCAAACGTTCGATTCTGCATACTCTGGCTAAAATTTGCATCCACGCCACTGGTTATTAAGATCTGCAAACGCGCCCCTGTTATTCCCGCAATACGGCTAAATTAATCTTCAAAGTTTTGAAGTCAAGCCGGGTGGTATCGAAGCGCTAACTTAAATTCGTTTTCAGTGCAAGTTTAAGTTGTGAACTAAGAGTTGGACAGATATGTCTAAGCGAGTCCAAGATTATGTCTGCTCGAACAGATCTGATTACATTCTACTGTGTATTTGGGTCTATTATGAGTTGAAAAAGTCGGAAAATTTTGAAGCAATTTATTCACTAAACATCAACTTTTACAAATCAATCAAATATAAGAAAGAATAAATACGTAGTTCTGTTGTTCTGTGTAATAAGTTATTGTACTTCTTTTGAGTGTTTTGGCCTTAATAAAACAACATAGTAATATACCGACGATATTTGAAAACTTTTATGTTATACATTACATTCTCAACTATGATAGTAGTCCGTTTTGTGATAAATATGTGAAATGAATGCGTATGCGCCCTAAGTTTCGTATTTTCAGCTTCTATCTGCAACCCAACCCTGGTATCATCTACTTAAGTTAATGTAGTGGTAATGAAAAACACTGCTTATCTATGCATCTATTTCATTAAGTAATTTATATTATTGTAAGTTTACGCAAAAAAATCACCATTGATACAGCTTTATTTTTGTATTTAGTATTGTTCTTGCACGTGCCTTGACGAATACCCTTAAATAGCAGTGATTACGTAGTGAATCAGATAGATAAATTGCAGTCTTCAATTCATATCACGTGCGCAGAGTCCAAGTTCAATGATCAAGTATTTGTTAGATTGGCAGTCGCTCTACGTTTGTATCTGTTTTATTAATATCAAGCGTGTGTTTAAAATTGTAGGTAAAGTATATGTAACGTGATATGCTCGGAATACATTTTTTTATCCTTTCAGCGGAATTCAAAGAACGTATCTCAACATTTACTCCGGAAAATTCATGTTAGGAGAATGTTAGGAATTGGGATTTCGTTGAGCATCGAAGAACGAAGGTCATGTTTTTGTTTTGTGATATGTTTGTAAACAAAATCACCAGATCTTAAAATACCAGTTTAAAAAAATCAACTTAGAAAGTTAACTCCTAACTTATACTTGAAAGTAATGTGAAAATACTGTATGTTATACTACTAAACATAGCTAAGAATACTCGACTATTAAATTAAGTTCATCCGATTTGGAGCTACACATGTCACAGAGACATACACAGTAGTTCCACACAGACACACAAAACACATAACACCCCGTTTTTCGACGAAATAAAAAAGAGTGCGGTGTTCCAAAAACCAATTACGGATTTTCGTTAGTGGCGTTATTCATTTTCGCTGAAAAAGCGAATAGGATGGCGGCCGTAACATTGTAATATCTGTGAAAACTGAATAGTATTTGCGCTCTCGTAATAAAGGAAGTGCACGAAAATAAAAAACAGCAACAAAATGATTTGCGTGTAGGTGACGGCGTTCCGGCCACGGGCTTTTTTATTTACGAAATGTTGCGACGAAAATCTATCTAACATCGAACCGTACCAAGCAATTTCAGCCCCTCGAATGTTCGCTACTTTGTATAACGCCCGTATTTTCGTTTTATTCGCAGACATTATCAAAACGTAACATTAACGCGCTCATTCACAAAGTAACTGGACCTTAGATAGTGTCTACACGCAATTTAACTTTGTTGTTTAATCGACAATCCCCTTATAAAAGTTTTGTCTCCGTCGAGTCAGAATAAATTTCATTAGTCTTCGTTTAATCAGTTTTAGTAAATGTGTTTAATCAGTCGTAGTGCGACTAAATAAAGCGAGATTAAACATTTACATAGAGAACTAGCTTTATTTAATTAGATTAATCTTAAACTTGTGTGCTCAGCTAGACAAGATTTACTAAATAAATATTAGTTCGAAGTAATAAATATTACTATCGAACGAAAGTTAACACCGCTAAACATAGAATAGAATTACACATTATAATTGTTTAGGATTTACTTGTGTGTACTGTGTTGTGTTAATTTTTCAATTATTAATCTAAAGTATCTAAACTTTGTAGTACTTTGTTGATTTATATGTTCTTAGATTACAATTCACCAAGAGTGTAAATATTCAATAATAACTGAACTATTATGATATATACACGCTTCAAATTTGCATATTGAAGAGTACGACAGAGCGTTATCATCGTTTGAGGAGAGCACAGGGCACAGTGCAACATATGGCTAATTAAGAAGACTCGACACATGTGTATATTGACGTCCATACATAATATTTACAAACTTCCTACAATTGTATACATATGTACCGCAATACCTATTTACATTGACGTTGGAATGAATCTCTCGGTCACATGACACAACTTTTTGTATGTAACGTGTAAATTGGTACGCCAACACTATCATGTCATCGGTCACCAACATCGGAATTAGATTTCACATTTTCTAAACGAGACCGCGTACAAATGTGAAACCGCTGACGGGGAATCAGAAAAACGCAAACAACACACAACACGGATAAATAAAAGTCAAACAAATTAAATTACGTTGAATGAAACAGTGCCAATTATTCACAGGACTCGAAACTTTGAGTACAACTCTCGCACTTAGCTCGAGACTGTGACTCCCGAGGGAAAAAACTTTAGCACTGCGCAACGGTACATTACGTAAATACGTTTTATGCTTTTAGTTTATATTATTATCTCAGAAATATTAACATTGCATGTATTATGTAAATAATGTTACTAAAGTAGACATGCATACATTATTCTCTAAAAAGGAATGCTCTAGGGGCAATGTAGATCAGATTTGCACACAGTACTGCGACCACACAATCCAGTTTGACCACTACGAATCAGCTTATCGGGGATCGCGGTTGTAGCTAGGAAGTCAGATCCCGCCTAACCAGAATTATTCACTATAAAGTTATAGTAACAGGCGAACGGATGAAGATAACAAATAACATTGGTCTTGCTGCGTTAACAAATTCATTCAAGTTAGTGTCAGATTTCATTCAAAATTAAATTTCTCTGTATTAGCATGACATGGAGTTCTTTCGGAAAGGATGATCCACAATCAACACACATTAGCACTTAAACAAAACATCGCTAATAACATGTTAAAAAACGTAATAGGTACGTACCTACATAGCTGTATCATTACTGAAAAAGAAAATTGTCTTGTTGGAATAAATTATTCCTTTTAAATGTATTTTCTTTACAAAGGTCGTGGGAAAGTCTTGTCCTCAACCTTGACTTTGTAATAATTATACCTTAGAAATAAGCCTTAAGGAAATTTAATATTTTTATTAAAAAATTAAGAACAGAGTCGGTTCAAGCGTATTTTTTTTCTCAGAACGAACTGAATTACAAAGACCTTTCTTATTGTAAAGGTAAAATGTTTTTAATACAAAAATGAGTACTTATAAATGTTGGCGTAGAATATAATGAACCTACGTAGCCTGAAGTTAGATAAAAGTCTTGTTCAAGTTACAAGAACAGAACAACGCCGCGGGAGAGCTCACAATGAGTTTATGTGTTATCTGATTTAAACAAACTCGTTAGATTACTAGTTCTACGCCACTTCACAAGTTCTATTCATTGCAATGTTCTTTAATAGAATAAAAGTCTATTATTAGTCGCAAATACAGTTCAAATTGCAATAATTAAATATTATTAAAAACTGATGTGAGTTCAACTCGGCGCGCGAATTAAAGTTCACATAACTAAGGTTAAAATTTTGATATGAGCTTGTAAATACGTTCTCAACAAAATTGAAAAATTGTAACAAAGTGCTCGCAAATTCCTTATAAAAATTCGTAAGATTCCATTCTAAGGATATTTTTATAGGCTGTTATTTTGCTTTACATTTTCTAACATACATTTTCATTCCGAGATTTTGAAGTTTTTCCGTGTATTCGACTTGATATCGTAGTAAGCAGATTTTCCATATCCAGAATCAATATACGTATTTTTTAAAATTTATTATACAGAAAAACAAACAGAAAATAACTAACGTAAGCAAGCGTGGTAGAACTTTTCTGATAACCTTTTAGGATAGATTAATAAATAAATAATTATCAAAAAAGAACAAATTTATGTTACTTAAGTATTACATTAACGCTTTATGAGACTGAGTTTAACCCTTTCAGGACCATAAGATGGCTGAGACTAAATATGCGAATACTACACAATATTTAAGTTATTCTGTAAAGTAAGAGATATCACTAGAAAAACATAGTAGAGTGTACAAATTTCCTATAAATTTCATATAAAACATTTTAACACAACGTACATAAACGTAACGTTTGACATTCATTAAAAAAATATATTATTCAATAATAATAACGATTTTTGTAGAAGAGAAAAATATTTCCCTTGGGCGTGAAAGGGTTAAGATCGACTTTAATCGATATTTTGTAAAAAAAATTGATGTTTTAGTTTTGCTATGTACAGTAAGCTATTATCATTATCTAACGCATTTGCGCATAACGCTCTTATATTACGAAATACGTCATAATCTCTCTGTATTAGCACAACGTTCCAGTTTATCAGTTTGAGCTCCGTAACAATGAATAACGTACATACATGTCATATACGGCACAAGTTAGAAACTTTTCTTGAACGACTTCCTGAAGCAAGAATTTGAACAGGTTGTATTGTTTTCTGCCAACTAGTTTTGGGTTAAACCAATGATAACATTTTAGATTTTAGATATTTTTTTATTCTATTATCAATCCAGTGAAGAGACCTAGTTTTGGTATACCTGTTTATACCTGGCAACCCACAGTTCGTCCAGGTAAATGATAGGCAACCCTAAGTAGGCATATTCTGTATGTTTTATGCTTTACGTTCAATATAAAATTATCTTATTATCATCATGTTGTAATATCTTATAAAAAATCCACTTTTAATTTTTTTTTAATGTTCGGTCCAGGATTGTTTTAGGCAACCTATTATGAATATATTTTGTAATTTACGAAGTTTGTTATAGAATAAGTATGATTCTATTATCAACCTTATTAAGGTCGATGTAGGGTCGGATCTTCTACCATTAGAACTTCGGAATAAACAAAGTCGATTTAATACGAAAATATCATCATAATGTACGAGAGATATGGTTAATATGTTTTACAAGTGAAATATCTCAACAACGTAATATGCGACACGTCTTTCCTCTCCAAGAAAATTCTTCCGAAAAATATCATTAACAAATGAAAGCTTTTATCCTAAAATAAAAAAGTCGATTTCTTTCGCTCTCTGGCTTCTGCGATGCCCTTAAATTATGATGAGGTTACATCAACGTTCGTGATTTTTTCCTTTTAGATTTTAATAAATATAATTGTTATTAGTGTTCAAAAAGCCTATCTCATTCAAAATACCAGTCTGACGGGCCAGACACGAGTCTCTCTACGAGTTCTCTCTAGTGATGAGCAAAAGACCAAGACCAAGACCCTTGGTTTTCTCAGGCTTGGCTCTTGTTCAGTCTTGGTCTTGCTCAAATCTGTCTGGTCTCGGTCTTGGTCTTGTCCTGGTCTTTGTCAAAAAAGCAATGTTTTTGCAAGACCAAGACCAAGACCAAGACTGCAAGATCAAGACCAATTTTGCTCATTACTAGTAAAAAAACCAACAATTCGACATGCCCACTAATATTGTTCCAAGAAAAGCATATGTTGACGCTGTTAAAAATATTTTATCTCATTTAATTATTGTGAAAAAAAAATATGGTTGAGTCTTGCTTATAGTCTTGGTCTTGCATCTTGACACGTCCCGCCGTCCCTCCAAACCCCGTGGTGGGTTCTGACCTCAGTCGGGGTTCGGACGCTGAGTATGAGCGGTTGGAGATTTTAGTGCGGTTCAACTCCCACATACCGGTCCGGTGATTTCCTCCAATGAAAAAAAAGGGTCGTTAGTCAGCGAAGTGAGTTATTAATAATACTAAGGTACGGTAGACTGATTCGCTTTTTACTTGGGTCGGTCAAGTGTTGAGATAACCCACTTCTAGTGTCGGCAGTGCTTAATGGCCGGAGAGACATCGATATCATTCGAAAAATAACGATTAATGTTGCTCGTGTCTGACCTTCCCAGGGAAATGTAAACAACGTTGATTGCGAACTGGATATTTCCGTTTTTAAACAAAGTACGAGAACGTTGGAAATGTTTAAGGACTCCCTATAATATGGCCGACGTTTTGTCGTTAATTTAATTCGTGACTTAATATCCAGGGATATCTTTTGTATTGCGAAAATCTTTGCACGCTTATTGTAAATTCAAAGCGCGTTTTGACTTTTTATGGCATGTTTTGTTTTCGAAGACGTATGTACTTACTGGTCGAGTCGTTTTGTAAGATCAATAATATTACTAAACTGACTATTAATTTTATAAAGCCTAGGTACTGGGAAGTGATAAAAATAAGTATTATAAAATTAATATTTATTCCTAATTCGTTATTCTATTTTATGTCGGTAACTTTATAGCTTTAATTATAAATTATTGTTACAATGGGAAATATGTATCTGCTCAACAAATTATTTCTTTAATCTAAACAATTAATGTTCGAATTGATTTAAACTTGTTTAAGTATTGAACTTATCTATTTAGATATGTACAGGGTTAAATGTCACATGCACGATACTTATAATACATTCAGTAAATAATAAACTTAGTAAATAGTTAAATAATATAGTCTCTCTTATTCTACCAAACATCCATGATAGTAGGTAGCGCTAGAGTAGATTGTGAGAGTATAGTTACAAAAACGAAAATGAAGTATCTATGTATGGTCTCAAAGTGTAATAAAGTTCGTGCATGCGCTCTTAGCCCCAAGCTTATTGCTACGTAAGTTTAGGTTTAGTGGAGAAAATTGCAGCCAAACTGACCGAGTATGGGTTGAGAACTTAACAAAATATTAATATGATGTCCAAGGTTTTTAAAACTTTTACAATATGTATCGATTGTATTTTCTCACATTCTTTTTATTGTTTTAATCAATCATTTTGAATTTTTTTGAATAATTTTTTTGGTACTTTACATAAATCTTTAAAAAATAAGTTCTTTTACATCTGACCTTTGTATAAGCATCTCAGAAATAAAGTAAAATACTACTTCAATTTGTCCGTTGCTTTAGTACCCAGTAAAACTGTTGACACACATAAGGAATTTGTAGATATATCCGAAAAAGGACGTTCACCCTGCTGCGGTAACTCAGCCCATGCGATGTCTACTGCGGATACAAAATACACACAACAAATTAGATGTGTGCCTTTTCTATTATCCTCTGGGATCACTTATAGCCACGAAACGTATTTTGCTTAACGTAAGTTCGCATCGAATACGAAGAAATGTTTTATTGTCAATAAAGTATAACTGTATTAGATTTCGAACAAAGGGAACCGACAGGTTATTTATTCTATTACAAAGAAACCGTGACATAATATTTCTTTTACGAGGTTTTGCGTACTGAATAATATATGAAACATTTTATACAAAGCGAAAGGACAAGATCATACGGTACACAACAAGATTAGCGTATCAGAATGGATTCCGTGGTTCTGATCCATCCCTTTCCAAGTATTTACAGGAGTTTGTTGGAATGTTATTAACAGACTTCAAAGGGCTCAGAAAATCCACCGGTGCTTCGGTCCTCTCGTAAGATTTTTTTCTCTAATACAAGTATTGTTCAAGAAAACACGTAAGATTTTGTGATACGTTACTTATCTTGAATAAACATTATAGAAACTTAAAATTAATATGAAACCACTATATTTGTGATTCGAATGAAGTATTTAACTTTATTGGGGAAAATGTTTCATCACCCTAAACAAACAATGTTTGACCTCATCGCTTTCAGAGTCACAGTTTTATATGATTTGCTTTCAAAGCCTATTTTTCTGTTTATTTAACAAAACTCCTGTATACAAACACAATTCAAAGGCTTTCTTCTCATACGATTGGTCTATATGAAAATAAATACATATTTTTAATTAGACCGTAAATGTTTTGATGAATCATTATTTATTTATTGAAATAATATTTATCGAGTATCTATATTTAAAATTTGCCTGAGGTACTTTAATTTAACTTTCTAAAAATCGTTCAGTTCAACTTTATTTTAGCTGAAATTTTCCCTCGTTAAAATGCGGGTTCAAATCGATTTAATCGATTATCGTGTTAGAAAGTTATACAATATCGATTACGTTTAGTTTAATAGTGACTGACCTTACAAGTTGAACGTTTGAAGTTATAACGGTTAAAGTTCAATGGCGTAGGTGTCGGCGGCCCCGCACTTACTATTCCTGTAACGGCTATGTTTGCCGCGAAAAGTTCAGAAAACATTTTCCGAGTTTAAACTCATTACCAATGTAAGCGTGAACCGCGTGTGCGCCAAGTAGATTGTGTTGTACGTTAAATATAACGTTGTTCTTAAAAACTTTAGTTTTGAAGTTATGTTACTAAGTAAGAATAGAGCTTTGTGAATTTTGCGGTCCCAAGCTTATTGATTTGAAAATCTTGACTTCAGCTCTCTGTATATTTTTATAGTTTTCCATGGAGAATTTCCGAGATATTTTTCGAAATAATCCCGACATCACCGTATTATTCTTACATTACTGGATTTTGCATTTCATGCCATCTACCTACCTGAAACCACCGCGGACACACACTGCTCCAGGTTGAGCTTCCCTCTATATTTTCCGAGTCTTATGGTTTTACTCCATCAACCGAGGTTTAAAAAATTACTAAGTAGCAGTCTCGGCAGGATTTAGCAATTAAAAAATGGTGTACCAAATACAACACTACGGTAGTTTACGCTCAGTTTGTTTTTGTACTCAAGGAATCTTCCCTTAATTATTTTATAGCATCAACTCAACTCCAAACTGGCACCTACGTATAATTAATAACCTTCAAAAGCATTCTATAAACGACTGAACTTCATTTTCTATAGATCCTATACCACGATAAAGATAATTATATTACAAGTACGTCGCCATAAACTGAAATAAATATGTATTTAAATATAAAAGCACGCAACAACCACTATATTGATTGTAACGTGCCATTTTATGGGTATCAGACGTTCCAAATTACAGGTGGTTTAACTCAATCTGGCTGAGCCTAGATAGTCATCGATCGACAACGTCCGGGACTGATTTCACATGCCCGATAGCACGGAAATGCGCAAGGTGGAATACCGCAGACGCCCAGAGCTATTAGCGATTCCATACCGCTTAATACGCTTCGGTTATAGTTCGTAATTAAAACCGGAGATTTGATTTCTGCGTCTGACGTCAACACCCTGCAAGTCTCTGTTTAACGACGTCAGAATTCCTGAGTTAAACGAATCTTTGATTCTCAAAGTAATGTCTTGGATAGCTCAGGTAACTTTTATTCTTTCTATTAATTTGATTCGTATAGAACAAATCTACACAAATCTATGAGTGTACAAGTATAGTATACAATAAAAGTATAGTAGTAGCAGACAGTAGTAGTATAGAGTAGTATACAGTATGAGTGGAATCAATTTATCACGTAATAAATAGTTTTGAAATTTTATAAACAAACCTAAGATTTTACTTGAATCTCCCATTTTAATATATTCCTCTATACTAGTTCGTTTAAAAAAATTGAGTCTGTATTAATTTAATATCGATTAAATACTTTTTAGGATAGACTCGTTACTCGTTCCAAAAGACTGTTACAAATAATAAGATCCAAGGTGAGTTATGCTTATATTCACATTATTACGTCATAAAATCTTCAAACAATATCTGTGCACAACAAAGAGTAAAGTTTACATGACTTTTCCATTTAAATTAAGCACAATGGGGCATTGAAACTCAAAACATCCTTGGTATTGACCTTGTACGCTTTTTCAAAGGGAGCCGTTTTTAATGAACATGAAAAACGTGCATTAGTACGTTGAGGAAGCCATGGATGTCTCATGTCGAATGTGTAAACACAGTTAATGGAATCCTTTATGTAAGGATAAAGAGATATAAATTTTGTACAAGGACAAAGATAAGTGATAAATGAGTTTTCGTTAGGTTAATATAAAACTAAATGATAGTGTCCTTGGCATTGCAGTTGAACGAGTATGATACAGGAATTTCGATGCAAATTGACGGACCAATTAAAAATGTCTGTGATTATGAAACAAAGTTTTTGAAGTTACATTATCAATTCCAAATTACAAGTAGGTAGCAGTCGAAGAATCCTCTCTTTAAGAAATACTCAAGAATAAGACTTATTTAATTATAAATTAACTAAAACGGAAAAGCTTAGGGTAAATCGTTTTGTTAATATTTAATGATTTGTAATAATTAAGGGCCATGCGAAACTAATTCCTTTCCGTGAAAATTTCAGTAGGTACACAAGAACGCCAGGAAGAATCCTAAATAAATTACGTCAATCTCGCCGCAGCGAATTTCTTCGAATCTTATAATGAAAATGTGTATTTGAAACGAAAAGATCAGTATCAGAGAACTTTAATAAAGTTTGTGATTCGTTTTCGTCTTGTGTTCGTCGTTTTATTTTTTTATCTCGGTGCCAACTTCTGTTTTGCAGTGATCGAATAACTAAGTAAATTAGATTTCATCGCGGCACGTGAAAAAATATTCTTCAAGTGATCAGGAAGCGACAAGGTTCGGATTCAATTTGTTCAAATAAATGATGTTTTGGAATTTGTATTTATTTTTGTACGGTGCAGAGCTCTTTGAAAAATTGTGGGACGCTTTGCTGTTCTACTACGCATTGCAGATGACTATTTCTGTTATGTATAAGTATTTTCTCATAAAAAGACTTTCTGTTAGAGTATTATTAAAATCACACATTTTTAACGTAATAACAAATATCCTGAATCATTGAAAATACGCAATGAAAAACATGTTAAGATTACTATTTCTTTCTATCTGCACAACAAGTCATCTGAGAATGCCGCGGTTTAAATTTGCTAAGGCATGACAAAAAATAGAATAAATGGATACTAAGAACTTTTCCAGTCATTATTACTTGTTATATTTTAAATGTTCCAATCAATAATTATAATTGAGATATACCTACTATACCATACTAATAAAATAATACAAAATGTTGAATAAACAAATAAAAACATTTTAATTCCTGTTAAAATAAGTCACGAAATAACTGATAACGGAGAAAGAGCTTGACAATCTTAAAGATAAATGAGAAATCAAATAATTTTATGTAGGTTGTTAGGGCCCTCAAGTAATTTGTCACGTTGTAGAATGAATGAAGACAAGACCAGGACAAGTTAAATAACTGAAATCTGGATTGAAGATAAGACGAGAAATACTAATCGGAAAAGTGGATTCCAGTGTTGGTTTCGTCAGTCGAAAAAAGAAATTTCTACAGATATTTTCCTGTAAGATACCACAAAAAATTCCTTATATTTTATTCGCTTGGAATTGTTTGACTTTCTAATTCCCTTAACGTTAAAGAAGAATGTGTACTTTATTGAGTGAGTGAAATTTTCGCGAGTATTCATAATTATAGGGTTTCATTATTGAGTCTTATACGAAGTCTTTTTTGGTCAGTTTATTCATTGATAATGTATCTTACACACACTTATATTATTATTATCATATTTGCTTTCGAATTTTTCTGTATGTTTTTAGAAGCGTTTGTAGTAAAAATGTATGTTGTATTTTATGTAAAGTGGAGAAGGGAAAAGTTTTGGCTTCTATTCTTCTCTTATGTTTATTTTCATTTGTTTTGTACTTGTAATAAAAAACGTTCTTCCTAATTTAGCGTTATGAACAATCAAATACTGTGGAACATACTACATACACGGGTAATGGAAGTGGAGGAAGAGAATACCAGAAATAAATACATTTTAATTAATAATTTCGGTCGTTTTTATTAGAAAAATGAAAACGACCGAATTCCATTTCTCCAGCACAAAAACTACATGTCATCTTTTATCAAATTTATATGAGATAATTAATGCTGAAAATGTCTGCTTCCTAACAAAAAAAGAATCATCGAAATCGGTTCATATAAAAATAAAACCAAAGAAGCATGGCAATTACAAATTTTGTCCGTTCAAAATACACATTTTTAAAAGTACATGTACGATCTTAAAAAAAAAAATCAAATGGGACCTAAGTTGGACCAGCACCTTTTATCTGATACTGACAGAATTATTCAAATCGGTCCACCTAAACAAGAGGTATAGAGAAACAAGCATAAAAAATACAGACGAATTGAGTACCTCCTCCTTATTGGAAGTCGGTCAAAAAAACACTCGTTAAATATTGATAACATAAAACATTTGTAACAGATTTTCGTCTTGAGCTTTTGAAATGACCACAATTTCTTAATATTATTTCTCCTACGTTGTATCATCCAACTCCATTCATTTTCGATGGGGTTTATGTCAGCTGGTTTCGTGAGCCAGATATGACTGCTTTGGTCGTACGTCATCTGTTATATCTATTGTATCACTACGTTATTGTTTGTATCGTTCTAGTTTCGAACCACGTTTTCTTTGTGAAACACTACACATCTTTAGTACCGTAGTTAACGTTTATTTTCAGTGTCTTAAAAACCAATTGCCTCATAAAATTCCGAGACAGCAAAATTTGCTAAAACAAAGAGACACTTTATTTTACGATTCGCACGAATCTAAAATGCAAAATACCTAGAAGGCAACCTGATCTCTCATTTCCTTTGTGACAAAGTTTCATAAAGATCACATTAAAGAAGTCTAGGTGCTAAGAGTAAATTGAAATAGCTTTTGTATTGTTCGTGAAAAATTAATTGTCACTTCGTTTATTATTCATGAGTAGAAGCATTTTCAGCTGTTTGATGGTTTTATAAATGGTGTATTCCAGCGCGCACGACATATCTGTCAAGGTACGAACTACGTATATAATTATGTCGATAATGACGTATGGACACTGAAATATTATCGTAACTGTGATGTTTGTTCACGGTTTGTAGGAAATGTCCTCGGGTATGCTGTAAATGAAGGTTGATGAATATTTGTATGTATATTAGTTGCACTTGACCGAATTATCAATACTACGTGTTTGTTATCGATGTGTACAGAAATGAAATTATATATGAGCACAACTGAATCAGTAAATATTGTCTGAATACTTGAAATTTATGACATAAAGCAACAATGTTAATAATCGTTGTAGGGTAATACGTAACTAAAATAATTTCATCTTCATTCCCAGCGTTTTGTGGTTGTATAAATTACGCAAATATTGTTTAACGAGAGTAATTTATTATATTAAACGTACGCTGGTGCGGTTTGGATGCGCTCGGGAAAACACCAGTGAATTTTCAGTCGTCACTAAGCTCGTGTTCAACATTCTCTCATATTAACACTTTTGCACTTTCGTTATTCCATTTTTAAAATGAAATAATATATTTTCGCTCTATATTTGAAAGTGTTGGAATTCTCTGTAAGGATATAATTTCAACGATAAAAAGCACTCAGAAAAATGTTTCTATTCACTTTGAAGATTAACGACATTATTTGAAACACTTCGTCCTTAATAACTAAAAACAAATCTGTTTACGCTATATTTACCATTTCAGAAAGAAAAATGAATATTATCAGAAATCTTATTTTATCTTGATCGGGAAATAGTAATCTTGGAGAAACATTGCAGTACCTTTGCTAAAAAAATGATCATAGTGAAAATGTAATGCTGTTCACTAAATTTATTAATATATTGGAGACATTGACTTCTTGTCTAATAGACTAGTAAAGTACACTATCTATAATTATAATTTACCCTGCAAGACGGACTACAGCTGTAGGTGGTTATAAAATATTACTTATTAAATATTTAATTTTAAGGTTGTATTTTTTTTTAATGTAATTTTTTGTTGTTGTTGGTCTGCTGCTATCGAACGTAGTTTTTAGTTGGTCCATTATTCTCTTGTATTACTTTAAACTCAACTCTAAACATGTATCATTTAATTAGATTTACACTTTGAATGTTGAGACTACAGATCTACGCTAACCGCAAAAGTAAAGTTCTCTAAATCCGTTAACTATCAGATCCGCTTCGTAAAATGTATAGGAAAAAATATTTAGTTTGCGCAGCTTTAATTTCGATACTATTAGCATTGATCCGAAGGTCGTGCTGTAGTTATAAAAAAATCATTGCAATAATATTTCCATAGTGGAACTCGATACTTTTTTGGTATTAATTATTTTCTCGGACAGGTGGCGTTCGCGTGTCTTTAGCTCATTTAACCTTGGGTGTAATTTCCGCGATAAACGTCTAACCCCGTTTGGATTGTTTGGAACGGGCCAATGCATTTACAAACGGTTTGTTGTTATGTAACACGGGATCTGTCTCTCATTGATGTTTAAATTAGCCACACAAACAGTGTACACGTATACCGTTCCACAATAACACATATTCGTTGTATTACATAATACTACTACTACAACTTATTTAAGACACGGAATGCAACCGAAAACAGGAACGCGTTGAGTGACACATGAAATATAAAGAGTGTTAACGTGTGCAATAGGGTAACGTTCCGAGATGTGACGCCTCAGTATAATTATTTTAAGGCTCGAGCAACTAAAAATATCGGCGGTGTGATGTCATGAAGTCGAGTGTTACGTACAGAATTGACACGCATCCGAGTATGACATCAGTTTAGTTCGCCACGATCATCTGTTTGGAAAAATGTGTTTGTTCCCATGATTGCGATTTACTCTGTATGTTTTTATATCTTAAACTCATACGTCCACAAATGTTAAAGTGCTAATGATGCGTAATTGCTTGTCATAAATTTTATTTGAAGTCGTAATGTTAATTAATTTTATGTCTTTATAACACATTGTTAGATATACAAGTAATAAATATGACATCGAATTACGTAAATCCATTTTCAACCGAGGTTATATCATAGTTGGTTAATGTTTCATTGTAAGTTTTCATCTTAATTGTTTTGTTAGATTCGTCGTAGAGCTACTCGTATACGCACGTGTGAACCTTCATGCGTTTGTAACGACTGCTTTATGTTTCGACCTAAAATAGGTCTCGGTTATTATATTTTTAATTCGTTTATTTTTGTACAAGGTTTGTTATAGAAATGCAATCCATTAAACAGCCGTTACAAGCATGCGGCGCAGACATAATATTGGCAGCATAGTCTTTACGATGGCGATGTTTTCGTTTGGTTACGTAGCAACTACGTCACCGGCAGACCTCCGTACCCGATTATTAGCGTGCATCTGAAACAAGTGCGACGGACAGCATCGTCTCAGTTTCTATTATTACGTTGCTCATTTTGAAATTGCCCAGTTCGTAAATAGTTTAGTGTATAGGTCTATAGGGCTGTTCCACATCGGACATCCGTGTTCATAGGAGGATAATGGTGTGTATCGAGGCTGGAGCCGAGCCAGCCCGCTCAGACGCTGCGAACCGTTGTGACTCGCTCATGACGCCGCATATTTTTAACGTAACAGCGCAGACACAATCTTTAGTGCCAAATGTAAAGTTCACTAACATAGATTTGGCAAGAGCACCTATTTACGCGGAGTGTCTATGATGCGAACGAATAATCAAGGAATACATTTTATATATTTATTGTAGATCGCGTGGGTCGTGTGATCGACTCAAAAACGGAACAACTGTTACTTCGCTAATAGCTTACAATCATTTCACTGTAAATCGTATTGTGCAGGTGCATGTTCTTAGTTTGTCACTAGTTATTTTCTGTGTAATTCTTGTTTTTCTAGCCAAGTTTCCTTAGATTTTACTTCCTTTCACTGTAATTCAATTACTAAAAAGTAGGATAGCAATAAACCGGCTTCAGATAAAGAGTTCGAAGCACGGTCGTACATTTTAATCGTATTAAATTCCGTGAAATCTTTTTGCGTGGCCTTTTAGATGATGAAATATAACACATGCCTAGAACATAACATGTATGACCGAGGATGTGTAAACCCTGATTCTGTCATCCTGTGTTTTCTAATGCATACTAATGAAGTTTTATTTTGCGGTTGAGCGAGTTTTCCCATTTGTGATATCACACTGTTGTGATTACATTTCTTGTAATAAGGATAAAACGTTTACGTTTAAGATTTTTCGTTGAGTTTTCCCTCGGCTAACCGTTAATTGGTGTCGAGAAGTTAAAACCTTTCAAAAGGAGCCGTCGGTTGAGTCGGATAAATTCATTTGAAATAAGACCTCTTGTCATTTCCTTTTCTTTTCCTCTGTTGGAAACGTCATAAAACTTGGCTGAGATAAGTTTTTTGCTTGACACGTTCAGTTATGAAATAAAGTTTACTATTACAATTTTGTCAAACTCCATTTGAACTTTAAATTAAAATGTTATAAAGTTAACTGAATTTCTTAATGGTTGACGATAGGTAGAAGCTCCAAAATGCCTTGCAGAGGTTCATGAGTAGTGGTCTTGCGAGTCGAATAACGGTCTTGGTCTTGCAAAAATCTTGCTTTTTTGCAAGACCAAGACTAGGTAAGCAAGACCAAAACCGAGACCAGAAAGATTTGAGCAAGACCGAGACAAATGCTCATCACTATTCATGAGCGATGGTAACCACTTCTAGATAATTACAGGCAGTCTGTAAGCTATTTTCTCGCAATAAAAAAAATCAAAAAAATTCTTATTCCTTTTAATGTTAATAATAAGTTATTTTTAATTACAAACTAATTGGTTTTATATTCATTAGTAAAGTGCTTTGAAACAAGGCTCTTGCTTCGTTTCAGGCCATAACTTCGTGAAGCACTGGACAGTTGATCAATAAACTAATGACAATCGATGTATGGAGAAGATAATGGTATGTTAACAAATTGGAACATTATCTCTTATAACAAAGTCACTCCCAACGGAGCATACGCTACACGAAGTTCTAGTTATCTGATCTGCATAAAACGGAAAACCATAATGAAAAAGTAACGATTTGCGATCCAAAATTGGAACTGGCATTAAGTCAGCCTCTGTAAAAGCAATATTTATATCAGTGCTTAAAGAAAAAAATATTTCAGCTTAGTCTTCATTTATTTTCTGGTTGTTTGTTATAAAAATGTAATTTTATCATTTTAAATGAGCACTTCACCATAATTCAAAATCGTTCAAAACTGACAGTGAAACTAAATAGACTTCCAAACCTTAGTTCTTTTCGGACGTGTTCCTCAATATTCCTTTTTAGCTTAATATAATTTAAATAATTTCCATCCGTGTCTACGGAATATATCGGTAAACAAATTGATAGGTACATAGTGTTACTGAAATCCTTAATTCCGCGCTACGGTGCATTTCATGCCGTTCAGTCACGATCGGCTAATGTTACACTAGTTTGTATTTTATTACTTTATAACAACAACAAACCATTAAGAAAAATGCTACAATTTTCGAGCAGAAATTTATCTGGGATTATATAAAGGATAACGAGTTAATAGCATTCATTTCAGTAGGACAAAAAATAATAAATGTTCTTTGAGAGTTTCGTTTACAGGTTGATTTAACTTTAGATTGTTACATCTTCATTTTAACTTTTATTCAAGTAAACCCTCATCATCTTCATCAACGGGCCGGATCACAGGATATCTCTATAGTCAGTAGGTCTATTAACTTATATTATGGGAGTTATTGAGTAGTTTTATAAAATTATCAAATATCATCATCGGTTTCAAAAGTATTTTCTAACCATTTTAAACACGTTTATTTGATAATTAATGTGGAAATTAACGAGGCTGTAGAATGTTGTTGGCGGAAATATGTCAGAAAATGGTATCAACCCGTACGAGGTACTGCACATACAGGGATACACGGAGGGCTGTAATTACGTCGACGTCACAACCTTTTAAACAACGCTGAAATGTTACGTGAGCTCCGGAAAAATGATTTAAAAAGGGCAAGTTTAAAATTGTATAACATGCAGGTGGCTAGGAAAATAATAATTATCGTGTAATAAAGCTTTCTAATAATTATTAACAAGCCTTGACTTCAAACAGTAGCCAATTTCAATTAGACAATGCCTGTAAAACACATAAAACAATTACTTGACAAGTAATAATTTGCGTTGCATATTACGCAATACGAAACCACTATTCTAATTTCAAGCATTTCGAAATAGAATAAAATTTACTTACGCGTTAAATGTGTCAAATAACGGTTTTCCAGTAACGTAAGTACTTTATTATTATTCAATATTCCGTACTAGAAAGCATCCAACGCTGAATTTCATCAATACAATATGTCGATATCATCCCGCCTAGAAATGAGCCTATCAGAATTTCTATCTGTCCCATTCAAATACATAGATGGATTTAGGTCTGTTTTTATTACCACTACGTGTTATTTATGTACATATTTATTTCGTTGTTATAATTTTAAATGTGCGACTATAAAATATGAATACAAGCTGATAATGAACAATGGACTCAATGATTTAATTGCCAAAAACATTATTATTAAGAACATTTTATTTGAAACTAAGAGAATAAATTTAATTGTTTTATCTATCCAATTTCGAAATAAGGCATTATGCAATTGAATACTATACATAAGAATTGGATTAAAACAACGTATTTAATTTTCGTACCTTAAAAAAATAATCTTTTCATTCCAACAAAATGTATTTTTGTTAGAAGCTTCAATCTACAAATGAAATACCTTTACCCTTGGGTTTATAACATCTACTTTTATTTGGATATTCATGTTAGTATCCTTTGAATGAGGAAGAGGTTAGGGCAACTCACAATAGATTGTCAGGGATCGAAATATTGTGCCGAATTCGTTATCGTCCTCACAAATGGGAAAGATATTAATAGAATCTAATTTCTCCAAAGAGGCTTACATTACTACTTTCATGGATCTGCTAATAAAATTATCTTCCGGCATCAGAGATAGCATCATGCGTGCTCTGAAATGAGTTTTCTTTGTGCTGTAAATAAACAATTAAGTTGTTTGCACGAGTCTCTATCTTAATTGTAAAATTAGGAGTATCATTCTACTTAAAAACTATTGCTAACTGCTTTGTACCTAGATTTAGCTACAAAATGAAAACTTCAGAAACTTGTGTTCTAGAAACTTACGTGAACTCTGAATTCTACGTAAAATATTACATCAGATGAGATGACGTAGATGCTGCGCGGGTCTTGTATTCTTTACAATTTCTAATACAAAACGCCCCAGGTTCTCTGCTAAGAAATGAAAAAAAGTTGTCCAAAAAAGTTTGTCAACAACTTCAAGCGAAACGTAAAACAGAAACACGAGCCCAGTAGTTAAACGTTGTTGGTTAGTAAGAAGTTTCCAGTTGCGGCGCCACGATAAATTTAATCCGATTAGCGACGAGTGCGAGCATCACTAGCTTCACGAGATTTAAATTGATCAAAGTTTAATCGGTAACCATACACTGAATTACTCTATTCGTGTTATAAAGTTGAAGCTTTTAGGATAATTTATGAATAAAGGTTTATAAATATTAAAGTTTAGAAGTTAGAAATGTGTTCTTGTTTTATGTTAGGTAGTTGCTAGTTACTGTTGAACTAGCCAAAATTTTAACTAGTAATTCCTGTGTTTTTCATATGCAATTATTCTAAGAATCATGCACAAAGAAATACAGTTTAAACATTTTCTCGTCTTCGTTATAAAATAGTATGTAGCATCTTATGTTCGACTTCTGCGAGTCCACCATCTCGCGGAAGCAGGCTGCGGGGCGTGTGAGAGAAAACTCTTCTCTCTACGCAGAAACCCGCCGCACTCAAGCAGGGGGCCGGGATCTCGCCCGGATTCTGGCATCCTAAGAGTTTCGGGTCCCCAACGCATGTGAGTGCGAGCGGGAACCCAAGAAGGTGCCGTGTTTCGCTCAGCACGCCCTTGCGTCAGAGCAACCGGAGGATGGTAGACCGCGCTCCCCGACTCACGCTGGTTCTGACCCAGCGGGGTATTCCGTGGGAGGCTGACGCGGTCCCATATAGGCGGGCTACCGAAAGCCTGCCGACCGGGAGAGGCGTCCGGGGGCGGCGCGACGGGAAAGAGTGCCGAGGGCGTAACGCAACGCGCCGTCACTAATACTTCCGAGCTAGGTTTTGGCCTCAGCCGAGGTTCAGACGCTGAGTGTGAGCGGTTGGAAGTTTTAGTGCGGTTCAACTCCCACATACCGGATCCGGCGATTTCCTCCAACTAAAAAAAAAGCGTCTTAAGTGCATAAATTATTGTTCCGTTTCAGAATGAAATTCTCGGAAACTTTTCACCCTAAATCGGTTTCCGTGAAATGTACCTACTTCTAAATTCAACAGATTGTTCGCTATAGCTAGGGTGTCAAAATTGACGTAAATTCGTGGAAACACTCATCGTAATGGATTTAAGTCAAGTAGTTCGTTAAAAGTTTGAGAGTTATCGGAAAACAGGTAATTCATTGCACATCAAAGTGTAGTTAGTTGACAGATGTTGTATTTCACGTTTGTTCACCTAACTCGGCACATAAACATGCACAGGTACTTGTTTACTGAACACGGCAAACTGTAAACATTGTCCCTATCTTTTATACTGAAGTGTCGGATCAAAAGAATTCTTTTAATATTAAACTCAATATCTATGTCAATAAAGATCTTATGAAGATAAAATGTTAAGATTGACCTGTAGGTACATATTGCAGATTCTGCTGTATAATTATGGAGAGCCTAATTTGTATCATCCTGGGAAACTAAACGTTAAATAATTTAAAACTGATACCAAAATAAAATAGTTGAAAAAGTAATTAATAATAATTCGTGTTCAAAATACGGATAACACGAAAGCTCGTTTAATTCGACGACATCAATCGTTGTCTAAAGTTTTAATTTGTCTAGATAACTTCGCTAACTGCATCTCCTTCTATTACAAAGTTCGAGAATTATTTGAACCTCCCAATAACTTCGTGAAATACGTTCCATAGCCAAGCTTGCCGTCTCACTAATAAATATATACACCATTATATACGAGAGTGTGGTGTCGAACTTCAGAAGGTCGTTATTGAAATTATTGCTCAAACTTGAGATATCTAGTTATAATCAAATTGTTTTGCCACTATTCTAAACAAGATAAATGATGACATCAGTAGATATTTCAAAATGCAAATTGGAAGCTTTTTAAACTTTTGAAGCAAAAAAGTAACAAATATTTTGCTAATAACTATGTAACCAACCAAACCAAAGTACAAGATCTAAATTGAGTGCAGAAAAATCATAAACATTTTTGTGAAAGAAGATGCAAAATGTCATCAAATATGCCTAAAATAGCATCGGAGCTTATGTTAAGAATAAAAAATAAATCTTGTCCATAACACTAAATAATTCAGAGAAATAATAATTATAATTCAAAAGAGAAAACTACAATATCTACACCACTTTAAAAATTATGAAATCCTTAGTTGATTTACTGAAATAAAAAGAAACTCGAGTTAAATATAGTGTTTGAAACAGCACGTTAGAATTCATTAACTTGGTTTCTGAATAGTTGCTCAAAAGTTGAGTTTAACGTGGAATGTTAAACAACCTCGCCAGATTTTTATTCTTAATTAGTTCTTTATGAAACCGGTGGCCGGTTCATTTTGTATAATCACTTTTTTCATTCTTTCTGTTATTTTAAGGAAATTCCATTCTGTTTTCATGACGGGAATGCTTAGTTGTGTTTGTTTTTAAGTTTGTATATATATTAATTATAATAATATGAATGTTATCGTTTGCCATATTTTGATAAACTTTGTAGATGTTCTTGGAATTCAATGTCGATGTTATTATCAAGAAATACGATAACTTTATGATAACTTAGAATTACTGAGAACGAAATTATAATACTTAGCTGTATAATTTGAGGTCAAGGGTGAGTTTGGAAATGTTATAAGCCAGCAGCTTTGAAAACAGTTATGGTAGTTGTATTAACTTTGTTGGTCAGCGCTGTAATACTGAATACTAGTTAAAAAAAGAGCGAATTATCTATGTGGTCGATGTCTAAAAAGGATTACTGATTAATATGATTATCATCTTCGAGAGTTCCGTAAAACTCTTTAAATACTTCACCATTTCTAATTTTAGGTAAACGCCGAAATATTTTAAAAGAAAATCAGTAATTCAGTTCCTTCTCTTTTTGGAATCTCTTAAGAGCTACTCGATTTTTAAGTTTCTTTAATTTTTGAGATAAGGTTATTTTTGATATTAATGAGATAAGGTTAATTGTTTTATTTTATAAACTCTGTCACGCCACAACGCTCTTGTGATATGGATGCTTTATTGCCACGACATTTTGTTTATTAGTAAAAAGCTTTGGAAAAATCACACATAAAAAGTTTTTACGAACATGACCCCAAGCCGTTTTTACAATAACTAAATCCCATGAGCACGCTTAAGAGAGATCTTTACTTTATCTTTTTTAATTTCTGGGAAAAACTCAGGCGTTTAGGAGATAGTGTTCGAATATTAGAAGTAGATGTGCAGTTAGAAATGTATAGTCAGGTAGATTAATTTGAACTTTAGATATAATAGAGACTGTGGGCGAATATTGTGCTCGATGGACAGGCTATCTATTTCTGGCACAAAGCAATCACGCATTGTGGTTTATAAACATAGAGGTAGGTATATCTATTCAAACCAATTTCTAAACTACATTTCAGGCCAATTTCGAAACGCAATTCCCCTTTTGATATTTATAATCGGATTGCAATAACGTACCATCAGGGGAAACTATAATCAAGTATAATCCTGCTAGTGTATGCATGTCAGTCAAAGATCTCAAAATGTTTCCCTTGTCGAAATATTGACATAATTGCGAGTTAATTATCATCGCCACCAAATCGATCATCGGTCAATTGTTCGATACTTGCCCGTATTGTGCCTGCATTATTAACAAATTATGCCAATTTCGTATCTTAATTTCAATGAAAATTCATCTTGAAGCAGCCATTTTTCAATATTGTTTTTATGAAAATAAAAGTATAATAGAAAGAAGATTTTATCGTTCCTCCATTCTTAATTGAGATCAAGGGTTGTTGGCTACCATAAAGGCGCTCAAGAAACACCACGCGAAGCTCATTACAAATCAGTCGGTACTCTGCAAAAAAGATGTTTATTAGAATCATAAACCTACGTTCCGCCTAAAAACTATTCTTGTTACCGTTCCGTTGTAATAGTTTGTATACGAATGGTTTTGTTTTATGACACATCTATCTATACAGAGACAGGTGGCCATGATGATACGTTTTCTTATTATTTTTTGGCAACTGACCTGGTATAGTGATTTCCTTTCAGTTCGACTCCTGATCAGACAAACGACAATAGTATGTATGACCTGAATGGCTAAATTGCATTCTACTTTACTGAATTTATTTGTCGACTCGATAAGGGAACCTCTTAAAATGGTTATATAAAATCACACAAGACATTAGCTAACTCAATATAAATACACAAATGACCTCTTGATTTAAGAGCACCACTTAGGTATATGCCAAATCTAATTATCCACGAAATGGTTGAAGCGAAGATGCTTAGTATTAAATTAAAATCTTGCGATCTTGTCAATGTTCAACAAGCACTTGTTTTTGTGAGACATCAAACTAATTTAAATCCTGATAGCGTTTAAAGGTAGTTGTGGCTGTTACCGTTCTATTTGTAATTGGAAAAGGGTTCTGCCCTGAGGCTTCAATTTAGCTAATTCGAAGAAGAAATTAACAGTGTTTTCGTTAAACTAATTGCTTTGAGAAAACAAATATAATTTCCCAATTAGAGACAACGAGAATCCATCAAGGATTAACTCGCGATTTATTTTGACCCAGTTAGTGTTTCATAAAACTTTATATATAACAAAACAAACTGAATGGCACTGGTGACAATCCTAATAGGTTTATAACGAGTTTCGTTCGTCGACTGTGCGATGCATAACGACACGACTGGAACTTTTGGCACGTTGGCGAGCCAAAACTACTAAATTCCAGCATTAGAGATGCATTGTGGAATCGTACCTAGCTATATATTTCACATATACAGGCAAGCACTCGCGTGTTCCATTAAAATTTAAGTTAACTAGATGTGTTAGCTGCTTGCTACGCTACACGCAAACTAACCGGAGATTACATTGTGTAGTTTTGAATGAATTTGTGGGATTTGTGCACCGCGCTAACAAGTTGAGAGAAGGGGATCATAACGGAGGGGAATACAAAATGCGCAACATTTCGCTTGCGGTGCACCGAGAAATGTGTGAAGACTGCTCGTACGAACTCGTCAAAGGCCCGTTGGAATGAAAAGAGGAATTCGTTTCTCTTCCGCGTAAACATTCGTATTTTCAATAAAATAAAACTGACCTAGTTTTCGTATATTAATTATTAGCTCTGTATGGGTGCAATTAATGTATTTTTAACGAATTTGAGTGAGTTTAGATTTCTTCCTCTGACTCCTTCCTCCGAAGACCGTGTGGTACTCTTGCTGACCGACAACGGACTCCGTGTATTTAAATGTTAATGTGCGCTGACGCTGCAACTGTACGGGCATGCCCGTACAAAACCTTTAAAACGTTTCTTAGGAAATTGGGAATAAACCTATAAAAGAAACAACATAAGAATATCCTTGTAAAAAGAGAATAATTGAAGGCATTTTAATCTTTGTTACTTCATACATTCATTTTCAAATCAAAAATAATTACATAATAATATAATATAGAAATAGAAAACTACGGACTCTAGGACTTGCGAGGCCGCAAATTACCAACGGTCTGAAGTCCTTTGCGGTGTGGAGTGCAATTTAAATTACCGTTACTGTGAAACTCCGACTAGAAATGAGCTCAGTATTTTTGGCCCATGCTTTTTCATCAATTCATACCAGTTTATGTGCCAACGCTATATTATAATACGTTCGATACTTAGACTATTTTAATATTGCTTAAAAATATCTCTAGATCTAGTACGTACTAAAATTTATCGATCGAGAAGAGATTTGCATCGCCACACACTTCTATGCTATCAGAGGGTGAAAACTGATGAAAGGGACTCTAGGCTTCACAAGGGCTATTGTTTTCGGAATAATACGACAGCATGTAAATGTCTGGATTGAATGAACAAACACCAAACCCATTAAGTGAATAGTACTTGCAGCACCCGTTGCGACGAGTTGTTTGTCATTGGGTGATTCCACCATTCTGACAAAGAAGAGTTGTGTTACAAAAGAGTTAAATTCAAACGGAACCAACTGAAAAAAAATACATTATCAGAAAATGAAAAAAATTTATGACCGCTGATGATGTAACATTGGGTATCAGAGACATTTTAAAATCAATGTGTGTTTAAATCGATCGGTCGATTTTTGAGATGAGTCCCTTTAAAACTAGATCTGCAACCTAGACCAAATCTCTGTTGCTATTTATTAGGTATTGATGGTTCATACAATGTTTTAAGCAACTTGAAATAATTTCTTTTTATAACTGAAATAATAATGTGTTCAATAATAGACGCTACTAACGTGTCTACTTTGTAACAGTCTTTATGGTCTATTACAGTAAAAGCTAGTTTATGGTCTAAAATTGCAGCTAAGGTTTTACTTAGGCCAACATTGTAGATTTATGGTGTCTACGGTTTTTAATGCCTTATGGTGGAAGTTATATCTTAAGTGCTTTTGCAGCGTCGGCGTTAGGTTGCATCAACTTTGTTACTAACGATATAAAGTGAAACTAAAGCATATTATGTAGTGAGGAAAGACCATTATAATAAATATTACATTATTACGATTACAAAGAATTTTCATTTTAAATTTTACAATACGAACTAAAAGTAAGCCATCAACGTTCATTGAAGTTCTTTAAATTGGCTGATTTGTCCCGATGTATCTTATGTGCATACAAGAATTTATTTCGAATTTCTCTAATAAACCTATGTTCTATATTATAAATCACACTTTAAATTATTTTTTCCTAATTCTGCGAGTTCATCAAACGTTTCCAAACACCTTCAATTGCTGTAAATAAGTATCTATTTATTTTAAGCTTATTTAATAGACGAAGCGGCGGGGTAATTTATATCTTAAAAAATAATCCAATACTAATAAAACCTCGTTAAGTCCGTTCGCTTCAGTTTAGTTTAAATTTTAAGTTTCCATCGCTTTTATACCACCATTTACGTGTCATTACAGTAATTATGCGTCCATTACTAACGCCTAAACGAATAACTTTGTAAAAAAACACATTTAGATTAGTTGGTACTATTCAGTGTTAAGTTTCTAGATAAGCAGAATAGGAATGAGTGATCGTTGGCCAAACTAGGCTAGGCTGGCCGGTATAGGCATAAAGTCCTTGAGCGACGGTAACCATTTGCCGTCAAAATAACTGCCAGCTCGTCTGTATAATAAAGCGATAAAAATAATTACAAAGTACATTATGTTTAAAAATTAATTATTAAAATAAATGCATGCTTCAGGCAAAATTTCTTGGCTCTAATGAATAATTTAATAGTTAGCGGCTTTAAACTTCAGCTTGCCAAAAGTTGGTTGACCCAATTATGTTGGTTCACCATAAAATTATTTTTAAGGGGTCACCCAAGACGGAAGGGGATGGTGCCAAGAGTTGTACAGTAACATCATTAAAATAAAGACATATGAGAGTCCTTTTTGGATTTAAACTAACACAATTTTCATTTAATTATATTCCTTCAAAACATTATTCTCGACGTATTCATTCGAATAATTCCTTGTTTTAATGTACGTTTCAGCTTAGGGGCGCATATGTATAAGGTGTCAGTTAAGTGGAAGCCGGGAACATGTTATGTCTAAGAGCTCCACTGATTTAATCAAGTCTGATCCAAGATCTCGCTTGTCTTTTTATAGCGAAAAATAGAAGTCCTACGTTTTCAGTTATAAAGTGTTCGTACGTTCACATTTCACACGTTCTCTCGCATCTCTAAAACCTTATACGGGACGCCCGTGTGAATATTTTAATTGAAATCTAAACGTGCGCTTTTGAAGTCTGTTGTTAAGGACGACGTAATTTGTTTGTGCTAACACAAATGGTTCCTGAATTTTTAACAACGAGATTTCATGACTAGTAATAAAGTGATCGTTTTACCTTTATCAACCGACTTCTGTGTTATCGTATCTTATTAACGGAAGTTTTTAAGGTTTCAGATTTGCTGGGCTTATAGTATATTTATTTTCTGAATGAACATATTTTATGCTACTCTTGAACACTAGATGAAGTTCGTTACTTTTTGTAAAAATATATTACATTTATATCACCATTTCAAAAACATAAATCTGACAAAGTGAACGTTTTGTAGCACTCGTGATAGTAACGAGGTCTAAACGTGATTGGACAAAAACTATTCCTATAAATCGGAAGTGTGCCATCGAGGGAGCGAGCCCATAAACTGTAAGTGCATTTCAAGAGCCAAGTTCTATTGGCACTCGCCCCGTTTCGGTCTTGTTAAAATTTGAAGTCCTTGCTTTTAACTTTATTTTTCTTCGTAAGATAAAAGTGCTTTATGATCATAATATTTTCTTACTTAGGACAATTCGACCTTAACCTACATCAACATAATGTGTTTAAGTATCGAAGATGTAAAGTTGCGGGAAAAATACAGTGTATTGATGATTTCTATAATTTTTATTAACTTGACACAGACTAAGTGCGTCTTTAAACGATAAATGACAATAAAAGGACTAGGATGAAAATATTTTATTTTCGTGTAAGGCAATATATTCAAACATAAATAAAAACAAAACAAAGAAAATTTTACCATGAAAATTATAGATTCGACCCTGAATGTAACGAAAATAGTTGTGAAAAAGTCAAATCGTGCAACTAATCGTAATAAGTCCATTTTTAGAACCATCATGAGGTCCCCTTTTTCATGCAATAAGTTCATAATATTAGATTCTGTAGTATTGAGACTCAGCAATACTTTCATGCATACATGTATTCATTCATCTAATGAAGTTCATGAGTAACAGTAACCATTTACCTGCAAATTTATCTTATCGCTCGCACTTTTGTTTCACTATGAGAATCCGTTTTAAAAAGCCCATTAACGCTCTAAAGAGATAATTTTCCTCCAAGACGCTGATTGTTTGGCTAATAGAATTTATGAAGTGTCCTTTGTGGACAAATAATATTTGTACGCTGCACAGAGCAGGGTACTCTATTCCCGACTAAGAATTTTATCATAAATAACTTCGCACCACGATAGATAGTTTGCTTCACAACACCAGTATACCTACTTTACGACTATAATAGTAACTTAACTATAATGATCATGATGCATAGATAACGGAACCTGTTAATCTCTTTCGAATAAAAATGGAAGATATATATGTAATTTAAACGATTTCAATTGTGCGAGTTACAGTAGATATTAAATTATAATAAAGACGTTGTTAGATTCGGTAAATACCACTGTGCTGCAAGCATTTACCCTGCTTACTTCTGAGTTTGGGTCCACCATAGAAAGAGATGGGAGGCCGTACTATAAAGTTATTTCAAATTACCTAAATTTAAAGGACGTTTCGTATTGTACATAGTTTTGGGATTATTTGACATACCCAAACTTCAATAATATCATAATTATTTATGAAATACCCATAAGTGTCAGAAACGTCAAAGCTTAACATCACATCACTTAATACCAGAATACCGGCGCTTTAACTTAACTGCATATTCTGCTAAGGAAGCTGCTATTGGGGCATACATTACTAATTAAGCAGCTTTTTGTATAGGTATCTACATAACAGTATGTCCTTTTCACTCACAACACATATAATTTTCTTTTTGCCTTTTAATAGAGAACAATAAATTTAAATTCAACATTATTCATTTATCAATTAATGAATAAAACAATACCCTGAAATGCGTAACGCATTCACGATTGCTGTTACGATTGCGTGCTAATAGACAACGCGATTGACGTAGGAGCGACACAGAAATGTCATTCACAAATGTCAAAACAAGCTTCCGGACCGTTTGGAGCATGGGAATACACTTTACATGCATCTTTGTGTAGTTAGAAGAACTGGGATGAATGAACTGTTATTTAACTTATGAATTATTATCGTGTAACGGTCAATTCGAATAGAATATGATGATGCAACTTACCGATAACCGGAGCAAAAGTTTAAAACCGCCTGTTCGCTGTTAATATATGTTGTTACAGAGAAGCTACTGTTCATCTGAAGTCAGAAGGTGTCATAAGTTTACGATAACAAAAATTAATTCACGGAACAACATAACAAGTTTTAGGAATTACCGAAGTTTTGTTTCTAATTTGACATAAGGAATTTTGACGATGACATTTATGTAACAAGTTATGACAATAATTGTAATTCGCAAATCAAATGAGGCGCTCAGCTCTTCCGTAATAAGTTATGACTGAACTCCTGTGCCATGTAGATGTTTTGAACAAAATCACCATGATAATATCGTTTGTAGTTTGTGTGAGTCAAGTATCAATAATGTTTTTTTAAAGCGTATCTTACGACTTTTAACTTTAAGTCATTTGTTATACTGATTCTGGAGTTTTACAAAGTGAAACAAGTCTAATATAAAGCTTCAAAACTAATTTGGTAAATATACGTATAATTTATTCACCTACTATTCTTCTATTGTACTTTACTAGATTCGGTTGTTCAAAAGGGTACGCCTGCCATCTTCAAGACGTTGCCTATCGTTAGTGACTCTCCGCCTACTCCAGAAAACTTGAAGTGTTCTGTGAAGAACGAGGTATTCCACAATAATAATGGTTTCAGGAATATTTTATTATTGTTAGTACCTACTGGTAGCTTTTGTTAGTAGTAAATTTGGTAGATTCGTTTCTCGTATTTTGCCTACCGAGTATAGTGTTTGCTTACGTTGCTGTCTTATATCTAATAAGGATTTACTATATTTTATAAAATCTAAAGTCAATTACGATCTTATTATGTTAAACAATAACCGATAAATTCTTGATCGGCATCCTATCAACGTGAGGCATCGTTCGAAGTGTTGCCCGCAAATTCTCCAGAAATTGCAAACATAAAATGTTCCGATATTTCTCCTGCATTCTCGACACTACTGCGATGAAATGTTGAACGATATTTTTGAATAAATTCCAATAAAAGATTTCGCTATTCGAGTCCACATCACATAGAGGATATTGAATTCAATCGATCATACCTACACGATTGGAATGTGGTTTTTCAATAAAAATACTCAGCTTTCTCAAATTTCTAGCCGTTTTGTTACCATGTCTGTAAAGTTGCTGTAATGCAAAATACATTGTTGCTACATAACGTTTTATAATGTTGCAGGATCTCTGCATACTCAACAATTTCATGAGTTGTGTATTGCGCACCAGCTTCAGGTTTCATCAGGTGCAAAATTTGCATGCATACAGTGAAATATAAGCTTCGGAGAGTTATCGCTGCTTATACGATTTCGCAGAATGCGCTGTTTATTGTGTGACATTTTCTAACATTGTACCATTGTTTCAATATAATTAAATGCAGTAAATTGTTCTAATTAAGTTAAAAGACGGTAATTACGACTTTACTCTGAAATAGGACGATTAATCCCGAGTGAGCTACCGCCGTCGACCTCTCTTTGAAACAATTGCAATTTTAATTTAACAATGAAGATCCTTCCACCTTCCTTCTTTTTCTGTTTCTTCAATTCTATTCCTGTGAGACTGCAGTTGATATTTCCACGCATTTTTAATATTTATTTTTACAAAAATATGACATGAACGTTGGCATAAATTTTGTACTTATTTTTGTATACCAACGCGGCGATTAAGAATAATGAAGGAGTTGGAATTATTTTAATTAAATAATTATTGTGACAAGTTTTTTTAAAATTTTATAGTACAATGACTAATATGAACTTTCATGTCGCGTTTTCATTTGAAATTTACGTTTTCGAGTTGAAATACACAGCACGAACAGGAAACGAAATATTATTTATTAACCTCGAAGATTCTTTTCGTAGTCGAACGAACTTTTGTACGATCTAGCACAAAGAGAACTTCGGTGCACGTAATACTACTAGATAGCAAAGTTCAACCATTATGAATGCAATGGCTTAACTTTAATCAGTTTCTATTTTATTGAAAATTCGAACAATAGTACTTATCAAATATTGTGTGCTCCAGATTCAAAGGAAGAGGGTTAAGGAGCGTTACTTAGTTGTTTCGGAGTAATACTCAAGTGATTTCATGTTTATTTTTATTATTACCCCAATATGTATGCCGGTCGCTCCAAAAACGTGTCAAATACATTGTTGTTTCTGTCACATACACGCATAAAATTACAAATTTTATTACATACCGAATGTAGAATAACGTTACATGTCGTATCCAAATTTTTCTGTATTACTCATTTTTAAAATAAAAGACAAGCGTAATAATCCTTGACCGATCATCGTTTTGCTTCGTGTTTTTTAGTAATGTGTTCATGAAAATGGTGCTTAATAAAACATTGTACATAATATGATGAACAAACCTTATAAATTATTGGCATCAACCAATCAAGTGGCAACGCTTACAGTGCATCGGCATCAATTAATGGCTGAACGAGCATAATTGAAGTTGAGAAGTTGAGGTTACTGCAAATGTTTTGAAGTAATGAGGCTTCATTTAATTAAATATTAAGAGGTTGTTTGTTAATTGGTTGGTTTCAGGTCGAACTTGTTCTTGCAATAGTTTACAGAAACATGAAGTTTCAATGAAGGAGTTTAAAAGTTATAATTTAATAGAGTCGTTATTCCAACTGAGTTAAAGCGAAATGCTTGGTTTACTTGTTCTAAAAAGTGTGTACCATTCCGTTTGATACAAAGACTTAAGAACCCACTAAAACATATTTTACTTTAAGTATATTCTCTGCCCCTGCAAAATTACTAAATTTAATTCATTGTTTATTCATACGTAGGTATATTTTTAAGGTCAGAATGACGGTAACTACATTTTTAAGTATTCGATATGAAAACAGTAATCCGATATCCCTTTTTAATCTCATTGGACTTGAGAATATAACAAACTAATTTTGTTTTAGAAATTCTTCACTTAATTTTCTTTTGAATTCTTGACAAATACTCTCCGGATGCAACGACTATATTTATCTTTATTCGTAAGTTAATAAATGAACCTTAACATAACCACTCCTTACATTTAATGTTTCTGCAAGCTGTTATCGTAACATTCTTTTAGCATTAGTCATTATTAATAGCATCAAGAAAGTTGCTTTCAAACAGTTAGCTAATCTGTTAAGCGCATTGCGTATTGCGTAGGGAAAAGCGGTAATATGTTCTAACAGAGTATCCTTGGGGTCCAAGTTTCATTCATAGTAGGTATAGGTACTGCGAATGTTAATCTCATTTTCGACATTCGCGAATATGGATTCCAAATTTATAGGCCATGTATACTGTACTGTACTAACCCTTTACTGCCCACTGCTAAGCTCAGGTCTCCTCCGAAGAGGGGTTAGGCATAGTCCACCACGCTTGCCTAATGCGGATTGGAGACTTCACATATCTTCAAAGGATTTTTAGAATCCTTCTCCGACATGCAGGTTTCCTCACGATGTTTTCCTTCACCGTTTTTAGCCAGTGGTGTTGTGAAAAATTGCAGATAAATATTTTTCATATTAAGATTTAGAGGTACCAGCCGGCCGGTTTTGAACCAGCGACCAGTACGGAAGGCAAGCGGTTCAACCACTCGGCCACCACGACTATCCACCACGGCCATGTATAATTTCCCTAATAATAATTTGTAATAAATAAAGCCTCCACAATAATTTCTTGGCTGTTGGACCGTAAACTCATTACAAGTGCCTACTGCGGTCCACTAGTAAAGACTTGAGTAAAATATCTAGTAATCTCAAGTATCATGGTGATTCAAAAAGAATGAGGAGGAAAATTCTTGACACCATCGTCTAACATATTCTTTGATTTTGTACAAGGTACATCGAAGCAAACGATTGCTTGCCAAACGTTTCCGTTTCTCGTTCGTATCTACTGATTATGAACGGCGTTTTGAAGTAAAACTAGCGCCAAAAACGCTAACATTTGTTCATGTTGCCAAGCCTTGAGACGAACTTCAACAAAATCAACGTGCAATAGTTTAAGCTTTTAATATTTTACCCCATATATAGCACTTTCCCATAACTTAAATCCTATTGTCTTATTATTAAAACCTTACTTTGTTGCCATTTAGGCACCTGATACTGGTTATCATCACATATGGACCTCTTCAATGTTAGAGGACACTACAGGGCCGATACCTACGACCTACATTTAATGACCTTTATCCTATATTAAATTATGTTAGACTTAGAAGCTACAACAATATATTCTGGTTATTAACAATAATAGTATAAAACCACTCGCAACACATTCATTGTAAGCCATTACGTGGATATTATACAACTCTCTAATTTGCAATTGAAAGAAAATACGAAAAACGTAATTCGATTGCCTTTCAGGCTGCCCGGTTATTATAGTTATAGTAATAAGAGGCCATTGGTGTATTAGTGGCTTCGAACCAGCCATTGAATAACTTGTTATGAATCTCGAATAGGTTACCTGTAGTACCTAATGTATTTGTGTTATTTATAGTTTATGTATTTGTGTTATTTATAGTTTATGTTGTAAACATTGTGTTAACATTTGGATTTTGAATTTGATCAACAAATGTTTCGGATAAATAAAAAATAAAGAATTTATGGATGTATGTGATATCTAAACTGCAGAGTTTGTTTGAACGCGTTAATCTCAGGAATTGCTGATCCGATTTGAAAAATTATTTTAGTTTTAGATACCTAGTCCATTAATCGAGGAAGGCAACATTATATTAAAAAAATAGGGTTCCGTACTAAAAGCAACATTGGAAATCAAGGTATAATAAAAATTGCACGAAAAAATTTGGTAGGTAGCCAAAGTTGCGCTGATCAGCTAATTAATCATAAATTGGAATGATAAAATTATCATATTAAATTACTAGCTGGAAGTCGTTTTCAAATCTGGGAATCGTGACAACTTTTATTCATAAAGTTGTCAACTGACTAGCTTCTCTATGTGACACTTCTCAGTCATGAAGTATGAAATCAAATAATCGTAATCCGGTACCTGGTCACCCCATATTGTAGGCGTCTCCGTGTTTCGCTGCTTCCATTTTCCCCGTCATTGTGTTTTTCAAGGTTAGCCGAACTTCAAAGCGAAGTCCGGTCCGTCGGACTTACCTCTATACAAACGGTAAATCATGTTTTCGAGAAAAATGAATATTTTAGATCAAACGACAACAATACGGATTCTTTCGTAATAAAAAATATTAAGCGTGAACTAATTGGAATGTACCTGCGTTTGTTTACTCTAATTGAGATATTTTTAGAGCAAGTTAAGGTTTTTTATCATCGTCATCTGGTAAGACGTTCACTTCTAGACCGAACACCGTCTGAGAAGACTGCTTCTCTCGACGGTTAAACGATTTTTGACCAATAGGACCAAACATCGTTTATTTATTTATAATGCTCTACAACTACATGGCGTTAAGCAAAGTTACTTGCCTTTGTCTGTTCCTAGATACATATTTTTTAAGTTGCTTTGTTCTATAACATATTGATTGATTCAATAGAAAGTTCTATATGTATATTACGTGCATAATAAAATAGACCAACGCTGGTAATTTTAAAGGTATTCTCTCTCTGAACCCTCCCTATACCGTACTATGCCTTGGGCGAAATAACGGTCAACAAGAATAATATAAAGGGTGACTTTTGCTTAGACAATAAACCATTCAACTTAGCTCCAAACAGCGCGAATAGTTCTAAATTTTTCATTCAGTTTGCGCGTTTTCGCCAATCTTTTCGTAATATAAAATCGAGATAAATCAGGAGAGACGTGCTTTTGGCGTGTATGTTTAGCGAACAAAAGCGTATCCATAAAAGTGTTGACTTAATGAATTTGTACTAAAGTGGAAATGACGCCGACCAACGAACAAGTTAATCGATAGCTACATTTTTGTTGGAAATTCAAGGCCAATATGGAAATTAGGTCTGGACTGAAAAGCCAATCAGTGCGGTGTAAAAGTAATTTAAACAAAGTGTGACTTCTGAAGAGTTGAACGTGCGTACCTTTTAATTAGTAAATAATATATTATATTATATTTAATTGAATCTTTAAGGTACGTAATTAGTCCACTGTTGTATCAATTAGGTAATCTTAAATCTGTACGGTTTTAGCGCTAGGTTTTAGTATTTTACACAAAACTTGTTCACTATTAATACAAGCAAGGTGATTTTTATGTAAATTGAAATAAAATGATTTTTGTTGTCTAAATGTATGTTGCGTTGTCTTTGCTGCATCGTACGCAGATCAGGAAATATAAATCCTTCATGGATTAAGACAATAATAAAATATCTCTTTCTGAATGAAATTAACTTCCCAAGTGTAAATAAAAAAAAGTCAAAAATGTTATCACCAATATTTAAATTAATTACTGTCGCGCCTAAAAGCTTACTGTGTGGTTTTATTTTATTATATTTTTTCATAGTCTAAAACTTTTCGATGCGTACGGAGTTACCGCATTCCATGTATGTAAACAAAGTTTGAACTTACGATCGGCATAACTACTACTAGCTCCATCTAGTGAAAGACATTGTTGGTTACTCTGTAATTTCTATTAAAGCGCCATCTGTTATCGTATATCTGCGAGAACGGTTCAAGTTTGAAAACTAACCCTTTCAGCCTTTTCAACACGAGTTTCAAAGTCTATAACATAGATGGCGCTTCATACTTAAAATTAAGGATATGGGTTGAACCCCGGACGACAAAATTTGGAACTACGTGAAGGATAACGTCGAGAAAGTACTTACGGGATGAAATAGATGGCGCTGTACTGGGGAGAAATTGTGTATAAGTTGTCCTAGATGGCGTTACTTTCCCTTAGCCTGACTAAAACATGAATAAAACTACATTGAAGAAACAAATAATTTCAACTTTAACACTTTAACTAATATGATAAAAAATATATTGCCATATAGGTAAACGGGTAAATGGACCACCCTTGTTTTGTATTGTAGGTGGTTACCATCATTCATGGACCCTCTGCAATGTCTGAGATATTACGTCCAGTTTAAGATAACATTATCCTCAAACAGAAATGTTCTTAATTCCACAGCCGAGTTACTTTAGTTGTAGTAGAAATACCTGTTTTTTTATATTTCACACACATTTTATAATATTTCTATTAATAAGTTTCGTTAGCGGCATAAGTATTCTTGAGTGTAGAGTATGAATACTCCATAATAGCTGGGACACTGATTAATGCCCTTTAATTTATCAAAGCTAAAACCAAGCCATTTTTTATATAAGCCTCATCATTAATATTTTTAAATTCATTGATGAATAAATCTTGTTCCTAAACGTATCTAGTGAAATATTAACTGATATCTTAATCACGAGTGCATCCATTCAAATATTCGATCATTGCTAATCCTAAATCACGTATAGTGACGAGCAAGTCTTGGTCTTGGTCTTGGTTTTGCTTGTTCAGTCTTGGTCTTGGTCTTGCTCAAATCTGTCTGGTCTCGGTCTTGGTCTTGGTCTTGCTTACCTAGTCTTGGTCTTGCAAAAATCTTGCTTTTTGACCAAGACCAATTTTGCTCATCACTACTCATGTAATTAGTAGTAAGCGCTATTTTGTACTAAAATAATTGCATAATTAGTAAGCGTGGCTAGGCTTGTGGTGGCACTGGCTTTATGAAAAATTAACCTCTAATTAATTTGATCAGGCTATCACAATGACTTTGTTTTGTTGGATATATTTTTTACTATAGTTGCTGTTATCCAGAGAACGTTCTCAAGTACTTAATAAAAAAAAATGTTTTTGAAAATGTAATAGTTTAATTTGTAGTGCACTGAATGACCTCGATATATTACAACAGTTGACAGTTTAACTATATATTAATATTTCATTGCAAGACAGGCAAACGAGCTCACCGATAAGACACCTGATGATAAGCGGACTTTGCATCACTTTCAATTACAAGCCCTATGTTCTTTCTCAGGGTCTAAAGATTGTCTATGCCAAAATTCATCAAAATCGGTTGAGACGTTTAAGCGGGAAAGCGTAACAGACAGACAGTTACTTTCGCATTTATAATATTAGTAGGGATTCCTTATTATATGACGAAACAGATTAGGTATAACCAATAGTTTTAGTCTGCACCACGTGTCCGATTGAGTTCTTTTCCCAACTATTAGGTATATTTGCTATAGAAAACATTTCAAAGGAATTATATATGTTTTGTATATAAAAAAAAAATTCTAATATATTGAAATTGAAGAGTTTGTTTGAACGCTCTAATCTCACAAACCGCAGATCCGATATGAAAAAATATTTCTGTATTGTATAGAACATTTTTAACATTAACGGTACGGTAAATAGGTACTTATTTTTTTAATACAATAAGTAGTATCCAATGAAATAATGTGAACGAACGGTTCGTGACATTAGTAAACAAAATATATACCTACCTATTATTATAGATTTAGTTATTCCCTAAATTGATGTCGTGGTTAACCACAATTGTATATTACTGGATACCAATCGCTCGATAACCATGTATGTACGTATGCATATAACTACATCGAGTGTTGTCGACGCTGGACATCATAGCACATTACAGTACATGCATTATCGACAGATTAAAGTGATTTCAATTAATATTAAGCTCTGGGCATGAAATTAAATTCGGATGAACGTTTTATTTTCAAATTAAGTTTCGTTGCTTTAATATTATATCATTTAATTATTTCTGGATCGAATTAGGATGAAGATTACACGAGGTTTAAGGAAAGTCCTGGGTAGGTGATAGATAACAGCCCCTCATTGCCCTGGCATTTCAGAAGTTCATGAGCGACGGTGACCGCTTACCATCAGGTGGGCCCTAGGCTCGTTTATGTATATTGCAATAAAAAAATATATTTCTATAAATTGTAAAAGAGCATTAGCAAAACCAAATGTTTACCTAAATAAATTTAAAACTGTTGCATTAAATATTATACTCGTAGCTTCACAAGTAACGTAGTTTCCTATTAGTAGGTAAACGAATTTTCGAGTTCGGTTCAGTTTATCAAAAGATACCCTACAACGTCACAAACTTCACAACATAACCTCTTTATAATATTATTTTAGTATAGATTTATATTGTGTATTCTAACTCAAATATTTAAAAAAAGCAAAATTGTTACAGTAACATATTAACTTTAAGTATTTATATGAGTCTCGTTGAAAGTCTATGCATTTACAATTCAATTTCCGGCTCATATCTTGATCCTATCTTCCGGCGCAATACCTCTTATTACCGGTCTCGATGTGCACAAACACTTGGAACATTCTAATCTTTCTTGAAAACACATAGATTACGTTGGAGCATATAAGTTAGGAATTTTGTATTTTATACTTGAAAAATTTTGTAGAGATTTAAGTTTTGATTTTGAACTGTTATCTTTTTTCTTTACTATGTCAATTTCACCCTCTATTATATCAACTATATGATAGAAAACGCAACACACAGGTTAATTAAAAACATAAAAATACTTGCTTTAAAGAAGAAATTCAATTTTCACTATCATAAAAGAGCAGCTAAGAACACAAACTAAAGGATCGTTCTATCCTCCACTACCAACCACTCAGAAACTCAAGGTTGTTTAGAAACTACAAGAAAAACTAGCTCGAAATCTGCGGTATTAAGATTGCTGACATAAGGTCTAAAAAGCTATTACTCTCAAGAGGAGAGGTTGCTCACAAGATGCCACCGCACACAGACTTCTAGGTCAAACGGGTTACATCGTGTAACCTGAGTTACAGACTTATTCATGGAAAAGTTAAGGCATTTAAATACTACAAAGTTTCCACAACAAATTTTTAGGAACTATATTTTCATTTGAAGTAGTAGGTATAGTTGGGGGCAAGAATAAATGCACATCGACTTTTAGGAAATTATGCAAAAATATTTAGATTTTTAACAACTCTAAATTATATTAATGTTCAACTGAATTAGAACAACAACTGACAATAAATGCCACAAAGCTGTGTGCGACAGAGAAACAATCTATAAATCCGAAGCTATTAACTGCTCTTTTTCAAAGTCGAAGTGCATCTATTCTTGCCCCCAACTATAGGTAGATAGAGCGTTTGCTTCCTCTAACACAATTATCTGAATCATTTGACAATCTTTCTACAGAAAAGAGTACACAAGAGCTCTCTTTTTAAAACTTCTTTTTTTATGTGAAAAGTAGCGCAAAATATAAAAAATAAGTTTATTACTCTTTTAATACTTACGTCCTATACCCATATATTATACCTATTATAACGAACTATAGACTTAAAAGATAAAATGAATTCTAAAAACATAGCGCTAAACTATATTCTTCAAACTACGTTGAACAAAGGGACCCTTTTGAACCGTATAAGCGTAGTAGTAGAATAAAAATACACAGCAGTGGGCTCACGCGTGAAATGTGAACAGAGCTGAAAGGTTTGACAAAGGATGTCACATAAGCCTGCAGAATACGACGGCAACTGGCATTGTACTGAGTTTGCCACGTTGTAATATTTTTAATTTTATTGTGTTATTCTGGACAGAGGTTGTAATCCTTATTAATACAGTTCACAACAGAATATAAATAGCTTTTAGAACATTATGTACGTATTGAAATACTTTACCGAAATCAATAAATTCTTCTTCCAATTAATTATTGGTTTTGAAGTAAATGGGACTTATTTAGATTTTAGAACAAAAATCTTTTGAAATAAGTTATGAAGTATCAGTTTACAGACAAAATTTGAGTCGAATTATTTTGATTCTTGTGAAGTCTGTCGATATTTAGAAGGTAATTAACAAAAAGTTTATTGCTAAACTGAAAAATGTTTCATAGGTCGATAGTATTATACATTCTAGCCTTTTCTCTACTACCGACCTATTTTAATATCCATTACACTTATGTTTAGTACCTAATAGTTCACGAAGCACTTTGAATGTTGCATTAATTATATAAATGAAATTTCTAGCTAAACGAGGTTACACTTAATTGCAATAAAGCCTGAAAAATGCGTAATTTCAGTTATTCTCACAATATATTTATTCCTGGTAATGACGCATCTCAGCACAAGGTTTTATAAGATCACGTTATTTATTAATTACAGCTTAATATTAATTTAACTTGATGTTTTGCGCTATTGTGAAATTATAAATTTATATCAACGCTAATAGTAAATGCGAATATTAAGCTGAGTTTAATTTATTTGCGTAAATCTCTAAAAGTGATCATTATAGAGGTAGTGAACAATTTAAATATATACCTATAAATCTGGTATTTTCGTTTTAAGGCAAAATTTTTCATGATATCCAAAAGAAAAACTATTTTAAAAATGTCCTCTAAGTGCTAGATTCTCGGTAGCGTGGTTTTACTTTTTTCCATGATCCTCGCTCGCATACATTTGCTAAAACGTTCATCAACATAACAATTTATGCGGTTACATGCAATTTTAAGTGCTTTAAAAGAAAGACTGTCAGATTTGCATTTCGCATTTCAAACCACACTTTGCCGCTGTTTGCAGTTCTTGAGTGATTTTTAATATTTTAGAATGGCTAGTTTTTATCGTACTATTACTTATATTCTAATAACAATTCGATGTTTTGTGTAAACTAGGATTATATTTATAAAGAAACCAATAAATATCATGTCTCTCAATACGGTTTTAGTGTTCTAAGGACTGTTCCAATTTCTAAAGAATGACATAAATAGTTCAGTCTTCTAAAAATATGCCAATATGTTTATCTTTAATGCTTATTTTTATTATACAAAACAGAGTTTTCTTTTATTATAAAGCAATTTACTTTGAAATTTTATTACAAGCTACAAGTACAACGTTGGAGTTGTTCGATCGTTAGGAAATTAACATGCACGGAAATTGTAATACAAAAAACATTAATTACCCCTTTCGAGGACGACAGAAATTAGGTCAAAAACTGTATTAATGCTTTGATCGAATTAGGATATCGCGGGCCATGGTCAAGTCCAACGTACGACCAAACGTAACATGAGAACGCTTCGATTGTTAGAAAATGCTTTTTCCTAGCTCTTTTACATCGTGTCGGTGTAAATTATGAAAAATGTAGGAGTTATATTAAGCGTTAGAAACGAGCGGAAGAATGCTTCATGGCAGGCTAATGGGCCAAGCATTATCATGAGAGATGGTGGCGTCGAACTAAAATGATACGTTTTCTACGCTCAAAGTTCTTTGAGCATTCCATGCATGTAATATTCACTATCCATGATTAGCAGCCTGTTAATAACGCAATTAATTTGCTGATAGCACGGACGACGCGTTGATTGTTACGTTATTACCCCTTGCTTATCTGCCAAGCCATCGACAAATAAAACACGTCTATTATCCAGGGGTGAGAATTGTTTTAAAAGGGGACAAATAGATTTATAGGACACTTATACTAATTGTTTCTTAACGTTGTAAAAAACGAACAGGCAGTGAATTTGACAGTGCAATAATGAATTGATGTACCTAAAGAAAAAGTGGCGATAGATATATCGTGTATCTATGTTCATATTCATATTATTATGGAAGTGCTATATCATATACCTCAGTGCACGATTCCGCGTTGTATGCTATTTTCTAAAGCGAAGTCGAGTGTAATTGACTTGTGTATAGAGCCTTTACCACTGCTATTTTCCTACACCTTCTAAGTTTTAAAGTAGCCTATTTAAGTTTCTCATCGACCCTGTTGCCAACAATTTTATACATTTTGTATGGAGCCCCCTTGTTTGCAGCTTTTCTCTTGTACGCACAAAAAGCATTAATTAACTCTGCATTTTTTATTCGCTAAGAAGTGTTGTGCTCACGACACGACACACTAATTACTGATATGAGCGCCCTTTTGTGTTAGGCTCTTGTACTGGGCACGTACTATTCAAAACAGAGTTACGTTACTTTATGTTCTAACTGGTAGCACTTGCTAGTTTTTGTAATGTAATTAGAACGAATTGAAGAACTTCAGCTAAAATCTTTTTATAAGTTTGAGAATGAAAACTAGATAAAATTGCATGTTTGAAGATTACCCCTAACGAATTTAGTTTACAGGCTAAACCACGCCTGTAACTATACAAACGTGTTTATCCGGTTAATGCAAACTAATTAGTAATGTATATTGAAGAAGGCTGATGGCTCAACATTACCTTCAAAATTGTGTTCAAAATTAAACAGAATAGAACCTCGTTCGGAATGACATATCATCTGTTATCACGCAAAGTAATTAGTGCGGTTATGGCGGATTCAACTAAAGCACATTTCGTGTCCTATTAAGAAAGCAGTGTCTTTTTTTAACTACCTATCTCTAATCTAATAGAGAGAATAAATATTAAAAATGCAAACTAAAGGACATAAGCTTTTAATTGAAAGTGACGCAAATGAAGTTGCCGGGTCCGCTAGTAACTAATAAAATTAAAGTGTCCTTTTGTAATACTAAAATGGCCGTTTTTCACTTGATGTAATTCTTATCAAACATCACTTTTATTAATTTCGTGTCTGCGCGTTTGTTCCGAGTAACCTCTGGAATGGCTGTATTTTTACTATTTTTTCCTTACAATCCTTACTACATTAATCGATGTGTGTAATAATATAAAGACTATAGGTAAAAAAATAATGGCACCAGCATGCAAAAATTTTGAACTTCTTTCAGTCCGAAAGAGTACCTAATAGGTAAATGCATAAAATATAATAAAATTAAATACTAGAACTCTATAAAAAGTAAATTTCAAACTTACATACAATATAAAATTTAACGAGAAAATTCAATAACACTAAACACAGTACTGTGAAGCTCATATTTTTCTGCACATTAATTCACGTTTTACTGCCTTCCATAAAGCAGTTGTGTTTTATAATAGTTTCTTTTCATAAACATTAATATAAGAAATTTAAATTTATCGTTATAGACAGAATAATGATTAGTCGTAACTATACCATATTAAAATTATAAAGTACCCTAACAAAACTTTAACGATAGTACAGTCTTACGAAGTATTAATGGGAAAAGTATTGAAAGTGAAGAATGTTACTTGAGGTTTATTAGGGTAAGGTATATTTACATATGTGTTACATAACTTTTAATTTATTTATTTTGTTAACTTACGTTTCCTTTTTAATAATAACATTAGAAACGAAATTTTATTAACATTTATTGGTATAATGTTGCGAGAAATCAACGTAAGTTAACACCCTTTCATGGAAACCAAGTTAGATCGTATTCGTATGATATGTTGAAAACTATACGTTTATCCTCATTTGAATATAAAAAGGGAACTAAATTGCTCGAAAGCGCTCATATTGTTTTAAGCTCGGAATTTATGTTTCCGCAAGCTTCGAGGATGAACTGCACCAGGAATTATTCAAATATGCACTGTTAGACGAGACGACGGAGAACCTCCACCCACCTTATTTAGTCTAGTTTTTAGTTATAGATAGTAAAATAATGTATTCTTTGATCAAATATATTCAATTTGAGAAATAGAATTTTTAAAGACATTTTTTTTCTTGGTCAACCAATTTTGAACATTTTTTTATCTGGAAACCGTTTATAACGTTTCAGTCAAATAGAATTAAGATATGATCAATATTCTTTGAATTCTTGAATTGCTCTTTTTAAAACTAGTTGTTTTTTGGAAATCGTTACTTGATGTAACTAAATGATTAAAATGTTAATTTCGTTGTTTTCTTTTCATTTAATTTATCATGTGTCTTAAAATGATTTATCCTAATGCCTCTGTTGATTAATACAATAAAAGTGCAGGTTGTGATTTTTTATAACTTTTAATGCATTTGTGTCATTTCGAATAAGTACCTAACGTTTCTTTCGAGTGGAGTTGGCTATTTCCATTTTTAAAATATTTTTTCTAAATAATTACACCCTGTATGTTTAGATTACATCGAATTTCGTTGTTATAATTAGGTAAATAATGCTTTAATGCAACATAATTCACGGGAACAGGAAAACAGAGTTGTCTATTAATATCCGATCCACTATTCTGACTTCGATGAAAATGGCGGCAACTCGACACCCACTAGAGTAAAAACTCATCACAGAATACCACCTATATAATTAGGTATTCTTATTATATTAGTTAGAAGATCAAAAACGAATGTGCATTAATGTAACCATAACGAATTATAAGTACATACTGCGCTACAAAAGGAGGCAGAGTTCACGTATTGTTTCTAGTAATTTTATAAAGCACATAAAGGGTTAAGTACATTCCCTGGGTCGATTGGACTTTGAATAAGAATCCCTTATTTTTTTAAATATAATATAACCTACAGCCTTCGACAAGTGGACACAACTATGAATTTCTTTTTCTAACGTATTAACTGTTCCTGAGATTAGGACGTTCAAACAACTCTTCAACTTTATATAACTATACATTCAATATCATTAATAACTTTAAAATGTACTGAGATGCAACCCACAAACGGTATAGCAATTCATTTCATTTGAAAGCTAATATTCGCTCTGGCCTCGGAGTAGCTGAATAGATTGCATCGTATATGTAATCAAAGAGACAGCGTTTGATGTCACTGTTTGAGAGCATCACGTTCATTTCCTTTGTGCGACTTGATAGTAATAATGGAGGACGCTGCGTACTACTTATTTATATCTATTTATTTAAATCATAAAGCTAGAAACGGAAAAAACTGTTTGGAAGATTCTGCAATTGTATTTCAAGTATGAAATTTAAAGATTTTGACAACTTGAAGAGGCTGAAACGATTAATAGCTAAACACGATTCTAATTAATATAAAATACACGATTGTACATAAATATATTATTATAATAATCATCGTAGTCTGAACAGAAAAAAAGTATTACGTAAAAGAGAGTTTCCGACGTAGTTATCCAATTAAAAGTTATATTCAACTGCTCGGAATCAACAAGTGGAATAATAACGCGGAAAGTATAAAATATTCGAGTTTATCTGTAGTTAATGTGATCTGTTACAATTAGTTTATACGGCATTCATTATTAACTTGTGATTTACATTTGTATAAAGTAAATTATATTTATTTATTTACTTATTGCTTCATGCACAAGTTTGTACATAGGCGGACTTAATGCCGTAGGCATTCTCTGCCAGTCTACCTTTGGGTAATGGAGAGATAAAAATATCTATGATACATCGCTTTTTAACACTAGAAAGTTTAAGTCATGTATAAATAGGTGATAGATAACGGTTCCTCATTGCCGTGGCATTGTAGAGGCTCATAAGCGACGGTAACCGCTTACAATCAAGTGGGCTGGGCCGTTATTCGTTTATCTGTCTTGCAATAAAACAAACTTAATGTAAACATAATTTTCCAATAACTTAATATTAAATATTTAGCTGTATAAAATCAGTTAGCGTCCCGGACTCTTAGGGAAGATCGACGGCGGAAATTGGTTAAAATTAAATCATTACAGTACAGAAATCTCTAAATGGAAACGACTATATAATATGGATGTTCATACTAGGTATACTATTTATATATCCCTTCATTTTAAGTTTAAAATAATCTAGCGTTTACCGTTTAGCATAGATGCACTTTGACCTAGTTTTTTGTTAAAGGTCTTGCAAAGGATTGGTTGGGCGAGTTTTTACACTGAAGCCTTTTTATTTTCATTGCCCGTAGTCAAACGGTCAAATGGATACCCTGATTAATCTACAACTGGCTTTTGCTTTAAACCACGAGAGGATTAGGTACTTAATTTAGAAACACTTTGAATGTATCGAGATTGGAAGGACACACAATCCAATGCTATGCTAAAAAACTTAACTTTGACAGCACCATCGTGTTTTCTTGGTCCTACACTATATTAGCATTTGCATTATTTCAATTTGCCAACAATGCATTCATTCATACATCGTATAATTTAAGTTACCGTATTAAATACATTCTGGAATGCCAATTTAAAAGTTACGTGGTAATAACTGCCCTTACTTAACGTCATTATATGAAAACTAACAATGTTTAGACATTTTCCCGGCAATGCACTCTAGCCTATTTAAACGCGGTTATTGAATTGAGGGAGTTTCGTAATAGTTTACCGTTTGCCGCTTCCTCATGTAAGTGGCTGGTATGGAGTAATTTAATATTACTGCAGGCTTTATTAGGCAACGTCTACCCAGCAAACTATATCGAATAATGATGCTGCTAACTTTCAATGGAAAGCACTCAACCTGAATTTAAACTGGATTGAGTAATTTACCTGTGTTTATGATATCATCATAATATTAGGAAATCATGTGACGTTATTGAATATTACCCGACTTGTTTAACTAGGTATGTACAATCACAATGAAAGTTTTATTCATGAATAATCGATGAGCTCTAAAATTTCTCCTATTTTATGCATAAAAATAATACCACACGACGCTGCATTCAATCTCGTCTGTTGTCGGTTCACGAAATTGAATTTGGTACGTTGACGCTATGAACATCGACGCATAGACGAATCTAATGAAACGATAGAGCCGACTCGGCGGATACGGGGTCTCGTGTGGTTTCCTCTACTTTAAAATATTTCAGAAATATATCGAACTTTTAGAACAAAAGAGAGTCTACGTTATCTATAGTTGCATAGATGCCTACTCCGTATTGTAACTAAGAAGAGATAAAACAATATTCTTATAATAATGAAATATGTTCCAAGTATGTGGTAAACTGCAAAAGCAATTGTTCACGAATATATTTTTGTTGTTAAAGCTATATCCTTCTGTTGACAACAACCCTTACTATTTATAAAAACATTATTTCCGAAAAGTTTTCAAAAAGCGAAACGCCGTCGAACTTTTTAAACAATAACATTTCATAACTAGGCGAGATTCAAATTTTGTTTATGTGATAACTGTCCAAATCAGACAAACAGAACCCCAACGAATTGAACAATAGAAAATGAACAATACGAGTCTAATTAGAACAAAACAGGAATAAACAAATACATTACTGTGATGAGTAATACAAATACTAAATAGATACGTGTTGACTACAATTAAAAAAAATATCTTCATCACACTTTTCATATTTTAGTCATCTCGTTGTATTGTTCAATGCGCTTAGTGTCCAAGTTTTTAAGTGCCCCTCATACTACTTAAGTCTATTGTCTCTTAAGAAAACGTGCCTTGCAATAAAAAGCATTAATAGAAGCAAGCTTTGCAAACCTTTCTTAAATTTCGAAAACGCTGCAAAATTTTGAACTATAGTTACTTAAAAGTCTCTTTGAATCTATAACATACCTGGCCAGTAAGTGATTTTGGAGACCGACATAATAACGCTATTGCACCGTGTATTAAAAATTAGACTAAACCGATAAATATCTAGACCGAAAGCGGTTAGTCTTTATTTAAGAGCCGCGCGTGGTGCTCGAGAGCGCTTCCCTTACTCCCGCAGGCACTGGCTGCCGGCGGCGTCCCACCCGACTAGAAATATACGGAACTTATCAGCCCCAGGCTACTATTAGTACGCGGGATCTTCATCAACGTAGGAGTAGTTTCTGCTCTACGGAAGGGATATACCATAATAAACACCTTCGTTACAGTATCATTTCAATAATATTTCAAATCACGATGCCAGTAGTTTGTAAAGATAACAATACGTGTTTTGTTTTATAAAAATTGAAAGTAAATATTTACCCAAGAAACGTAATTTTTAATCACTTAATTAAATTTCTAAAAACAATATTAATTTGAGTTAAATATTTTTTGTATTAAACATTGTAATCTTTACTCAAATTAAACATTTGGTTCCAACGACATGTGTTTTCATTCACACCTTGTTTTTCAGGAGTGTCGGGCTAATTACAAATTACCTTTAATTTCATTTCAACTCCAACAAACAAACTGTCTGAGAGCTTCTGAACACGTTTAATTAACGAAGTAACCTCACAGCCAAACTCGGTTGTTCTGAAATTTCGAAGCTGTCTGGTCTAGGTCTTGCTATTTCAAATTGGAAATGGAAACGTAAAAAGAAAGTAAACGAGTAGCCAGTTCAATACTTTGCAACTTGCAGGGGATAGATAATTAACACTTTCCGATGCTAAATAATAAAACAGTAAATCGTACATCTCATCCAAGTTTGTGAGATAGTAATAATAAAATCTCATTACTTATGATATCTGAAGTTTTCGATAACAACCTTAGTTAATTTATCCGGATCGTGGTATATTTCTCGGAAACGAGCAACATCAAAAGATTCGACCGTGTTTGAGATATGCCAACAAAAACTTTTTTCTTAAAGGATCAAGATGTACAGAAACCATTCATTCGAAAATCATCTGTTCGAAAATAAATTTCTCCTCCATTTCATTAGTATTTACAAAAAACAGAATAACTGATATTTCTTTGTAGGGACAAAACAATGTTGATTTTAGTTACACAAAAACGTTTCGAAATGTTCGTTTTCTTTTGAATAACGTTTATTAAAACATTTGTAGATGTTTCTCCTACCGATACTATTGTTTTATCTCAAACGTATTTTCAATTGAATTATTTAGTTTCAATTATCATCATTGAACATACTTAAGAAATTACTTGGGTTAGAAACGAGAGTTCAAATATAAAGCTTTCCAGTGATCAATAAAGTGGGAAGTGAAATTTTATGTATATTATTCAAGGAGACAATGAAAACAGTCTGAAACACAATCGGATCAGTATAGACAGACAAATCTAATAGAATCTCTTGTCGGCGCCCAGTCGCCTTCGCCACTCGGCCTCCAGCTTAAAATATCTGGACATAGAACGAATCAATCTGGTCAAACGAAAGTGAAGTCTTATATATAATTCTTTGACTTAGGATTTAACTATAAAAGTAAACTGTTCAGTAAATATAACTTATATAAAAAGATGAACGATTTTTTTTATTATTTACCTATTTCTGCTAATTCAATTAATCTTGTATCTAATACCAACTTCTTGAGACCCTGGTGTAGGTACTCTTGTTAGCCTATGAATATCGAAGAGGAAGCAGATGGGTATAGGGTTGTATAAAACTTTCTCCACTGTATTTAAATGTGACACATATTTAAGAAATTAATCCATAAGAATTATACAATAATTAATAATGAAATGAAATGCTAAAACCTGCAAATCATTCGCTCGTACGAATTGTATATTCATATATTCAGATTAAATTTAGTCATAATTTTAAAGGAATATAAAATAATAAAACTGCGCTTTCCTTCGTCGTCGAGCACTATCATCTTAGACACGGGGTCTTTTAAACCGCTTTAAAATTACCTTTTTATTGGAATCCAGCTTCCGAGAAAATGTATATTTTCCTTTTAGCAATTAGTTTATAAGACTCAAGCACTTGTCCGGAGTCTGAGCCGCAATATCGAGAAATGCTCTGAATCCTGTAGTTATTAAAAACTCGCTCTCGGTATTTAGTTGCTGGACTCTCTAATAATTTAATTGATTTATTTGTAGCTGATTATTTAGCAGAATATTAATGTCGGAGGTGGAATAGTCGTGGTGGCCGAGTGGTTGAAGCGCTTGCCTTCCGTACGGGAGGTCGCGGGTTCAAAACCGACCGGCTTGTACCTCTAAATCTTAATATGAAAAAGATTTATGTGCAATTTTTCACAACACTACTGGCTAAAAACGGTGAAGGAAAACATCGTGAGGAAACCTGCATATCGGAAAAGGGTTCTAAAAATCCTTTGAAGATATGTGAAGTCCCCAATCCGCACTAGGCAAGCGTGGTGGACTATGCCTAACCCCTCTTCGGAGGAGACCTGAGCTCAGCAGTGGGCAGTAATGGGTTGGTACAGTACAGTACAGTACAGTAATGTCGGAGCTCGGTTTGTTATGACTATCTTAAAGTTATGCGGTTTTCAGTTTTCTGTGGATGATTTGTTTTTTTATAATCAAATAAATGATCCGCATAATTTCGTTTGCGTCACAATGAGAGAGTGCCATGCAACTATAAAAATAGGCTCCTATTTGTGATATCACATCAAAAACCTCTAAAATTACCAATGTTTCTGTTTTATATTATGTATGTATGATACATAAACCGTCGTCTTGAACACTATTTCTGTTAAGTGTCAAAATGGGTGATGTAGTTTTAAAGAGTTTGCACATACAGGGACAGAAAAACCGCTTTGTTTTATAATTATTTACTCTAGTGGTTCTTAGTTTCACAAGTTCATTTGGTTCACAAGATTTGTTCAACGAATATCTACTGGTGTCCAAATAGTTCAAAATTAAGAAAATGCACTTTTCAATTGTGTTTCCAGTTACTGCACTATAAATCGTTATTACAATTCACGCCAACAAGTACATTTATTTCTATTGTTGTCTGACCGTCTGCGAGTATTGTGACAGCACTATTAGGTTTTCTATAGTTTTCAAGTAAGTTAAAAATGTTAGATTTTGTAGTTTGAAGGTTGTTTCTCCTCGTGCTTCTAAGAAAAGCAATGTTAGTCAATTTCTAATAAAGAACCGCTCTTTCCGAAAGTAAAAAGGGCAATCTTTCAATGTGTTTAATTTAAGCTTCGATCGAAGTTTAATACATCATTTTGAGTCCTTCATCTTGATCGATGCCCTGAATATTAAAAAGATACCGAAGGTTATTTACCTACCATAAATATAAGAGAGTATTTCAGAACCAAAATGAGTAATTAAGAAGTTAGGCCTCCAGTTATTTAGATTTATGTAACTGTATAATTCCAAAATATGCAAGAAAATAAGTAAGAACAAAAGAACACTTCACGGCGATTTTGTCAAAAACTATAATACCAGAGGGGAAATTGATAAATCCATACCATTGTCATTGACTACAACAAAGATTTGTAAAGAACGGATTTCAACCCTTAAATGTTTGTGGTAGCTTCAAAGTTTATTTCAGGCAATTTAATTTTCTCTAAAGGCGCTTTACACGGCATATAGGCAACTCTTAATTGAATCTCCTTCCGGCTCGACGTCGGTGAAAGGCTAATCCTCTAAACGAAAGAGTCACCGTTGCCGATAAGAAATTTAAATATGAACTTGTCGTTTTTCTTGACTGAATAACAATACTTACATTTTGCCTGTTGCGTAGTTTATATTCGGATGTCTTCATCTTCACCGGATAACTCAAACACTCTGCTAACATGTTTTCGAATACGTCACGTGAACGCGAAAGTTTGTCATAACACATTGAATTCTCGCGCACAACTGAGCAATATCTTCAGACGTTAGGAAAACTCGAGTCACAAGCACCTTTGAAAGTACATTTTTGATAAGAAATATAATTGTGTTTAAGGTAACGTGTCGAAAAGTAACGTCGTTTCATCTCTTACACGTTAAGCTCCGTCTCGATTGTCCCGAGTACTTCACTGTTATAATACAAGTGTTCTCTACTGAACATCGGGAGCAACATGAAAAGCTGTTATCTCCGCGATGAAAAGAATTGAACTCCGTTTTTTCTCATAAGCTCTAACGTATCGACTTTATTAATAATAGTTTATTAGCCTATGTCGACGATCCGTTCGCATACTTGTTTTTTCCTTGCCTCGGGCCACGATCGATTTTCCTAAGATAAATAGCTATGTAGATAAATATTGGCGATGTGACACAGGGATTTCATTATTAATTATTATTATGGTTTCGTATAATTATTACATAATCAAATTTATCAAATTATTGTAATAATATTTAATGATCATTTTTCAGATTATGAAAAGAAAATGAAACATGTACGCAATGTTTGATCTTTAAATTTTATTATAATGTAAATAGACATAATTTTGACTATCTGTTCATACTAGAACATGGATTGGGGTCACCCACGCGTAAATTGGAGGTAAATGCCAAATAATATTTTAGATTAGATTACATGGCTCATTTTCAAATTGTAAACTTCGACATTAGTACAAATAAAATTAAACATATATTTAACATGTATTTGTTTCAGAAGGAACAGAAAAAGATACAAAAATGTTATGACAAATAATCTTATAATGAACAAAACGAAATGAAAACGCGCCTTTAGGCACACAAAAGTGTGGGCGTACAAGATTATCTTTTGTAATTTATACGGAATATTTGATTCTGTTTACATTGAAATTACTTAGCAAAACGTTTTCTTAATCATTCTTCCACGAATTAATTTCTGTAGTCTCTCTAGTACAATTATATTTGCTGTATTTCAGTCCGTAAATGTAGCTCAACTAAGACCTTGTAGTTCGAGGTAAATCCTAAATAATCTCGTTCAGTGGTGGTCTTCGGGCTGCACAACGCAAAGCCCGTGCTGCGGAAATAATAAATTAAAACTACTGCAATATGAAGTCTAATGAACGGCTATCGATGAAATATACGATAGGAGAAAATTTTCATTTAGCAACACGGAGCATCTATTTCAATTTATTGTTTTTCTGTGTTGTATTATTTCTTTCAAATACGTTTACATTTTGAGTATCTCTATTATCTTCTAGGTTAGGTTCAATCTGGGAATGATCATACCACTTACCTAATTTGAAACTATAATTATTTTACTCGATTTTTATATCGGTTTTTAAAAATGTCCAACTTTTTTCTCAGAAGAAAACCTATTTAATATATTGTACAAACATATTAATAGTTTTTTTTACATTTAGTATGGAGGAAATAAAATTTAATTAAGATTGCGCACTCAATATTCTACTTCTCACATATTATTCTTTTCAATAAGAATTTTGAACACACATTCTACATTTCTATTACATTAATACTTGTACAATAAATAAACATTTCACAGTAACAAATAGGTTACGTATCCGAATGAATATTCTTTAGAAAATAGCTATTGTGTCGTCACAGCGTAGTTATCAGATAAACATGTATGTTGCATTATTGATTTTGGATATACTCGTACATTCAAATAATCCTATTGTAGTACGGATTTAGTTGCTACTCGTGAAATGTACAAGCTTTATTTTAATAATTGTGTGGAGATTGTAAAATAATTTTGTTTGCAATACTGTAATCACATACGCACCTACGCGTAAAAAATATTTTTTGGTTTGATTATGGTAGTGTATATGTGTAATATGTTTGAGCCAGATAAAAGCAATACAATAACGAATAAAAAATAAACAGTCGAGTTAAATATTCATGTAGCTAATCAAAAGATTAAATTGATATGAAAGGTGTTTTAATTGTTTTATAATATTGCTTCTCAAAGTTCGGAAAATGCTTGCCTCTAATCGACTAACTTTAAATCTGAAATCTAAATTGGATAAAGTCGTGAAACAAGGGAAAACCGGAAGTGTTTGTTTGACTTGCCTTTATAATTGATATTTTACTGGAACTGAAAGTACGTCTAACTTCCGTTTAGCTGGCTCTACGTAACTCTGTTAACAAGTATTACATTGTTTATTTATCCATTTCTTTAACATTTATTTTAATAATTCAATATACAAAATAAAAGGCCACTGAAGCCAAAAGAGGTAAGGGCTCCTGAATGAGGTACCACCTTAATATACGCGTCAAGAACAACAGCCTTTTGAACCAAGTTCTTTACCCAGTTAGGTAGGACAAGTTTTACACTATTCTTATTCTATATTATGAATAGTAAAAAATAAAAGTTTAATACTAGTATTTCTAAGCAGTTGCATGGAAGCCGTAATGGTCAAGAGATTATCTACCCGTGCGGGTCATGGATTACTTAAATCCATTACCGAAACATGTAAAATATACATAGAAATTCATGCTGAAAAGATATGATGAGCATGCAGACTACATAATATAAGGAATTAAAAAAAATCGAATTTAAACTAGACAAATGGACTTTACTTTATCGTTCTACTAAAGATATCATCAAAATTATTATTTTTTAATTTTATCATACCTACATAGCCGCAATTTGTATTTTTTCTGATAAGTTTTTGCTATATTCTTCGAAACTATTTCAAACTACGTCGTAATAGTCTTCAATGAACTTAACTAAGCTTTTAAACAGAAATTTAATATTCAGTCTTTGAAGTTACCTTTTCATAAAACTTAACTTTGTAAGTAGAAAATTAATAGGAGAACGATATTAAATGCAAAGTCTTACATAATGTTATTAGTGGTGCAATCACGTTGCCTTTAAACTACGTGTTCGTTTTGTAATTTTGTAGCGGTAACTTTAAAAAACTTGAAAGGTTTAAATAGGTATTTTTGTGTGTAAAATGAGGAATAGATTAATGTTTAAAGTAGATTTGGAAAGCGAAGTATTAACGTGTTAAGACATAGTGAAATAATTTGCGATTATATTCGTCAACGCCTCGTCTGTGTATACTATGTAGTCGTGCTTCGACGTACCAAACTACACGATAGTTAGGAGACTTTATTCCAATTTTTGGTATCCCCACGCTCCCTCGTTGCTTGCAACACTGCGTCCTCAAAAATATGAATGGGAAACGCAAAACAATTTCTTTTAAAGAAAACTGACAGACACTTTAATTAGCATATTTCCACTTCTGGTCCAAAAAGTAATTTTAATTTCGGCCTAACAATCATAAATTAACTTTTACGTTTTATTGGTAAATTTCAAAAATGCGAGCTTAACTTTAGAAGGTATTTCCCAAAACTAGCAATTAAAAATTAGGAACAGGAAGTGTTGTTTTATAGCCAAGTACGCTTTACTTCTGAATGCTTAAGACTTCGAATCCTTTCACGGGAAATTCTCTTAAAACAGCTAATCCAGTTCATTCGTGTCAGCACAGCTTGGTCGTTCGGTGATTATTTAGTTAACTAACAGGCGGCTGCGACTAACCTAATGAACGTCTGATCGTTAGGACCTAGTTAGCCTGGTGTTTCGTGGAGTTTATCCTTTCGTACATATGTACAAGCACAGAACGTTTCAGGTTAAATAACATTTTGATGGTACACTGTACGTCGAACTTCACCTTTTTTAAAAATAAGATATTTATTACAAAAATGAAAACTACCAGTCAGATTTCATTTTCTTCATCTTTATGACATAATGTCCAAACTGTCTGCTGTCTAACAAAAAAGAATATTCGAAATTGCTTCATGTAGAAAAAATACATTTATAAACGAACAAAAAGTAAACCGTGAAAACTTGTCGTTAAAATATACGTTTTATCATAGGTCCAAAAGTACTTCTTCGATCTTAAAAAAAAATGGATCCCTACGACGACCATCACCTCTGAACTGAAACAAGAATCATCCGAATCAGGCTACCTAAACTACAGTTATGAGGTAACAAAAATTGGGTTTAAAATAGGGACAACTTTACAAATTGCCCCAAAAGTTTATTAATTTTCAAGTAATTTTACTGCATTAAATACTGTTTCAAGCAACATAGTAAAGGCTTATAACGGTATTGTTGGAGGTAGTTTGAAAACCTATTTATTATTTCCGAACTCTCTACTCCACAGAACTGGCTTACGTAGAGGAGAGAGTTTGTTTATTTATTGCTTGACTAGCTGACCCGCGCTACTTCGTCTGCGTCACTTTATTGAAAAAATAAGTGTGTCCGTAAATTTTCTCACAAGGTCCATTTCACTTACTAATGAAATTTATTAGCAATGAGCTCCAGATAAGTTGTTTAATAAAACTCATAATTTAGGTAACAATTTTTATTTTGTGTTTAATAAATTAGAAATCTATTACATAAATAGACTACCAAAATCTAAAATCATATCTCTAAACCTGTGCAAAATCTTTTCATATGGAACCTAACGGCATACATTTCTACAACAAGTCAAGACGGAGATGATTTCTTTGTCTTTTAGGGACGATGAAAATGTCGTAGTGATCGTCCCGAGGAAATAAAATGATGCGTGGGTTTATAGATTTATTTACAATATTTACAAGGTTAAGAATAAAAGCTCTGAACAAGAATGAGAAAATATTTACAATTGACAGTTCATGTCTCTCTTTGACAAGAACTTTTTATTTGATGAAAAGAGGCGGAGTTTGGTAGCCGCCACACCAGCCCCCCACGGAGAAGGATGATCCATCCCACAACACCACTCCTACAATCGTCCGCACTTAGCTGTGCTACCCAGAGTCATCAGTGACGCGGAAGAGCAGCTGTCAGTACCGCCGGGCCCCAGCACGGTGAGTCGGTTGAGGCGGACCGAAACGGCAAGGACGATTGAAGAAACTACAATCCGGGATGGTATGAGGAACTTAGCTGCGGCGGTGGACGCTCGATGTCTTCTTGGTTCCAATATGATGGCGAAAAGATTCCAGCAGAAATAATTCCATCGGAAAATGTTGCAAAAGTGTCGTAGCAAGCCGATGTGGAATCTTCAAGATTCGAAGTCGATGAGAAGTGTGTTTCTTTCGTCTGGGGTCACCAATTTAGGGACGATGAAAATGTCGTAGTGATCGTCCCGAGGAAATAAAATGATGCGTGGGTTTATAGATTTATTTACAATATTTACAAGGTTAAGAATAAAAGCTCTGAACAAGAATGAGAAAATATTTACAATTGACAGTTCATGTCTCTCTTTGACAAGAACTTTTTATTTGATGAAAAGAGGCGGAGTTTGGTAGCCGCCACAGTCTTTTTTCCCAAAGATCTTCTAGACGTCCTCTTCCTCTTATCAGTTCTTCGTTTTATATCGAAAATGCTTCGAGACGCGAATCCTTTTGCGACTAATATATTCTTCAATAGTAATTTAGCGATGCTTTTAGATTTCCTAGGCGAAGTAGGTCTTGTATGGAGCGCGAACGGGCGTTTAAATTTTTGACGAACTGTTCTGACGATGACGAGCACACTGCACCAAATGTCATAACATTCATGATGTACATGTTGCCTTTCGACAAAATCCTTTGGGCATGTCTGTCTTGTGGTCGAATCAATACCCTATTTAACATCCCTTGTATGTCAGCAGTGACGGCAAACTTCCCAGTCCGAAAACTCAACAAGACTGCAGGCAGAGATGTTAATAGATTGGGTCCTCGAAATAATAAAACATTTAAAGATTTACCATTGGTCTTCACGACGCAATCGAAAACAATTCGCAACTTGTTCGGCTTGTTTGGGTTGAATACTGCAAAATTTGGTAAGTACCAGGTCCTCTTAGCCCTACTATTACCTGGATTTATTATTGATATGTATCCCTTATCAAGGTTTTCTTTCATCTTAGCCCCATACTGCGAGGCGAACTCGGGGTCCTTTGACATTCTTCTTTGAACACCGGTCAGTCGACTCCTCGCCAACGACAATCTGTCTGGGAGCTGAAGGTCGTCAGATTTCCAGAGGAGACCTGTCTCCCACCTGCCCTCGGGTAATAGCTTGGTAGTTCGTTCCATTATGTTCAGCGCCAGCTGATCCTTCCGAGATCGAGGGATATCATTGGAATGCTTGACGCCGAACGACTAGCAGAACTCGTCGTAGCCATCAACACTGGTCTCCAGGGCTTAGGGTCATGCTTGGTCTTTGGTTTCGGAAAGTCTGTTTTCTTGGTCGTCAGCAGACTAATAAAGGTAGCTATGTTGCACAATAAAAGATGATTTGATTTGATTTGATTTGAGCGTTGGCCATTGTCATAAGCCAGTCAGAAACCTGAATCAATGTGACAGACTTCATGGCTAAATTCGCTGCATGCATCGCCTATTGACATTTTAATAAAGATGGTAATTTATTGATAATTTCTCGTATGAGAGTGGGATTTGTCAAATGTCCATTTTCTTGAGTAGATGTCATCGTCACCGTGACATTTTGAACGGCAGTTGCAAACTCAATTAGCTGGTCGGCGTCGTCATGACGTATGTCTCGCATTTTTCTAACTTTTTTCAACATTTTCTCGATGATATAGTCTAGTCGGCCAAAACGTAATTTTTATGTGTGTATAATATTCGACAGATTACACGAGCCGAGTAACAATGCGGACACTGCGTCTCATGTCTTTCCCTTTAAGCAGCGAGCCAGCCGAGCTATGTTCTTCTCTTCTGTATAGCCACAAAGCTTGATTGTAAATTTAAACTGACTATAAAAGAGAGGCCATTCTTCGGGAGAACCATCAAAAAAGGGCAATTCTCGATTAACCGATTGCCTCGCCAGGAGCTTATTAACACTATTCGCCAGCTCATTTGTATCATTTGTAAGATGTCTAGAGTTTCCTGGAATTGGTGTCGGTTGAGGATCGTCCAAAACTTTCAGTTTTTCTACTTGCATCGCTAATATTTCCTCGAATATCTGTGATTTCAATCTCGTTTGTTCTTCGTGGGCTTGTAATTTTAGTTGCAACAAAAGTAAGTGATCAGATGCGGCGATCGGACGGTCGGTGTCGACGAGGGCGGAGTGTCGGTTACCGCCGGTCTGGTCCGCAGCAGCCGCTGAGACGTCGGTTGATGACATCATGTTGGTGTCCGTGCCGAGTCTTGTTATAACCATAGATCAAGTCACTTTTCCTCGAAGGACCACTTTGTACAGAAAAGTCCCCGTCCTGTCAAGTCGTCATCTTCGTCTTGTTTATGTCCTGTCAAAGAGGTTGGTCGCCCCAACACTGAGATAAGAATGGCAGATGTGACACATTATTGTTGATTCTAAATTCTGTCACTATTGTATTTTCAATTTTCTTTATTTAAATTAGCTGGTGCCCGCGACGCCATCTGCGTAAATGCAGCACGAAAAATTATACCTTTTAAAATGACATTCATTTACTCGTTTAAATTTCATATCTATAGAAAGTGAAGAATCGAATTTCAAAAATGGTTGTTTTTTAGCCTGATTTGAATAAATTATTTTATGGTGACTGCTGAATTAAGTCATAAGTTGTGACTGAATCGGATGTTTTGACGCGCGATATGTAAAAGTTGAACTGCATTAAAACCTCCAACCGCTCACACTCAGCGTCCGAACTCCGACTGATGCCAGCACCCAACCTAAAATTAATTTACCAAACGACAATTCGATTGTGAACCTTTAGCCAGTCCGATATAAAAGTGAAAGAGTATGAGAGATAGCATATACAAAAACTGGCCTTACTGAAATGCTTGTTTTCCCGACATTGCTAACTCTCGTACCAACGAAAAATGCTTCCACATGAAATTCGATTTGAACGCCGATAGATGTTGTTGCTCTAAAATTGTTTAATTAAATTTATTATATTTATATCCCGTTCCTCAGAGATGATAGTACGATAATATATAGCCTATGTGTTGACCCCACTTCTTAGCAATATTATTGCCAAATTTTAAGTTAATCCGTGCAGTGGTTTTCTAGTTTACCCCGGACAAAGCTGACTTTTTTGCCATACTAAATGTATTGATTCTGCCTATCGCCATCGTTATTTGAAACGTTTGATAGACTTGTGGTGAGTGTTTTACAGTTTTAACTTTCCTATCATTTTATTATATGTATAGATTACTATAGATATAGATGCATAAACTGTGAAATCGATCGAAATGTTCTCCAGATTCTCCTAACATAAGTTTTTGTAAAATGGACACCTTAACATGTCTACTGTTTTCTAACATGTAAGAAGTTTAATTTCATAAAATCTTATATTTATTACATCTATTTAGAATTTATATTATAATAAACATGAATATTAAAAGAAACATTGAAACAAGTTCTTTGTAATAAAATAACCTGCAAATAATACAAAGACTCGTAAAGTCTGAATCGTTGCACTGCCGATGACAGTGTTTGTTCAAGCTACGGAGCGTTCTCCGAGAATTTTCTTGCAAATATTTAAATAGACAAAGAAAACGAGAAACTTTGAAACATTTATTTAAATACGGCATTGTTTCTTTACCTTCTTATTATTTATTTTACAATTAGTTCTGTAATTTGGACAAAAGGCTGGAGTTCAATTCAAACATTTGTTTAATTCCATTTACAGTATACTCTTTGTATTACACACATTTATTTATTGATTTATTTTTTTTAAATATTGATAAATACGAATTTATAAACATCATCACTTACGCATAGGCCCTGGTACTTATTTATTAGAACGCGGTAATCCTTAGAATAAGAGGATTACTTCAATATAAAACAATTACAAAATTCAATAATTCGTTTTATAACGAACCTTCGTTATTATGAGAGATTCTTGTCTAATTAATTGGAGTTATTAAAACGTAATCTACCTTTTTGGTACCAAAATCGAATATTATTTTGTAAGCATGAGCAAAGACAATACTGTACATTATTTAGAGGTTACATATGACATATAAGATATCATTGTACCTTTAGTGTTGAGGATGATGTAGAAAAGTAAAACAAATAATTTATTTTAAAGAAAACTTTAAATACAGCTTGTTAATATCCTGAATATCATGTATCAGTAGAGTGCTAGTAAAGACAGGTAAAATGAGCCTAAACACGACAGCTATATCTTATTTATTACTGAAGTTCCTATGACATCCGATCAGCGCCATTTTGTCGTATTATTGCATACACCTGCGCGCAGAATGTTAGCTCAATCGGAAACCGGGAAGTTTGTCAAATTTAACTTCCAAGATTCCACCCAAATTTACATAGTTACATCTAGTGCAAATTATTATAAAGCTTGTAAAAATATAAAAATCCTACTACACTAAGTCTACTTTTCACAAAAACAAATTTCACGTTAGTAAAACAATAACTCTCATTCAAACGTAAAACAATCAACTTAATTCGTAAAATAAAGAGCAAACTTTAAAATAATCCTGCATAAAACAAACAGGGCGAACTACTAACTCAACACAGGGGTCCTTCAACATTCAATGCGGGATACCATTCCACAAAATGTGGAGTGTAAACTTTGAACTACATAATGCGAACTGGGAATCAGCGTTGAAATGAAAACGAATTTACAAATATTTTCCACTTCCATTTTTCAAGCAAAGTAGGTACTTACTACTTCATGCTCTTTATCAAATTTTTATGTTTAAAGTGTCTGCTTACTAACAATATAAAATTATCGAAACTGGTTCATAAAGAAAAGAAATACGCGCAAAAACACACAGAAAATCGTGAAATCTTGTCCGTTATTAATAATCAATTTTAAACACATCGTACTTGAAACTACAAAGTACTTGTTCGATTAAATCGGACCCCACGACGACAACCATCTAGAACCAGAATCATCCAAATCGATTCAGCCAAACTAAAGTTATGCGGGAGCAAACACTTAAAAAACAGACGATTGTCTCCTTTTTGGAAGTCCGTCAAAAAAAATTCAGATCCGACTAAAACCATAAAATTTCCATGTTGCGCCATCCGGTCATTATAGTAATTGTGGTAATAGTATTTTTATTTAATAATTACTACAATCCCATACGCATAAGCATAGCAATAATTATAATTTTGAAATCCAGTTTTACTGTGAATGCTATCCACTGTCAACACTCAATTACGAAAATGTGGAGTGTAAACTTGTTTGAACTACATAATGCGAACTGGGAATCACCGGTCAAATATATGCAAATAATGTTCACGATTTAACGTTTTCATTCGAGTTCATGCGACTGACGTGGACCCTTGCGAATATCGAGAGTTTACAGTACGTACTTACAGCTTTTATTATTTGGCAGGCGAGTGAATGTTTTGAACGAAACGTCGATGCCAATTTATTGTTTGCTTACTTTACAGTATTAGGTGTGACTAGTAACCGAACATTTCAGTGTAAAACTTTTTAATGTCTTGTGGAAAACGACTGTATTTTTACAACCAAAGAAATAAATTGATTTAGGTATTAACAAGTATTAATTGCTTTTTTTACAAGACAGATAGACGAACTTATAGTTCATCTGATGGAAAATCTATATATCACTTAACGTGTCCTCTAAAGTTGGAAAATAGTCAATAGCAACGTGTATTAACTACACAATAAAAAAAATATTCCACTTCAAATGTAATTTATAACCATGTTTTCGGTTCAATTATCTTCACAATACCTTTGTTAACTACTATTGTCATTTCAGACTGTAGTTCCACGAACTGGAAACAATATAATGAAGATACATTTTGCGTCTTTTGCAATCTGAATTCAAAGCAGATGCCCTGCGTCTGAAAGTTGCATTGAAATATTCCAAGTAATTTACAATTGTAGCATCTCCTTTAATTAATAATGTCAGATTCAACGGTTTAGTATTGTTTCTAGTTAAATGTGCTTGTTCATTGTTAAATGCACGGTAATTAGGTTTATTAAATTTCGTGTTTATCGAAATATTGTATTTTCTCGTATGAAATAATGTATTTCTAAAGGACTTTTCTTTTACTAAGAAAAAAAAGCTTGCTGGATATAAGCAGTGAAAATTATGTTTCATTCTAATAGTGGACCTTCTGGTCGGATATATAAAAAAAATAATAAAGGCAATAATCATCAAGTTTACTTCATAAATACCTTGAAAAATTACAGCAAATTTTGTTTCGACCACAACTAGACCCTTTGCAAAGTTAAATATAAGTAATTCAATTTGTGTACAGGTCCCTCGCAAACTACACTCTAAGTACTGAATATTCAATTCACTTGGTTCGTTGTGTCCGAACTGTGCCTGACAAATAACTACTATTGATCGAGTTCGGAACAGAGATTGGCTCACGTGCTGAGCTAGCTCGAATGCCCGAAACACAATCAAAACGGCTCACAGTAATTGCACAGGAAATTCGCTCACCTCGTTTTGACACTGCATATAAACTTAAAACGAACAAGACTTGATGTCTTCTTTTTATTATTTCAGACTAGTTTATAGCTGCAAGTTAGTTTAGGGTTTCGGAAGAGTCGGACCTCTAATTAAACATGTAGCCATGAAAGTTGTGTTTTCTTCCATCTAAAATATAAAAGATACACAAAAAATACTAAAGAAAAATATACACGAATCCCGTATGAAGCTTTTCACGAACAATATTATTTAATTATGTAATACAATTTCATACCTTTTTGTACGACAAAACGAAGCCTACAAAATGACTGATTCTCAAAATACATTCTCAACCATTGTGATTCACACAAAACATCGTTTTGCCTGTTAATATTTTTCTTTTGCCTTTTCCTCGTTACGAAAATTTATTTTTATAACGAGTTCCACGATATTCCTGCACTTTTGCAGTTTCGGAATCAGTAGGTACTTAGATGTTCTTGGCAGTTGTATAAACTTTTCTCGAAGTCCGCGTTCAGAACGCAAACTTAATCCGACTAGGTGCTCAGGTATCTGCGTAATTCATGAACCCCGTTTGAATATCGAATCCGGTACGAATGTAAATTTATATAATTCTGATTAACATTAAACTCAGTTAGTCTAATACTGGAAAGTTGGATATTGGGTTTATTTAGAAAAGTCACAAGTAATGTTTTCATACAATATCATGCTGTTCCTTTGAAGGTGTGGAGAGCTAATAGCTTTCTCTATTGTCAGATTAGTTAATGGCAATCGCACCGATTAAATGCATTGTTAATTCAGCAACTAGTTTATGTATTCATGATAAGGAGCAGTACTATCTATTGTCCATTAGGTTTATAGTATTAAAGTATTAATGAACAATATCTAGTTAGGGTAATCTTCAAACAAAATGCATTAATTTAACTTGGTCGCAAACTTCGTGTTTGAGTTATTCGTTACAGGCGTTTGGGCGTTGACGATATAATACGGTCGGATGAAAACTGAAATTGCTCCAATACTCGAGAGTTAGATATGTGCAGGTGCAGCCAAGCTCAACTGCTCATGTTTCTGAGCGAAGATAGATCGTTATAAGCTCATGAACACGTTATGTGTGCACGTACACTATATACATTTATTACTTATATGTAGTTGCGAGCAGGAAAATTGAGGTTTTATATTTTATATGCCATTTACATTTGAGAAAATTATTAGGGAGAAACTGTCGTTGTAGTAAATACCTGAGCATTACAGAGGTCCAATGGAAATCGCTTCATCAGATGGATATTGGATAATCAATCATGTAGAAGTAGCAATGGTGACATGTTATTCTTGTTTATAATGCCTTGCGCCATAGATACTTCAACACGCACCTACTTAAAAATGTTTTTTTTTACAATGAATTCAGTGCCTTCATATCTGAGTAAGGAATTGCAAAAAATAGTTCATTAAATCGTGTTCAAACGATTAATACCTTACGTATCATAGAGCAAGCGTGTCGCCTAATGAGGAGATCTCTCGAAAGAGATGGAAATGTCACAACCCAGCCCTCTCAATTCGTTTATCGACAGTTTCAGTTAAAGTACTGTTTCGCGTACAGAGCCTTCGAATGTACATTCGTATTCGCTTGATAATTAAATCTGTCTAACTATCAGCAGCATTCGTTTCGCTTTGACATGACCGCCGCCGGCGCTCGATTCTGTTTAACTTTTCGATTTTTCAGAGCACTTCAAATACACGTGCAGCGGGGCAAAGTAACGAGGGCTCGAAAATCACCGATCAGACTGCTAACTCGATTAATGCATGTATATTTTCGTCGTACGTGAAAACTTTTGCAAATATACTTTGGAATCGCATTCCGTTCGCGTTCTGCTGTCATTCATCATGCTGTCAAAGTTTGGGTACAAAATAAAAGCACTCAACGTAATAATATTTACTGAATGAACAGAGAACGTATGCATGTAACAATGTGGAAACGATAGCAGCGTTACATTGCCAGTACATCGATTTTATAATAACATAATACGCCTTGTTAGAGTTGTATTTATCTCGCTTAAAATATAATACTGATGTTAAATTTCTTAATTTATTTGTAAAGATGAACGCTTGAATTATACGAGTTGGAATCAATGTGCAAAGTTACACATAGAAGTAAACACAACTTATTGCTTTAATTAACTAAGCATTATTTCTTAGTCTCCAGACTACACTATAAATATGAAATACACACCCAATAAGACGCTTTCTGTGCTTTTAGTTAAATGAATGTATCGTTCTCGAGATCACGTCGTACGGAACATGTCTTATTATTTAATTTCAACGTGAAAGGAAATAAATTGTTTCAAACCACATTCAAGTTCAAAAGAATATTAAATATCTCTTATTAAAAAAAAATAAAATGAGGTAAGCCGATATCTGATCTCTAGAGTTCAATATTTAGCTAAAACCCTTTCAAAAAATAACGATAACGAAATTTCGAAAATTTCACAATTATTCTATTTAGTATGCTGTTCTTATCACAATATTTAAATTTGCAACATATTATATTCGTTTTGAAATCTTGTGCTCGTACCAGAGGGTGTAATGTACATTTAATGGCGCGTCTCATCTGCTTCATCGTCTATCCGGATAAGGCACATGTGACCCGCTCATTTCCAGACAGCTTTAGAATCCTTTTTGGTTGGTCAACGTTGGTTATATTTATTTAAAAAAAAACAAGTTTGTATTTTTTGAACCTCTTCATTAGGGTTAGGGCGTTGCAACTGTAATTATCTCTGTACTAAAACAAACAGCGTAATCGCTATGTGAAAATATCGTACTGCTCCAATTTGTCTCTCTGCTTTAATTCGAGAACCCAGCATGTGTAACGAAAGCACGAGGATTATCAGGATAATTATAATTAAAACCTATCCGCGGAACCGAAAAACCATCTAAAATAAAACCAGCCGAAAGTTTAATGTAAATTGACGCTTTCACGGAATACTCTCGGGAACATGAAGTTGGTGAACCGTAGCTGTGGGTCGAGAGACTCCTAGCGCAAAACAGGTACTTGGCTTTTACTGCGCTACGGACTCGCGTAGCAGCACACTCTAATTATAGTGTACAACGCAGTTGACACCATGCCATAACAACAGCTGAATTTATAGTAGCTATAATGATACCGATGTTGTAGCCAAGTTGCAAATACCTTCACATTATTTTTGTCTCGGTAACATCATGGTATAATTAAGTTTTTTTATACCTTTAGTACTGATATGTATGCTTAAATTCTTTAGAGAAAAGCCTACCCTCCATTGAGCATTTGAAAACATCAAAAATTAGAACTAAATTTTCAAAATCCGGTTTATCTCGGCTTTCGGATTTGAATTCCCTTCTTCTATTTTATTAAAAAAACAGCTCACCAACCACCAAGAACTTTTTAAACGTACTTTATCTTACATAATTAATTCAATATAACCTTGACGCAAAGGCAAAAATACTTTATAAGGCACTCGTCGTTTTACCTTAGAACGTTGTAAGAATTAATAAGATGAGTTTCGTTTCGGTTATACAATAATGTCGAGGTGTAAAATGATGATAAAAAGATTACTTTTTCCTCTTTCGTTCCAAGGAAATATCTCACGAATGATTAATGATGTGGTGCGTAAATTAAATTAAGCTGTGTCCCAAAGTTTTCAAGGTTCACACTTCATTGGAGACTGTTCTAAATTTAACGCATAAATGGTTTTGCTTTATACCAGTTTCGCATTGGTGATGGGTCGATTTTATTGCGAGGAAAGTCAATACATATATATATATATATATAATCTTACAAAATAAAGTAGTAAATGAATTATTCATTAAATTAAATTGCGTTCTAAGATAATATAAGTTCAGCCACAGTATTGTATAAGAAACAACGTAAAATAATTAAACAAAGATTGTATAAAATCTTGCAATTTATTTTTACTGTCGCGCAATTTAAAATGTACTTACCTGAAGAATATACGTTCTAAGTTCATTGCGAAGCAAATTATACTTTTCTTGGTGTAGCGGATAGTTTGTTTGCAAGGGTTGGGTTATCAGAAGAACCGTTTATCTTTCTAGGTAGTTAAAAAGTCGATAACACGGCTATCTTAAACTCCGGAAATCTTGGAACTGCACTATCGAATGACTTACTTGACCCAGATAAAAGGAAATGATTGGAATGAAGATAATTTCACAACCTTTGTTGTTTTCTATTAAACTCCGTATTGCACAAGAAAATTAAGGCCGTGTATAAACTTAATGTATTACCTAACAGCTGAACTGGGGGTGGCGTGACGGGAAAGAGTGCCGTAGTGCGTTACGCGTCGTGCCGTCCCGCACAACCCCGTGCTGTGTCCTGGCTTCAGTCGGGGTTCGAACGCTGAGTGTGAGCGGTTGGAAGTTTCAGTGCGGTTCAACTCCCACAGTAAGAAGCTTGGTTAATATATTATTTTATTAGGTAGAGCAAGTTCTAGAAGATAAATATATTAGCTTTAGCGAGGTCATCTTCATCGATAACGTTACAAAGCTTATTGTTCATTCAAAAACATTTATCGTTTCAATTCTAATTGTTTTTAAAGGAGTTTTAATTATAAACACAATTAGGTTGGTTTTTATGAATATTGTTTAATTACAAAAGAACCGTGGCGTACCTTTTGTTGTGCTGGGTCTATAGCACCGTTCAGTCTTCAAAGCCTATATCATGCTTTCCTTTTACATTTCAAATGAAATGGACGTTTGATGATTGTTATTTGTTTTATATTGACCTTTAAATTATATTTCATATTAATTAGATTCGTATACATGGAAGTCTTTGAAGTTTCTTAATGTATAGGAAAATACATATTGTTATATAAATAGAATGCTGTATTCTAATATATATTTTTTTCGTATGTGTAATTATATTTGCTTCAAATTACGTAGCCTATAAAACTTCAAGTTAAAAAACTCCTATATATCCTCCTATAACTATATTAAGACAATGTATTAAGCCTCATTTTTAACACAATTTATTTTTACTCTCCTGTTTTAATAGCTATCGTTGACTTCATTCGAAATATTACAAGTCTTAAATGTAAATGTCTGAAATAAAACGGATGAGCTCCGTCGGAACATTGACCTTAAATTAACGGACCACGTCTTTATGACGTCATAAAGTATATAAGCATACATAAGGCAGGTTCAGCATAACGCTGAACAGTCAGTCTTTAGTACTGATTCTGCAGCCATCACAAATGTATGAGGATCTGATTAGGTAATTTGACATCAACAATAATGCTGGCTTTACACGATAGGAATAGGTATATCGTATACACGTAGGTATATCTGAGGTTCAGTTAAAACTTATTTTAAAGCAAAATACTGTTCTAATTTAAATTCAGTAACAAAAGATGAAATTTCAAAAAATTTTCGCGTTTGGGTTACAAATTGACGTGAATAATGTAAAATGCCAATATTATTATAAAAAATGACGCGGCTGCTGGGTGGGCTCAATAGTCTCTCTCGCAGACGGCTTAGTGTGAAGAACGGTTCCTGTCGCACGAAAACTCTTTCTCGTGAACTCTTTCGAATCGGCAAGTAGCATTTGCAAGTATAAGTAAAGGCAAACAATCTATCAGTATGGCGGACCTGGCCGGGACTATTCTCGCAAAATCGATATCCCGACGAAGTTGCTACGGCACCCCATTGAAACCTTCGCTAAGTTTACGGCTGTGATAATGCCTGTTCTCTTACATCTTTTTGCATTAGCCCATTTATTAGGGTCGTGTCCATAATTAAATTTACATCGCGATGTGTAACACGCTATCGCAAGTATTTTAATGTATGTTTGTAAAATAAAACGTTGACTTAAAATACTTTAGCTACACCACCGAACAAGAAAAAAAAAATTAAGCTACAAAGACGCGTATCGACATTTTAATACGCTGCAATTTCACCGAAACACTAAAGATTTTGTTGATGACTGACTTTACTGTAATTACCAACATTAGGTTGACCTGTCGCGCCATTAAGGCATTGCTTAATATAAAATTGCGGAATTAATGGCGGTACTGCATTTTACGGCGTTTGATTATAGTTCTAGGTTTATTCGATGTAAGTTGCAGTAGGTTACAAATGATGGTAGTCAAGATAAACGTGCATGCAGTTAAATGATCTTGCCAATGGAAGGTGGAGTCCAAGATTAATGAAAGGGTTGTATAGACAAATTGACTTAGTTTTATGTTGGTCTGAACTTTAATTACTTAGATGGGATTGGTACTTTTTGTATCGTAGGTGGAGTAACTAGTTTATTTGTTAGTTATTATGTAGTCAGTATAAACAAGAGATGTGGTTGTGGTATGGTTCGTGCAGTACAAGATCACAAAGTGTTCGTAGATTTAATTACTATTTGGTAACATTACATTGGACTTATCATTAAAGGGTATATTAATGATCAAACATACTTGACGAATATATTGCGTGGTAACGATACTAGTGCAAGAATAAACTGAAGAAGAATATTATATCAAAACGAAACTCCATAACAAAAGCTTACACCCATTTTTCAACGAAAATTTTCTTCGTTGAATGAATCTTGAAGTAATTGAAGAATTTGATCTTATCGCTTTTAAGTAAGAACAGCATTTATATAATGTAAACAAACGGGGGATAAATGATAGCGCCTGTGACAAATGTGTGAGCAATCCGTTTTAGATCAATCTTGGCGACATCTTATGTCGAGTCGTGTATTAGATGAATTACTATTTAGTTGCAAATGAAACTCGGAAGCTTAATAATGTGATGTAGAACTAGCTAAAACAAAAAAAAATGAAGCCCATTATTTAGATAATATTACGTTTATAATGAGTTTTAGTAAATAAAAGATCTTGATGGTCGACATCTAGCCATTTGTATTGGTGTGGTCTCTAGAGCAAAGTTCTTCAACAACTACCTCTAGTCCGGTTTGCTCGTAATTTCTCTCGTCGAGGTGACGCCCGTAATGTGTCTAAACTCATATGTTTACTCATAAGAGTGGTCCTTCTGCTTCATATTTGACTGCTTTTGGTACTATCAAAGTTTAAAGCTCATCTTCATTTGAGTTCCATGGTTGTTTCTATTTATTAGGAATTTTGAGATAAAAGTCTGTACGATTTAAAAGTTTAATTATTCGCTTTCAAAAGACGTCTTTACATTACAGTAATGTTTCGCTCACCAAACAATTGTAACCTTGAGTTCTGTAAACTCGCATGCTTAATAAGAATTATTTCCGTAAACGTGAAAACACTTTCAATAAAACCTTGACATGTGTAAACGCCTCGCGTGCTATCACATTGTTATCAAATGCAGAGAAAACAGCCTACGGTCCTATATACAGCTCCAAGTGTCTATAAACGATTTATTGTAGAAATAATATAAATGAGGACAATCAAAACAATTGTCGCAAGGAAATAAATCTTTTGATGAAAGACCACTTCCGACCGGCTATTACAGGATCCATTTTACCGTTGATGGGGTTTTCTTTGAGCACTAATCCCTCTGGAGGTTCTGCCGTCGTATTTCCTTTTTCCAGGATGATTCCTTAAGTGTCGGTATATTCGCATTTTCTGCTTCGGTTTCAAATTTCCGGTTAAAGTGTCTATCTGTAGATTGTACTAATTTGTCTTTATAAGACTATGAGATTCAGAAATTTTAAGTTCCTTTATTGTAATAGAGATCCAAGATTGTACAAGTAATATTGAATATCTAGTGATTTTGCGTTCACTATTCCTCTGATATTCAGAAATTCAATTTATGAGGCGTTTATTGTTCAAATTACGAAGAAAAAAATACTGAATATACAATACAAGTAACAAGAATGAAATGTTTCACATTCAATAATAATATATTTCGTGTTCAAATGGGTTCTTTTTGTTCAAACGCAATACCTAACTGTTATAAGAAACTGCCAATCAATATGTAGCATAGAACAGGAGAAAGACTTCCAATATGAGCCATATTTACCTAAAACTCGCAATAAATTGTCTCTATATTCACATTTAAAAGATAATAATGGGATAATCAATTGATGAGAGCTCTGCTATGCCCTGCCTTGTAAATAATCCAAATGTTCTTATATTTATCAAATTTACCCAAATTACCTATCGAAAAAGTATTCAGCATGTGTGAATTTAAATTAGACCGAGTCGCAACTAATCGCCAGTCGGCAGGAATATTTATCGTATATCCATTAGTTTTAACGTTTTGTTGAGAGATATATTTAACAGTGTTTCGCTGATATTTCTGCGGCGTGTACAACTCACGTCGTCATGTATTATGTCGGAGATCCCCTGAGCTCAGTTCTGAGCAACACAGTCTTGTCTCCGTTATTTCCTATTTCTATTGGTGTCAGTGTTCATTTCTAAGCGTGTATTTTGCACTGGATTATTCTTGGAAATGGTCACAATTGTGTAGGGATTTTTGCTGTGTTTAGAGGACTGTATTGAATGCTCGGTTTGAAATAATCTATTTCTCAAATAAAAGAAGCTAAGTCTAATCATTATTTCGTTTTAATGATATTCTGAAGTAAATTATACACAAGTAAATTTACAAAAAACACACTAGTGTGCGCGTATGAAATGTTTGTTGCCATTGTTCGTTATGAGTTAAATAAGCAGGGCCGTAGAAGTTGACAGAATGGACCTCGGTCTTAACTGGCCACGTTACCATAATAAATCAGGACAGTTCGGGGTTAGTGAGGTTCAGTTTGTTTGACAGTTGTTTGCAAACCAAACCGTCAAGTTGGCCATTAAGACCTTTCACATTAGGAGTTGAAATTTCAATCCTCGACCCGTCTACTCGAGAAACAATACCATTACCGTAGTAAATGTACTATGCAGTGCACATTCTCTTTTACGCCATTTGCACACCGTCACAGAAATCTCGTTAGAGTCCTATTCTGTAAAATGCAACGGGAAAATTGAAAACGAAATAAATTGTCGAATTCAAATTCGAAACGAAAAACGAATTGGAGGGAATACGAAAATAGTGCGAGTGTGAAAATAGTTTTATCTGGAATCGATCGATGTGGGCGTTTTGTTCCTGCCTGTCATTTTATAGACATATGATTCTCTTGTTTACTATTCAATACAAATATTCGTGGAACAAATTGAATTTGTACGAAGAATTTCAATGTTAAAATATTTTTCCATTTTTTACCAACAAAACTATTTTTCTAAAAATGTTTCAACGTTGGTGCCACTGAAAATTGCTTCAATAACTGATGAGGCACATATACGTGGAAAACATTGTAGCAAATAAAGAGAAAACTCATAAAAATAACTTTGGTAATTTTAAGATCTCCAGTTAAAATACTATTCATATGATTAAATTGAAAGCCATCAAATAGAGACTCCCTCTAAAATTGAGGCAGTAAAACGGATGTTTGAACTTCAGGCCGGTGCACGAAAGCTTTGCGACGGAAACACGCAGGAAAGTGGTAACTACCGCGCCGTTTGACAATACCTTACTACCAACGTTCTCTACGAATGCATTAGATGAATTAATTCCGCAAACCGCACTACGATTTAGGTTTCAGTCTATTTGGAATAAATTGAGTTTACTCGAATAATTGCTGTCTCCTGATTGTATTAGTTTGTTTAGTTAATTTAGAACTAGTTAGATGCTGATAAAATAATTTTTAATCCACATTTTTTTCTTAAAGACATATCTTTATAAGTTTAGATTCTTTGGATGTTGTAATATGACGAAGAAAAAGTTTATCACAAAACAACAGGAGCATCTGAAAGTTGAAATAAAACTCTAATATTCGTCTTTTCAAGCTTTAGCTACTGACTTAGAACTAAACATTTCGATAATCTGTGCCTTAGTCCAGCGATTAACTCAATGCAATGAAAGCTTCTAGTGATTCGCTATTAAATCGTGCTAGTAAACGATCGGAAGAATGATGACTGAGTCAACAGCTAAATGTCTGTCATGAGGCCAAAGGCCAGGCCATGTGGGGCAGACCTAATCGATTTAGTTATTCTCACCTTTTGATGTTCCAAGCAAGATTTCCATAATAAGAGTTTTATACGGTGATTATGTTAAAGGCTGTTTTCTAGCACAATCCTTGGCTCACGCTATGATAGTCTGATAATCGCTAGATTTGTTAGCCAAGTTAAGGTCGCACGTGTTCCGACTATGATTGATGCTTCGAAGACACGACAATATCATAATCTGTGCATGTAGAACTATTTCAGTCATTTTAGACTTTCTGATCGATGGTAGAGTACTTATTTACATTTATTCAACAATTTTTCAGTCGTTTGTGTAAAACGTGAGATTGATTATTTAAACTTTGTTTCTTATTTGATCTTTATAAACATTGAAACTTGTGATTAAAAATATATTTATTTACGGTATAGCTGGGAGCTGGGGCTAAAAGCACTTAAATGATTTGTTAGTTTTCACGGAAACGGAAAGGGTACAAAATAAAGTTAAAGTAAGTCTTTTTGTCGTAATTGATATCAAAACTGCAACATTAAGCTAATATTACTGTATACTCTATATTACTTCACTGATTTTAATGAATTTTAAAAAAATCATGCTTGTATGAAGACAGGCCGTGATTCTCAGGATTTTTGGAAAAATAATCTCAAAATTTGGCTCAACTTAATATCGCCTGTTGCGAAACCTTTAAAAAAATGAAATGACAGTTTATGACTTGTAAAACGAATTCCGAGAGGTCTGCGAAACTTACTTTTATATTAGTTAATTTTAACGCTAATTACCTCCGCAAGTTGAGGACTGGACCGCTAATTTTTCTTTAAAGTTATTCAAGTGGCTAGTAATTTATTCTTCATTCATTCAAATTAGCTGCAGTCTCGCTAATGGCCACTTGCGTGAAAAACTTAAATCTAGTTTAAACTTCTAACTTCTGATAATAGATTCAGAGCTTTATAAAATATATGCGGCATAGTTTAAATATTTTATAGGTTATATTTGGTTTGGCTCAGGTTTTGTTTAATATTATTGTCGCTGAGTATAACTAATTTCACATTTTATTGCGAAATAAATTTTAGTGAATTCAGTCATTTCTTGGTCTATCATTTATTTGCTCATTTACCTGTTTTTTGTACATCACAAAATATGTAATTTTCTTAAAAAATCTTAACGAAATTCAGACATTTAAGCACAACAATTGCACACGAACAATTGTTCAAAAGTAATTTGTTAAAAATATTTCACATCTTAAAAATGTATCTGCAAAGAATACACGGTCACATATCCAGACGATAAGTCGTTTTGTTATGAACCTAGACGGACCCGAAACCTTTCAGTGCCTGGCCTTTGAGCACAAAAGCACTTACCCCCTGCTCTTTGAAATATTGCTCGGATGTGATCAGAGTAAGTGGAATTTTCGAAAGTCTAGTCTTCGGATTTGCTGAACACTCACTTTAATACTTTTATTTTGAAAGGCTCTTCGCCGTTGCACTTTAAGTGTCTGATAAATAAAATTATCTTCGCTAAGAGATCCGGAAGATGTCTGCAAAGCGCATGTCGACTTGAACGACTCTTTCTAAAGTAAGTTTACTCTGCATCCGGCGTAGGTTCACAATTTACAGGAAGTTAAGCTAAAGCTGACTCTGTTATTTCCCACGAAGCATCATCAATATTTATCGAATTATGTAAAAAGAAAAATACCTCGTTACACCAAATAATAAAACAAATATTCTGTTATAACGTTTATAATTAATGAACATCATTAAAACTTACAAATGTGCAGTGTTGAATATTTCCGCTCCACCGAACTTCGCGCTGTAGTTAAATTGCCCACATTTAGTTGTGTTCTAATTTCTATTCATAGGAAATGAATCGAAGTTTCGGGAGCCCCTGATCAATGATTAGCTTTTAACTATTAAAAGGGTCTTTTTGTGCGTTTAACGATGCGACTTTTATATTCTGAAGGTTTTTGTTTTCTAAATCAGGCTAAGGGCCCTAAATTCGTCCTTAATTTTTATAGATTTGGTACAACTAATATTAAAGTGGTTAATGTCATTCATCGTTGTTCATTTTTTAATAAAGTGCATTTGTAAAGTTACTGTTTCAACCAGAGCAAAGAATAATATATATACTTTCGTTCTTGTAAAAGTAAATTCGCTTAAACTCTAAAGAGCAGCACTACCTACTAATATAAATAGGAATTATGCATTTCTTTGCTCTTGATATATTAGTATCACACATTTGAAAGGATCGCAAAGAGTTTCTTACTAAAACAACATAAAATACTCTGTAGAAATATATTCAAATAAAAGCTGTTAATTACCAAAGAAAATCCATTTAATTCCCTTTCGGTTTGGAATACGACTAAATAATATCATACGTATACAATGACTCGAAAATATACTTCGAAACTCCATTGGATTGGAATAAACGTTATCCTACGAAATTAAGGTTTCCTCCGCAGTACGCGTGATTATATCGCGATAAAATCGACACAATTCCAGTAGGTACTTACGTTTATAAATACAAAGAGACTCGGCGCCATTTCGGTTTCTTACACCTCCTTTAGAATGCCTAAACTCACGAAATGGAAAACCCTGCTTTATACGCCTAATTTAACAATAGTTTGGTGCCTTTACGTGCGAAGTTTTTAAAAGATAATAGTTTTTTTCATACCTGATTCGATGTATATTTATTTTCATTTGGATAAATATAACGAAAAGCTAACTTTCCTTTATACAATATTTTACCTATCATCCATTAGTTTTAACTATATTACATTTTTATGTCGTGTAGACAAAGTTTTGTTTATAATTAATTCTAGTACTTTAAAGAGCCCGAAAATCAATGTTAAGGAAAATTTGTGTCAAATTACACGAGATACGAGTGGCTGATTGACGTTTGTAAAGTAAACAATCGCGTAAAACCAATTACACACGTGTTTACTTATCAATCGGAGTATATCCAAGCTGTTCAATACAGAAGATTCCGATAATTAGTTAAAGGCGGGTGTTGATACTATTCCAGTTATTTTATTGGACGATATTGACAGAACTCTCTCTGATTAGATACAATGTTTGCACTCGAAGCCATGTTCATTTACTTTATTGTTGTGTTTAGTTTTATTAACTTTCTGTTGACAAAGTTTTATTGGAAAAGTATTTTGCTAAAGAGTGAAAGGTTTTCGTTCGGATATCTTATTTTCGTTGTGTTTTACTCTAAAATTTACTAACTTGATGACTTACTTGATTATGATTGATGCTTTAATTTAATATTAAGCTTTCACTTTAAGATTATAATTTCTTCGTTAAAATAAATAACTTAACATTGAATACGAAATATTCATAGTTTATTAACTTAGTCAAGTTTATAAGTTTTAGCGACAAGTTTAGTTTAATTTGTAATGTTAACGTAGTTGTCGAGTTAATCGATATGCAAATAGTCTGCGAGGTAGTTGTTGGTGGTGTGGTAGAGGTGGGTCGTGGTGTGCGTCGCGCGTCGTGCCTCGTGCGTGCATGATCGATGGTGTTGCGTGCCGGCGGCGCGTCGCTGAGCGGCTGCTTGCGACCCTCATCCAGCAGCGGTAGGGCGGCATGACGTGGCGTCTCTTTGTTTCACTCCGCCCGTCCTTGCCACCGCTATTACCTCCACCGCTCCACCGCTCTGGCTTGCGCCGCCGCGCCTACCCGCCGTCGCGCATGCTCCTCGCGACTCTCATGCTTCCCCACTACGTCATATTTAAAATGATTCGCGGGCCCAAGTAGCTCATATCTCCTGCTACGGCGTTACGGTGTGGTCACTCGGGCGGAACCACGTACTGATTATTCAGCGCTGCGCCACTGCAGCAGTCCAAGATTTAGTCAGTCGGTGTGGTATCAGTCGGTCGTCCACCGGGAAGGGAGCGCGCTAATATCGATCTGAACGTTTCGTTCGTCCGTCGGTCCGCTTACGGTTTACGGTCTCTGGATATTCGTCCAGTGGTCGTCGTCGGCGCCGGCCTTGTTGCACGGTTCACGCGCCGCTTATATTAGTATCCGTCGCGCGATCATGCTCGTCGACTCTAACTGATAACAAGACACACGCATCCGTGGACGCACCTCACCGGCCCTACAACTCAACTACTACTAATTTATTTCATTGATCTCGAGCACCGAAACTTAGGTAAGTTTTTATCTTACTTTAAAATTGTTTAGAACTTTTTTTTTACTTTGTGTTTAGCATATTTTTTTTGTTATATTGTATTTTTTTTATAATTTGCTTAACGTTCTTAGTTTGTTCTCGTGTGTGTTTTGTATAGAATGTTGTTATATTTGTGTTGAGTGTTGTAGCGGGCCATCTGGTTTATATTCTAAAGTTAGATTGTAAAATCGTAAACTACAAGGAATCATTGGCGTGTATAGGTATTTGTAGCGCGTTAAGCTTGAGGCATTTCGAGAGATCAGAAAAATCTACAAATAATTTTTAAATTATCGCTATTGTTTCTCGTGAAATTAAAAAAAAAAGTTAGAGTCAAGTATTAATTGTAATCAGTTGTAGAGTAATTTATTTTAAACTCGCAGTATAAAAAAAAAGTTAAAACATAAATAAAAGTATATTTAAATACTATAAATTGAAAAAGATGTTTTAAATACTTAACATATAATTTAAATTTATCTAATAAAGACTAATTTATTATCAAAATTAAAATAATCGTTAATTTCATTATTACAAAAAATCTTCTAATATTTAAGTCCTAAAGCCACGGGACAAGTTTGAAGATAACTTTATAAGCAATAAATGAGACTTACCATCACAAAGTCACAATAAAAGAACATCAAAGAATTCTAAATTAAATTGCATATAAACGATCGACTTTTCTTCAACTCTTTTACAATTCAATTGTATAAAATTGTTGCACTGCGAACACAATGTCTGTTTGTAAGATGACACAGCAACCCCTCTTATCTCCGATATCTTCACGAGAAAAGTAAATATTTTCCTTGCAAATTAAATAAACTTGTAGAGCAGGGATTGTGTAACCTTTCGTTTAAAATTAGAATCAAAATAGTATTTTTTAGTTTACGTATTTTTTGCATAGGAATGCGCCGGTCTCTTTATTTTACAATGTAATTAACGTAATTTGTACAATGGCCTGTTACAACAATTTTTGATTGGAAGAAAAAGTAAGTATTTTATATTACCTACTGTTTTTCTTTTTAAATTTGATAAAAATGTTACTATTTAATATTTTCCTGCAGAATAGGAGCTGGTCGATACATTTTTTCAAAATGGCTGTCGGATTCATTAAATTATTTTAAATTTTATGGAGGCAATGAATTATTTTGGTTTGTTAGTAAAAAGTCCTCTCATATTGAAGCTGAAAATATCAATTTTATTTAAAAAAGATATACATGTGTTTTCGCTCAGTCCAAAGTCATTTGATGAAACTTGAGAAAAAAATAGAAAAAACAAATAAAAAGGTTCTCTATTTATTCCTTCTTCTATTAGTTTTCTTTTTAACATTAGCCGACCCAAAAAAGAACGTTAATTTCGGCAATGACTTGCACTAGATGCTTTGAGGCACTTTTTATGAATTGCTCGACTCCGGTTTTGCAATGGGCACCTTCCCTAAGTATTTCTCAAGCGTAGTGCTTGGCGTGTTTGAAAAGAATTCGTAGGGGAAGATGGTGTTTTTTATTCGATAATGTATAAGAGACTACTACTCAAAGTATTAAGTGGTTTTGATATAACTGACAATAATAATAGTAACAGCTTTTTAACGTAATGATATTAAGGTATATTAACTAAAAAACAACATTTAACTAATAAATGTAAATGGGATCCGTAAATTAATCTGCATATTAATTGCAGTAAAAGTATACGCTCAGTAAGTAAAACAATTACAGTAGGTACAGAACTAAATTATTATAAACCTGTAGATCGATAACAAATGCGAAGAAAGGAATGCAAACGTTTTCTGTGTCGAATCGAATTTACTTTGTTATGCAGATCTGCAATTTAATTTCATTCTTGTTGCATTTCTACGTGTTGTTAGTTGATAAAAATGATATTGACAAAAAGGAAAGGTTCTTTTGGGTAAGATCCGTAGGCTTGAAGTATGAAACACAATGTGAGGTCGCCATCTTGACTCTTGAGGTCGATGTCTCAATGAATAGTTGGCTGTTTTACCCTTTCAGTCAATCTCATCAGTATTAAAAAATATTTCGCCGAAGTTTCAGGACTAATAACTTATTCTCATTTAATGAATTACGAAAATGATGAAACGAGTAAATTGTGTAATAACCGAGAAACTCGGGTTTATTTCCGGGCCCTACCTATTTATAATGCGAAATATTAAGATAAATTTCAATCAGAAATGTACGCGTCCCTTGGAAATTTTCATACGAAAGAGTCCTTTGTGTACCTAAATACTGCGAATTAAGACTTTTGTTTATTTAATTGAAATTTATTTTTTGAAAGTTTGCTGGAATTATTAAAGGTTTGGAAAATATTTTAATGTTCAAGGAGCGCTATGACCTGTCCCTTTTTAAACGCGGTTGAAGTATATCCTGTGAAGGGTAGGTATAGATAACGTTACCCTGGCATTGCAGAGAATCGTGACGGTAACTGCTTATCGTCAGGTCGACAGTAAGCTCGTTTATCTATACTGCAATAAAAAAAATGTAACAGAATTCCAGAAAAATTTCGAATACGATAAATTCGCATGATAAAATACAGTTTTGAAAATGTGTAATAAATAACGATTAAATAGTTAAAAATAATTCTTAAATCTTCGTTTTTAATATCACAACTCAATGATAATATAATTAACTGCGGTACCAAAACCGAGCTTAGGTACTTAAAAATAATAATTAAAAATTTTAACCCTCATTTTAAAGTACGCGTCCTTCAAATATTAAATGGTGCAGATAAAATTTCAAATTCACCATTGTATTCAAATGTCAGCAGGGAAAAGTAATAAAAAATTGCAATCACAAATCAATTTGCATACAAAGCAAAGTACAGGTTGTTAAAGATTGATTCGGTTTACAGCACGCAAGGATATAACCCAGTCTGTTTATATACTTCGATTATAATTCCATGTAATATTTTACTACGTTAGTAAATAAATAGTTCAATAAGTGACTAGGTTAAAGAGAAAGTTTTGCTTTAAATTGTTAAAATATCGTTCGGTTTTTCTTATAATAATATCTTAAAATTCTGTGTATTTCGACTTATAGGTACAAAAACATAGGTACATCTGCAAAATCACAATCGGTCCTAACTGTTTTCTGAATTGTTCTAGAGCATTGATTTTTACAAAAGCTATAACACTATTTAGTATTTAAATGATATTTTTATTTCTAATACTTCATTCATTGAAGAAATCAATTACATGTAAAACATATTCGTCTAGTATTTTCGAAACTACATATATTCAACACAGAAATTCGGATAGAAAATCTAGACCAATCTAGTCGTAGAACTGCAATAAAAGCATTTTCAGATTGTAAATGTAAATTTGTTCTTTGCATAAGTCGATTTTATATTTGAATTTGGATTTCATTATCCAAGGTAATAGCTACATGTCATATTAAGGTAAGTACAGGTAATGGGAGGCGCTCATGAATCTTTCTGAACGAGAATGTTTGTAACAGAGCTTTTTTGCACCTAGGTGCGAGCAATTCGTAACTTTTTACAACATTGAGGTGTGAAATTCAGCTGTTTTGTTTTTTTCAATGAAAAAGAATTCAGAGCGCTTACCCTTTAAGTGTTTTTGTTAATTTTTTACATAGTTTTTTATTTGCTTTTACGTACTTTTAAATGTAGTTAGATGTATATAGTAATTATAGAATACAGGTACCTACATCAGGGCGATCTTTAAATCAATCCGTTTGTAGAACTATTGTTATTTCATAGTTTGATATAAAATATATATGTTCAAAATATTTAATGATTAGAACTTCAAACTCAACTATCGTTGCAGCTCCATAATTTTGTAATGTTAATAGATTGATCTTCTATTGATAGATATTTATCAATCTTATAATTCCTAGTATCAAGATTGTTCTAAAAAAACAAAAAAGTGTCGTGACAACTTTTTCATAAGAATTTCCGTCTAGCCCCCTTTCGATAACGTACGATAAGGAACTTCGTTCCAACAATAAAAAATAGCAGTTTTAGTATTACAATTAATTAATGAAACAACTGAAACTTCATAATTAACATAATGTGATTTCCTTTAATTTATCAACAAATAATAATTAACAAACATAATGTAATATTACAAATAATAATTATAATAAATCAATGTCGTTTGTATTGGATGTAACGAAACATTTATTAAGCGAAGGAAGGCGGTTTTTAAGTATTACAAACTGCTTTCGAATTCAGCTTTATAAGTGGTTAAAAGGCTCTATTTTACTTTAACTATAGGTCATGAAACGACCTCAGCGTTTTGTGTTAATTATACCTATATAAAAATCTTTGCATCATTTGTAAGGCATTTGAGATTTATTTATTTAGAAGTGTGAGCGCTTCACAGAACGATTGAGCGAGGAAAAGTGAATGCTCACTTATACCGAATTCTCGAAACTATAATTATTTAAGCTGAAACTTGGCAACTACGTGGCTCGTCCAGTGGATACCAGCTAGAATTTAATACGGAGAATTGTTTAACATTTTTTGAACCTTTAAAATTTTCACACATTCTTTCTTTGACGTCCGAAAAGCTTAATTCATTTTTAAAAACTCAGAATACAATTTTAAAAACTAGAATTTTAAATGATAAAGTTCTTTCATAAAATGAAGCTGAAGATAGATATTGTCAATATTTATTAACAATATATTAAATTAAATGAAAATAAAACGTGCAAAATTATTCAATATCCAAAATATTAACAGTAATATGCCGCTTGCGAGTTTCCTCACATATGGAACTTGTTCTCAGTGTCAGGGTTGAATTTAAATGATTAATGAGTGAAATCAAACGTGACGTTCCACATGTGTAATGACGACTTAATTAGAGATCGAAGATACCTGTTATACGGAAATAGATTTTACAGTCAGTCAGTTTATCCTTACCAAACAGTATTTATTAGAGAGTACAGTAGATATTTGAGAATATTATGTGGAATAAGACAATTAAATCCTATCTCATGATAAATTTTTGATTAATGGAAGTTTTTCAAATAAAAGCTTTACTCTGAAGTTGTGGAAATGAAAAATCAAGATACCTATAGTTTGCAAGACTTGGACCTCCATAGCAAGTCCCAGAATAGTTCGTTACTCTAAAAAGTACAAACACTAAGAAAAAAGGACTGTACTTATGAAGTTGTCAGCCTTTTACCAAATTGCTTTCATGTCAAAGAACACAATATCAATTTAATAGAATTTTTTTTTGAATCATTAAACTGAGTGACCGTCGATCTCTATATAAATGTAAAACGAGTGAACAATATTAAAATCTTTCCCTCTTTGTTAGCTTTGCGAGTTCCATTAAAACGTAGGCTACATAGTTACTACGAGGTATTTTTACGTGACCTTTCTATTAGTAATACAATAAATTATAAAAACGCTAGTGTTAGCTGCAAAGTTATAATCACGAAATGGTGTAGTAGTTAAACAAATTATAATAAATAATAAAAATGTGTTTAAATTATGATTATGTAACTTATTACTAGCGCATTTTATTTTTAACGTAATATTCCAATAAAGTAATATTTGTATAAAATTTTGTATATGGTAGTACGAGTAGATGTCAAAGTACAAGAGTCTGGAGGTCGTTATTTAAAACAATACAGTCCTTGAGACAATATTCAAACAATAAAATTCACCCAAATTACTTGTTACTACTAATCAGATAAAATTTCAGTAACCTCACGAGCGTTTTCATACAGAATGTTAAGGTACAGTTACACATGCTAGTTAGTAGTGTTTCGACACACGGGCCACTAAGTAGCAATTGCTCAAAAGTAGCATGCTTCCGTGCTATTAACTAGCATGCGTAACTGTATCTTAAAATTCTGTTTTTACAGTTTCCTTTGTTTTGAAGTGAGGAAAAAAAATGCAAACTCGCTCTCCTGGCACAGTACGTCTGCCGACTGCGCCGCTAAAACTTATTGGAACGTAAAACTCATAAATATATTTATTTTAACATTTAAACTGCAAACACCGGGAAGATTTATCTTCTCCGCGTGCTACGGCTCACCACTGTTGTTGTATTATATGTACAAACAATTTTTTGTATGAGTTTTTAAAGATACGGCTCGCGAACAACATTTCGTATCTTTTTCACGTTTTTATGCTTACGTTAGGTTTCTTTTATCTACTGTTTAGGTTAAGGTCTGGAATGCAAAAAGGAGGGAAGATTTATTATTCTTGTAACTTAGTCATAAATGTAACACAGCAACTAGGCATGAGTTATAATATTTAGAGAATTTTAAATGTGATTACATTTTTTAAAAATACAATATAAGTTTATACTATAAAGATTAGTCTTTTCTCCAAATCGTTTCTCAAAATTAAATGCAACAAGAGACATCTAAATTGAATGCTACGAGTGTATCAATACTAATTTAATAATACTAGAATATTCATTTTTAAAACAAACAAAGCATTAAAACGTAAAATTATACATAGAAAGGTATTGTGATAAACAAGTGCCAGAACAGAGTAGGGTATATTTTGTTGGGACAACACAAAGCGAGCAGCCTCAATGTGTTCAAGTCGCTTTTAAATACGCCTAGTGCGTTTGATAGCTAACTCTAACACTACATGACAAAAGTTGTACACGTACGGAAGCGGCCCTTTCCTTTCGTCTTGCCCGACATCACAATAGAAATGGAACTGAGCACTTACTCTTTACAACTTTGTTCTCTGATCCGGCCACTTGCGAAATACAGAACAGAACCACTACGTGAAATAACAATGAACTGTACATAAGATTAAAATAAATGTTGTGGAAACAAATGTATCAATAACTTAATTTGGAGAGAATCACTAATGGTAGACGGAGGAAGACAAAGACGGTACTACTTACTTAAGCAATAAAAATGAGTCTATAGATATATTTAAGCCACATTCGAACATTATTATTGAGTTTCCGAATGATGGCACGCGATGATAATGAAGCATTTACAACGAGATTACGAGTTTGCATTAACTTTACATAATACGATGGCTCCGTGAGTGCTCTCTAGATATTACCTGAACAAAACCCTCTTAGTCTCACACGCGATTTTTCTGAAAGCTAATTTCATTTACATTACCTGCACCGCGTCTTTGTACAGCATAAAAGAAAACCGTATTAAACGTGTCGGTCCTTCGTATAGGGGTACATTAAACGGGAATGAAAAATGGACTCGGAACGACGCCTTTATGGAAGTTGCCTCCAGACACCCGTGATGGTACTAAAACGCATTGTCTTTTTATTTTACTTCCTCGGAAAGGTTTAGTGAGAAGAAAACGTTATGATTTTGGAAAACACCGGAGCAGTAACGACTCTTTGTTTCGCTACTCGTATTTTTTTCTCGAGGAATACGCCCCCGTCTTTTCCAAGTCTGACAAATAGTAACGTCTTGTGGGGAGATTTAATAGGCATCATATTTTAGTAGCTCTTTGTTTGTTGTAGTTGCAAACTCGCTCTCACCTTTCGTGGTTAGGTCGTATTAAATTACATTCAAGATCGTGTAAGTGCCGTACTGTGTACAGAAAATAACAGCATGTTTAAAATGCCTGGTATCGATAATTACTTTATGCGGCTTTGACTACAAATTGCCGCGTAATATCAGGTTTACGTTGTCTGTTATTGGGTCGATTGTACGATGTTAACATTGTTTACTAATTGGCTAATTGCATCAATAATTCGGTACAAAGCGCCGGATTGATTGCACTGATCATTGAAATTTGCTATGCTTCAAAATAATGTTAACATAATACATATAGATTACTATAGAGTGCAGTTTTATGAAATATGAAAATTTTATTTGGACTGAAAATTCAGTCGCGTTTAGCTTTATTTCCCTTGAGAAAACACGAAGTGGTTAGAAACGGCAAGTCGAACACGCCCTTTGAATTTATGTACCTACGCTTACATCAGACCGAACTGACGTAAACACAGTTAGTTCTTATATTTATATGTATATGAGTTTATTAGCTTATAGGCCTTTTTATGTAACTAAGCATTTTACTCTGACGGGCTGTAGGCACATGTGTTGGTGATTGAGTGATCCCGATATTTCGATGTTCCAAGACTTACAGTTGCTTGACTTGAAGGCAATATCCAGGATCTTTCGATCATGTTATTATTTATAATATGGATTTATACAATGTATCATGGTGATTTATATATCTAAACGAAATATTTAAATTCAAAAGCAATTTAATGTTTTACAAGTCGCCGATACCAATAAATCTTTGAACAACAGATTATTGCTGTAATTCTCTGCTTATCGTGACTGTAATTCCTTGATTACAAAAGTTTTCCCCTTAAAGGACCGGCGAGAAATCGATACATTAATTGCTTCTACAAGAGAAATCGGGAATGGTTCTACACAAATTGGACTATCGCTTTGAGGCGGCTTAGCTGTTTAATAACGATGAATGGGCAGCTAGCACTGTCACAAATGAGTTAACGTTCTTACTAAACGGAGACAACTTAAGTGCCGTCAGGACTTAGAGCGAGCTGTAAATTAATAATTCTGTTAGCTTTGTTAGCATTGAGATATGGGGACTAGTTGCCGTGAATATTTGAATTGATATCTGCAGTGTCATTGTTCCTTATGTATATGTATTCGTATACAGGATTCAAGCCAAGGGAATATACTAATGGGTGGGCCAATCTAACGTTTGCATTTTGAACTACTGTTTATTTAGAGGAATGACTGCACAAATGTCATGTTCGTTTGGCCGAAGATGAGCATTTTTACTGAAAAATCGTCTTTTCAGATGAAGCCCATTTTCACCTCGGAGGCTATGTCAATAAGCAAAATTGTCGCATCTGGGGGTCGGGAAATCCACATGTCACCATTGAGAAGCCAATGCACCCATAAAGAGTTACGGTTTGGTGTGGGTTTTGGTCCGGCGGCATCATTCGAAAATGAGCAAGGAGCCGCCGTTACGGTCAATGGCGAGCGTTACCGTGCCATGCTCAACGAATTTTTGTTTCCAAAAGTTGAAGAGTATGACATGGACGACATTTGGTTTCAACAGGATGGCGCAACATGCCACACAGCCAACATGACAGTCGAACTTTTGGAAAATGCAAACTTTATATAGACCACCCCTTACTAAGCACCATATCCACCTGCAAAACATTTAACAAAAGTAATTAACTGCTGCAAGATAAGTGTGCCCTGCTACTTCGCATTTAAGTAGGTATTCGGTTAATTTTCCAACTAAACAATTTAATTCATTAATGTAAAATGTAGAATGCTTGTTTTTATACATAACGTCGGTGCATTATAGAACCTAGCGTCATCTATTGACGACATTGTGTCTGTTCGCTGTTAGTTCTAGACAACCCTTGACATGACTCGACTGAAGTGTTTTCACTGAAAACCATAGACGAGTCGATAAGCTACTCAATTTCTATGGAAACACTTTTTACCCACACGCAGAAAAGTCAGAATTATAGTTACTCTGTTGCTCTTGTTCAGTAGACCCCTCATTTTTTATTCCCTTAGCTATATTACGATGTTATAATTCGATTATATACTACAGTTACTTCTTATAATTGAATTTTACTTGACCTTTCGTCTGCAAAGTGTCTCCTTCGTGTAAAACGTGAGTGTTTACGATCCGTGTTCTCCAATTAATTCGATACAACTCGTAAAGTGGTAAATTTACGTAGCCGAGAGTTCTCTGATCAGCTCTGGGTGAATCAGTGAATAATAATGTCCACGAACTCAAGTTAGTGATGAGAATATTGTTGCTGCTGTAAAGATTTGTTTTGATATCTCAAAACGAAATAATCTAAACACTTTTTACTTTACTAAAAATCATTTTAAAGGGTATTTAGGTATGTAGACTAAAACAAAATGGATACAGCAATATACATACAAGACTCCAAATCACGTAAAAGAGTTTTTGTCTATTGGTAGCACAAGACATTAACTTCTTTTTGTTGTCTTTAACTTAGTGTTCGTTATAAAACTTGACCGTCGTGGGGATTTCTTATAAATATTGCCAATTGCATAAAGACACGTCATGACATAATATTACCGTTTCTGTCAAAGCTAAACTTAATACTGCAATTACTGCAAAGAAAATAATGGGTTATTAGTTGACTTTTTTTAATGTCCCTATTTTAATAATAATAGTTCTAATTCGCTTCTTTGAATGAATTAATTACCCCTTTGTTTCGACTTTATACTCAACGTTCTGAAATTCGTTCATTTTTTTTTTAAATGTGAACCCTACCATAATTATAATCCAGTCTTAAAATAGTAATTTATTTTAACCTGCTAAATGTAGGGTTCATTTATCAAGTCAATTTTACAAATTAGTATCAATCATTAAAATGTAACAAACTGCATTTTCCTTTCTAACAATAGGTACATTAATTCCCGAGAGGCATGACCTGCTTTATTCTCTCAACATGATTATTTTATTCTTAGTTTATCTGAAACTCGCAATTTCAAACTCTAAATTAAATGTAAACGCTCGAAGAAGTCAAGTTGATTTTATTTTGCCCGACCTCACTTTTCCTTTCGCTGGAACGAAGCTGAGCGCCCTTGGCATTGATTTTCACCGAGTGGACTTTCTCCAGACGTTTCCGTCTTGCAAACAACGTGAATACATTTTTCCAGCGCTTTCAAAACACTCGCTCTTTGAAACATCCACTCTTATATTTTCTATATTTTACAATCGCAAACCCTCACAATCTCGTTCAGATGTGTTTATTTAGGGCACTTGTAAAATCGTTTAGCAAAATTATAAAATAATTTCGAGTACTTTGTAAAATTAGGTTGAAAATTGACGGTTCGATGGCGGTCGACGCTCTTCGCAAAGGAAACGAGGTCGGAGCATTTATAACCTTTTTCACTGCTAAATTAATGAAATTACGCCGCGTTGGAGCCTCAGAAAACTTTCTTGGCTTTAATGCAAATGCTCGTTTAATTAAAGTTTCATAACTTGACGTCCTTTACGTGTGAAACGTATGGAATCTGAATATACTTGTTTACATTAAATATTCATTTTCAATATAAAAAAACCAATATGTCTTTCCGTAATCCGATTGACGGATTTATGGTTCCTATTCGTGGCGTGGCATATTGATTTTTACTTGGGGGTTCGCCTGTAAGAAACAGCGAACGAAGCGACAAAATATAAGTTTTAATTTCAATGTTGACACAGTACGGTTGCTCCCGGGTTCTTAAAAGTTAAATATAATGGGTGTGGGCGCACTCTCTTTGTTCCTAATAAACGGAGCTTGTATTTTATTCATCAAAGCAGTAGGTATGTGGTATCAACGAGTTCTCATTAAATAATGCTAAACTACGCTAAACTTCGTCGCTAACTTCTATTACAGTTTTTGTGCCCGACCGTAAACAAATTACCCTTTTGTATTAAAACTTTGTGTTAGTTTCCCCGATGTTGACCTTTTCAACATTATACGAATTTGAACGTTTTTTGGTCTAAAGCTATTTCATTTAGAGAGTTTGGTTTTGCGAATGTTTATTTGTAAACATTTATATTATTGTTTGTAAGTATTTGTTTGTTTTAAGATTAATCTAAATGTTAGCTAGACCCTACTTCACAGATTTATTATAAAACATTTCTACAACTGCGCAATTTGTGTTGACTTAAGTATATAAATTTATTTAAATATCAACTTATATATTTTTTCAATTGATTTAAATATCAATTTGTATAATTATAAAGAGAGTGGGTCGTTACATTGCTATTTGGGTACACTACAGGGGTCCGCACACGATGGTTACCATTTCTTTTCAAGTAGACGGTATGCTCATTTATCTGGCATTGCACCACAAAAATAATACATTGTATTAATGTAAATAACCTGTATTGTACTTTCTAAATCCTTTCAATACACACAAAAGATTCCATAATGAAAAGATTGAGAACATACATTTCGGTATAAACGAATCTTGTTTTATGAAAGTATTTCACCGATACGAGAGCTACATCTTGAAGTGGTAAGGGGAAAAATCCCTTGGTAAATTCTCCCGCATTTTCACCTATAAAATACCGAGTGTCTACAAATTTGATCACGTTTGAAAATATGACTTTTCGCCGTGGAAATAGCGGCGTTTTTCATTATCGTGTCAGTCGGCAACCTTGACACGAAGCTGCGTGAAATCACCAAATACCTACTCGCTCGAAAGACTTCGCGACCCCTTTGGCCGTGGACTGTTAGGCGAACTATATTTTCAACGTGAAATTTTTAACCTTTACCCCGTTTTAAAATTGAAACTATTTTTAGCAACCCATTCAGGGAAAGTCATATGCATATTCGGTACTTTGATCACAGAATTATATTAATATCATGCTGTTTTCGGACAGATTTCGTTCACGATAACAATGTCCATGCCTCATACATCCAACCGAGAAACTTCATAAATATTCAGCTCGAAATTATGAAATTATTCGTTAGGTATAAAATAAGATGCGAACATAAATTACCCGTTTATTTTTAACGTGAACGAATTACCGGATGGTCATGATCCATGTGAAATAACATGTTCGACGTACCTTTAATATATTTTATAATAATATCTGGACGGTATATAAATAACTAACTAACGAGTTAATTAGGCAGGTAGTTAAAGTCTGCAGACGTTGTTGGTACTTTTCATAAATCAATTTATAACTGGAATTAAGACATTTTAGGTTGAATTACCATTTTCGATAGTCATCCAAGCCTTATAATAATATAATACTAGCCCAACTCGGATTCCGAAGTCGACTAGGGATTCGAATTGAAATTTGTAGCCTCTGTAGTGTATTCCGAAATGTTATAGTAATATGTATAATGAGGGTTGTCGCCGTATTCCAGACATTAATAGCGTGCGTGTCGTACTTGAGATACTACAGAGCTCAGTAATGTCACCCAAAAGCCTTTATGTCGGAACTCCAACCTATTTATCACGACTAAATTCTAAATAGCTCACGAATTTTGATACAAAGGAAACAAAATGTAACAGCTTTTTAACTTGAAAAGAAAATCGTTTAGATGTTTGTTTCAGGACTTAAATTATATTATTTGTCGACGTGAATAAAGAAAAAAACTTTGTTCACTCGAAAATTTGTACTGAAGTCCGAAGTAAGCAGCCCAAGAAAAATAACGCGGCTCGATTCGCTCATTGTGATATTAAAGAGGACTTTCGACTTTAATTTGATTACCCGACAATAGCCTTTTGCTATGTTCCAAGAAAAGACGCGAATATTTTTTATTTGTTACAAAAAGTTCTTTCACATAGAAATAAAATGAGCGTATTTCCAGAAACGCTTCTGCTAAGTTTGAACAGATTTACGGAAGTTGTAATCATCAGGCAAGTCTCGCGTTAGAAGTTACTATCTTATCCCATGCGAGAGACGCCCTCATTACAAGTATCAGCACAATTAGAGACAAGCACACGCCTGTGAGTTCATTGTGTCGTTGTGCTATACAATGTTACAAAGCATAATGTTATGTAAGTAAAGCAAGAATGTCAGATCTAAAGTATAGCGTGGGTGTTCGCCGTACGGATCAAAATAATGGCACCGTGCTTACGACTCTTACGTACGATTTCATAACGAGCGAGTCCCTACCGAATTTGCGATGCCTTGGGAATTTCATTAAACGTTTTAAAATTGACTGTTCAGTATTAGAATCAGTCGCAAATCTCGCGCCCGGCTAAATCCACTGGACTAACGTTGGTCGTCAGAATATTTTATTTAGATGTACATTACATTAAATATTAAATTCCATTTCGCGCTGTATAAACTGGACATTTTACTGCGGACATTACGACTTCATAAGAGAAACTGTCGTTTAGAAATGTGAAACTATATTTCTGGTGCTGATCCGATGTACGTTTATAATTTATTATTTGTAGAGGTGCGGATTTCCCAGTTTAGCAGACTTGAAAGGAATATCATATTACTGTTGTATCCATAATGAATATAGCGTCTAGAACTCTGAACGGCTTCTGGAACCTTTATATTTTATATTACAAATACATTTCTTTGTCTAATCTTTTCGAAGAACAAAACGTAGCCGGAGTTAGAGAAAATAATATTATAGATAGTACGTCTACTGTAGCATTAAATCCAATCTTTTTTACATTACAAATCGGAAATATTCAAATACAAAATGTTTCGTTGAGAGCGTATTAAAACCATTGTTCGAATTTTCAACTGAAACTCTTTATTTCCATTTCGTTCTATTCATCTTTCATATTCGGCGCGGAAAAGTTTTGATAAAAGATTTATACCAAAATCCTGCTTTTGTTAAAAGAGTGCGGCCTATTGAAATAACTAGTTTTACTATTTCTCGTATAATCCTTTTGGTACACAAACGAAAAGGGAATTAATGTTTTGAAAAGTATTCCCTTTGAGTCTTGGGTGCACCGTATTTTATGTAAAATATTATTTGTTTTGTTTCATTGCTCCAGTTGGTATACATGTCGAGGATATATTATTATGTTTGTCGATTGCCTACTACAAAGTGGGTACTCTTCAAGACTCCGTTGAAGGAGAACTTATACCGATCGATATGATTACGAATAACCAACGATGCAGAGAATATCGTTCGCTTTTAAAATTGTTACGTGTCTCTCGACCGAATATTTCTAGCTCCGATCGTCTGTAGCATTTTTCAATTTCTCTGTTGTAAACGTCTCACCTGGCTCTGTATTATCGAGTTCAAATTCAATTTATTTATTGCAGACTTCGTTTTTAGATTCCGTATTTCGTCTCCGAGTATCGACATTTTCGTGCGAATGTTCGAAAGCGATAATAAATTCTTTATGGATCGTACGATTCTTAATCTGGTATTGATCGTGTCTCGGTTCCTGTCGTAGGCACGTAAAGAGGTAGAGGCCTCTTTAATCATTTATAAACCTTAAAAGGAAATCTGTATAAACAATGTGATCGTATTTATCTTATTTTCTACCGTTTGTTAAGCCAATGTTGGTTGAGGGAATACTAAGAACTTATGAATTGTATATTATTTCGAAATGGTCTTGGTAATGTTAGGATAGTAAATAGAATAAACGAACTCTGTAAATTGCAGGGTATCTCGCAGTACGTTACGTATGTTACAAATATCGTAAATAATATTTGTAGGAAGTTTTTATGAAAAAAAAAACTTTTTCGTATCCATCCTGAATATTTAAGTTAACGAAAAATTACTTACTAAGTATAAGCCGAAGTATCGAATGTGTTTTTTTATCGATAATAAATCATCGTATGTGACGCCCTGTATATTATGTTTAAAGATATAATTTACACTCAATTTGGAAAAACTATAATTTGGATTTTATTCCTCTTTGGACTTTCCTATTTATAAACACGTTGAAACACTTGTTAATCTTTCAACACACATAGTAATAATGTGTACTCTGATAATTACAAACATTCTATCTTTAAGATATTATGCAGTGTAATTATATAAAGACAAAGTAAATGTACGATATACACAAATAATTCATATGAATCACACTTTCATTAATGTTTTGTCATGTGATAGGAATAGTGTGGAAGTTTTTTTATAAGACAATCAAATCAAAAAAGACTTCAGACATTGATTTTTCAGTTTCCGTAGTGTTAAATAAAATATGTATATTTTTGATTATATGACAACCAATATATGTTTATTGGATTATATAATTATTTATAATCTCTCAAATTGCAAACGCAAACATAAAACGCTAACCTCTCGTGTCGAAAATATACGATAATCATCGATAAGTATTTGAGCTCGTTCTCGCAAAAATATTGACTTACCTTGTTGGTTGCCATGGTAACTAGGGTTTTTGAGGTAGAAAAAGATATTTTTTGCTGAATTAACTTCAATCTCGCACTCTTAATCGAATAGTACTTGCGGATCTCGACAAAAAGGGGAGATATTGAAAATTAAGATTGAACTCTTTGAGATTTTCCTTTTTCATTTGGTGTTTGCGACGTACTCAATCTTTTGAGTATGTTTCCATTTTTATGAAAAAAGCTTATCTAATATGTACTTGTATGGGTTTTTTAACTATTAATTGTCTCTGATACTCTACGCTCTTTCGATGCATTTGTCATTCAAAATCTCTTATACAATTACAAAACCACTTCTAGATACCGTATATCCACTGTGAAATAAAAACGTCTTAAGAACGAAAAACAAATATTATTTAAAAGGAATAAAACAAAGTGTTAGCTAGTGCGGTCGGATGCATGTGCCAGTTGTGAAAGAGTTGTCCCACACAATGCATCGAAGTGCCGGCCTGAGAGCGCTGATTGAAGTTCTTTTGTTTGCCTTCAGCTATCTCCAGCTTCCGATTCAAGTTCGACCAGACAGTATTTATCTTACAGTTCGCAGATCCGAACGAGTTTGTCGCCTCGGTATACTTTTCTTGGAGTAGATTTATCGAGTAAAGTACTGACGCTATTAGACTTAAGAACGGCAATTAAGTTTGTAAAGTTTCTTGACTTTTTCTTTTACAAGTCTATTTAACTTTGCCTGAGTAAATGATTCCGCTTTTTCTTTAAAAACATTCATAACCAGCTCGTTTGGAGGTTGAGCGAGTTTAAATTATTCATGGCAACATTTATTTAGACAAAACACAAACAAAACGTAAATTAAAACGACGTCGTCTAACACCGAATTTATATAAATTATTAACTTTGTTTCACGCTTTACTCAGACGGTAATACGAAGTTAAAAACAAAACATCGTTTTGTTTGACTTAATAAACTGTCACGTACATACGACTCAATTTATTTTACAGAAACATTTTACATTGCAAATTTAACGCAATAAATATAGTAATTACTCGTACACCACATTTTATTATTTTTAACACATGATGCCTTTGCCATTGCCAAACTAAATTACAGTAAAAGCTGAAAACAGAGTTAAAACTAAACTTCCAAAGCACCGGCATGTATGCAGAGTTTCCCAAACTTCGTAAATTGGTTGGCAATAGTGACATGAAATTTCGCTGTTTGCCCCTGCAATTCCGATAACTTTGTCGTGGGAAGTCCTGCATGTAACCACGTACTGCATTAAACTAGCGATGTTTAGCTGAACTCACGTCGAGGACTGATTAGTTTTGTTCCTGAAGTTACGTTGAAAACAATCTCGAGTTTCGAACATTAGGACAAGCATATGATATATGTCATCCAGTTCTAATTAAAAATTGTTTCTAATCTAAGTTAACTAACAAACTAGGCAGAAACATATTATGTCTGAATCGGCTGTTTTAGAAGTGGCTGTGAAGTAACACATATCTTTGGAGCACATTATACTAGCACCCATAGTGACGTTTGCCATTGGTATAACTGGCATTCGGTGAGTAAACAGAAGGCACTATCAGCATTCATAGTTACTGTTGAAATCTATATCCACCAAATACCACATTTAAAAGCATATTAAAATTTGTGCACGTGGAATAGCTTAAATAATAGCCTAAAAGACTGGTATTCTACAGGACGACGCCTCACTGCTTCGAGAATTACCTCTAGCGAATTAATGAAAGCTGTCATTGTAGTTACGACTTAGACAAACCGACAGGCCTGCTTTGTGGGAGATTTGCCAGATCACCGGGTATTCTAATCTCTGACCATTTGGCTCGTTTGCCTGTTTACACAAGAAAAACTATGTTCATACTTTTCCTTTGTTATTTATGATTATAAATTACAGAGAGTAGAGAACTTTTACTAGTCATCTAAGTGAAACATTATTGTTTTAGACCTCAGTTAATTAAGCGAGATATTGATTCAAATAACCAATTCTCTTACAACCCAAATACAATTTATGTGTGTGATTTAGATGTTCATATTTAGGACACGGAGGATAAACTTTGTTTATTTAACTTAATTTTACCAATCTGTCCATCTAACTGGCTAACGAAATTTTATGAAATTGTTAAGTTAAAGCGAGGTCGAATACATAAAATTGAACGTAACATTTATTTTCGCATTGAACAGCATTAAGGGATTAAAGGCTTTCAATTATATCGTCTAGATATGGGTCTAAACCCTCTAGGGTTGCGTGTTGCGAGGTACGAGTGGGTTCGACTGTGAAGGACCAATAGGCTTCTGGGAAACCTGTGTTCCCCTAAACCGAATGATGCATTATGCATGATATCTCACTGCGGGGTAGCCTACGTTTGTGATTCAAATCATCATACATTTGAATCAGATTTTAATACTCCAAAAACAAAAATGTACATTTTATTTCTAAATGCTGAAAGCATTCTAGAAAGACTCCTAATTACTACTTCCATAAAGACGAAAGTTAAAAAAATGGATGGAACGTTAAAAACCTAAAAAAAAAACATAGCTTTTTATATTACTCTAGGGCTTTGAAAACGATTTTCACGAATGCCTGCTAATGTTTTCACATACGCTGTGAAAGCACATTTCATTTCGGCCATTGACTTATTTCTGGTGGGCGTGTATACGCTGACTGTTACACTACTATCGTGCTTGTGAGCTCAATTAGGCAGCTTTAGCATCGGCATTCGTACAGTTCCGGAAAATGCCTTTTTGTGTACGCTTGTGTTGGTTTTCACATGTGCCTTCCCCATTATGTTGGGACGTGAAAGCCCCCCACACTTCCGAGCTGCCGCTACGTTTGACAGCTATTGTACCGTCTCAAGTTCAAGTCTATTATAGATGTGTACCCAAGAGAACATTCCTTGTCTTTTTGTTTCTGTAATGAGAAAACGTTTCGATTTATGTATATTGTGTGACTTATGTAATAAATGTCATAGAATATATTTCGAACTAAAGGTGCTAAGTTTTTATTACGTAAATAGTTGACCTGGAAAGCGATGCCGTGTACACAAAACACAATTTCTCTCGTATAAAATTTACCTACAAAACATTTTAAAATGGGTGAAGGTTACGCAGAGAAAGCGCTTCAAGATTACACGGCGGAATAAAAGTGAGAGCACAAATAAGGTGATTCTGTGAAAAATTCAAGGCTAAGAATAACAACGGCTGAATAACGACGATGAATTTCTCAAGTACAATGCCGGAATTCCACGATGCCTTATGTGGCTCTTTCAACGACAAAAGAAACGAACCTTGCAGCGACACAGCGACTCTTTAAGAATACCATCTAACTTCATCTAAATTGCGGAAAATATTGTGCCCTTCTGAAGTTCAAGCATTGTTGTTTGGTGTGATCAACTCTGATCCAATCAATTCGTAATATGCCTTTGTAGATGAAGCCCGTCGATCAGTTGATTAGTTCGAGATGCTTCAGAAGTCATACAACACTTCACAAACTTTCGTTGTTGTTTCGATTCAATCTTGTTGGTAATACGAGCATACGCAAGATTTGCGACGAACGCGGTGCGAAAGATTTTTTAACCGTTAATGTATGTAATAAATTTAAATATTTATTTTAAAATGAAAGTAAACATAGGTGTATTATAATCATACATATCTACTGAATCAGAGAAACAGATAAGATACATCTTCAAGAATATATCAAGACATTAAGAATATATCAAATCATTTGATATGCATGCATAAGGAATATTCCAAAAACAATATTACATTCTCTTAGACTCGAATTTTTATAGCATTGTAGAATTTGACACTTTCAAATTTAATACTTTTTAGTTTCACCACATAAATTGCTCCAGTCGGGATGTAAATACTTGTTTCCAATTAGGGATTAATTAAATTAAAATATTTGATGACTATTCATTAGAATTGCGCTTCGGATCAATATTTATGCCAAACATTATCACGTCGTTGTGTTGGTGGTATACGTGTATCTTATGTAGATTAGGTTATAATTGAAATTAGAGTGGGTTGTCGAAATTGTTGACAGAACAAACCTTTGTGTATTAAGTTATAGTTTCACTTTAATATCTTTTTAATTTAAGCTGTAAGATGATACCACATTTCCGTTGTGTATGTTTTCTTTAGATTATTCCTTTCTTCTAAAATGAACTGCAAAAGTTTCGAAAAGTATTATGACGGTAAAAATGTTGAAAACGAAACAAACAAACAACTCGATTCATTTAAAATTGAAATATACTTAGCAAAGGTATAGTCCTGCGTCCTCATCAGGATTTTGATATTTGTCGGAAAAATTAATTCAACTCGTTTGCATACTTTCGAAATAAAACGTGTATGGAATTATGGAAGGATGATAAGTAACATTATTATTTATTATGCATGTACACAACCGAGATGTCATTGTAGACATATCTCATAACGAGATGATCAGCCAACATAATATTATCAGACAACGTAATAATATTATGTTGTCCTCTGTTTAGATTAACTTTTGTATTAAGTTTGTTTTTACTTTATCTTCACTGCTAAATAATTACACGTTCACATATTTCACCAAGTTTTAGTGAGGTACAACGCAATTTGCGCCAGTCAATCATACCCGTTGACATTAGTAGGGCACTACTAGCACTAACTATGGTCGCTATTGGTTGCGGTTTAAAGAACACAGGTCCTGCCATACTTCCACATATTATATTTTAATCTATAGTTGTGATAGTTGTATTTTCAAAACTCGTGTTTTCTGATCTTTGTGTACAAAGATCCGAATAATTCTTGTCTAAGATAGGTAAACTTTCCTAGTGCTTGTATCTTTAATTAATGTGGTATATACAGAATACACCATTAGTATTTTCGCTTCCCATCGTCTTATGTTCAATCGAAACCCGAAGCGAATTGCTTCGGGTACTGCTCAATTAGACACAATTATTCGGTTTTTCCGGTCGTTTCCGACGGACTTCGTTTTGTGTTGTTTAAAGATGAACCTAATAGGGAACATATTAGCTGTATTGGTAGTGGATAGGCGATTTTTTCAACTATAATAACTATTCAAGTAAACGGTCCTGTAATCTGTTCCAACCCTAAATTACCATATATTTTGCAGACGCTCACACTAACACAAATTTCAGATAGAACATTCCATTAATCATTATATATTCAAATAGATAGACAAACCGTTTAAATCTGCTAATTAAACTATCTAGTAATTTAACAAACACAAACTGAAACTAATTTGATCAGTAATGTTATTGTGGGAAATTTCAGTGAACCGCTTCGACTAAATCGGTCGGTATCGCGGGGACCTTCAAACTATGATGACGACGTAAACTCGACCTATCGACTGGAAGGTAGGTCACCAGTCGTTAAATAACTTCATCGCTACAATTTCATCGGGAAACTTCTAATAGGAAATTCTGTTTATTTCTTTGACATACGTGCACGAATCCCTCGTTATTTTATATAGCTCCATTTTATTCGTTCACCATAAAAGTGGCTAATGTGAATTTTATAATAAGAACGATTCTCGGCTTAACTGTGATAAGCTACGTTTAAGTTAGTTCTTAGCTGTTAAAGTGAGGATTACCTGCAGCTTCGTAGACTTGATTACTGTTGTTTAATTGCACTTTGAATGCCATTTAGAGTCCAAGCACTCGTAGAATTATGAAATGACGACTCTGCGACGACGTGACTGCCATTCTTATGTGAGATTGTGCCCCCCAAACGCAGATGTTTTGGCAACCTTAACTTGGACCACGAGTGGACTGCAAATTAGTGTAATTAGCTTTAATATATGTATGTTTTGGTTAACAATGCATTCTTCAAGCTCAGACTATCATTAAGTTTGTTTGTTTTAACTGCACATCGAGAAGTATATCTAATAAAACGTATCTAAGAATTACTGAGAAATGTCTTCGTCGTTCCTGTAAGAACTAGAACATCCGATATAGAATAAACCTGACAATATCATTTCTTATCTGAACTTCGCTTCGATTGTCGTGTTCATTTTGTGCAGCTTTCTTGTTTTGTTATCTTCTAGTTCACCTGCAGTCGTATATGTATTTGTATTATTGTTGCCAGAAGCCGTATCCAGCTGGCTGAGTTTATTCAATTGGAATTCTTGGAGCTCTCTGGAATTTTATTTTCTTTGTCATATGAGCACACGCTTCTCTTTAAAATGTGGAGTTCTTTATATTGATCTATAAATAGCATATTGTGTTACTTAGTGTTCTATACCTCATATTTTGTGAAAGTGAACAAGAGACAAGATAAGAATAGATAAAGGTTATGATGATACACATTTTCATAGTACAGTTCCGTTCTTTACCTCGACAAATAGACGCATATTGAAAGTGTTGAAACAGAATGATCTTACCTTCAAATTTATCGTAAAACTATTTTAGAATATCAGCCGTTGAATGCGCGTAAATCACTTAAGCTATTTTTCCATGGCGTTTGGAAACATCTCAAAATATCCATTCACGTATCGGTTTTGTGACGTAATGCTCCGATACACGCTGAAAGTGCTATCATAATGTGTAATCGCTTATGTGTGACAAAAAAGAGCGAAATATTCGGAAGCACATACAAGTTTTCGGAAAGTAAGATTGATGGTAAATTTTCTTCTAATATCGTAATAATTCAGTAAACGATCAAATTCTGCGGAATAGGAAAGAGAACTCATGGTGCTATGATTTTGCACTTAATGAAAATCGAAATGCCGTTAGGAAGCAAGTTATACAGATCCTACGCCACTGATAGATACATATTAATACAGCATTTTCGCTACACGAGTCAGAAATTTTCACTGCTTCTTACTTCGCGTATTGACTACGAAATAGAATGGATTTATTTATGACTTTTCAACCAATAATAAAACAACACGTTCGCAAAATTCTAGTATCGATACAACATTGTAATAAATATATTTTGATTACGACACATGAAATTTTAACTGCCAATTTTATGAACGGTGTATTCATCATTCTGTGCTACAGAATACGAATCTTTAGTACTTTTGCGTTTGAAGAATTTCGATTTCAAATGCCACAGATGAAAAAGGAAACTTTCAACAAGAACAAACTGTTATGTTGTAATATTATATATTTGGTATTTATAAACGCGCGTAGAACCGATGGCCGTTGGAGCACGAAGGTTCTGGAGTGGCGCCCGCGTCAAGGCAAGCGCAGTGTGGGACGACCAGCTGCAAAGTGGACGGATGATCTTGTTAAGATCGCAGGAACACGCTGGATGCAGGCCGCTACCAACCGGTCGCATTGGAAATTCTTGGGGGAGGCCTATGTCCAGCAGTGGACGTCTACAGGCTGACAATGATGATGATGATGAAACGCGTATGAAAAATCTATTTTTTTAAGTAAGCTCGTTGTTGTTGGTCGATATTACGTTCAAATTGAGCGTATCTTGGTACAAGGGTTGATTTGCGGTCATGACTTGTACAAACCTACCGCAGATAATAACTACACAGAAAGAAAGACATACCCATTGCTCTGGCGAACTCACGACTACACATTTATGACAAGAAAATCTATAAGGTTCCAAATGAGTTCGAGAACTCGTATCTAATATGATATTCGTCATGAATAAAAAAATATAAACACAAGTTTTAAGATCCTGGATATCATGTAACAGTATAATGTTAGCCAAGACAAATTTTGGGCTCATTTTAGCCCAAACACAATGCTACATTCCGACTTTTTCACCCGATCAGTACCATCATTCCATATAATCGCATTACAAAATTTCATCTCAATCGGAAACCGGGTAATTGGGAAAATTCAACTCGTAATCCAGTGCATTTAAATAAAAGCTTTTAATATAATATTTTCACTGACCCTAGAGCAAATGTAACAGTGTGCATGTGAAAGGGTTTATGTGCCGTGTTATATGTATATGGAATATGTGAAGTCTCAATCCGCATTGGGCAAGCGTGGTGGACTATGCCTAACCCCTCTTCGGAGGACACTTAAACCCAGCATTGGGCAGTAATGGGTTGTTAGGTTGTTACCGTACAGAATGGGTGGTACTTTTTAGTTTACATCTGTAAAGTTGGTTATTCTGTGTCCACGATGTCTAAATAGGGCGGGTATGTGATAGATTTGGCGGGTGACGTTGCATTTTGATTGAACGCCCCGGCTTTATTTATCGAATTTCCCTTCGGCGTGAACCTGAAAGCCAACTTCATTAAATTAACGTTCGCCTATTCATCTCACCGAAGATCTTGCCTTGTATTGATTTTCACTAATATCATGAAGTTCGTAAATGTATTGTTAAGTGGTAAATGGAAAATATAAAACGTATTGAGGTACTTGGATATATTTTATATCAGAGATTTTGGATCATCTTCATTGAACTTTTCTGAGATGTTTAAGAATATTTCCCTAATATATCTTTATGTTTAATACCTAAAATATTTTAGCAGTCAGAACGTACTTCGTGTGTATCCGAAAGTTAACAAAGCTTCTGAATTACGGCTTTGACCGTGCTGTTTCACTGAACATATGCGAAACAAACTAGTTCTGTTCAACCTTCACTGTTTCCAAAACTACTAACAAGCTTGTGGTAAAAGTTCATAGTCACATTGCAGAAATTCACAACTGTGAACACACAACTGTGATTTTCAATGTTTGTCAATATTTGAATACAGAACAGCTGTAATTAAAATATTTAAGTTTAGATCGCAAAATAAAATAATCTTCAATTCGAGGAATCCATGAAAGAGTGTTTGCCAAAGAAAGAAAAACGTTCGTGTACCAATCCCTTCATTTGGCAAAAATCATTCCACTGAACAAAGCTGTTCAAATAGGCTGCCATTACAAATTTCATGTTTAAACTGTACGCTGAAAGTAGTATTTACTTTAGGCAGTCCTTTGTAAGGCGGACAATCATCTAATTGGATATATACTCGCTAAACGCAATGTAACGAGAGCTCAAATATCTCAACTTTATACTGAATAACCTTTTTAATTTGTTTCGATTTGTTCGGGACATGTGAGCGAGCAAATCGTATAGTAAAGCGGGTCGTGGTCTCGCTCTACTTAGCACTCTAGAATAGTCTAGATAGTGGTCACTTGAAACCTTTTAATGTTTTAACATACTTCTGCACTATATATAATGAAACTTTGTATAATAATTGTGACGCAGTTTTCTTTACCGCAAATATTTTCAAGAAATTGTCATTTACAATGAATGATTTAAATGAGCTCCCCTTCTCGGTATTTCCCTAACATTATGATTCACAAGGTTTCCTATAGTATGCGATAAGTGACATGGCATTGCAAACCCTAGCATAGTATTGGACCTCTTATATAAATGAACTAGCTGCCCCGCGCAACTTCGATTGCGTCGAAAAAATAAAAATAAAAATTTAGGGGTGGACTACCCCTAACATTTAGGGGGATGAAAAGTAGATGTGGGCCGATACCGTCTAAGCACAAAAATTTCATCAAAATCGGTCAAGCCGTTTCGGAGGAGTATGGCAACGAAAACTGTGACACGAGAATTTTATATATTAGATGATATTTTGATTAAATGTCTTATTGACAATATTCTTACGTGTGCGTATGTTAAAGTGCCTACTTAAAAACATTTGGAATATCATATAATACACACAGATATTACAACGTAGCATAAAAATCCAAATATCTAACAAAGTCATATTAGTCATACATACATATAGAAATTATAATGCGAATTCATACTTCTACTATCAGATAGGTTTAGCAACGAGCTGACTATTCAACTACGAACCAATATCCCTTGCCTATACATATTCACTTTTATTGTTATTATATTTTTATAACTCGGATTAGTTGATTGGACCGACAATTTGTGGTCTCACAATAGAATTTAGGTCGCTCGTGTAGATATTTTATCGATTTATTTGTGAAATACTAGACTACGATCTGAGCCTATATTTTGCTCCACTTGTCCAGCCTTTGACGCGATCTCTTTAGATCTTATTCACGATAAGACAAGATGTCGATATTGATTTTGCTCGTTTATAATGAATCAGCTTTGTTCAAAAGCATTTTATTTGTTATAGTCCTTTCGTATATCCGTTCAGTTTTAATCAAGAATCAAGCCTAATAGATAACACTATGCCTATGTTTATTTTGATGAAATATTCAAAAAGATTCTATCATACTTTTAATATGATTTTATATTTATGAAAAGACAGATATTTGGTGAAATAATTTCTCAATATTTTGGGTTGTTTTTCTTCATTTTAACATTCAATTATCTTTACGAAGCTGAAAAGAATTTTATCTTGACTTGGTTTTTCTCAGTCTAATAATAATTTAAGTAAGAAATAAGAAGACATTATATAAAAGGAAGCAACGGAAATTAAGAGTAGACGGACCTTTCAAAATATTATTAACTGTATGTAATAAAGAGTTGCCAGGAAAGGTGAATTACGAGAGCACACAAACATTGTTATGAAAAAAATGAGGTTTGTTTTTTAACTTGAATTTAATTTGTAGGTAAAAAGAGGTGTATTAATTACACTGTGCTCTTTCTTGTTAGTATTATCTTTAGATTCACAGCGTAATGGAAGTTTTACGAATATGTGCGGGTAGACAGAAAGGTAGCACTTAAATTTTGGGTAAGGTAAATAAGTAAAACGATGAATCGATTCGTTAAAAATAACCATTTTGAAAATAAATTGAGAACATTTCTGTGTCACAATTGTGAACTCTTGGATTATTTTTTCCACCTACCATTGTAATAGAAAGCGAAACAAGTTAACATATATTTAGACATAAATTTTTGTGAAGGCGATTGTTAAGTATTTTAAACACGCATTTAAAATTACTTTGTAAGGCTATTTACTTACCAACTCTTTATCCTTCCTTATAAATGTATCTCACACGTGTTCACACATCAAACCTTGGTTCAGGGTCGACGGTTCTTTATAATTCGATCCATTTGTTGATGCCTCCATTTAAGATGTTAACAAATCAAACAGTGCCCTGTATCGGCGACGAGGGGACCCCATCGTGATACACGACACACAAACAGAATTCAACGTATACATAATTCAAGATATATACTAAGCCAGCTTAACGAAACAATCACGGAAACGCTAGCTGGATGCAGAAATATTGATGTACCAATATTTTTGTTTTACATTTGCATTTTTCAAGCAATTCCAAAAATAGATTCAACTTTTGTGAAAGTGTGTGAGCGAATAACGAAATTACAATATAAACCAACTTTTATGAATATATTAATGAATTTTCCACCATTTCATCTATTCTTTATAAATGTATTTAGCCCTTGCCCATCCACGACTCGGGGTTACTTTTTAACAACTTAGGATTTAGTATCCGTGACAATTCCACACCCCCGACTTTCAATTAAGTACGTAAATAATTGAAGGAAAGCGAATTGTTTGCAGTCAAATGCAAACAATTCGCTTTCCTTCAATTATATTTTCGATAATTTCATGGTTTAATTGCCTTGTAGGCTTGCTTGTACAGTTATACCAGTAATTCAATTTAAAATTCTTTATGACATGAAGTTACTCTGAAGTAGCATAAGCTGAAAATTCATAATTACATTAGATAAATGTCTGAAAATTGTAATTGAAATCCCCGACCCGCACCCAAGTCATGGCGGGGTCATCCCTCTAAGATGGAGATCCGTGGCAAGAAATTGCCTTATGTAAATGACTAACGCCTTAGCACATGTATTATCAAGGTCCAAAATTCAAGTTAATGCTAATTGGTAGTCAACAAAGTAATTATCCAAATCGTGATGTTACGACACGCCTGAATTAGTGTCCAATCAACCAATAGTCGAGTTTCGTGGAATCCACCTCACCCCTGAATAAAGGCATAATTAAACTTAACAGACCGTTGAGTGGACGGGAACAGGATGCCCTGCGTTCATGTTTCGCCAATTCGCACTAATGAAGTGATATACCGTTTCACGTTCGATTAGGAGTCGTTTGTCTGGAGCTTAACTACACCTGTTAGGTCACACCTACATTCGACTGATTGTAATGATGCGAGTACATCACCTTGCGTGCTTTATGCACCTTTATCCTGATTGTAAGTGGTTATACACGCTCGTACACCTATGTAATGCGGACAGGGAACACTTCGGAGCCGCTTCCTACATACTAGAAAAAAAACTTAACACTTAATTATGAGCCTTTTACCACGTATTCAACTATTCTATTGAAAAATGGCCTAAATTAAGTGTTGCGCTTAGTAAAGGGTCTCTGATTTTTTGACAAACACCGTAAGCAGGCCCTTTTCGAAATCAAGATTCTATTATACCCATCGTTGCGTAAAGTTGTGTTATAAGCTAGCATAGCATTAGGCGTGCCTTGACCGTGCGAACATAACGTGTGCTCAAACTAATAATTTTCACTTCATTTATAATGGCTGTGCCGGACGTCACTACAAACATGAATATTTTATTTATTTATTTGGGAAACCATTTATATTCCACTAATTTCCATTGTAGAATAATAAATAGTTTACTTATCAGGTAGATACAGTAAATGATTAACAACCTGCTTTTTCTAATAAGTGGTATTTTTTTTAAAAGTGGTTATTAACAAAGTACCTACAATAACTAAACGCTTCACAATTATTTATAAATATTTTGAAATGTTCCTCAGCTATAATTGCGAAACTTGTTTTAATTTAATTAACACATAATCAATTGCTTAATTAACATGAAGTCCTGTCTCGTTGATATGAAAATTTATTATAAAGCTTAATTTCATATTCCATGCATCGGAGGGAGGCTTCGTTAAATTCCAGTGACCTGTACGGATTTATTCATGAATACTGACTTTACATTTAAAACGAAAACGCATTTCGAAAGCGTTAACACACTGATAGGAATGATAAATATATGCAAAACTAATTTTCATCATTTTCACACGTTGACAATGCTTATTACCGCTCGTTCTACTTTATCCTAATCCAGTCGCTTTATAGTTAACTTTGCCGAAAAGCAACGGGATAACTTTCTTAAAAACTACGTATTTAATGTTCTAAAATGCATATCTCTGACTAGTCAAGAGCCCTTACAAAAGGCAAAGTGAACCTTTAATTGACTTGGTTACCCAGCACCTACACTAAAACGGATTTTGAAAAGATTTTTCTCCCATTGAATACTTATTCAACAAACTCACATTATAGCGGTGCAAGGAATAGTAGACTAAATTGAAGTTACGAGCTCAGCGCGGCAGAAGTCTACGTTTTTTTAGTCGCAAGCCACGTACGAGCCCTATTAGATCTTGTTCCGCAGTGAATGTGTTAACATAAGGATTTTCAACGCAATGCGACTCATTACCGAGTTCTGAATACAGTCGTGTATTCTCATTTTACATGGAAATTATATCAGTATTCGTGTTGGTTTAAATTAACGTGTTCAACTTTGGCGCGCCTCTGACGAATGTTGACTGTTTTTATTGGACATCGCGGTCGTTAAAATCATACATTTTAATGTAATCTCCTGGGATTCATTTTGTAATTTCCTTTACAAATAAAATGAAGAAACTTATAGCTTCAAGTTGTAAAACAAAGATTTCCCAAAGGAAATTTTCCATTCAAAACTTAACATGAATCTTTAAAAGTACTTCACTGTTCACTTAAGTATTTTCTATCAAACGGCGCGAAGTTTAAAGCAAAATACAGTTCGATCCTCGTTGAATGTCCAAGTCGCCTCGAACTTTGTTTACATAAGTCGGTTCAACTTTTACAGAGTCTTTGTCGAGAACCGTTTCCCTACACCTTTGAAATTAGATTAAGTTTCACATACAAAGAGCTCTTGGGAGGATACTGAATGTAGAAGTATAATAGCTGAGTCAATATATCCTGTATCATTATTTGATATAATTTAAAACATGGAACCAATTAGCAATTATCCGAAATATATCATTTAATTTTAACGTAATTGGTTCACGGTTCGTTACCTCTCCCGGAACGCGAAAACACGGCAATAACACTCATTACATTTTCAACTGCAATCCTCTTCAGTGTAAAGAGAGTACCAATTATATCAATATTTTGTTTACGAATATGATAATTGGTAGTTATTGGAATTCCTGTTCAACATGTTTTCATGTTTATTCACGAGAATCGATACGTTTGATAGATATATGATAAAAGATTGAATAATATTTGTTCAGATCATCTAAGTAATGTGATAGTGGGTGACTGATTGATATCCACTTACGCCCTAAACTATCAGGCTGATATTGGAAATTCCGCACAGAGATTACTATTGTTATGACAGGTTACCCTTCAAAGACAGACTTGTAAATTGAGCCTTATGTGAAGCAGACGAAGTCCATGCGACATTGGTGCAGTTGAGTACACAAACTGGCCCACCCTAACGTAATATTGGTTTGATGGGCTCATCGAGGCAAACCGCAGAGGCCACATCACCTCGCCCGATTCATGTCACATTATACGAGATGCACGCATCAACATATCACGATATACCTTTATCTGAGCGATAACATTATCTAGTATCTACACAATGACAAATAATTTTACTACTTCAAAAAATATTCCGGCGTTTTAACGCAGATTTGTGTAACATTTGTATTCATGAACAGTTTATAAAAAAAATATTAAATATTTTGTGATACATTTATCATACAGTGCTGAGTTTAATAATGTGGTAAAATAATGAACGTTTTGTGGTTACATCTAAGTTTATATTTTTGAGGTAATACGCATAAAGGCACTTTATAAATAAATGTTTGCATTGTTTCAGATACCAAAATGGGCTGCTTCGTCAGTAAAGACAAACTCACCAAGGAAGACATGGACTTCCTCAAGACTCACACCTCCTACGATGAGACCACCATCAAGGAGTGGTACAAGGGCTTCAAGGTAAGAAGAATAAAATAAGATCACCATTTCGGTACAGTGGAACCACTAAAAAAATCGGTGTTCGATGTTTCCAAAGCGCTATAACTTATTATTTTTAAAAACGGTTTGAGAGTTCTGTTCTGTGGATTGTGGCCAACGGAAACCACTTATCATCAGGTGGGCCGTTAGCTCGTCTACGCAATATACTGTCATTTTTATTTTTCTTTAGGTGACTGAATAATTGGTAAAAAAACTATAACTTTAACTTAAAATTTTTACAGAGAGCGTGTTGTTTGTATCTGTAACTGTAAACTTTATAACTCTGTCCCGAGAATCGTTGCATAAATACAGTCGAACCTCGATAAGTTAAAGTCCAATGAAAACACAAAATATTTTAAGTTATTGAGGTTTTATGTTATCAAGGTTCTATGTTAGGGTTCTGATGGGAAGGGAACATATTATTTTTGAAGTTGAAGAAAAAACCTCTATGGTTTTTAAGTTACCGATATTTGAGTTCGAGGTTCTACTGTACTGGGTTTGTTATTAAAGAGAGATTATTGGACTAGATTTTCTGACCAACTTTGAGAGGAGGTGTACAATTCGTATTCTTTTTTGACAAAGTTCAAATTCCTTTGTATTTTTTGTTGAACCATCTTTGTTTAATTATAATTAATATCTATCTGCTCTCGCCAGTGCCATTTAAACTAGTTCATGTAAAATATAAATACTTACTTTTTTAAATCTAGTTAGGTATTTGAGCACCTCCAACGGAAGTACTTGTGTTCGATACAATTTCCCCCAGCCATTGCCCTTTTCCCGGAAGTTTACTGAAATTGATGAAGGATTTTCCTATAATACTTTCCATTTGTTATCCTGACAACGGACCATCCTTTTTTCAAATTAATCCACCAATTTTACTTGGTTTATTGGGAAAAGTTGCCGTAAATATTAAGATGCGGAAATGTTATCATAAATTAAATTATATTTTTGTAACATTTTGACGTTTCGTTCCAATAAAGAGAGCGTCTTCACTGAGCCTATTTTTTTTTGCCGGTAAAGTCGCAAAAGAAATTGCGTGTACAGCACATTGAACAATAATAAAAAATATAAGTAGCATCTTTTGGTGGTGACTGTTCTAAATGAATTACAAACATTTTTGTGACACCCAGCAATGGGCAGTATAATATTGGGTTGTTACTATTAGTAGTAGTATTATACTACGTTATAGTATCTCCTAGTACAAGCATTCAACAATAGCTAAATATTTGTTTTTTTTGTTTACACAGCAAGATTGCCCGAACGGCAGACTGACCCCGGCCAAATTCGTCGACATGTACAAGATGTTCTTCCCGTCTGGAAACGCGGTTGAGTTCTGCGACCACGTGTTCCGTACATTCGACATGGACAAGAACGGTTACATTGATTTCAAGGTAACATTCTCTTAGGTTTAGTTTTGTAATCTATCGCGAATTCAGCTGGACTTTTGCTTCTGACTGTTCCAGCGCGCACCAACTCATGCTATGATTGTTCACTCATTACCTACTGTGTATGTGTTCATGTTACTGATATCATAAAGTATAAAGGTAATCAAATAGTTACATCTTTAAAAGTTTTCTAATATAAAACCGCAGGATTGGGTGTTATATTCGAAATCTTATTAAAACATGTAATTGAAGAATCAAAAGAGTCTCTTGAGTTGAATTTTAAGCGTAACGCCGGAATCGCCTTTTATAAACTTAGGTTTAACTTTACCAATAAGCTGAGATTCGGTTCTGAATAAATAAATTTAATATGTACGCCGTTCGAGATTAACATTTTTTCTTACTTTCGTCTTATGATTGACAGTTTTTTTTTTCATATTTCCAAGAATTCTATTCCAAACTCACCTTTATACTTTGATCGAATTTCAGTGACTTGAACACATTTATACCTAGATTACACGAGCCGAGAGAGCGAGTGATCGAGTAGTGTTTTTAGTGACACTCGGCCGAAGTCACTATCTTGGTCGCTCTCTCAGTTCGTGTAAGGAGGGTATTATGACGTGTTGCTTTAAATGAGTGTATAATCATACGAGGTGGCTGTGTGATTGCTGACGATGTACTTTGTTGCAAAGCGAAAGTTTCCAGAAGTTTGCCGCGGCGATTGTCGGTCCTGTGCCGCGAGGGATTCCCGCAATACGTTATTTGTCTATTGTAGGAATTCCTGCAAGCCATCCACGTGACATCCAGCGGCACGCCTGAGGAGAAACTCAAATGGGCCTTCCGAATGTACGATGTCGACGGTAACGGTGTCATCGACATCCAGGAGATGACCAAAATCGTGCAGGTTAGTGCATTACTTCCTTAGATCAGGAGTCTCCAAGTTTTGGCTCACATGCCAGACCGGGCACAAATGTGCCTTTAACCCGGACGTGACCATCACTGCCTTAGTGTTGTAAGCATTGAAAATTTAAATAGTAATGTAAAAGAAGAAAATACCCGATTTGATTGAAGAATAACCAGTCTAGAAAAGTAAATGAGGCCTAAAGTTTGGAGATGCCTGTTATAGATACTTTCGGCAAATTTATGTAAAATGAGTTAATTTGAGACCAACAAAAATATAAGCTGTAATAAAACAAAGATCAAATTTGACCTACTCCATTTGCAACTAAACCCTTTTTGGTCATAATACGGCAGCAAATCCAAAAACAAAAGAAACCTCCACTCGAAACAAATCTAAAAACCATTCTAAAAAACAGCCCGTTCTGCTTTATTTACATCGAAGTGCGAACTGCAAATACGAAAGGAACACAATTAACCCGACTCAAAAAGGCTATTCTGAATCCGATGGTAAAACTTTTGAATAGGATTGCAACCGAAAAAAAGACCACACGATAAAATGTACCGGTTTTCCGAGCACTTAATCCGAGCACGGATTTACGGTACGTCAGAGGACATAGGTTGTGTTGCGGCAACACGATTGAACCTTAAAATCGAGCACCGTTTGTTGTGTGATTCGACGATTTAAAATGGATGATGGGGATTTTATTCCGATAAGATTTTATGGACAGTTATAATAATTGTACTTTTTATGTTTTGTTTTGTAAAATATGACCATAGTAAACTGTCGTTTAGCAAAAGAATAAGTACTTATAGTAAGAATAAACTAACGATCACCACCTAAAATGTTTAGGAATATTACAATACTTGGAATCTCTCAAAGCATAACACGGATTTCTACAATAGAATTTGGTGAATTCGTGCGATCTACCGTGCATGATAACGTCAACATTGTCCAAGACATGTGGTTAATGCGGTCCGTCTGCAGAATACATAACGAACGTTCAGACGCAGTGATACATAGGTGGACATTCTGCTAGTGGCAGAGAGTAACCTGCGGATCCGTACATACGAGGAATAACTACACTCAACTAATTTGCGGTTGCTCACGTGTTAAATTCGCAATACGCTGTGCCTTAGTTCTAGAAACAATTGTTAATATACTGCTTTTATTCCAATATTTATTGAGCACGAAAATAAACCTTTTGATTAAAATCCCCAGCTTGGCTATATTCGGAAATATGAAGCCGTTCTTTTGAATGCCACTAAACCGGCACAATAACCATTCGCAGAGAAAACAGTCGTATTTCAATTAGGAGTCGGTTAATCCGTTTACTTGTAAAAAATATATTGTTTTCGCATACAAATTGTGTCTTACGTATTTCTAATAAGAGAGAATTTATTTTGTATCCACTCCGGTCTCGAATAAGCTTTAAAGCATGGGTTTAAATTTCAATTTGAGCGTGGATTATCTTGGAAATAACATAGAAATATACTTTCTTAAAATGATGAACGTTACTCCGCTGGGACCTAACGAATTTGCTGGAATAATTTAGAGTTGGAACGTTCCTTTTATGCAAGTTTATGTAAGAATTTAGACATTGTATTTTCTAACAGAATAACAATGTTAGATATCGCTAAATTCGTTATCTATGAAGACGGTTCTATCTTCATGTAATATAACGGTTTTTCGTCTACTCGCCTACCTTACACACATTTCTTTGCAAAACAGGATTTCACTAATAAATTGAATTAATGTTAAAAGGACCAAAACAAAGAAGCTTGGTCACACCCTCCATCTGTTACGGGAACCAAAATAAATTGGCTTACCTTTAGGTTAACCCAACTTGACCGATCAGAATCAATTCACGTAGATCGTAATTGCACATAAGTAAATTAAAGTTTACTTCAGGTTTACGATCAGGTGGGCCGTTGGCTCGTCTGCCTACATGGCAATAAAAAAAATACTTTATGGAAACTTCAATTTGTTCAAATGTTCTTTTTGGTAAAACATTTGTTATTGTGTTGTATAAATACTAAAACTTGTAATTATATTAGTGACCGAATCACGCATTGAAGTTCCAACTCGATAAACGAACGTTAGCTGGGATTAACTAGAAATAATTAAGAAATTAATTATCCAAAACAACTGTAACATTTTGTTACATTCAAATAACAAAATAAATAGCAACGATGTCAACATAATTAAAGTAACAGGATCGATACAGTTAGTTAACTAATATGTACAGTTTAAATTGCTTTTAGCTGGAAAGCGTGTGTGCACGGCAAAGGTAGTAGTTAAGAGCACTCACGATGCACTTACAGTTACGGTATCAGTTAATTTAGACGATTGGTGGTCTTTTGAGACACGAACTCCACTGAAACTTACGACTGAACTTTGTTAATTGAAGCACAGAGTAGCTGTGTAGTTAATGTGCCTCATTCCCAGTCATTGTATGTAAAGTAGTAAAGTAAGAAGCTCTTTGGGATTACTAAACAATTTAAAAAAATAATTAAAAAGTTGATAAATTTAAATACCATTGAAAATATTTTTTATTAAGGCATTAAAGCACACGACAATTTAAATCCACCTCAAAAGAACAACGTAATTGAAAAGTTTTTTCTCTTATTCAACTTGACACGAAGAAAAACCGAGGTAGCGGTTGAATAGTTAATCTGAAAAGTCAATACTCTGCGGGAAAACAGCTTTATTAAACGAAGAAAAAGCTAACCCATAAAAAGTGGTGCTCGCCGTGTAGAAAAATGCAAGGCTTTTATTCGCTATTACGATATTATTTTCAATTTAAATCTCGTTTCTATTACGGGAAAAAATGTAAAGTAATATTTCCTTATCCATTGCGCTTTAAGTTAAAGGCTTTTTTGTAATAGTCGAAACGTTTGCAATTGTCCCCCGGCTCGCTGGATTGATGACTACGCTAACGTACAACAATGGATCATTGTTGCAGGGTTTATGTGACGGATCACAGTTCAGCACTTTGGGGATCTACGTTGACTTTTACCCTCCACATAATTTCCGTTTCAATTTTCACTGCCCCAACCTTTAACCGTATTTATCATGCGTTTTATAAGGTCGCTTTAAAACGTTGTTAATTGGCTCTGAATTGTACGAGTTTTTGAGCTCATTCTCGCGATAAGTCAGGTGATTTGTTAACTTTTGAAAGCATTATTGGACTCATTCTGGCGCGATAAGTGTAAGCGAAAATTAGTTAAGTACTGACGGTTATACGGCAAGTTTTACACGCGAAATATTGATTTCCATTACGTCTACGTATTTGCGTCGACTTAATAAGCTAGTCGGGTGAAATTATGGAATACATTAAAAAAAGACAATCATTGTACGACATGGTGATCGAATGTGTACATTTAGCCCTCGGCATTGTGATTCCGTTTTCGGGGGAGGGTCACAATCGAGCTTTTGATAAGGGTAGGGACGTGCCTGTTGGCGGAACGCACGAAAAATACACATTTCGAATTTAAAATAACTTTATCGACCAAGAATTTTTGCAAGACAAAAGAAACGTATCAATGTTCTGAGAATGTTACGATTTTCTAGTCCTTTTAGGGTCGGTCTTACGCCGCTCTTATTGAAATACAGAAGTTATACTAACTTTTTTGTTCCATGAATACTTTGTTTGCACTTTATAACTGTCCCAGTCCAGCTTGGGACTCTTTCGTGGGAAAATAAAACTAATTACAAAAACATTTTAAACTGTGACTGTTTTAATCTTGATCACTGAGTTTCCGGTACCGAGCGTGAAGAATCTATAGTATTGACGTTTACAGTGACGCAGGTGCAATTTGCTAATAGCCCAGACCACCTCTCTCCTATTAAATGGTCGTTACAGAGATTAACACTGAATAAATGCTATACAGAAGAAAAAGTTGTCTACCTCGTCCCAGCACACTTTTCCTACTAACTACCTATGTGTGTAAAAGATACGCATTTTTTTAAAGATTCGCACATCCTAAAAAATATGCCAATGTTTCAACAAAAGCTGCATGGATGTAGAGGTAATCTGACAGCCAAAATATAGGGCTCTATCGACCCTTTTAAATGAGCCTTTCCTCGATGGGTCTACGAGTTTTCGTTCACAAGATAATTTGCGGGGGGGATTTAATTTTTTGCTGAGGAGGAGGAAAGTACACCCCCAACACTTAGTGTTTTAAAATGGACATTTCGTATCCGCGAGAGCAACATATATTATATTCATGAATTACGATTTGTAAATACAATATCTTCTGTATTATTCCACTTGCCTACAAGTGTATTAATAGCTTGAATCTAATCTCTGATCTCACTAATCGTCCATTAAAACAGACCGATAGATGAATCACCAGGATACGTTTGTTTTGCACTAATGTATTTCTAATGCCATTCAATTTGATATCGTTTTTAAAAAATCATGTTCCTGAATGGTCACGTGGGTTCATTCGTCGTTGACCTGATTCGGAGTTTAGAGTTTCAGGAGTATAAAATTTACACTATTATATCAAATTTCATTTTTACTATTAGATTTCAAAGCTGTATTTATAATAATACCTATTTGTTAATTCCTTGTAGGTAGTTTTCATACAGAGGAAATCGTATGGTATAAAAAGTTATTCAATCACCATGTATAGTCTTGTTTAGATATTGAATAAATACTCCAAATTTTAGTGCTTAGCAGAATTTGTCGCTCACAGTTTTTGATGAAGTGTCCAAAAACAAACCTAAGATGGTGTTTTTAGTAGATGCCTACACAAGAGAGGTTTATGCCAAAATGAAATCATTTATTTTCAAAGTCGATGTGGATACACATTCCTTTGAATGTCAAGACAACGTATGAGCGATGGTTACTATTTCTGTCTTTTTATAAGGGGTTCAGATGAGACACCTGATCGGGCCACTTACCATCAGGTGGGAAGTATGCTTGTTTACCTATGAGTGTTTTCAATTTCGTTCATGTCGATCTGACTATAGGTTGTTCTTTAAACTTGAAATAATCAAAGAAACATATTTATTTTATTCATTAACTAGGAATAAATTATAAACGTAATATTGTTTGTCTGGATACATTTTGTCGGTGAATACTCGATTGTTATGTTGAAAACTTTTCAAACTTCTTGTTTAAGTTGAAATGTACTTCAGAAGTTCAAGTGAATAGTTAATGAATAAAGTCGTTCTTATAAAGTACTTTAATCATTAAAACTTTACGTTGTATATACACATGTGTATGATAATGATTAGATTAGAAAGTTTTTTAATTCCATCTATTAACGTTAATCAGAAGTTAAAGGTTTTTGATGAAAAATATCACAAGATATTTGAAGATGTATCATCAATACATACTATAAAACAAAGTCGATTTCGCCTGTCTGTTCCTATTAGGAATGTAACATTAGAGCAGATATCTAACTATCATAGTTTACTCACAATAACCGCTTTTATGTTCTAAATTATCCGAAGTAAGAAATAACGTGAATTGAGAATCGTTATTTTAATCCTTATCCAAATTAGCATTATATTATCCAGCTTATTAATGTAGAAGTAAAATACTTTTTGTTTTATTCCAATCGGACTTTTCATTGAGAAGTTATCAACGAGTATAAAACGCAATGAAAGACCCAACGCGGGCCGCGCAAACAATGTCGCGACCACATTGCAACACACTGTTTGAACCCCTTTGTGATGCAGACGAAGTTGCGTGGGGACATTTAGTATAAAATAAAATAAATAGATTACAGTCAGTTGCAAGGTTTTTTACTCACTATAGTAATATTATAATATTGGTATGAAATTATGAAATATTGTGTATAAAACTCATTTTAATCGTAGCTCAAAAAGTAGTTGTTGTAAAAGATGATAAAAATTAAGTACGTAGGATGAATCACCTTTTAAATAAAAAAATGTTTTTGCTATTTGGCCAAAAATAAGTCTACTGCAATAATCGTATAAAACGTTATTCCAACATTAACTGATTATTCAGTATATTTTATTTCGAATCGATGAATTAATTATACGATCCGGTGCGTATATAACTTTTGATCCTTTATTTTTTAATTTACATATATCATTCATGGCCTCATATTCCTACGAAGATACGTCATTCGTTATTTTTTATAAGCGGTGTGAACCAAAACCCTTTTTTATAGCCTGTAGTGCTTTCCGCCAAGTTCTATAGTCTGCGAAATCAATACGCTATTTTTATGTTGAAAGTTATCATCATCAACTGTTGATTTTTTTGTTATTTACTTTCTACTATTTCTTTTATAACTCTACAATCTAAGACGTAACAATTACTTAGTATCAACACAGGTATTAATTACCTTTTAATATATTTTTTGTATAAAATTTAAATGCCATCCGTTAGTCTCGCTTAAACTCGAGAACTGCTGAACAGATTGGGCTTATTTTAGTCTTGAAAATTTCCGGGAAGCCCAGGGAAGGTTAGACAGACCGAAAACTTATGGGAACACTATTATTTATCCCATCTTATGTGACGCAGAAGAAGTTTTGCGGGTCCACTAGTATCATATAAATAGGTACTTATGTCAAATGTCTTATTCAAACAATGACAAAATACAATATCGGAATTTCAAAATGGCTACAACACCCCATTTCACATTTACACAAACGGATTATCAAATAAATGGGACGAACTTCGTAACTCAATTATACAGCAGGCTTCATACAAATGAAGCATTGTCCGGCGTCCGTGCGAGTGTGCAACCGCACTTAATGAATCAGGGGGTAGTTGCGAAATTCAATAACGGGTCGACCGCGTGTACTCTGCCGCTTCGGAAACCCTGTTCTGTTCGGACATGTTTAATAGTGGTGAGCTATTGTGCTGACTCACTTTGATGCACTGAGGGGAATGATTGCTAGTGTTGTTAGCCTTGTCAGATGAGTATCGTTCTACAAATTTCTGTACAGTGTTCGTTTTTCGTTTCAAGTCAGAGTTGTTTCAGAAAGTTTTAGACATCCTTGTTACATTAAATCTGTGACTATTTTTTTTTGTTGTTGGTGAAAATCACCGGATCCCCACTCTCCCAGTGTGTGGGGTATGTGGGAGTTGAACCGCACTAAGACTTCCAACCGTTCATACTCGCGTCCGAACCCCGGCTGAGGCCAGAACCCAGCACCGGGTTGTGCGGGACGGCGCTACGCGTTACGCGCTCGGCTTTCTTTACCGTCGCGCCGCCCCCGATAGTTATGGCTTAGGTGTTATTTCTTAACATACATTTATGAACAATAAAGCTAAAAACTAAACAGCTATTACTAAATATACTAAAAAGAGGGAGAATCAATTGCCTGTACAATAGTGAATAGACTGTGTAGCTGTGTTTGAGCTAGTGCCAGAAATTTTGATAGATTGCTCATCTCTAATTCCATTACAGCACCTATCTATAATAGTTTGGTTTCATGTAGATCCGGCCCTTTATGCAACGTGGTAATCGATTTTAGCAATATGGACATGTGCTAGTTCAGTTAATGGGATGTGTGATGGCTTAGCTTGATGTTGACAGAATATCAACAGTGAATTTAATGAAAATCGAACACCATTTTAGCCGAAAACGGAATATTGATGATAGAGTTTGCAAGTGAAATGTTAATTTTACATAAATATATTTATCGTTAGTTTGCATAGTGTTTGTGTTTCGTATCTTAGTATGAAATTGGATTAAAGGTAATTCGCATCTGCCAATATTTTCAATTGTAATTCCAAAAAACTTTACTTGTCTATTAATATTAATTTATAATTCAGATAACGCCAAATCATTTCAGTTACGTACAGAATTATAAATAGACTGCATGAATATAAAACGAGAGAAAAAAATGTAATTCAGATTAATCATCTCTCAAAATTTTCATTATAATAAATACTGTCACTGTAATATAATGATAACCATGAAGATACAAAAAATACGATGTATTACATTTTCATAAAGATGAAAACACACGACAAAGTTGCTAAATCAAATACTGTTTGTAAAACCATTAAGCTTATGAATGCATTTATTTTCGGGTTTATGTTGAACATTAAGAATTGAGCACAAAGTCATTGAATGCTCTCGGAAAGTGAGTCAAGACTCGAGAATCATTTGCGCTGTCAGATGTTATCTCAATAACCTGTACGCATTCAGATATTAGTGTCTAAATGTAATGGTTTTGTGATAGACAGCTTCAAGTTTTGGAAAATTATTGCAGAATGCTTATTGACTATTGGCCTATACTATTCATGGATTGATTTTCTAAGATTTTTGGCATATTATAGGCAGAAATATTCCCACGAGTTTGGACGCGTAGGATACAAAGTTTGTAGAGAAAACCATGAGAAGGTAACACACAGTGCTTCATATAAGTTCATATTATAGCGATGACAATATATTATTATTCAACCTAAAAATGAGTCGATATGAGTTTGAATCTCAAATGTCTCACTTCAATAATCGAGCAGTGTTGGAACAATAGTTTTATTTATTTTATGCCTAATTTTCAACTACTAACCAGTGCTAGTTTCGTTCGAAATAAATATAGAAAAATATTGCTCAGTATACTATGAAACTAAATCCTTGAGAACAATTTAAAGACCAAACAAAATTGTTTCTATTAAGTTTGACTGAAAACTTGTCCGCCCTAAACTTTAACAGTAAACGTACAAACACAACGCATTGAAATGAACAAAACGCTCCGATAGACGCGTCCGACGCTCACACATGATTATTATTTCCACAATACGCTCTGTTCAATTTCTGCATGAAATAATCACACTATTACTATTATTGTGCGGTCTGAACAAATGTGCACCGAATGGAACGACAATGGAAACAAAATGGCGGACGAAAATGGAGTCGTTTATTTTAAGTTGTGTTTTATTATTTCTAGTTCTGTTTTACGATTTCGTTTTATTATTACGAGCTTTTATTTAATTTGTATTTGTGTTTGTTCGATTGGAATTCCGCGAGATAAATACAAATTTTACCAATTACGATTAAGGTATTTGCAATAATTAGTTGGTTTGGAATATGGTCATAGGAAGTGTATAATGGAATTTAATAGCATCAAGATGAACTCGATGTCACTAATTTATATTCTACTTAAACATTATTAATGTTATCTTTACCAACATACGTTGTTGTAGAACAAGAAAAAGTAATTATACCAATTATTTTAACTAACTACTAAGACGGCTATGAAAAACCAACACCATTCACTCCAATATTGAAAACTCAACCCTCTAAAAAACAGAACTTTACTTTAACTTTTCGAAGCCAAACTAAAAAGTGCATCGTCAAAACAAACTTCGATTGCTTTCCGTCGGAGCAAGTTTTGTTGGCTCGAGTAGTAAACGACCAACGCTCTATTATAGAAGTCCGGAAGGTGCCCTCGGAGTACGCAATCGAGTTCACTTGACTGCTTGTACCTACAACGCTCCCCCGCGCTTTTCGACAGACATTAAATTTTACTTGCACTCGTAAAAGAGAATCTTATTTTTACAAGAGTCTCTTGACTGACTTTGAAAAATATAACGGGAAAATTATATTTTTGAACAGATGTTGTCAACTTAGGGAGTTTTTATAAGCTTTATAATATTATATTCCAATGGATTTACCTATGTAAGTTCGAGTGGAATTTGATCAACTGCCCTGTTTCTGCTAAAACTTTCCATGCATATCGCGTGACAATACATTAACAGAATACAATTGAGCTGATCTGATGAAGGATTCGGAAAGTGGTATAGAAGCTAGCATTTTACTTCTATTTCTAATAAATTTATTACGTAGTCATTCTGATTATATTTCGTTAGTAATTCGTAAATTAAATCAATATAATAATACTATATAATATACTATACTACTATATTTTTGTTCTATATTCATGTACGATGATTCTCGACATTTCTCTTTAAATGTAACCCTCTTTTTTTCTGCTGTTTCATTTTTGGAAACGTTAAAATGTTTTTTCCAGATTTAATATAATCCTTGATCCGACAGTAATTATTATTTATAATCCGTGTTTTGTACAGTTTCTGAGAAAGTGGTGACGAGGTGCATTAGCTTTAGTTTTTATGTTTTTATTTATAATCTTCTGGACAAGCCGAGAAACAATTTAGATTATTATTTTAACAAATTATTATTATGCCAATATTCGAAGGAAGTTTCTGTTAAAAATATGACCAGTGTAATTCGAATGCGTATGGCCTCCTGTTCAAAACATATTGTAAAGTATATTATGCCAACACCAGGGATGTTAACATTTCGGTAAAGTAATAACCTTTTTAGCAATTCGTCTACTAGTGGCTTTTAAATTGAAAGAACGAACGAAAACATACAGTGATACTAAAGTCATTAAATATTAAAATTCAATTTCAACAGTATCTTAATGTAGATTGCGGTTATTAAGCTTGAAATTTCAAGTCATCTTTGAGTAAATTTCATACTAAACATAACTCGCACACATTCCACTAACATCAACTCAAGCTCCTCCTCAATAAAACTACGTAACAACCCAATTACATAGTTACATTGCATTTCTTACACACATCGTTACTGGAGACTCAAAAACAAGTGGGCATCAAGAGATCCTCATTCCGCACTTTACAGAAACCTCACGTTCTACCGATACACTAGACTGAATATATTTTCAAGAAATGCTCCAGAAATTTTCCTTTTTTGCTTCGATATTTGCGAGACACGACTGTGTATGACAATTCCCTTTGTATTTTGTGCATTCGACCGCAACTTAGAGAAGATATCGCGTAAAAATAAACGAGCCTACAGTCCTTTTGATTACCCATATATAACACTATAACCGCAATCAAGTCATATATAAACACAACTCAATTCACATTAGTGAGAATATTCTAGAAACACACGACTGCACATCAAGGGTTTCTATTTAAACGAAACTTTTGATCACGTGTTAAGCTCTTGTGTGATGTAGAGTTTGTGCATCGACTTAGTGCAACATTGTGTAAAATATAAAGTTTAATTAAATTACCTGTATGTTTTGTTATTGTTAAAGTTTACATTGTGGAGTTGAGTTTGTGTTTGAGTAAATTGTTACTTTTGTTGTTCTAAGTTCTCTTTGTTTTAATGTGTGTAATAATACTTATGATTATAATTCAATAAGTACATACGTTTTGTGTTAATATTAAGCACAATGAATAAATAGTGTTGGTTGCTAGGATTATTAATACACATGAACGTTTGGTATTTCAAATTAAATTTCCGATCATGGGCATTACTGAAATTAGGGATGTTGCGAATGTCGATTTTTGGACATTCGCGAATGTGAATGTTGACCTTTCAAACAAAAAGTTCAAGGTTTTTTAATGACAAGTCAACTGTTTCTTCCAAAAGTCATTAAAATTTATAGGTACTACAAAATACCTATATTTTACCTGTACTGTTAGAGAAACTACTAGATATATATCATACACTACTTAGGTATATTTTTTTTTAAGTGGGTATGAAGTTTGGATAATTTTAAAATAGGTAATATTAAAGCATACTTATTTGGATAATTTAGATTACTCTATAAGAGAATGACAATACGTTCTAATAAAAAGATATTACAAAAATTAAAATAAGAAAAACACAAAAACTACCCGTTACATCTTTATCAAACTTAAATGAGACAATTTTAAAAATATCAACTTTCTAACAAAAATAGACATAGATCATGAATAGAATCTGTGCCTTTAACTAAACTCAGGTAATGCTATCTTGAGACTTCGCTAGCAATAAACATAGACACGTATTGATTGCTTGTCGCTATTGAGGTCAGTGAACCCGACTTTTTGGGGTTCAATTTCTGTTTTGGACGCCATGTCTTTAACATTTAATCTAAACTCTAATGATTTAAAAATATTTTACTAGTTTTTAACTGACTTCAAAAAGCTTTAGAAGGGAAGTCGAAACTCATGTTTTTCCTACTCCTTCTATCATCTTCTGATTAAATTCGTTGCGGGGTCCAAGACAAGTTAGTTTTCCCTCGGGTTTTCCTGGGCTTCACTGCTCAGAATCATTACGATGGTTGCCGCTGTGGATCCTGGCTACACAGGAGTTACAGTGGTGGGAGTGAGAGGTGGGCCAATACCCGACAAATGACTTCGAAAAGCCACACATCTGATTTCATATTATTATATTCTTTTACTAAAAAAAAGCTGCGTAGGTATGCGTGTCATAATATATGCCCAATTTAATAGTCCTAAATTAGATTAAAACTGGTAAAACTTATTGTTGAATTGCAGGGTTATTCCCTAACGTAACTGCAATCAATTTCTCGCACGATTTTTTTAAATAAAAACAATCGACATGCAAGTCCGTGCTACCTCCACCAAATAATCGTTAATACCTAAACTAAATCAACAAAAACGAATTTTAAATCCTTTAGCATTGTGCTTATTAAGCTCGGAATATTTATTTAACAGAATTATAGAGAACTAGGTGACCCACGCAACTTCATCTGCGTCACAGAAGGATAGCAACATAGCCTATAGCCTTCCTCGATAAATGGACTTTCCAACAGTGAAAGAATTTTTCAAATCGGACCAGTAATTCCTGAGATTAGCGCGTTCAAACAAACAAACAAACTCTGCAGCTTTATAATATTAGTATATAATATTATAAGCATAGTAGGTACGTTTTAATAAGGTAAGGTTACCAGTTATTTCATTACAGTTAGCATCCCCTGGTTTCGTGGGCGTGGTTCTTTTATAGGTTTCGGAACCACTTAACACAAAGTGATAATAAATGGTTGCCGTTGTGGCCGTTTATGCGTTTTTCGCCGTAAATATACGGTTTCGTGGTGATCATTTTTTAAGTGGACGAGGAACTAGTTTAGGAAAACTAATGTTTTTCTTATTAGAACATAGATAGATTACTTATAATAATAATATTAGCATGTTGGTTTTAATGACAACAAGAAGGTATGAAGCTTATTGAATGTAATAATGATATTAATTATCATATTCGACAAACCTAAAATTCACTAAAGAAACTCCTCAAGGGTAGGTCGTAGACGGAGGCCTTCAGTGTCTTCTGATATTGCACTTACAATCAGACAGCCCGCGGACTCGTATACCTACATGACAATCAAAAAATAGACTTTAATACCTTTAAAAATTCGGTCCGTAATTTATCCAAAATGAACTAAAAATCACCATCAAATTCATTTAAATAATTCGTCATACTTCTCGCCTCGCTAGATTGATATCATCGTAATATGAAAATTAATATTTATTCGCCGGCGCTGTGCAGGGGTGCAGTTTTAATTACAGGCTAATTCAACGATAAATAATTCATATGGGGTGTCTTTGTGTCAGAGCCAATTTGCAAGGAAAATTTACAGTATTAAATATATTATATATAAAAACTTTTCATGTTTTTAATGCATTCAAATTTTAATTGAAATAAATTATATTTTTTAACTTTATAATACTGCTGGGCTTAGGACTCCTTAGCCGATGAATGTGGTATATTCCACTATGCTAGCTCAATACCGGTTCGCCTATCTTCGAAGGATTTTTAAATCGTCCAATATGCATGTTTCCTTTTTTCCTCGCGAAATATTATTCCTTCACCGTTTTAGCACATAAATATTTTTTTCAAATGCCACAACGTCTTGATCACAACTCTTATTCTTAGAGACAGTTTAGCTCCGTCTACGTCGCACAGTGAAGTTACTACTCCTGTTTTTTTTTATACTGATCATAAATATGACAATATTTATTCTTCCTTACATTTTTTGGACTGCCACAAATAATTTGAGACCAGAATTAGCCAAATCAATTCGGTCGAGTTTTAGCAAGACTAACGAACAGTTATTATTTTTTATATACATAAAACGATTTTATTTGTAAATCGTTATCACAAAAACTTCAAACAGAAGCATAACTAAACTTCTCTTTCATTGTTAAATTCTTTTGTCCGAAATATAATTTTATTGCTTAAACTTTGTGTCCAGATTACAATGAAAAGTTCGATAAGCTTTCCTTCTGTCCTGTATTCTGTGTCACTCATCAAAGGCTGGATGTGGCTGTAACGCGCTCGTCTGCGGCATAACGTTGTTAAAGCGTTTAACATAGTTAATCCGAGACGAGCTCCAGAGCCGTGCGGTGTCGCTCTATCAGCGCTAGCTAAAGGATTCATTAGGCGAATCATGGCGCTTTACAACGGGAGCCAACATGATGCCTAATGTTTTTTTCGAAATTGTGGCGGACAAACAGCGTGCCAGATCCTGAATTGCGCTATCGATGTTTGCAATGTTCGGCGATATATATGCAACATCTAAAAAATCTATTACCGTGGCCTATACCAGCTCGACCTGTCGTAGATCTCATAGTCCACTGACACCAAATTGGTGATCCCGAAATAAATCATTGCAACTATAAGTCCATTGCTAGAATAGGCTTCCCTCAAAAGGGGAATGGAACAACCAGCCAGTTGGTTGTCTTCATCAAGTATTTTCCCGCGGCTTCGGCCAGTTTGTTGATCCACTGAGAGAAACCAGCACCTTGTAATGTCAGTAACAACACCAAATCAGTCTATAGACAATTATTAATGACTAAAAAAAAATCCTCTACGTCATATAAGACAACTATTCCAGTTTTTTTTTAAATTTGCCGATGATAACATTGTAAAAAAGTATTTGGATTTCTTAAGGATTATTAAATTGTCTTTACCACTTAAAATTAACGTAGTTTCTTGATGTTTTAGTTCGTTGCGTCGAATGCTCCATGCGCCACCATCAACCGTTGTTAATGGATTATCGGAAATAGATTTCCATGTCAATTATCGTCTGGAGACAAATGAACGCTCCTTGATTGGAATTCCTGCATACCGATTGCGAATTCAACCCGATATTGTAGATATTACGCATAGTTTGAATATTAGGTTATAATGGTTTGTCTGTGGTATTCAGCTGCCGTATTGTATCTAAAATGGGTTATATTTTGTGATACATTTCATTTCAGCGATTTCAGTCGCTCTCTTTTTTCGACAAAATATCGTGAAAAATGTAATATTTTTCTGTCTGCTTATCTGTCTATTTTTTTCTGAGTATGAAACGGTTGGACCGATTTCGATGGGACTTTTACTAGCTGATAGCTGATCTAAACAACTTCATGCAGACAGCTGGACAAGCATTACGTCTACTTAAGATGATTGATACATAATTGGTTTCTATTAAGAGGTTTGAGATAACTAAACAGCTATTATCAATTCAAAAGTAGATATAGTTTGAGGTTATTTTTAGTAGTCTAGTTACGATAGTCAGTGTTCTGTTTTAATATTTCAGGCCATCTACGACATGCTGGGCGCCTGCTCGAGTGACAGGCCGGCTGACTCTGCCGAGGAACGCGCCAAGAACATCTTCGCTAAGATGGACGAGAACAACGACGGGCAGCTGACGCAGGACGAGTTCCTCAAGGGCTGCTTGCAGGATGAGGAGCTCTCGAAGATGCTCGCGCCCTAAGCTGGCGAAGGGAGCGTTAGTTCTCGATCCTGTCCACCTCCCCTATGTACCCTGCGCAAACCGGCGGCGAACCCAGTGCTCACACGACAGCTAACATCACTCAACACCAATATAAAATACAATCTTAGTGCGCGTGATTCGTATTGTTTGTTTAAATATAGCTTCGCTGTCGTGTGATCACGGCGATTTAACGTAAGTAGGGCCGCGATAATGACGCGTCGGCCGCGATCAACGAGTCCCACGTGATTCTAGTGCACCTTTATTTGTTCAACATCCGATCTAAATATGAAATCGGCCGAAATGTTGCGTTCGCTCGAATAAACAGATGCGAATCGGTTGATTTTGCTCGTGTTTGATCTGCAATCTTCGAACTGCACTAAATCTGCGGATCGGCAACTGTAAGAGCAGCTGTTATTTCGGGGCCGGCGCGTATTTTAAATGCTTTTGTCGTATTTTTGACTCTAAATGTTAAAAACATTGTATTTAAGTACTTATTATCGATGTAACGAATTTGATGTCAATGAATTTTGAAATGTCCGTTTCTCTCTTCTGTGTAAATGTGTGACTTCGCTGTCGGATTGTCTACTCAGCTAATAATTATAAGTATTGTGTCCGTATAAATCACATTTTAGACGACCTTATTATTCCCTAAGAAGCTCGATCACTAACGATCTAATTCCTATGACGGATTTCTTTATCTGCACGGTATAATGTCAATCTTAAAATTTTACAATTAAGATATAGTTTAGAGTAGCGTACAGAATAGATCAGATTGTTTAGACGAATCGGACGCCTCACGTCGGCAGTTCTCTACACCCACACGGTCTGGTCACTATGTAAGGTTAGGTTACGTAATATTATTAACCGCAGTATTTTACATATTTATCTAATCACTAATATCAGTATTTGACATTATAATATCATTGTTCGTCAGGGATCTCCGTTTGCAAGAGTAGTTTGAGCTTCTTATAATTTCCACGCTTGAGTCTGTTCACTTTCTCATGTTTGTGCCTTCTAGTTCTTTGTAAATATGTTCTCTTTAGTTTCCTTAAAATAATTTATCTCTTCAATGTATATTAATTGAGGCCAAATAAATACCAAACAGAGTTTCAAGTTACGCCTAGTCTTATAATTTAGTATGTTTTTAAGCATTTGTGTCATGTTTCATGAAATAAGTGTCGTAAGGGTCGCGATATTCATTTATTTAAGGTTTATTTAGGTTAGTTTTCAGTGCGTTTTTCAACAGATTGTGCAGAAAACTTATAAAGATTAATTATGCACTGAAAATGTAGTACCGTGTTGTTTAAACATTCCATGTTTCGCGCGTTGTGTAGTTAATAAGTTCTTTTGGCTGTTTCTCGTTGTTTTCACAAGATGGAGTTAGATGACTGAATCATGTAACATAAGGGAGATGGGAACAAATTCATTTCGGACCTGCAGGGTTGTCACAGTCGCGGAATCGAATTCGATAACTTTGCTTCGTTAACGAACCTCTTTTCGAGGAGTATTCGAATCCGAATCGATTACGCTATTGTGAAGTGCCCTGCTGATGTTAGCGGACAGGGTTACGGATAACATATCACATAAAAACAATTTACCGAAACCATAAATGGTCGAGTTAGTTTTGGCGCCGTCTGAAATGGTAATAGTGATTTGACATGCTTGTTTTTCTGTGAAACTTTTTGACTTTTAACATGTAAATTGAAAATTGAAATTCCTAAAGAGAAGTAGAACTTAATATTAAGTATGTGTTTCATACACTATTAAATATCTCATGTTTTAGATTCAGTACTGTTGAATAAATTAATATTTTTACATGTTACAAGTCAAATAGAAAACGCGACCCGAAAATAAAACTGTAAGAACGATGAGAACAAAACCAAACAATCTGAAAAGTTTCTTACTAAAAAAATCTTACTATTGTATCTTCAAGGTCAGCCATCAATAAAAATAATTTTAAACAAGAATACCAAACATTATCCGTTCATAGAAAGTACTGGCTAAAACAAAAGTGAGTTAAAAAAAAACGATTTTAAAGACACTTATAAAATATCCTGTGCCTAATACGATAGATAGCAAGAACGTAAATTTGCTTCACAAAAATATTTTCATAATAAACAATTTTTTTTCATAATTACGCAGCTCGTAATAGTCAATACAATTTGAATTTAGATGAAATATTTTAAAACAGACTCTTGAATAAATAAATTTTCAACTTCAAATCTAACAATTTTATAATACCAAGGTTAATAATAATAAATGTTTTACCAAATAAATTTATGGTTGTTGGTTTTGTAAGCATCGTTCCCTTTGCTTCTCTTCTGGGCTAAAGTAAAAAAAAAACTACTTTTTTTTCAATAAACAGCCAGTTCATGTTCTAAATCTCAAATCTTAGCTTTACGTACTTATTTAATGTAATATTATTTTGACAATGTGCCATTTCTTTTACGCCGTGTCTACATTGTTATGTATACTGTTTATTATTTGTGTAGAAACGGCTTTAATTTTAGATTTAAGTTTTTTCTCGTATCATTTGTGATTGTGAAGGTACAACTCTGTCATCGTCTAAACGAAGTTTTGTTTGAACTTGACCCAAACTTGCATGAAAATAAACCCGATTATAATCTATACAGCTATTGACAGTAGAAAATGTATAAAAAGTCATGAAAAAGCGATTTTCGATCACTACATCAGCTGAAAGCCGCAGAACTGGTGACAAATTTCAATTAAATTTTATTCTTGTTATATTCATTTTGCATAGTATGGCAGAGTCGTTCCCTTGATATAATACATATTATAGTATTTAGTATTTCTATATCTAGGATGCTTCAGCACGTCTATATTACGCTGTTTCAAATACATTGTACTAGTCTAGAATAAGTTTAATATATCAATGTAACTAGCTGAGGTAGACGCACAATACTTAACGATCAATTCTGTAGTAAAGTTTAGTTAAAGCACTTAGACTAATGATCTTAACCTTTGTGGATCTCTGTCGAATATCATTTCTTGACAAAACTGTATTTCAAAATTGTAGTTTAAATTTTTTCCCGCGATTTTATGATATCCTCTTTGCTTAGAAACAGCGTTTTTGACTACATTCGAGAATCTCCAATACTTTTCACGTTATACTCATTTAAACATTTTTTTATATGTATTTTCAGCCGCATCTAGGCATTTAGAATTTAGATAGGCACTATGTAATAGATATCATTGTTATCTGTCTCCTTGTCTATTAAGTAAATCATTTTCTAACAATCACTTTTTTCCTATACATTTATAAAATATAAAATACAAAAATAACTTCCATTATTTTATCGTCATATTATTTATTTATTTTTGTTTTGAGCGCACAAGGAGCTTTATTTATTTCAATCAATTAATAATAATTTATAATTGAAAAGTGGATGAGCGATTTTCACCCATCCAATAACCAGATTAATTCAGTAAAAAAACAATTTCTAAATTACAACACGATCCTTTGAAAAACTTGTCAAAAAAAAAGGATTTAACTAAATACGTTTTATCTTATTATTTTCTTCATACATACTCATTCTATTACTAAAAAATAAATTAAATTTTTCAACAGATAACGCTCGAATGATAAATATCTATTATATCGTGCCTATTATTATAAAAAGTTTAAATCAAATAGTCTTTAATATTATTATAGTTTTATTAATAATAGTCTTGTGTAATGGTCTTTTATTATTATAAATTAATTTATACCAACTTTTTCACTTCTTTTTTGAAATAAATAGATAAAAACATTTCAAAAATATGTCATGTGTGAAAGTCAATCTTCCACGCCAATTAAATCGTATGTAGTTTATTTAAATAAAGAACATAGCATAATTGCGTCATTTCTCAAAACAAAGAGGTCCTTACAAAAACAAAATCATTAATAGCTGGCAATCATCGGCAGACTAAAGTAAACCCACAGCAGAACGACACACAGTACTAAATACACCTGATTATATTATCTATAAAAACGAACTGCATTTATTTGACACCGCGGAGGGTAGACTCAGATTATTAAGATCGAAGTTCTAGAAGATTCTAAAATCTTTTGCCCCTTTAGGACTTTACATCGACGGGTCCTTAGTATACTAGTACAACCAACAAAACGACGAAAATCGATTTTGCATAGTGTCTTAATATAGGATTTTTATATCCTGAATTTTTTTCTTTAAAATCCCAATTATTTTCAGAGATAGTGCGTACTAAATTGGTATAAAGTAGTAACAAAGTTACTAAATTTAGAACATTGAAATGGCTCTTCTAGAAAATTGCGTCACTTTTTATGTACAACTCGTCGACTTGAAAAACAATGGTTCCAACTCTATAGTAGAAAGTAGTTATAAAATACAGTAGCAGTTATTCATTTCCTTATTAAATTATAAAGAGCTCCCCTCCGCGGTGTTTCAGCGCTATGCTATTTCTTTTTCAAACGTGGCTTGAAAATAAATATTATAAATTATTATATATATAATATTATTATTATAAATATTATAAATAAATAAATATTAATAGTAGGTAGCGGCCATTTTCAAGCTCCATAGACAATCAAATATTACAGGTCGTAAAAAAATAAATTGCCAGCGAATCAAAAATCTAAAAATAAACTTGAGAGGTGACATGGGACACCCGAATAGAACGAAGTTCCTTTCAAAGATATCTTATATTTTTTTCCTAACGTAACGCGCGATAAGGGACGTGTTTTCAAAGATTTTTATCACAGCGCCATCTAGCGATAATCATATAAAACAAATAAGGAACGTGTTTTAAAATATTTTGATCACAGCGCCATCTAGCGATAATCGTCTAAAGCTAAAAAAGTGTCGTGACAACTTTTCGTAAGATTTTTTTCCGTCTAGCCCCCTTTCACAACGCGCGATAAGGAACTTCGTTCCAATTAACGTTTAATATAAATCTTTAAATGAGTATATATAATTAAAAAAGAAACGTGCACGTGAATACTTAAGGTGTCAAACTTTCGTATCCGTCACTTAAGAGGGAAATTTGTCCAAAATTTCGATGGTCACTCATAATTGTGTGATGGTACTAATCTATAGCCTACTTAAAAAAAAAATCAATAATAATTGAACCCCATCTTCTAGTCTTATTCTCTGTGTCATGTCCCTCTTCGAAGGTTTGAAAATAGTTAATGTTAGGCATTAGGTAGCGGCTACGCAATTACCATTATGGTTTTAAATAGTTCCATCAAAATTAGAGACTAGTTTATGCGATTAGTGCAAACAGCAAAGAAACTTCAGCTTAATATTAGTGTAGATTAAATGTTTTTTTTCATTTTTCCTTGTGCGCAACCCCTTTAATCAAAGTTTTAAACTTTTAAGACAATCTGATAAAGTACTACGTGACGTGAAGAAAAACCAGTTGTCAACGCATAACGGTACAGTATAGTTAATTATTAGTTACAATGAAAACGTTAAAAGTAATGCATGCTTTAAAAAATAATTCGATTTGTCTTGAAATAACAAAAAATATGAACGAAAGAAGTAACATTTGAAAAAAAAAATGCACATCATCTAAATCTAGTCAGATTATTAATTTAGCGATGACGAACGAACAATGCGAAAAGTATCGTATTTCAAACAATAAATAGATATTAGATAATCGAAATCAGTTCAGGAAAACTTTGATTAGTTTCAAAAAAGCTGAGATTTTGTTTTGTGGTATAGTTAGAAAAATACTTACCCACCATCAGCATCATCAGTTATATATCATCCAAATCAGTTCACCCAGGCAACAGTTCTGCGACAACTAACATAAAAGTACAGTCCAATGCTTTCGGAAGTCGAAAGAACAACTTGAAATTTTCCTAGAGCATGTCGTGTCTATTATGAATTTCTAGGAAAAACGCCTTAGCTGAATAATCGAACGGTTGTATTAGTATATTCGTATTGTGAAGTACAAGTGTGAGACGACAAAACAATCATAATGGGTAAACAAAATAGCAAACTCAAGCCAGAAGTGTTGGAAGATCTCAAACAGAACACGGAGTTCTCAGGTAAATATCACTCGATTTCATTATTTCAATTGGTCGGGTCACTGACCTTTATATAACTACCCGCTTAATAAAGTTATTGATAGAAAAACAAATCGGTTAAAGTTAAAAATGTATCAATTCTCGTCTATTATGGTAGCGGTCTTAAAGCACCATCTTTTTTAGCTGATTTTAAGAAATGAACACATTATTGTAAGTGAACGATAATTACAATTTTATTGATTATATTAATTGGGATGTTCACAGACGCAGAGATACAAGAATGGTACAAAGGATTCCTGAAGGATTGCCCCAGCGGACATCTTTCTGTCGAAGAATTCAAGAAAATATATGGGAACTTTTTCCCGTACGGTGATGCAAGCAAGGTATGTAAGGTTAAAATTAAAATTTTGAAATAGTTACGAAATGGCCAAGGAAAACATCGTGAGATAACCTGTATTTCAGAGAAGGATTATAAGTAATTAAAACCCTTGCCAGAAATGTAAAGATCCTAATTAAGCGTTCTATGGCAGTAAGTGGCAGTGACGTGCAGTCAATTGAAGCAAAAATTCAATGCATACATATTCCATCAAATTAAATGAACAACATATAAACTTCTACTTTATATTGTTAGTTGTTTTCGAAGCAGTTAGCGATAAAATGTTATAGAATTTGATTTTTGGTTGTAAAATTGTAAAAAAATATACCTTCATTTTTGCACAATACAGTTCTTCACTAATTTATCCTAATACACTAATTATAATGTAATCCATAGTTCGCAGAGCACGTGTTCCGGACATTCGATGCGAACGGTGACGGTACCATAGACTTCAGAGAATTCCTGTGCGCGCTCAGTGTAACGTCACGCGGGAAACTCGAACAAAAACTGAAATGGGCCTTCTCTATGTACGATCTAGACGGAAATGGCTATATCTCTAGACAGGAAATGCTGGAAATCGTTACTGTAAGTTAAATCTTAAAATATGTTTTGTTCTCGACAGACGTTGTTCTGACTAATGCATTGTTGTTTACAGCTTGAGATAAAGTATCTTAATTCGCATCCAAATTTGTGACTACTATGAATCATTGTGTTTCAGTAGCTCTCATTTAAAGAGTTGTCAATGATAAAATTTAAATGTTCCACACAAACGTTTTCCACAAATCCAGACAATCTATACTAATGTTATAAAAAGTGATAATTATGTGATCTGTGAAGTAATCATTGGATCTACTGAATTAATTAATTAAGCAAAAGCTACGTTATTTTTGATACGCATAAATAAGACATCTAAATTCAAAAATAACGTAACAACTGCACCTTTGTGCGCAAACAATATTCAAAACTCCCTATTGTCTGAGATCCGGCTGCGAAATCCGTTCATTCATAATGTAGATTGATAAGATTTAATTTTTAAGTATTTTCACAGCTAGGAGAAGTCAATTTTCATCGGGTGCCAATTAGAAAATGCCCGCCAGTATTATTAATTAAATTATTATTAATTTACTTTAGGGAAGGCATTTCGTTTACATCGTATGGAAATAAAACCTACACCACTTCACAATAGTGTATTCAAGGGATCTGGAAAGTTATGGTTGCTGCTGATCGCTTAGCCGCAACTTCCAAGTAGCCAGGTGTAAACAGGTATATTTTTGTTCAATCTTTTCGTTTATAATGTACACTCATTTTATTTATACCAAATTAAAGCTACTTTTTTTTTCTTTTCAACTATATAAAGTTGCCTTTTCAAAAAAAACCGCAAATTACAGTTGCCTACCCTAAAAGATGCTAGGTATTAAAAATAAAGTGACAGAGAGCGAGCGCACGACGCTACTTGTTAGACGTTATTATGATAAGATTATTATCCTTCGATTATTATCCTTCTTATGTGGGAGACTTAAATATTACAGTCTCCCACATACCCCACTCGCGGGGAAGTCCGGCGATTTCCTCCCGTCCAAAAAAAAAAAAAAAAGGATAATAATCGAAGGATAATAATCTTATCATAATAACGTCTAACAAGTAGCATCGTGCGCTCGCTCTCTGTCACTTTATTTTTAATACCTAGCATCTTTTAGGGTAGGCAACTGTGATTTGCGGTTTTTTTTGAAAAGGCAACTTTATATAGTTGAAAAGAAAAAAAAAGTAGCTTTAATTTGGTATAAATAAAATGAGTGTACATTATAAACGAAAAGATTGAACAAAAATATACCTGTTTACACCTGGCTACTTGGAAGTTGCGGCTAAGCGATCAGCAGCAACCATAACTTTCCAGATCCCTTAAATACACTATTGTGAAGTGGTGTAGGTTTTATTTCCATACGATGTAAACGAAATGCCTTCCCTAAAGTAAATTAATAATAATTTAATTAATCTATGGCAACCGCCGTGTCACGTCACGTCAAATTTTACAAAAATAAATAAAATTGAAAATTTTACAATAAATATACGGTTGAATTGGTTACACGCATTAGAAAACATCTCAAATATAAGCCCAAGAAAAAGTATCTGAAACAATTCTTTGTGAACAGTAAATAGTGAAAATGTCAAAAATTCCAAACACCAATAAAAATGATGAGAAGAAACGGCGTACGACAATGCCGGCGTGTTGCCACAGCGAGCGCACAACCAACATCAAGTCATGACTCGTCGCTATCGTCAGGGGATGGCATTGACTCCCTGACGAATACCACCGGAACATCGAGCGACCAGGAGCCCCGTGCAACGAGAAGACCTGCACGCCGGGGCCGCCCACCGGTCGGCTTGGGGTCAACGCGCCAACGTGGCTCGTCTACGGCCCCCGCTACCAGTGGTGCAGTGCGCCAACGCATGAGATGGACCCAAGAGTTAAATACAAATGTCATGCGGGCGTACTACAGGGCTACGGAGGGAGGAACTAACCTCACTGCGTACCGTTCAAGAATGGTGCCTCTGTTTCAGGTCTTGTGCCCAACTGTCGACGTCACGGTGCAACGGTTAGCGGATCAGGTGCGGGCCATTCAGCGACTAAAGTTGTTGGATGAGTCTGTACTTGACCGATTGCGCAACGAAGCACTGCCTGCTCCTCCTGAACCACAACCAACACCTGTGGTAAATGTCACCGTCACCCAAGTTATACCACCAACGGAGGAACTTCAGGTGCAGGCATGTGCTAGTATCCAGGACGATGAGCGTTTGAGGAGTGCTCTGGAGGACTCTATACAAGAATTCAGGTTTGTCCCGCCATGCTCGCGGCCACGTTTACCGCGGTTGCCCATGTGTAAACGCAATGTTTCGCTAGTATTGGCCCTGGACTGCATATTAAAACCTTATTTCGAGTCGACTGAAGACCTTGTCGACACCCACTCGATTCTGTACTGCGGTGCGGTTGCTGTCTGTCGCGTGGCAGGGGTAAAATTTCCAATCCCGAACCAGACATACGACATGATGGTAAGCCGCAGTGGCAGTGCAGAATCGAGAGTCGCATAGATGCAGCCAGGACCCTTATAGCGAAGCTCATTTGCTTCCAGTCTGGCAACACGCGCCCACGTGTCATGCGATTTGTTGACCGAGCCTTTGCTGACACCGGTATCAGCAGGAACAATTACATGGAATGTGTTGTCGAGCGTGTTGACTACTGGAAGCAAAAAGTTTGCGCATGGGCGAACCGTATTCGTCGGTACCGAATAAGATCGGAGCGGTACCGCTTGAATAGAGTCTTCCAGAGTAATCAGAAGAGTGTCTACAGAGATTGGGAGGCATCTCGAGGAAGAGTGACCGATGGACACCCACCAGTTGATGAAAACGTAATGACTTCATTTTGGCAAAATATTTGGTCGGTACCCATCGGTCACTCCGAGGGAGTGTGGACGGAGGCGGTCGTGCGCGCGTGTGAGCCTATCAAGGATATGAACACCGTATCCATAACGCCGATTGATGTAGCTTGTGCGGTACGTTCGGCCCCGAACTGGAAAAGTCCGGGACCGGATGGGCTGCACAGCTACTGGCTGAAATGGATACGTAACTCACACGGGCGCATGGCTGCTCAGTTTCAGCAGGCCCTTGAATCGGGAACTCTCCCAGATTTCATGACTTCAGGAGTCACTCACCTGATATACAAATCTGGCAATACCTCGGACCCTAAAAACTATAGGCCAATTACTTGCTTACCAACTATCTATAAGCTACTTACATCCATTCTGAGAAAAAAAAATTCAAATACATATTTCGGCAAATGACATAATGTCACCTTCTCAGAATGGGTGTAAGGTAGGATCCCGAGGTACTAAGGATTTGCTCCTCATAGACATGGCCATTACGCAACAAGTTCGTCGAGGCAGAAAGGGAGTCCATATGGCTTGGATTGACTATAAGAAAGCGTACGATTCGGTGCCCCATTCATGGCTAATGAGAGTTTTAGAGCTTTATAAAGTACATTCCACGCTACGCTCCTTTCTTAGTTCATGCATGGGTCAGTGGTCTACGTTTCTTCGTCAACCAGGACATGTTGGCTCTCCGGCCTCCCCGAGCTTGATAAGGATAAGGCGGGGTATCTTCCAGGGTGACAGTCTGAGTCCTTTGTGGTTCTGTCTGGCGCTTAATCCTCTAAGTACATTACTTGGAGATTCAACGCTAGGCTACCGACTCAAGAGAGGGGGTGAGCCCATTTCACATCTCTTGTACATGGATGATCTCAAATTATTTGCTACTAAAAAACCAGACTTAATATCTTTACTCAAAATAACCGACAATTTTAGTAAAGCTATTGGAATGGAGTTTGGAGTAGATAAGTGTGCGGTCATAGATATACAGAGAGGTAAAGTTGTAAACTCTGAGAGTTTGCAACTTAGCCAGAGTGAGGTGCTTAGATCTCTGTCTGAGTCGGAAACCTACAAATACCTTGGAATGTTCGAAGCTTTGAGTATCGTCGATGCAGATATGAAGCAATCGGTGAGGGATCGGTTCTTCGGCCGCCTGATAAAGGTTTTGAAAAGCCTCTTGTCTGGCGGAAACAAGATCCGAGCCTTCAATGGTTGGGTCATGCCTGTACTGACGTACTCCTTTGGCATTCTAAAGTGGACGCAATCAGAACTGGATGCCCTGGATAGAAAAGTTCGGCGACTGTTGACGGCATACAGGATGCACCATCCACGCTCATCTGTTATGAGGCTGTATATACCTCGGAAGTGTGGGGGTCGTGGCATGTTAAATGCCAAGGATCTGCACAACCGAGAGATATACAACCTTCGGGAATATTTCCAAAAGGTGAATGTGGGTATGTACCGTGATGTAGCAGCAGTCGATAAAGGACTCACTCCGCTATCCTTAGCGAACGGGAATTGGCGAGCGCCGAAGGTGATGAGTGTGGCGGATCGCACGGACGTATGGAAGAGCAAGGAACTACACGGTCGATTCTACCGGGCCCTTACGGGTCCTGATGTAGATCAGTTAGCCTCCGTGGCTTGGCTACGATACAGTAACCTCTTCGGAGAGACTGAAGGTTTTGTCTTAGCAATTATGGACGAAGTTATCATGACGAACAACTACCGCAAATATATTCTAAAGGATGGGACGGTCGACATTTGTCGGGCATGTCACCGTCCGGGAGAGTCTATTAGACATATCGTTTCCGGTTGTTCCCGTCTTGCTAACGGCGAGTACTTGCACAGACATAACCAAGTAGCTAAGATCATTCATCAGCAACTTGCTCTGAAATACGACCTTGTTGAAGCCGCCGTACCTTATTACCAGTATTGGCCTCAGCCGGTTCTCGATAATGGTCATGTAACGCTCTACTGGGACCGATCTATTATCACTGACAGGACTATTGCTGCTAATAAGCCTGACATAGTGATAATAGATCGGGATGCGCATCGGGCAGTGTTGATCGATGTCACCATTCCACATGACGAGAACCTTGTGAAGGCAGAAAAAGAAAAACTGCTAAAATATTTGGACCTGGCCCACGAGGTGACCGACATGTGGCGTGTTGAATCGACCATCATTGTTCCGATCGTTGTATCTGTGCACGGTCTAATAGCGAAAAGCTTCGACCGTCATCTAGAGAAGCTTTCGCTCCCCGGCTGGGTAAAGGGCCTGATTCAGAAGGCGGTCGTTCTTGACACGGCGCGTATTGTGAGGAGGTTCCTCTCTCTTGAGCCCTGACCACTGATGGCTTGGGTCGTAGACTCCGCCTGCAGTGGCCCTCTGTTTTTTATATTGTATTTTTAAATTTATTTTTTTGTAATGTTTTTTTAAAAATATAATGTAAAAAATAAGCTAATAAATGGATAGAGATTTAATTAATAATACTGGCGGGCATTTTCTAATTGGCACCCGATGAAAATTGACTTCTCCTAGCTGTGAAAATACTTAAAAATTAAATCTTATCAATCTACATTATGAATGAACGGATTTCGCAGCCGGATCTCAGACCACTACAAGTTTTCACATTGTTAACAAAGGATAATTCAAATTGTCAACAACGCCATCTATTAACAACTCCTCGAACTAAATTTGCAGGCTATCTACAAGATGGTCGGCTCCGTCATGAAGATGCCCGAAGACGAATCGACACCAGAGAAACGCACCGACAAAATATTCCGTCAAATGGACAGGAACAAGGACGGGAAACTGTCCCTCGAGGAATTCATAGAGGGCGCCAAGAGCGATCCCTCCATTGTGCGACTGTTGCAGTGTGATCCCCAGGCTCAGTGATATACGAAGTACTAATCAGTTTCGAGCATTGAATCACTCGATCTATCCACACGTATGAACTTATTATAATATGATATCACCCTTGTTACTGTGCTTGTAAGAGCTAGTGCGCATTGTGAGCGTCTGTTGCAGATCAGGTCCTTAGGGACCAAGACCCGGTCCTTGGTCGCCCTTATAACATGCTATTCGATTGCTATCGATGCAAAAAGACAGAGACCATTTAGATTTATAGATCGATAAGTGTAGTTCACTTAGTGTCTGTTTAACTGTTCGAACAACGATCGTGATAAAGGGCTGTGAATATGCAACGTTATACAAATTTCTAATTGTCTGTATATTACAAAATTTCCGTTTTATCTTCACGACCCAGTGACTGCCGATATAGCGGTGTTTAGACAAACCAGTGCGCAAATAGTGCTATGACATCACTTCTACGAGGATATTAACTTAAAACAACAATTACAATTTCCTTTTACTATAAAATATTATCAATAACATGATATTAAAAATATATTAAGTTACAAATCCTTCAGCTGAAAAGTTATATCATATGCAGTAGTGACGTCACAGCACTGTATGGGTGATTAGTATATTGCAGTATTATATGATAGAGCTGTAACGAATTAGGCGTTCAAAATTATAGTCGAAAATAATTGGATGTGATAAATTATATGCGACCAAGCACCGGGACATATGCAACGGACTTGTGTAAAATGTTGAAAAAAAAATTATTTTCCCCATTGATATCTAGTTAGGTTAAATTAACTTTTCAACCCTTTGTCGTTTAGACCTTGTTAAAGCGGGCTGGAGGTCTATAGCACGAAATATTAAACGAAAGTGCTTGCCATGTATTGGAGTAGCCAATATATTGTGAAGTACTGTTAATAGAATGTGAAATAGATTCTTGAGACCTCAGCCCGCTTATAATGTAACGTTTAAATCTACTAAATATATATTTAATATAAATTTTAAGTAACGATGTGGATGTAATATGGGATTCGGGAATCATTAGCTCGAATACAATTTTAGATTCTGATTCTGTAAATCTCGTAATGCAACCATTGATCTATTGAAAAGTTTACTATGAAGTATGTTATTAATAAATTAAGCCTTATTCAAAACCTAAGCAATGCATTATAGTATAAGTTATCACGCATTTGCTAAACAAAAATATAAAAAAAACAGTTTAAAGTGTATGTGGTCAGTGCCATGCCGTTTTTGAACGAATATTTTTAATTCTATGAAAATATTTGATTATTTGTGTCGATTCCGTCAAGAACAACTTGCAGTATTAATGAGATTATTAAACAAATTTTCATATCAGAATAACCTACCTCTGTCTGTACGTATTCTAGTACGGGGTCAGGAACATAGATGTCGCTTTTCACTGTTGTGTTCATTCATCAATAGATGTCGCTATGACATCGATTTGAGAAACGAACACAACATTGGCTCTGTTTCTGAATTAGGAATTGAACCTTTTGGACATTTTAAAATATTTTTTCACAACAGTTTTGCAGCGGTTAATTCAGTTTAGTCTTTTTTCGTTATAAGCTGGTAATCTTTACTTGAATAAGCGTAATAGACGAATGTCGTGACGTCATAAAGGTGCAAAACATTGAGCTATTGACAATGTAATTTGTTGACTTTTTGATTTCCTCCTTTAACTATGAAATACCACAAATATACAGAATACCACATTTTTTTTAAAATATTAAAAAAAAATAAATACGAAATCGAGCAAGTTTGAAGCATTCCAATAAAAGTCATTCGTCTATTTTGCTTGATGAAGTGCGACGGCGTAGTTACTCTTTTGTTTATAAGTAAAAAAATATGAGGTATATTTAAAAAAAATCTAAAAATTCTAAATTCAAAAACAGAGTACAAGCGTTTGTAAGTGTTTAGTGGTTAGTCAATCAATAACAGTGCTGTTTTACCATTGGTAGCTCCAAATTATTTACTAGTCATAAGCACCTGTACATATTTATGTACAAACTTATTACATACCTTATTATTTTATAATATTTTATCCTTATACAGAGTGATTTTATAACCTTAACCTGAAAAATCTGAAGTTTATATATTTTAATGGCTCTATTGACTCTATCAGACTAATTTTTTTTTTCAATAATATAATAATATACAATTCATTAAAGAGATAAATCTTGTATGTTTTAATACAATACTTTTCCAAAAATGTTTCTAATTGAAGGACAGTTACTAAAAATCTTGCATTTTTGACTGATACTGATATTTTGAAATTTATAGTGACCACAATGATTTTTATATGACTTTCAGAATTTTCTGTTTAAAATCGACCATAAAATCACATTGTATTTATTGTAATTGCATTGCCAAGACAGAAATTAATAGCACAATTATTATTATTGTTATGAAGACAATTTATACACAAACGACTTACATGTTTACATATGTTATGAATTATATAATATTATACATTATAATTATTAAACAATAGATGCTTTTGATATAGTTGATATTATTAAGACTTAGTTTTATTGAACATTTATTGAAAAGCAGCTCTGAGACAGTTTTTATTTTCGGCGTAATTTTTTTTTGCTTTCTAACTTTTTACGGCTTCCCTTAATTTAATAAGTGATTTGAAAATGACATTGATTTAGAAAGACCATTAAAAAAATCTAACAAACGAATGATTAAAAATAAATAATAAATACTAATAAGTGTTAAAAATTGTGGTCTTTCGTAATAATTTGTAATTGTTAAGCATTCTCATACATTAGAAAATTTCGCTTAACGTTGTTCATTGTCATATCAAAGTAAATGTGTGGACTATACTTAACATTGTTATTTGTAAAAATAACATGAAACTAAATTCTAAATTGATGTTGTAATCCTTTTTATTATTAACAGTTTTTTGTATTGTGATTTTGGCTATAATAATTGAGTAATAATAAGCAAGATGTACGGACCATTAGTCTGTATTATTAATTATTAAAATTCGTTTTAAATTCAGTATTTGATAATGAATTATGCTATAATGTACCACGCGAGTCGTGACTTTTAACATTTTTATTGTACACTAATAATCTCGAATATTTAAAGACATTTTATTTTATTTTTCAATTTGATTGACGCAAATTTTGGTTTTAGATAACCTTGACTTTAGGCTTGATAAATGATACTAATAATGTATTTTTAAGCACGCTTTTATTCCTTATTTTCTTTTATTTCATTTTTATTTTTAATCAATTTATATTCGATGTTTTATTAATTTCCTTTTTTTATATTACACTATGACATTAATTTTTTTGTTATTTTATTTCACCTCATTTTTTTATTATTTTTGTTTTTTTTTTTTATCTTTTCGGCACACGAATAGTACAATTAAATTTTGTCGTCGATTATTACGACAAATTAGTGATAATGAAACCTTTCATCGAAAAAATGATACAAATTACGTAGTTGATAGTTTTATATTGAAAGAGAAAGTATATTGATAAAATATAGTTAGTTTCATACGATTTGAATATCAAGCTAGAAAATTGGACATTTTTCGAAAAATGCCATGAACCGCGAGTCAATTTCAATTAAATATTAAAAAGAGAACGTACAAAAAACTGGAAGTTTTAAAAAAAAGTACCTGATTTAAAAGATCTTTGAAAATAATAGAACAAATAAAAAAAGTATGTGCATGTTTTTTAAGCACAGAATTACTATCAAAATTGCACTGTTTCTATAACTAATCTTTATTGACAAATTGATTAAATGTGTTAAACTTTTAGTAAAATTCATGCCACATATCTTCAAGCAAATATGCTTTTATATGTGTTGCATGTTAGTCAATATAAAAAATGCAATAAAATTTAACTTTAATTATAAAAATGAATATTTTTAATATAATATCTATATAATATATTTTGAATAATAAATTAGTAAGTGTTAGATTGTTCGTTCAAATTTTATCATGATTGTGTCGAAGTTAATGTTTTTATTTCACGATTTTGTAATACACCAGCACACCTAAATCTTACCTTATCTTATAGTAGTTAAATAAGTATCAATCGTTTAGATTATTCATAATATAATCTTACTAATTTCGGTACGACTTCCATTGTTTTTTAATATGGCAAATTCTAAATACCTAATGGGCACATTATAAAGGCAATAATAAGTGTTTCACGTTAATATTATATATTATACAGAAATATACAATAAATATGTACCTGTATTGATGTTGTTCATAAATATATTATATCAATGTTAAAAAGACAGTTAGGAAAGTAGAAATGTAGTTAGTATCAATAGCAATATTGTAACAATGTACCTTAATGCAATATACCAAATTAAATATATTTATATAGAAAAGTATAAACGCATAATATATAACTGTTAATTTATATAATAATGCACTTTATATTACATGTTTATTATACATGTGCAGTTAATTATATAGACAGTTTATTTTACTAAAATAATATTGTTATAGCTTTTATGTAAGTTTACAAACACCAAAATGAGAATCAATGCAAGCTTAAAATCTCTGTGAAATTTGAGCGTGCGGTCTGGCAACTTTCTTAAACTGCGTGACCAGTGACGCGCTGTTCAATCTGGCAACGTCGCACAACCCTGTTCATAAACTATTTTGAACATGGCGAATTGACGAAAAGAAAACATCTGTACTATCGTGGATGGATCCGTAAATGAAAAGTTTGTGTCGAGAACCGTTAAATTAGGGTGGCGCTGTTGCTCTAAACAATATATTCTCGAATAATAAATTAATTCGCCACCCTACGTTTTTTAGGAACGTCACTTAAGACAATTTACAACAAATGTGACATCTTCGAAAATTGCAAAGTACCCCATCGCTGGTTGGACTACGTACAAACAATATTATTTACAGTCTTCCAGTATTTTAGTACAGTATTTTTAACGTTCATTACATAAGGGGTTGAAAATCCATTAAAAAAAATATCGATAAAACTTAGATTGTTTAGAAGCACCGCACTAGTTTATTGCTAGCATTATTTGGTGCTATTTAACATAATAGTTCGCTTTTAGTAACAGTGTGTACACGCAGTACAACGGTTTTTGTATCTGATAATATTTGAGTATTTTAACGTATTAAAGTTATGCTTTGTCATTTGTTCAATCGATATTATGTAGAACAAACTTACATTTGGTATTTCCCAGCTCTATGTTGTTAGGAGTGGCGTGCAGAACATGAATACAAATAGTCATTGCATACCGTAACATAAAGTTGATTTTAAAATGACAACAAATATTGAATAAATGAAATTAGAGAAAATAAATATAACAAAATTGATTGGAAGATGTATATTACAAAATATAGGTAAAAACTACCATTCTGCACAACCTTATTAAAAAATGAACCTGGTTGTTAGTAAATTTGATTCAGTCACTTAATAGTACACGTAAGACTAATGTATCATGCAATCTTAACAATAAAAAAAGACAATTTATTATAGTACAAAACAACATAACAAATATAATATTAATTAGATTAGATGAATATCAAATGTAAGTTTTTAATACACTAAAATTTCGATCGTTTTAAGATATTACAGTTCGACCATCTGTTTTAATATTAGACACAAATTGCCATAGAGTTTTCATACTCAAATAAATTACCTAAATCTGTAGTTCGTTCTATAATATAAATTCTATCTTGAATTAAGAGAATTACCTCTATAAGACTATAGAGGGTATAGGTATAGGGTGCTATTGAAATAGTGCGAAATGCCTAACTAACTTTGATTTACTGCAAACCGTAAAATTTGGAAACAAAAAAAAAACAATAAAACATTTAAATTCGAAAATACTCATATTCTTTTGTCACATGAAATCATTTAAATACGTATTCGTATTGATTATAATACCTAGTCCTAAGACGTATCAAGTATGTGTACGGAACCGGTGGGGTTCGAGTATTTGGACCAAGAAGTATCTTTATAGCAACTTTAGAAATACTTAGAAGTATTGTAGAACACTTCGGCGTATGGGCGTCGCTTAATAAAAATAACTACAACCTTATTAGAAATTAAACGGACCATTATAAATTTTAGTAAAGGAAATTCTACCCTGCCTATTGCGAAATCAACGCATGTAGTGGCTTTAACTTGGTATTCCAGACAACCATGGACATTGAAGTATCTAACCTCAAAATATAAAGAATGTAAGGAAATCGATCAATGGATGAACTTTAGACATCATTCGTTAATAAATTACAGAATACTGAGTGGTATTGTTGCTCAAAGCAGGTATTACGGTAGGTAGGTAAAACCAGCACGGAGGTTGACCTAAGTCCCCCTTATCATTGTGTTAAGACCTGGATTACATACTCCTTTCTCGTCCTTTACGCCATAAAAGTTTTCATAGTAAGTAAATATTGCCTAATGAGACCGTAAGCGTTAGTATCTATTCATCCTCCTTTCCCTGCTGAAGTATACAAAGTTAAACAGCGACGCCCTTGCTTAACCTAGTTCTAGAAAGTTCCAATGGAGGTGTTCTACTGTTGTACCTCATGACTCCACGGTATCCGTTAATAACACATGCGTTCACATATTGTTGTGCGACACATATCAATATTTACGCTTATAAGTGTCTCGATGTTGTGTTTTCGCGTACACGTCAGCTTAACATATACAGGGTGGATCTGTAACTTTATCCCAGCTGAAGTGGGGTGAATAACCTGCAGAAATACAACTTAGAACCACTTTTATTTTTCGAATCGGATAGTCTTCTTTTTCAGTATTAATTGTAAGCCCGCAATGATAGTCGAACGTACACCATTCGATATTGGAAAAGTATGTATATTGTATAACCAATTCCAAAAATAAAAGAAATTCTAATTTTTATTCCGACAGGTCAGTCACCCCATTTTAGCTGAGATCCACCCTGTATACAGGGTGTTACATTGGCACTCGGAATACAGATAGATGTCAGTAATTATGTCGCTACAGAAAGATATTGCCAGACATAAAAATGTATTCAGATGTGTCACAAGCACTGTCACCTGTCTTTTTACAACAGTGCTTTAGTAACACCCTTTATATGATGATTAAAATGAATAGCACCCTGAAAAATTAAATCTTATGATCTTTAACTTGGCTTGAGGTCGAAATTGACCTGTGTTCGACTACGAGATTGATAGAATGTTAATAACACGTTTTATGGCGTAAATGAATTTTTTCCTGTTCTATTAGTCAATTTGCAGTTCGTAATAATTTTTCTTTAACTACTTTCTAGTTCTAAAACTGTTTAAGATTATCATTATATCTATTTATTAAATCTTTCTTCTCTTCAATGTCGTTTTATTTCGGCCTTTTTTACCCAATATACAGAGTTATAAATTTAATGATGGTATATATTGAAGGTAATATAGTAAAGATAAGACCGATTACAATATTATAACTAAAGAATATCATATAGTGCCTTACTACTACTTAAGTACCTAACTACTAAAACGCAACTTAAGAATATCTGCATAACGATTGTCGCTCGACTGCTGCTGCTGATGGGTGTGGCGGAGGTGTGGGGTGCGTGAGATTACTTGAGGTTGTTAGTCAACACTACTTTGTCCGAAATTATTATTTATTTTGATAGTTTTGTCCAATTTGATTTTTCTTTGAAATAGGTAATTTTACCATTATTATCCTCTTTCAATATGTAGATACCGTCATTAACAAATCACCCTATATATTTATACTATTATATTCAGGGTCAGATTTAAACTTGTGCCGCCCTGGGGCACCGAAGAAAATGCCGCCCTATGACTTAAATTTTATTTTGGTAGTTTTGTATAATAACAAACTTTTTGACTTACTGGTCGATTATATTATATGTTCACAGTCTACTTTGAAGGGCATGGTTCTATTAATAGAATACATAAGCTATTTACAAAATTTATTTAAAACAATTTGTTAATTATATAGTATTGTAAAGAAAAAAATTCTCACTTTCCAAATTTTGCCGCCCTTAAAGAATTGGCGCCCTGGGCACTAGCCCCGACTGCCCCTAGTGTAAATCCGGCCATGATTATATTTTTAATTTGAATAATTGTATTGTTCGCGCGAGAACAAAATTTGCCTCCGAGTGGATGTTACTACGTTAAGCTTTTTATTATAGATGGCGCTAGCAGCAACTACTTTGTATCATTTACCAAGCCAATAGTTCAAGCAAAACTGAACTAACTGCTTAACTTCACGTCTTATTCATACTAATAGTAGGACCTAAGGATATACAGATAAATAAAGTCTAAATTTAAAATATCCACACACGCTCGTTATAGTCGTAATTCTTCTCAATGAAATGTAAATTACTCTTTACTACTCAATTAAGAGAGGATAATACATATCAGAGGTATAGTGGCGGTCGCTTTCCATTAGGTGAGTTTACTTGTATTTTACCTCAGTAAAAAGAGGTAATTCCACCTGTTTTAACAAAAAATAAAACACATTAGTAGATGTTCTTTTTGAAAACCTGAAAGTAAAACACCATGCACGGTCTGTTTTGTGGCTGGGATCTGTTGTCAAAGAATGTATGACATTTAACCATGTATCGCATGTATCTGTATCTGTACCAACCCATTACTGCCCACTGTTGGGCTCAGGTCTCCTCAGGAGAGGGATTAGGCATAGTCCACCACGCTTGCCTAGTGCGGATTGGGGACTTCACATATCTTCAAAGGATTTTTAGAACCCTTTTCCGATATGCAGGTTTCTTCACGATGTTTTCCTTCACCGTTTATAGTCAGTGGTGTTGTGAAAAAATGCACATAAATCTGTTTCACATTTAGATTTAGAGGTACAAGCCGGTCGGATTTGAACTCGCGACCTCCCGTACGGAAGGAAGCGCTTCGACCACTCGGCTACCACGACTTGTATCGCATGTATGTCTACTACAAATATTTATAAGTCTATTCCAATTGAACTAATTGTAATTAATCTTCTTTGTTTTAAAATTGATTTCATTGTGCGTTAAAACTGTTTAAAATTAGTTTAAACAATGCAAAATCAACTCAGATTCAACCGAGCTATGGTTTCGGAATAGAAACACAAATTTTGAAACAACATTACAAGAACAAAATAAACATTAACTTGGCAATACTTGGCGTTTAAGATAAGGTTGCTCAATAGCATCAATAATAACTTACATTTATCAAAAGATCGAATACGAATGAAATCCTAAAAGAAATCAAGTCGGAAAAAATACTGGTAAATTAAAAATGCCCACGCAAACTGTGTTCTGTTCCATCAAAGAGCTCGAGTTTCTTTAAATTCTTTCTATTTCTTGATTGGTAAATGTAAGTCTTCTAAGGGTGGAAAAGACATTTTTAATTCGTACAATTTAGATGTATTTTTAGGTAATTACCTTCGGGAGGTTCTTGACCTATCTGATGTTTATTTTGGGAACATTTTGCTATTATCACTGCTTATGTTGTTGGCGAAATATGTACTTAAAAATGGAGATATATTTTTACAATCCTAAAATAGACACCTTACTGGTCGTTCCTATTACGCGACTATTAAAAAGTGTCACTATAATGCCAATTGGCATTTTGAGCCTCAATTGCAATGCGTTGAGCAAATTTGAGCAATTCTGGTATATACCTATCTAAATAAATAGTAGTTAAACAACTCATTCATAGATACATCACATCCTTACGATAGTAAATATCTCAAAAAGGGACAAAATAAAAAACCAAGTGAAACATATTAATTATTAACCATTCAACTACAGTACTAACTGAATATTACATGCGCTGACAAATGAACGGATCAAATAAAACCGCTTCATCAATGACGCGTTAAACTTGTCATAAAACCTGGCATTGACAAAAGCAACAGTTGTTGCTGAAAGTGTATGACGCATTTCGTTGTACATCGTTTTAATTCTTATCTTTCTTATAAAACAAACATGACCTACATAGTAAAGAGAACGCAACTGAAATAACTCCATCCAAATTAAACCTTAATCCGTTTAAAACTACATACGAAATTGATTTAAGCTGAGCACGTCCATAACTATTACATAAACTAGCACGGGCTTCAAATTGCTTATTTAAATAAGTACGTATCTATAGAGAAACACGTATGAGCTTATAGAGGCAGCTGAGTTAGTTTCGTATGGTGTGCGTACTATGCGTGGTGGGTCCGAGGGGGCACTGGGGTGGCAAAGACCCCTGAGGGGGGCATTCAGCCTGAGGCCCCTCGTCCAGAGAAAGTAAAATATCCTGCTGGGGAGGCTAGTATTGTCAAACCAATGTATAAGTATAGATTTAAACTATGTATTGGGCCTCTATAGTATAGCCTGCGGAGTGCTTATTTACATACGTATATAAACTTATCTATTATGCAGACATAGGAAATGGAACAAGCCGGGAGAGGGACGCGCGACTCGCCTACGTCTATTGAACGTGGCCGTCTTACAAATTGTATTATTGATTTAGAATTTGCGACAAGTGCCATCTAAATTTGTGGGCTGTGTTAATGACTTCGGCCACTTATCGAAGGCTCGTACGCCTTCAGGCGACTGACGGAGTGTCTGGTGAAACTTTTGAAAGAACTACAACAGAGTTGTATCTTTAAAGTTTTTTTTAAACAAAATAAGTAAAAGTCCTCTTCATCTCATTTAAGAATAAACTTGGAGTGATCACTGTGGTAACGATGGAGCAGTGATCATGACACTGCAGAGTTATATTTTAATCATAAGTGGGTCGATAGCTCTTCTACACTATCAAGGAAAATAATTTATAATAGGTGACCTATAAACACCGTTGACTACAGTCGGGCAGGGTTTTATCAGTCAATCTAGATCAAAGAAAATCTTTAATATTTTTGTAACATTTTAATAATTAGTTATACAAGCTTATTATTTTAATACTATTGTAATGACTTACTAATATAGTAAAGACCATAGATGGAGTTTCTTATAAAAGTTTGATATTTGCGTTTACCAAAACATGCGTATGCGAGATAACAATTAGTTTAAAAAATAAAGGGTAACTACTAAGGGTGCTTTCAAAGTATACGATTTGTGTTGTACCGCTGACGTGTCGAAGCAGTGTGTTATGTATGTACTCCATGAACTTACAGAAAGTAATTTAAATGGAATCATTTCGTAAAGTATCCACAATTAAAGATGTTAATTTTTTCTATTTTTGAGAATTTTATCACTATACAGTTAGATTTAAAGAATAATTTTTAAATGCCAAGCAGACGATCTAATGGGCCACCTGATCGTAAGCGGTTACCGTATCTCATGGACCGCTTTCTATCTATAGGGACTGCTTTCTGCAGCGTAAACTATTCATTAAACGAAGTTGATAATTTGTACTTACGTCAAAAGATGGCGCTGTGACACAAGATATCTGTGTATGCTGGACGCTTCAATGTTATGAAAGCAGTTTCGACCTTATATTGTGAAGCCGAAAGGCGATATTCGAGTGGATTAAATTTGTTTTTAAATTTGATTGCTCTGGTGACAAAATTTTAATATCAAGCACATGCATACATATTTTATTATATAGGTACTGATGAATTGATATTAACACTTGCTTAAGGACTGTATTTTATGCAATTATATTTTTGTATCATCACATTTTGTAATTAGCTTGACTTCTGAATAGGTAATCAATGTTAGTCTTAGTGATTTTTTACCAGGAATTGCAGAGATTCATGAGCGTAACCTCTTACCACCAGGTAGGTCGTACTCGTTTATCTGTTTTGCAATTTAAAAAAAAACTTGTGGTTCTAAGTTGTATTTCGACAGGCCATTCATCCTATTCAGCTGGGGTAAAGATACGGATCCACCCTATATGTCAATACCTACAGTATCACAAGTAAAACTACATACAAGGGTACTACAATGAAGACGTTACCTGTTAATGGAGAAATGTAAAAGTAAAGTTTTTTGCGTCGCACCAAATTTTATCATCTCTCGTCCTCGGTATTCCCGGAGCGCTATGACTTGGCCAGTGTCTCTCTTTAAAGGTTTAAGCAAAGTTATGTACGATGATGGGTAACGATTTAATGTCCTGGTATTGCAGAGGGACATGATTAACCATAATCACTTACCATCTAGTGAGTCGAAGGCGTTTTTTTTATTGGAGTCCACCATCAAGTCTTAAAATTGCTTAATCTTTATTTCTTAGTTTTATTTTAAAATTCCAATTATATGGATAATAGTTTTAATAAAACTAAAAAGTTAAATCAAAATCCTTTAATGAAATAAAGCGATATCGTTATTATATTCATTACAGTCAGATATAATAGTACCTTTTAGGGTGTCACTTCAGCACTTAGGTTCCAGTGGACCGAGTAGCTGTGACCCCTACTACGGTATACACAAAATGTATGATTTTTAGTTTAGAAACTAGGACAAGAATCAAAATTGAATTATTCATACTGAGAGACTATAGCCAAAATTGGTTCCCTTAGGGTTGGTTTATTTATATTTATTATCGTCTCATATTTAATTTAAATAAAATAATCTTATTCAAGTTTTAGTCGGCTCTTTTTTCAGATTACATACTAGATAAAAAAGAGATCAACCTTCACATGATGATAAATGCAGTCCTAAGATGTCGACTGCTGTGAGTATACTTGTTGAAGAACCTCAGAGGGAGTTAATTTAAAAAAATGCCCGGTTATTGTAAAATTAATTCACTTAAATAAAATAACTTTTCATCAAAGCATGAATCATCGTTAAAAATAATGTTTTTAATAGTAATCACTGAGATATTTGAAAGTAAATATTTTGTAACCTTTGCCTAAAGATGAAACAAGATGAACAATTCTTAATAGGAATTCAATAAAGTTTAAAACTATTTCTACCAAATCTAATAGAAAGAAATATTAGAATACCAAACTTGTTCGAACAGAGAGTCCTATAGTAAGGGAATTGACTTATTCATACAAATCACTACGGCACGTGCTCGTCGTTGCGTGGAATTGACTAAAAACCTGTACAGACTATGTACTTGATTCGAAACTAAATCTTGGTTCGCATGTGACTTCAGCTTTCATAAATTCAACTGTTTTTAGGGATGAGGATAAAAAGATTGGAAAACTGCTTTTTATCTCTTTTCATCATCTATGGCAATTCTAGAATTAATGAAGCTGTCTTTGCCTAATAACCAATTTTATTTACATCACGAATTCTCTTTCTGCAGTAACAGTCTAGATTTTAACCGATAACTTAGTAAAGTACTGACTCAAAGTTATCTCACAAAGTGATTCTGTTCTATCACAAATCTAATTTATATCGTGGCAAAGAGTATCATTTCAAAGATATATTAATAAAAGGGTTCGAGTTTTGTACGTGGAATGATGGGAAATTTAATTAAGTTTGATCGAGAGGCCAAGATAGGGCGAGGACGCGTGGCCAAGAGCGGTGCGTGCGGATCGCAGATACAGGAAGGGGTGTCCGAGAGGCTCATGTAAATGCGAGGCAACGACGCCGCGACGCCGCGCCGGCCTCGGACCAGGAACCAGCCTCGGACGCACTCTACATCGGGAGGAATGGAAATATATATCAGGCCGAGCGAAAAGTCCACTACACACCCCGAGGGTGGAGAGCCCCGGACGTGCGTTCGATTCAAACGAGCCGCCCCGACCGGCCTGCTCGATGTTATCATGCGGCTCCGACGCACGTCACGCTCCCGTCGCTCTGCTCCGTGCTCGATGCATCCGATCTCACCTTAAACTTGTCATAAATAAAACAAGCCCGCGCCTCATTGACGACCTTCCGCTCATTTCGAAGCCACTATGTACCTACGCAGAGTTCTTTTCAGATGTAATTTCAGATTCTCCCTTTGCCTCGAGAAACTCCCGGCAAAAATAAATATGCTTAAACCCAACCCTACGCCGGAAAAAAAGGAAAAAATATTAAAAATTAAGAAAATATTTGTTTTACAGTCATGTAAACATCTCTAATTACGACCTGTTCAAATTATTATTTTTTCTTTGCAGCGTGCGGAGCGGCGTTCTAATTAACATCTATTACAGGTATTTCGGGAAGAGAGGAGTATCATTTGGCGAGGGCGCTGAGTACACTCAATTAAACGAGACCGGCGCCCCCGCCTCCGCCGCTCGTCGCGTCGTGTCGCGCCGTGACCAGCGTCACACCGACCTTATAGACAAACGGATTTCTTACCTTACGCGATTCTATGATTATGTTACAGATGAGTGACACCACTGTTCTATTACTGTTTAGTGAGTCGGTTCGTTTATATGAGTGTTATAGGCTCGCGTGACGTAGCGTGGCGCAGCTGCGGCTCGCGTGTGCCGGAAGGATGCGCGCTGCACTCGCGGCTCAGAAACCTAGATAGCGGCACTAGGGCAGCAGGGTCTGCACGAAGGCACTAGGCTGCGCACGTAAGTCCGCGCGACCATCCGCCGCTGGGCCGCCTCCCCGTGGTCACCCGTTCGGAACGCTCGCCCGTCTCCCGCCGCCCATCTCCCGCCACCCTCTTTAAAAGCCAGTGGCGAGCTTCAAGAGAAAGTGCCGCGTGTGTACACTCACATGCGTAGAACCATCTTTGGCGAGAGCCAGCGGGTGCGAGGCCGAAGGGGCGAGCCTCGGATTATGTGGAGGCGACTCCCGCCCTCTCCGTATGCGTAAGTGCGTTCACACAAAGCCTTCCCGCATACATTTGCATAGTGACATTGTACGGTAATAATGTATGTGACCAGTCGCTCAATGCCCCGCGGCCCTATCTTTCAAAGAACGCTCATCTCGTGCTCTCTGTCCGAACCATCAAACGTATATCTATACTGTCCTTATTTCCTTCGTAGATTTGAAGTTACTTAAGTTTGAGATAACTTAAGATTACATGCCACGTTGTCGTTCTATTCATCTCAACAGTGATTTTGTTAAAAACTTACAATTTTTAAAACTAATATTAAATTTAAAGTTTAAACGACACTGTCGTCGTTGATAGTGTAGACGAGCCTCACGCTTCAGAAACACACGGCCTTAGATTCATTTTGTCCAAAGAAATTGAAAATATAAATTAGATTTACATACGTAAGTAGGTAGACATGTGCGTATAACAGGATTTCTTGAAGTTTCGTCGATATAATAGAAGGGTGGGCTGAGGGAGGCTCGGACTCTCGGCTCACACGGCGCGTATGTGTGCGTACGTCTCGGACATGCACGTTACGCAGATTTCTCTAACGATTTTCCCGGAGTGTGAAATGTAAAATAAGGGGTTAGACGAGGCCGAGTTCACTCCCCGGACCCCGCACCCCTCCGTCAAATTGATGACCAGCCACCCGGAGGGAGATCTGTTCAAATTTAACACATATCGTATTTAAAAGTGAAACGCTTCGGAACCTTATCCGCTCTCATTAATATCCCCTTGCAAATTGTTAGAATTTTCGTACGGACTTTATTTTTTAATTTTATCCGAGCCTTTTCCGGACAAAACGGCTTCGGCCTGATTATAACGTAATTTTAATTTCAAAATACTTTTCGATGAATACTATTGGAATAATCCAACAAATCAAGTATTAGATTAGTTTAAAGTTTATTTAAATATTAATTTCAGCAGTAGTCGATAAAAAGGTTTAGAGACAGTGTGATATTTAACTACAGAAACTATTCTTGAACTTAGATTTATTTAAACTATGCAATATTCCGAGATAAAATACTAAGTACATATTATAGTAAAATATTGTAAACAAAATAACTTTTTATTACTAACGTCAATTTTGTACTCGCAGTAAACAAACAAAACCAATTTTGGTGACATCCCAATTATTGTGTTACATTCTTTAAATAACAAAGTTGTCAATACCTAATTTAATAATATGATATTCGTATTACTTTCAATATTCAAAGCTTAAGTAATTTTGCTTAGTTATTTAACATTACATACATAAAAGATATATACATTATTAAATTATCAGAAATTGATTGAGCAAACTAAAAATCTATCTATTCTAGTGATCTAGTCCAATACTACACACCACCAGAGATCCGAAAGTAGTTGTAAGATCTTAAAAAAATTAAATGAGACCCCATGATGACCATCATCTTTCATCGGACACCAGAATCATTCAAATCGGTCAAACCTAAATAAAGTTGTGAAGGAACAAATATAAAAAGAAAACTAATAATTATAAAAATTATCCTTTAATTATACTCAATTATACTCCTCCCATTTGGAAGTCGATCAAAAATTAATGAACTCATTCAGACAATTCAACGTTGTTGCAAACGTCATGATCACGAGAAGACTGGATACTGCGAAATAATAAAAATTCATGACCTTGTGCGCTTAGACTTCCTAATTGTATTTATCAGTCTATTACCATCACTTATAGTCTTCAGTTAGGACAGGAGATCTTCTCTATAAAGACACTTAAATACTAGAAAAATAGCTCGACTTCCTCTAATTTCTATATCTAACAGAATAACAAACATAATTTAATCTAAAATGTTAAAAAGGAAATAACAGTGGAGTATTAAACCGGTTTCAGAGTCAGCCTCCCCGCGGCTAACTGTAGTTATAGTTTTTTCGATGCTCACTGCATTCCTACGCACCCCAACCCTTAGTAGCTGGATTGAGAACGGCTGATGCGATTACATTTTATTTTTGATTCAATTTCGAAGTCATGACTTAAAGATGAATCTAAAAATGATTCAGTAAGATTTCTAATGGACGTGAAATGGAGTACCCAAAATATTTTTCTAAAAAAAACATTTACGATTAAATTTTGCAATATTGTTTGCTAAGGAACATCATTTTACAGATTCCTTCTCAAGCTGTAAAAAAACTAAAAATAATATTAAATTTAATACTTAACAATTTAAGTCCTTGTTTTAAACTATTTTTACTATTGCAAAACTGTTACTTTCAACTAAACAAAAGAAAGACGAAACTAGTAAAATTCCATTTATAAATTTAAAATATTGTAAAGCCGATCAAGGAAGAAAAGAAAGTAGTAAAATGTTAATTTTCGCGCAGCGCGTCTTAAACAATTAGGGTTTATGGACGCATCATTTAAAAAAATCCATTGTCTAAATTTCGAACTCAAATCCGGAATAGGCCGCAGTCAAATTGTGCGACGTTGTCAATTTTACGTGTTGAAAAAAATGCATCTCTAGCAACATCGCATCCACCCCCACGAAAGAAAAATTCTCGCACACACCTACACATCCAAACAGGTGTACAATACAACTGACACGCACACATGCAACAATAAAACGATATTTACAACAAGATTCTTAGAAACGCACTTCACACATTGAGAGGGTATGTGTGTGTGCAGTTTGAAAAATACAAACTTGCATCGAGCGTTTGAAAACAATGATGCGCCTGCGCAGTTTATGACTATTCCAGTTTTAAAAACCCTTATGGATGAGAATACTGCACTTATAAACTAATTTTGTTTAGTTCTTATTTGTTCTATCTAACTTCGATTTCCTTTGTTCTTTGGGTTGTTGAAATGCAAAAAAGTTTGCAAATTTCGTATTAATCTTTTACTAGCTTTTGCCCGCGACTTCGTTCGCGTGAACTTCAGGTTCGTCCTGTCTACATTATTATCAAAAATTGTAGCCTATGTGTTATTCTGATGTATAAGCTATACTGTGGTAAAATTTCATTCAAATCCATGCAGTAGTTTTTACGTGAAAGAGTAACAAACATCCATACATCCATACTTACAAACTTTCGCCTTTATAATATATACATATTAGATGTAATCAGCATTTATAAAAACAGAAGTACGTAGTATTGTATTTCTACTGTCGTAGAACTATTTTCTATTGTCGTAGGTTTTGAAGATCACATTTGGGATGGGGTTGCTATATAGTTAACTTAAACTTATGAAGCTTTAGCTTTAGCTAGGCTGCACATTTTCGTCTGCGTCACATAGGAATTGTTACTGGGAATTTTCTCTCCGTATAAACCTGGACTTTTACGAATAGTTCTAGACTAAAATTAGCCAATCAATACAACAAAATGCGGTTTATATTCATGAAAATATTTTAAGTTGATCAATTAAAAATCATAAGTTATACAATTGACCTTAAAACAGTAAGACAGTTAGCGTCTGACTATCAAGATGTACTTTAAAGGCTTTGTTTAAATAATGGCTACTAACATTAAGAAATTTTAGGTTAAGTAGACCTACCTATACCTACCTATTGTAGAAATAGGTAAATAAACACTCTAATAAGGATTATTTTTACTAGTTTTACTAACTTTTTCTTGTTGATTCCGTTTTATAAATCAAAGTAGCAGTATTATTTATGGTAATTAACAATAGTGATATTCTTATTATTTTGCTAGTTTAGTTTTTATGTTATACCGATTTGGAATGGACTCCCGTCCGCGGTGTTCCCGGAGAGCTATGACATGTCCCTCTTTAAACGAGGTTTAAGAAAAGTCTTGTATGGGTAGGCTGTAGATAACGGCCCCTCTTTGCCCTGGCATTGCAGAGGTTCATGAGCGACGGTGACCGCTTACCATCAGGTGGGCCGTATGCTCGTTTATCTGCCTTGCAATAAAAAAAAAATACCTAAAGGTAATCTATGATATCTATGACGTTGAAGGGGTAATGAATTTAGGAAACCGATTTCGAAAATCTTTATACGAAAGTTACGTTAGTTGTAAATGTGGATGGATATGACATGATGACATGGATTCTTTGAAGCTAAAATAACAATTTCAATGTTGATGATCACGAAGGTGAATAACAGAAACTTTGACTCATCATTATGTGACGCAGACACGTTAATCCAACTACTTAGTCTAACAAATGTAATTTTCACAAATAATTATGTCAGCAGCAATTAAACTACTGAGCTTCGATGACGACTAAAGATAAAAAACCTAAAACATCCGATTTCATAAAAAATAAAAGTATTAAGGATAATTAACAAAAAAAATATTGCGGATCGATGATATTTTACACACACAAACCGGTTTAAGTTGAACGAACTTGGGACAAATATGTCAATTAGTAAACAAAAGTGTTGTATGTGCAAAGTTCTTATAAAGTAAGAGCATACTTGGACGGGTCGCAACACATTCACTTGCAGCGGCCTACAGAAGCAAATAAGCTTTGAAAAGTCATAGATTATCATCATCGTCATCATCATCAGCCTATAGACGTCCACTGCTGGACATAGGCCTCCCCCAAACCTCGCCACATCGACCGGTCCTGCGCCATCTGCATCCAGTGACCTCCCGCGACCTTGACCAGATTGTCGGTCCATCTTGTGGGGGGTCTACCAACGTTGCGCTTACCGGTTCGTGGCCGCCACTCCAGAACTTTTCGGCCCCATCGGCCATCTGTTCTTCGCACAATGTGTCCTGCCCATTACCACTTCAAAGATGCAATTCTTTGTCTTTGAAAAGTCATAAATAATTTTACACAAATATTTTTTAATGAGAAATTGTTATTTCTAATGACTTGTCCAAGATTGCGTTGGTTTGTATAAAATACGAGACTTCACTCGCAAATTTGTATTTCAACATACTTTACAGGCATAATCGGAAGCTGAGCTGGATGAGAGATGAATATAATCATGATGACCAAGATGTTTGACCCTTTATCTTCCGAGAAAAGAGTCATTGGTCCAGTAATGCACCCAGCTTGTACCTCGAAATCTTAGCTTTGTAAGGAATCTACATCTTTACTCATATATTGGAGAATATCTCAAAATCTTTCGAAGAGATATTATGTGAAGTTTCCTACCATTATTCACTATTAGGCATGCGTGGTGGTTTTTCCACTAAGGAGATCAGAACTCAGTGGGTAGCAATGGCAAATGTTTATTCCATACGTGGTAGCTTTTTTTTTCTTTTATTTGGAATTAACAAACAGTTGTACAATATATTTTATAAACTAAACTTAGTCTATGTGTACAAATGTATGAAACTTAAGTAGTGATTCAAATGTACAACTCATAACGTTATCCACGAAATATAAAATTAAATAAATGAAGCGAACTGCAGATGAAAAATCAAGTCAAAAAAACTGGTAGCCGAGCGTTAGCACAAGTGAAAATAGAAATTAGCAGCAGAAAATAGAAAATAGTAATAGCAGTTGAAGATATAACTGAATTTAAGTAAACAGACGGATTAAATATAATTGATATGTTCCTGCTTAATGTCTTATAATGTCTATAAGTTTCTCTCTAAATCTAGTTACTAATGTGACCTTTTTGCTCGCTTGTGTTATATTAGCATAACATTAAATCTAATATAATACAATTTCCGAAAAAAACATTAAAAATTAAGTTGAATCATAATAATTACGTGATTGATTGAACATAATTATTGTAAACCATCTTTTTGTTGCATTCTTAATAATACTGCGATGCATTCGTGGTTTACGTTTTTTTATTAAAAACGGATCGTTCGCGTTTCAATTATAACATCAAAGATATTAGAACTCGCAAATTAGTAATCGAGAAATAATAACATGTCTGAGACGGAATGCATCTAAATACTATTCTCGGAACGGTACCGGGGTCATCTAGAAGTCAAAACAGTGATACCTCCTACAATATAATGATTTTTTTTTAAAGTATACTTTAAATACAGGCTTTTAATCCTGATTATCATGTATCAGTATTACTAGCCAAAACAAGTAAAATGAGTTCAAACAGGACAGGTCTATCTTATTAAGTACAGGACCACCTTCCGAATCCATCCTCAGATCAGAGATATTTTGTCACATTTTTGCGTTGTTGCGCGATATAGGTACATCTGCCTGCTAAATGTCAGCCCAATCGGAAACCGAGAAGTTTGTCAAATTTATCGTGCAAGATTCCACCCAAACTATGCATAGTTACATCCAGTGCAAGTAATATAAAGCTTGTAAAAAGAATATACTTAACCTATTAGGTAAGGTGGATCTGTAATCCTTCCGGATCCGAAACGGGTGAATGTGTCAAAGCAAGCGGAAATCGGAAATCATTCTTTTTTCAAGTTAGATTTATTTCTCATGTAATAAAAATATCAATTTGAAATGAAAATTGTAAAAATAACTGTATGCTTCAAAAGCGAATACACATAAAGTTTATTAAAGTTATGTACTTTTAGCTTTTTTCATTTATTAATTTAAATTTCACGAAACACGAATCTAACTTCGTATTTCACGTTTCTGAAACGTTTATATTTTTTCTTCGCAATAAATATTTTCGATAACAAAGACTTTTTATGTTAATTTTAACCAGGAAAAATCTTAAAAATTTATCGCAAATGTGCGTCTTCGTAAATTTAAGGAGAAACTTAACTTATTATATGATTATAGTACACACATATTGAAGGTGGGTAATAAGTACTCTGTTCTAATGCGGAATATTAAAAAATAGACAAATATAAAAAAAAATGATAGTCAAAAAATAAATTCTAAAAAAAAATAATTTGAATTGGCCAAACAAGCACTGAGGCGACGATATCACGACGACCATCACCTCTCATCTCGCACAAGAATCATTCATTTTTATCAAACATAAAATAATGCAAACGAATTGCCTCCTCCTTTTTGGAAGTAGGCCGAAAAAGCTTATTACGTTTAATTATATTATCATCAAAGCTACATTGGCAATGACAGTGAAACAAGATAAAATCAAAGCAATAAATAACAAGTGACCTCTGCAAGTTGACTGGATAACTAGTACCTACCACTTTTTATGCAGCCAAATCTAGTATATTAAATTATTCAATAAATATTCATTACAACTGCACAATAGCATTTGTCTTAATTTGAATTTGTTATTAGACTTCAAAGACGGAAAAATTTGTTGAGTTTTATTTGATCATCAACTTCGTCTGCGTCACTTTCAATTAAAAGGTAGCCTATGTTCTTTCTCAGGGTTTAAAGATTAAAGATGTCTGTGCTAAATTTCATCAAAATCGCTTGAGAGGTTTAAGCGGGAAAGCGTAACAAACAGACAGACAGAGTAACTTTCGCATTTCTAATATTATTAGAGATCTTTTGTGATTCTAGTACCTATGTTAGCCGCAGCTAATTACTCCATGATCCAATGTAAGTTGGGTGTACTTATTATTAAGTAAAAATGTAGGTAGAAGTAAATCTTTGTACAGTTCATTAAACATATTTTGTTTTGCAAAACGTCTTAAGGAGTTTTCAATTTAAAAACATTAAAATCTTCATTCAGACACTCGCTGTTTTCTATAATACTTTCATGCATTTTCAACTGGTTCTTACCACGATATTTAATTGAAAATGCATGAAAGTATTAAAATCTTTAGCGACAGAGTATTCATGTTTCGCACTTCTGCAATTCGAAATTTCTAAAATGGCTAACGTTTCACGACTCACGTGGTAGCCGACTAAATCACATTAAAATACTACAAATTGTTTTGGTAGGTATTGTTTAGTTGGTGCCATTGTTACACTCGTGTATTAAGAATCTACTGATAATGGTTTAGCCAGCTAGACATTATGTCTACCGAGAATAAGTGCTCATTCACTCAGCTCTTATCATTTCAATTAGTGTCGGTGTAATCAAAAACATAATAAACAAAACATTTCGACAAAACAAACTCCATTCAATCACATTTACAACAAGTTTTTTTAAGTCCAAGACAATAGTAGTGATTGTAAAGTTTATGCGTAAAAAGATAATGCTTCCTTTTGTTTCCTTTATACTTGAAAATACTAAGAAATAGTAAAACATAAAACCAGATGTAAAATATATTTAGAAAATGTAATTATAACACAAAAGATATAGATGAATGGTTTTTTATTGGTGGTTTCACTTTGTTATCATTATGAAAGATATAAAACCACTAAACAAATTGTTTTGTTTTAGCAGATTATAATAAAAAAATATAGGTTATAATTAAATTTAACTTTAGATGTTATCATAAGAACGAGTTACATGATATTAAATGGATGTATAATATTCTTTGTTTTCGTGTTTTATCAGTCTAGCAGCATGAGTCAGTAGCTGGAGCCACCTTTTGGGTAGTTGGATGTTGGGATTTTCTACTTTTTTTAAAGGCTCCGTTTAATCCCGCTACTCAACAGCCAAGTCTGCAGTTCCGAGTTGGGGTATAACAGAACTGTGGACCAGGATTTCAGTTTGCCTCAAAATCCTGCCTAAAAATTGGCACTAGCTTTCGGGCTATTATTATCTTCAACAACAAACAATGATGAATTACTTACGACGTTGCATTGTTGTGCAAGCGAATTTCGCTTTTATGGTTGATTTGCACTAATGAGGCTGATTTTTTTATCGTATTAAAGAATCTTGATAAGATTACAGATGTGTAATGATTACTTGACTAATTAACTACTATTTGTTTATTTTACAAGTAATCTTCAGATTTTTTAACTAAATATTAAGTTAATTTAACACGTTCTTTAAAAGCAATGGAATAGGTTTTGTTTATCGATTATATCTTTACGTTAAATGTTATGTGTCGCTAAAGATCAAATAATAAAAATCGTTTTCTCAAAAATATTTTCTACGTTATTGAAATGTTGACGAAAAATGTATTTCTATAATTTTGATCACTTCATTTAATACCTTAAGTTTGATTATTTATTTCGAACCTTTGTACTTCTGAGCGATTCTCATCGAACTAAGTGAAATAAATACAAAATTAGGGTCAAATACTAATTTCCTCAAAAAATAGTTTACTTTCATTCAAAAAACACCACGTGACTATATCAATAATAAACATTCATCTTTTTTGTAGTCGGTCAAGAGGATGTTTCGTACAAAGTTGTAACACCAATCATTAGGTAGCAACAATAATTATTATCCGGCAAGTTGAGCGGGGCTCGTTAATAAGATTGATACTGATACCATCAAAATAAGTCCAAGAAAGTGATTTCGCGATATCAGGTTGAGCGCCACTTTGAGCGGGATTTTACTGCACAAATCTTGTCATAAAGTTTTACGTTGATATGTCGGATAGGTTTTGTATTTGGAGAAGATATCTCTTCTTTATTCTTCAGATCTTGAGCAATAAGTAGAAAAAATCATTCGAACTATTTTATATACCAATTTCAAATTTATTTTCAATTTTTAATCACAATAATATGTCTTTTTTAGTAATAATGTCAAAAAAGTTATGTCTGCATTTTGAATTCCATTCAGTCTTACGTAATTAATTTTCTAAGAGATCTTATGTATTCATTAATTTGTTTATCATTTTACTAAACTAGTAAGTAAACGTATGGTATCACATTGTATAGCGCATAATGTTATGTTGTGAGAAAAATCGATATTCTAAAACTGCAAAGTAAATATTTAACAAAAAACTACGAAGAAAAGTTTTATTCTAATTTCAGTACTTTCATTTACGACCACGTCAATAAAAACGAACTTACTTTAAATACTTGTTGTATTGTTCTATTATTTTTCTACTTGTAAATAATCATAATAAGCTCGCCTTTTGTAAACATTTTTTTTCAATATAACTTATTTTTCTGTCGTGTACAATAAAGTATTAAATAAATAATAATATAAGCATACTTTATGATACTACTGTAAAATTTTAATAGTTTACATGTCATTAATTATTAACAAGTTGTAAACGCTAACAGTGGCGGCACACCTTTCGCAAAAGTTGTCTAAGCACAACTTTGTTTGTCAGACCGTGTGTTTATTGCCGCGGTCCCTCATAAAATGTTATGAATGATACAGTTCGCGAAGCACGGATTAACCTTTTCCTAGCTATGTTCCCTATCCGTTTACACAGATATATTTTTTAAAGAAAAATTATACTGGCACAGATAAAACAATTATAGAAAAGGTAGTAAACATGAAATTAAATAATTCAGTAACAATCGGAGTTCGACCATTAGTTATTAAGGTACGGTTTCCGCGTACTTTAATAAAGGAATAGTTGAAATAGTGAGAGTAAAATCGATGAAATGCCGAGTGTAAAATCGCATGGTATGGTTGTAGGGAAGAAGGAAGCCTCTTTATTTCTGTGAAGGAGGGTATCGGCACAGTCCGAGAAAATCGATGTTTCTCCCCTCATAGTTTGCATGGACGCGTGACCGGTGCTATTGGAACGATTAAAATGGCCCTCGGGACTATACATCATTATTATACGAAATTTATATATTATGATGAAAAATGTCTTGTGTCTAGTTAAGATGTTTTCTTCGTATGCTTAAAAAAAATTAAGGAACCGCGCCTGTGTTCCCCGCGGACGGCGCGCCCCTCGGTCGCGATGCAAAATTTTCAGCGGCCCTGCGCAACGCTGGCCATTCCGATACAACTAGCTTACTACACCGACTTCACTCGACAATATCTATAAAACGTTTTTTATATTTAAATACAACAGGTTTGTTGAATGTCATTGCCTTTACAAAAGTTAGTACTAATGCTTTTGTGTTGTATATGAATAATAAGATCGTTAATAAATTAATTTGAAATGTAATTAACGTTAAGTGTAATAAAAGCGAAATTAATTTAATGACTTGCTTTTGTACGATATAATAAGTTTTCCCTTTTTTCCTACTTGTTCGTGTTATTTATGTTTTGTTGGAAGAAAACCGATGTATGAATTACGTTCGCCTTTGTGGTAACTATATAACTATACTTTCTGAATGACTTCCAAGAATTTAATAACAAGATTTTAGATATAAGTATGAGTCAGATAAACTTGTTATTGAGATCTTACAGTTCGATAAAAGGTTAAGATAATTTCAATAATGAAGGTGACTTAGTTGTCGGCGGTAAATTATATTTCTGTATCAACAACTTGAAACGATTTATTATGTTATGGAATTGTTTTGTCCATTTTCAAAGTGACACGAAACCAGATTTTAAATTTAGAGAATTTCGTCGCAGAGCGCTGTCCGCCCGCATTGTAAGGGTGGGTGCTATTGCTGTCCTTCTCGGACGCAGCATCACCGGACATTTCGACTGGGCATTTCAATTTTGAGAAAGAGTAGGACCAACCCCGTCCCCCGCGTCTCAGGCGATCCCCCGTCTCCCGTCTCGCTCGCACCAAGGATACACAAAAGGACGAAGGAGCGATAACTTCATCATCGTGCGACGATCTCGCTCGCACGTATGCTACGGTGGGGACGACGTTGCGAATTGTTATTGAAGTCATGCCCCCGAAGGCGACTTCGGGAAGGCTGTCAGTTGCTAGTAAACGTTCGCAGCGTCCGTACCCGACTGACCCGCGGCGCCTCGCTCAGTGCCCGCCGCCCCGACACAAACTATACCGCGCGATATCGGCTTTATAAATAACTTTTAGCAAAACATTTTCTTCGTTGAAAATTTTTATTTTGCAACTTTTAAAACTTCGGTTTGTGACTTTTTATTTGTGAACTTTGCAACATGAAACTTTTAAATAATTGAAGTGGAAGAAACAGTGACCGGCGTTTTGTGATTGCGTTGATAAGTTCGAGGCGCAGCTGAAAGCTCAGTGTCCACTGCTGATCGGGTGGTGATTGTTTACGACGCGCACGTGGTCTAGTCGCACGCCCGCGCGCTGAAATGCCGCGAAAAACTTTGTTCGAAAACAGAGCGGTAGTCTAAGTTCGGCCGTGAGGGGAGACGCGCCGATCGCGACCATGACTTTAACCTGTAGCGCTTGACTCAGCGTAAACTACATGTACGTCGCAACGAGGAGTGCTGTTTTTTTATTATTTTTTTTTCGTTGGAGGAGACGGTGCTCTCCATTGGACTGATGATAAATGGCTAACAACAGTAACGCTGTGTCCTCGACCTTACCGTCCAGGGACTATCATTGTAAGGTTTGCGATCTTTACTTGGACACTCTTGATTCGTTAGAAGTACATCTTCAATATCACAAAGAAAATTTATATGTAAAGTGGGGAACTCAAAACTCTCAGAATGACACCGAAAACAATAACGGATCAAAAGTGACGACGACCACGACGGTATCGGCTCCGGCCGACTCGAGCGACAACATGATTACAAAGCCGAGCCCAGAGTTTCAGCAGCGAGCCACGCCGGAGACTTCAGGGCAGTTCCCGCATCCAGCGACGCCACAGAGCTACCACAGTGCACCATCACCCTACCAGAACCCGGATCAGACCAACTTCTCGCCGGGCGCTCAGTACGGTAACAATTATACTCATTCTGGTTTTCCACAAAATCCCGACCAACTTAACTGGGATCAATCGCAATATGGCCAAGAGTACAAAACTAGCCGTTTTCATCCATATAAAATGCAAGATCGAGTTTCACAAGTCTCATCCTCGAGTCCACTGTACGGACAGCCATTAAACCAGCCAACGCCATCACCTTCACCCAATCAGTGTGATAAATGCGGATTTGTATGCGATTCTGCTGTACAATTAAATGAGCATTGTAATACAGCTCATGCTGGCACCAGCTCTAATCCTGCTGGTTCTATGCCTTTTCAACAATTTCCCGGCAAACAATATAATAATTCTAATTATTCGAATGAGAGCACTAAAGTTAAAGAGGAGCATGAAGAATCTTCTGATATTCTAGACCTAGATTCACAAAAGGTAGTTTATCAAGGTAATGAGGGCGAACAACAAAACGTACCATATGACGACGCTCCTCAAACAAGGGAAGTAAACACCCGCACGGTGCCAATGATGCCATGGGAAACACAAAAATTGTATACTAATCCGCAATTAAACGGCGACGTTTCACTTTTCAAAGACCAGAAGATGTATGCTGAGCAAAAAACTTATTCATCGGAAGGCAAAATGTTTCACCCTGAACAAAAGTTTGGATATTCTCAAGACAAGTTCCTAAGTGTTCACCATGATCAAAAACCATTTATGCACGTCGACCAAAAAATATATCCTGGTGTTCAATTACCGCCACTTGCTGATTATCAAGGACCTGTAGCATCATCCAATCCTGATATGAAACCTCCGTACAGGCCGTACGACTCACCCGCAGTACCACAAATAAGTAGCACTCAGCCGGCTAATTCTACATCATCTAATCTTCCAACGATTGGAGGAAAAGGTGCCAACTGGAAATCAAACGAAGCGAGAAGACCGAAGACTTATAATTGCACGGCATGCAATAAATGGTTCACTAGTTCTGGGCATTTAAAAAGACATTACAACACTACTCTTCACAAAAACGCTGTAAGATCATCAGGTCAACCAGATCCGGCTACGATGCCCATATCCAGTCACCATCATCCAAGCCGTGATGCCATACAAAATCGTGCGCAACAACAATCTGCTGACTCCAACACGCAAAGTCCTGTTCCTTCCGAAGACGGCCGAAGCGTCGACGAAGGCGCACTGCAGTCACCGTACGCTTCGCAGAACTTTGACAGAGCACACCGTGTGGCGTCGATGCAGTCGAAGTCACCGTACACTCATCTTCAACAGGGTAATTTAGATAATAATTTCAGTAATAATCCTTTAGCCAATCACCCTTTACAGCACCAAGTCGGATCACACCCGCTTAATATAGGTAGTCAACCGCCGGGTATAGGGATTTCTAATGATAATGGTCATCAGGGGTCCAAAGGTGTGGCAATATCTACCACTGGCAATCCCCCAAACGGGGAAGCAGGTCCCTCTGTTTCTCAAAATCACCATATGAGGGGCCTGCTATCAGTGTCAACCAGCAATATTTCAACTCAACCGCTAACGCAGAGTACGCCGGCACTTACGGCGCACACGCTGCCCCCGTTCAGTCATTTGGGTGTCAACCCGTACAGCCCGAGGTCTACGGATCCTTTGGGACCTTCGGTGCCGGACCCCACGCACACCCCATTATATTTGGGTCAGAATTTTCAACAGACTATAGCACCGAGTTACCCAAACGGGATGGCCCCCCACGTTATGGATATGGCTATCAACAATCTGCCTATAGCCAATCCGGCTACTTTTGGTGAATGTTCACCAGAAAATGCCGAAGTTATGGAACACGAAACGTCAAATCAGCCTGCCGGTGGACGGTTGCCGAGCTTTGCGCAACTCCAAACGCAGGGTTTTAGCGTTTATGTTTCAAACTATATCACACAGCCTAACGTGGGGGGTCAAGTAGTAGCTGACGAGTCAGCTACCGGTTACATTATAATGAATCCGGTGAACTCGCCGGTGCAATATAATAATAATGAATTGTGTGCCCAAAATTTGGAATACGAGTATAGCGTGTCTCCCGATAGTATAAAGGAGGCAAATGTATCTTATAGCCCGGAAAATGTCAAAGTTTATTCATACGGATATGCTGTAGGTGGTAAAACAATAAAGCGCGGCGACGATGCTTTAGCGTCAGATTCTAGCGAGCTTCAAATACTTAAAATAGAAGATATTATGGACTACGCTAACAAAGAGAATTACGGTTCTCAAATGAAATCGCCCGCGAGTCCTGAAAGTGCTAAAGCCGAGAACGAAAGTAATGGCTCACCATCTGTATCATCAACGGTACCAAGTACACCGCTCACTGAACGAAACCAAATGAAAGATTCATTCTCCTTACCAGTTCATAAATGTTACGAATGTGACAAGTTGTTCAATAAGGCATGCTATCTAACGCAACATAATAAAACATTTCATTCAGGAGCCAAGCCATTCAAATGTGATCGGTGCGGCAAACGCTTCTCTGATGACGTTTCGTATGAAGGGCATTACATTAAACATACGGATAATAAACCGTTCAAATGTAGCGAGTGTCCCAAGTCATTTAATCACAAAACAGATTTGCGCAGACACATGTGTTTGCATTCGGGCTGCAAGCCTTTCGCATGTGACCATTGCGGCAAAGGTTTTATTAGAAAAGACCACATGGTAAAGCACTTCGATACTCATCTTAAGAAAAATTCGCGTTCTTCGTCAATGTCATCGACTACGTTATCGATGGCGAGGGCGGTCAAGGCGTCGACTTCACCCACGTCAACGACGCATACGCTCCATACGCTTTAGATCATTCCCTCAGACGAAACGACGCGACGCCTCAACATATCATTAAAAATGAAATGAATCGCAATAATTTTGTTTAATAGGTTCATAGTTGATATTTAATGTTACGCGAGAAAAATAAGTTACTTTAATATGTTAGAGTAGGTAGCCGAGTACAAGGACTAATAAACGGGAAATCAAAATTAAAATGTGAGGTATCGTCAACAAAAACTACTCTTTAAAATGTGTTCTATATAATAATACCTCAACACATACGCGGAGATGTAGGTCAGACTCTTGCCGAGTGTGCATTCAGTTTGCAGCTTGTTTTTTGTTATTCATTGGATCTAACCTTGTGTCCGTGGCAAGGTGACTTTATGCTTGGGTGTCTGGCCGCTAATAAAACATATAATTACATGACGTTAGTGCATAATTCTGCGATATCGTTTGGATCGAACCATATCATTTAACATATTGATATACAGAAAAAATTAGGAATAATTAGTTAATATACGGGACGGAACCCGAACAGATTGAGTACTTTGTACGTTATACAAGCAAATCATATCTCATTACTATTGTACTATATATTAAATTAGAACGTTTTTTTTAGTTAAATTTCTATTTTGATCGTAATGATTGTTAACGTTTAAGAAACATGTATTTTGACAAAGTACTTAGAGTAATTTTTGTATATAACAAAAGGGACTCGAATGCCAGTCGTTTATTTGTGTAGCTATTTCAAAAATATTAGACTTTACAATAATTATAAAATCGAAAGGACAAAATATAGTGACTTAAAGGAAACTGTCGGTACAAATTAAAGAAATATTTATATAGATGACCTTAATTCTACATAAATTGAAATATATATTGCCAAGATATACACATAGGTTAGTGTTATGAAAGATATTTGGGGTGAAGGCGGTGTAAAGTATCCCGCACTGCTCCGACTGATTCTTTTCATTTGTTCTATTTGTTGAACCTCGTCCGGCCAATCGCGTTTGTTTTCAACTCGGATGTTAACAATGCCAACTTTAGATTTGAATTTAAACGTATCTTTCATATTGTTTTCTCGAAGAAGTTTGTTCTTCTCATTTATTATTATGTATCCCGGTGCTTCCTTATATTTTGTCTGTTATAATTTGTTAGGATAGTTATGATAATGTTTTCGTTTAGTACTCGTATACTTTCAATTAACTGAAGTATTTATCCAATTATTATGTTAGTTACCAGTGTGTTATTCGAACGAATTTAGTTTTACATTCCTGTTTCGTTAGTGGTAGGAAAGTATAATAGTCTTCCCGAACGTTGCCAAATTTTTTCCGCCAACTGTCTGTTGCGTAACGTGTTTTATTTTATAATTTTTATTGATTTATAATTAGGGACTAGTATAATAATGAAATTCATTAGCAATAATTAAAATTTAATAAATGTAAATGTTTTTTGTATAGCATTTTAATTAAATAGTCAGATCGACTAAACAATTATAAGGGAATCAAGTATTCTTTGTATATAATAAAGTGAGAGTGATGGATGTGTCAGTTAGAGAGTACATATCAAGTGAGGAGAGCGTGGTGTGACGTCACGGCCTGCTCGATCCCCAGGTTGTGATCAGTGGTTCCCGGGAACCGCTCCAAGGGACAAGCAGACCGCCGGGTCGTCCCCAGCCCGCCCCTGCACACTGCATATCATTCATCACGATGCAACTTACCGATATTATACGTTGTCAGAATTAAATGTGCAATATAAACATTATAACGATTTAGTTTTTGATAATGTTTGTATTTTAATGTTGACTATTGCAGAAATATTTTTATATACATAGAAATAACACATATATGACATTGATCTACCTCATCAGCAACTATTTACATGGATAAAATATATAGATATGTATTTTAAAAGAGTGAAAACATATATTTACCGCAATGTGCATCAAAAATGAATCGATATGGCCTACCTCTCAGAGTTGATATTGATAAATTTTATGATATAATATACTAGATGAAATAATGATTGTTTTAACGCGTGCCTGAGTTCGCAGCTGTCTTGCCAATACAAAATAAAAAGAACGAACGCAGTCACGCGCTAATATACGTTATAAAATAATATTTACAGAAGTTATTTGTCTAGGAACGCAAAATGTTATATTGTTGATGAAATTATAAAACATGTTTTTCATGATAGATCAATTTACAATGAACAATAAATGAAACTAAACTACCTCAACCCTAATGATATGTACTTAGTGTTAGATGTGTGGGACGCGTCTAGTGGTGAGAAACAGAGTACCTCGAATTGCCTTTTCTATTTTAGTTGTAGCTGTTCATAGATATTTTGTCTATATGCCGAAGGAGCCACTAGGCGCGATCCCAACCCCTTTATATATATTTTAGAAGGCATATTTGTCTCCCTCATATTGTTTAAAGCACACTTACGTAGTGTTCTTTAATAATACCAATGTAAATATATAATAACGATAAATTTGTTAATTATAATATTATGTATTTTATTATTGTATTCATGTTTTTTTTTTTAATTATTTTCGATTAGGTTAAATTAATTTGAGTTTAAAAAAAATACGGTTAGATCGTAAGAAAATGAAGAGAAAATTATGAGTTTTTCTTTTTTTTAATTTTTGTGATGATTATGTATATTTAGTTATTAATTTAAATGATTAGTTACCAAGTGCTGTTAAATTGATTTTGAGTAAAATCGGAAAAAGTTAATAATGACAAGACGTTGTTTTCTTTATATTATACCCAACTGTATGATACTTGTCTGTATTGCATGCTTTCCAAAGTTTGTTTACTATTACCGTAGAACAATTTAACGAAAAAAAAAAATACAAAGAGGGCGAGGCAGAGGCTTTATTGCTTCGTGAGGCGACTCCGGGGACAACTACCAGATCGTCTCTGCCTCACCTCCACTAGAGATAAGTCTTATAGTATACAGTAGATTAAGACAACAGATCTGTCACACAGCTAACAGGCGAATGTTAATCTGCCGTTTGCGTTTACTTGTTTACAATTTATATGTTAACAATCCCATATTAGTTCTTACATTATTTGTTAAATTGTAAACAAATAAACGCAATATGCGAATGTGTTTTGTTTTAAGCCATGCGAAGTTTTTGTTGATGTGTTTATCACAGGCGTCGCATCCTGAGATTTCAAGGATGCAGCGTCGCGTCGTGTCAACTTCAGAACTCTTCATTGATTTAATTATTTACGAATAACAAGTTTTTAGTAATTGAAAAGTTAATTGACAACTTTCTTAATTGACGGTCTTAAAAGTATATATCGTAAGTAATTAAGTCCTTGAAGGGTTTCTTGTACTATTATGTATTAACAATAGTTAACGTTTCAGATCTGTGAGTTAAATATAAATTTAATGTCAAAATTGTTGTTTTATTTCTTCACTACCCCTGCTATGCTCAGCGAATTGGCTACGCTAGTTAAAATTCATATTATTTGCAAAATATTTGTCTAATAATAACTAATTTTGGTATAAAGGTTTTCGATTATTAACGTATTAACTAGAATCTTTTTCTGTGTCTTGATATATAACTAAACTAAACGAAGACACAAAAGTTTTTTGTTCTTTTCTAAAAGTTTCTTTTTATAGATAGGTAATTATTGTTGATTTAAATGAACAAATATTCTGCAATATAATATGAATTTTAAACTCAATTGAATTTTTGTGACATTATATGTATTAATTTAGATTATGTATTAATTCGGTTTTTCTGCATTTGAATTATAAATATTTTCAATTACAAATATATCTTAAGGTAAAATAATAAAAAAGAAAGATTTTTAATAATTTAATTAAAGTTAACAAATTAGGAATCATCAAACTAATAGATATACAGACAGACTTAAAATAACAAATTAATTAAACAAACTCTTTTCGTTTTGTGAAAAAGTATTTTTGTCACAATTATTCAATAATTTAATTAATAGTGATTATAGTACAACACATACCGTTAAAAAAAAGAAAAAAAAAATTAGAATTTCGTTTTTTTTTTAATTTGTGAGTATATACTGCAATCACTATTACAAAAAGTCGTAGCCACATGCTATTTAAAACCTATAAACTTAATTAAAGTACAAAAGAAACTCAAGCCAGTTCATTAAACCAATTCTACTTGTTGATTAATCACAAAACCAACTTTGAAAAAAGCAAAATTAAAAAATAAATTCAATATTTGCAATAACTAATTGATATAAATGAGCTGGTCGTAAAATTAGACATGAGATCAGAATAGCTTATTTTGCTGTGCGACTAAGTAATATAAATACAAAATAAAATAGGTGAAAAAGCGGTGAAGAAATGCAGATGAAGTATTCTGGTGTCGCTGTAATAAATACCACGAAAAGGTAATACTTCGCTATGCTGATCTCATTAGAGTTTCTTAGAATAGCAATAACTATAATACGATGATACCAATAAGGCATGATTCACGTTATACTGTGTTTTGACTAGACCGGGTGGGTTGGGTTCTCGAGAACTCGTATTGAAACGGTGCAATCTAAAGTGCATCAAACAAACTACGAAAACTTCCTATCAAGCCTGGTTTGTGTTCACAGCCCGGTTCTGACACGGTAAAACGTGAATTACCCTTAACACACATATTTAATATAAAAAAGATACATTTAAAGTTACCCAGTCCTATAAAATTAAAACAACGTGTATAATCACTATCCCTTACCTTTTTTAAGAAGGTAATGAAACATTTTTTACAATTTTGTCACTCTACTGGGTAACGTCAAATGTAACTTTTCAAAACATACGAAAATCATCAGGAGACTGAAAAAGGTGGGTAAGTACTTATATTTTGTGTTTAGAACTATTTAAGCGTTTCAGCTTTCCTGACTTCCATGAAGGTATTCATGTACAGAGAATTATTTTTCAAAAAGGTAAGTTAAGGTAGTCATTAAGGTTCAAATTTGAACAACTGTGGTATGTGTAGGTTAAGAACATTAGATTAAAAAGGGTATGAATATAAAACTGGCGAGTATGGAGCCAGCCAGCCATGGGGGTCTTCGTGTCCCCCGTCAGGGGGACACGGACGGGCCTTGGGGGCACCCCGCTGCCCGGGCACTTTCTCTCCGCCATTCTAGGCGGAGGTGTAGGTATTTATGTGGTATTGATTTAGTACCCCTTTCTGGGGTTGTTCCCATGGTCTGGCTTTCTCTAGTTTGAGTGCGACTGTTCAGACATCTCTCAGCTGCCGCCAGCTCCGGCCGAAGTCCTCCCATTCTGGGTGATCTTCTTAGTCAAAAGGCCACAGCAATGAAGAAGTGAAGAACATAACGATTGAAATATCATCATCAATGGTCCCCACTATTTTTCTCCCTTTTTTTGGGGTGGGATAACCCTTTATTAGTTTATTTACATTAAAAAGAAAAAACTTATAGGCTAAACACAGAAACAAAAACTATACAAAACAAAATGCAAAAGGAAACAAAACTAAAACAAGATGAATTTAAAAAACAAACCAAAACAGAATTAAATTAAAACTAAATTGAAACACTATTATTTAAGGAAAAGAGGAAAAGTGAAAATGAAAACAAAAGAAAAAGAAAGAAAATGTAAAAAGAAACTGTACAAAAGGGTACAGTTTCTTTTTACATTTGGCCCCGTCCAGCCCCCGCCAGCCCCTCCCTCCCACGACAACACCACGAAAACGTGGAGAGGGAAGGGCCTGCGCTGAGGTCGGCCGCTCCCATAAGGGGAGCGGGACCGCAGACTATGGTCCGCAGTGAAGAAGGGCCCCTCGGTTGGGAGTCCCATCCCCTGAGGGGGGATTTGAGTCCCATAAGGGGACGAAAAGGGGTTAAATTAAACTTTGCCACCCTCCGCTAAGAGAGGTGGCACCAATCTTCTAAAATAGATTATGCTCCCAGAGGGGGAGTGGGACCCGGAGACGCGGGACGGAGTCCCGGACGAGTCCGTGGCTCCGTTCCGCGACCCCAGACCTCAAAGAAGAGGTCCCCAAGCCTGGCTTGGGCGACCCATACCCCTGAGGGGGGAATAAAAGCCCCATAAGGGGGCTTAATAAAAACAAAAATAAAGATAATACCCCCACTGATACGTGGGGGGTCCCCAAAAGGGGGAACAGCTCCCATAAGGGGAGCGGGGTCGCACCTCCCTGCCGGGAGGGTGATGGTAGCGAGTATGGAGCCTTCGTTTGAGAGCAGATATCGTAAGTATCGTAAGTATAAACTAAGAAAAATCATTGATATTCATTCTTTTGAGGTAGGCCGAATGTTCTAAAAATGCACTGGGCAAGCGTGGACTATGCCTAATCCCTCTTCTGAGGAGACCTGAGCCCAACAGTGGGCAGTAATGGGTTGGTACAGGTTCAGGCTGAATGTTAAGGAAATAAAAAAAAAAACTAAGTGAAATATACTACTTTATTTACATTAAATACTTTACTTAAATTTAGGTAATTAATTCAAAATCATATTACATTTATAGTAATCGAATAATAACCAAATCGGTTCAATACTTAGACTCGTTTTTTCATAATCTGATTTCATAATTAAATAAATTAAATTAAAATAAATACACAGTACCTATGTACTTTAAATAGGTTGTTTAATTCATTCATCAATACCACAGAAAACGCTTGTACAAAAAACAATAAGTTGTAGTTACAAAGGGCTAAATACAAAGAAACTATAGTATAATATGACAATAGAATATGGTCAAAACCAATCTGATGTTCCTCTTTGTAGAAATACTTAGAAATAAACCATTGTACTCTTTACAAAACAATTCTTAAGTAAGTTCTCATCTCTGTATTTTGTACTTTTAAATAATTTGATGCTTAAACATTTACCCGATTTTCAACTTTAACCACCTAACAATATGGTTTATTCACTGAATTTGGCCAAATCAATTATTAAAAATATATATTATACTACAAAGTTAAAGAAAAGTATTGAGTTTAGCTTATTAGATCAAAGGAACTCATATGTAGATTAATTTAATATTTATTTAGATCATTGCCGCTAGTACTAAATACCTACAGATATTAGGCAAGATTTTCAGGTACTTCTATGCAGACAAAAGAAAGAAATGACAGAACGACATCTAAAGAAAGAAAGATCTTGGGTCGCTGCAAATTGGATCACCAACTTCCAATGCACGCAATTAACAACTGGTAGACCAACTGTTAAACGGTGTTTCACTTAGTTTCAATGCATACAAAGTCTATATATTGGATGGCCATCACCGTCATTTGTTTTTACGTGCGTTGGACGTTGGTGTGCAAGTACACGTATCACAAAATAACGCAGTGCGCGCTACGCTTAGCTGTCTCACATTCTATAAAGAGGGTAGCCAGATTTAACAGAACTGAAGTACTCATTTACCTTAAAATATCTTGGTTAGTTTACTAATAGTAAGACAAAACATATAAAGAGGTCATTTATTATTTTTATTGAATCAATGATAATAAAGGATTATTAGGATATTTGGAATAACGCTTACTTCACTATGTAATCGTATTTAAACCTTGTAATATTGTCGAAAAGTACTAGATAGATTTAAAATTTATCCCTGAATAAAATGAGCTATATTTTAAGATGAGTGGGTGATAGAGGTTATATTATTACTATGATAGGGAAATAAAGTAAAAACTTAAGAAAACGTAGAAGTAGTATCTTATGACTATTGACAATAACCACTTACGATCAGATGGTTCAATGCCACATGGCAACAAAAAAACAAAAATGCATAAAAATACTACGTTTTTTTTTTTTTTTTTTTTTTTTTCAGTTGGAGGAAATCGCCGGATCCCCGCCCACCCCGCGGGCGGGGTATGTGGGAGTTGAACCTCACTAAAACCTCCAACCGCTCACACTCAGCGTCCGAACCCCGGCTGAGGCCAGAACCCAGCACGGGGTTTTGTGGGACGGCGCGACGCGTAACGCTCTCGGCACACTTTTCCGTCACGCCGCCCCCGGACGCCGAACCGGCAGCCGCCGGCGATACGGCCACCGGCTCTCTCGGTCGGCGGGCTATCCGAAGCCCGCCAAGATGGCTGGACCGCGTGTCACCCTCCCACGGAATACCCCGCTGGGTCAGAACCAGCGTGGGTCGGGGAGCGCGGTCCGCCATCCTCCGGATGCTCTGACGCAAGGGCGTGTTGAGCGAGACACGACACCTTCTTGGGTCCCCGCTCGCACTCACATGCGTTGGGGACCCGAAACTCTTAAGGGGCCAGATTCCGGGCGAGATCCCGGTTCCGGCCCCTTGCTCGACGGCGGCGGGTTGTTGCGGGGCGGAGAGAAGAATAAATTCTCTCCCTCGCACTCCCCGCCACCCTCTTCTGCGAGATGGTGGACTCGCAGAAGTCGAGCATCGCCTTCCAGGACTCGCCACTCTCGAGCATCGACGCCACGACGCCCGGGAGCGACTAGTCCGGTCCTATTTGTCGGACCAGGACACACCGCTGCTGCTCCCATGCGGGGCAGACAGCGAGCGTATGCTCCGGTGTGTCCTGGTCACATCCTATACAGTGATGGCACCTCGTCGTCGGCTCCACCTGAATGCGGTGCAGATACCTCCCGAAGCACCCGTGCCCGGTCAGCATCTGCACCGCCCAAAAGGTGAGGCGTCCTTCGCCACGACCCACCCAATCCTTTAGGACGGGGCGGATCGCCTCGACGGTCCGTAGACCCCAAGTGGGGTTAGCGATACGTCGCTCCCACGACTCCATCACGGACCGCCGAGATTGGGCCTTCCGATCCCGAACAGCTTCCCGCAGGGGACGCACTACGCCCCGGGCCAGTTTGTGCAGTGTTGGATGGTCTATTTATCGAGGAAGATTATGAGTTGTATTCTATTTTTCAAAAATCAGGGATCCGTACTGAATTTCCAACAATGTAACCCAAGCTAATAAAACGACCCGAATTAGGCAAAAACTACCTTAGCTGCACAAGTCAGCTTAGTTAGGGATAACTTTACATAATGGTAAGACTTCACTGACTACAAGAACTTGGTCAGAAAACAAAAGAAACTCCAGGATATAGCGATATCAATCTCGGACCAGTGATACATTTAACACTGCCCCAACACGCTGTATCAATGGAACGAACAAAGATTAAAAATACAGATAGGACATCACAAAACTGCATAATTATTATAGCCTGATAGATATGAGTCTAGCCTGATAGTAAGTGGTTTTTCTGAAACTATTATACTCCGTATTAATATATAATAGATATAAGTTGATATATGTAGTATTGAGGCATTTCTAAAACAGAAGAACGTTAATTGTTTTATTTAGTACATAAAAATTCTACAAAATGAAATTAAATGAAATAGTTTATTTACCAAAAAACAATGTAAAACTTAACTAGATGAAAATGGCCCCAGCATTAGGTCAAGCCTGTATCGCAGGAAACCGAACAGATTGACAACGACATTGTTATTTGTTATTTAAAGATAGTCAGAGACACGGTACGTTTGTCAAATTCTAATAAACTACAGCAAAAAAAAAGAGAGTTATAAAATTGTATAAAATGTGTATACTAAGAATAATTCAAGATTATGAACGACACAGATCATATTTTGTCAATCTATCTAGTTAAGTTGTTTTACTTTATTTATTTATTTTTTTATTTATTAATAAATATATTTTCATTTTTTCATTACTAAAAAATCCTAATGTCCAGTCTAAATTTATTAATACATCTTTGCCGGAGGATCGTAGTGTGAAAGGGAACGTGTGGCAGCGCCGCGCGACCAGCTCGGACCGGCTGTGGCGCGATGACCTACACCGGTTTCGCTTTCGTCCGAAGGTCACGACTGAATCACGGCCGACGTGTTGCGAAAACACCTACTGTTTTGTCGATATCGATGGTTTTTGTCGATGTATTTATCGATAAATAAATTTTGTTTATTAATAAATAATTCGTTTTTTATTTGTTAGTTTTATATGTTGCTTGATTGTGTGGAAAAGTGGTATAGGTTTTGGGTTTTCAAAATACCATTAACACACTGACTGATTATTTTAGAATAATTGAAATACAAATCTTTGAAGCATTAAAGCAGTAACTATTTTCTTATTTTTAATCTCTAATATTGATGCTGCCTTTCATTCAGTGTTTATACTAACTGTTCTATATCTCAAGTTTATACTAACGTAACATAACTGCACATAAACAGTCAAAGACAGGTAGTCATGCAAGAAGACCTCTGATCAACAGACGACTTTTACGAGCTGATGATGTTAATGATTAACTGTAACTCACGCTTATCCCATTCGAATAATACGGTCGGTGTAATGTTTTATCTCTTCATTTCAATCTGATTAATATTTTACGCAAATATTTTCAACAACTACTTCACCATGTGTATATCGATATATCGTTTCCCCTTGCATGGTCCCCACACTATTCTCCAATAAACTCGGGATTCGTTGGTGTAATAACAACATTATTTAATTGTACACATGTTTGTGACAAACTCGTACCTAGTATTTGTCGATATTAGGTTTCGTATTTATCTTGTGAAATATTATTCGTATTTTTGTTATTTTATTTCATCGATAACAGCGTGCCTCGAGATCGAGTCGTGTTTACTCGTGACAAATACATGAAAATAACAAATACATACAAAATGTAATGATGCTGGCTTTTCTTTTGTTTCACATCAATGATTTTGGTATTCCAGATTCTAGACCAAACTATTATAGTGATGTTTTATAACCTTTTAAAAACATTAACATAAAAAACAACATTCTTGTTACAATTAGTTTTTTGGTAAAATCCATTTATTACAACTTAATCTTGCTAAACATGGTGTTACATGTAAGTGAAAATTTCTAAACTGAATAGCTGAATTTATGATAAATCTTAGTCGTTGAGGAGGTTCGATCTTCCTTCTATACTAAAAATCGTCGGTTCGAAACTAATCTTCCGCATTTTCATTTGATAACTTTAAAAGGCGATAAACTTATCGCCATACTGTGCTAAAATTAAAAAGCAAAACATTGTAAAGAAACCTGTTTAGTGGAAAAGGATCAAAAACCCATACACATATTTTATGTTCCCTTAAATCACACTAGGCAAGTATGATAGACTATCCCTGTACTCTGTACTGAGGAGTTCTAAAGGTGAACTGTAATAATAAGCCAAATATATCTGGGACCTCTACCATAAAACTTCTAAACATATTAACGTAGTACAAACGTCTTGTGACTATCAAGGTTTAAGAAAAGTTCTGTACCTATAGATGAAAGACCCCTCAATGCCGTCATTGCCGAGATTCATATGTGACGGCAACAGCTGCTTACCATCCGGTGGGCCGTTAGTTTATCTGCCAAAAACACTTATCACTTCTATTACAGACCTTCGAAATCAACGAACACCAAGTCTCTAGGACGTCATTGCTACTTAAATAATCATATAAATTTTATAAATTTCGAGAAGCGTAAACCGCATCAAAGCCTTCAGGCCGCCCACAGCACGCGTTATTTATTATTATCAACACACATTGTGCGTGCGACCGGAAATTATCGGATGCCTTACAAATTACATGACCGAATCTAGTTATCGATATTTTTTGTTTACTTTTATTAAGTACGTGTCGAGCTGATATTTTGTAAGAAGTATTTCTTACCTAAGTGTCTGTATTATTCTCAATTATGAGCAAAAGGCGAGACGTGAGCCTTGACAAGCAACGCGTCCCGTCACGTCGCTCTCGTGCTGGATTCCCATCCGGAGTTCGGACGCTGAGCGTGAGCGGCAGGAAGTTTTAGTGCGGTTCGACTCCCACATACCCCACCTGCGGGGCGCGAACCCCAGCTGAAGCCAAAACGCAGCACGGAGTTAGAGGGATGACACGACACGTTACGCACTACAGCATCAGTCGATCTATAGCATAGGTCTTTCAAATGAAATTTGATGGTTTAATATTTTAAACTAGTACATTGAAAGACTCAAATCGTTCTTCGAACTCCAGTTCATTAGGTGGTCTCTGATCTAAATATAAAGCACGAACTTGCTACATTCGCACAGGCATTTCCGATTGATTATTTTCGTTTTTCATTCCGGTTAAGTTGAATCGACTTCGAGATTGGTAGTAACGACCTATCGTACTTGAAAAACAGAGGTCAGTGTCACCTGACGTGTTTCATTGTAATTTAAAGACGTATGAATCTGTTTACTTGATCTGCGGGTGTTTAGAAAAAGCTTACTCTTGTTGACAGATTTTCAGAGTATTCAAGTATTTTTAAAGTATAATATCGAGTATCTTTTTAGATTTGTATTTTTAATGTATTGTTATTATGAAGCTTATTAAAAATACGTGATCTATCCTTCGCAACGTTGTTTTTAAAGGACTTTTTGCAGTAAGAAAACCATGACCACATTATATTATGAAAGTGCGATAAGGTAGACTACCTATCTTACAAGACATAAACTACAGAATTTATTAAAAAAAGGAGTTAATAAAGCAGTTTCGGTATATTCCGTACTGTCATTTAGTCATTGTGAACGTGTGATTGGAGCAATTACCTTACATACGGGTGATCGCGGATTCAAACAGGCTTATATCTGTAAATCATCATTTTAAATAGATTTATGTGCTATTTTCGAAGATAACCAAGTCTCTAAGTTGGTGGTGAGACGTAAACAATGCCGTCATCACGTGACGTAATCTCGTGCTGGTTCTGTCCTCGACCGGGGTTCGGGTGATGAGCGTGAGTGGCAGGAGTTTTTAGTGCAGTTTTAGGGGACTGGTGGAAGTCCAGCCATTTCCTCCTATCAAAAAAAGGTTTAAGTTACGGCAAATGTTTGACTTAGACAATGGACTATGCCTTATTTCAATAGTTAGCATTCTAAGCGTTAGTATAACTGCGAAAACTAGTACACGCATTTATCATCATTAATCGGCGTATATGACGCATACAAAATTAATCGAGTCAGCTAATAAAATAATAACTAAGACTACAGCTATCCTAAATTCATACAAAATTGTTGAAACACACAAAATAATGCAACAATGTTCAAATTCCGAAGTCAATGCACTTTAATTACGAAATACTCGTATGTATGAACACGTGAGTGCATCGAAATTGCCAAAATATTATTGTGAAATATAATATCTTGTACCAACCCATTACTGCCCACTGTTGGGCTCAGGTATCCTCAGAAGAGGGATTAGGCATAGTCCACCACGTTTGCCTAGTGCGGATTGGGGACTTCACATATCTTCAAAGGATTTTTAGAACCCTTTTCCGAAATGCAGGTTTCCTCACGATGTTTTCCTTCACCGTTTTTAGCCAGTGGTGTTGTGAAAAATTGCACATAAATCCTTTTCACATTTTAGATTTAGAGGTACAAGCCGGCCGGATTTGAAACCGCCACCTCCCGTTCGGAAGGAGGCGCTTCGACCACTCGGCCACCACGACTTTTGTATTATATTATTAGATTAGGAAATATAATATATTTAATTTTAAATCGATATTCGAACACCTGAAAAACATATATTTGAAACATGTCAAGGTACACGTTATTGGGATCATATGTTTTATGCATGTACGTCCTGTTTAGGTCATTTCTTGTTACCTGAATAATAAACTATAAGCTTTCCTCATTTTAAGCCTTACGAAATACGACCATTTACATTTCTTCAAGTAAAACTTGAGAGTAATTTTAAATGTTTATTATGATACCTAGGACGAAACGAACATCTTTAAATTTAAAAAGTAAATTAATATATCGATAAGCGTATTAAGTTGAAATGGTAACATACTCGTATACTAGTTTGACAATGAAACAAAATATAATATCTTTAAGTAATGGATGAAGAGTATACCACGAGCTCTAAACTCGATGAGGTGATGTGATTTACATTAGTCATAGCATTTGGACAATCAGATATAGGATAAATTTCATCTACCCATACTAAACTTCATAGTTTACAAGTAGGTCCAATAAATTTAATAAAATCAATGTCTTGTCTTTTCTCAATTCTGGCGTAATGCATCTTTCAATGTTATTTTATCATCTCCCGCTTTTGCGAGAATGGAAGTCGAAACTTATGTTTTTCCTACTCCTTTTATCATCTTCTGATTAAATTCGTTGCAGGGTCCAAGACAAGTTAGCTTTCCTGGTTTTCCTGGGCTTCACTGCTCAGAGTCATTACGATGGTCGCCACTGTGGATCCTGCCTACACAGGAGTTAAAGTGGTGGGCGTGAGAGGAGGGCTAATACCCGACGAAAAGTAGGTAGAATCAGTGAACATGAGGAACCTCAACAATGGTTCATGAGCGACTGAAGCAACAGAGCAATATACTTTTTGAAAGATTAAACCGCCTTATTTTGAAATGGAAAAAAACTAAGTCGCATTAAATTCTTCCTTATTCAAAGTTTGTCCTTGCTGATGTTCTGATAGTTGTTTGGTCAACGTAAATAAATATGATTTGATTCGAACAAAAAAGAGAACGGCACTTGTTCTGGTGATTGGCCCTGGCGTCTCAAGGAGGCTGCAAGGAGATCAGGTCCTTGACCGACTGTAGTTCACATCGAATCATACGCATATCACTTGCACATGTATTTAGCACTGTCGTGTTTATGTGTTATTCAAATATAAATGAGCGCTTTGTTACTTGACAGTGCATCTTTCATTTTGCGTTTGTTGATTTTATCTCGAGACTGCGTGAGTGTCTCACTTCAGTTTACAGTCAAAATGTATTAAGTTCAGGATTCAACTGGCTCAGCATATTACTGGTCACATTATTAGAAGGGTCATGATATTTTAAATTTACATAACTATAAGTTTAACTAGCTTTTTTTTAAAACATAAAACTACAACATATATAAATAGCAAGTTGCCTCAAACACACCTTTGAAAAAAAAACCAAGCATTTTAAAATGTAGGGGTCTGTTCAGCCCTGCTACTCAGCAGCCAGGCCTGCAATTCAGAGTTGGGGTTTATCAGGAGGAGGTTGACCAAGTTTTCGGCTTGCCTCAAATACCTACCCAAAAACTGGCACTAGCTCTTCGGCTATTAGGTAAACTCGACGTGGAAAATTGACAATTTCTAACTACTGCTCTTAAAAAATAATATTGCCTACAGACTGGAACCATACAGACAACCTATTCTGAAAATCATTGCTCCTTAATTAGCCACAATGAGAAGCATTTAATTAAATTCAAATGATGAATTAATTTGTAAGTTAATGCACTTTAAGAAGTGAGGAAAAATCCATCGAGTTTTGTTTGTTACAAAAGTGGTACAAAAACAATTTCGTAAGGTTTATGCTGCTTATAATATTTCAGTTAATGTAGAAATCTGATATTTAAATTTAAGGTCTTTGGAGTCGTGTGCAGCGACCTAATTTAATATTTGTGTTAAATCCTTGTGCCATATTTAATAATAAATGTTTTGCAACTTATATTTAGATTTAAAACAGATCAAAACATTGAAAATTTGAATAATGTTTTAAATATTATAAGTGACCCGCCCGACTTCGCACTGGTGTAATTCTAATACATATTTATTTTATACATAATAATATAAACCTTCCTCTTGAATTACCTTATCTATAACTAGCTGACCCGCGCAACCGTCTGTGTCACAAAGGAAATCAATATATCCTATAGCCTTCCTCGATAAATGAACGTTCCAAAACTGAAACAATTTTTGAAATCGGACTAGTCGTTTCGAAGCCTATTCGAGACAAGCCTTACCACGTACCTTTTCTCTTTATAATATTAGTATAGACTAAGTGACACTAGTAGAAAATCAGTCTACGGGCCACTAATCATGTGAATAACCGCAGCTAATAGTGCTTGACAATCTGTCTTTTGCAATGATGTATGCCCCAGGATTGGTTCAAAGTTTAATTCCCTATCAAGACAATGATAAAGATGGTCATTGGCTGCTGGTTTTACATGTTATGTTATTAATTGTAATTTAACTAAAAATTGTTTTATTACATACAGAATTGAAGCTAAAGTATGCCTCAAAGTGCAGGGTTCGATCAGGAGATAAGAAGGCATGATATTTCAGTGAGTAGACGATTTAATTTAGATCTTAGATATGTTATACACATGCTGATTATTGGGCTAGATCACACTAGGATTTAACTTAAATTATTTAGTTGAACATCGCCAATTATACTTAGACCTTAGGCCCTGAGGGTAACAGTCTCAATCCGGAAGGGTAAATATAGGACAACGTCGTCATCACATACATATACAAAGGACTTTATAACTTATCTAATAATTATAATTTAAATCTCAATCTTAAGCAAGCAAAAAATTCTGCACACTAGTTTTACCCGTACTGCGGCCCGTCATTTTCTTACCCTGCTTTAGACCAATATGTATGTAAAAATGTACATTTGTTTCTAGATAGAAAACAGATGGAACAATTAACTCTGATGACAATAAATCAACTATAATGAAACTGCATCATGAAGTTGCAATACATCGGATCAGAGTTCGAATACGTTTGATTTAAATGCTAGCGTCAATTGATAGTCCGGTCAATTTAGACGTCCAAGGTTAGAATAATTCGCACTAGGCTGAATTTTGGTAGGATTGTTTAATACACTATTATAAAGAAATTGTGAAAAGTCCTCATCGATCCGGCACGTGCAAAAAAAGTTACTCGGGGTCAAAGGTCCCAAAAACGGGTTTTTCGCGATTTTCAGCAAAATGGTAAGTTTTATCATAAAATTAGCTCGGACAAAAATTGTAGATCAGATAATTATCAATAAAAAATATCTTAATACTAGGGGTGTGCGAATAATTCGAACTTACGAATTATTCTGGAGTGAAAACACGTGTTTAAAACTGTTCTTTCTCGAGTAGAATACGAATACGATTTAGTTGCTGCTGAGGCTAAGTATCATTATGACTGCTTAAATTTCTTCTTAAGACCTAAAACTGGGGTTAAAGTCGGTCGACCGTAAGATGAATCTACGAATCTGGCAATGGAGGAAATATTATAATAATATCTTATAATGATACAATAAGGTACGAAGCAGCTGCAGTTTTTCCTCGTCCTCCTCATGTCCTACGACCAGAAAGTGGCACACATATTCAATACGTTGTAGACAATGCTGATATTAATGTAAATACGCTAGACGGTAATAATACGCTCCACATAATGGGTATTATTCAAATTGTTACTCCAAAAGATTCCGTTTTACTAGAAGAACTTATGCCACGAGTAAGAGAAGCTTTTTCAGCAAAAGATTTTCAGGCAAAAGCTCATGTGACGATCCAGATCTATCAAAATGATGATATCTTTCAACTTTTTGAATCGTTATATCTCAAAAACGGTGGCTCTTAGGAAAAAAAGTATTTAGACATTTTTTATTGATAATTATCTGATCTTCATTTTTGTCTAAGCTAATTTTATGATAAAACTTACCATTTTGCTGAAAAACGCGAAAAACCCGTTTTTGGGACCTTAGACCCCGAGTAAATTTTTTTGCACGTGCCGGATTGATGAGGACTTTTCACATTTCCTTTATAATAGTGTATTGAACAATCCTACCAAAATTCAGCCTAGTGCGAATTATTGTAACCTTACCCCTATTTTTTAGTCTAATTTGACCGGACTATGAGTTGACTCGTTGATGATTTATTGACGTAACCTTCATTTAAATTCGTTATGTAAGTGTATGCGTACTGATATGCTGCGTTTACGTACCAGCTCGTATTGGCTCACCAACGGCTAACACACGTACAGCAAATAATGTTGACGCCGACCAACATGTAAACGGGGGAAAACGAAAAGTTGTTCAAATTTAATTGTCAAGATTACATCCTAAATTATATAGTTGCGTATATAAGTTTGTACACCCAGTGCAAGTTACCATAAGTTTATAATAAATAAGATAAGTTTTTAAAGGTGTTACATGCACTATCATTTCAAAACATGCTTTAGTCATCTTCAGAATGATGACATTACAACATCTTCTATGTAAAGTGTAATTGATACAGTATTAAATCATTACCAATAACAGCTGACACAGAACTGCAAGTAAAACACGGTGGTCTAATTCTATGCACACACAGCTTAGAATTCACGAAAGTCACGAATATGTAAACAATTGTCTACAAGAAATATATACCAAGACTAGCTGGCCCGCGATACTTCGTCTGCGTCACTTGATTGAATAAATAAGTGTGTCCGTAAATTTTCTCACAAGAATGAAATTTATTACGCTTAGCAATGAGCTCCAGAGAAGTTGTTTAATAAAACTCATAATTTAGGTAACAATTTTTATTTTGTGTTTAATAAATTAGAAATCTACTAAATACATAGACTACCAAAATCTAAAATCATATCTCTAAACCTGTGCAAAATCTTTTCATATGGAACCTAACGGCATGCATTACATAAATAAAAATAACATGTGTTAGAAAAGAACCTTAGTACTTAAATTCAATCTTATTAGCGTTCTATATTATAAACAACACATACAAGTCTATTATCGTAATAAAATTGTATCAATACAATCCTAACGATCGAATGATCTTTGAAGTCATGAAGTAATAAAAATAAATCATAAACTGAACTACATAATTATGGATGCATGTGTGTGTTTGTCAGCAATTAAGTTCTCTGTCCTTGGAGCTCAGACGACCTTAGGACACAGAGCGAGTTATGCATAAAAGAATCAAACACTAAATTGGACCTCGTATAAAAACTGGTTGGTTCAGACTTGGACGGTGACGTCAGCGAGACTAAATGCGAGTTCCTCTCATCGGGTGCCTATTCTGTAATCTATTCCAGATTTATCTACCGTTATACTGTGACTGTTTTTGACGGATCGTGACGTCATTCCGATTTTACTTCCACTACAATGGTACTTTATTCAAGCTATTCTTGATAAATGTTATTTTTATTTAACTCTATTGTACACTACTTTGATTTATGTTTGGAAGAAGCGGATGTATTGAGTTCAAGCAATGAAACTTAATATTTTACAAAAATTCACTTATAATAAAATTTGTACTTAGTTAAAATTTAATATTCTTCGAATTCGGTGTATTTATTTGCAATTTTATTTCTGTAGATGGGTTAAGCTGGCTCATCATTAAATTCATATTCACAACTCCTTGTGTCCTTTTTTTTCAGTTGGAGGAAATCACCGGGTATGTGGGAGTTGAACCGCACTAAAACCTCCAACCACTCACACTCAGCGTCCGAACCCCGGCTGAGGCCAGAACCCAGCACGGGGTTTGGAGGGACGGTGCGACGCGTTACACGCTCGGCACTCTTTCCCGTCGCTCCGTCCCCGTCCTTGTGTCCTAGTACAAGACTGACTATACTCGTAGAAGACCGAATATACAGATGATGAAGTTAACTAAAATTGTCACAAACTTGATCCAAATGCTACAGATAAATATTCACACTTGTTTCGAGATACTTTTAATTAAAAATTAGATATTATAAGTTATTTATACTCTTTATTATACACTAAAGATATAAAAAAATATTGTTTTCAATAAGTAAGTATATCTTTTGTACTTGTCAAAAGCTTTTACTTAATTTCAAAAATATGTTTTCCTGTTTTTGAGTTTTAATGGTAATATTTAATTTACTTAAATTAATGCTTATCGAGTTTTTAATAGCATGATTAAAATTGCCATAAATTTAAATTTAAGTATTACGATAATTGTGGCATTTTCGTTTTTATGGCTTGAGCGTATATGTTTTGCACAAACGTATATATTTTAGTGTAATACAAACAAATAAACCAAGAACATATTATTATATTACTGTTTCTTTTTGCATGTCGGACAATTGTTAGTTAGGTATCTACATACTCTCTTATCTATGTGGTGTTACAATAAATAATTTTCTATCTATCTAATCACCATTTTCATCACCAACATTGCCCATATTATCACCATCAGTAACATCATTATTATCTTCATTTCCATCACCTTCTACCACTCCATAATCTCCTCACTATTTGAAAAAAGATGTAACAAACAATTTCCCTAATTTTATTTGCGTTGCAGATATAGAATTAGCTCCCAAGTCAAATAGAAATCGAAAGGGCTTTAACTGTTGTCTGAAGCTCAGCATTATTAGGCACGAGGTTACGTTGCAACATCACGTCTGGCCACTTCTTTTTTGCAGGATTCTTCTTTTTGTGATGCTGTTCGAGTTTTGGAAAAGTACCGTATTTTGCAAATTAGGCTTGTTCGTTTATAAATTAGTTTTGGCGCTTGATTTTCAAGTATTGTTGTATGTTTTTGAGTGTGTTGAGTATGAGTAAGTTATGTGTATTATTTGCATAAATGTAACTTTAACTTACCATCAAGTTTAAGTAAAACTTAGGTATAGAAATTTTGAGCACAATTTGATTTATTAGGAAGTTTATAAGATTGAGGTTTGGGAATATTAACATGTGAAGAGTATTAAATAACACAAATATACTTGTATGTCCTTCGAATATCAAGAAAATTGTGTATAATTTAATGTTATTCGAAGAAAAATGGGTTGATATTATTGAATGTAACAAAATCCACAGGACATTCGTGGAATTCCGTTTGTTCTTCAAAATGACAGAAAATACATAAAATTAACTCATTAATCTAAATATTTAAATCGATTCACAGGGTTAATGTATCTATATATCAATAAAAAAGAACTACAGTCGCTTACTCATAGGTCATCGGAGGCAGAACAGTCGCGGATCCTTATTCTGAATAATCTGTTAAAACGTCCATCGAATAGTCAGATTTATTGGGATGAATCTCAATAGTAATAGTACTGTAAGCTACTCTTTCTACAAATAATATGCATAGCAATTTCAGTCGAGGCACACACAGCATTCAAAAATTAAAAAAAAAAATATTTTTTTGTTTTAAATATTGACAAAAATAGGGGTTGAAATCAATTCTTAATCTTACTTTGGAATTTAATTTCATAAACCAAGTATGCATCACTTATTTGCTGTTATGGATTACACAACATGGAGGACTATACATTCAACTGTTGGTGTCGGGTTTTCTTCATTCAGAACAGACAGTCCGCTTGTCTAAAGAAGATATTTGAAAATGTAAATCTTAAATTCTAGGAGCGGCATTCTAGGGATAGCGAGAGCAGTAACCTGAAGAATATGAATTGATGCATTAGCTGTTTGTAAATAATTAATATAACTAATAAGTAGATAATAGATAATATTTGTTTTACTTACTATTTAACATAATTTAATGACAATACATTCTAAATTCGACCGTAAATACTCTTAATAAGGTCTCATTTCTATTACCGTTTTGTAGTAGAAATTTCCAGGGCAATAACATCGAATTATTACATCTGGAAACAACATCATGAACAACAAAGCGAATTGGCAAAGAACCTGAAATCTGTGTGTACCTATTATTTTATTAGCGTGCTAAACGAATAGAGTGTCATCGGCACCTTCTAACGCTTGTTGTGAGTTGTTACGCGCAATTGGCGTACTTTCAATTGGCTTCATTCTGTTGTCATGATGTGGATCCCAGATGTAAATCCACTATTCTAATAGTTCAGTTTATTTTACAGAATCAGTCACCGGTATTTAATCGTTTATTTTCTCGCATACCTATCTGTATTTAATTTAAAACGAGCTGAGCTTACCGATTTACGATTGTGTTGATTTAAGAAAAATGTAAATCCTTTTTAACTTTATACGAATTGACCAAGAAGTGGTAATTCATGTTCCTTGGTCGTTTGGAATGATTCACAAGTTGAATCTTATCAAAGGTCTGTCCAAAATTATGTGTGATTTCTTTAAATTTTCTTGGAATATACTGAAATACACTGAGCTTTTCAAGCCTTAAATAAAACGGTAGTTATATAATCCACTGCGGGTCACGCAACTTCGTCTGTGTCACTTTTAATTAAAATGTAGCCTATGTTCTTTTTCAGGGTCTAAAGATTGTCTGTGACAAATTTCATCGGTTGAGAAGTTTAATATGGAAAGCGAAACAGTTGATTATATCGATAACATATATTATGCAAGAATTAATTGGTCAACCATACAGTCTATAAGTTCATTACCAACAATTAAAACCAAATCTAACTGATTTTAATATTCATAAACAAAATCGATATTCAAATATAAATAACAACTCTTAAGACGTGTTTTATGACGTTTGCGATCATTTTTTTAATTTGTCTGCATTATTAAGTTCGGCCACACATATGTTTCGGTGCTTTTGATGTATCACCTCCATGTAACATTGGAGCATAATTTGTTTTCGTGGGAATCGCTCACAGTTAAATATTTAATTAGATTGATTGTCATATTGGACGGGTAATAAAAACGGTTGTTTAAATCGTGATTTTCTGTAATACATGTTGAGAAGGTCACGTTGCTGGTTGATTTTGATGTGCGATTTTTTTTGAGATGAATAAGAAAGAAAGGATCTAACGTTTGCATTTTGAACTACTGTTTATTTAGAGAATGACAGCTCAAATGTCATTCAATTTGTGTTCATAATTTAGTTAAAGGTTTGACATTTACGAAATAGGACGCTATACGCTTGAACGAATTTGGGAAATATTGAAAAGTTACTTCCAAAGTGGTGAGTCTTCAGTCTCCAGTACAAAATGCAAACTTTATATGGCCCACCCCTTATTATCCAGTAATATTAGAGAGGTAATGTCGTGTCGAAAAGAGGTAATTACTCCCTACAACGTCACAAACATGACGACATATGGATCTATAGAACTGATTTGAAAATTATTTTACAATTTCGAATCTTCATTATTTGTTAGTAACATTAATTATATAATATAATAATTCTTAAATTAAAATGAGATAAAACAGCTTGCCCTTTGTGACGCAGTTGTTACAATCAGAAAGCAGATATACTTTTAAGTCAGAATTTTATGAACATTTTTTTTTATTGCCATGTAGGCAGACGAGCCAACGGCCCACCTGATAGGAAGTGGTTACCGTCGCTCATAAACCTCTGCAATGTCAGGGGACTCTGAGGGGTCGCTACCTACGACCCAACTTTAAGGACCCTCCTTAAGCCTCGTTTGAAGAAGGACAAGTCATAGCGCTCAGGGAATACCGAGGAGGGGAGCTCATTCCATAGCCGGATGGTGCGTGGCAAAAAGTGTTCCTGAAACGAACCGTGGATGACCGTGATGGTTTCATATAGTAGGGAAGAACTTCACCTCGCCGCCGAGTACGATGATAAAAGGGAGATGTTGGAATCATCTCAAATAATTCCTCGGAGCACTCTCCGTGGAACAACCGGTATAAGATGCAAAGAGACCCGAGACCCATTTTGTTATTAATTAAACTAGACGGTATTAAAACAATTAGATTATTCGTTGTCTACCGAATAGCCAAAACCAGCAGTACCTTATATAAAAAGTGAATGTTCACGATCCTGGCCTGGCAACACTGATGAACTGCAAATGCCAACTTGTTATTAAATTACAACTAACAATTTGCATCTAATTCGGCTACGTCAAACATAAATGTAGTGTGACCAGACTTTTATAAAAGTGTATTTTAATTATTTTTACAAGCTTTTTATTAACTTGCACTGGATGTAACTATGTACTAATGTACCTATGTAAGTTCGGGTGCGATCTTGCGAGTTAAATTTGACAAACTTCCCGTTGTCTGATTGAGCTGATATTTTGCACGCAGATGTATATCGCGTGACAATGCAATAATATGACAAAATGGTGCTGATCTGATGATGGATTCGAAAGGTGGTCATAGGAATTCCTGTACTTAATAAGATAGAGCTGTCGTGTTTGGGCGCATTTTACTTGTCTTGGCTAGTACTTTACTGTTACATGATATTCAGGATCTTAAAAGCTTGAATTTAAAGTTATCTTTTAAAAAAATCTATATCCGTTTAGTATCTTATTTTTTACATTCTGTCTTTAAACAGAATTAACGAAAAATTAAATTTAAGAATTTAACATTAAAAACAGAGGCAAACTGAAAACGAACTAGGCATCAGTGGTCTAGAGTGAGGAACCTCCTCACAATACGCGCCGTGTCAAGAACGACCGCCTTCTGAATCAGGCCCTTTGCCCATTTTTTATTGTATTTATTTGGGAAACAGTCATGAACAAAACAATAATGTGAGAATAGATAATATGGTATATTATTAAAAGTTTTGGTAAAAAATTCTGTAGTTCATTAGAAATTTAATTTAATTAAAATAATGAAACTATGGTTCTAAGTTGTTTAAATCTTTCTTATTTATTCACGTTGCTGGAAGGTAACTTCAATGTAGACATATTTTATTTGCGGTAATTCAATTTGCCATTTATACATGAAAAATTGATGATGTCAAAATTACTTTATTAATGTTTTCTCATTTTATTATGTGTGCTCCAGAAAAATATTTCACAATGTGCATAATTTTACAAATGAAAAATGTTACCTGACTGTTGCGAGGACAAAAGTGGTGTTTTAAGATGTTTTTAAGTCAAAATCGATAAACAATATTCTCTTCGACCTTGCACTAAATAAAATATATGTTAAATATGAACAAAAAAATGTAAAGTGACTTACAACACTGCTCTCATACTTTCATACATTTTCAACGGGTTCTTACCACGATATTTAATTGAATGTGCAATTTCGAAAAGGGCACATATCTGAATTTTTAGACTTTCTAGGAAATGAAAAAAACTAATTATTTTCTAAATAAATCAAATATTTAGCAAAAATGTTTTTGGGTTACATTTTAGGGCATATTATCTCTCGAAAGTTACAGAAATATTTCGATGTTGATGTTATTATATAATTATGTATATTTCGATAAACAAAATTTATGACATGTGCCCTTTTCAAAATTTACCACGTTGAGTACTCATAAGTTACAGAAAAAAACCATATAAATTTGGCGAAACTTGTATTTTAGTAATTTAAAATTAAATCTGGAAGCTCTCGTTCGTGTGTAGTTGGCCATTGCAGTATATCTTCATAAAATTCTGTAAATTCTGACGGTATATATTGTTTTACCTTTGCAATATCTGCAATTTTCAAATGATTTATTGGTACTTTGCCATTGTAAGCTCGATCAGCTTGGCTTGGTAACTTACTGCAAGTACCTTTTACTTTAGAAGGAAAGAAAATTTCCTGAGAGATGTTGTTGTCTATATAATTTCTTGCGATAACTTCACCAGGTTTGTGGAGATATGCCTTTTTCGAACATAATAGGTGCATACAAGTATTTAGAACGCCATGACATGAAAAAAGTGTTTCACAAAATATTCAGATATGTGCCCTTTTCGAAATTGCACATTCAATTAATTGAGTTGTCTCGATATTTTAACGTTGTTGCAAACGTCATGATCACGAGAAGACTGGATACTGCGGGTCGATTTAAGAGCAAACAAATCTGTCTACCCCCTTTCTCGTTCGCTTTTGGGTAGTACCACTGGAACTCGAACTCACATCACGACACACCACACTCACTGTATTATAGAAAAAAGTATTATAGAAAACCGCGAGTGTCTGATAAAGTTTTTAACACTGTTTTTAGTTAAGGTGTAATTCAATTTACTATTTATTTATTTATTTATTATTAAGCAAACCAACAATGTAGTTACAATAACAACTATAAACGTAACCCCTTTTAAAACAAGAGTTTTATTTATTAAATCGTAGGTGGAAGCCCTATAACTTTTCTTGAGATTGCAGAAATCCATGAGCGATGGTCATCGGGTGGACTGTGAGTCATCACTTATGAGCCATAGGTACTTTCTTAGAAATCTTTATCAAAATTAAATAATAATGAGAACAATCAAATTTTGATCATTAAAATCAGTTGAAGCTTTATTTCATAGGATACAAAACAACTATTCATGAAGTCGTGGTGGCCGACTGGTCAAAGCGTTTGCCATTCGTATTAGAGGTCGTGGGTCAAAACCGGCCGACTTGTATCTCAATGAAAAATGTGCAATTCTTCACAAAACCATTGACTGACATGAAGGAAAACATCGCGAGAAAAATGGCATATTGGAAAACGACTTCTAGAAATCTTTCGAAGATATGTAAAGTCCAATTCGAATTGGGCAATCGTGGTCGATTACGCCGAATCCCCCTTCTAAAGAGACCTGCAGTAAGCAGTAATGGGTTGTTACAGTACAGTAAACTATTTCCAATATAATCTAAATATCTAATTTCAAATAAAATCATACGCATCGTAATATCTACATAGAAACGCGATGTTGCGTGGTGTTGCAGTGGTGCAGTAATCGTTGCCCGCGGACCAGGCACGTCACAACGACTTTGATTAATTACTGCATGCTACAAATTGCAGCGATCCCGAGCTGTTCGCTTCACGGAACGAAACTTACACTTTAAATGTGCAATTTTAATGTTCTTGTCGAGGTCATGATTTAGAATTAGCGGTTAGACCAGGAACTGTCAAAAGTGTGTAATGCGCTTCATAGGAGATGTGTTTTAATGAAGGTCCTTCTTAAAATATTTATGACATTATTTTTAATATTTTTTATGTTTTATAATTTTATGTCGGTAGTTTTTTTATTTAACACTTACCACTTCCTGTCGACGGTCTAGCGTTTATCTGACATGCAATGACTTCTACTGAAATAGTAATACCTTAATACTGGACTATAACCCTGAATTTAAAAAATGGATCGATATCATTTCTTCTCAGTTAAATTTTAATTAGCTATTATGTATATTAAATTCTTACTTTTTACCATTTAGCATCAATAACACAATATTATTATTAAGTTTACCTAGATCTCAAGTCCAACACAATTCTAAGCTCCCAATCAAGCCGTTTTGAGCCTCTGAGTTGTCAACACTGCGAATCGGTGGTAAAGGCCCGTGGCTACTTACTATCTTAGATAATAATGTATAGAAAAAATACCGATATCGTATTAACAGCAAGTAATTAAAGTACAACACTGTATTGTGTTAGCGGAACGTGCCACTTCGTTCGAACCGTGCTTATTGTGTTCGGCGAAAATAGCTTTAATCCGTACCAACCGCAGCCAGTACCAGCAGCTATATATTACTTACTGGGTAATTTGTATGGCTTTACTCACTAAACAGTTATGCTACTTACCTTAATATAGTTTTCTGTGGATTTCTAATTTTGGATTTCAAAAGCTGCTGCGTTTTATGTAAGCATTTCAATCGTTAGTAAATTAAAAATGTAAATTACAATACAATTTTAAAAGTATCTAGTTTCGATTTTGAAGTAAAATCCAACAATAATAACCTTAAAGTGATAGATCTTTTTTTTTTGTGGAAGATTATTTCATAAGTTGCGACAAAGCATCAAAAAAATGATCATTTAGATTTTCTTATCACAAGACAGATTTCGAACAAAATCACCTAAAAACAACGCATTCAATTTTAAAAGTTTATGTTAATTCCATTACAGACCATGTCCAAAATCTAACAGGGGCCGTCTTTACTCTAATATTGTTTGTACAATTCCAAAAATAAAAAGCAAACCTGAAAATTTTTGTGAACGTAAAATTATTTTTATAAAACAAAGTAAATAGCGAAGAACCGTTGAACTGTTTGTTCACGTAATGATTCGCGCTATCAAACAGAACTGAGAGTACGAACACTGATATCTTTTAATGTTTTTGTTAAATACCCACGTTTTTTTTTATATTTTTAAGTTTTTAAATTGGTTATAAGGAGGTAAGGATAAAGTATAGAATAGTTTGTATTAAATGCTTGGATAACTGGATTTGCGTCATGATAGTCGAAGTGACAGATGGCTTGTCTTTTATGCGGGCACGGGTTCAAATTTTGCTATCGTGGAAAATTGGTTGAGTCAGTGGTTGTAGGTTTTAGTGCGGTTCAACTTCGACATATTCTCCAACTTCAAATAAAGTAACTATTGTAATAACAAAATTAAATGAATTCACCATCATAAAAAATATTATTATTTGATACAATTTTCTAACAATATAATTATGTAGATGACAGCATGCGTATTGTGTAAGATATTAACAAATTAATATTTAAATAATATTTACGAATGACTCAAAAAGACCACCCCAAAATAGCAATGATAATAATAGACAAACAGACGTTTCACAAACGATAAAAAGAGACGGACATATCTATTTTCTTACGGATTAGACAAAGAAGGAATATTGTAAACAATTTGGGTGGTCGACGACTTTTTTCATTGCAATTTATGTTTGAAACCGTTTTAGAATCGATGTTTGTTATAAGATAAAGATCTCTAAAAGCACGATATAATTAATCCACCGGTTTTAATTCTTGTTTTCAGAAGATATTTTTATTAATTAACAGGCTCATACATCAGATGCAGTTTTATGGAGGTAGCTAAACTTATAAGGTCATTTAGATTTTGTCTTATGAAACCAATGTTAAGGTAGAAGTAAATACCTTCTTTCGACTAACTTGCACTGCAGAAAGCAACTGTTTAAGAGAAAACAGTAGTCTTAATTTTGTAGTAACTCTAATAGTCTTAAATATGAAAATGAATTGCTGTTCGTTAGTCTCGCTAAAACTTGAGAACGACTGAACCGATGTGGCTAATTTTAGTCTTGCGATTTTCGTGGAAGATCAGGGAAGGTTTAAACGCTGAGAAAATTTACTTATGTGACGCAGACGAAGTTGACTGTTAATTAACTTTATAGTTAACAATCATAATACTGCCATACACTGCCGTCAGTTATAACTGCTTAAACTGGGTCCTAGTCTTCTTAATAGAAGAACCAAAGTTACACCTACTTCCTGGAACGAAAACATTATTGCTAAAATACTAGCTTCAATTTATTCGCAGTATTACTCCAAAATGAAAATGTGGTAAATGATTTGAATGCTCAGGTGTCTAGTTTTAGTCTAGCATGAGTCTAAAACGTAAAACTGCGGTACCGACGCAGAAGTGGGACACCTTGTACGGATGAATTACGAGGTTCTATACGCTATAAGGCCGCGTCATATTGCTGACAGATATTTGTATGATTTTTGTGTTTCTGGTAATGTAAGTGTTGTTTGAGGCTATCAAATAGGGTATAACATAACAGAACTTACCATCAGGTCAATTAAGTATGACTATGTGAGAATAAAAAATATATTTAAAACGTATAAGTACATGTTTTTAAAACGTTAAATTTTTTAATTGCTGAATTTACCATAAAATGAGCAGTCTTTTGAACTTCATCTACCTCTAAGATGATAAAAGTAGCTATTGGAAACAAAATAAGTAAGTAAAAAATCTAAGTGCGGAAAAAATATGTAGTATTATTTCTTAAAACGAACGCCAATGCGAATATTGACATTCGCGAATGCGAATGCGAATGTTGACTCACCGTCGCTCATGAACCTCTGCAATGTCAGGGGACACTGAGGGGTCGCTACCTACGACCTAACTTTAAGGACCCTCCTCAAGCCTCGTTTGAAGAAGGACTAGTCATAGCGCTCAGGGAATACCGAGGAGGGGAGCTCATTCCATAGTCGGATGGTGCGTGGCAAAAAAGTGTTTCTGAAACGAACCGTGGATGACCGTTGTGGTTCCATATAGTAGGGATGAACTCCACCTCGACGTCGAGTGGTACGATGATAAAAGGGAAAAGTTAGGTTTACCTTCCAAAAGTCATTGTAATTTATAGGCACTACAAAATAGATATCTATATTTTACCATTCCTGGATCTACCGGGAAGGTAGGGGGTACTTGCCTCCCCCTCACCAAATAATTGAAAGACCCCCTTGCAAATTATTGCGACAACGAAAGGTCGTAGAAACATCGAGTTTGGGCTCATTTTAAAGGGCAGTTAAAGACCTTTATTTTGGATTCAGATTCCCTCTACATCCATAAAACACCCTCCTTACTTTTGTCAAAACATTCGCATAACATTCGCATGATTTTTTGCGAATATTCGCGAATGCGAATGCGAATAATCGTTACTAAGAACCAAGAACATAACACCTTCTAAAAAGCTTAATACGTGAAAGCGAAGATAACCCGGCCAAATGAAGTAGCTCGATCATTTTTTCAGTCGTTAATTTCAGTGTTGGGACTGTAAGCGCGCCCTAACAGGATCAAAACGTTATTATGCGATATTCAAGCCGTAGTGCCCGTAGTCGTGTTTGAGACGGCGTCGGCGGCAGTCCCTTCTTCTGATTCCTCCCGGTAAACTTCATCAAACTAATATTGTTTACGAGCGAGTTTTATGGCAGGCTTGTTTCGTCTTTACCGAACTGCTTTCAATTCGTTTAACGTTCCGCATATACGAATGTTATGTATGTGAACGGTTTCTTTGTTTTATTTTTTTGTTCGTCGCTAATTTTTACGTTGTTTTGCAACCGTTTTTTGCTTCTTAGGATTGTAGTACACTTTCGTCTTTTGTTTCACCCAATCCTAAGGTCTAGAATACATATGAGATAAACGCCTTGTCACAATGGCACTGATTCTTGACACTAGACTATAAGTACATAGTACAACATCATCACTGACTTAGAAGACAATAGAACAATCTTAAACATCGATGAGCTGAGTTCCTAGTAAATAATTACAAATACCTAATGACACTAACGAACTCCATTAAATAATGATTATTATGTTACTGAAGTTAGCAACAATAAAACTTAATGAAACATAATAGGTTGAAAACGTAACACCTAAGGTTATCACGAAAAAATACGTCAACATGTACTCTTAAAAAATATATCCTCTTGGTAAAACTATAATTCTTACAAAGGTTCTTCCCTTTACCTTCTCGAAGTACCTTTTCTATATTCAATTAATCCCAAAAGAGTAACATTCCATTGGTTTTAGACCACTGCAATTCCAGCGTACACTGCTTAGCCCTCGTGGACTAGACATGATGATGACGGGTTTTGATTCCTTTCAAACTCAACTCAAAAATTTTACAGTTGTTGGTGTTATATTATGCTCATTACTACGACTAAAGATCTACTACTACTTACCTATGAGCAAATACAGCGTAATAACAGGATATCCGGATTATATCATGAGTATCATTTTCATTTAATACTTAATGATTACTACTAGATTTCTGGAAATGATTATAATTGCAATGTGGTTTAATAAACACTGCTATTTTTCGCATTCTGGCTTTTTTAAACAATTAGTTTAGAGCACGTGACACACTACTTGTAGTAACTTTATATACCAATATAGAGATCAAACGAGAAAAATAAAATAATAACAAATTAATAATTAAGATAAGGTACGCACTTTCCCGAGATACATAACAAAGTAAATAACAAAACCATAAAAATAACAATTAGCAAGTAACACGTTTTTAACAGAAATCGATTTTTAATTTCCCTAAACTCGTATCTGGGCGGCACCTTTGTACTTTAACAAAGAACAAACCGACAAAGTGCCGATAATAGACGTCTATTGTACGCTTACAAATTTACAGAATTGCAGTTAAAGCCTTCATGTAATTTGTGTATTGTTTGTAAATTACATTATTTACAAATTGTCGTTTAAGAAGCACTTAATGTATTAAAAATACGCCATTTCAAAAATACATTGTTTTATGCGGGCTATATCTAAACTTATTCCTACGGAAATTTTCTCAGATCTTTTCAAAATAGTGGTTAGTCTTAGGACTAGCGGTAGATTCACTTAACATTCAAAAAGCAGGCCCATCTCAGTAGTAGGTACATCATCATCATCATCAGCCTATAGACGTCCACTGCTGGACATAGGCTTCCCCCAAACCTCGCCACATCGACCGGTCCTGCGCCATCTGCATCCAGTGACCTCCCGCGATCTTGACCAGATCGTCGGTCCATCTTGTGGTACATCATACCTATAGTTAAAGAAGTGTTATGATCTCGTATTAGTATTTAATATCCAATCACTACTACATACTAGTATAGTATATACTAAGTAAAGTATCCCATAACTGCATCTACTAAAAAGCAGTAAAAATATGAATTTAAACTATGAAAGACGACTTAACGTCACTAGACCGTCAGTCATAACTTGTTGATCGAGGTTGATTTAAACTAAATCAAAAATGGTCAAGGTCATGAAGAAACGGTTCCACTTTCCACGTACCCATACCATACAATTATGAGATATAGTTAGAGTTGCAGATGTAAAAATCGGTGAAGGAAAACATCATGAGGAAACCTACATATCTAAAAGGATTCTATGAAAGGAGACTTGAAGAGTCCTTAAGGGTAGGCCGTAGGTAGCGGACCCTGCACTGTCTTCTGGCAGTGCAGAGGTCTATGAGTAAAGGTAGCCGATTACGTCAGCTCGTCTGCCTACTAGGCAATAAAAAAAATATATGTAAAGTCCTCAGTCCGCATTAAGAAAGCGTGGTGGACTACGCCTAATCCCTCTACTGAGGAGACCTGAGCCCAACAGTGGACAGTAATAGGTTGGTACAGTACAATTCAACGAATGAGTACCGTAGATCACATTTTGTCATCTTTATTCGTTAAAAAATGTTCTGTAGTATCCAAACGATTAGCATTATATATTTTTTACATATAAGGTTCATTAGACAAGCTAATATATTTTTTTATTAAATTACTAAGTTCCAGTAAAGTAAGAGTCCATTAAATTCGACAAAAATTAACATTATTAACTATATTTTTTATACACAAATAATGAACTAATAATGCATCGTTGCGAATAACTATTGAAGTTTAATTGAATTGTATTCACAAGATGCACCCTTTCGTATATCTATCATGCAGACAAAGCCGAATGCGCGAATATGTAGCACGAAATTTAAAAGGGATGATATATTGTGAACGGTGGTGTGATTGAAAAAAAACATATTTCCCTTGCTCTAGTCAAGGTGCATTCTTGTTAGGGTTGGACGAAACTTTGTCGATAAAACTTTTCTATTTTATGTTTATCGATATTATTGTCATGTGATATTTACGGTAGTTTTATGTTTAATTTGATTTGATGTACTAAAAAGAATGCTTACTTTTTGGTCATTGTAGTATAATAGACAAAATGAAAAATAATAACATTTAGTTTACTTTGTTACTTGAACAATTAAAATGTAACTCTTTTAAGTTTCATAGTATGATAATGAAAAATAGTTCTTTTAAGTTTGGTAACCGGTTCAATCGTATTATTATATAATAATATATATTCTCTAATTACTTCTAATCAAAATATTCCATTCTGCAAAACTTGCAAATAAGATTGAATTCTTTCAATCTGAGGTTCTTATTTATGAAATATTCTGTTACTTATAAAATGCAATTAATTTATCTACTTATCCAATTTTTGCTTATTACACTAACAAATTTTCATCGATAACTGAACTGTATAAACCACCCCATCCCTTAAAAACTCAGGTGAAGTAATCGTTGTGGGAACGCATCTATCGGTCACACTCTTTTACTATTTCTATCCTCTTCTAATATTGTTAGCAAGACAATCTCAAGGAACACATTGAATGCGTTGATGCTTCAATGGCGAAATGCATGTATCGTTTTTTTGAGCCGTGTTATAAATTCGGACAAAGTACCTTTGATTAACAGCTTGACTATAAATTTAACTGTTTATTAAATAGGTTAGGTTTTACAGTAGTATTCTTGCTCTAGAAATAGATTAGTATTGTCTAAATCGAGAATATCTTAAAATAAGTGAATTGTTACACTTATAATTGATACCAATAATTAATAAATAAGGTAAAGAATAATCATGAAAGCGAAAGAAGAAAATCTTGAAGTTTTCGTAGTAGTTAAATTAAATAGAAAACCTCATAGTTAGTTACGTTTTTTTCTCAGATGTGTTAATTGAATTTATTCCAATATTTTACGACACGTATAAGGTTCATCAGATACGAAAACGACTGCCACTTAAAAGCAATAATTTCAATCAAAATTTACGACTCCAAACTTAGGTCCAAAGTCACAAATCTTCGAAAAAAACAACAGATTAAAACGAATTATCTATTTTTCTATGTTCAAAGGAGATAACAAGACACCAATAAGTATAAATCACTAAAAATTGCCATTGCGAAGTCGAAGGGCGTGGTCGAATGCATTCTGCTCCAGCCCGGGGGGTCATTGCTTTGTCATGGTAATACAGGCCCGACTTTAGGAATAAGCGGTGGAATCGATATGTACGCCTATTGTTAGATTTGACCTAGTGACAGGTTGGTCAACTTACTACGGCAAGTGGAATGGCACCTTTGTGGTCCTATTGATATTTTTGACCCTATGATCTCAACAAGTTGCATGGTGACAATAAAGTAAACTTGTTGATACAATACTGTGTTGATTGGGTATAAATTTCAAAGTCTCTTTCAATTCGGTGGAATGTTTCATTGAATCTAAGATACATACGATTCTCCAACTGGAGACTACAATTAAAATACTGAAATTATCATTCAAAGAACTTCAATACAATGATATTTCTAGAGAGCATCATGCTTCAATTGATATCTTCGAGCAAAACTTCTTAAAATTGAAATCTGAATATGTACGACTAAAATTTTTGTTTTTTCTATTTTATAAAAACCTATTAATTTTTCTTAAGTATAATATAATTTAAATTTTTAACATTACTGAACTGAACTGCTTTCTATTATATTTTGTTGCTTATGTATACACATGTTTAGGGATATAGTCTAGCTTAGTAAAAATGCACTTGAAAAACCTTTAAATCACTTGACTGTATTCTGTTTTGTGTAATAATAATAAATGAATAAATAAAAATAAGTACGTATGTACGAAATAGTGAACAACCGTACACTGACTTACTTAAAAATTAATATGGATCAAAAATCAACACGAACATAACTTATACATTTGAAACCAGTTCCAAAGCTAACATTGAAATATAACATTCAAAAAACTGTATAAACTCAGCAGTAGCTTCACCTTTTTGTATTATTTTTCGTCAAAACGAGGAGTCTAAAACAAAACGTTTCGATTTGGTCATCTCCATTGTTTGAAGTTTGTAAGCTCACAGAGCGAAGTTGCGATTGTTCCAAGTTGTACTGAAGTAGCAAAAGCGATTTGGCGTAAATCGCGTTACGAAAATATGACTTTAATATTCAGTTAAGTTCTTATTGTTTTCGTAAAGTTTCACAATAATTGTAGTACTCAACGGAATAGACGCTTAATGCGATTGCTGAGAACTTCTGTTCTATTATGGACTGATTATTCTTTCGGCAGATTGTGCTAAGTTTATTGTGGTACTAGATTCGAATATCAAATCTTATTTAAAATTAATAAAATTCAAGTCAATCCGTTAAAGATTTCGAACACTTGCTCATTTGTGTTTTAATAAGGATGCAAGTGTTAAGATAAACTGCTATTGTAAGCCAAGTGTTATAACTTTATCTTTACCACATCACTGTCTAATGACAAGCTACTGAAGAAGAGGTTTAATTTCGAGATAGTTATTTTAAAACTATTCGCTATTTCAATATTATGAAGTGTTAAAACGAATCCTTAATCGAAAATGTACTTTAGAATTTAACTCTAAAGTAGAACAAAACTTACAATTTTTTCGCGAAACTATACCTAATATTTTCGACTCACTGTGTGCGGGTTTGTGGCACCAAACTAAAGCTATCAAATAAACAACGTATAAAGTTATGCATTATCACGAAGCACGCAGCGTTTGCTTACCAAAAATTCTCAAAATCCTCGGCGATAGAGCAGTGCAACGTGCATTTGGCGCCTCAGATACATAGCTTTTTTCAAAAGTTATTAAACTTAAATTCCACGTGGTCACATGCAAGCTAACCTCGCCTTTCTGTCCATAGCTTTAAGCAGCACAACCCCGTAACAAATTTTAGCGTTTAGGAGAAATCTAAGTTAATCGTTTTAGGATCTGTTGCGAGGAGTTTTGTCTTTTATGTTTGATGAATAGAGTTGAAATTCCCGTGCACCCAAACTGTGTCCTTGGAAGAGGATAATAATAAAGCGTTTTTTGTATAGAAGATATCCGTGTGCGATGCACCAAGTTGCATCAGTGTGCATGGCTAGCAGCTGTGCCTATTATTCGTTTCGCAGTGTGAGTGCTTTGTACGACGACCGAGCGAAATTGATACTTTCGACAAAATAAAATGGAAATATCCAAGTGTATTATTTCGTGCGATATCGCGTGACAACAGTGTATTTGACTAACGATAGTAAGGTTCGCGACGGTGAAGAAAACCGGGGTAAATGTGTTCGTATTCTATAGCCGTAATTATGCATAATTCTATGATGATATTGTCAAGGCACGGCTATGTCACAAAAAACATGAAAATTCACTTTTATTCCCCTTCAACTGTTTAACATGAAATTTTGTGTTTAATTGAATACGATTTAACAATGATAAACATCAACAACATGATATAAAAATCTTGCAGTCCCTATGTATGCGTAAATCTTTAAAACTACTAAACTCATTTAATGTGGTCTTCACAGTTGACACAGTAATTCAAGAGAATGGTTTTATGTTTAAAACATACATAATAATATACTAAGACACTGGTTATGTAAGAGGTTTCCAATGTGTAGTAATTAAACTCATTTCTGTGCTCAAAATACACTGATATGTCCAAAATATAAAACAACTACACTATTGTACATCACAAAAAGATCTACAAAAAAGTAATTTATCTTAGAATTGTATTTCACTTTAATATACTTTACTCTGCACCCATGTGAAGCTGAGACAACTAACTAGTTCAAGATAAAGTATCAGCATCGTTTATTCGCAGTTCACAAACATAGAGAATCTTTTTTGCATCGGTTGCTGATGCTATTCCCAGGAACATGTGGACCGCTACGTTCGTAGATCAAACACGCCATCCTGCCGTCATTGTAGTTCCTTTATCAATACTTTCCAAAAAATCTTTGTTGACAACCATCTCTTTCTAACCTGCCCGGAAGAATAGGTTGGAGAAGGACAGGTATAGAGGAACATCTTCCAGCATAATTGCTTTCGAAATGAATAGATGTTAAACAATGACGGAGAAAGAATACTCTCTATAAATGGCTGCTTGATGGAGCTGGAACTTTTAAATTGCTGAAAGTGGCAAAGTAAATTATCTTTGGATTTCATATTACGGAAACAAGATTCTTATATACTAATGAAATAAAATTGAGTACTTGATCAGGTAGATAATTATTAGCAAAATTTTGGACTTCATAATTATGCCAGATTATTCGTTATTTCAAAACGTATGTACTTTTTTTTATCAGTAGTCCTAATTTAAATGATCCGCAATGAATGTGCATTAATTATTATACTTCGACATCCTTAACTAAGTAGACCCCGATAAATTTATTATTACAAAACACCACTTCCTTTAAAATAAATCAAAATCGATTCGCTTAAGAAAAGCATGACTTTAACACTTATAGGACTAAAATAATAGCAGTCCATTTGAGTACTTCCTCTCGGTACGTGGTCAGTAACACATGTGTAGTGCATGAGATCATGGCTATTGCAACGCTCTTGTTATTAAATCTAAATGTAAACAAAATTCCTTCGTATTTCGTATTTATAAATAAATTGCAGTTTTATTGGTCATTAACGAGCAAAGCTTTTCGTTGTACAAAAATGACTAAAACTACAAGAAACATACTTAATTTTTGTTTTTATTGATTCGATGCACTTGCCTTATTAAGTTGATTGAACTTTATTGTTGTGTCTACAAAGGCTTGCGTTGTTTATTTTTACTCTGCAAAATGCTGCGGCTTGCCGTAAAAATTAAGTTTGGGATGTCGTTAACCTCTGCATGAGGAAAACAAAACTTTTCATTTGAAATGTTGGCTTCATGTGCGTATGTACCTACTGCTTTGTTTATATCAAGTCGCGTTTCTATATTGACTCGATAACGTCCAACACACGTATAAAAAAATGACGGTGACAGCCGACCAATATGAAAGTTGGCGAGCCAATATGGAAACGCGGTATTACGTTGATTGCGAAAATTGTGGCAAATGCTTCATTAAAGTGGCAAGTATCAGAGGGCTCGTCGGTCGCAGGAATTTAGTGAATATAGAAGAGGATCGATAGTTATGGCGAAATTTATGACAACAACCACAGTAACTCCACGTCTACAGACTGATGATGATGTAACTGTTAGACTGTTTCAATACATTATTGACCACTGTCGAATTTTTTAGAGGGATAAAGTATCCACCATGTTTTTCTAATGATGGTTGGGTGCTACATATCTTCGAAGTGTTTTACTTGTCTGTCAATCTTCTTCTTTAGCTCAACCGCAATATGTTTGTCAATATGGGGCATGAATTAAATAAGTCTAGTAGGTACATCTATCTAGTAAAACAACTACCATAAAAATCCGTGCAATGCGAAGACAGTAACTCAAATAATTTCGATGTCCAAATAGAAATAATAATAAGCGATAACTAAAATAAAATTTACAAATTTAAAAGATCACTGGATAATCTTAAAACTACTTATATTAGAAAAAGGGGAAAATTTAAAAGTGGTATTGTGACTCTTTTATAAGCCATTTTTTATTGACATAAGATAAGTCGTTGTTACAGAGCTTTGTTCTGTGACGAAGCTATAATCAATCCTCTACGAAGTTCATAGACAATCCCACAGACACAACACAAATCGCTCACCTTCGAAAACATAATAACTCTGGAATCTACAACATCCGGAAACGGAAATAAATATTTAAATTAATAATACACAGTGTTCGTGCTTGGACCTCATTACATTCAAACTACCCTCATGACGAGTGGTTATATTGTCGCGAACCCTTTAAGGTAGCTTCAAGGTCGCACGGAATCCAACTTTACGCCCTCTTCGGTAATTTTATTCAATAGTATTCCCGTTTACTATGTTGTCTAATTTTATGACCTTTATGGGTTATATCCACTGTTTCAGACGTTCAAGTGAAATAAAATTTATGTTTTGAGTTAAATAGTCGTTGATTTCAATTGCGCAAAGCACTTTTTACTACATTTATATTAACTTCAACGCACACACACACTTTTACACACAAACTTTTTACTACATTCAAATACATACAAACCTCTTGCATGCTTTCTATATAATCAAAAATTTTCTTATGTTTTTATTATCTTTATAATTTGTTTAGATTTAGTATTTAAGATACAGTAATTAAGTTTTGTAGTGTACTCATTTAGAATAATACTCATTAAGATTTCTGCTTCCTTGAACTGTATGGAACTGTCACTTGTTATGCACGGGGTGGAGACCTGGTGACCTGAAGAAAAAAAAAGAAAAAAGAAAGTGTAACTATGTGCCTATGCAAGTTCAGGTGTACCTAATCTTGCTAATTTAATTTGACCAATTGACCAACTTCCCGGTTTCCGATTGAGAATTAATTTTAACTAATACCTACCAACCATATCAATGTAACGCAAGCTAAACTAACGAATCTAGAAATATTTAAGAGACATTCTATCATTTCAGGTAATACAATGAAATGCGCCCGGCTGCAATTGCAAGAAAGAGCAAAAACAACATTAAAAGCTGAAAAGAACAATTCCGAACGACCTCGAAGATATTGTCAAAAACGACTCGTCAATCCGGACCACGATGAAAATCCAAGATGGATGGCTATATTTGACAGGTAAGTAGTATTTTGGTGGAGTCATAATAATAATTTACTTAATATTATATCTAATTGCAACGGATTGAAATATTAATATGATATTTTTTACCGACAATAATTATCAACTCTTAACGCACTCTCTGTCTGAATCTTTACAGTCTTCTGCATAAAGTGTTATCTTATGAAATCAATAGTTAATATTATTAACTCCATATCTCGATATATAATTCAATAGCTTTGCATTAAACATGTCAAACATTTCTATAACTGTATCATAGGGAGGGAAACATGGCGTCAATCAATCTATTATCTTATTGTTTAGATATCATTGCGATGTTGACGACACCAACGAAACGCCAGAGCATGGACAAAACCACCCAGATAATGACGAGATTTACCTCAGTGTCCAAACATTGAAATTTCAAGGTGACATAGAACAACAGAAAAGACCAAAAACAAGCTTTAAATATAAATCGCCCACCGACAACAAGAAACACAGGATGTTTGTTAAACAAATTGTTCAGAACGACTTTGATGATTCTGGAAGATCAACTGAGCACACCTGCTACTATTTTGACGATTACGTGAAGTACTTATTTAACAACGAAAGATCTAGACCTACTTCCGGAAAATCTAGTATCTTTCTTCGAGGTCTAAGTGACAATTACAAAGAACATAAGGGGACACAAATTGAGGACTCTGAAGCGAAATGCAAAAAAGTTGAATCAAAATTGAAAAGTTATTTCAGACGGAATACCAGAAAGAATTCGGAAAGCGCAGATGATAAATCGGACGATGATGAAATCCCTGACACTAAAATTAAGTTCCAGAAATCAAATATGAGGAAGAGTTTGACAATATCGAGAACACAAAGTCCCGAAACTTTTCAAGTAATCAGAGTCGACGTTGTATGTAATTACAATAACCCAGTAATATCTGACCAAGAAGATGAAAAGACACTTACGGAGAACCATCTAGAATCAACCAACGAATCAAAATTGGACTTTAAAAATTCTCACTTCGCTACTAAGTATTTATTGACTAAGACGATTAAAACTTTAGACGAAAACTTATCTGGAGGAGCAAAAGTAACTCTGCTTTGTAAAACGTTTAAATTATCCGAGCGAACCAGTTTCTCGAGAACAATCAAAAACAACGAGGTTGCAAAAAAGAGTAAGAAAGATTTGAAAATTAAAACTAAAACAAAGAAATAGATATAATTTTTAAAAGTTTTTTATTTATTTCATTTATTAATTACATTTAAATATGGATTTTTGCTTGGCAGTTAAATTATGAATTGAGATAACTAGCAGAGTCCGACGTGTAGCATCCATCAATTCATAAGCAAGGTACATGTTTGCAGGACAGATGACCGGGCCAAAATATACTGGATTACTTATTTCAATTTAGTATTAAATTAGTCGATTTAGCTAGGCTAAGGAAACCTATATCCAGCAACTACATATGTATATACAGAGAGATGTTGATAATGATGATAAAACAATATCCATATCTAAGTTTGAGTAAGCTTTTTCTTCCATCTAGGTATCTTTTGAATCTAATAAATTAAAAAGCGACTTAAATTTATACGACACTTCATCTTCGCCGTTCTTGCGGTTTTCAGTAATAGCTTGTTTTTTAGCATAGTAAAATAGTTTAAGCCGAATTTATTGTGTGTCTATGCAACGACATTTCCGACGGACGTCAAATACCTGGCGGGCGAGCCGACCCTCTGGCGCCACCCTTAATTCAAACAAACCGTTCTCAAACTTTATACGGAGGTATGAGTATTTTACTAATCAACCCTCAGAAATTAATACTGCAAATCGTGTTTGTGGTTTGTTGATTTACTTAGTAGCCGATGCTGGTTTGCAATATATTGCGAAATATATTTTTATCGGTTTTTAATTTTAATATGGGTGGATTAAGATTTTGTGGTGTATCTGGTTTGACAACATTTTATGAATCAACGAGCTAAGGTTTGTTTTATGGTGTGTTAGAAATCAAAAGCTGCCAGTGAAAAGAAAACTTCAGAACAACCTTAAGAGCAAAAAATGACGTAATCTGTATTTGACAATGTTCCCACCAATTCCATTTTTAAAAAGCGCGCCAACATTACATCGTACATTTAAAAAGTATATTAACAAATGAGGTTTTAATCACTGTTAATAAAACTATTTTATAGCTTAGCTATTTAACTATTTTATATATTGTTAACATTCAGTCGCCTACATGGTGTACCTAAGTTGGTTACTTTTTTCCCTTCAAACATAAATTAACCGTCCACAGGACAGAATACTATCCAGCAGAAGAATGTGTCAACAATACGAAAACACAATTCCAGACTCCATAGACTTAGAATACAAAGACCAAACCCAGAAAATCTATATAATCGAAATTAAATACACACAACTAAAACAAATCTAAACAGAACAAAACTTTGAGAAACGCAACAAACTAGAAAAAATTGTAAGAGCATAAATTTTTCACGCAACCTGTGATTTAGTGAGACGCATACGATCAATTTAAAACTTTAAACGAACAAAAAAAAACATTTAATCTACAAAACTGGGCCATAATGAAAAAAAAACGTAATCGATCTTTTATTTTGTGCAAAAAAGACATTATTGTTTTTTATGGTTTGAGATAGTTTGAGACGGTATTCATTTGAGAACGAAATGATTCTAATACTACCAGATATGGTGTTTAAAATGATATTACGTTTTGTTTTCTAATAAATTCTTGTAAATACTCTCTCAGTCGTGGTGGCCGAGTGGTTGATGCGCTTGCCTTCCGTACGGGAGGTCACAGATTCAAAACCGGCGAGCTTGTACCTCTAAATCTTAATATGAAAAAGATTTATGTGCAATTTTTCACAACACCACTGGCTAAAAACGGTGAAGGAAAACATCGTGAGGAAAACCTGCATATCGGAATAGGGTTCTAAAAATCCTTTGAAGATATGTAAAGTCCCCAATCCGCATTAGGCAAGCGTGGTGGACTATGCCTAACCCCTCTTCGGAGGAGACCTGAGCTCAGCAGTGGGTAGTAATGGGTTGTTACAGTACAGTACAAATACTCTCTTGAAGATTTTTTTTCGTTTTTTTTCAATCATCTATTTCATTTCAGTCACTGATGAGTTAAATTTACCTACAGGTTATAAGAGTGATTCTCAGTGAATGGAATGGTATATGAAGACGTAGATAATGGCCCTGGCATTACTAAGGTACATGAATGAAGATAACCACTTACCATCAGGTTAACCATAAGTTCGTTTGTCTGTCTTGCAATAACAAAAAAAAAACAAAGTTTAACTTCATCCAATTGTCTTACAATAAAGAAAAATGGATACCAAGGCGTTGCTTTAAAAGATTTCTAGATTTTACATTTCTTGTCTTTGTATTTTTAAGCTCTCAAGTTTGATTGAAATATAAAGAATTATATATTTCTTCGTATATTTTTTACATATTCAATATATTATTCTTTCTTTCTTTTCAATACAATGTAATATTATTCGAATAGTTAATAGAGAATGCTTGTAAAACATACAGAAGTATTTCATTTCAGTATAGCTCTCATGAAGCGTCTTGATGAGTTCTTTGTGTAGAGGATGAATGTCAAGGTCTGATGATGGAGCTGGAAGGTGGCTATGGGAACTCTGTCAATAAGCAAGATAATCTCATCGTGTTTAGACTCTAATGAAGCGTCCTGATGAGATCTTATAACGCGACGGCATTGTGAGTACTGTTTGAACCCCTTTGTAACGCAGACGAAGTTGCGCGGGTCAACTAGTATTCAATATATTATTCTTTCTTTCTTTTCAATACAATGTAATATTATTCAAATAGTTAATAGAGAGTGCTTGTCAAACATACGGAAGTATTTCAGCACATGAAACCCGTGTGGGTATAGGGTTAAGAATTGTGAATAATATATTTTACCTTTAGAATGTCGTGTGTAAATATCTCGTGGAGAACAATGCACTATACAATTTTCGGTACATACCATAAGTCGTGAATTTTAATGATTTCAGTGAGGTTTTTGCACGTTTTGTTTTTGTTTTACAGCTGGACTTTCGAGAGCTTGAGTATTAATTAACTTGCTTGTTGAAATGAATCATTTTTGAAGGTTTGTAATGTAGTTTTTTATTTTGTTAAATTTTAAAGCTGTTGTTAAATTGATATGGAATTACTTCTAATCTTTAAGTTTTTATGGTATTTATGACAAAAACTTTTTCACTAAATTGACCTACAATTGATAATTATAATTAATGAAGGAAAACATCACGATAAAATATCCATATTCGAGTAGGCTTATATTAAAAAGACTTGATGTGTGCAAAACTCGGTGTATACAATCGTGGTGGACGATACCTATGATGGAGACCTGAGTCCAGCAGTGGGCAGTACTAGGTTGGAAACTTTGCAATTTAAAGCAATTAAGTGCAACGGCTTACTTGCACTTTTATCCTGTAATGTTTTTACAAGAAACAGACACGTTCCTTTTTACGAGCTTTTTATTAACTTGCACTGGATGTAACTATGTACTAATGTACCTATGTAAGTTCGGGTGGAATCTTGAGAGTCAAATTTGACAAACTTCCCTTTGTCTGATTGATCTGACATTTTTCACGCAGATGTATATCGCGTGACAATGCAATAATATGACAAAATGGTGCTGATCTGATGATGGGTTCGGAAGGTGGTCATAGGAATTCCTGTACTAAATAAGATAAACCTGTCGTGTTTGGGCTAGCTAGCACTCTACTGATACATGATATTCAGGATCTTAAAAGCTTGTATTTAAAGTTATCTTTCAAATCAATTTCAAGATTTAAGTTACCAGTCATGTCGTTGTCAAATTTAAAGTTAACCTATCGATCAGTTGCACCGTCTATCAGACAAAGGAACCATTTACATCATTCACCCACAAAAAAACACCGTAACACTCATGAAATACAGACGAAAATCATAATTCATCTCTATGAAGTTGGTTCAAAAAGAAAATAAAATAATCCATAATGAAGAAATTATATTTTTATGTCGTATTAACGGCACTCCGTGTCGGTCGCGGACGGGACCGAGTTTCAGAAAACCGTAACTTAATTAATGCCGTAAAGTTCGCGTGCTAAGCTCAATTATATGTTTTTTATTTGTTTTACACATATTTGGTGCCATCGTAGAAAAGTTAGTTCTAGAAAATTCCTTTAAGAATGTCTTATTGGAAAAGTATCTTGTTGGAAACCATTAAACAATATTATTAGTATCAGTTATAGCTATTTAGCTTACTAGATAGCTGAACCATGTTACTGTAGGTGTTGTAATTCGTTTGGAAGGAATTTCTAATCTTATTAAGTAACTATATCTTTCATATTAAACATCAAATTGATACTCTCGATTTCTTTTTAAATAATTCTACAAACTCTCTGATTTTTCAGGTTAAAAATCACTATAAAAATTTACTAAAGAACTTAATATCAACAACTAGCTGACTCGCTTAGCTTCACAAAGATAGGAGTCATATCACAGCATCTTCCGTAGTGGTAATTGATAAAATAAGGTTCTCAAGTTACGTCTGTTTTGAGTCTTCAACAAAAACAGTTCAGTAGTTTTAAAGTTATTAAGCTAACAGATATTATTGCTTTCGTATTATTATACATATAATATATCATATATTGTAAATATAACATTCTCGTTTGTTGTTATAGAACTAAGAAATAATATAACCGAAATAACCTTTCTTGCCGTTTACATTTGAAACGCTGTTTCAACTAACACTGCACTGATGTTATGTCTAAAGTTCTGGAGGGGTTGGAAAATTAATATTATTGTAGAGTATGCAATAACAGAACTATTATTGAAAACTTTATGCATTCAGCTATAAAGTTTAGTGTCTGTTTATTTTAACTCAAAGTACATAACAGTTGTTTTGAGAAAATTATTTACGGCCGAGTGGGTAGTGCTGTGAAAATAAGAGAGAGAGTAATAAGACTTATAGTTTACTAGCTTTTGCCCGCGACTTCGTTCGCGTGGACTTCAGGTTCGTCCCGTATTATCAAAAATTGTAGCCTATGTGTTACTCTGATGTATAAGCTATATTGTGGTAAAGTTTATTCAAATCCATTCAGTAGTTTTTACGTGAAAGAGTAACAAACATACATCCATACATCCATACTTACAAACTTTCGCCTTTATAATATATATTAGATAATCATTATAGTTTTCCATCATTTCTTACTTACTATGAAGGTTAGATTGTATATAACAATTTATATTTGTATATAACAGTTTATAACAATTTATTTTTCTCTCTTCACGCTTCTTATAAGAGTCATGCCTGTTTGATTCGCCAGTTCTTCTTAGGGTGCCAATTTATGGTACTGATAGTTTGGTAGTGTTTTGTTGACTTTCATAATAAATGCGACTCCAGAACTAAAATTTAAATTTGAATAACTATATTTTCCTAAGTATTTATCAACTATATAACAGATTTATTTTTATTTTTTTTACGATAAGGCGCTACGAATTGTGAAAACCTATGCAGGCCAGGTGGTGTTTCGCGACGGGGAAGTGTGCTGCAGTGCGTAACGCGTCGCGCCACCCTGCATAACCCCGTGCTGGGTTTTGGCCTCAGCCGGGGTTCGGACGCTGAGTGTGAGCGGTTGGAGGTTTTAGTGAGGTTCCTACATATAAAACAATGCCAATGCAGGCCAGGTACATCTTATTAATACAACTCTTAATTGTATTGTAGCTGTACGCAGAGGATCAGTGTTGTACCATTGTACATTTAGCAATAACTTTCTTCAGTTTCTTTATCAACATCTTCAATGGAATTTTGTTGAAATTACCACGCACAGAGAAATTACTACTAAAATGTGAACAAACTTCGAAAGGGTTCAAAGTAGTACGCAGAAACTAATTGTAAAACATGTATGGCTTGTTCTATTAAGTGACGTAACTAGTATTTGTAAATTGTGGTGTTTGAACCTGTCACCGGAGTCACGAATTCTGAAAACAACTGTTTGCGAGGTTTTGAACTTTAGCGATACGAGGGCAGCGCAATCCAACTTTATTATTTGACTTTGTCCTGTTTGATCATCGACTGATCGAATGCTTTCGAGAAGGGATTGAAAAAGTATTGGGAATTAATAACAGTTAAAACGTTCTTTAATTTGTAAAGGTTTTTTTGTTTTACTGTTAATAAATACTTAGATTCTGATAGCTCTGTTGTATGTGGTCATTTCTTTTGAAGGTGTTGATCAAAGTAATTTAAGTGTTCATGAGGAAAGTCAACCAATTAGCAAAGAGATGCAAAACTTAGTATTAATATCTGTAAACAATCATAATGTATAACAATAGGATGCAACATCGGGTCCGAGTCGAGAGTTGGCTATGTTTCTGTACGCATAGCAGTAAGATCAGAACCAGAACCGGCAATGATTAACGATCGGAACTGAAACGTTTCTGAATATTAATTTGTAGTGGAGGTCACCGTCGGCAAGTGTGACACGGTACGCCGAAAGGATTGGTGCGCCATGGACTCCCTGCGCCCGCACCCCCGCACGATGGGGTGAAATGTGTGTGCCGAATTTATAGGTGTGAGAGATGGAACTTCAGGGTAGCTAAAGGGTGAGGTGGACTTCGGACGCCCCTCACTTGGGGGGGTTGTAAACCTCCCAATTTGCCCTAGTCCGGCACCCCCGCCTGAGGCTCCCCGTTCCTGTCCAAGCGATAAGAGGGAAGAGGGGTGAGCGTCAAATGGACGTTTTACGCATAATTTAGAGAAGTAAATGGATTCGAACAGTCCCCATACAACGTACCTACGTATACTCTCGTCGTTAATGTGTTTATTTTATGGAAAAATAATATCGATGAAGTCCGAATCAGCGATCGTTCCAAGTTTATGATTCATACGCGAATAAATGGAGCATTCAATTCCCAAATACTCGATGTTATATTCTTAGTTAATGTATGCGCGGTCACGGACGAAATACATCTTCATAGAAATGTTCATTAAAATTTTATTTCACCGGTCTCCGAGCTATTCAATGTAGCATTTATATTTATCTGAAGCGTGTACTAAACTTTTGCAGGTGAGCAATATCTGCGACAGTTTTATAAGGAATTTGAATAGTATAAAATATGTTTATACCTTCAATAGTATCATTAAGTTAAAGAACTTTAGAAACTCCCTAAACGGTAGTCAGCATCGCCATGTCTCATATAGTGCAGATGAAGGAAGGTCCTTAGGTCATAGGTGATCCTAAAGTGTCCCCTGACATTGCAAGGATCCATGAGCGACGGTAACCACTTACGATCAGGTAGTCCGTTAGTACGTCTACTAATCTTATACTAATCAAAACAGTAACTTAAAAACTTGTTACTGCCTATTTCTGGGTTTAGGTCTCCCTAGAAGAGAGATCAGGCATAATCGAAGGACTTTAAATTTCTTCTTATTGGAATATTATGTTAATCAATTCCAACACAAATCATTTCACAAATTTAGATTTATACATGCAAGCAAGATTCAATTCGTCCTATCGCAGAAATTAGTAACTATTTTAATTTCCTCTTAATTTCTCTTGTCTTCAGCAAATGACAAATTTCAAACTGCAAAGTTCAAATATCATAATTACGACGGGCAATAGATTTATCAATAAAATATAGTTAAAAACATCTGAAAATAAAACGTGTGCATCTCGTACTAAAAGCTATATAAGTATAGTCTATTCGCCTTATCCAATGTAAAACAAACATCCACTAGTGTGTAGGAAGATTGTGCATTGAAAATAGGTTACACATTCCTATAAGACATTATTCTACAAGGGTTGCTTGAAACTTGTTCTATTTCTAATAAGAATTCTAAAGCGTTGGCAATAAGTCTAACGCCCAAGGTTTCTTTTAAAATGGTTTCAATTGTTGTTTATAGTTAAATATAAAATTATGTACTTCTGGTAAATGTGCATATCTTTAATTGATTTATATAGACATCATAGATTTAACTTAAATGTATTTTACTCTAATAGGATTAAGTGTATGTAAATTGTTGCTGTGACTTACAAAAATAAAAATTAAATGAAAATATTGAAATTACTAATTAAATATAACGGTACCGTGAGAACAGAAAGTAGGAAGAGTACCTACAAAACTACAGTTACTCTCAAGAAAAATGCAAGAAATTAGGCAATAAAATACACATTAAAGGAAATTAAAATACAGCGAGTTTGAAGAACCAACATTTTACTCCAAAATAATCTCAAATGAAGTCGCATGCAGAAGCCCAATTAGGCTTTCTATAAAATACTAAATCGACCACGAACGAAGTTCTTTTCGATTAATTAGTGAGGGAATTGTAATAAAATGTTATTTTTTTAAGTTATAATAATTAGTTAGTTTAAAACGTCTATCTAAAAAATATTTTGATCACAGCGCCATCTAGCATTAATCATATAAAACAAAATAAGGAATTGTTTTAAAAGATTTTAATCACAGCGCCATCTAGCGATAATCATCTAAAACAAAAAAGTGTCGTGACAACTTTTTCATAAGAATTTCCGTCTAGCCTCCTTTCGATAACGCGCGATAAGGAACTTCGTTCCAATATTGTCATTAAAAATCACGCCACCAATGTTAATACTAACAAACAGTTTGAAAAAATATTATCGCCTTTAAGATCTTACAAATAAAAAATACGCGACGCGTTACGCCCTCGGCACTCTTTCCCGTCGCGCCGACAGCGACATTACTGCATAACGATATTAGTACTGTAACAACCCATTACTGCCCACTGCTGAGTTCAGGTCTCCTCCGAAGAAGCGTTAGGCATAGTCTACCACGCTTGTCTAATGCGGATTGGAGACTTCACATATCTTCAAAGGATTTTTAGAACCCTTTTCCGATATGCAGGTTTCCTCACGATGTTTTCCTTCACCGTTTTTAGCCAGTGGTGTTGTGAAAAATTGCTCATAAATCTTTTACATATTAGTATAACGATATTAGTATAACTAATTATATGTAAATTTTCAAAAACATTGTATAATTATTAATTAAGTTCAAACAAAAAGATTGTTGTTACTAATGTTACTACAACCTCAACTGAACCTTACATATCAAGAAACAAGAGCATATTAGTCTGGTGTTCTTTTGAAGCCTATACCTATATACGTTTTAACTTCTCTATCCACTACCAACAATAATGTAAGAGTACAATTCAAAATTTAACTTCAACAAGTTTTAAAATTCTTAGTTAGTGGGGTTAGATAATTTTCCGTGCAAGTTGTGGCGACTTCACAATATACGACCTGCTGGTACATGTAAGTTTATTTTTATACTATTTCTCTCTAATTTATCATAAGACCACTGACCTCAAAAACTGGATGAAAACATTGTGAAGAAATCTGCTTATTGAAGAATGCTTAAAAACCTTTCAAGTGAAGTCCATAATCAATAGCAAGAGATGTAGACTATACCTGATCTATTTACAGAAGAAACCTAAGCTCGGTATTGAACAATAATGAATTTTACTATACAGTAAAATACAGTTTTCAAAGAACCAGAATACACATTTTGGTGACAGGATTTCCACCCGCCACACAGGTGGGGTATGTGGCAGTCAAACCGCACTAGAACCTCCTGCGTGTCAGGCTCAGCGTCCGAATTCCGGCTGAGGATAGAACTCAGCACGAGATTGGGCGGAGTGACAGGACCCGTTGCACGCTAAGGATTACTTCTCGCCCGCAAACTAGAAAGCACTAACTGGAAGCTGAATCTCTAGGTATTTATAATTATTTAAAGTTACGGTAACTACTAGTGTCTAACTAACACTGAGATCCGTAATGAGCACAGCTACGAAACCCATTTTACAAGACAAGTATCAATATTGACAGAACTCTGATAGTCGACATAGCCCTAAGAAAAAGCATGTTGAAGTAGGGTGACGGACCGCATAGCACGTCGAACCGATGTCCGTTAGGGTGTGAAGATTCTGGAGTGGCGACCACGTAAAGGCAGGCGCAACAACAAGTGTTGGGAATCATTGGGAGAGGCCTATATCTAGCAATGGGCTCGTTGAGACAGAAATTTTGACTAGGTACCTTGTAGGCAGACGATCTTATGAGCGTAATCGTAAGCGGTTATCATCGCTCTTAGACTTCTGCTGTGATATACTGTACTGTACCAACCCATTACTGCCCACTGTTGGGCTCAGGACTCCTCAGAAGAGGGATTAGGCATAGTACACCATGCTTGCCCAGTGCGGATTGGGGACTTCACATATCTTCAAAGGATTTTTAGAACCCTTTTCCGACATGCAGGTTTCCTCACGATGTTTTCCTTCACCGTTCTTAGCCAGTGGTGTTGTGAAAAATTGCACATAAATCTTTTTCACACTTAGATTTAGAGGTACAAGCCGGCCGGATTTGCAATGAATAATGATAATGATCATAATTATATCATTTAATTTCCTACACCAGTAATGTTCCGCCGATAAACTAATATGTTGTATCGTATTTTCCACACGAACAAGTTGAGATACAAGATAAACACAGGTAAACATACAAACTCTATAATATTATAGCGAATTAATGAAAGTTGATTTTGTAAACATACGCATAATTAGTTGAAAGGTTTCAATACTCATCATTAATTCATCGGAATCGAGAAAATGATTACAAGTTTTTAAACAACATGTTTATGGGATTTATTTAATTTTACGCTTTATCTATAGGTTAATTGCTTTGATTTTTTACAATTTATAATTTAATTCTTAACATACTGAATAGGTACTAGCAGATTAATCAGGGTAAGACGATATTTAGATAAAGTTCACTATCAGTATGTTTTTAGACATAGACATCGTTTACTTGTAATGAAAACAGATGTACAATTACAGAAATGAAATAATAATAATAAAAAAAAACATGGATTAAATAAGTTTTCATCACAAACCAGTCGGAACTCAGATTAATGTTATATGACACCCCTAACCGCCATATAACGCTGGTTTTCAGTTTCAACTGGCAGTGACGTCACAAATGCTAGTGAAAATAAAAATAAAAGAAAATAACAATAAGACAAAATAAATCAACACCAAGAAAAATAATTATAAATTAAAATTAGAAAAATAAATGTGTTACACAAATATTATTAAATTTAAAGTTTCATTTACCTAATTATTTTAATACTTAATTTAGTTGTAGTAGTATAGTAATTAAGACACAAGTACGAGAAAACACAGACTACAAAAATAAAAAAAAAAACATAAATTGTAAAATGAACACATTTTTTCTTTAAATTGATAGTCAATGAAAACTCTTACTACCCTACTGTCCTTATTTAGAACTAGCTGACCCGCGCAACTTCGTCTGCGTTACAAAGGGGTTCAAACAGTACTCGCAATGCCGTCGCGTTATTATTTGCGCGGCCCGAAGTGCACCCGCATATTCATTGCGTTTTATATTTAATACTTAATTTGGATAAGGGTTAATATAACATTACTCATTTAACGTTAAATTCAGTCTCGGAACGAAATATTATTTTTTTTGTTCTATTGTCAATAGTTTTTGCAGCGTACGCATAAATAGGTTTTCGATTATTCACTTGTGTTACATATTCAATATTTTCATACGGATCCCTATTTTTTTTTCGAAATAAAATATAGCCTATAACCTTCCTCGATAAATGGACATTCCAACAGTGAAAGAATTTTTGAAATCGGACCAGTAATTCCTGAGATTAGCGCGTTCAAACAAACAAACTCTTCAGCATTATAATATAAAAAGTATTAGATAATGGATAATAAAATGAATGTCAATTACTATTTTCAAACTATTTTAAAGATTTGATATGAGTAAAGTAAAACGCTACATCAAAGTATCTGAGCGTCGCATCAGGAGGTTATCTGTCTATTGAATTTTTAATAACTTCGCAACCCTTTTCAATTACCCATTGAAAATGGGCCTGTTTCACTGTCCAACCTCGGCTGACAATCCTTTTTGCGTCACTCAATTATTCAAGTAAATTTCTTAATTTAGACGTGAGTGGAAAAATCGAGGTCGGCAGTTAGATATCGCGGTTATTTGAGGATATGAGGGCATCTTTAGATTTTTTATGTATGATTTTTATTTATTAGCAATTTGAGATTTACAAAATAGAATGTGCCGTATGTGGAATAGAAACAGTAAAAACATTTTTTTTCGTGATATAAAATAGTATTGAACTGGGAAAAAAATTATACATGTGAGTTTTTTTTTGCCAGTTAATAAGAAATATAAAATAAAAAAAAATAATATTTAAACAGCAAAACATAATATAAGAGTATTAACATTTCCAACTTAGATTATAGCTGAAACAAGGTACATTTCAATAAACTACGGTACCCGCACTAGGCGCCTGTATCGCGGGGACCAGATTCATTTTCGATTCACTATATGTACAGATTGTAGGGTAGTCAAAACAAAAATTTTAACCAAAGATTCTTCAGATCAAGCATCATTGTGGAAATTAATAAATACAATTAATTGCTTAACAAATTTGATCACAATACTATTACTGTGCTGAAACATCAACATCAAATCAATATCTTTAACATCGAAAAAGATAAATGAAATAAAATTAAAAATAACATTAATCATTTAACATAAAATATAAGTTTCCTTCTCCTGCTGTAATTTTTCTAAATATTACTTTAAAAAGTATATTGCATATTAAATATAATTCTTAAGTTATTGACTAAAGAACTCGAAAAACAACCACGCTTTCATGACTTTATTTATTTATTCAAGGAAAACTTACAGCCTAAATACACATATACAGACACAGCAAATTATAGAAATATCATAGCCAAGAACAAGTTTTCGCCAATAGTGGTAACTGATAATATAACATATTATGCGCTAAAGTCGCATTACTGTTTTGAATACAAAAATAATGCACATGAGAATACATTATTGTATTCTTAATAACGAAAATAAAATGGGTAAGTATAAAGAACCACTTAAAATTAGAAGCTAAAACTAATTCTTAAAACCAATAGTTTTTTTTTATTATAGATTAACAGCTAGGGTCTTTATTAAATAAGACTTTCTCAACAACGAAAATAGAAAAGAAACTATTTCGTAGGAAACTTATTAAATTATTGATCAGATAAAGTATTATCCTCATCCCACAAATTGAATAACATTACGAAGTGCCAATTAAAGACTTAATTGTTCTCTAATGATTATTATGATTACTTAATAATCATGAAAGTGATTACTGGCGCGGTTTAGAAACCCTGCTATCGGAAGATTCTTATTTTTGATCGACTTTTCAAAAGGAGGAGATATTCAATGCTATATTCAATTCATCTCTTCTCTTCTATTTGTGTTATAACATTAATCTTTTTCTGGTAACTTTATCGATTTTAGTTTTTATTAATTTGAAAGAATAAAAAAACATTTAATGAACATACAATACACATTTACAAATAGATGCATTTTAAGAACAAAAACTATACTAACAAATAGATCTACAACCTAACTTTGAGGAAATTCATGAAATATTTATTATTTATACAAAGTAACCTATCAAGAAGCTATCGCCAGTAACAGGAACTACTCCAGAGAGAGAACGTCTCGTTGAGATTTTTTTTCAGTTCTGGGAAATCACCGGTTATGTGGGGGTTGAACCGCACTAAAACCTCCAACAGATCTCAGTTAGCGTCCGACTGATGACAGAAGTAAGCAGGGATCATGCGAGGCGGCATGTTGCGTTACGCGCTACAGAATTTTTTTCCATCGTGAACATGTTCTGGAATTCACACTCTTCATTTTTGACCTGTTACCACTAATTATCAGAATCATGGGATTGTATCATTAATTTATCAGAACTAATTAGTTTTTTTAAATGAGACTATATTATTTTCAATTTAAATAATAACTTATGAATACTTATAAGTAAAAACTAACTTATTGTACTTAAACTTAGTGTCGTAGCAGAACGCTACGTCGTAGTCTCGGCGAAGTTCGGAGGTTTAACCGTGGAACTTGTGGCGCCATCTATCGCCAGTTTTAATGAAACTACGGATTAACTGGCGAAGTCTTGAAACTTTGGCAGTTTTATGACAATTTCAAAGTGTTTTTTGAACGACGTCATAATTTATTCATTAATGGAACTCATGTGTGAAATACTGTGTAGAAACTTAACGTGGGAATTTATAACATATTAGTGTAAAGCCATGATGTGTCTGAACCGACTTCTAGAAAGGGCAGTGAATGAAGGGAATGTAATGAAGACGACAATTTTTTTCTGTTTTTTTAGTTGTGTGCATTAGTTTCGACTTGGTGGAACTTTTCGAATGATTCGTCTTCTTCTTGGTGGTGCTTTTAAGTGCCTGTGGGAGGATTTAAATGTATTATAATTATGGATGCGTTATTACTTTTGGTTCTTACGTTATCTTTTCCTTACTCATAAACACATCGTGTGACCTGGTCATTTTCCTTTACCGAAGGTGGTGGTGCTTTGAAGTGCCAACATTTAAATGTATTATGGATGCGCTACTACTTTTGGTTCTTACGTTATCTTTTCTTTACTCATAAACACATCGTGTGAGCTGGTCATTGTCCTTTACCCAATTACGACCATATATATTTGTAGGTAAAAAGTGACAACAATACAGGAATTCCATAAACTATGTTAAATGCCGTTATCTTCACGAAGTGTGCTCAATACTCATAATTTCATCACAATAGCAAATCCCACAAAGTTCACACCGGTCACTGACACTATAAACTTACGAAACATCCTAAAACATTTCTAAAACAAAAACAAAATGAAATCGTGAATAATTCAGTAACACTAAAACGAATTTACGCCGGCTCTTGTTCGCTCGAAAGAGCTGCAAAATACGGGCCTAAACGATCATATTTTAAGGCGTCCCTATTAAAAATCCTTGTCCATCGGCCGCATAATTACGGGTAAATCCACGCACAGGTATAAGAGATACATATTAATACGAAAATTTAAGCCGGGATGAGCGTCGCAAGTATTTTGTGCCCCCTCACCCCCGATAGCCACCTAAGTCCGAGGGATGGAGGTACCTCTGTGTGTGTGTGGCCTAGTGTGTGCACAAATTTCATAATAGGTGCGCGCTCAAATTTTACATCTCACATCTTCTGTGTACAGCGTGTTCGCTTTTATATTTTGAATGGTTTGTTTTGAATTAAGTTTGGTAAGGAGTGGAGTTTTGTTGGGTGTTTATTATTCAATTTTTAAGCATCGTATATAAATTATTTAAACTTAAAACCTATAGAACTCACACATTTATGTATTTTATTTAAGTATATCGACAGATAAAAAGCAAAATTGTCTAAGCGACACTTCGGCCCCAGGGCTAGTGGCAAATTTTGAGCAAGTATTTGAGACAAGCTGAAAACTTGGTACACTTTGTTTAGGTTCAAAAATAATAATTATAACATTACCGATCAGGCTTTAATGTATTATTGTACAATAAGTATATACATTCAAGTGGCTACGATTTTTAAACTATACATATAAATAAAAGTATAGTATTTATAAATACAAGTTTTATTTATGCCGAAAAAATACTATGATGAATTACATACACCATTGCAAATTTAGATATACTTTTACCGCCTTGTACACAGACATTTAAAACTTACATCAACATCTCTCATGATAGCAATACAAAAAAAATCTTACACGTAATATTGCCAGTGCTAAATCAGATCACCCCTTCGTTTCGGTACTTACGTGTTATACCTATCCAACGGTAACAGTAGGTACTGTTATTAATTTATCTGTAGAGAACTAACCACCCACTGTCCGCCCGACCCCACATCACCTCACTGTTTAAACATTTCGAAATGAGTATGCAGAAGATTTTACCCTAATACATGGCCACGCGTCGAAATACCCCTAGCCCTTTAAATTACACCGGCCTTAATTAAAAGCCCAGTATTCTGCCCATGACAAGTATTCCGGCCCCCTGACCTCTGATAGTGGAAGCTAACTGAATTCTCTATTGTTACAGCGTGAGAATTTACACTTAAAATTTTGTTATGTTTATTCAGAAATAGGTATTCGTTGGTTTCCCCTTTTGTTACGGCTGGTTTATGAAACTTTTCCGGGTTCGTTGTTTACATAAGAGAAACGGTTCTCGATGTTTCTTTGAACTTTTTTTTTCTCTCGATCTTTTTAATTTGCTAAGGTCAATAACTTGTAATGGAGTGGAAACTTCTATTTCAATAAAACCTTTTACTGTGTAGTCATTTTGATTTTCCAATTGTATAAACGAATTTGAAACTTGTTTTGTTTCTTTTCTAGGAATTTTCGTCCCGGTTCGTCAGTAAAAATACTTTTTTTTTTTACTTTTGTAGGCCTTCAGGTATCGAACACCTCAGTGGAATGTTAAACATCACTCATGTCTTTAGTGTTAGCTCTATAAAGGTAGGTATATGACAGAACTATGTTCTGCGGACAGAAAGCTAAGTCTAGAATTCAAAATTGGAATCTCTGCAGCTAACGCCACCTTGTCATTCCTTCTTCACACGTAATATCTGATGGACGGATCACTTTGAATTTGAATCGTATGCACGTAGTAATAAATCTTAGTTCGCTATAATATTTTGATTTCGTGAATACCATTTCCACCAAAAAATGTGATTCATCTACAAAATATGATATTAAGTAAAACTGTTCCTTATATAGTTGGTATCTTATAGGTTTAAAAAAAAGAAATGTTGAAAAGTTGTCCGGGCAAGTAAACAAGTAAAAAGTAATAAAATATTATTTTTTATTCCACGCAATGTAAATCGAAGCGTTTAATATAATCGTGTGAACGGTCAAGATTGTCCTAGGGGAGCGTGGAAGCGTGGTCTGTTCACTAAGCGATGTTGTTGTATGGCGTTCATTGCGGGTAATATAGTATTTATTTTTAGTTTTTTTTTTTTTTTCAATAAAAAAGTCGTATGCTCTATTTGTAATCTTACTTAATTTGTTTCAATATACGACTAGAAACAAAACGAGAAATATTAGTTGTAATGGTATCTAATAAGAATACTAAATAAATACACAACATAACATAGAATCTCTTTAATTGAGAATCGCCTTTTTTGAATTTAGTTAAAAGATCAAAAAGCACCGTCGAAATACAAAATAGTCCGTACAAATGTGAACTACGACCCAACTTTCGGGCCCGACGTAGTTCCAACAAATGAATGAAACGAGAAAGTCAATGGCCTTTCTTAATTCGTAACAAAAACACTTATAATTCCCTACAGATAATATTCGCTTGTTTTGTATAGTTCTAATTGTAGTTTGTTATGAAAATCCTTGCGAATTTCAACACATTTATTTATTCAAAATTGTACTTTAAAGTGTTTATCTGAAGGGAAGTTTTTGCGTAGTGTTAGTATTAGTGAAATGTCGAACTCTTATAAGATTTGTAAAGGACTTTAAAATAATGTACGACAGAAATTGATGTGTAATGATTGCATAATAATAACCTTGTTTACTGTGAATAAGTACAGTAACTCAAGCGGAAATTTGTTATTAAGGAGGACATTTAAGATTTCAAACGAGTCAACCATCACTTTCAAAATCAGTCTGTTTATTTTATAACACTCATTCCCGATTATGAGTGTGTTTTCCCTTGTGAGGAGTGCATTTTTCATGTTACCCATACTAAACTAGGAACTGCTAGAAATTGTCGTTTGTCGAGTATTGCCATATGCAAAACCGTCTGCAAAACCACAACTTTACAGAAGAACGATTTGAATTTTGCCAAGCAAAAATCGGTCTTAACTTTTTACTGAATTGTTTTAATTTAGCGAATTTTACACAACCTTATAAAACTGTAATATAATTTATTAAAATAATACTTGTGTTTGATTATTTGAAGAGATTAATTACATGTTACTTTATTCGTCTAATATCTTCGAAACTTGATTGCAATTCAGCTTACACTAATAGAAAATATAGGCTACCCTTCTAGAACTGCAATAATTTCGGATTATAATAATGTGTAACTGTTCTTTGCGTAGGTCGAGTGGATATGCTTTCAGTATGTTATCTTGCCAGCGGACACTTCGTTGTAGAAATTGTATAAAATGTGGCCGAGCGAATTTCCATCGTCGAGGGAATCTGCACAAGGAGGTACAAGGAAGGAGCACCCCTTTCTCGAGGGTGGCGTCCATCCCTACATGCGTACGAGGTAGCTGTTTACAGCGGGCACGCACGCCGTTCTCTGTTCTACAGAATCAGGGTTGCGAACCGGACACGCAGGGTTGGCACGCATTTTAATTTTAAAATTTAATTTTAAATTTTATTGGTGTCAAAAATCGATGTTGATTTCGGGTTTGTAGGTAGAACCTTTTTAATAAGTGTATGTGTGTTGTAATCATAAGTTTTTTTAAAGCACGTTATCATCCGTTGATGTCTAACTCGTTTGGTTAAGATTGTGCTATGCTACCTATATAAAAATCCCTCCCTTCTAAAAAGCTGGAGACATTCATGCATGACTTCACTATCCCATGAGTTATTCTGACAATCAGCGCAGAATACGTAGGTTACGTACTAAACAATTTGAAACACGGAATTAAATCAATGTCCTACAAAGAAAATGACTAAAATATAATACAGAAAATGACTACTGGTAAAGTAAAGTTTTCGATTCACTAGTTTTTCCTTTACACTCTCTAAATCTTAAAAAATATTGAAAGATAGATATCAATTTTGCGCGCAATCTTAACCTCAAACGCACTGACTTCATAACCAGCATAACCTAAAACAAAAGACACAAGACACCAAAACCACCACCTCAACGCACAATACAAGAAGAAACAAAAAAAAAGTAAACTTTGAAAATGGAATTTAAAATATTCAAATAGCCTTGAATAGTTTGAATTAACCCTAGCGGCTAGATGACGCAGGGTGGTCGGCGGGCGGCGGGCGGGGTGGTGGGTCGGGGGGTCTGGGGAGGCCCCCCTCGCTGGCCAGGACGCGGCCGGTAACACGAGTGCGCCTATGCGAGGCATGTATCTTGGACGAGCAGATATAACAGAGAAGTAGCCCCCAGTACCAAGCTTGAAGGCGAACGGTATGGAGGATACTCTACTTTCAAATTTTATTTTATTTAAATTAGTTTTGAGTGTGTTTGTTTGTCTGTAATAGTCACAGTGTAATTGAATGCATATTATATAACATAGTAATTTAGGACGAGACGTTCTACGATCACATTTTACAACATATGATTTAAAAATCTAAATTGCACTACAGCCATTAAATCAACTGTTAGAAACATAATCACAAAAGCAAGGGATTAATGTAACTCGGTTGTATTATGACGACACAAGACCTTTTTAGGAATTTTCTACAAAATTCTACAAAAAAATGCACTATAATAACTATGAACTATAATAATTTCAGAAATTATGTCAAGATTGTCGTCATTGATGCTACAAGCCAACTTAAATCATTGCAAGTCAACTAAATTAAGAAATTTTAGAAAATGGAATTTTGATACAAAAGATATTGATAGACCAAGTTTCTGACAAAATTTCTTATTGCTCAGATTTCTAATTTAACTCTGTTATACAAAACCTATTCTTGAATATTATTTTTTTTTGAACTCTCATTCCCACTCAATTGATTAAATATCGTAGTAAGAACCCGTTAATTATACATGTATATTTTTCTTCTTATCATATTCAGCCATTGTACTGAAATTTAAAAAGAAATCAGAAATTGTTGTAGAGCATCTTACTCACCGTTCGTAACTGTTTTACATGTACGCGGACTATAGCTGCCCGCCCTGCGTATTGGTAGGTAGGGCAGTCGAAATAGGTTTCTAACGCCGACGCTGAATACATTTGCTAAGGCCCGTGTGTTGCCTTCGAATAGGTGTTACACGACTAGTTTAAGTGGACCCCTAAGCTATATCGATAGCCTTTCATATAAGAGACCTTCCGAAATTCGACAATCTATACGCTCTGTGCTGCTACAATTTCGTTTAAATCACGTCACATTTTTTTTTCTAAAACGATTTGTCCTTACTGCTTGCTGGACGTGGCCAATATTTCTTAATACAAGAGTGATAATGTACGAAATGAATAAAGTAAAAAAGTGCCGTAGGATTTTGTTTATTCGAAATTTTAAATTAGCTAATTTTACAAAGTAGACCTAAGGCAAGTCAACAAAGGGTTGAATTTTCCATGCGAGCAGGATCTCTCAATTCATCGATCTAGGTTACAATTTTTAACCTTTATTGTAGGTACTTGCCTAGATCTACCACTATATTTGAATATGCAAAAACCAATTTTAGACGAAATCTTCACAAGACTTTCCATTTTAATAAGCTTTAAAATGCTTAGAAAAGAAAAGACATTAATTTAGCAAATATCAACCTTACAGTTATGAAGTGACAGTTCAAAATTGCCTAACGCATTTTGAACATTGATGGAAGATTCTAAAAATACCTTTAAGCTTGTTTAAATAGCTTTTACATAAAAAAAACAAACGAAAAACAATGCTAATAAAAATTTCGTGTGAAAATAAGTACCTACCTACAATATCATAATTTTCCTTTGGACTGGAACTAATCAAAGTTTTCCAACGTGAACAACGTCTATTGCTTTCCGTTCCAGAAATTATCGTTTCTCGATCTAACAAATACCCATGTTGAAGTTTTAAAGACATATAATATACTTCATTGAGAGACAGAGTTCTTCATCTCAACCTTAAACTACTCAAATGGGGTCGGCACAATATGTTTTTTCTTACCACTTATTCATTCCTTACATACATAAGTTACGCTGCAGATTTTCAAATCGTTTTCACACAATCCACACACCTCTCCTAAAAACTTCCTCATCTCTCACATTCATCATCATTTTTGATTGCTTTTTAACTGCACAGTCTAAAACAGTGCGGAGTGGTGACCACTTAATATCAGATAGGTCGTTGATGATCTATGGTCTGAGGCAATAAAAATACTTGACGAACATACACATAGCTGGATCTCACCGATAAAATTATGAATACATTTCAATACAGTGTATGTGTGATTCATTATAGACTACAGGCCCATGAAGAAAAATGATGGATCATTTGAACCACCAGGTGACCTATCTAAAACATCGAGCACTGAGCGTTTTCTATCGCGGATCTATTGGTGGTAAGAATGCCGTATAAAAATATATGACCAAAATGTACTCACTCTACCTGTACTTTTGAATGCTCACCTGCACTCAGTTGGACAGCTTACAATTCTAGAATTTCGTTTAAGATAGGTCACCTGGTGCTTCAAATGACCCATCATTTTTCTTCATGGGCCTGTAGTCTATTACCCTCGGTACTAACTACTAACCATGTGTCAGTTTGAATCGACACAAAACAAGCATTTCGTAGCGTTTTGGTGCCATTTTTACCTTCTAGTTCTGTATGTTACAATCAAATATTGTATATCATACATGTTATAATACTTTTTGTGGTAATCAGTACCTAAGTCCTGTCTAAAAGTGCAATACACGTGGTATAAAAATAACACTTTTCTAAGTTAACAACCTTTATGTTTATTTAACGACATAAATTGGGGTACCTTCTAAGGGTTAAGGGCTATAGGGACGGATAGGTATCGTCCTTCACGGTCCACTAGAACATTAGAATCGAGTCCTTGCTTTCATGTTCAAGGTGTATTTTGACTGACTTCATAAAGAGTGCACATTCAACTGTATTATATATTTTAAATAGTGATTTTCAGTTATAAAGGGTATAGAAGAAACAACTAAATTAAAATTACCTTTATGCATTAAAAACAGGTCCATGATATTCACGTTCGTCATGATCACGAGAAGACTGGATACTGCGGGTAGATTTATGAGCAAACGAATAAGTTTAAAATTAAAATTTCTTAGAAAGCCGTAGGTCAGACACCAAAAAACTCTATTGAATTCAAGCTACTTTCTTAGTTAAATTAGATTACTCTCATTTATACTTGCGTACTTAAATATTCCTTTATATCAATTAGCTCGCGGCTCAACATCAACGGAATTAAACTAATTAATTCAATTAAAAACTATACATTATTCCGGGCTCTCAACGAAATCAGAGAAAAGTACTAAGTAAATAAATGTGGGCGTACTTAGGACGAACAATTTGTATTGTACCTTTTGTTCTGGAAGATTACAATTTTTCGCTTAACATTTTAAATGAAGGTGGAGATAGCATTCTAGTATTAATAATAATAATTTAATAAAAGCCTATTTATTAGAGAAAGAACAAACTGCGAATAAAATACAAGTTTTATAAAATGTCTCTTAACTCTACATACCTTCTAGCATAGGCCTCATCCAACTGCTTCCATTGCGTTCTGTCTGCAGCCACCCTAGTCCAGTACGGTCCCAAAGCATTCTAGTTTTGGCTATTTTAAACTCACTCACTCTGGCCGCACACCTACGATAGTATTGCTAATACGATACGATTGTAGTGTCATAAGTGTTATACAGTATAAGACAAGGATTTAGCATCCTGAATCCAGAATTCAGCTTTGAAGGCCAGCACCAAACATCCAGAACTATAATCTAGCATCTATTTCCAGGATCCACTATCCACTATATAACTGTATCCACTGTAATTTTGCGTAAGATATTGAATTCGCTTGAGAACGAAGGACATTATATTCCATTGATTACGTTCTTATAGACAGATAAAATTCTACACTATTCTATTTAACATAGTTTAGGTTATTCAGTGTAGTAGATTACAATCTCTATAAGCAGATATCCACTTACCAAAAAAAAAATTCACGAGACTTAATTTCAAAGAATAAAAGGTCCACTTACTACTGACTTAAAACCCGCACGAAGATCTTGAAATAAAATACAAGTACTTAGATTTAGACAACTACGCTTAAGCCCTAAGCTTGAAGCTGAGGGACGTTTTTAAATACAAGTTTTAACATTAGAATGCTAGCAATACAAGTAAAACGAGTTAAACACGACGGGTATACCTTGTTTAGCACAAGAGTTCCTGTGACCACCTTCCGAATCTATTATCAGATCAGCGACATTTTGTCATTTTATTGCATAGTCAATCGCAAACCTGGAAGTTTGTCAAATTTGGCTTACAAGATTCGACTCAAACTTACATAGATACATAGTCACATCCAGTGCAAGTTATAAAGCTTGTTTTTATTAACAAATCTACAAAAACATCTGTTTCCAAGAAACAGCTGCATTCAACACGACCTTCCAGAACATTCGGTCAATAGTCCACCTCACCGTAAATTCATGTTTAGCGATCCCGGCAAAGAAGTGAATGACTTGACGTCACCAAATGAAGGTTTGACCCAAACACCCGTCGCTAATAAGACCGGGCTTGTAGTTTCAGTGATTTTTCGCGACTCGTATTAGGAGCGGTCGGCTCTAAATATACTTATTTATTTTCGTATTGCTATGATAGTTTTGGTTTATGTTGGGATGTTTACGATTAAGGATAAAGTGTGCTTGATCGTCAATTGTTTTGAATGTTGATTTCATGTTAGTTGTAACTTGTAGGTTTTAAAGTTGTTTCTTTTGTGAAATTTGCATGAAATTTGTTAAAATTTGAGATGTTTTTTTTTATTGTCAATTTATAGAAAAAAATAAGCTAGGTACCTACAACGAATTGAAATTTATTTTAACGTTAGAATATTAGAACATAATATTAAGCTTAAATAAGACAAACTATATTTTCAAACACTACAGTTAAAATAAACAATATCATATACCTATACTAGGCAGTTAGTTGACACAATTTTCTTCAATGTATGAAACCCAAGTAAGTAGTTACCGTCGCTTATGTAGCTCTGCAATGCCTAGCCATGTATATGATCGTTATAACTTATCGCGTAGCACACGGAACTTTTCTTAAACGTAGGCGTATGTAATGCATGCTTGTACATAGCGTTTGATTTGGTTATTTTTCTTTATAAGGCGTTTGTATTTTAACACAATAGTTAAGTAACTTACCAACTTCATCTGCATGACACTGGATTCAAATAACTTCGCTATTTTACAAGGTTACACCTTTGGTAGCTTCTCGTACCTATTCTATAGGGTATAAGCAGACTTTTACACTGAAAATAATGACTTCATTAACAAAGTAGTTGTTTTCACCCTAGTTTTATTGTCGTTTGTTTTATTAAGGCGACTTTAGCTGAGTTTAAATCGCGATAAACACTGAGTATCTCATTACAACACTTAAAAACTTTCTCGATTGTAATCGGCACCTCGGACACTCAAATAACGGAACTTTAAACAGACCTTAGTTACAGAATAAGATAAAGTAAAGGTACAGTTACACGTACTAGTTAATAGCACGAAAGCATGCTACTTTTGAGCAATTGCTACTTAGTGGTACGTACGTACGAGCATGCTACGACCGTCGTGCGAATGGGGGGGGCGTGCTTGTAGCGTGTGTGAACAAGTTTGCTTATTGAGCATGCTATATCGATCAGTCGTCAATCTTCCTATTCCTTGTGTTTTTCTTTCTATCTGACTTTTGTTTGAACTAACAGAGAGCACGCTATAAAATGGCATGTGTACCGGAGTGTTTGCTTTGAGTAAGGAGCATACTTAAAACTAGCATGCTTATATCTAGCAAACGTAGACAAGTACAGAGCATGCTCGAAACTAGTATGCTAATGAGCATACTAAAAGGCATACTACTAACTAGCATGTGCACCTTAATACTTTTCATAGGTATTTGCAATATTCCTCAGAGATTTCAGCGATTCAGATTAGAGATTTATTAGGGGTTTTAAAGCTGTTTACGTTTTTAGGGGTCATATTTAGACAGTAGATAGCTTACCGACTCATAAAGAGGTGAAAAGAGCTATGTTAGAATACCTATATTTAATTCCATACTAGGCTGTATCGATTTGAATCTAATCAGGATACATTTACACTTAATGAGTATAAAACGTAATAGAGGTTCCATTTCACGAATACCGGACTCTAACCGCTTTTAAGTGTTGGTGTTCAGTTCCCAAACAATCATCTATTCACGAGGGGTTTAAAATAAAAACACACCTTCAAGCGATGACATTTACTGTGTTGCAACTTTTGGTGGCGCGATTCAAAATTACTAGTAACGTCATCTATTGACGACAATCTAAACCAATAATACATTATGTACGTAAAACCCTTAAGATATACAGGGTGTTGGTGCCCGGTGAAACAATACTTTCAGGGCTTAATCTATATCACATTTCAAATCATATACACATACTTTTGAAACGGAGATAGTTTCTTTATTTTCCCATACAAAGTTGAAAAATTATTATTTTGTATTATTTTTGACAACCCTACTCTGACCTACATCTAGCGTGCTAAATCTATTTTCAAGCACACAGGCGCATGTATCCTGTTTAGAATGTGATTTTTGTCCCGTGTATTATTACAATGTTCTATGATACAGGAGGTGACTAGCCGGCTTAAGTCTTTAGCTGTTGGTGTAGGTCAGTATGGTAGGGTTGATCCTGCACAAATTAAGACGTAGTTTTGATTAGTTATAACTTATGATATATTATGCCTAGAAAACCCAGATTTGGTGGATGGCTTCTACATCAAGTATACTATTTGCTGTGAAAGTATTGTTTCATCGGATTTTAACACCCGGTATAAAACCAATACTGAACAGTTGGTAATACTGAATAAGTGTCAAATTTTTGACTCGAATATTGATCTTGTGGTCAACAAATCTGACTTATAATTTGTATTTCGTACTAGCTGTTGCTCGCGACGTCGTCTCCGTGGATCGCCGCCGATTTTCTCGCCGTAAAAATCATCCTTGAACTTCAATGAACGTTAAAAAAAATAGCTTATTCGGTCCATTCGTTGTGGAGTTATGCGTTTAGCAACACATTTTGTGATTTATTTTATACTAGCTGGCCCACACAACTTCGTCTGCGTCACATTAGGAATTTTTCTCACCGTTTGAACCTTCCCTGGACTTCTACGAATATTTCAAGATTAAAAAAAGCCAAATCGGTTCAGTCGTTCTCGAGTTTTAGCGAGACTAACGAACAGCAATTCATTTTTATATATATAATAAGAAGAAGATTATTTACAGATCAATGAGAGGTGCGTAAATGAGAGTTTGTCAAACAGATTTGTAGAAAGATTTACCTCTGTATCCTTTTTGTTCCTGAATAGTACGAATTGAAACGTTTTCAATTACTTTCTTCTTTGTTTTATTTCACTAAGTTTATGTAAGTTCTCGGGGATGAAGTAACGTGGTAATTAGGTATACATTTAAGTTATTTAAATGACTTATTAGGTATTTTTATATTATAAACTATCGCGTTGACAAGAAAGCCTTGTTGACCTTGTTGTAGTTGTTCAACATTTCTTATCGTCAATCAAAAGTAGTGTTTTATACATTTTTTGTTTGGAATGCATTTAGATTAGGTTTATGTCTTGATGCCTTTAGTAGGTAGTCATTATTCTTCTCTCAATTTTCACTATTTCTTTATTTTCTTTCTACGACCTTGATATGACTATTGTATGTGGGAATATTTCAACATCCTGCTATCTTTATCCAACTTCCTGAAGATTCAAGGATCAGACTTATTATTATTGTGTCTTAATATGAAAGATGACATTGTACGAGTATGAAGAAACTATTTCGCAAGTAGAGTGAAACAGAAAAGTTTTTATTTAAATTTAAACGTTTTAGGTGTTAATGCTATTCAGATTGGTAGTATTTAGACGAGAAAACGTAATTTAGAAAAATAAATAAATAAAAAGTTATCGAGCAGATCGCGGCGTGCTCGTCTCGTAAAGAGTCATAACGAGGGCCCGCAATAAACAGCGTTAGGGCCGGGCGTGCGTTCCGAAAGGCAAATCTGTAAATTCAATTAAGGTTCGAGCATTTTTCGGACACGGCCGTCCGGAGCGAGCCAGCCCTTCCGCCGCGGGCTTTCGCCCCCGCATTGGAAAATTTTCTCTCGAAAATTGAAGATATTTCGTGCCTTCTCCCCGGGGGCGACTCGTTTCTCGACACTTATGGTCGCCGTCCTCCGGGTGTGCAGGAGGCTTTTTACATAAAGTCCACACGTATAGGTATCGATCGAGGGCGGCCGGACAGGGTGTACGCAGATGACGGCCCCCAGCAGCACCCCGGCCCCCTCTAACCCCTCGCTTCCCCCTTTCATTATGTAAGTGCGTACCTAACGCGTGCTGGCGCGGACCTGATTAGGGGGCCTCTTTTTTAACTGACCCCCTCACTTGCTGCGATTAAACTTAATTTGAGAGTGTCCTGCGAACGCCGATTAAGTTTCACTAACAGCGGCGCAACCTGAAATATAGCTCGTAATTACGTTCTCCGTACACTCGTAAACTTTCCTACTCAAGTACGCAAACGATGTTTTCATGTTTTGTTATTCTGTCTTCTAAGGCTTTACTGAATCCCGTTAACGTCTCATTTCGAATAAACTTTACTACTAACAATTTTGTACTGGAACTTTGTTTTGCTACAATTTTAAACTACGTTCGAACAAGATATTGGTTATGCAATGTATGTGTTATGCATATTGTATACTTTAAATCCAAAGTTAGAAGAAAAACAGATACCTACTTCTAGAATAAAAGAACAACCTTATCGTAAAACCATATTCGAATAAGCAACGATTAAGGTCAATATACAAATAGTTATAACCGAATTATTCTTAACATTACAGACTGCATGGTCTTTATTTTTATAGTAGACGTAACGTTTTATTCGTGCCCACACATCGTAACACGAAAACGAATCTTAAAACCTGTGCCATAAGGTTCTATATCCTTTGCGAGATTCCGGTGTCTCCTATTATTTTATGAGAGCAATAATTTGAAGGAGGTACCCATCAAAAGTTGTCTATTTGTTATCAGCTCATCACATCTGTTCAACACGTCGGTGGAAGGATGAATGGGTATTTGCAGGACAATGTTTCTGAAGTTGTGTGTTTGAAGAAGGTAATGTACGTCACTGGCTAGAACAATCGAACTATGAATTTCATGTAGTACAAAGGATTTTATGAACTCACGATTGACCTATAAATATTTATATAAGAAACTTACTGAAATCAATCCACCAAGTTTAACTCTTCATTATGATAATATATACCTACCTACATCACATTTTGCAAATTGACACTAATTATCAACTTATTGATTCATCTGATCAATATGGCAACATGTCTTTAAACAAGAAAGAAGAAAAGTTAAGTAAACAATATATTTAACATAAATACATCCTTTATTTTGAAATCGGTCGAACATAGGTATTCCCAGATTTGAAGGTACAATACATTATTAGTCAGAAACCGACCCTCATTTTCAAAAGTGATTCTTCATCTTTGGCTCGTCCAAAGTATCGATTTCTATATCAAATTTTATGTTGAATAATATCAGATACGTTCGTAATATCTTCGCATAATCTACCTACGTCCCTTTATTAGTTGTGTTTCAGTGATTTGATAGGTATTAGAATAATGAGTATTTTATCATGTTAATTTCTACTGTCTAAAACTATTGTAATAGTACAAATTATTAGTAGTAAACAGTCATATGAGTAGTATACTAGACGATCATCCGTCTGCATCACAAACGGATGTATGTATGATACATAATATGAACCTTCCTCTTAGACCAAAATCCGCATTAATATCGTTGCGTCTGTTCGCACTTTTAAGACGAAGACAGTGAAAAATGACTTCGTTTTGTACCATGTATGATGCTCAGTGTGAATTCACAATTTAAATAATAGGTACCAGATCTTTAGTAAAGAGAAGCTGTCTGTCAATTCATGGTCTATTAATTGTCGTTTCTGTAATGTGCGAACATAAACCTGATGGTGACATTTTGCTTTCTACCAGTCGTCTTCTCAAGATCTAAAACACTAGTTCTTGTAGGTATAATGATAATTACTGTACCATTTTTTGTTTGTCAAAATAGCTCGATTCTAAAAATACTATCATAAATATTTTTACAAAAATATTCGTAACACAAACTTAACTAAATATTCTTCATAAAAAACCGACAGACAATAAAATCGGTATCGTACCGTATTTACAACGTAGACAAAAGAAAGACCCCGCAAATAAAACGTGGAAACAGAGAATTATATTTTTTATATTTTGTATATTTTCTTCCATTATGCCTGATCAATTTACCTGTAGCGAACACAAAAGTGTTACTTCGAGTTCGGAAAGAGCTGTACCGAATCCCAACTGGGCATCATTTCCACTGGCCGAACATTAAAAGAGACCGAAAACTTCAGAAAAGATAAAAAGGGGTATGTCTACATTAAATATTCGAAAAGAGGTATTGTACGAGAAAAGCAAAGTCTTGTTTTAAACGCGATGAAAGCTTATATAGAACTTTCCCAATGATCGGACAAAAAGGAATTTTTCAATATAGATGTTTGGCGCATCTTCTATCATTTATATTTTAGTATTCCGAACTACGGTGCTGTGGAGTTGCTTCCAATATTGATTTTTTTTTTTTTTTTATTTGAGAATATGATAAATATAAGAACCGTAGTTTTATAAATTTTCTAAGAAATGTATTATTTTACGACCACGTTACATACCATAGCAACCAACAATACCATATCACTATTGGCTAAGCCAATAAAAGATGACATTGTGAAGGGCTTGCAACACGCTGCGCTAAGAGCAACACCCCAGTCGAACCAAATTGATTAAAACTACAATATATTCATTACGCCGTCGTGGTATACTGGTAGTGCTATAAAATTAAGAAAAACAAACATAAATAGAAGATATAACACTATCACCATGCTTTCGGGGCCGGCGCGACGGGAAAGAGTGCCGAGGGCGTACCGCGTCGCGCCGTCCCTCACAACCCCGTGTTGGGTTCTGGCCTCAGCCGGGGTTCGAACGCTGAGTGTGAGCAGCTAGAGGTTTTAGTACGGTTCAACTCCCACATATCCCACTTGCGGGGCGGGTGGGAATCCGGTGATTTCTTCCAACTGAAATAAAGCACCATGCTTTCAATCAATGGCAAGCAATTTTTTAAGTTAATATATTTATTTTAAAGATACATAGCAGTAAAGTGCTACCCAATACAAGTAAAACAAACCTCAACACCATTCATCATCAGATTAGCGTCATTTTGTCATTTTATTGCATTGTCACGCATCTACGTACGTATACATCTACGTTCAAAATGTCATCTCAATCGGAAACCGGAAAATTTGACAAATCGTCGCCTCAGTGCTTGTTTGGCCAATCTGACATTTTTTACGAAAATTACTTTTTAATGCAGTATTATAAAGAATAAAATTTCCAACCGACTGGTAAAATATTTTTTTTAAGTATTCAATTCTAAAACAATAAAAATCTCATTTATTTTTTTTTCTCAACACGGCATTTAAGGAAAATTCCGTGCTTGTTTGCTGTCTCCTGTAAAATTTGCTCGAGTGCAGATTGGCCAAACAAGCACTGAGGCGACGAAATTTAACTCGCAAGATTCCACTCGAACTTATATAGGTACATAGTTATATATAGTGCAACTTAATATAAGCTTGTAAAAAAATATACTCATAAACTTGTTACATCGACTCCATAGGTTTGTTGCTCCGAATTCAGGGTCCGGGGCGCCCGTTCTATATTATATACGCACTGTCCGTAGCTGCGAGTAAATTAAACATCTTTCAAGTTTCAAGATTATATTTTTAAATTTTTTAACTTGTTCTCTCTTTAAGACTACGTTTTATAATTAAGCTCTGTTTGTGCTGACGGGTTCCTTGTATATTAAAGTTGCTTAGTTTATTCATAACGTGATTATGCTGCTACGTTTGGCTACTTCACAAGGGAAAAAATCTTTCGTCATTTCTGAGGTAGCGACCCCTCAGTGTCCCATGACATTGCAGAGCGACGGTAACCACTTACGATCAGGTCGCCCGTTGGCTCGTCTGCTTATATGGCAATAAAAAAAAGAAATATGTGGTGGTAACAAATTCATTCATAATATTTTTGTCCAACGTCATTATTGTTTTCAGTTTTGCTATATTTTCACAATTCGTTTTAAGGATCTATTTCTTGCAACTCATATATAGAATGAACTCCCCTTCGTGGTGTTCCCAAGCGCTATGACTCGTCCTTCTTCAAAAAATGGTGGAGGAAAGTAGGTTGTAAGTAGCGGTCCCGCAGTGTCCCCTGATATTGTATAGGCCCATGAGCGACTAACATAGGAATAAAAATACTATAAGTATTCGTTATACCAAGGAAATTCTCAATAGGTATATTATTCGAATAAGTCAGACAATTTATTCCAATGATTGAAATGTAAATTCGTAAGAATAAATAATGAAAAAGCTATGGGATTCTCAAAAAATAGTGACTTTTTTAGAATGTGACGATTTTGAAAATAAAATTGCTTTGTTTCTTTAGAGTACTTATCGTTTTACGCTTTTTCAGAATGTTCAAAGAAAACCCTAAAACTTCGTTTATTTTTGTGACACAGACGAAGAGTCCTCTGTCTAGAATACTATTTATCTTCCTAGAAGTTAGAAAATAAAACCTTTAAATCATTAGATAAAATAGAAAAAAATGATAATTATATTTAAGGATAACATTCATTAAATTAACAAAGCGGAAATTGATTTTTCGGTGTTCTGACGTCATTCAGAATAAAAAGCATTACCAGCTGTAATTCTATAAATATATAATATTTTTATTACAAAAATGAAAACAACCGACTTCCATTTCTCAAGCATAGCACAAAAACTACCAGTCAGATCTTTATCCAATTTTTGAGTTAATGTCCAAAGTGTGGTGGCCGAGTGGTCGAAGCGCGTCCTTCCGTAGGGGAGCTCGCGGGTTTAAATCCGGCCGGCTTGTACCTCTAAATCTAAATGTGAAAAAGATTTATGTGCAATTTTTCACAACACCACTGGCTAAAAACGATGAAGGAAAACATCGTGAGGAAACCTGCATGTGGGAAAAGGGTTCTAAAAATCCTTTGAAGATATGTGAAGTCTCCAATCCGCACTAGCGCATGCGTGGTGGACTATGCCTAATCCCTCTTCTGAGGAGACCTGAGCCCAACAGTGGGCAGTAATGGGTTGGTACAGGTCCAAAGTGTCTGCTTCCTAACAAACAATCAATCATCAATCAGCTATCGAAATCGGTTCTTATAGTAAAGAAATACACGCCAAAACGCACACCCAACCGTGAAACTTTGTCCGTTAAAAACACACATTTATAAACACAGATCCAAAACTACTTGTTCGATCTTTAAAAAAATGGGACCTAAGTTCAACCATCACCTTTCATCTGATACCAGAATCATTCAAATCAGTCCACCCTAACAGAAGTCATCGAGGAACAAACAAAAAAAAATACAGACTCAACTTTTAATTGGAATTACGATTTTCTTTTCCGTCTGTAATGAATATTTTGACTTACTCAAAACACTACCAATATTACTAGATACAATGATATTGTATTTGGTACTCATAAAATTAATAAATGTTAGTGACTGTTAATAATCAAGATTAGGTTTTAACATTAAAGTTTTAAAGTATTTTGATCGAGAAATAAATTGAGTTTACTGACATCTAGCGGTACATTTCGGTACTACTTCTTCTTGCTTAGTTCGCTAATCTGCCGATAGATGGTACTAGTTTACTTGAAATGAAATTTATATTTACTAAATTAATTTTAAAGTTTTTAATGTTTTCCGTGATTTCTTGTTATTATGATATATTTTATAGGAAACTTTAATAGCTTTAAAAATGATTAATATCTTATTTCTTGTCTATCTTATTTAGTACAGGAGTTCCTATGATCACCTTCCGATTCCATCATTGGATCAGCTCCGTAATAGTAGAGGAGCCCAAGCGGGGATTCCGGGATTTACTACAGCGCGGCAGATTAATATACAGGGGGTACCTTGTACCCGGTTAAGTACCTCCACAAAATATGAGGCCCATATCTAAGGCCGCCCGTGAAGGATACAGGATCAGATTAGTAAAAAAAAATTGACGATCAGAAATTCTCGAGCGCGTCAGATTAAGGTAGGGTGAGTTAATTACATCCTAAAAAGTGTATATTCCAATAATCTGACAATTTGAGAGTGACGTAAAAAAAGGAGACGGTAACAAAGTTGTAAAAAAAAAACGTCATCTGGACATTCTCGAGCGTAGCTAAATTTTTTTTTATTTTGAAGGAAATAATTCAAGAATAATAAAAAATATATAATCTGACGATTTCCGCAAGCCGAAATAACAAAAATCTTATATATATAAAAATGAATTACTGTTCGTTAGTCTCGCTAAAACTCGAGAACGACTGAACCGATTTGGCTTATTTTAATCTTGAAATATTCGTAGAAGTCCAGGGAAGGTTTAAACGGTGAGAAAATTTCCTAATGTGACGCAGACGAAGTTGTGTGGGCCAGCTAGTTCGTCGATAAAGTTAAATGCGTGCAGCTGCGTGATGCCTACATTTCCTTCTCCGCGTTTCTATTCCTCTCTCACTCTTTCTCTATCTATGACTCTCACTCCGTCACCACTCTGGTTTCTGTTGCCATGACGCTATCACAGCTGATCATAAAGACTCATTCGTGGCATATTGTTTACAACGTAATTCCAACGTTTTGGCTTTTTTTGCTATTTTAATAAGATTTGTGTGATTCAAGTATTTAATATGAGTGATATTAATTTGAAATGTGTATTTTGTGGTGAAAGTACTTTACAAAAAACAATTAAATTTACGGTAGAAACATCAAAAAGCATACACTTATTTATTTGCATGCTATATCCTGAGCTTTTTAATTAATTAAGTTCAATGATTTAAAAAATAAGATTTTTTTTGTAACTACTTTTTTTTGGAATAACTTTTAACCGACTTTATCGATTAACTTCAAAAACTAATCCGCCTTTGAGCTTGAAAAACCACGTCGATCGCTTTCAAGCTGTTCGTTCGAGAGATATCGTGAACGATAGAAACCCGAAAAGTGTTTCAAAGTCAAAGTCAAATCATTTATTTTCAAAGTAGATGTGGACACACATATACATTTTGAAAGTCAAAAAAATTGAAGTTTTTCGGGATTCCGAATTTTATCTCCGAAATTTGTGAGTCGATCAAAATTACTTATGAGGATGATAAAACTGCGTCGAATGGTGCCAACCGCGTTAAAATTGGTTGTTCCATTCGAAAGTTATTGCAGTTTGAAAATTCCAAAAATAGTTTTCTATGAAACTTCTATCAGACTTTCGAGCTGGGAGAGCTCAAATGCATAGAAATATTATTTCTTTGAACTCAGGAATGGAATTAGCGGGAAGTTGCAGGGATGGCTTTAAAGTGAACCGTTTTTCTATTTTTTTTTTGTCAGATCAGGCGAATCCCTCTAGATAATCGTCAGATTATGAGACAGTACGTTTAGAACATAAAGATGAACCATATATATCTTAATCTGACGCGCTTGAGTATTTCAAAATGGCGATTTTTTTTTGCACATTATGAAAATGGCCGCGAGTTTGCGTTCCATCGAAATCGTCAGATTAGTGAATGAGAGCTTTTTTTTGGTGTACTTAACACTCCCTTAGAAAATCTGACGCGCTCGATAATTTTTTTTTTTTTCATTTTCAACCTTTAAATACAACCACGCAAACGATCAGATTAACATACGTACGTTATCAAAAATACGTAGGGCATTGATGCTATCAATATCTGACGCGCTCGAGGATGTCCATGCAACAGTTTTTTTTTACATATTTAAAAATCTATAGCCCCTTTCCCCACCGATGTAAAGGTATATGTCATATAACATTTTTTTCTTCTTATCATCTAAGCTTTGCATCCCAATAGGTCTCTTCAACGCTCGAGTAAATCCCCATTTAGCATCGTCGCCTCCTCTACTATAATAGTTGTCAGCTACGTAATATGCAATACAAAGTATTAACTCAATCAGAAACAGGGACGTTGATCAAATTCAACTCGCAAGGTTCCACCCGAACTTATATAGCTACATCCACTGCAAATTAATATAAAGCTTACAAAATAAATTTGGTCGGTTGTAATTTAAATTTTGTTTAAATTAAAAATTTTAAATTGCCAATTACTTTTCAAAACAACGCCATCTGTATTACGTGATGAGAACTAAGGCTTGTTCAACCCGTCCCAATTTTCGTTTTCGTTGAACATGTGTTTTATATAGTTATTGATAGATGGCGCTAGTTTGAATAATCCGTATTTTAGCAATAGATGTCACTATGATAAAGTATTCCATTCACAATAAATTTTAATATTTTTATTAATGGTTTCTAAGTAAACAATGTAATTATTGATTATAGCGGACAATATAAAATATTTATGAAAGAATTCATCGAGAATTTTAAACCAGCAGTTTAGTTAAACTTGGCTGTTTAAATTTGTATCGTTTGCTACGATGTGGTCAAATTAAAAAAAAAAGAAAACAACATTCACGCGCCAAAAAACTGAACGTTAGCGAACTTGTGTTGTGATTTGTTTTTACTATTTGTAATTGTGTTTTTTCAATGGATTTAGAAAAGCCAGTGAGTTTATTTTTATACTTAATAACATTTTCTTAATAAATCAATCTAGTCAATCCGTGAAATTTGTTAATTGTGAGCAAAACTGTTGTTAATAGAAAAATTTAAGTTCTCACCAAATTCTCATTGTTTATTACACGCACTGTATTATTATTTAATGTTAAAACCATTGTTGTACCCAAAACCAGTGAATCAATGCCAGTACATACAAAAATGAATGAATGTTAAAACTTTTGAAGATACCACAAGAAGAATGGTCACGTTTGAAATTCTAATTCTTTATCAATTCTTTTTGTAAAACTATTATGAAGAGATTAACATCTGGAAAAAGTTCTGTAAGTTAATTCTCATTCGTTTGCGTGGAGAGTGACCCGTAAAAAAGTTTTATATTGCCATCAGCTACGGTTCAGCATTACAGCAGTAATAATTCTATGCGGTTCAGTAGTTACTTGGAACAGGCAGACAAAAAGAGATAACAGCGAAGAGATATAATAAAAAAAAACATTGTTTCTGCATTTGTCTGCATCACGTGTACAGCATGTATTTCATTAAAACCGTTTCTAATTGCAGTCGGACTATGTATTTAATTGTATGGATTGTCTATTTACTTATTAAATGTCTCAAAAATGTTCGTGGCATTTTGCAACTGCATTGGTGTATTGCCGAAACTCAAGTTATGGTTATCCCTTGGGGGCGTACTGCGTAGCGACGGTAAAGAGTGCCGTCGTGCGTAATACGTCACGCCGTCCCGCATAATCCCGTGCTGGGTTCTGCCCTAATCCAGGGTTCGGACGATGACTGTGAGCGGTTGGAGGTTTTAGTGCGGTTCTACTCCCACATATCCCGGGGGCGGCGCGACGGGAAAGTCTGCCGAGAGCGTAATGCGTCGCGTCGTCCCTAAAAACCCCGTGCTGGGTTCTGGCCTCAGCCGGGGTTCGGACGCTGAGTGTGAGCGGTTGGAGGTTTTAGTGCGGTTCTACTCCCACATATCCCGGGGGCGGCGCGACGGGAAAGTCTGCCGAGAGCGTAATGCGTCGCGTCGTCCCTAAAAACCCCGTGCTGGGTTCTGGCCTCAGCCGGGGTTCGGACGCTGAGTGTGAGCGGTTGGAGGTTTTAGTGAGGTTCAATTGAAGAATTAACTAAATTATCGGGGATCCATCGTGGTTATATTTAGTTGATGTAAAAGTATTAAAATAAACTATATTTGAACTGCTCAACCATACACAATGAATTAAATTTGTTGAATTAAAAAACAACTTCTGTACTCCGCGCCTCATCACTCGGTGGCTGGCGGGCTTCGGATAGCCCGCCAACCGAGAGAGCCGGTGGCCGTATCGCCGGCGGCTGCCGGTTCGGCGTCCGGGGGCGGCGTGACGGAAAAGTGTGCCGAGAGCGTTACGCGTCACGCCGTCCCACAAAACCCCGTGCTGGGTTCTGGCCTCAGCCGGGGTTCGGACGCTGAGTGTGAGCGGTTGGAGGTTTTAGTGCGGTTCAACTCCCACATAACCCGCCCGCGGGGCGGGCGGGGACCCGGTGATTTACTCCAAATGAAAAAAAATCCCTCGGTGGCGACTGGCACATTGTAATATGAATCATACGTATTATTGTTATGTTATCGATTAATGTTTCATATTGGAAAAAAACATTGTGTCATTTTCAGTTTATATTGGGTTGAACGTGTTTATTTTCAAATACGACCGTCGCAATACCTGTTCGAATTGGTATTTTAAAAACAATATTGTGAAAGCAACCTTTTCGGCATATTGAATCGTAATTCTGTCCCATTTCGAATATACAAAGATACAAATGTATCAACGTACACGTGAAGAATTTGAACCCAATATTTTACTCCCGTAAGTAGATCCATCTTTTGGCGTCAATCCATCGAATGAAGCGGGTTTCAGTTCGATCGAAAACAAATGGATTTTCTTAATTAAACTTATATTATTATATCTATTGTACTCAAATGCTACACATCAACGATAAATTAATATTTTTTGATGTTTGAATTTATAGTTTGAATTTATAGTTTATAGTTTGAATTTTGATAAAATGAAAGTGCAGTTCTAGATGTGTCCTTCGTTATTTGATGTAATATTTTCATCTTTAACAATTTGCTCGTAAGACGAAAACTGCTGCTCTGTGAATATTTAAGAGAAATAATGAATAATAAATCTTCAATAAAGAAGATAGCATAGTTATTCGATTTTGAATAAAATCCATTTTAAACAGGAGCGCTGTGAAAATCACAATAAATTATGGAAATAGTCTATTTAAAAACGTTGAACGTTCTCTGCGCAGCAATCTGCAGCTGAACTGAATATGTAAATGTGTTCTTACTTTGCATTATTGAGCATTCCGTCTTTTATAAAAGAATGTAATTTAAAAATACGTATCTATAATGATAAAAAATTATCATTGCTGTTTATATTCATATTCACTCAACATAACATTTGAAATTAGTTAAATTCAAGGATTATACATAAATTAGCTGTAGTGTAAAATATACTGCGCGACGGGAATGAGTGCCAACTGCAGAGGGCGTAACGCGTCGCACCGTCTCTCAATACCCCATGCTGGGTTCTGGCCTCAGCCGGGGTTCGGACGTTGAGTGTGAGCGGTTGGAGGTTTTAGTGCGGTTGAACTCCCGTAAAAAGGGTAAGATATAAATATGAAAACACATTTTTTCAGGATAAAAATCTGGGATCACGATGTCTAGAAATAGTGGAAGTTCGTTTCTTGGTCGACAGGAGGAAAACTCTTAGTGTTAACCTATAGTGTGCCCTTGACACAGATCTGTGCAAGCCCATAGCGCGAATTTATTATGTTTAATTAATTTTTTTTTTAATCGGCTTGCGTCAGAAATGATGAACGTACAAACAGCCTAATATTAATATATTATTTTATTAGTAATTCATTGAATATTACATATTTGAAAAAAAAAGAAAATGTCTAATATTAAAATATTTTCCTATCATTTCATTCTTATTCTGTAATTTTTGATAAAGATAATTGATATTACATGGTTTTCGTTTCTTAATTTAAAGTAAATGAATTAATTGAGATATTATGTGCATAAGGATATCGTTGCCGAAATCATGAAAAATAAACTAAAATACATGAGCTGTCAAAAATTTTAGTCAAATTTAGAATCATGCATATCACGCACACATACACAAGGAATCGAAAATAACAAAGACACATGCTTAAAATCTCCGGGAAACCCAAAAATTAATGAAAGTAACTGCTAGTCGTAAAAGTTAGTTCTCCAAATAATAGTTCAAACCTGACGAGGTTATTTTTGCGTGAAATGTTCTTTTAGCTGTCTCGACAGTATCATGGTTTGGTTTAAGGACTATATGCACCGGGAGATATGTAAACGGGTGGCTCCCTTTACTGTCCCTAGTAGCAACATTTCCTTTCAACTTTTATTGTTGTTTGGTCGATTTCGGTTGTCAAGTTATTTTGTATGATTTTTAAACCTTTTTTTAGAAAGAATGTTAATGGCGGCTTTTATTATTTTTTCAACATTTTGCCGTTAGTCTCGCTGTAAGTGTGTGATAAAACAAAAAATACGGTTGTAAGATCAGGTTTTAAGTTTTAAGTAGGACAGAGAATTATTTTACTATTAATTCTTGTTCAGGTTTTTTGTTTGGTTTTCATGTTCGTTGTCTATAAATAGAAAAAAAATAGATTAAACTAGCGTTATACCCATAATCGTCTACTTATTATTTGTATGATCTCTACCTACCATACAAAATAATCATCCACGATACAAAGTTTGATGAAGATCAAACAATGCTTTCGTAACAAGCGAAAACTAATTTATATTTGACCAAAACTGGAGCTCATATAGTCGTTACACCAACTTAACAAATATTTTGTTCCGTGTACCGTAGTTAGTTGCAAAATTTTCTCAGTCTGGTGGTTGAATTTTGAGCATCCAATTAAAATTTTAATCTATACAAATTTATACAATGAATATGAAACTATACACCCGTACGTTGTACGTTGTTAGTCAATCATACCAAGCGGCTACACGGAAATAGATGAAAGACAGATAAATTACATTATAATTTTAAAAAGGGTGAAGGCTGCCAATCAAAAGAAGTTTAATATAATAAAATCCTTTGTTTTCGTTATAATTGAAAAAGAATAAGAGATTAAATAATATTATAGTTTTTAGTAGAAGTTTGCAATTAGATTTTTAAACCATTAACTGATCGCAAAAAAATAATATTAAACAAACATAATACATATTACAGAAACGAGAACTCGAATCAGTTCTTCAACAACATTAAATTATAATAAAATATCCCCAAGAAATAAAATCATAACTACCTTACATTAAGCGGACACAGTCTCGAGCGACATCAAACTATAATGTGATCTTAACTGCACATTAAACACAGCACCAGCTGTTAATTAATAGTTACATGAGAACATTATAACCCCTTTGTTTGAGCTCAGCAGGAAGCCACTTATACATCGGCTGTACACGTCGTTACGGGGAATTGCAATGTCCATCATTAATTGGATCCTTCACGTTCAGACATTGAATACCAGCGGACGGGGCTTTCAATCTGTTTCAAAAGCTCGTTTCGTGATGCTATAACAAAGATATTCAATGTTTTGGTGAAAACAATGCTAGGTTACAGTTTAGTTCAGTGCTGATTCTTTGAATTAGATCCATGAGTACTAAGGAAAATTGAGCTTGCGTGGAAAGAGCAACTGGTCCTTAATTATTTAAACAAAACAATATTTCTGAAATATATTATTCTAATAAAATTTGTGTTAAAGAAAGACAAAACAAGAAACATCATACTCGTAATAACAGAAACAGAAAAAATCTTAATTTCAAAATCTTTGTTTACAATACTTTACGCCCCATGGAGCATGTCCTTCGATTATAATTATACCGACGGGACGTCCCCTACCTATTCTAATAGGAATTATGTCACTTCAAGGAACTCAACCTTGTGAGATAAGGTCGGGCACGTTCAAGTGTAAAATAATTTACAGTGGATATTATCTACGTCAAAGGTTGTATAATACATTTCCCGAGACGGAATGATGTAAGTACGTGTTCAATGATTTGATTGAATTAGATCCATGAATACTAAGGAAAATTGAGCTTGCGTGGAAAGAGCAACTGGTCCTTAATTATTTAAACAAAACAATATTTCTGAAATATATTATTCTAATAAAATTTGTGTTAAAGAAAGACAAAACAAGAAACATCATACTCGTAATAACAGAAACAGAAAAAATCTTAATTTCAAAATCTTTGTTTACAATACTTTACGCCCCATGGAGCATGTCCTTCGATTATAATTATACCGACGGGACGTCTCCTACCTATTCTAATAGGAATTATGTCACTTCAAGGAACTCAACCTTGTGAGATAAGGTCGGGCACGTTCAAGTGTAAAATAATTTACAGTGGATATTATCTACGTCAAAGGTTGTATAATACATTTCCCGAGACGGAATGATGTAAGTACGTGTTCAATGATTTGATTCGCACAATTACGTAGCGGTAGGGTGCGCGCACCATTGCCGCATTCAGACGATTAAATAAACGGAAATGTATTGGGTAGAATAAAATATTTTTAAGTTAGATGCCACCAGAAACTTTCTTAGTAAAATTGCTTATTAAAACAGATTGTGGATCATATCGTAATTTTAGTATAATAAAATAATGTTTCGTAATATCTTTATATAGTCTTTCATGGAGTACAGTAGTGATCGTAATTGGGATTTTAGCTCGTTTAATTTTGTCTCCCAAATAAAACATACTGCTTATCTCATTCAATCGTATTATAACTTTTACTGTGTTGTAAAAGGTACAAAACTTTCTAAAATCAGTCTAACTTTCAACCACGAAGACTGAAAAGGGTTTCGAGTTTCGAGCGACACGAATTAAAGTAATTTAAAATATCAAAGCTAAAACGCTTTAAAACTCTTCTTTAATTCAATTAGTTATTCGAACGAAGCTTAAGAAATAATTCAAGCTTCGGATTGCAGGAATAGCATTTTCCAAACAGAATTTTCCTAACAACGGTTGTTTATTGTATTTAAATTTTAACAAGGTTGTGTACTAGTTTCCATATATTCCACGTTAGACTGTTGCAGTAAACTTACAACTGAACAATACATATTTTAGGGTATCTTACTATTTTTGATAAAGATTGTTATTTTTTTAAAGACTGTTAAGAGTAGTTTGTACAGTCATTATTTTGTGATCGAATAATTTGTTAGGATAAGAACTTTATTCTTTATTTTATATAGAAGTAAATTAGAGGTAACGAGAGTGTTTTTTTCAACGACATATCAAATCCAGAAACACTTTAAATGCAGCCAGTTTAAACTTAAAAAGAATAAGTGTTTCTTTGCATTTTAAAATAGGAAACCAGCACGACATACTCCATAAATCTCTACACACATCCCTACACTACTCAGACTAATTATTTAACGGGTCAATTTGTAGAGAAGTCTAGAATTACACGTACCGATAGGGATACTGTATTTGAGCAAAATGAATTGAATTTACCGCTGGTTCTTGTTTCCGAGTAGCTGATTTAATTAGTGCATGGAATGTGAGGTAGAAAATGTACATTAATTTATAGTTTTGTAAGGTGTAGTTGTCGTGAAGCATCTTTTTTATATTATAAAGCTGAAGAGTTTGTTTGTTTGAACGCGCTTATCTCAGGAACAACTGGTCCGATTTGAAAAATTCAGTGTTGGAGTTCATTTATCGACGAAGGCTATAGGCTATATTTTATCCCTCTGTGACGAAGGAGACAAAGACGAAGTTACGTGGGTCAATTACTAATGAATAATTGCACAAGTACACGAATACATGTAAGCAAAAATTTTGCTCTTTATTTTTTTACCTCAGCTCTGTTGATCTTCAATAGTTGATGTTTAATTTTTTTATTCAGACTCTCAGGCTATTTACCGTCTCTTAAATCTTCTACTTATCGTCTTTGACGCTTTTTATTGACTTTTCCAAATACAGGTTTTTTTTCTTTTCTGAACCTACATAGTTTGTTTTTTGTTTTTGTACTTATAATTTTTCCTACTCCGAGCTAGTAAGTACAAAGTTACGGGGTTAATATTATTATTAAATTTTTCTTTTTTAATATTGTTTACAGCCACTTCAAAAGGTAACCAAAATTTTTTTCAAATATTTTGTCTTTTTTTTTTTTTTTTTTTTTTTAGTTGGAGGAAATCACCGGATCCCCGCCCGCCCTGCGGGCGGGGTATGTGGGAGTTGAACCTCACTAAAACCTCCAACCGCTCACTTTCAGCGTCCGAACCCCGGCTGAGGCCAGAACCCAGCACGGGGTTTGGAGGGACGGCGCGACGCGTTACGCCATCGGCATGCTTTCCCGTCGCTCCGTCCCCGGACGCCGAACCGGTAGCCGCCGGCGAATACGGCCACCGGCTCTCTCGGTCGGCGGGCTCTCCGAAGCCCGCCAAGATGGGACCGCGTGTCACCCTCCCGCGGAATACCCCGCTGGGTCAGAACCAGCGTGGGTCGGGGAGCGCAGTCTACCATCCCCCGGATGCTCTAGCGCTAAGGGCGTGTTGAGCGAGACACGACACCTTCTTGGGTCCCCGCTCGCACTCACATGCGTTGGGGACCCGAAACTCTTAGGGGGCCAGAATCCGGGCGAGATCCCGGTCCCGGCCCCCTGCTCGACGGCGGCGGGTTGGCAGGTCGAGAGCGGCGTACAGCCTCTCTCTCGCAGCCCCCGCCACCTGCTTCTGCGAGATGGTGGACTCGCAGAAGTCGAGCATCGCCTTCCAGGACTCGTCGCTCCCGAGCATCGACGCCGCGACGCCCGGGAGCGACAAGTCCGGACCTATTTGCATGACCAGGACACAACGCTGCTGCTCCCATGCGGGGCAGAGCGCGAGCGTATGCTCCGGTGTGTCCTGGTCACACCCTACACAGTGATGGCACCTCGCCGTCGGCTCAGCCTGGACCCGGTGCAGATACCTCCCGAAGCACCCGTGCCCGGTCAGCATCTGCACCATCCAAAAGGTGAGGCGTCCTTCGCCACGACCCACCCAATCATCTAGGATCGGGCGGATCGCCTCGACGGTCCGTAGACCCCATGTGGGGTTAGCGAGACGTCGCTTCCACGCTTCCATTACGGACCGCCGAGATTGGACCTTCCGATCGCGAACCGCTTCCCGCAGGGGACGTATCACGCCCCGGGCGCGGAGGTCGCATCGCCAGCGATAGTCGCCGGCTAGCGCCTCCGCCTCCAGCTCCCAGGGCGGCGTCCCCGCCAGCACGCACGCCGCCTCAAAAGCGACGGTGCGGTAACCGCGGATGGCCCTAATAGCAACGATGCGCTGTGGCCGACGCAAGAATCGGGCGATGGTTAATCGCACCCGTGCGTCGGCCCAGACGGGCGCACCGTATAGGGCCATCGATCGCACCACCCCCGCATAGAGGAGGCGCACGGCGCGGCTGGGCCCCCCGACATTCGGGAGCAACCGACCAAGTTGGCCGGCCGTCCTTATCAATCGGGGGACTAGGCTCGCGAAATGGGCCTGGAAGGTCCAACGGCTGTCCAACACGAGGCCGAGGTACCTCAACTGCACCCCGACCTCAATCTGGACGCCTCCAACCATTATTTGGGCGTCGACTGGTGGCGCCGCCCCGGCCCCGTGGAACCACAGGGCCTGGGATTTGTGCAGCGCCACGTCGAGGCCCAATCTCCTTATTTTGCCGACGACGAGTGCCACCCCCGCTGTGGCAAGACGGGCAGACTCTCTGAAGTCATCCCCCCGGGCCACGACCAAAGTGTCGTCCGCGTAGCAGATGACGCTAAGGCCCGGGAGGAGGGCGCCCCTCAGCACCCAGTCGTACCCGATATTCCATAGCAGGGGTCCAAGAACGGACCCCTGCGGAACACCGCGCACGACCTGGAACCGGTGCAAGGTCCCACCGTACCCGGTACACATGACCGACCTGGCCTCCAGGTAGGAGCCGATCAGCCGGCGGAGATAGAGGGGCACTCCATGCCTCTCCAGTGCCCCCCAATCACGGACCAGGGCAGGGTGTTAAAGGCGTTGGCGATGTCGAGCGACACCGCCAAGGCCACCCCACCCTGGGAGACGGCCTCCTCCGAGAGGGTCCGGACACGCAGAATTGCGTCTACGGTCGAACGACCCTCCCGGAAGCCGTACTGCTCCGCCGACAGATCGGGTCCAACCCCGACCAGGTGCTGAACGATGCGGGCAGCCAGAACGCGTTCCAGCAATTTGCCCACCTCGTCCAGCAGCACGATGGGACGGTAACCGGCGGCTGAGTCCGCCGGGCGCCCCTCTTTCCGCAAGAGGACTAGTCTGCCCGCCCTCCAGAGCGAGGGAAACCGTCCCGACTCCAGGCAAGAATTAAAAAGCCTTAGGAGTCGGTCCCCTAGGGCATTGATGGCCAAGGCCAGGACCCGGCCGTGGATGCCGTCCGGGCCGGGGGCCGTGTCCTTCGCACTCATCCGTGCCACGGCCACATGGAGCTCATCTCTGGTGATATGAGGCACCTCAGCAGTGGCTTCACCGCCGGTGTAAAGATCCGGCGGCTCATCCATAGCAGGCGGGGTAAATCCGGCCTGCTCCTGCGGGAACAGCGTCGAGACGATGTCCCGCAGCTGCTGAGGCTGGAGACGCTCGGTCATGGGAGGCGCCCACGGGCGTACCTTTCCACGCACCGTTTTATACGGGCGCCCCCACGGGTTGTCATCGAGCGTCCCCAAGAGAGTCTCCATGTACCCTTCCTTGGCCAGCTTGATGGCCAGCCGCATGGCGCTCCTCGCTTCCGCGTACTCGCCATACAGCCGGTCCTCCTCCTCCGCGAACGCGACGGGATCGTCGCGACGCGCGAGGATGCGGCGGCGATGTCGGGCGCACCGGCGCCTCGCCCGGACGCATACAGCACGAAGCTGCGCTATCTCAGGCGACCACCAGTACGCCGACTTGCTCGGAGGCCGAGGGCCGACCCGAGGCATCGAAGCATCGCTAATGCGATGCATCGTGTCCCGGAGCCATAGCGCCTCGACCTCCACATCCACAGGGTGTGGACGCATGGGCGTCCACGCCGCCACAGTGGAGGCTTCCATCAAGCGCTCCTTGTCCAGGAGCTTCAATGCCCACCTGGGGAATGACCGAGGTGCAGTTCCCTGGGCAACCGCGGTTGGCGTGGAGGCGGACAGATCAAACCGGATGTACCGGTGATCCGATAGAGACTCCGCCTCCACCAGCACTTCCCAACCGCGGATGCGTTGTGCGATGGCAGGGCTCGCGAACGTCACGTCCACGATGGATTCGCCCTGCCACCGCACGCAAGTCGCGACCGATCCTCTGTTCATAAGACAGAGCCCGGCCGCGACCGCCCACTCTTCCAACAGCCTACCCCGAGCGTCTGAGCGGGGGGAACCCCAAGCGACAGATTTCGCGTTGAGGTCCCCCGCAAGTATCACTGGACGGGGGGCGGAGCGCTGAGTAATCGCCCCGATCCCGTCCAGGAACTGCTCAAACTCGTGAGTAGGCCGACTTGGAGAGAAGTACACCCCGATCACGACGGTATCTTCCATCTTTACCGCAACGAACCCGGGTCCCCTGGCCACCATTTCCAGGGGTGGGATCGCTGCGGCTCTCCTGATGTGTATGGCCGCCAAGCCGCACTCATCCCCGAACCAGTAGTCGTCCGCTGGGGGGACATAATACGGCTCGGCGACCACAGCCACGTCAATGGACCACTCCGCCATGCTCTGGACTAACATGTCCTGAGCCCTGACGGAGTGGTTCAAATTACCCTGGAGGAAGCGACGGGTGCAGTCCATTAAGGTTGGACCACATCCATCGCTCCCTCCCCTCCTCTATCGCCCCCGCCTTCGGGCGCACTGGGCGCCACGGCGGGGTCTGAAGCGTCGGCCGGTACTCCCCCGGCCGACTTCCTCTGTTGGCGCCGCTTAGCTTTGCGGCGCCTATTCCTGTCGGTGTTAGCACCGGACGGGGAGCAAGCCTTGCCCCCCGCCCGATGATCGGCCCTGCGCCCGGCCGCCGCGCACAGCGCGCAGTGCGGCGCGGCCGAGCACGTGGCCGCCTTATGTCCGGTTTGACCGCAGCGGAAACATAGACCGCAGCGGTCAACAGTGCTGGTGCACCTGGCGACGCTGTGCCCCGTTCCGAAGCACTTGAGGCATCGCCAGGCGCGCGATTCTAATAGCCGCACGTGGGCTGCGACCCAGCCCACGCGCAGCCTGCCCGGATCTCCGGCCGGTCTTCCGGGCGGAGGAGTGGCCAGGGAGTTGGCGGTCTCCAGCGGGCACCGCACCCAGACCGAGCTGGCCCCGGTGTAGCCTCGGCGAAGCTCGCCTACGGCCACATTCTCCGGGGCACATTTGCCCTGGGCAGCGATGGCCGCCACCACCTCCTCCCTGGTGGTGCAGTCGTCCAGGCCGGTCACCCGCAACTCGGCCATTTTGACCGGCCTGTGCACCTTGACTTCCTCCTCCGGCCACACCACCCGGAGGCCCGACGCCAGTCGGTCCGCGATGCCGACACTGTCAGCACCGGCGGGACACTCTAGCAGTCGGGCCCCGTTGGCCGTGTGCCGGATTCGGAGGCCATCCTCCGCCCCTATCTCCGCCAAGTCGACGGCAGCACGCGCCTTCGCCATGACGTCGGGGTACGTCAACCCCTTCGCCTGGCCGGCTGGCAGCAGTGTGACTACCACTGCTGCCCGCCTCGGCGCGCGCTGCTTCTTCTTGGCCTTTTGGCTCTTCTTCTTTTTTCCGGCGGCGGGTGCTCGACCCTGTTGGGGAGCGACCGCAGCCGCCGGAGTCGTGTTCTTTTTCTGGGGGGCGGCAGCTGGCGCTCTTCCCGGCTGGGAGGTCGCATTGGCTGCTGCCCGTGTCTTAGCCTGCGGTTGTAGGGCCGGAGCCGGAGCGGCTACGACCCTGGCCCGTTTGGCGCCCCGCTTCACTACTTCGGTCCAGCCTTCATCCATATTGGATGGGGCTGGAGGAAGTGGGCGGGGCTGTGGGGGTGGTGTGGTAGTTTTGGCACCGCCCCCGTTCTTCTTTTTCTGTCGGGCCACAGCCGGGCCCGAACTCTGGGGAGTGATCGGTTGGGCGGGAGCGACGGGAGGCGGCGCGGGTGTTGTGGCGCCGTGTAAGGCCGCAACGAGTTCGGCCCTGAGCTTGGCAAACTCTTTGCCGAACTCCTCCGTCAGTTCCCGCCTGATGCGAGCAGCCATATCCTCCTGGGATTCCACGGTCTGCCGCACTCTGGCCCGCGGCGACGCAAGCCGCGGCCCGCGCACCGTCTTAGACCGTGGGTACGCAGTCCACTCGTCATCATCCTCTTTGGATGCCCGCGGCGGAGGCCGCGCCTTGCTAGTGACCCGAGAGGTGCCGGGCTCGGGCTCCAACTCGGTCAGTCTCTTTTTGAGGGCAGTGACTTCCGCCCTTGTCCTCTCCAGCTCCGCTTGGAGCTTGGCGTCGCGGCTGATGGCCGCCGAGACAATCGGCATGAGTTTGCCGGTCCCGGTAGCGATCGCGCGCATGTCGCTCACCTCGTGTTTGGCACCCTGTTTGCGGAGCAGTTTCGTGACCGCGTTAACCGCTCGTCGCCTTATTGTCTCCAAGGCGACGACGGGGCTCTCGGAGATTTCCCCGTCGGACGTCTGGGCAGAAGCGAAAGACGTCGCGGAGCGCGCCGGCGAAGCCACAATAGGCTTCTTTTTGGGCCTCTTCTTCTCCTCCTTCCGGGCCGGGGCAGGCATCGCCTTGGCATCGGCCGTCTTCGGAATCGGGATCCTGCCCGTTTTCGTCGGTTCGGTGTAAGACGTGGCCGTAGTGGCCGCTCGTCTTACGAGTCTCGCCCTCCACGTCGTCTCATCGTCGGAGGCGGAAGTTACGCTCGTTTCCGAGCTCCGGCGCGCCGCGGACTTCCGCTTGCGCCGGATTCTCCTGTTTTGCTCGCCAGAGTCAGAGCAGGCATCGCTCGCGACGGTACTCGCGATCGATGCCCGCCCCGACCTTACGCCAGTAGCAATCTCCGACACAGGGGCCTGGTCGCCTACCCCTGTGCGGGCTTCGGAGGTGGACTCCACGTCCATGTCCTAGCACGAAGTTGAGGGGAGCAGTCGCATCAGAGCGACTACTCCCAGGCGCTCAACTCCGCAGCTACCCACACGTCACTGCCTTGGCACCGCCCAGGGACTACGTGTGGGGTGGGCCTTCACGCATGAAGGTGGTATTACCCACGGACGCCAGTGACGCGAGTCCCCTCAAATATTTTGTCTTAGATACTTTTTATATTAATCTACTGATACCCATTTTTCTTCTAATGAAATCTACTACTAGTATATAATGGGTGATTTTTTTGAGGTTAGGATTTTCATGCATTAGTATTTGCTCAGATTTTTTGAGGTTATGATTTTCATGCATTATTATTTGCTCAGTATGCTTTGACATTTCATCATGAATAGACTTACTAACGAGCAACGCTTTCAAATCATTGAATTTTATTACCAAAATCAGTGTTCGGTTCGAAATGTGTTTCGCGCTTTACGCCCGATTTATGGTCTACATAATCGACCAAGTGAGCAAACAATTAATGCGATTGTGACCAAGTTTCGCACTCAGTTTACTTTATTGGACATTAAACCAACCACACGAATGCGTACAGTGCGTACAGAAGAGAATATTGCGTCTGTTTCTGAGAGTGTTGCTGAAGACCGTGAAATGTCTATTCGTCGCCGTTCGCAGCAATTGGGTTTGTGTTATTCGACCACATGGAAGATTTTACGCAAAGATCTTGGTGTAAAACCGTATAAAATACAGCTCCTGCAAGAACTGAAGCCGAACGATCTGCCACAACGTCGAATTTTCAGTGAATGGGCCCTAGAAAAGTTGGCAGAAAATCCGCTTTTTTATCGACAAATTTTGTTCAGCGATGAGGCTCATTTCTGGTTGAATGGCTACGTAAATAAGCAAAATTGCCGCATTTGGAGTGAAGAGCAACCAGAAGCCGTTCAAGAACTGCCCATGCATCCCGAAAAATGCACTGTTTGGTGTGGTTTGTACGCTGGTGGAATCATTGGACCGTATTTTTTCAAAGATGCTGTTGGACGCAACGTTACAGTGAATGGCGATCGCTATCGTTCGATGCTAACAAACTTTTTGTTGCCAAAAATGGAAGAACTGAACTTGGTTGACATGTGGTTTCAACAAGATGGCGCTACATGCCACACAGCTCGCGATTCTATGGCCATTTTGAGGGAAAACTTCGGAGAACAATTCATCTCAAGAAATGGACCGGTAAGTTGGCCACCAAGATCATGCGATTTGACGCCTTTAGACTATTTTTTGTGGGGCTACGTCAAGTCTAAAGTCTACAGAAATAAGCCAGTAACTATTCCAGCTTTGGAAGACAACATTTCCGAAGAAATTCGGGCTATTCCGGCCGAAATGCTCGAAAAAGTTGCCCAAAATTGGACTTTCCGAATGGACCACCTAAGACGCAGCCGCGGTCAACATTTAAATGAAATTATCTTCAAAAAGTAAATGTCATGTACCAATCTAACGTTTAAAATAAAGAACCGATGAGATTTTGCAAATTTTATGCGTTTTATTGTTTAAAAAAGTTCTCAAGCTCTTAAAAAATCACCCGTTAATAATAAAAACAGTATTTGGATAGCTCGCTAATCAGTGGAGACAGGACTTTTGAACATATATAAATTAAGAATCAATTAGGAAGTATGGTTTATAAGTTAGGAAATAAAAAATATGAAGAACTTAAACATCGTTCCCATTTTAAAACTCGTTCAATATTTATTTATTATCATTTTAAATAAGTTAAACTGCTTGTATTTCTCCGACACAACTTCTATATGTTAATAAACAAACTATATATAGAAGTTGTGTCGGAGAAATACAAGCAGTTTAACTTATTTAAAATGATAACCTTGACAATGAAATGCTTAATTTGGATAAGGATTAATATTACGATACACATTTAACATCCTTTCATTCTTCAGACAATTTAATATTTTCCATGAACATAAAAGCGGTTATTGTGACAAAACTATGATAGTTAGATATATAATCTTGTGGACTTTTTTAGATCTCACTAAAACCTAAAATACCGTAGTACATCATTTTGTGCTATTGTCCAATAGTTTTTATAGCGTACGCATAAATAGGTTTTCGATATTACACCTTGTGTTACAAATTCGAAATGAATTTGAAATTAAAGTCGCAAGTCCTTTTTTTGAAAATAAAATATTGCCTATGTCACTCAGGGATAGTGTAGTTCTCCAACGGTACAGTAGTTTCGGAGCTTATTCGAGACTAACAAACAATCAAACCTATCCTCTATTTTAGTACAGAAGTATAGATATAGTTTGCGTTTCTGTCAACTTGGTGGTCTAAACTACTGAAGAGAATAGAGATGTGTATGGAAACCCCTTTTCATTGAAAGTTTTTTTGTTGCTATAAGTTATAATACTACTTATTGTTTAATGCTCGCTTAACTTGAGGATGTGCTGTCGCTAGAGGAAGTGTTTCTTTGATTTAGGATAATTAAAACGAGTAAAGTTTGCTCACGCTTTAGGCGTGCTAGTGGGAAACTAATAATCCTCTATGGGGTGATAATGGCCATTTATACTGTATAATTTCAAAATTTGAGAGCTTTTCATTTCATATGGAGGCCTCAAAACGGATCTAAATGGAATTACTTTGAAACATGCGGGTCTAAAACTGAACGAACATCATTGCCTTTGGCATTATTCACTTTAGTAAATGGCATGACATTTGCAATTTCACTGGATGGAAATATTTATAAGTAAAATAACCCTCGAAGTACATCATTTGTTAGAAGGAAAATATAATGATGTTTTAGACCTCATCCCAACACGAAATTTGTAACCACCAAAATTAATTTACTGTATTTCATCTAAATCAAAAATCTAATAAATAAATGTATACCATAAAAGCCCTCTCGATGATTTTTTAATGTTCGAAGAAAGAAAAACGGAATACTGTGAAAATTTAATGAACTGCAAATTGTATAAACTGAACGCATTATGATTCAAATTGTCGACGAGGACTCTTTGCATTATTAAATGATGCATAAGTGAAAATGTTTGTGAACATTCAAATACGAGTCATCAAAATTGGCAGTTTAAATTATTAATGTCCTTTTATCACTTTTGTTTTAGTTGAGCGTTAACAGCTTAGTGACAAGTCTTTGAAATAAATATTGAACGAGTTTTAAAATGGGAACGATGTTTAAGTTCTTCATATTTTTTATTTCCTAACTTATAAACTATACTTCCTAATTGATTCTTAATTTATATATGATCAAAAGTCCTGTCTCCACTGATTAGCGAGCTATCCAAATACTGTTTTTATTATTAACGGGTGATTTTTTAAGAGCTTGAGAACTTTTTTAAACAATAAAACGCATAAAATTTGCAAAATCTCATCGGTTCTTTATTTTAAACGTTAGATTGGTACATGACATTTACTTTTTGAAGATAATTTCATTTAAATGTTGACCGCGGCTGCGTCTTAGGTGGTCCATTCGGAAAGTCCAATTTTGGGCAACTTTTTCGAGCATTTCGGCCGGAATAGCCCGAATTTCTTCGGAAATGTTGTCTTCCAAAGCTGGAATAGTTACTGGCTTATTTCTGTAGACTTTAGACTTGACGTAGCCCCACAAAAAATAGTCTAAAGGCGTCAAATCGCATGATCTTGGTGGCCAACTTACCGGTCCATTTCTTGAGATGAATTGTTCTCCGAAGTTTTCCCTCAAAATGGCCATAGAATCGCGAGCTGTGTGGCATGTAGCGCCATCTTGTTGAAACCACATGTCAACCAAGTTCAGTTCTTCCATTTTTGGCAACAAAAAGTTTGTTAGCATCGAACGATAGCGATCGCCATTCACTGTAACGTTGCGTCCAACAGCATCTTTGAAAAAATACGGTCCAATGATTCCACCAGCGTACAAACCACACCAAACAGTGCATTTTTCGGGATGCATGGGCAGTTCTTGAACGGCTTCTGGTTGCTCTTCACTCCAAATGCGGCAATTTTGCTTATTTACGTAGCCATTCAACCAGAAATGAGCCTCATCGCTGAACAAAATTTGTCGATAAAAAAGCGGATTTTCTGCCAACTTTTCTAGGGCCCATTCACTGAAAATTCTAATTATTAATTCATTAAATTGTCTGAAGAATGAAAGGATGTTAAATGTGTATCGTAATATTAATCCTTATCCAAATTAAGCATTTCATTGTCAAGGTTATCATTTTAAATAAGTTAAACTGCTTGTATTTCTCCGACACAACTTCTATATATTAATAAACAAACTATATAAGGTGTTCGATTGATCCATAATGGATATTCCAAGTAGTTTATGGAAATCCTATTGCAAGCAATTCAATCAGAACTGATTAATCCTGTAGTCGCTAATCTACAGTGAAGTCTAAATCCGGGATGTAATCTGTTGACATCAATTAACGGAATGAAGTGAGTATTGCTTTGTCGTGAAGCTTTGCATAAATAATTAACGTTTTAGTAGACTTCATTAGAAATCCCACTATCAAATCGATTGTATTAGACTATTGTACAAAACTGTTACCTCAGTAATTGTCATCATTATAGTTTTCAACAACAATAACAAACTTAGTAAAAAAAAAAAAATCAATTCTTAAGTACGATTCAGAAAATATTATGATTCGTCTCGCCTCGCCTTTGTCTGCAGTGAACGTTCTCAGCATTGCAATGTGCTCTCGACCTAAATTGAAATCGAAGTGAAGCGTAAATATGGGGCATCTCCACTTCGTCGTTCTAATATGAAAAAAAATAATGAAAAATCGCGTTTAAATGGCAGTTCTAGTGCTGATTAAGGCTTAATAAGACGGAATAAATAAAATTGCTGCCATGAATTTTCTCATGGTGTAAACTTTCCCTGGAATTCCACGAATATTTCAAAACTAATTAATAGCAAGGTTCGGCAACCGGCGATGCGACGATACTCGTAAAGAGGCCATCAGCCGGGGTTCGGATGCTGAGTGAGTGGCGGGAAGTTTTAGTGCGGTCCATTCCCACGTATCGCCGGGTGGAAATCCGGCGATTTGCTCCAACTAAAGAAAAGACAAACATTAGCCGAATCAATTCATTTTTATTCTGTTTCATTCAGTATTCATATATACTTAGGTACTCGTATTTTTGTCCTCTAACTTTACACCGCATTTGCTTACAAAGCTTTTAAATACACAACCAAAAATAATACATACATACGATACAGCAAAACATAACAAAAACAACCTACATTGGTCTGAAATACGTCTTTGATTAGCCCCTTGCTCCCGGCACTTCATATTGCATTCTGAAAGCCTCACACTGCTGTAGCTGAGCTTATATTACAACCTAGAAATGTTCCCTTTGAGATATAAAATCGAGTTATGCCGTTATGAAAATCTAGGGATCTTGTAGCAGCGAAGGAATGCGAGAAATATTTTTATTGAGAATTTTATTAATGTGGGTTTTGCTACGAATAGACAGGGTTTTGTCGAAAAGAAAAATGTATTAAAATAGTGTTATGAGGTTTCTTACTCGGATAGTGAAACAAACTATTGATCCAAATCAAGCTTAGTAATCTGCATTTATTTAAATAGAAAAATTAACATTAAATAGGGTTTCGTTTTCCACAAAAAGATAAGTGTGCAACGTGTCAGATTGTAAAAACATAAATGTCACCGGAAAACAACAAAAATCGTAATTTCCTAAAAAAAAATTTAACTTTCGTTGAATTCCAAACGACAGATGAGTTGTTTTATTTTAAGACCATAGGTCATAAATTTACTATAATTTTATAATTTACGGTTTTTGTTGTTTTCCGTACACAAAAATACTGTTAGTCACGATGATAAATACTAAAAAGAATGCAACCAAGAATAAATTTTTAATGACTATGCTCGTAACAAGAACTCTTCGCTTGTTGAACACATTTTTAAATAATGCAACTGTCTACGACAGAAGTATTGCCTGGAAGTCTTGAATGGATACTGCTACATATAGCGGGAATGTGAGGCAAAATCGTGTTGTAATGAATTTTTTTATTGACTAGAAGGGCAAACATGCATACTCAGCTGTGTTTTGTTTGATTCCAGACTAAGTACTAGGAATAGAACTCCAGAACTATGACACAATAAAATAAAACAAAAAAGACTTTATTACCATACCGGATATAAATAAGTTTTGCACACTGTTTTATGTTAGTATTTAAGTAACTTAATATTTGTAGTTGTTAGTTTGATTAGTATCTTGTGATCTAACTAGGTATGAAACCCTCATTCTGGGTGAAGGCCTCCAACTTTGTACAGGTTTCTCTGCAAGCTGCTACCTCCATCCAGTCCTTCCCAGCTGTTTGAGTGATTTCGTCAGTCCACTGTCTTTTTAGTCTTCCCACATTTCTCTTTCCGGCTGGTCCCTTCCACCGTGTACTTTGTAGTGTCCATCTTTCATCCTCGTATCTCGACAGGTGTCCCGCCCATCGCCGTTTCAAAGCTAAAGCATGTGACAGTGCATCAGTAATTTTAGTTTTTTGTCTAATTGTACATACAGCTCTTAATTTTATGTATCTTCCTCAATTTTAGTATACTTCTTTCCATAGCTCTTTGTGTCCTTGGAATTTTTAATTTTATGTTTTATGTGAAGGTCCACGTCTGACAGCCGTATATAACAAGCATGGTAGAATGCAATGGATAACCATTACTATTTTTTTCAAGTGTAGTGGGTAACCTACTTTAAGATTTTTTTTCAATTACCAGTATTTTTTCCAAGACTATTACAGCTATACTTCTGTCCACCTCTTCTGTGTTGTTTGACTTCTTGAATGATATCTGCTTACCTAAGTATAAATATTCATCATCATAGCCTTTAGATTTCATTACTTTTGTTTTTTCAGTATTCAATTCTAAATCTACTTTCCTGCTTTCTTCATTGAGTAATGTTAACATGTATTCTAAATCCTTAGAGGTTTCAGAAAGAAATACAATGTCATCTGCGAATCTGAGATGAAGTAGGTAATGTTATCCTATCTTTATTCCTTTGAATGTATTCATAATTGCTAGTTTGTATTGAAAGACATAATTGAATAATCTCTCACCTCTTTCATTGCAAATTCTAAATCCATATTGACCCATAATTAGATTATACTCTTCTAGGTTGACCTATTTTGGCATTAAAGTCACCCATTACAATGACTTTATCCTCTGTTAAAGAGTGAGCACGTCCTAAGTCGATGTGGAATGTATTTATTTCTTCATCAATTGATTTATCTGTTGGTGCATATACCTCTGTAACATAAATAAGGAATAATTTCATTAACAAGATGACATTGTCTATCAAACATGAGTCGTCATTACAAATTTCTACAAAACACACGTATTTTATTTCCAAATCATTATTTTCATTAGAACAACTATCATACACAACATTATACTTTAATTATTATAGATATTAGAAGACATTGTATCTCAAAGATGCAAAATAACGAAGACTACAGTATATCAGTTTTCCTATTAATTATGAGCAAGCTGTTACTCGCCGCCTTACTCTCTTTAAAACATAATTTAAACACTAAATTCAGTTTTTATCACCCTCAGGCTACGGACGGCCATAATAGACAGTTTCAATATCTATCCAGTGATTAACATTCTCAGACTTTTTTATTTTCTGAAGCAGGCAGGTACTGGAAGAAGTACTAATTCTGTTGTTACATGTATGGCGTCAACAGTGCCTTAGAAATAGAAAATTATACGTTCGAAATTTCGAAAATACTAAATTATGGCTGAGTATTTAATTACTAGCTTTGGGAACTAAGGCATGACGATAATAAGTTTTTTACTTATTTTACTGTTTTCATTTAGCTTCGACCGTCATCTATAGAAGCTTTCGCTCCCCGGCTGGGTAAAGGGCCTGATCCAGAAGGCGGTCGTTCTTGACACGGCGCGCATTTTGAGGAGATTCCTCAATCTTGAGCCCTGTTACTGTTTTTACTATTAACTCATGAAGTTAAGTACCCACAAAAAAATCTCGATAATGTCCAAAAGAAGAAATATTTTTCAAGTTAATAGTTATTCGGGTCGCAATTTTTTTTAATTTCAGAAAAAAGTTTAAAACATACATGGGGGTGACTCCATAATGAACCATAATTATTGAACTTTGTTAGAATTTACAAAATTCGATAAACTTTCAAATCACATGCAATTTGTTGATTGTGGAACCTCATTTAACTAACAACTCGTACCGAAGTCTATTTGGTCCAGCGTTTATATGTCCCAGTTCAGAGAGTAGGATAGCTGTAATGCCAATGCAATCGGAACTCTGACCTCATATTTCGAGATAGGCGATAGTATTCAGCTTGTTCTGCCTCTGGGTACAATTTAATGCCAAATGAAACGTGATACAAACTTGGAATATCTAGACTTACTTACAAACTAACGTAATACACCTGCAAAAGATATTTTTTTGACTAATTGTTTTATTTATTAAATTTAATTGTTCTTTATTTAATGTAGTCTACGGCAAATAAACATAATAATTGAGATATATGTATTTCATATAACATATCAAATAATTATCCGCGTAGCGAAACGAAATTGCTGGAAATAAACTTTATCTATAACCTTAAGCGCTATAAAAAAAAGAATATGCTGCAAAGAAGGTGTAATAAGCAGACGTATCAGATGATGTTAATGAAAATAGACGGAAAAATATTTTCTACGGAATCCACGAAAATACATTCCATGAAGTGGCAATAGGCAGGACACATTGTGCGAAGAACGGCCACGAACCAGCAACCGTAACGTGGGTAGAACTCCCACAAAATGGACAAGTACTCTGGTCACTGGATGCAGATAGCGCAGGACCGGCGGTTGTGGTGAAGTTTGGAGGAGGCCTGAGTCCAGTAGTCAAAGTCCAAAATTCGGCAGCATTGCCCCATAACAGAATACCATAAGACATAACACTATGAAAATAACTAAAATACACAAGGCGAGCTGTGTCCACATCAGTGTATGTTCTTATCTTTTTCCGCGTAAGCTGCAGAACTGAGCCTTCCCGCCAACCTAGTAATATGGGGGCCCCACTGGAGCTTGGAATCCACCGTTATACCAAGAAAGACAGTTGACTCAACAAGCTCCAATGTTTCACCACTAATAATAACATTACTATTAACTTGTTTAACGTTAGGTAACGTAAATTTTATACATTCAGTTTTCTTACCATTTAATAATAAATTGTTAACACTAAACCAATGAACTACACGCGAGATGGCATCATTCACATCGTCATAGTCAAGTTCTTGACGTTTAAGTCTAAATAATAAAGAAGTATCATCTGCAAATAATACAATCTCGTGACGTGCTTCAACAAAGCTAGGTAAATCATTTATATAAACTAAGAACAAGAAGGGACCCAAGATAGATCCTTGAGGGACACCCATTTTAAGCATAACACCGCCGGATCTCTTTCCTTTAACATCGACTTTTTGTATCCGTCCTGATAAATAAGAGGTTATAAGATCTAACGAAGCGTCCCTTATACCATAAAAGTGTAACTTCCTTACTAATGTATCATGAAGTGATTGCAGTGGTCATCTATAGGCTTATGATGATGATATTCTACTCGAACTTCAAGATACGCAGTAACAAAATTTAAGATTCTAAATGCCATGAATTCATGAACGTCAGATTCCACAATTAAACAAGAACTTTCCACAAACATTCAACTTGTGTACACAATATCCTAATGTAGTAACAATGTTAGTAATTACTAATTTCCATAATACACAACTTTCCATTAAGTACCCTTTACCGACTTGATTACATCGAATATTATTATTATGGTTTATAATTAAGCCTATATGTTCCTGTGTCGGTGCGATCTTGGATAATGTAATTTCATGCGCACATGGCATGTACTCATGAAGTAACCATTTTGTTACTGTCATTAAAAGGGACACTTGTATTTTGTTTTTACCGATTTAAAAAAAATATATTTTACATGTTTTTTTTAAATAGTTTTTGCATTAATTTTGAATAAATTAGAAACGAAAGAATCGAATTGCTTTTAAAATTGTTAGACGCAAGCGAGATTTTCTTATAGTCCGTTGATAGTACTGGTACGAGTATTTAGAGCTAAAGAAAGTTTTTTCTAACATTCTGAAATATAATAACTATAGTATATCACTATATCCGAAACGCCAAAATAATCTTCCCGTTACCATATTCTATGGAAAGGATCTTCTTCTTATTGAAAATTCGATTTTAAAGAGTAATAAAATACATTCTTCTCGTAGCGAGCATCAGCCAGACAATCCTGCTGAAAACACTGTGTGGTCACTTCATGTGTACACTATCCGGAAACTGGGATGAGGGATCGTTTAGCTTTTGGATTTGACGTCGGCCGTCGCCAATGTTTACATTGTTCGGTCCGTTGCACGATGAACGTTCCGGAACGTCCCTAATAGGACACGATCAAAGTGATGCATTTATATTAGCGATAGGAGATGCTTTAATCTACTCGCTTTCAAATACCGTAGTTGGCCATCATGTGCTAAAAACGATTGTTAGCATCGTTTGAAATATGTAAAACAAAAAGGTCAACATTCACATACATCTGAAATAATAACAATGCTTAAAATAAAGCTTGATTAGACTACACAGAATAGCAGATGTCAAACCTAAAAGGCAATACGAAAATAGATGGAAAATCGTAATTACTGATTTTACGAACTTGAATACAACGGAGGTCAGTACTGCGACATATTCTCATTAAACTGAATTTGATTAAATTCTTAACATGAATGAAGCTCTAGAAACTATGTGATGTTTGTGAGTTAAACTATGCAATGCATCGCGCACTTTGTACAGCTCTATCGAAGCGTTCATTCGAATAACTCGAGTCGAACGACGCAACGCTGGGTTAATTAATCTGCAAAGCAATATTTTATTTTTTGTATACAGTTTGTTTTACATTATACTGGGGGTTTCAAAAATACATAGTCGAGTCGAGATCGAGTCAGCTGTCAGTTTCATTGTTATCGTTGAAATAAAGGTATTTTCAACATAAGCATCATAAACAGTTGGGCTGGTTTATTCATTAATTTCCAATTTACTTTACTTCTTTGGTTAAACTAAATTTACACCAGTTTTATATTATACTCCAATTACTCGTTTCATCATAATAGAGAAGCAAAACTTGAGTGTTTGTTTGTTGCTTAACATAATAAATGTTAACAATTTATAAATAAGTGAAAATACAATGTCTGAAAGAAAACTCTTTTTGCAATATTTTTTGTTAAGGTTTTTGTTTAGTTTCATATCGTGTTTGTTTTATCAAAATCATTTTGCGTTTAAAACTCGCAGAGGCTCCTTCAAAAAGTACAACAAAAGAACTAACAGGCGTTATGGAACTGCGGGCGGTCTTGTTTCGTTCCACGTTGAAAACCTTTCTCCTTCCTTTACGTGTTTTACATTTTCATCGAATCCACGCTTTCTGCTCGAAACTTAAAAGCTTTTATTTAAGTAATTTAAATGAAGGAATTTTGATTATTACTTTTTGTATGTAAATTAATTATCAAAATTTAATCATTTATAATTTTCAGGGCACTATATTATAATTTCTAGAGTAGAATGAAACATGACCAACAATGTAATGGAACTTTTGAAATTAAAGATTTTAACCACTTCCACTTTATAAGTTAAAATTCAGTTGCCTAAACTTAGTGATTCACAATAATATCACATAAGCTCATAATCCTATCAAAACGACAACAGGAACCAATCATCGAACAGAATTGAGCACACGTGCAATATTTCCAGTTACATTCAGCTCACTTAATTGTTAAATTTCCGGCGAGTTCTGTATCCAAGCTGTCTAAAATGAGTCTTCGTAAACTCGCTTACTTGTTACATATGTCTAGAATCTAGGTGATAGTTGATTGCTTCAAAGGCACTAAAGTTCTATTTCTAGAGATATGCCAATTATAAACTTTTCGAATAGGTGGTGGCTCAACGTACCTGCATTATAATTATGTTAATAATGTCAGAAGAAGTTTTCAATCTGTTCTTCTGTTGTTGGTTTAAACGTGGGTTTTAGAAAACGATTTTGGAAGTAAACACGAAGAGTGACTTTTCGTTATCATGCTGTTAGTAAATAATATACATTAAATTAATTGAAGGAACTATAGTTGTTATTGATGGATATCTCCATTGGAAAAAAATTTTTATATTATCGAGTTTCTTGTCAAGTGTGTATATTTAGAATATAATTAGACGTGCTGAGAAGATGAAATTTTTTTATTTAAAAAAACAGCTATAAATACATAAATAAACTTATTAATACAGCTAATAAACTTATTACAAAAAATGGTAATATTGCCACTCAAACCAGACTCCAACAGGACTAACAAAACACTTTTATAAAATAAAAAAGTTCACCGCAGTTTCCAAAACCCTTCCCCGTAGGCGCTAAAATTGATTGTTTTCCATTTTCAGAGTTTCATTTGCAACTGACGTAGGTATATTTTAAACTGAAAACTTTTTACGCTCGCGTTCAGGTATGCATTTATTTAGTGCGTTCGTTTTATAATCGGCTTTTTGCTATCCAATATATTGACTTTCAACCGCGTTCTGTAAAAATTGGAAAAACAATTTATGGTTATACGGTACTCTAAAAAAGCTGGCAAACTACAAAGACTTAATTTTAAAGGAAACCTTTTAAAGCTTTTAAGATCCTGAGTATCAGTGTAGTGCTAACTAAGACAGTTAAAAGGAGCCCAAATATGACGGGTCTATCTTATTTAGTACAAGAGTTCGTATGGGACACCTTCCGAATCTATAATCGGATCAGCTCCATGATATATTATGGCATTGTCACGCGATATATATTTGTGTGAAAAATGTCAGCGCAATCAGACAACATGAAGTTTGTCCCAGGGAGGAACTCCAAATTCCCGAACTTACATAGGTACATTAGTACATAGTTATGCTAAAAGTGTGAACTATAAATTTGTGGATCTCTTAATCGTATTGGAAGTCTTCCACGGTTTTTAAGTTAGAGCATACATTTTTTGATGCAACTTTACAAGATCTAATACATCGTGTATGAATATGCATATTTAGTTTGCTTTTTACTTGTCATAAGATATGGTTTTGTGTCATTTTAGGATACAAAATGTAGTACGTAAATTATAACATATTTTTTCAATTGCGTGAATTACGTATAATTACGAATTATTTTCATTTCATGCAGGTTTTCTTCAAACGATAAAACGTTAATGTTACATTAATTAAACTAAAACAAAACTAACTTGCTCTACTTCATTTAAAGAAGCCATCAGAAAGTTAATAGTTAGAAAATGAACTTCATTTAATGCAGCGATAACTGTTCGTCAGCTTGCACAGGAAGTAATTTAGTTACAGTAGTTAGTTTGTTGTGAAGTCCATTTAAAAGGTCCTCTTTGTTGCTAACTCAATATAACTCAGTGGCACTGTTAGGTCGAGGAAGTAAATCTTAGTTGGTATTTGTTATCATCATAAAATTACACAATAATTCCGTAATATGAAATCATACTCATATAATTAGTGCTAAATGTGAAATAATATGATATGTTTTTTTTTGCAGAAACTTAACATATTATATCATGAGTTGTAATATTTATTTTTACATAACAGTATACACTACACACTTTGAACCCAAACTACGCACCACGAAAAAAAGTAAATTAAGAATTTGTGATATTGTTATTCTGTAGTGAAACATTTTTAAACCTGATTATACACAATTGGTATTGCAATTACCGAATTGCCATAAATTGCCTGCTTTTTCGGCCGTCTTCAGTTGGGTTTATAGGGTCCACTTGTTGTTTAAATAATTGAATATAATAATATACGTAGTGATATGTTTTTTAAGTTCTTTGAATCACAAGTCATCAAGATCATCGCATTATTCGTCGATGATCGTATTTGCACAGATAATATATCTCACCTCCAACCACTCTTTTGTCGAGGTGTTGAGTTAAGAAGATAAATAGGGCTCAGGTGTTCTAGGAACTATAGGTTCTTTGAACTTATTTTGAACCTCGAAGTTCATTATATCGAGCTCGTCCTGTCTACCGCTTCCTACTTCGTTACATGAGGAAACATAATCGAAATTACATCATCGTCTTCTTTCAATATTATCGCGAGTAAGGATGTGGTGGCGAAGCTCATTTACTTCGCTTGTAAGTTTTGACAATCGTTTTTGTTTCAGTCCTTCTCGCGTTTTACGGTAATTCCGGGAATGCTTCCTTTTACGATACGACGTCGATGACGAAGTTGTAGAATCAGAACTGTTACCTTAAGATTGGCTTGGAGCGGAAGCGGAAGATTGGCTTAAACCCAAAGGGCCCGCAACCGGCTCATTTATTTTATCCGATTCCATGATGTTTTGTTTTTTTATGAGTTTGATAAACGACCAAAACACATTAGGATCAGGACATATATTCTTCTTCTGAGGAGAACTGAGCCCAACGGTGGGCAGTAATGGGTTGGTGCAGATCGTATTCGCTGCGATCGTATTGAACGATCAGAACCTCGCAAATATTACGAATTATTCACAAATCCTGTTAAAATGTGACGTAATATTTGTTTACCAGGGTTTTTACATCTACCACCGCAAGTTCCATGAAATATTTTAATTTACTAGGACATGGTAGGCATACACTTTGTTTTACAGTTCCTCTTTATACGTAGTAAAAACACATAACAGTCGAACAGTCTAACATCCAATTTTTAAATATAGTCCATTTCATACCACAGTGTCCTCATATATTTTTTTTATTAAACGGTATTATGTTAAACATACATTGCAATGTTTAAGATAAATGTACTAAAAACCTAAAAATAATAAAATAGATACAGTCGTGGGAATTATTTATTTATTTATTTATTTATTTGGTACACCAACAGTAAACATATATTCACAATTATACTTATTATTATTAAAACACAGAGTCTTATATGAGTACCTATTACAGGTATACACGCCATTCTAAAATCATATTATTCCAGGACAACATCAGTATCGGTTTAAAAGAAAAAAAGTAAATTTAATAAGAAATTATTTGAATATTAAAAAGAAATAAAGTATAATTATTATTAAAAATAAAAACAATGTTCATCAAATGAAAGAAAGCTTACTTACTAAAGTTAAACGAAAAATCTAAACAGAGTATGAACTAATACTAAACTAAGCTAAAACTAAAACTAAACTAAACTAGGAACTGAAATAAGAACAAAATAAAGAAAAATACAGTTATAATAATATAGAGAGAAAAAAAAAATAATGTAATAGGAATAGGTCTCTGAATCTATTGGCTGATATGTCATGAATGTCTTTAGCTGGCAGTTTGCAAGCGTTGTATTCTCTGCATATTCTGTTTAAGGGAGCGTTTACACCGATATTAGTTTTACTATGAGCTATGTGGAATAGTTTTGAGGTAGGGCAGCGAGGAGGTTTAGGGGGAACAGAAAAAGAGATACTCTGCAATAATTCACTGCAATTTACAGTTCCGTTTACAATTTTATAAAGGAATGACAAATCGTGCAATCGACGGCGTTCACGCAGTGTGAACATATCAAAGAACTTGAGTCGTTGATCGTATGGACAGCGATGACATATGTTTTGAGAGGAGTATGCGAGATATTTTGTGAATGATCTTTGAATGTTTTCAATTCTTTGGGAGTGTACAGTGTATATTGGGTTCCATATGACGCTGGCATATTCCAGTCGACTACGAACAAGGGCGTTATATAAGATAATTCTAGTTCTGGGTAATTTGAACTCGCAAGAGTTGCGTCTGATAAAGCCTAGCATCTGTGCAGATTATTTTACAGTAAAGTCTATGTGGGGCTTGAAGGTAAGAGCACTGTCCAGCGTAACACCTAGATCACGTATCTCGTGGACCGATTTTAAGGGAGTATTGTTGATTGTGTAGGTCGGTACGGTCGTAGAAATTTTCTTACGGGAGAAACGAAGATGGAAACATTTTTGTTCGTTTAGAGTCATACTATTAGTTTGGCACCAATCTTGAAGTCTAAGTAGGTCATCATTTAACATATCACAATCTTGTGTGCATGTTATTGGTTTATAAAGTTTAAATCGTCAGCAAATAAGAGGTATGAGCTATTTTGAAAAACATTGGTAACATCATTAATAAATATTAAGAATAAAATCGAGCCAAGATGTGAACCTTGAGGTACTCCGGAGCGAGCCAAGTATGGGTGAGAAGTAAAACCATTAACACGTACAATTTGAGAACGGTTTTGGAGGTAAGAGGTAAGACGAACCATCTAAGGAGAGAACCATGAATACCATAGGAGCCTAGTTTAGATACTAATAAAGAGTGGTTCACTTTGTCAAATGCACTACTAAAATCGGTATAAATAGCGTCAACCTCTCCTCGATCATCTAATACCTTTGAAATATCAGTTACGTATTTTGCCAAATTGGTCTGTGTAGAGCGCCCTATTCGGAAACCGTGCTGATTATCAGAAAGCCGTTTGTCGATAAAGTTAGTGATTTGAGGATATATAAGACTTTCGAAAAGTTTAGAAAAACACGATTATATAGATATGGGTCTATAGTTTTTGATGTTTTCAATGTCGCTTTTTTTGTAAACCGGTATAATTCGGGCTTTTTTCCACTCATCGGGGAAAATTCCGGATTGTAATGACTTGTTGAATATAAGATATAACGGTAATACAAGAGCTCGTCTGCATTCTTTAATGAAGCTAGGGGGAATTTCATCGGGACCTGCAGATTTTTGAGAATCTAGTTTTCTAATTTTTTGGTAGATGTTAGCCTCTGTGATTTTTATGTCACCTAAAATGTCTTTACTAAAGTCCTGTATACATGTAGGTTTGTCATTAGCAAGGTTGCAAAAAATTGAAGAAAAATGAGAGGCAAAAAGATTCGCAATATTGGGACCTTCTTCGGCAACTACATCATTTAGAGTCATACTTGCAGGTATTTGATGTGAAGGAGATTTTTTATTTTTAATGTATTGCCAAAATACTTTCGAATTCCGCAAGATACCGCTTTCAATTGAGGTTTTGTATTCTCGATAACAGTTCCGAATCAGTGTGTGACATCTAGATCGGATTAAGTCATAACTGAGCTTGTCCCTTGGATTGTTGTATTTCTTATATCTGTTTCGGTATTTTTCTTTCTCGGCTAAGGATTTTATAAGTACATTAGTAAACCAAGGAGGGTATTTAGATTTTGTGGAGTTGCGCTTAGGAACGTGTTTATCTATTATTTCATATAAAATGTTGTAAAATACTGAGACTGAATCATTTAATTCGCAATCCAATACTTGACGCCAGTCAACGCGATTTAAGTGAGATATAACACTATCGTAATCGCACTTGTAGAAATTATAAGTGGCAGTGTTTTTGGAACGGAGATATTTAACATTTGACTGTTTAACTGTAATTAAAAGAGGAGGGTGCTTGGAATCTATATTACTTAGAAAATCATCGGTAGTTGTGACATTTATATTACGGTTGTTACTGATGACTAGATCAAGTATACGATCATCGTTATTATGGTTAATGTTGAATTGGAGTACATTATTGAGTGCTAAAAAATCTATTATGTTTGGTGTTTTGGTACAATAAAGTATATTCTATTCTATTCTATTCTAAAAAATCTATTATTTTGTAGCCTAACGCGTTGTTGTAGTTACTGGCCGTGGCGTGATTATAGTTATCCTCAATAGACCATCTAATAAAGCTTAAGTTAAAATCACCAATTAGGATTACTTCGTTGACGTTGTTAATCACATCACTAACACCATTTAGGAAGGTATTTAAAGTTTCAAGCTTGACCGGAGGAGGCAGGTAACATACACATATAGCTATAGTATTTGAGGAGCCATTGTTATTGTTCAACTTTAATGTCACCCATAGATCTTCGTAATCACTTTCCCATGACGTAGCCCGAGATGAGTGTATGTCTCGCGAAACTGCCAGTAGAACACCACCACCATCGCTTTTGACGTTGTTTGAAGATGATCGGTTACGCCAATGAACAATGTTTCTCGAGTCAAATAATTCAGAATCGACGATGTTTGAGTTCAACCAGGTTTCGGTGAGGGCTATTACTTTGTAGTTGTTGAGCAAGACATTTTTGTAGAAGTCGTTTGTTTTTGTTCTTAATCCTCTAACGTTTTGATAGTAAATATCAAGCAGTGTAGATATTTTGAAATCACCGAATCTTTGTTAGCGTTGTTGCGGTTAGCACAAAACATTATTGTTTGTTAAGCTGTGCAAGATTATCCATACTGCGAATTAAAATTGCCGGGTGTTGTACGTCTTTACGGATGAAAATTCGACCGTTACGGATCCAGACAAACTTGAAACCAGTTTCTTTAGCCAGTTTTCTTGTAGCAGCATGTAGGTACTTATTCGAAGGACTCAAATGTTCTGAAACATAAATTGGTACACGCTCTCCGCCGACACCGAGGTTATGTGAATTTAGTATCTCGTCTTGGTGTTTTTTATTGTACTGTGTCACAGCTGCCAGTAGATTGTCACGAAGACGAGGAGTTTTTAGTTTAATAATTATAGAGCGCGGCCTTTTGTTATCTGGGTTTAGTTTTGCCACTCTGGTAGCATGTAAAACATCTCCATCACTAAGTTTTTCGCCAACAGTTTTCGCAAGTTGCAATAATGTTGTGATATTATTTTCAGACTTGTGTTCTGGTACCCCATTTAGCTCAATATTGCTTTCACGTTGGCTTTGCAAACATATGCATAGATTAGAATAAATTAAAACCGTGGGGTACATCAATTGTCTCTCTCATAAAAAGGTTTTTACCTATTTTTATTTTCTAGTTTTTAGTTTTTATTTCGCATTCTGTTTAATTCATTTAGTGCTTCATTATTGCAAGGTTTCTTGCCCGTAAGTTTATTGCAGTCAGACTCCTCTATACGTAGTCCCTGCAAAGATCTTACTCTACTAACAGCCACGTAGGCTTGACCTTCTTCAAACAGTTTCGCACCTAAATATACGACTGCGTGATCCACAGTGCTGCCCTGCATTTTATATATTGTAGAAGCCCATGATAGTATTAAAGGCAACATTATTCTTTCAGCCGTCCCGTAATTGTATTTAACTGGAAACTGTATGGCTTTCGGGTGTATAAGATGTATTCCGTCTCTTGCGAAATCAATTCGGACGGAAGGTACATCTGTTGCATACATCTGCGTTCGGCGAAATTGAGGCCAAACGATTTCATTGATGTAGCCTAAAGCGCCATTTACTAATCCTTTTGAAACATCAATATTGGACCGTAGCATGACTTTTGCCCCCTCAAATATTTCCAGTTCCGCTGGTAAACCCCCAGTTTTGTTGATATCAGCTGGTATTGTAGAAGCTATATCCACATTGTTTGCATCCTGCGCTTTTATTTTGTAAATGCGAGCACTATTATAGGCACATAAGTTTTTTATTTATAAAAATCAACTGCTCGCAGAACAAGTAATACTAAATTTAACGTCTATTTAGTTTTAATCTGTTATAGTTCATATTCAATTTCAATGTTATGTTCGAGTACCTTCATTATCCCAACGGCACTCCAGTTTTTGTTGTAATTCCCAATAATGAAGTCGGATTGTAGGTGTTAAAATCTCATTTAAGAAGCTTACATTTCCAAGGTGCCAATCGCTCGGTACGGTGGAGATGTAACATCAGAGTCCATTATTTCTGATTTTCAGAAGTTTTTGAATATATTTTTCGAAATTAAAGGAGACTTAAATCTTAAGACTTGATAATCATATTTGTTTAGTCATATTTAACAAGAATATAATATGCTTGTTGAAAATCCAAATCTCCGTATTGCCAAACTTGCAAATCTTGAAGTTCGTATGGATCCTTCTGCGGTTAATTACAACCAGTTCTTTCAACACCGATCTACATTTATTTTAATTTTAAAATCGTTTTGGGTCATCTAAGAATTTTGGCGCTAATGGCCCGGCCCGCCTTATGTTTCATCGCCCATAAACGCGGCTTCACATTCTGTAGAATTTTGTTTTAATTTACTTAATTATTGCCCAATAACAGCCTCGGGGTTTCCATAGATTAGACTTCATCGACCGATTACAATGTATACTTTTGAATTTTTACAATGAAGAATGTTATCCTTTTTACTACCAGTTTGTGAAAACATTCCGTTTTAATGAAACAGCGGAATATTGTTTGAAACAATTGAATTCGGAACATAAAGTTAGTAAGTACTTGTTCGTAGTTATTACTGAAATAAACGAATGTTCTCATTCACATTTCCATCCGACAGAGTTCGTTTCAAACAATAGCTTCAGAACTTCACTTCTAGGTATATTTTGTTAACAACAGCTACAAAATTCTCTTATGAGGACAAATTTTAATAAATTTCTAATTTAAACACGAAACATAGATGTGATCTATTTTCACTTGTTTTGTTTATCAATCTTTGTAGAGTTGAATATGGTATTTATTTTATATTTTATTTATTTATTAAAACCAACCAAATATAAAGCATAGTGAAATAGGAAAACATATCAAATAATATTATGACTCCGTTAGCTTGAGCCTCGAGTGGATCTTAACCTCCGACATAAGAGTGAACCCCTGGCCTCGGTCGATATCTACACTTGGGTTACTGGCGATATTTTTAATATGAGTACCTGATCGGGAAATTAAACGTGGAATACGTTCAGTCATGTATGTTCGAAACGTTTCAAAGTATTTTGAAAAAATAATTATTAAACTATTAGTCCTTTTTTTCATAATAATTACTTACAATTTGAATATTTGTGAGTAGCTGCATTTTGACGAGACGCTCTACTTTTTCCTCTACGAAAATTCTCGATATTGATAGCTAATACAGTATGTAAGCGTCAAAGGTGCTAAATGTGTGAATGTTCAAATTTTATTATTAACAGCTACTTTATTAATCACGCTTGGAAGCTACCAATAATTCCTGTTTGGTTATGAAGTTTTATAACTGTCTCCTTAACAAATTGAAATATCTATAACTTTTGTGTTTATAAACAGTATATCAATCCTTTTGCATTAGAATTATCAGAAGATCGTCTTTAAAACATATCGAAAGGTCCGTCGGTAAACGATGAAATACTCACAAATATTCAGATTGTTAGTAATCATTATGAAAAAAAGGCGCTGGCCCATAGACTATATTCTTTATAATATCATAATATAGTTAATGTTCCAGTTCATGTATTCTTAATTCAATTCAGATTAATTGGTTTAGTTCCTGCCTGATTTAATGCCGATCTACTAAACTTTAGGAGTTTCCACGACTTAACATCAATTATTTTGGAATTTGTCCTTTTGGCGCTATTACCTAAGTTCTATTACACTGGGTTCGAATTTCGGATAAATTTTAAAACAATTGTTGCATTAATTTTTCTGTAACGTATACTTTTCCCTTACAACTTGATACATTGAATTCGGAGGGTGAGACTGCTTACTGTCTCAAGGTTCCCTTTGATGTCTGTACAAACTTTATTAAAGATAGCTTGGGGCTACCACATCCAAAGTAATAAAATGTTAAGTGTAGATTCCCGTGTTTTGGAAAAAGTTTACATGCTGGGCTTTTGTTCAATCTGCATTTAGCTTGTCAACTTGTTAACCTGCCAATTACGAGACCCACGTTTGAAAATTCGACGCTCACCAATTAGACTCAGCGTTAGCGAGAGCACGGAATGAAAACGAACTGTTACAAACTTCCGGGTTGATTTAAACCAGTTAGAACGTATATTTTGACACGAATAATTTTAGAGATGAATTTCTGTCATAACTTAGTAGTTCTATCATGAGTAGATCTCTTTGTAGTTTGAAATTTATCGTTATTAGTTATAATTTAGCGTTATTCAAGAAACAATTTTTTAATGCATAAATTGAGAAGTTTTCATAGTGGGAATGAACAGAATTGGCAGTGTCAGCATTTTGTATTTTTAAGCTTTTAAACTATGAACTTAATGTGGTCATTTTGAAAACTCATTCGATTTCAAAACAATGAATTTCCAGTCCCTAAATCCATTGATAGGCGTTCATTTTCAAAATAATAAATTAAAAAAAATCTGTATTGTTGGGAACATAAAAAAATACACACATTTTAACATTCTTTTTTTTTCTGGCATTGAATGGAAAACGTACAACTACAGTCGCGGACTTCCATACTATGATGATAAATTTTAATCCAATTCCTAAAATAAAAGTGGTTCTAAGTTTTACTTCAACAGGTCGTTCCCCCTACGTCAGATTATTCAAAGTTACAAATCCATCCTGTATATTATTCATATTTTTTAATTAATTTTAATTTAATATGTGTCTTGCATCCTAATTAATTTTCTTATTTCTGTGTTCAAACTGATATAAAGTGACTAAACTTATTTGTGTCAGCATTATTTGTTTCCCAAGTGATTGGATTCCTGAATTTTGTTAATGAAATAAATAAAAAAAGTGCAGGTCACCGTAGAACTTATCAAATTATTTTGGAACGAAGTTCCTTATCGCGCGTTGTGAAAGGGGCTAGACGAAAATAATTCTTACGAAAAGTTGTCACGACACTTTTTTGTTTTAGATGATTATCGCTAGATGGCGCTGAGATCAAAATCTTTTAAAACACGTTCTTTATCGCGCGTTACGTTAGGAAAAAAAAAATATAAGATATGTTTTAATCGAAAGGAACTTCGTTCTATTCGAGTGTCCCATGACACCTCTCAAGATTTTTTTTATTTTTAAATATAATAAAAAGGAAACTACCGTGAATAAAACACAATATAACAAAAGTTTTATACTGTAGTTGACACTGGAACAAACAATGAAGCAGACGGGAGGAAGCCTGAATGCGGCGAGCGCAGAACACGAACAAAACATCTACATAGAGTCGAACATTGATCAAGTAACGAATTCAACTCTGGTCTGAACAAGTTAAATTAAAAATGCTTTATACAAAGTTGTATGTGTTAGTTTCATTGTACGAAATAATTAAATTCTGGAAACTTTCTGGAGTTTCGTTAACAAAAGGATGGGTGATTCGGTTTGATACTATCATTCTATAGTTTCTTAATAAATTTTACAACTAAATGTTTTTTGTAAGGTAAAAAATGATCTAAAACAAAAAAAAATCACTTTACTGTTTTTTTATAATTAAATGATGCTGTCTTTTCACATTCATATTGACAAATATGCTTTAAAATAGAGGATTATGTGAAGAAATGCTACAATGCTAAACATGTCGTTTGAACTAACCTTATATTAAGTTTGTTAAAAAACTTATAGAAAAAAATATATATATATATATATATTTTATCTAATAATTATGACTTTTCAATATTTACTTTGGCGTGTCATGGAGAACAACGAATTTAAAGAAAACGTTAAAAAGTTGACATAATTATTATGCATGTAAAAGATTTCACTACATATTCTCAAAATGCAAAAGGTACAAAATATTTTTCGGAAAAGAAAATTGTTTATTATACTTAAAAGAAAAAGCGATTATTTGTGATAATAATCTGAGCTTGGAACAGTTCATGCTTCAGCATAAATGCTCTCGTAGGGGCTCTACGGCGTAGAGAGTCTACGAGATGAGATAGGCGCCTTGACATGTCCACTATGAATAATTTTCCCATATTCACCCACAACATTTTTTTTATGTTTGAAATTAGTTTTTTAATATTTTTTCATATGAGTGAAAATAATCAATAAATCCTTCTTTATTCTGGTTAATTCTATCATGCATTATTAGTGTTTTATTGGTAATGACTTACAGTTTAACCACGGGGGTAGCGCGACGGGAAAGAATGCCGAGAGCGTAACGCGTCGCGCTGTCCGTCATAACCCCGAGCTGGGTTCTGGCCTCAGCCGGGGTTCGGACGCTGAGTGTGAGCGAACCGCCCTCCAACTGAGAAAAAAAAAACAGTTTAACCACTGCAGTTAAACAAATTTAAATTTATTCCATAAGCTACGTTATTTTCGAAGATACTCCCGACACCATGATTAAAAAATTAAACTGTACGTAAGAAAATGTATTTATTTATTACACTATAAATTAATTTGCTTCACGAAGTTCCCATTGATAATTTAAATAACAAATCATCTATTTCCTATCCTTAAAAAAAAAAAACAAAAAATATTAAAATGGGATGTGAGATGTGATGAGTTAATGCATTCTATTATCAATTGGAGGCATTAAGTACATAAAGAAAGTTTGCACTTAAAATAAAGGTGGATACTAGAAAATTATTACAATTACATTTAAAAGATTTTTTCTTGTTTTGCTATTTTTAAATAAATATAATTATTATTCTCATAACAAAAAATAAACTTTGTACCTCGATTTATAGCTTTTTACATTTTTGTTTTTGAAATAACCTGTTCTCAGTGCTCATCTACTATTGGGGATTGAATAAAATAAGTACCTCCATCGTCTCCGAAAATAATGAAAGATGAATAGTTAAAGGTTCACGTTTTGGCAATGGTGCGCGGAGGGGAACCGAGGGTAGGAAAGTGAGGGGTGCCAGAGAGGTCGATAAGCAGTGTGAATCGCACTGCCGGAGTGATCAGACGTGGTCACATTTCGGCTGGCTTCACACGTTCGCGACTGGTGAGAGTTACCGCGCTACCGTATCGCTTCTTGTGACACCGACGGTCTTCAAGGTCGAGTAAGTACAGTTTTTGAACGTTTTAGTGCCACCTGTAGGTCAGAAAAAAGTCCAGATTTTTTTTGATGCCCTATAAAAGTTTTCGAACTTTGGTGTTCTTTTAAAGTTTTTGGGTAATAAAATAAGATCTGTTCTTTATTATTTTTTTGTGTAGAACTTTTTGTGATAAATACAATTATTATTTATTTTATTTCAAAAAATATGTGTCCTACTTGTGGTTTTAAAATGTATCATTAAATATGGTTTTCGTAACATGAAAAAGCAGTACTTTAAAAAAAATTCCTCACTTGCACGATCGCACAAAATTTTAAATTAATATAATGAGTAAGCTTATAATGTAGGAGTATAAAAATAAGAAAATTATAATTTGAATTTCATGTTTTATCTAAAATAAGACAATTGAACAAAGGAAGAGAAGGGATGGTGTAAGTTTAATATTTTTAAATCATTTCACGATATGCTGCTACATTTCACCAATTTCATTTTTAAACCCAAGTCAAAATAATTAAAGGGAAAATAATTGACAATAAAAATTTTCTGCATTTCTTTGTCATTGTAGAATACTTTAGTGGATAAGTAAATAATGAGCTTAAGTGATTTTTGATTTCTGCTACAGAATGTAATGTGTGATTTAAACTTTTGAAGAAAATGAAATTGATGCGTACGCGTTAAAAATTTTTTTTTTTTGAAACAGCACTGTTAATTTTCCTTTGTAAAATATAAAAATTAAAGAAGTACTGTGTTAAAAATGTTACGAAAATTATAATAATTACGTGACTTTACAGGAAGACGACGTTTTTTTAAAATTATGAATAAAATTGTACCTATTAGCTTAAGATTCCTGATCTGATATAATCAAGGATACAATTGTTTTTGCACTTCTACAAAATCACAAGTCAATGATGCTAAGACAACAATTTCTACGTATTGTAAAACAAAAGGCATTATTCTAGAATAATATTTTTTGAGTATCAAATAAATTTTAAAAAGAATCCGAAAAGAGGAATATCTTGCTAAAACTCAATAAAAATACATCCACATATCGCTTTTCCGGTAGAAATCTAATAAAGCATCCGGTGAAGAATCTCCCCTCGTTGACTTGGTAACATTGTAAAATTTTCCTTTAAAGAAAAAAAATAAAAGATCTTTAGATTATATTTAAGTTTAAAAATGACATCTAACATATTCACCTCTGGTTCAATTAACAGTATAGAAGACAATAATTAAAAGCAAAGGCGAGTTATAAAAAAACGACAGAAATCTAACGAATTTCAGATTCTACATCTTATGATAGGTATATTCTAATATCAAGATTCCGATGATGCATTTCCTTCAACTATGGTGGTTTCTGTGCATGTACGTTACTCAAACCACAAACTGTAAGTTACTTAGTATCTAACGTCTACAGGACTTGAATGTTTCATTCCGGTAGTTCAACATCGTCACAATGTTGGTTTTGGAAGAATAACGGTGTTGATGAAATGAATGATGAAAAAATATTATTTTACTACAAAATAATAATTACTAAGAGAAAACAATTATGAAAATATAAAGAATAATAGCTACCGTTAGCCTAGTTATAAATAATAATGAACGGTTCTTAATAGAAATACATAATAAATGTATTTTTTCGACATTGATACGCTTTGTTCCATTAAGAAAATGAGACGCGTTAGCCTGTACTAAAAGATTAATCCTTTGTTTGTGCTATAAGTAGTTTCAGATTACGGCTCTCGCATTAGTCCATTAGATGATAGGTTATTTTTATCTCGACGTTAAAGAAACGGAAAACATCGTATCCATAAAATATAAATTTGTTTGTATAAAACACAGAACTCGTGGAGGTCTAATTAATAAAACGAGCTCAAATCTATAATATAATAAATTAGGATGAAAATAAATTACATACTTTTCAATGTTAAAATAAAGTCAGTTTCTACGCGCTTAGATCTGCTTAGCTAGGTAATACTATGGTAATATCTATCTGATTTATTGACTACTACGGTGTAGCGGATTTGAAAAGCATTACGAAAAGACTTGATTACAAATTAAGAATCCGTATGAGAATATTATAAGTGAACCGAAGAGGGATTTTCCGGAAAATCGAATGCGGTTAGGGATTATCCTCTGGAGAAAAGTTTTAGTGTTCGAAGGGTCGTTAAATATTATGTTATTTTGGTGATCTGTAAATAAACTATTTATTTTCGAACCAAATCATTTTGTCATTCCCTTTTTTGCCATGGAATAGGAAAGTTGTATGAAATGCATTAATCTTTTTATTCAGTTTTATATTTTGACTAGCTGACTCGCGCTACTTCGTCTGCGTTACAAAGGGGTTCAAACAGTACTCGCAATGCCGTCGAGTTATTATTTTCGCGGCCCGCTGTTGCACCCACATATTCATTGCGTTTTATACTCGTAATAATTTCTAAACGAAAAGTCCGATTGGAATAAATCAAAAAGTAATTTACTTCTACATTAATACTCTTGATAACAATACTTAATTTGGATAAGAGTTAATATAACGATACTCATTTAACGTAAAATTCAATCTTGGGACGAAATATTATTTTGCTAAACATAAAAGCGGTTATTGTGACTAAATTATGATAGTTAGATATATGCTGTCGCAGACTTCAAAGAAAACCTTTATTTATTACGAGATAAAATATATGAAACTTTTATAACGAAAAAAATTAAGCATACACAAATCCGCTTATAATTTTATCTCATTCCCTATTCTGAGATTCCTTTTAAAGTAAACGTATCCATGAGTACTTGTTCACCATGGAGATGTTATGTTTAATTTTGCTCATAAATTAAGATGTGTAATGTAATATTCTGTCGCGACAGTAAATCTTCATTTCAAGGACAGAGCGAGGTCGGATTGTTGCGTCATGATATGGTAATGATTCATAAAACGTCTTAATTATGTTTGAGAACGAATTGTAGATACTTCAAAATATATATACTAAACTAGCTGGCACATAGGAATAGTTCCCGGATTTTTCTAAAATAAAAGTAGTTGAGTTACTCTTTATTACACATCTTATTACACAAGCTATCTGCCAGTGAAAGTTGTGTCCAAATCGGTGCAGCCGTTCCAGAGATTAGCCGGAATAAACAGACAGACAACAATTTTAAAAATATATATTTCGGTATGTGTCCCATATGTACATTCATATGTATTAAGTAGAAAGTGGTTATTTAATATTAGAAACAGTCACTCCAATTTTATTTATTTGTATAAATGATACCTCTTCTCAACTCATGCTCAATCACAATATAAATTATTTTTATGCTGCAAATACGTCGACAAATTTACGGGCTACTTGAATATAAAAGTTTAATTTCAGCTGTATAAAAGATTCAAAAGGCTTCTAGGGACAAAAAAATCTTGATTTTGGATAAAAAAAAAGCCTCTTGTCTGTGTATACTATCATTAATTGTATTATACCATTAAAAATGAACATACTATTTAAAAATATAAATACTTGTAACTAAACCCCTTATATTATATAAAACATATTACGTTTATATGCCAATAAGGGTGCTATGGAAAATAATTTATTTTTTTCACAGGTTTTCGATCGATAAGAATATAGTTATATAATTTAGGAAATATTATCGAGTGTTATTTTGTGAATTTTTAATTTGATACTTCAAATTTTTAAAATGATTCAACTGCATTACATTTGAAAATATATTTTTTGTTGTATATGAGAGTTCGACATAGTTTTACTTTGTAGTTTTCGTGTTTTACGATACAGTGTACAAAATACTGGAAAGCGAATTTACGATTTTTATTAAATCTGTAATTTTATGATGTTGCAGAAATATTATTCTTCCTAAATCCCTTCTCAATTGAAAAAAATCTAGTATAATTTATTCGCGCACAACAAAAAATGTTAAATTATACATTTCCTTAAAATAAATGAAATAAAAAAAAAATAGTAACTTATATTTTCTTTTATGCTTTCCATTCATTATACGAATTTTATAATACGGACAGTGATGTTTAATGATATTAGTAAACAAATAATATTAAATAATTATACTAAATGTATAAATAAGCTTTTTGCCCTGATAACGTCTGTAGTTAATATTAAAATAGCTAACCTCGTTCCATTATTAAATCTATACAGTGAATGAGGCGTAAGTAAGCCACGATATGTCACTACCCCGTATAATAAAACGAGGGTAGAGTATAGAGGTAATAAAGAACGCAGACATATTTAAATCCGTGTTCTCTTCGTATTTTGTTCTCTAAATAAGATAAATGTTTATTTCGTGTCGGAAATTGGCTTCTATGTTAACTTTTTGAGAAAGTAGAAACAAACTATTTTCGTGTATGAACTATACAACATATGTAATATATTTTAATATGATGCCTTATAGGAGTTGATTAAGAATAAAAAAATGATGCTTTCATTTACAAACTTGAATTTAAAGTCTATATTCTCAGTCCTGGATTATCTGTCATGAAATTAAACCTTAAATTGTACTTCGTTGGAAACTCTGTTTCTTTCCACTTGTTTTGAGGTCAAGTATTGGAATGGAAGATTTGGATTCTTACATAACTTATGTGTCGTGTTTCGTACTTCTGAGATTTTCGCCCACGACTGATCTATTATTCATTTCTTAGATATCAAAAATCTATGTGTGAAACGTTTCGGGTTTGTAAAAGGAAAAAGTTCTTATCTCAAGTATTTTCAAAAAACAAAATAAATGTGTAAACGTCTGATCGTCTGGTCTGGCCAATCTGGTCTATAGAAGGTATTCTTCTTCTATTATTATCTTCTAGGTCTTGATGATGTTTAAATATCGAACTGGTTTGCATATAATGCCTTCGAATTTACGTCTTATAAAAACGAACCAGGCATCTAACATGACACTACTGTAAAATGTTAATATAATAATATTTATTATTGATATTTAATTATATATTTTATTGATATCTTGTCATGAGATAGCCATGCCATTTGTAATAAAATATCAACAACAATTTTACTTTTTTGATTCCTATGAATTTCCCATCTTCAATCATCATCAATTTTAGTTCATCAGGAGTTTTTTATTCTGATATCGAATGGTTATTGTACTACATGAATCTCGAAGATTGGTTGTCATTTACGTTCTAGAATCTAGGTGAATCTCGATCACTGTAATAGTTTGAACACGTGAGATGCCATCGTGATAGCTAATCGAGTTTTGAACTTAATACAAGTTTGAAATGCACTCAGCGCTCCCGTTCTGGAAGCACGGAATGCGATGACAGGTTATTTGCCGATCAATCCTACTAATCCGGTAGACTCTTAGAAGTTTTGCGGTGAACCGATCGAGTTTTTAGTCAAGTCGATGACGAAAGATTTCTGTTGAGGGTTGAAGATATTAAACGTTGAAGAGCAGACCTACTAGTCGAAACTTTCTTTCATTTTAGTCTTGTTTCAGTTCAAGATTTAATACGAATGTATGCAGTGTACAATACTAGCATACTAAGAATCAAATGCACCTACAGTTTTCACATGTAGTTGTAAAGCTGATTTAATTATTTTTCTGTCTTAACACAAAATTTAAATGAATGAAACACCTGCATTTTGTTGCTTAAACTAGGACTCTGCTAAGATTGAAGTAAATGTCATTGCTACGAATTACACAGAGCAGCCTTATTAAATTCTGTCGCATTAGAGTGCTGCGCGGAACTTAATCCGTTCTTTGTCTTGACAAACTTTGAATTCAAGAACTTCATGAAAAGCACGAAGTCTTGGAGACTACAAATTTACGAGAGAAATCCTCGCTGAGTTTCAGACATCTTTCATTATGATAAGTTTGCATCTTTAATAAGATCCATTTTAATTTTAGGCAATGTTTAAGACGTGAGTTTTCATACAAATTGATGTTTAACATCGTCGTAAGTTGCATATCTAAAATTTGTGAGAATCCACGATAGTATAGTGTAGTAAGATGTATGGTGTGTGATTAATTATCATACCTTTTTATACCCTTTTTGGAGATGGATTGATGGAATAGAATTGGAATAGGTTATATAAATTATTGTATATTACGCTCTGGTAAGGTAATTAGTCTCACTAGAGAGCAGTATCTTACCTTTTTTCTAAGTAAGGGCGGGTTTAGCTTGATAAAACCTTCAAATTTTTTTTAGACCCTGTAAAATAAATAGCTTTTTTATAATCTGGTGATTATCAACAAAGATTATTAAATTCTAAATTGATATCTCGCCTTCAAGATGCACTCTCTACTCTATTTCGGTGTCATTATAGTTTTTTCTGGGCTTCACTGCTCAGAGTCATTACGATGGTCGCCGCTGTGGATCCTGGCTACACAGGAGTTACAGTGGTGGGAGTGAGAGGTGGGCCCAAAATACCCGTTAATATGGTTCACATGGTTCTTTTTACACTCAATTCTTTCCAGCGCCTCGACTATATCATTAAATTGATTATTATTCCCAAAACAACGACATTTTGAAGCGGTTGGGACAGTTTAAAACACGTTCCACACGCAGAATATTAGCATGTAGCATGGTTCGTTAGGACGATGGAGGTTGTTTATGAATAGACCCGAAACGAGCTAATATAATATTAATCCCTCAAAATATATATATATAGCAGCTGACTTTTTTTACATGAACGTTCAACAGTCTTTGAACAAAGATGTTTATAAGTTGCACGTACGTTTTCGTTTATCAGTATCCAAAGTTATTATTATCTTTTCACAAACAAATACAATTTACTGAAATGTGACTAATACACAGTCAAGTACAGTTTAACAAAGACAATGCTTTGCCAAGCATTCATTTTTTCTTCAAACAATGCAATGAAAAACAATCGTGTTCACTGGACTGTAAAATCCTACGTTATGAGCTTTCAGTTACAATAAAAAATAATTGCGTTTCGCTACGATAAAACTGTAGTTCTATTTTCTATTATAAAGGAAAATAATATTCAACGTTTCACGTGGGCTTTAAATTTCATTGGTTTTATGTTCTCATTTATCAAAATTTATTATGCAATGTTGAAGCAAATTGAAAATCGATAGCTGAAGGTTTTGTTTCGGTAGATTCGGACACAATTTCTTGTTGAAAAGAATGAGAAATACGATGCAAATAAGTTTTTGTTAAAGGAGCACCTTGAATAGCGGAAAATAAGGTTTTTAAAATCTTATATCACGATTTTCACCTAGTTTTTTTTTGTTTAAGACACTATGTTAGCAAAGATTATTTGTAATTTATTGTTCTTTCGATTGGTATCATAACAATACAGGGTTTTGATTTTTGCCGATTTTGTTAGTTCGATTTTCAGACAAACCAAGCAATTTACGTAAAATCTGTGAATGCAGTATTATTAAACATCAATAATCAAAATGTTTCCTTTCAGCAAAACATCCTATCTCTAATATTTAAGGTACTTCCCGTTCATGTCGCAAATATTTGAGACACCCAGTATATTGTGGTTTTAGAATACAGCCAGAAAAAATTGTATAAAATTATGTGTACAGTAGCCTTAATAAATTGTGCACATAAAGTAAACCTACATTTTCCATACGTAAAGTATTGGATAGCTGAAGTTTGTTCAGCATACTAAGAGGCCTATGTTGTTATCAGATTTATGTGGATTGGAAAGTGGCCTATCTCAGTTTGAATGGATTTGATTCGGTTCTTGATAGATATTAGCTTAAATTAAAAACAACATTGACCTAAGCATGTAGCAGCGAAATTCGACATCCCACGATATTTTGTCGTTACAATTTTTTGTAATAAATGTTTTATTAGTGAATGGTAGCTTAAATAAATTAATCTGAAAAGTTCAATTGTGTGAACCGGCCTGCTTTTCGTCGCTGACCCACTTTCAAAGCTGTATTTAACACTTGTTTAATTATTGATGTTTGACAAACTTAACACGATTCGGCGTGAGGCTTGAATTTCAAATGGGGGTACTTAGTTGTGGTTACATTTTACATTAACGAAAATCTAATGCTCGAAATCAGTTCACAAATAACGAATTTAAGAGTGCACAAAATAATCTATATATATAAAAATGAATTGCTGTTCGTTAGTCTCGCTAAAACTCGAGAACGACTGAACCGATTCGGCTAATTTTAGTCTTAAAATATTCGTGGAAGTTCAGGGAAGGTTTAAAAGGCGAGAAAATATCGAATAATTTCTGGGAAAACCCTAAAAACAGCCCTTTTCTATTTCCCATACAAACGTTTTCTAAATAATATGTAGAGTCAATTTGAACTTTATTGCTATTCAATAAAGTTCATATTAAATTATAATCACTCACTGTTGTCTAAGCAATTTAGGCGAGTCAATTTGCAATTTGACAATTGACAACCAACTAATATGTCAATAATTCTGTCGCACTTCAGAATACAGAGATTTATGGCTTAAAGCTACACCAAAAAAAATGATATTTTCAATTTTAAAGACGATTTTAAAGCAACGCCATCTATGAGAATTATATCGAATTACGTCTAGAAGCACTTTTTCGATATAAATAATTTGATTGATTTGATAATCCCTCAAAATATATATATATAGCAGCTGACTTTTTTTACATGAACGTTCAACAGTCTTTGAACAAAGATGTTTATAAGTTGCACGTACGTTTTCGTTTATCAGTATCCAAAGTTATTATTATCTTTTCACAAACAAATACAATTTACTGAAATGTGACTAATACACAGTCAAGTACAGTTTAACAAAGACAATGCTTTGCCAAGCATTCATTTTTTCTTCAAACAATGCAATGAAAAACAATCGTGTTCACTGGACTGTAAAATCCTACGTTATGAGCTTTCAGTTACAATAAAAAATAATTGCGTTTCGCTACGATAAAACTGTAGTTCTATTTTCTATTATAAAGGAAAATAATATTCAACGTTTCACGTGGGCTTTAAATTTCATTGGTTTTATGTTCTCATTTATCAAAATTTATTATGCAATGTTGAAGCAAATTGAAAATCGATAGCTGAAGGTTTTGTTTCGGTAGATTCGGACACAATTTCTTGTTGAAAAGAATGAGAAATACGATGCAAATAAGTTTTTGTTAAAGGAGCACCTTGAATAGCGGAAAATAAGGTTTTTAAAATCTTATATCACGATTTTCACCTAGTTTTTTTTTGTTTAAGACACTATGTTAGCAAAGATTATTTGTAATTTATTGTTCTTTCGATTGGTATCATAACAATACAGGGTTTTGATTTTTGCCGATTTTGTTAGTTCGATTTTCAGACAAACCAAGCAATTTACGTAAAATCTGTGAATGCAGTATTATTAAACATCAATAATCAAAATGTTTCCTTTCAGCAAAACATCCTATCTCTAATATTTAAGGTACTTCCCGTTCATGTCGCAAATATTTGAGACACCCAGTATATTGTGGTTTTAGAATACAGCCAGAAAAAATTGTATAAAATTATGTGTACAGTAGCCTTAATAAATTGTGCACATAAAGTAAACCTACATTTTCCATACGTAAAGTATTGGATAGCTGAAGTTTGTTCAGCATACTAAGAGGCCTATGTTGTTATCAGATTTATGTGGATTGGAAAGTGGCCTATCTCAGTTTGAATGGATTTGATTCGGTTCTTGATAGATATTAGCTTAAATTAAAAACAACATTGACCTAAGCATGTAGCAGCGAAATTCGACATCCCACGATATTTTGTCGTTACAATTTTTTGTAATAAATGTTTTATTAGTGAATGGTAGCTTAAATAAATTAATCTGAAAAGTTCAATTGTGTGAACCGGCCTGCTTTTCGTCGCTGACCCACTTTCAAAGCTGTATTTAACACTTGTTTAATTATTGATGTTTGACAAACTTAACACGATTCGGCGTGAGGCTTGAATTTCAAATGGGGGTACTTAGTTGTGGTTACATTTTACATTAACGAAAATCTAATGCTCGAAATCAGTTCACAAATAACGAATTTAAGAGTGCACAAAATAATCTATATATATAAAAATGAATTGCTGTTCGTTAGTCTCGCTAAAACTCGAGAACGACTGAACCGATTCGGCTAATTTTAGTCTTAAAATATTCGTGGAAGTTCAGGGAAGGTTTAAAAGGCGAGAAAATATCGAATAATTTCTGGGAAAACCCTAAAAACAGCCCTTTTCTATTTCCCATACAAACGTTTTCTAAATAATATGTAGAGTCAATTTGAACTTTATTGCTATTCAATAAAGTTCATATTAAATTATAATCACTCACTGTTGTCTAAGCAATTTAGGCGAGTCAATTTGCAATTTGACAATTGACAACCAACTAATATGTCAATAATTCTGTCGCACTTCAGAATACAGAGATTTATGGCTTAAAGCTACACCAAAAAAAATGATATTTTCAATTTTAAAGACGATTTTAAAGCAACGCCATCTATGAGAATTATATCGAATTACGTCTAGAAGCACTTTTTCGATATAAATAATTTGATTATGTCATTGCATTGTGGGCGACGTGGTGTTTTTCGATTGTAATAGATGGCGTTAGGCATTTCGTTCTTAAAAATTGTATAGTTAATTCGTTTCAGAGATTAGCAAGACAAATAAATAAATGTATTTATTAAACTTAAGTGGGATGTAGGAACTGGCTAATTTTTATACTCACACATAGCCCTTTTATATAAAAAACTCGAAAAAGTTCAAATGTGGATGTGTTATAATATAAGAGCTCGGACCAGCGGTAATACAAGTACACAAGAATACTCCGTTCTCTTTCTAAATCTTGGCGAGGAGAGAGGTGGACAGGTGGTTCTTCTGAGTCTGTCGGTAGAGTTGTATCCAGCTTAAACTCACTGTGTGTACTTTTTTTTAAACGCTAGAAATCGTGGCGCTGCGCTTGGGATATGTGGTACTTAAACCGCACTAAAAGCTCCAATCGCTCACACTCAGCGTTTGAATCCTGGCTGAACCAGACCCTAGCACGGGGTAATGCGGGACGGCACGACGCATTATTCACTACGGTATAAATTTTCCTTCGCGCCGCCCCCGAACACCGAACCGGCAGCCACCGGCTCTCAGGGTCAGCGGGCTTTCCGAAGCCCGCCAAGAAATATGGGACCGCGTCTCACACTCCCACGGGATACCCTGCTGGGTCATACCCGTGTGGATCGGAGAGTGCGGTCTTCCAACCCACGGTTGTCTTAACGCAAGGTGCGTGCTAAGCGAGACACGACACCTTCTTGGAACCCCGCACGCTGGGTAGCGTTGAGAACCCGAATCTCTTAGGGAGGCAAATTCCGAGCGAAATTGCAGTTCCAGCACCCTGATCGATGACGGCGGATTCCTGCGTGGAGAAAAGAACTCAGTTTCACACGCCCTGCCGCTCTCTTCCGAGATGTGGACTCGCAGAAGTCGAGCCGGTCGAGGTACTTAAGCACCCCGACTCCGATCCAAATAACTCCAACTATAATGTAGGCATCGACCGGTGGCGACGCCCCAGACCCGTGGAACCATAGGGCCTGGGGTTTATTTAGCGCCACATCGAGGCCCAACCTCCAAATTATACCACACTGCTGTGGCAAGACGTGCTCTCTCTGTAGTCATCCCCCTGGGCTACAACCAACGTGTCGTCTGCGTAACAAATAACGTTAAGTTCCGAGAGGAGAGTGCCTCTCAGTACTTAGTCGTACCCGATATTCCAGAGGAGAGGTCGCGAACCTTCCCATATGGAACACCGCGGACGACTTGAAACCGGTGCAAGGTCCCACCGTACCTGGCACTATGTGTAATACAACATCAGCAGAATTCTTGGATGTGCGAGCAGGCATTTTGACGCCCAAAAGTGATAAGGATGTAACAACGAATGCATTCTCTCCGAAATTGAGAGGAATGAAGTGCACTTCACCTATACATAAACACTGCCGGTATGCAAGATGACACATTATTCTGTGAAATTTCTGAACTCTCTATCAGCAAGTGTACTTCCAGTGCATACCATCAAGCTGAACGTCGGTGTCCCAATTATGCTTCTTCTGAACCTATCTCCGAAGTTGTGTAACTGCTGCCTTAAAGTCATCTGAACAGGCACACCATTGAGGCGGAAATTCTTTCGGGTTGAGCCTTTCACGACGGGAAACGCGTCGCCTTTCTTCGCATAATCCCGTGCTGGGTGCTGTCTTCAGCCGGGGCTAGGGCCCTGAGTGTAAGCGGTTGGAGGTTTTAGTGCGGTTCCACTTCCACATATTCTTCAACTAAAAAAAAATGGGATGAGGCATCGGCGAGGCTGTATTTATATCATGCATTCTTCTCATCTAGATACTAATATTATAAAGAGTTTGTTTGTTTGAACGCGCTAATCTCAGGATCTACGTGTCCGATTTCAAAAATTCTTTCACTGTTGGAAAGTCCATTTATCGAGGAAGGTTATAAGCTATATTTTATTTAAAAAAAAATTGGGATCCGTATGAAAATATCGAATATATAACACAAGGCGAATAATCGAAAACCTATTTATGCGTACGCTGCAAAAACTACTGACAATAGAACAAAATGATGTACTACGGGTGTTTAGGTCTTTGTAAGACCAACAAAAAAGTCCGCGAGAGCATATATCTAACTATCATAGTTTAGTCACAATAACCACTTTTATGTTTAGCAAAATAATATTTCGTCCCAAGTTTGAATTTAACATTAAATGAGGATCGTTATATTAACCCTTATCCAAATTAAGTATTATGTTATCAAGAGTATTAATGTAGAAGTAAATAAGTTTTTGTTTTATTCCAATCGGACTTTTCGTTTAGAAGTTATTACGAGTATAAAAACGCAATGAATATGTGGGTGCAACAGCGAGCCACGAAAATAATAACTCGACGGCGTTGCGAGTACTGTTCGAACCCCTTTCTAACGCAGACGAAGTTGCGCGGGTCAGCTAGTATGATAATAAAAAGTGATAATTAAATTACAACACTTATCTTAATTATTCTTAATATGTTAAAATACTATTATATTTTAATTTCGTATAGCTTGAACTATTATACCAAGTTGTAATTAGACATAGACAAACTTTATTTATTAAAATCTAACTGAGAACTAACTTCACTTTAAAAGCCAACAAAAAATATTGGATACCAAAATGCTTATCTTTCTAACTTTTCCCGGAATTCGTGTTTCAGTTATAAAGTTCCATTTATGGAAATTTCATCGAAAATTATAGATATTTTGCAAATACTTCAGAAAATCAAATTAAAAGAGCAAACTTGTAATATTTTATTAACATTTACTCCGGACGTGATCTTGAACGTAAACGGAAATTTTGTTTTATCATTTTTATGTCATCGTCTAAACGTGTTTGAGTTATAAGATTGAGCATCAATTACGTTCGAGTACCTTATCTTTACAGAACAACTTGAAAGAACGTTCTTTCATGAACAGAGTTGGATCATATTGTATTCTCAAACACATTGCTTCTACTCATGAGCCGTAAACATCTTGCTAGTCTTTTTTGAGTTTTTCGATTACTAATATTTCAGGTAATCTCCAATATTCTGTCCCAATAATAAATATTGGAGATTTATTGGGAAGTACCTGAAATATTGGAAATTTAAGGTACTTCCCGTTCATGTCGCATAGTTTTGGGACACCCTGTATACATACATAAAATGTACAGATTCTACTAATAAATAACTGAATGAATATTTAGTAAATAAATAACTTAGGGACGCTTACAATACTAGATGAATTTTGAAAGTCGAAAATTCATATTTATTTATATTGCACCATGTAAGTTTTTAGTTAATTACAAGGCATCAAACTATAAAGAGTTGGCAGCGGTTAACTAAGAAACAAGATTAACTCGATCTCGTTCTTTAATTTTAAATTACGTCAACAGCTCCTGTATGTAGCTTCGTTTTTTTTATTGCAAGATAGACAAACGAGCCTACGGCCCACCTGATATTTAGCGGTCACAGTCGCTCATGAACCTCTGCAATGCCAGGACAAAGAGGGGCCGTTATCTATCACCTACCCATACAGGACTTTTCTTAAACCTCGGTTAAAGGGGGACATGTCATAGCGCTCCGGGAACACCGCGGACGGGAGTTCATTCCAAATCGGAATGGTACGGGGCAAAAATGATCTTCTGAACCGAACTGTGGAAGAGCGCAGTCTTCCAAGTGAAGGTGGTGAACCTTGCCCCTGCGGCGAGTGGTGCGATGGTAAAAAGGAGATGAAGGAATCATCTCAAAGAGTTCCTCGGAGCATTTCCCATGGACCAGACTATATAGAATGCACAGAGAGCTGCAATGTCTCGTTTGAACGTGCTTGAAAGTTGAATAGGAATTATCAATTAGGAAGATTGTGAATTTAACCTAAATCTCTAGTGCTCACACGTCAGATAAGTAACTATGAAGAAAAACAGTGTCAAACTATTCTATTAATAATTGACCAGAGCAAAATAACACAATGCTTGTGAGAGTTAATGCTGCTTTATTGCAGACTAATTGAATTGTGTAATAAAAATAGAATCATTCAACAATTTTCATCAAGGGCAAAAAAGTGGTTTTTAATCCCGGTTAATGTTATAGTACTTTGTTAGTCAAAGCGTATTAATCAGTCGTTAATGTCAAAGGAATATCTTTAAAGTTTGTGTCAGTATTTGTTTTGCAACTACCCTTACCAACTTAAATATGAACAAACAACCCATCAACGTCCTTTGGGAATGCAGTATACTTAATGAATATGTTATTAGTGTTGTTGTTTGACTCGTTACAACATACAAATCTTGAGCTTGAAAGAACATTTCGGCATCCCAAATCTACCTATGTAATGTTAGACCGTAATTGTAATATTTTTTGTTAACACCCGTTCAATGCTGGTGAGATAAACAAAGAATAAATTAGAAAATAAATTGATTCCTTTTAATTAAATATTGTATTCAGATGCAAATAAATTAAAATTACACTATTAGCGACTACTTGAGTAAAAAGTTCTACGCTTCCGAACGTCGCTGGCGTAGGTAAGCATACAAATTTCTAAGAGTTTAAAGTACTTCAAGCCAGCACTCTTGCAACTTAGTTCAATATTTATTCTACTTTACCAAACTTTAAACTTTATTTTCAGCTCTGTTAAATTTGTGTTCTGCCAAGTGTTTATTAATTGCACTTGTACAAGTTTAATAAGGTTTAAACGATAAATATGCATACATATTATCCAATAATACACCTATTATAATTATTGTTTTCTTCAAATGATTAGTAAAGAATAACGTTAGTTTCGTGAATAAATCTGTCGCTTGTCCTAATTAAATTGTACGGAAAATCTGCCTTTGACATTGATAGGCAGGATAATAATATGCAAATGAAAACATAATGATTACGTAATCACAGTAGAGAGCTTAATTGTTTTTGACACAAACATTACAATTAGATCTCTGGTTTTATGAGTGTTTATCAAGGCTAAAATCACTGCTAAATTATAGCTATATTGTCCAAAATTAAATATAATTTCTTCGCGGCATCAGAGACAATCAAAAGAACCAAGGACTTTACCGAGGAGAGCACTTTCTTTGACGTTATTTTAACTGATTTCCACCAAAAGTTCATAATAGGTATGAAAGATTGGATGGTAGTCTTCTGTTCGTACAGGTTTGCAGGCTTTACAATAAGCCAACGAAAACACTTTCAAGGCATTGTGTTAGGTACTCAAGTCCAAATTTCATATTAAGACTATATTTCACTGTTGATCTAGTGCCTTTTGAAAAAGTGGTAGAATAGTTTCTTCATAGATTTAAAAATTCTTCAATCACAACTGTCTACTAGAATGATAAATAGTTTTGGTGCCGGTTGATAATCCTTATAAATAAGATCTTTTAGAAATACGTTTGTTTTTGTAATGACAGTGTTAACAAGTCACTATTTTATAAGTAAATATATGAATGTAAAACAATATTATGTAATTCACTACTTTCCACTAAAAAAATAAATAAATATAAGGCTGATGTATTCAAAAGAAATAATATAAATGTATAAAAATAAAGCAGTCTTGAAGAAAGTTGTGGTAAAAGGTGACTTATGGTTAAAATTAAATAATTTTGATATTCTCTATATTGGGGCTTGACCATCTAACTGTTACAAGTGTAAGCAATTAGAATCCATGTAAGCGGTCAATATTGGACCAGCATTAATGGAAATCAAACAGCATCTGTTTGAAGTGCTCTACAGTCCATCGATTGCGGTCGGTTCTATTTGTATTGCTAACATTCTAGTATTTGGTTAGAAAAATGCTGTACAAACGACCTTTTTGTTGTAGATTTACTTATTGTCTAGCTTTATTCCTATTATTGTAAATCGACTATAAAGATTAAAATTCGGACCATATTATACTTGTTTTTCTTCTAATCAATTTACTATTTCTATTTGAATTGGAAATAAGAAACAAAAAAATAATAAAAAAACCATTACGGTAAGAAATAAGAACCACTGTACCGCCCTTTCCGTGTAACTGAAATCGGTTCTGAAAGTAAATTGACCGCCTGTCAATCCTGGTTAATTAATGATGGAACCACGACTCAAGTGCACTACAATACCGCTCCGAAATGATGGTTGATGAAACACTTACTGGTTTGAAGCGCAATTTGCATGACTCCAATTTGCGTTTAATCATGCGTGACATGACTGAGCTACTCTTGTACAGTCGACCTTAAAAGTCCATGCTCACCATAAAGGCCAAATTTGCGCGCACTTTAACTGGGGAACGTACATACGAATCACACACATTTGTAGTATACACCTGCACATACATAATAACGCATACTTCACCTTAAATACGTGATGTCCTACTGAACGAACGAAAGAGAAAACTAAACGTTTATTATTAGTTGTTTTAGAAGCAAAGTAAACATTCAATACTACAACGTAATTACACCGTGGACCTACCGATCGCATGCTGGAATAGATAATAGCTATAAACGTGGTGAGAGTCATTGGTTCAAATCTTAGTAAATAATATAATCGTTAAAAAAGCACTTTTTAAAATTTTATTAGTTAGCTAACTTTATTTCATTAAACTATTGTTCTAAAAACATTTTAGCTTATCGGTTGAAATAAAATAATGTTATATACAAAAACTTTTTTAATATCAATTATGAATTTACGAAACATTAAAACAATAAATTAATTCAAAAATAATTACAATTTATTTAATATCAATTACAACTAAAGAAATTATATTATGTTTAAAAGTTAATCGACATTACAGCTTAATACTTCGTTTTCTGAAAGAAAAAAGAAAATTTGAAGTTATTATATCGAATAAAAATTTAAATCTACATTTACGTATTAACTACACTAGATCTCCATATTCATTGATTCGCTTATTTTTTTACATTATATTTAAAAAAAAAACAACTACACTAGATATTATTACTAATACAATTTTAGAAAACGTATTTTCTTCCTTAATTGGTCTCCCATAATGTCCCATAACACGCATCCATTTTATATATTACCAGTGAATCGTGAATTATTTCATGTTTGTTGTTTTACACATTCCATAAATTAGCTATCTACACTTTATCTTCACTTTCCACTGACAGGATTTCACTAAAACACAATTTATATATGAACACGTTGAATTGTGACTTACTTGATTGATACAAACAATATTCTACACCAAAACTTACTTTCGTCATATTAATAAAACCTTTATATGCCAGGTTTGTTCTAATTTTTATAATATTGTTTGTTCATCATCATGAGAGTATGTAAATTGACACAGATCTGCGCAAATTTCTCACTTCGGATTGCATAATATCAATTGAAAACGTAGGATTAGAGACCAAATCGGTAAATCAACAGGACGACAAAAAATAATCCGGGCTGTAATTGACGTGCTCGTTAAAAGTATCAGAAACGACCTAAAAAAAGTTAGATTTGTGCACGTACGAATATGGAAAAAAATCAACGTTCAATCTGCTACTAGTAGAGGTAGTCACGTTTTGGAAAACGTGAAAAATAAGTTGAAAATACGTTTTTCCACCACACGTGTGTTACCAATACGAATTAAAAACTTTTTTCGACTCACTCCAGAAAAAAATAATAGAATTGACACAATACGAGGGAAATAATAACGATATGTCTGTGTTACTTCCTTTTGTGACACCGACGAAATTGTCGACTCAACTGGACTACTACAAAGACATTGCAAATTAGAGGTTGGTTTTACATAGCACATTTCACACAGTATTCTGTGGACTCAGAATAAACATTTTTCAACTACGGATAAATTGAGTTTATTTCCATTAAGTTTCTACTTTGGTAAAATGTTCTGAAAAGAGCATACAATAATACGATTACTGCAAGCTCAAAGGCTAGCTTTACTGGAAATGCCAAAGGGAATGCAATCACTTAACCTGTATAACGTTCAATAGAGAACCAGTTCTGTGGAATAATTAAACTCTAACTACTGAACATACTACGAAATACTAGGTAATGTATGGTATTATAAATTAGTGAAACTTGATATTTGTACATATTTATAGTTAGTTATACCTACAGTGTTCGTTTTATAATATGAATTACCTATAAGTAAATATTTAATTTACGTATAATTTGAAAAATACCAAGGAAAATAAGTCAATTATGCGAATGTCCATTCATAACAATTCCACAAGTCAAATATAGGTTTTGTCGGCACTCCCAACAGCCCACGTTCTATGAGTATGATATTCTCAATTCATCATGTTCTTTGATTCTACTAAAATTTTGATCAAATATTAATACAGTAGCTATTTGGTAATTTGCGTTATTACTATTGTTTGTTTTTTGTAGGTATAAACAAATTCTTCTCGAGTATTGTTAAATTTAATCGAAATTTTCTCAAACGCTTGTTAATTTGATTCCCAAAGGAACGATGACACGGTTCGAATATTTAGAAGCTTTCCTGATAATTCTCACAGCTTCCCTCTCCTGCAATTTTAAGGCGCTGTAGATTAATTCTGTCACGCGGGTTTTGAGTATCGTGAAGTGTATTCTAAATTCTAATGCTAATAAAAGTATAAATCGTTATTTCTTTGCAACGAGTTAATGGACAGGTTTTGAACTTTTTTCATAGATTATTTTTATCGTTCATCGGTATTATCATTCATCATTTTTCATTTTCATTCATTTCATTCATCATGTAAATTTATCTAAACAAATGTTGTAAAAAAATAACTACTTGATTTTCTATTAAGATCGTATTTATGCTGATCATACGCACTGTGTACCGACTATAATGAAATCAATCGTAGCCAAAGGCATTGCTTTCTCTAACTACAACCAATGTTCCAAGCAATATAGTCAGTTGGCATACGGCAATGTTTGCACCAACATAATAATATCGTCTCAGCCGACATTGTTCTATTATTGTTCATTAATTATTCCTGCTTGAGATAACAGGTAATGGAACTAAATTAATTTGGGAGTGTGTATTATTTTAAAGTTAAACATAATATTATGACCAACTTCGAAACAAAAATGGTTGGATCACGATGTAAATCGTCAAAAGTATAGTTTATGGGAATGATTTTATCCGCCTTTTGTTAAATGTGGTTTTCAAAACGGGCACGTGGAATAAATAGGATTATGGTTTTCAAAATAAGTCCAAATTGTTTAAGGAGTTGTCTGATCAGATAAAGCCCACATCGACATGTCGAGGAATCGAAGAGTACATGACTCAATACATAAGTATCCTTTGGTGTCATCAGTTTCTGGTTTTGGAGGTGGTAAAAGATGGACGTTTTAGCCGTTTTTGGCATTTTCTAACAAAGTGTAGTGGAACCCCCAAATACTACTAGTACTTTTGCATGTGCCTCTTTTTAAAAGTTGTGATTATTATCACTTGCTCACTTACTCTTACTAGCCAATGCTTTATCATATTCGGAGATTTGGAAAGTTAAGTCTCTATTGTCTGTTTATTTTTTGATACAATCAGCCAGTTCGACTTGAAGGCAAAATAATCACTTGGTAGTCTGCCAAGGATTTCATAAATCAGAAGAATCTCTGGCAATCTTGTATCCATTTTCAGTTCAACTCGTGCCATGTTCTTCAAATTCGAAATGCTATTTCTGATGTGGTTCATAGTATCTACCTAGCAGTCACAGAATTTAAGACATAGTTCGTAACTTGTCTTCACGCAGAAGCCCACTGGGGAGATGTTGCAGCTCGTCCCACACATCCTTTGCGCTTTTGTACCGCAATATTTGGTTCTAGTATTGTCTGTCATGTTTGCTGTTATGAATTTTAATACTGCTTTTAATCTACCTTTAACTTTTAACAGATTCTTCCTCCTTTTCTTCGTCCTTTGCTGTGATGATGTAGATAGGTATGACGGCTAGTTTCAACTCAGTCATAACAAACTGTTAGCTTGAAGTTGACCACCTAGTTGTAAAGTGGTTTTATGCAAGCTTAAAACAATGAACAATGGCTTACAATTACTTACAAGTTCAACTTCACGATCGCAGAAATTTTGCATATAGTCGAAGTTACGAGATTATACCGCTTTTGTTGCCCTTTTTGCTTGCTTTACTTTATACTTGTGTAGAAGATTATTTATTTTCAAAAGATGTTTATACACAATCATCACATTTAACTAAAAATTCAATAGGCACTCGCCCAGACCGACTCAGTAGTTCACAAACAAATGTATGGCTTATATGGTTATGATTTATATTATCTGTACAGTAGGTACAGAAACCAGAAGGAGATAAACCGTAGATTTAAAATTGAATTGCATCAAGTATTGTATTGTTTCTAACGGCTATTCACTGCTACTATCAGAGGATCACTGCCAAACCATATTGTTTTCTGAAATAATAGTAGGTATCTAACAACTTAACTTGTGCAAGCTGATAATTGCTTTACTTTAAATTGTTAAGCAGTGTTTCAAAATCGTTTTGTGTTGTTTTTAAACATTAGTCATTCGTCATTTTATCAATAATAACCGATGCTGAGTTCCCTAGCAATTGTCAAAAAAATCTAGGCTATATTTGACGAGGTCCTTGAATAATGACAGGTCTGTCGAACTCCAACCGTCATTAACGTTCACTGACATTTGGCCCATTAACACGTGCGGATCGATCCGACGGATCAATCCGAGGGATCCGTGATGCTTTTAAGCACCCACAGATTTATCCGCTGATAATCTGCGGACGGATCTGACGGATTTCTCTCTCGCGCTATACATATTTGCCGATCCGCGGATAAATTAGTGGGTGCTAAAAAGCGTCACGGATTTATCCGCGGATCATCTGTCAGTTTTCTCTCTCGGGTCTCTGCGATTTTGCTAGTTTTAACCACACTTTTAACGAAATAATGGAATATAAAAAATCGCCACTCAGTGGTTATGCTGCAATTTTTTTACAATCAGGCACGGAAGATATATTTTTTTTATTTTAGTAACAATTGTTTTATAATTAATTTACACTAACTATAAAATGAATTATTTTTTGTATCTACATGTTTAGTATTATTTTTAATAAAACATTTTATTTTGAAATGATTTTTTCATTAAGACACAGTATTCTAATATTATAAAGACAGATAATTATAAGTAAGTACTGCATTTTTTTCGTATAAGACGAGTTACAGAGAGTTAAATAAATACCCATGAGTGGGTTTACATATGTCGTGGATGTCTGGATGTCGTGGTGGCCAAGTGGCTGATGCGGTTCGCCTTCCGCACGGAAATATGAAAAAGATTAATGTGCAATTTTTCACAACACCTTTATTTCAATGAAATAACTGCTTAGCGTATATAAAAACTTCACACACCTGTTTATACCCGGCAACCACACACTTGTGCAATAGAGAAAGTAGGCAACCTTCACGTTTTTAATTCTGTGGAGTATATTCCTTAAACTAGACTAGGATATAGGATCTTAGCCTGGTACTTGATAATATATAATATAGAACCAATTCCATTTTTTTAAGTAGGTGTTTCAAACATTACAATATTAAACTCCATTTTGCTTCGCTCCGATAGTATTTTTACAAGGCTCAACCAAATGTCATACAATGTAAACACAAAATATTAAAGCTTTGATTCGGCCATTCAAATCCTTATTCTACAAAATCAATCTGATTAATCTGTATTATGCTCTCCACTGTTATTGTGTCCAAGTGATTGAGAAGTACTTTTATCTCGTGGTGAATAAAACAGAATGAGACCAGAGATCTTAAGTAAGGCGGATTTCCACGACTACGAACTAATCCCGCTTTTGAAATTGCAACAATGGTCGAATTACTTGCTCTTGAGCCACGATAATAAGTAGGACTGTAGTAAATGCACGCTTTAATGATAATAAATTAACCCAAATAAACAATTGCAATCCTTAGAATTTAGTAATCAATTTCAAGAATTATGATCATTACTATGTTTATCTACTTTATTACATATCTTGTTATGGTGGCTTCATAAGTGCACAGAATATAGTTTAGAAATAAAGATTTTAGATTTCTCTTCTCTTTTTTGCATAGGTGTATAATATCATATCATAGACATGCTAAATTTACTCCAAGTATTCTGACTTTTTACATAAATATCGTGAATGTCACAGAAAAAGTATTTATATTTCCGTCATCAATCACGTAGAGCCGGTACTGCAGTATCGGGTGTGGCACTTACGTTACGATACAAGCGGAACGTTAAGGACAAGTAGCTAATACTAATTTATCGGCTTTTAATAATTTATATTGAGTAGACAACATGACGAGTTGCTTATATCACGGCATTATATTTACTTCCACAGATTTCTGAAGATTATTACAAATATGACTAGAATTAAAATTAATAATAAACGATTAAAATTGTTTTTACTCTTAGGGTGCGTACTCAAAGGCTGAAAACAGAATCCAATGACTGAGACTTTGCTGTCCGCCCATTCGAAAAACGGTGTAATTTCTTTTGCTGCTATAACAGCAATAACTAAAAATTAAGTACATAATCAAGTCAAAGTCAAATCATTTATTTTAAAGTTGATGTGTGATTGTGCACAATGTAAATAACAATTACATGTTGAAGGTTAAGACAAAACTTAAAAATATTCTACCATCGGTTTGTTATAGTTACGCCTCCGTTTAAGGGGAATTTAGAGATGTATATCCCGTAGAACAAACTTGATCTTTTTTACTAAAATATAGTATTGACGAAATATAACTTCGTATTGAGTAGTTATCACGAGTATAAAATGTAATGAATACACCCACCGCGGGCCACGCAAAAAACATCGCGACAGCATAGCGAGTGCTGTTTAAACCCCTTTGTGACGCAGACGAAGTTGCACTAGTCATAAATAAAAATGGTGCAAATTAAAGCTGCATTAGTAAACATCCCTCGAACTATGAATATTATAAACACGCATGCATTGTAAAAAAATACATAAATACAGATTTCGAAAATCATTAAACGTAATGTTAGTACTAAGTCCGGTAAACTATGTAACGTTCCTAGGTTATCAGTTTATTATTTACTGATAAGCTCGTACTACGTTGAAACCCTGCAAAAATTATTACTGAGATACAAAAACTAATTACGAAGGTAATATGACTTGAATCCGAACAGATCAATATGGCGCGCACGGATTTTATGTTGGCGTGTCTGAAACCCATAAAACTGCGAAGCTGGAATACGCCGCCGGAATTACTTAACCTAGTCCCAGTGAAATACAAAATCACTTTCCAGTAACAATGAAACAATTTTAAAATTTATATTATTTATTATGGTTCTTGCACATAAACTACTTTTTAACAATGTCAATATTAGTAAAATTATCAAAGTTTAATCCGGCACTATCCTTAAGTAACTTGTTCTAAACTATGAGAAAATGTTGAAGAACTGAGTATAAACCTTATAAATGATAAGTTCAAAAGTTTAAGTTACTAAGGAGTAGTAAAAATAAGTCATTACAAATAATCTGTTCTGTTATTCTGGTATCCAAAAGATCCATTTCGTATATACACTTTGCAGCTTCTGTTTTACTTTGCAAAAATTCTTGGAGCACATTTCTAAGTAAATAATGAAATTTCTATTCTTTTGCACCCGACTGCTAAAAGCATTGAAAGTGAAGTGGGGTCAATCGAAATTGAATAAGACTGCCTTCCTGCGGAGTACTAACATGAATCATCTCAATATTGAAGTTAACAAAACAGAATTTATTTTATATCTTGTCCTACAAATTTTCGGTTTATATTTGTTAGTTCTATTAATAAAGGTGAAGTTTGGGGAAGGCCTTGGACAAAAGGAGTCAGTGGCAGTGGACTTTATAGACTGATGAGTAAAGTCAAAATTTTAGAAATTTAGTACAGTTTTGAAACAAAACCTACACTTACAGACAAGTTTTTGAACGTTTCGAACGTGATGAAGTTCAATCATATTTCAATTATTTTCACAGGTCGCAGCAGCGTCGGATATAGTGGTTCCTTCACAAATCGCATCGTTACATTCAATATGCAGCGGTAAGTAGTAATAGACTGATTAATTTAATTTATAATGTAATTTAATAACGCATCATAATTGACTAACCTAGATTATATTGTACGGATATAGCAGTAGTAACAATTATCTATGTAACAATAAGCTTCTTCTTGCGTTCATTGAATAACAAATAAACAGTACACCGCTATGACTGATCGAACTAACAATGACAATACTCTACTGCAAAACATTTAATTTATAAAAATGACTCTTAAACTTCGTAAACTTTAATTAACTAAGCTCTAGAAACGGAACACGATCAAATAACTCCTTGAAGAATAATTTGGGAACCGTCATCAAAAACTTTTAAAACAAACCTCATCGAGTAAGAGGCAAACGATTCAAAAAATAATGAAAATATATCTAGTGTTTTAAAATATCCTTGTTAAAATGGATTGGTAAAACTGATATATTATGTAATCGATTCGATGTCCGGTCAGTATTTAATCAGTTTATTATTTTTAACGATAACATCGTTTTTCTATTCTTTAAAACATACTCTCTAACATTTATGGTACATTACGTTTTACTTTTTGATTTAAATATTATAATAACTCATTAAGTTATTACCAAAAATGTATAAAATAAATCCACGTCCACGAGCTGACAAAAATACGTCGCTGACAAACAAAAACGTGTTTTGTAGAATTCTGATTATTATATGTGTTTGTTCTACTGGAATATCCTGGCGTTTGCAAACCTTGTGGTCACTGAATCGGAATGAACACATCCTATTTCGGAAGAGAGGTTTTCCGTTTATGTCGACATGTCCTGCCCACGTTGCGGTTGGTCATTTTAGTTGCAAATTAAGCTTTCATCTAATTTGTTCTTACTAAGCAAAGAATATTATCTTTTTGGTGTTATATATAACCACTTCTGTAGAGTGTTTTTAACACAAAAACGCTTGCTACTTAGATTTTTTTTGTTAACATTTCGTCATTTATTTGTTTTGTCAACAGCATAATGCAGCGTATGCAGCAGGTGAACTGGAAGGCTGTCCGTCGTGACGGTCATAATGTGTTCACCAAGCTCATCAGGACGAAAGATCCGTCGGAGGCAGAGGGCGGACAAGAACTCGCCGTGCCTGGGAGGCAACGTTTATCGGTATGTATGTTTCTAAGACATATGTATGTAATCGCGGAATAGCTGTACGAAAATATTATTATATACAATAGCTGCTGCCCACGACCTCGTCTGCGTGAATGCTATGTACAGCAACAAAATACCAATGATTACATATTTTAAAATAACATTCATTCACCCGTATCTACTTTACATTTAATTTCTACACCTATACCGAGATTACCGAGAGCTAGTGGCAAATTTTAGCAGGTATTCGAGGCAATCTTTAATAAAAGAAAGCACTTATGACTTGATCCGTCTGGTTGAACCTGATCTTCTTTTCAAACCACAAAAGCAGGTACGCTTATAGCCAGCCGCGTTTTTACCATTCTATGGAGTCCGTATGACATTACCTAGGACTGCATCAAACATTTTTGTCTTTATTAGAAGATCCATAAGGCACTACAACTTCAGGTGGAATACGCGAGTGATTAATTCGTGCCTGCCTTACGAAGCCTGTCCTGCAAGGAATTGAGCTGTATTGATATAGGCCACTTTGAGATGTTAGTGGTGATAAGAGGTTCGAATGACCATGCTTGTATCGCGAACCTCCTGTTAAAGTGGAACGGGTAATAACTATCCTTCCTACATTTTCACCAATTGCATTATTCTTCATGGAATCTCTGTGATGGACGTAGTTCTCAGCTGTCAACTTTCTTTAGTTGGACCCTATAAATACCAAACGTTCTGTCTCAATTTTGGTGTACATGTCTACCAGAAACTGACTAAACAAAGTACAATAATGATGGAGATTGTTTACTTTTAGCTGGATCAAGAAGTGTAGAAAGCTGTAGAACTGCCTGGCGGAAGTTTTTTTATTATAATTTCAGGAGCCTGTTTGGGGTTCTAAATTATAGTGGGTGAAATAGTAGCCACCCTCTCCACGACAGAATATGAAAGCAAATTGAAGAGAATCGTGCACAGTAAATTTATAAATATAGGGTACAACTATGTTCGTCGCGGTTTTAATTGCAGTGTTTCATAGACTCAACATGTTGGAACATTCTGCTTCCATTCAATGAAGCGGTCGCAAGAAAAGAAACAAAGTCGTTTTCTAATTGTCACTTCTCGTCGCGTCATGTCTTCCTCTTTTATGAGTTTCTCAGACACTATACCACACTGGAAGCCAATCGTTAAAATTTCACGTTACTATTTCAAGAACTTTAAGAAACGAACTCTAAACTTTTCCTTTAAAACAATAATTTTCTGCAAAGTTAACGTCAGAACGATCACAACTGTTCTGCAACTATGGAACATGATCGAGAAAGTCGGACAGTTTGCGCTTAGTTCGAAGTTCTAAAGATAATTCTATCTAAGGTTTTTATTGAATTTAGTTTTCATAACATGATAAAAATTTCTTATTTTAATAAATATTAAAGAAGTTTGAGATTCGTTCATATTGTGCCGTGACCTCAATATATATTTCAAAAGACAAAAGTCGAAAAATCTTTAATGAAAGGTTGTTTAATTGGAATTTAACTAGTTTAATTTGTATACATTCAGAATGCTTACATTTTGGTGGTAAATTGAATATTTCTACAATATTGCCTGGCAATTCTTTACTTGATATGATTTCGATATTTGATCGTTAATTTACTTGATGTCCGCTACAAACCATTACAGAGTGATTCAATTAATGATTGATCGACAAAATATGCTATTGAAAATAGATACAATGTATAGAGAATATTAATTCGTGTCTATATAATGATTGTAACCCTTTCTATAATGTAAATTAAATTCGGTGACCGTTAGTAATTCTCTTAATTGATATACGAGTACATTCATCCATTCTTCTATGTTGCCCAATTAACAACAATCGAGGATAGAGTAATAGTATTTTTTTCATGGACAATGCGATCCTTTCAGCCCGTTCCGTCTCTTTGTGTGAAATAAATAATCGTGAGTAGAATCGGATTGGTATTTACAGTTCAATGGGTAAGTTCATTTCTCTCGAACCGTGAACATTAATTTTCTTCGAACTAATACGATATTATTCCTTATGGAGCTTCTTTTATATTGCTTATATATGACTTAACATTTTATAAAAATCACCGCTAATTTCGCAAACTTACTGTAAGTGTAGAGATGAATCGAATAATTCCTGAAATACAATTTAATGTTGCCCATTCTGTTTGATGTGGCTAAAGCTTTCTGAACCCATATACAGGATAGCCTAATACGTCTAACAAGCGATGATATCAATCCAGTGAAGATACCTAGTTTTGGTATACCTGTTTATATCTGGCAACCCATAGTTCGTCCAGGTAAATGATAGGCAACCCTACGTAGGCATATTCTATATGTTTTATACTTTACGTTCAATATAAAATTATCTTATTATCATCATGTTGCAATAATAAAAAAAAAATATTAAAAATATTCGGTAGGCAACCTATTATGAATATATTTTCTAATATACGAAGTTTGATATAAAATAAGTTTTATTCTATTATCAACCCGGTGAAGGTCGATGTAGGGCCGGATCTTCTACTATTAAGACATGAGATAGGTACACTTGCGACACGAGTCTCAACTCTCAGGTCAAATTATTTGATTATTCCAACATTGAAGTGTTTCAATACGTGATAGGTATATCTTTTTGATTTTCTTTTAGTTTTAGCAAAAATCGAACGACAAAATTTTCGTACACATTCTTTTAAAGCGATTGTCATTTAATGATATCATCTAAATCGCCTATCCTCCGCGAAAACACAAGGGATCATGAAACCATTTAAGGACAACAAAACGGAGGCTCAAAGTGAACGGATATAATTACTTTTACATTTAAAGCCTTAAAAGCCACTGTATAAATACGTTTCATTTAAATACCTTTTTCTGAATGTCATTCAAAGCTGCCTTCAAAGGGTCTATCGGAGAATTTGAACGGTAAAGATACATACTGAGCTATATAAGCTCCCGGCTAAAGACTTTGAAAACCTTTTTAATTGCAGGTGCTTAGCAAATTTTCTTTTTGTATGACAACAACAGCCCTTTGGACTGAAATAAACCAACTGATATTAGTATTATCCATTTATGTACAATGACACTTTTCTGATAGTTGTTTACACTTAAAACAAACATCATTAAAATATTACTTTAAGTTACTCATTGTTTATTGATAAACTATTCCGGATTAATTGACGCTTTGTGGCTGTACAATGAAGAGGATCATCATTGGATAAAGACAGGACGTCTGTGAGTGAAGGTTGGGTTTTTGAAGCTAATTGCGGCGCTATTGTCAGTTTATAGATGCCATTTTCGTTTGCAGACGGTTTTTTTATGTCGGAGTATTTCGCCTCCTTTCGTTTGGGTCACGGTCGAGGACGCGTCCCACGCCATTTTACGATCTTGGTACAACGTTCACAAAAGCACAGAATCCAATGAAATTGGTCTAACATCGATTAAATTGTTGGTGTCATCGCCTATTTGAGACAACATCGTAATACATTTTTATCAATTTTCTTTCTGTACGTCGGTTCTTTGGGGTTGTCGTCACTATGCGTCTCATTGAACTAGTAAACTCCAAAAGAACTGCGGTCTGGGTTGTATAAATAATTATTATCCACTGTGCTGTACTCCTCCTATCCTCTTAAACCTTTAAAACTGCGAATCGTACACTTCTATCTCCAGATCTAGCTTCTACATATTATTATGCTGTTTGAAGCTTCGGCTGGTGTGTAGATTGTTTAAAAGATTGTAGAGTTGATGGAATTTATCTTCCTGATATTAAAATAAGACGACTTGCAAGTTTGTATGATTTTATTGTAGGTTATATTTTTTGAATAGAAACTTAGAAATTAACTAGAATATTAATTTTTTTTTATTAAAACTATACGTGATATTTTCGATAAAAAATCCAATAAAAAAACCAACGTGTCGTGAAATGAAGTTTATATTGAACCTCGTGTTTAAATATCGAACAATGTGTGGTTCATTTGGATTTGTTTCAACTTTTCAAATTGGAATTCATGATTGGCGTCCACTGTTAACGAAGTTTGATCGAACAATTCGTGGCGCGTTGCGTCCTATATGAAAAGGGTAATAAATTATTTGCACCATACGTGTGTTTTGTTTATACTATTTACTCATTGGTTGCTGTATAGATTTTAGGACTTCAATAGTCAATACAACATTTTATTCACTTCAATTCAATTCAAGTGTTTTCCGCCCAATAAAGGTTAAATAAACAAGCAATGATATAAAGCGAACTTTATCGGTTTCTGTCTGTGTAGCTTCCGTATTATTACATGCGGTCAAAGTTAAACATAACATAAAGTTCGAAGCTGGTGATATTAAATTTCCAAGCAAACTGCAGCACTCTGGTCACGTTCACAAGACCGCGGTCAGGCTGCGGCGCTTACTTTGAAAATACCTATTTATGAACAGATGGAGCTTTTAAAATCGAAGAAGTATGTATGTAATACAAAGTTTGTAAATAACCATCGTATTCGAACTTATTCTTTTATCACCGTTTATAGCAGTTCGTTGCACACGTTCATAGTAATCTTTTGTGGTTGTTATAAGACCTTCTCGTGCAATGGAAATAGTGTTTGCAGTGTAAGGTGGAATTGTTCATTGGTTTTGTTTTGCTTGTCGATTAATAATTGATGATCGATCACGATTTGAGGGATGACAATATACAGGGTGTCCCAAAACTATGCGATATGAACGGGAAGTAAGTACCAATAGAGATAGGATGTTTTGCTGAAAGGAAACATAATTTTATTTTTGATGTTTAATAATACTACTAACAATCACGCATCCTTTACAAAATAAACCATGAACTGGGAAACAATTTCAAATTCAAACAATGACAATGAGACTGCAATATTATTCTTTGTCCACAGCGCTGTCTCACAACTTCGGATCTTACGTCCTTGGGCGTGGGTTCCTGTGTCGGCACCGGGATGTATCTCGTGGCTGGCATGGTTGCTCGCAAGTTTGCTGGCCCGGGCGTTATGATAAGCTTTATGATAGCAGCCCTGGCTAGCATCTTTTCGGGTGAGTGTTCAAAATAATTTTGAGAAAACATTTTTTTAATTTATTTGTACCAATTCTGATTTTCTTTTCAAAACGGACCGACGGAGGATTTGCTGTCATAAAATCTAGCTTTAACTTCCTACAGATTATACGGTACTTCTTTATCTACTTCATTAAATATTATTATAAGTTTTAAACAATAATTAAACATAAAAATGATTAGTGCGTTGTAAAATTTATATTTCAAAAAGTTCCAGAAACAAATTCCAGTGTTTAATATATACTCTAGCAGTATAAATATTGTGTTACTGAATTCGTTTTAACTTCCAGTTAAAAGTATCTACCAAAGTTAATGTTGTTAAGTGGTAAAAACCACAACGTTTCCGAGCCAGCAGACCGCAATTTAATTTCGTTATTATAAGCACTACCTACTCTCTCACAGGACTAAATATACAAAAGTTGAAAATCTCGCTTTTCCATGAACACTCTTTGTTAAAATAAGCTAAAATTAATGGAATACTCATATAACTGAATACTAATATTACTGAAAATTAAATTTATATTAGTACGATTTAGTGGTTTTGCAGCGTAGTCAAGCAATATCGAAATTTACTTCATAAGTATCTATTGAGTTAATACATAAACTATTACCACTATTACCACTATTTATATATTCATAAAAATTTAAGGTATAAAATGAACATTTTAAGCATCATTAATTTAATATTACTCGGGTCGTTACACAGTCTGTCGACACAAAAGAGAATAATACGTCATGAAATGTTCTACTTTGTTGAGCATTCATTGCTGTTGCCAAATTCCGCAGCAACAAGTCAGACAAATGAATAAATTGGGTTTTCAGCAACACAAAAGGATGCAATAAAGCAACACACATCCTCTGAAGTGTATTCGGTATAGATAAATATTTTCAAATTTAAGTCTAAATGTCTAACTTATAAAATTAATGATTTGGTAAACATTGACTTATTTGAAAATTATGAATTAAAGGCTAATAATATCAACAAATATTGACTGAAATCGAGATTGTAATTATAATGGGTTGCTTAAAATATTATTCCACAACCAATTTATATTTCTTAACGGATAATAGCATTTTTTTTTTCGATAGGTATACTTCCTCGTCTCGAGTGCACGTTTGCATGAAAGAAAATTGGATCTGCATATTTATGGATTCACTCCATTCCGAGTTTTATTCAAAGCCTGAAAAATGCTATCATTTTTAGAATTGAATATTGAGAGCGCGGAGAGCTAACGAAATAAGAGATTCCTTTGTGTTCTAGAGATGATACCTTCCACTTCTATTTTCGATGCATTATTTATTGAATACATCCGTTCCTATTGTGCACGCGTTCGAAATTGCTCTATCGTCATTTATTGCGAATAAAGTGCAAAAGCAGTAGCAATAAAGCCATAAAAAAAAGTTCTTTTGTTAAATCTATTTTCATGAACTGTTTTTATTGGTTAAGTAGCAATTTTAAAACTGCGTCATACAAAGCTTAGCTTTAGACAACGAAAAGTTTTATCAACATGCAAATGAAGACTGAGACGATATTAAGAAAGACAATGAAATGATCCGATCTAAAATATTGAGTAAAGACTAAAGAGGACTGGCCATATATATCATATTCATATATCATTTGTTTAAAAAAAAAATTAACAGGTGCGTGTTATGCTGAATTTGGCGTGCGCGTCCCGAACACTACCGGATCGGCTTATACCTATTCATACGTCACCGTTGGAGAGTTTATTGCCTTTGTCATCGGCTGGAATATGGTGCTTGAATATTTGGTAAGTACCATTAAAATCTTTACCAATTGCCACTTCCAAGTGGGAAAATGAAACAATGGTTTAAAAATATATTTATAAATCTGACAAGCCCCATTGATTATTGGCAAAATTGTACTGGTGAAACTGTTAAAATTAATATTAATATGCTAGTAATTATTCCAAATATTGTTATATTTAGAATTGTAGCACAGTATAAAAATATTTTCGAAGCGATACTAGAGAAATTCACTAATTGGCCACATAATGTTAACGTCGATCTGCAGCAGTGCGGTGTAGCCTTAAATCACTCGGACCCTACTTGAAATCAATTGGGTTTCAACCTCGCATCAATAGTGAAATGGTGACCGGTAAAAGCTATGTGGGCGCGAATGTTATTTGATAAAATATATGCAGAGGTGGGGCGTAATCGTTATATTTCGGGAACAAAAAACGAATCTTGTTTTTAAAGAATTAATATTAAAAGTATTTTTGTGAAAGAGATATTTATAATATTTTTTATAGATAGATTTTTTTTTATTTCGAAAGACAAGTTCATTTTGTAAAGGAGTGGAATACAAAGAGATGCCATAGATGAGAACCCGTAAGTGTCATATTTTTTGTGGAAATATGACGATATTCCCTTTCCACTGAAATATTTTCTCAAGTCGTCGCGTGATCGCCCTGTGCGATAAGTGGGTGTTGTTCGTAAAACAATTACAAAAATACACAAAATTATTATCTTGAGCCTTCTTAATACATTTTATTTAATGCGATACGCCGTTCGTTGAATAAATATTTTTTTCGCCCGAAATAACTTGAGGCATGAAGAGAAATGGGACTATTCTTTCTTTGAATTCCTATTTTTTGCGTCTCCGTAAATGATTGTATACGGAGGTGAGAGAAATTATTTAATCATTTATGAAATACACTAGGGATGTCATTTTGTATCTTTATGAAATATATGATTTAGTTGTAGAAGTTCGTGTATAGGTTCTATTATAGAATGAAAGAACACAATTATTGATCTTTGTGCCCAAAAGGCATTATAGAAATCTTAAATAGTGTTATTCATATTCGTACAGTAATTAGTTGTATTTTCTCTTGTTAATTAGAATTTCTAAAAGATTATAGCTAAAAGTCTGGTACTAATTTTATTGCAAAAAAAATATTTTCGTAAGATAGTTTAACTAACAAAATGGAATATTCTAGCGAACCAAATATAAATCCAACCATACAACTGGAGTATCTTCAAAAGAATTCTCACAATTTGAATTTATTTTAATACAACGCTACGAAATGTGGTAACAGGAGATGTCTGTTTTGTCCTTTGATGCAACTCTAATATAAAGATATCGAAGAACAAAGTAAGTTAACATCTTTCAATGCCATTTGAGATCTTTCCTCCGCTATCAAAGGACTTGTCCTTTGAGATTTCATTTCGAACGCTGATACAATAATATATTGAGATAAAATGGTATGTTTTTACTTAAATTGTAGTTCGTCTAGAATTGGTTATTTATTATCTTCATATTCATTTATTCACTTATTTTTTACATTCTATTTTAAAAAATACATTTACAAAAAAATAAATTTTAAAAATACAATATAAAAAACAGAGGGCCACTGCAGGCGGAGTCTACGACCCAAGCCATCAGTGGTCTGGGCTAAAGAGAGAGGAACCTCCTCACAATACGCGCCGTGTATTATTATGGACAAGACAATCCACCCTTTGATTACAATTCATGTGTAGAAGTAGTTTAACCGATTTAGAGATAATCGACGACTGACGTGTATTGCATCCACTAAAGATGTTGAATCAGAACTTAATATCTTGTTTGAAGTGTAACTTACGACAGAAAGCTACATATTCAGCATTATTGTAGCTTGCTGTCAGCCCGATTATTCTGAAGATCAATGAATCTGTGATTTATATAGGGATGAAATATTTATGCTTATAAAAATTTGTTTGTGAAAAATATATATTCAATATCTGGTTTTAATATGGGGATTTGATTATCATAATTTTCGAGTTTTATTGAATCAAATGACTGCTAAGTGATTCAAATGAAAGTTTATTACGCTACGAACGTTTTGATTATTATGTGACAGTGCCTTATAAACTCCATCTTTGTTTATTAGATCGGGACTAGTGCCTGTGCCAGAGCTCTGAGCGCCTGTTTCGACTCACTCTTCAATGGTTCGATCACCCGTCATCTTTCCTTAAATATGGGCACCATGTTTGGTAAGTTCTGTTTTTATTCATTTATTTTTCTTTTAATCAATTGAAAGTACTATTGAAGAAGTAAATTTGTATTTAATTTCAATTAGCATTTTAGTATTATGAACCAACCACTGCTACTCACACTGGCACAAAATATATTAATGACACAGGAATATAACTCAACATAATCATTTGTTTATATAATTCAACATTCGTTCATCAATACAACATTCAAATATCGCTTGATTAAACACAAAACAACTGAATGATATGAAATATCTATTCACACTTATGTAAAACTATCCACCCCGAAGCTTCTAGACCCAATCGAATTATCTTTGATTAGTATGATCCGCCTCATCCACTCTTGTTAGCTGCTGATTAAATCATAAACGTTTCGTTGTTATAACAGACAGATATGTCATCAATCTCATTCCTGGCGATCCTTAATGAATGGGTAACTGATTGATGATTTTGTCTGAAAGCATTATCACTGGAATAAAACGATGCATTTCACAATTGAGTGTTGTTAGTAACTCAAAATATAGTGTAAGCGAGGATTATGTATGCCAAGTAGGGAATCCAATTCCGGGGTACTTTTGCGATACCGGGATTTCGGGATTGAGGACGAGTAATCGATTTCGGGATTGAGGATACTTGTGTAATATTTAAATTTTGATGGCATGGTACTCGGGTGTCCACTTTTGAATCTCTGGTACGTTTCGTCATCGTTACACATGAAAAGTATTTTTGTTTGTGTTATTATACCGCTCAACTACACTGGCACAAATTGTTTTTGCTGGGCATAAATCGGCAATTGCCGTATCTTAAAAAAATTCACCAACTTCGGTTTCTTCTGGGAGCTTGCAGCCGCTTCAAAATTCTGATCTTGTAGTGTGGTGTCTGTTTGTGTTCAAATACTTATATATTTATGGTCTTCAAGGATATATGACTTTTTGGGACTATTTATTTAAAAAATCTCTTGATGTTTGGCTGCTTCGGTATTGGACAATACCTCTATAGAGTTCTGACGGTGATTCTTTCAAAGGCATAGCCTGAAGGCAACGGACACGTAAACAAAACATGAAACGACCCACTTTCATGCCAAGTAGCCAAAAATTGTATAATATCATTTGTTTTGTGAAAAGGTAAGTTATAAGGATTTTAACATCTATTATTGCAGAAATTCATAATAATATTTTACCAAATAACATTGTAATATGAATATTTTACGTAATTACAGACGCATCGCAATCTGAGTCTTAAAGGAAACAAACAAGGTGCGATGCAATTATCTAACAGATTGCGGTACAGTGTGATCTTGCAATAATTTCTTAGGTTTAATCTAAGGTCAAATTATAATTGTAAATAGTTCAACGTACACTAGACCCTGCTCCTAATCGAGAAATTACGGGCATTAATGGCTGTCTAATAGGTTTCCTTATTTAAAAGTTTTTAGAAAACACCCATTATTTTCGGAACACTCATTTAAATTCGCTAAATATGATGTACCTATAAGATGATATATGATATTAAGCAAGATGAAATTTGCTGCAGAATAACGCTTTTATAGTAACGAAAGCATCGGCTGATGATAGCAAAGTGTGTCGAAGTAACTGAATTTACGGTTCACGCTTTACACCGTTCTCAGCTATAAGGATTTTCTCAGCTAAGTTTTGTTGCGATAAAACCTAGGAACCATTTAATTATTTCATGAGAATACATTGTTGAATGTAAAGTATATTAATACCTGCTGTGTACCAACATGACAGGCGTAGGATAGCGACCGTCATTTAACAAATAGTCATTAAAATGTCTTGAAATGAACACTGCCTTATAATTATTTATTGTAAGTCGAAAATACCAAAAATAGATTAGTAATGCTTAAAAAATATTCAATATTTAAATATTTTTCAAGTTTGGAGGTTAAAAGATGACAAAATTTTAAATATAGCATCGCAATTTGCAGAGAACTCGTTAACTGCAACAACGTTAAAAAATTTGCAATGCAAATGACTAGAAGCTACCGCAAACTTTCTTTTGAAGAATGAGCTGCATAATTTCAAAGTCAACGGAAAACCGCGTGCTCTTAAATTAAGGACTTCCTTGAAGTAACCTTAACTAAAGTAATTTAGTATTCATTTTAATATCAATACGTAGTGTTTATTTTTACATATTTACTATAGATTTTTAAGTGTTTATTTTTACATATTTACTATAGATTTTTTAAGTGTTTATTTTTACATATTTACTATAGATTTTTTAAGTGATAATGATAAAAGTAAAAAAAACATGCAAATAAAATTCGCATTAGCAAGTAGATATATATCCAAACTCAAACACAAAACTAACATTGTTGAAAACGCGTGGCAATATTGAATATTTCGAAGAATTTCATTATGAGTTGTAATTTTTATTTGTCTTTATCTCTACAAAGGAAACTGCGCATTAAGCGGGTTACTTATGTTATCTACCTTATGCAAACAGTGTCATCAAGTAAATTACACGCAACCCGTTGAAAACGCCTTAAAATGGCATAGGAAGTATGCCCTTAAAATGGCATACTTCCTATGCCATTTTAAGGTGTTTATGGAATTTATAAATTTAAGATTCGTAGCAAACTAAATATTAAAGTAACACCCTCTACGTCACGGCATCGCCTCAGCATCGCGCCTCGATGATCTAGAGTTCAACGTCAACGGGTCGGCAGTAACACATTCATACCTTGCATGTACTTTCGTATGTAAGCGTCTGATAATAAATTCTCGAAATTACGCTCAATTAAAATCTGTTTGTTTCTTTCAAATGCTTTAAAGTTGTAGGACGTGACAAAAATGTCTTGTAACATTGACTGTTCCCATATTTTCATATTATTCAAACGTTAGAACAAATATTTTCTACACGTTGTGCAAATTCGAGTATTGCTAAATATAAATATTGCTAAATATTCGAATTACAAGAACAGAATTTCAGTGCAAATCCATTCACGCCCTGGTTGTAGTTCTCATACATAAATTTTAATACTCGGTAATGTGCGAATTTAACACATATTTGTACGATGTTCTACAAATAATCGAAAATGCATATTGAAAAGAGATTAACCTACCCGCAATTTAAATTAGTAAGCCTCTGGCAATAGTGCTCAATAGGGAAGCAACGAACATACGAATGTATAACACGCTTTGTACATGGGTCCAAATTTAATATAAATAATATTTGATTAAAGGATGCAAGTACCTCGCTTAGTATGTTCCTAATATATCTAGTGTAACTACTGACAAAGAAGATTAAGGTGACTTGTTAATCAAAAACTGGTATCTTTGTTAGTAATTTATTTTAAAGAAAACTTTAAATACAATCTTTTAAGATCCTGAATATCATGTATCAGTATAGTGTTAGCCAAGACAAGCAAACCCAGCCCAAACACAACCGGTCTATCTTGTCGTGTACCTGCGAAGTGCCAACCAAGACAAGCAAAACTAGCCCAAACAGGACGGGTTTATCTTGTTTATTACAAGAGATCAGCTCCGTGGTACCATATTATTGCACTGTCACGCGATATACATATGCCTACAAAATTTCAGCTGAATGGGAATTCAAGAAGTTGGTCAAATTTTTTTTTATTGCTAGATAGATAAACGAGCCTACGGTCCACCTGATGGTAAGCGGTCACCGTCGCTCATGAACCTCTGCAATGCCAGGGCAATGAGGGGCTGTTATCTATCGCCTACCGATACAGGACCTTTCTTAAACCTCGTTTAAAGAGGGACATTTAGCTCGCAAGATTCCACCTTACCACCAAATTACATAGTTACATCCAGTGCAAGTTAAATAAAAGCTTTAAAAAAAGAAACAGTCTGAGCAACAAAAATATTGACGCATCAAAGTGCTTATCATCGTGGTTAAAATCGAATAATCATCCATTATATTTTTTTATTGTCATGTAGGCAGACAAGCCAATGAGCCACCTGATCATAAGTAGTTGCTCATGGACATTTGGAACGTCAGGGGTGCTGACTTAAGGACCGTATTTGTGTAGTCTCTCTGTGATCGTGCAAATAGTTCGTTAGTTCAACCTTATTCAATTAAGTCGTTTCGTCTGTATACCCAGACTTGTGTCTGATGCATTTCTCTTGTTGACACAACCTGTTAAGGCAGTTGCTACTATTGGAGGCAGTGTTTATTCCTAGCAAACAACCAGTCTAGGTATTTAATATTATGCACTGCGTTTCTGTTGAAATTGAAATAAGCTTTAAGATTATTATTATTTTATTTGAAAATGTTTATAGTCAAATTAGAAGATATTGTTCTAGCTTTAATAAATTGAAAGTATAAAACAAAACAAATCTAATATATTCCAAAATTCTGATAGATTCGTAGACTACTACTAAGAGATGGAAATGAAGTTCTCAACTGTTTCTTTAAACGCTATCATTTCAACTTTTCCTTTCCAATAAACTAAGTTCCTGTCGAGAGCTCGCGACCACCACAAAAAACAGGACTAAGTTACAAGGACGCATCTGGAAAATAATACTTTAAATAACTATATATTTTTATTTTTCATTGTAAATGAATATTATATTCTTCGACTTCTATTGCTTCAATTTTGCATTTTCGAAGTAGTAAAAGATTTAGTAGTAGAAGACTATCAAGCTGTTTTTGAAATTATTTACTTTTCATTCTATACTTAAAAAGATTTACTTTTGCTGTATATTGGCTACAGGTTGTTAATTAAATTAAATCCTTCGAAGCTCTAGTGCAATTCGTCGTACAATGTTGAAGGAAAATCCAATAATTGGATTGCAGTTCAAATCGAATCCGCACGGATTTGCTTAGACTCTGTTAAGCGTATAAACCGATTTCGGAAATGTCACGAAACATATTATATTAAGTGATTAGTTGAGCACCTGGAGCGTAGGTAGCAAAATAAATGATTTGTATTTATTAAACTCCTTTTTTATTTTTCCAAAACTATTTTCACACACTTTCTACACGCTGATCTGAAACAAGTCCAGAATAATTACTGAAAGATACTGAAAATACCTTTCTAGTTTCTAATGATGTTACGTCGTTATTAGATTTTGTACCATTTTGTCCGGTTGTCTTTTATTGTTATTATTTATTGACGATGTCATGAGAAGGTTTTGCATGAGTATGCGTTTTACGAATTTTATCGATTCATCTAATACATAAAATTCTCGTGTCACAGTTTTCGTTGCCATACTCCTCCGAAACGCCTTGACCGATTTTGATGAATTATTTTGTGCTTATCATGTATCTATAAAAATCGGCCAACATTTATTTTTCATCCCCTTAAATGTTAGGGGTTGTCCACCCCTAATTTTTTTTCGACACAAACGAAATTGCGCGGGGCAGCTAGTTTCGTATACAATATTTTAAGTAGTCTTGAACTTCAATATGTTAGCATGGTTTTTGGTAAAATAAAAATAATAATGTTACCATGTTCAATTAATTACCTTAATAGTCAACAAAATTTAATTAAGAACATTTTATTAGTAAAATGCTTCTAGCAGTTTGAACTCTCTCGCTTCATACTTGAACATCTTGTTCATTAATTAACTGTGAAACTAAGTACTGAAAATTGTTCTTATTTTAAAGTTTTCTGAGAGGTAACTTAATGGAAAATATGAAATGAATTACTTGTCAAAGAAGTACATGGAAGTAGTACAGCAAAATTATCCCGGTTTATAAAGAGCATGTATGAGCAAGTAAAGCAGATAAATTATAAATAATTATTATGAATTATTCTTAAGCTTTATTATTTGAAACGAGTAAGTAAAATCACAAAAATATCAACTAGGACAACTAGGAGGCGGCGCGACGGGAAAGAGGCGTAACGCGTCGCGTCCTCCCTCATAACCCACCACTAACACACCCAACCACTAAGGTGCTTAAAGTAAGACCTAAAATATGTTCTAGCAAGAACAAAGCTTTTAAATCATTAAAAATTTAAAGATTCACAATATAAATTCACAATGCATTCAAAACATTGCTTCAAATCAGAGTACGTCAAGCGAAATACATTTCGGGAACCGATGTGGTTTGTGGGATAAATGTGAATTCTTGCTTTTGACGTCCGTATTCGTATCAGGCAGACTGACATTTCGAAATGTGGAAACCCTTTGTGAACGTGTTCGAAACGTGAATATTGAAATTAGATGGAAACAAGTGATTTCGATCAAAATTTAGACGAAGAGAAATATGTTTGTAATTGTTGCTACAATATTATATTCATATAAATTTATAAATGTACTCAATAGTCTGGTAATGCCAACAACGACGTCCACCCGAAAACTTTATAATTATTATAGGATTATATTAGAAACTAACAGAAAAAATATGATAAAATGGCTAAAGAACTAAATTTATAGTAACTCCATAAGATCCTCCAATATTAGATTGGTATCATCTCTAGGAGTGGCGTGCATATTGGTTTAAGAAATTACAAAAAATAGATTAAAATCTGCATATTTTAGAGAACCAAACTACTATTATATGCGTGTTTTGAACATAAAAGTGTTTTAATTGTTTGTAATATGTAAATGTGCGAAAAAACAGCTTTCATTAACATTACTGCATTCCCTGACAAGAATATCCAAGCACGCCACTGAACTCTAGTAAAACACAGTAAAATTTCTACATGTTAATACATATTTTCATATTGAAACTTACGTCGCTTGTTCTCAAAAGCAAAATATTTTCTTTATCCAACAAATTTGCTTGGGTATAAAACTTTCTAACTGAACAATGTGGTGTATACAAATTTAAAGTTGTATTTACCTTGCCCTCTTCTAGAAGTGTGCTCCGGCAGGGCACGGAAAACAAAATTTAAGTGCGGAAAGTTATACTATTAAAAGTAAAGAAAAACTTTGAATCCAGTTGTTTCTCTTTAAAAAATATTATTTCTATTCAGCAAATGTGTATCGTGATATTATTAATCTTTATCCAAATTAAGCATTATATTATCCAAGGCCATTTATGTAGAATTTATTTTTGTATCATCTAATCAAAATAATTCTTCAGTTCGAATTATTGACATACCCCTACACAATTCAACTTTTTCAAGAAGAAATAATAAGTATTTACAATACGCTATAAGGAATGTCCAATGCAGCGAATCTTTTTCTTTTTCTCTCTTTGTTATGGGAACATTCAAGCGCGAAGCACTACGTTTTCATTTCCTTGGCAGTTCAATAATACAATTTACTTCAAATTCTATACATTGTATTGTTTTACTATTATAGTTTTATTTAATCTATAGCAATAGGTAAAAGTGTTTATATTAAGCATCATTGAAATTATATTTGTTAGTATTTCAAAGATTTAAAACGTGTTTTTCAGTCAGAATTAACTTTATTTCATACTTACTCCACTGGCTCAGTGACTGAAAGTGAGTTATGTCTCTGATATAAATTCTCGCCGCTTTTCTCGGTCTTGTGCCAGGTTGCACCAGGCCTGGAGTTGTAACTTACCTAGATAGATCTGCCTCTAGGACGTCACTCCATCGGTACCTTGGACGTCCGACCGACGATAAACTCTTTTAGCGCTGCGGTCAACACCCATTCATTCAACGTGGCTAAACCAGTTGAGTCAAATGAGCGTACGTTTCCCCGATTATGTTTAGTGTAGCCAGCAGCTTGGATATCAGAATCCTTCAGTTTCCATCCTCTCTTTGCTTTAGCCCGAGGATTTTCCTGAAGATTATTTTCTCCGGGATCAATATATTGCTCTCTTTTTACAGCGTTCGTGTCCAGGCATCAAATCCGTACATTAAAATTGAACGAATTATCGCTTTATAAATATGAATGTTTGTAACATTTTCTTAGAGAACTTGATACCAACACCTTATGTAGAGCAGCGGCACTGCGTAAAGCATTTTGTACGTGGATGTCGATTTCCCGTTCCCTAGTGTTCCTGTCGTAAACAGGATATTATAGGTATACACCAACTTGGATATTATTTGATGTGAAATGCAGTGCTCATTTGGAGGAACTCCGGAATTTCAACAGGTCATTCACCCCACGTCAGATTGTGCAAAGTTGCAGATCCACCCTGTATGTCGGAATAAAACAACGCAAAATGGTGGTGAATGGCACTCCAACTAAATGGTCTGGCGTGATTTTTTATATATTCTAATTATATACAATATAGTATAAATTGCAAGTTGCCTCAAACACCTTTTTTTGGATAACATAAATTACAACTTTAAAACTTCAGTTCACTTCTAAATAAAGCAAAAATGAAAAATCATAAATTTCTATCAAGTCAGTGTAGTAATATCCGGTTTTGCCTCTCCACGGGTCTACGTCGTTCTTATTACCCGATGATTAGCCGCGCACGCTCAGGAGAAATGCTCTGCGTATCCTCGTTCAGTGCAGACGGCCTCGGCCGCAGAAGTGACGTCAAAATCCAAAATATAATAATATGATTAAAGACTTGGCGGAGGCATTGCAGAGCCCCCAGATAATCATTGCTAATAATTTCTCCATTATTTCACACCCCATCAAAACGCCCAGGATGTACAAAGCTATTGGAAGACTATCTCCATAAATAGATATAAATGAGTTGATGCTAAGACCCCTTTTGATTTCGTACCCGCGGCAAAAATATTAAAAGAGCGCGCGCGCTCTAAATGGACGTAGCTTTTGAACATTTCTACAAGTCCTCTACTTTTTCATTTTTTTTCTGGATAATACCATTCTATTTAGCTATACATAAGCTGTACATAAGCTTTTATGACACTATATGGAGGAGATACACATCCAATCTTCTGGTACATTATCTTTAACCCAAAAATAAATATAATTATGTTAGTTGATTGTTGATTTGCTTTTAGATTTATAATTCTGTTTTGTTTCATTCTATTTCTATCAATCACTGTCCTCTACTTTGAAGAACTGTAACAGTTTTAGTACATATTGCCTGATGGTTTGATTATTTTTGATCGATCCACTAATGATTTATCTAGCCGAGTTCAAAAGACCGCACCATGTGTAATATTAGCCGAACCATTTGGAGCGACCTTTGACCCCTTCATAAAACAAAAACTATTACACATAAACATATTAAATTTGGCTCATATATTAAGACTTGCGATATACATAAGCGTTCTAAAATTTATAAGTTTATCTGAAACGGTTATTTAGTTATCTTAATATATATATTTCTTGTGTACGTGTGTATGTGACTGAACTCCTCCTAAACGACTGGACCAATTTTGATGAAATTTTTTGTGTGTGTTCGTGGAGATTCGAGTATGGTTTAGATTTACAGTTGGTCAAGGTCTGATGATGGAGCTGGAAGGTGGCTATGGGAACTCCGTCAATAAGCAAGATAACCTCATCGTGTTTAGGCTCTAATGAAGCGTCCTGATGAGATCTTTGTGTAGAGGATGAATGTCAAGGTCTGATGATGGAGCTGGAAGGTGGCTATGGGAACTCCGTCATTAAGCAAGATAACCTCATCGTGTTTAGGCTCTAATGAAGCGTCCTGATGAGATCTTTGTGTAGAGGATGAATGTCAAGGTCTGATGATGGAGCTGGAAGGTGGCTATGGGAACTCCGTCATTAAGCAAGATAATCTCATCGTGTTTAGGCTCTAATGAAGCGTCCTGATGAGATCTTTGCGTAGAGGATGAATGTCAAGGTCTGATGATGGAGCGGGTAGGTGGCCACTGTCTGTTTGTTCTGGCTAATCTCTGGAATGGCTAGACCGATTCGGACGGGCTGACTATCAATGGCTGATAGTTTATGTTATAAGGAGTAACTTAGGCTATATTTATTTTAGAAATTGTTTTTTTTTTAAATTCTCGATGAAGTTCAAGGATGGTATTTACAGCGAGAAAAAATCGAATAGTTGACATTTTATTGAGATTGGCGCAGACGAAGTTGCGCGGGGCAGCTAGTTAATATATAAAAATCCTCATTTTTATCATTGACTGACTGACCTATAGATCAAAATTCTAACCCAGTTCCAGATGAACTAGAGAGTTAAAATTTGGTATACAGATAGGTAATTAGCTGAATACAAAAAAAATAGATTCTATTATGACCGTTTAACGTTAATTATCATTTTGGTGTTTCAATAAGGAGTTAATTATCTAAATATCTTGTTGAACATAAATGAATAAATAAAGAAGTAGCATTTAATTAAAATAAGAGAATAAGAGATACAACAGACATTTAATTAAAAAAAATATGATTACAATAAATAGATAAAGGCGTTTCAGTTGTGCGATAAAGAATTCACGAAACATCTTTCTTTCAATGCCGAGATATTTTTTTACTCGTAACAATAGTTCTTTGTGTGACAATCCAGTACCACTATAATAATATAATACAATATAGTAGTACAATGGAATAGTTACGTAGGGACATTCCTAAAGAAGGGACGTGACATTTTACTGTTGTTAAGTTCTTTTGACTAATCTATCTCCAGTACTTTTCAAATGTACATTATTAATGTACAACTCAAGTACCAGACTTTCAGAACTAGTAGCCTTTGAGACCTTTCTATACGAACAAGAGGGATATAATGGGATGTGCAAATTACCGTGTTACCAAACTAACATTTTACACTTTGAAGATCTTAGACCATCTTCGATCATCGTTAAAAGACTTAAAAATGTAACGGAGATCACTCCAAATCAGTGTGGTTTTGCCAGTGAAGCGGGCACGATGGAAGCAATTCATTCATTTAAGATTCTTAAGCAGAAGTAAAAGACTTATCGAAAAGACCTTCACTTAGTGTTGGTCGACTTGGAAATAGCCTTTGACCGAGTGCCGCGCAGACTTAAATGGCAGTTATTGTTTCACGTTTCACGTTCTACGTCCTCTTTCGAGGCACATCTGAATGGGAAAAATTAAAAGCACAGTCTGTTTCGGAACCTTTAATCCAAGTACTGATGAACCTTTACGAAAACGACCTGTGTGGTTAACCCCACTGGAAGTAGTGAACTGATTTTATAAAACTAAGGTTTCTACTCTACTAATAATGGATGTTATTTATCGCAATTAAATTGTTACGTTGCTTTCATTCATTAAACGATTTAAACGATAGCTAAATGTAACCACTTAAATATAGTAAGTACTTAACGATTCAGAGCTCAATAAAAAGGCTAACTTGGGAACTTGTAGGATAATATAGTTTACATCTAATCTAGTTAAATTAAAGGAATCTTTACAAATTAATAGATTTAATTACCAAGAGAAAAAATCTTGCTCCTATCAACGATAGGCTTCAAGTCTTAAATCTTGATAAGTAAAGTGATGCAGCTACTATTTATAAAATTGTTGAAATTTGCACATTTTTGTAGCAGCAAACTAGTTTTGTTTAATATATTTAAAAATCCAATCACTTAGTATGTATTTTTGTGTTGCTATCAAAATGCGAGAAGATATTTTATTTTAACGCAGATAAACGGGTTTAGCTTTGATGAAAAGCTAACAGGCCGTGTGGAAAATAAATGGAGTATGTGGATATAGTGTTTACAAAACGATCAGAAGCGTAGGGGTGTGTTTACACTAAATTTGATATGACCGTAACTGGTGCTTCGGATGTTGAAACGCGCTTTTGTGCACGAATATCCTGATTTTTTCTGAACGTTTGAATCTAATTAATATTGTTTTTATAACATTTTCATTTACCTGTTCAATATTAATATTCAGTACCTGATGATATCATTACTTATGTGTGATAAACTATTCATGTTTTATTTATGCTATACAGCTAATCTGCATTAAAAGTTGTGATTTACCACGACTTATATACCTATGTATATAGGAGTAATACCGTTGGAAATACGTTAATTGTTGTGTTATGAATATTTATTATTGAGCAGTGTTACATGAAGAAAAATAATACACGATAAGTTTTGAAATACACATCAATTTTATGATGACTGCGCACATGTGACTATTTTTATTGAGCCCCCTTTAAGGTTCTTCAGCATCTGGCGACCGTGTAAATATAACAATGGAAAGCCTTATAAAGTGAAGCGCAAGATATATCGGTTACAAGTAACGTATTTTTTTAATATAATGAAAGAAGTGATGCAAAAGAAAGAAAGCAAAATTTAAAATACAAGCAACAAAAATAATTTCTCAAAATTTAAGATGAGTTGGAAGGATTAGACAAATCCTATTAGCAAAAGACAGCTTAAACGTACTATTATACACTATTTAAATGAAATTTCAAATCAAGGAATGTCAAGCAAATTTAAGAAGATTCTTAGGGAAAAACAACGATTTGCAATATGCAAGGAACAGAGAAGGGTGAACAATATCAAGTCAAAAATCGGGAGAATGGTGATGACTACGAAGTCGAAGAAAATGAAACAGTGGGTAGGAAATCAACAATTTTAAATGACAGGATGTGTAAAAATGAAAATTCGACTACAAAGTATGTGAACTACACGAACGTAGCGATTGATTCAGAAAAAAAAAACTAGGTAAACGCAATTCTAACGAAGAAACGCTGTATGAAAATTTGTGAAATTGCATTTATATGTTTGATATTATTTATATTTTATACGATTGTTTTTAATTCCTCTTATTTAATTTCGAGTTAAGTTAGAAGTAATGCCTAAACATCGATTTTTAGATGTAGAGAGAAATGGGAAATTTTTAATGAGACATCATTAATAGCGTATCATAAAAAAATCGTCAAGTGTAAAACTTGATAAATCTTCACTAACACTTGGATACTAAACAACTTCAAAGTTCAAAGTAGCTTAAAAATTGTATTATAGCTTCACCATTTTGCTGGAACCTCTTCGTCTACTTTGTTCGCATTAAGGCTAATACTCGACATTAAATTGAAAGTATCACCGTCGAGGACCGCAATAAACGTCTACAAATGAAATCACGTCCATTACGGGCTTAGCGTCTTGAGTATACGAGTAAAACGGCAACTTTGTTATTTTATAGGTACATTGCAGTTCTAGTTCAACAGAGAAGCGATCACAACTTGAATTGAACTTTACATTGTTTTTAACGAAATGTAAAATGGAATAGAATCGTTATGAATTATTCGAAACTATCTTTTAGTTTATGAACAAAATAAAATTTATAACTCTCTCTAGCAAGTGAAAAAAATCTTAATTAATTGAGTGGTTTTTATATTTCATCGTTGTCGCAGACGTTTGCGAGCAAGCTAACGTGCCGAATAGTTATAAGTAGGTACTACACCACGCAATGTTTGAGTACACTTCTGGGCAGTGACCCAGCCCAGCATACGGCCTAGTCTTAAAAACTCTAAAGACGATCGCCGTTTTCGTCATGGAAAGTCCTTACCTTACTTTGCGACTACATAAAATAATGTTAAGACTGATTTTTGTAATATATAGAAAGAATAATTAAGAAAATATTTGCTTATCTCTCGTTCTCGAGTAGGCAATTATTGGATACGTCGATCAATTCAGTAATATTGATAATCAATCAATTACCGTCAATTTATTGTACATTGTCATTGTTTTTGTTTATGGAAAAATTTAACCTTATCTCTTTCCCCACAGGCAAACCTCCAGACTTCATCGCCTTCGGAATTACCTTGTTGATGATGCTAGTTTTGATTGCCGGCGTGAGGAAATCCCTGATGTTTAACAACGTTTTGAACTCTATCAACCTTGTTGTTTGGGTATTCATTATGGGATCTGGAGTCTTCTACGCCGACTTCAATAACTGGACCGAAAAGGGCTTTCTTCCTTATGGTTGGAATGGGGTATGTATACATTTCGTTATATTTATGTATAGTACGTAACTCTTATATTCGTATACATATATTTGAAACACAATCTCAATACAATGAAATATTGTCAGGTATAATATTAATCACTAGGTGACCCGCGCAACTTCGTCTGCGTTACAAAGGGGTTCAAAAATTGTAGCCTATGTGTTATTCTGATGTATAAGCTATATTGTGGTAAAGTTTCAATCAAATCCATTCAGTAGTTTTTACGTGAAAGAGTAACAAACATACATCTATCCATACATCCATACATACAAACTTTCGCCTTTATAATATTATTATGATTCAATCATTGATATATAAACGATCACGAACTCTTTCTACAAATTCTAAATACATCTCTTAAAAGATTAAATAATACAGTGAAATAAAATATTATACAGTCTATACGTCTAAAGCTTACTTGTGTGGACGTTTCATGAATTGTGGATATTCGAGGTCGACTCAGCCGAGCGATCTCGTAATTTAAACTAAATTTGATTTAGTGCTGCTCGAAGAATTCAACGTACGTGTGATGTTCTCAATGGGAATAAATTATGAAAAGGGAATGATGATTATTTCAGAAAGAAAGGAACGGTTTTTCGCTTGGTTGCTCTCTGGGATTTTTTTCCAATTAAGTACTTTTGTTGTAGTTAGGATTTTGAAAACGGCATTACGTTATCTAAAATTATTAATTTCTGTTTAATCTTTAACATAATACATAACTTACTAAACTTTAGTATAATATTGACTCTAAAATAGGCCAATTTACTAAGTTTCTCAATTCAAGTTATAAAAAATATGCACAGTAAGTATAATAACATTAAAGAACATTTATTTGCATTCTAGTCCACTGAACTAGGTAATTCACTAGTTGCATTGGAACATTCATTACTGCAATCCACTCAGCGTTCGTGTAATTGGATTAATCCAATCGTCCGTATCAAATAGTTGACTGTATGTATATACCGTAATGGTGGACTAACTAGCGTGATTGAGGTATTTTGTCCATACATAATTAAACTGTTTTTCAATTCTATTTACTTTAAGTACTCTAAATAGATATTCACTACAGCTGAAAAACAAAAATGGTATTCAATTTTTTATATAAAACGAATGAACTTGACATGTCTTGCTGACCAAGTTACCCTTGGCATCGAGCCTTATATATATTACTGACGTACCAAACTGCAGTTGTTAACATGTCAGTTAAAACTCAGTTTTCCTGTTTTGACAATAAAGTCTATATTCCTAGCAAAGTATTATCCACCTGTTGCAGAAGTTAAAGCCGTCTAGACATTGACACAGTTCCAGTTCCATTCATAGTTCAAACCCTTTTGAAACTAGGAGAGAGGGCCAATTTTTCGCTACAAATTTAACTGTTATCATAGCTTTAGTGTTTATACTTTATGCATAAGTAACGCTAAACCATGTATTTCCCTACGATAACGGCCCGAACTGTGATTTAGTCATTTTATAAATGTGTATAATTGGTTCCTTTTCTTGACGTGCATAACTAACAAATATGTAATAACGAAAATTTGTATTATACTATTTTATTCGACATAGATAAAATTTAAGAACAATTGAGAATTCATCAGTAGATGATCAGTAACAAAAACCTCTATATCAATAATCACTGTCATTGCTGAAGCTGCTGAGCAATATAAAATTATTCAAGTAGACCAACGTAATTTTATTTCACCGAACCGTCAGTCATCTTTATACGCACATTTCGCTATCGTACCTTTACTTATTAATAATAATAATGATCATTTATTTTTTGTAAATCATTTTAAATTATATAATGAGAAAAAAAGTTAATAAATGAAAATATGAACATAAAGATCATGCTATTCACACGTACTTCGGATATTTATTTCGTATCCAAAAAGTCGAGCGATAGAGAAAGTTTAAATGTCAGGAATTCACGATCCTATAAAATCAATTTGTGTTAGGTACATCGTTAAAACTTTCGTAGTATCAGGAATTTATCAGACTAAGATTGATTCTGGCTGCGCGCTTCATATTCGATATGAATAAATCATCGCGTGCTTTAAAGGAATAGCTGAGCAATATTACGTTTTTCATGTAAATTTCTCTGTTCTAAAGGAGTAAGTAGGAAACCTTATTGGAAATACTTGTAGATAAGTCAACTTAAAATTCATTGAATTTTCAACTTTTATATTAAACTTTCCAACTTAAACAATCAGGTGCTGGAACCGAATTCGGCGTGGGCACAAAATAATCTACTAAGTTTTTCTGTGACGTTGGGGTGTGGGGTCAATGTTATAGTACTAAAATAATTTTAAACGAATCGATTATTGCAATGAGTTTGGATTGTTTCGAATATAATTTATGTGGAAATTTAAAATTGTATAATGATTATTAACATACATCATTGTTCCGATCGTTGTATCTGTGCACGGTCTAATAGCGAAAAGCTTCGACCGTCATCTAGAGAAGCTTTCGCTCCCCGGCTGGGTAAAGGGCCTGATTCAGAAGGCGGTCGTTCTTGACACGGCGCGTATTGTGAGGAGGTTCCTCTCTCTTTAGCCCAGACCACTGATGGCTTGGGTCGTAGACTCCGCCTGCAGTGGCCCTCTGTTTTTTATATTGTATTTTTAAATTTATTTTTTTGTAATGTTTTTTTTAAAATATAATGTAAAAAATAAGCTAATAAATGGATAGAGTTTAATAATAATGTTATATGATTAATTTCATTCAGGTGTTCAGTGGTGCCGCTACTTGCTTCTATGCTTTCATCGGCTTTGACATCATCGCTACCACCGGTGAGGAGGCGAACAATCCTAAGCGTTCCATTCCTCTGGCGATTGTGTTGAGTCTGGTCATCATTCTCGTCGCTTACGTCACTACTTCCATGATGCTTACGCTTATTGGTAAGTAAAATATATATTATTAATAAAATAAATATCGCATTAGGCTGGCATCTAGGATATCAAATGTGTTTCAATGACCACAGTGAAATGACATAGCAGTATCTGTTGAAAAGTGAGCAAAGATTATCAAAATACTGGATAGAAGCTGGGTGTAGTAATAATAAACCGTGGTTGACATGTGAACAAAGATTAAAAACCGATATACATTCAATGTGCAGCTTACTTCGATGAAAACTGAAAGATAGAACCTGGAGGTTCAGTGCGGAGCGGTCTTGAACACTACATTAATCTCTGGGTTATAATATAGATTAACTTGATTTTAACTGGAATGCAGTGGTTTATGAACCTTGACTAAATTAAATGAAAATCATGTTCGTGTAGATAAACCTCATGAGAACATGAGAAAGTTTGTTTCAGGATAGAGGTAAAGTATTAAAACTATTGTCAAGGTTAGCTTTATAGTTTTATATTATACACTAGCTGCCCCGCGCAACTTCGTCTGTGCCAATCTCAATTAAATGTCAACTATTCGATTTTTTCTCGCTGTAAATACCATCCTTGAACTTCATCAAGAATTTAAAAAAAAACAACAATTTCTAAAATAAAATATAGCCTAAGTTACTCCTTATAACATAAACTATCAGCCATTGAAAGTCAGCCCGTCGGAATCGATCTAGCAATTCCAGAGATTAGCCAGAACAAACTGACAGTGGCCACCTTCCAGCTCCATCATCAGACCTTGACATTCATTCTATACGCAAAGAAATCATCAAGATGCTTCATTAGAGCCTAAACACGATGAGGTTATCTTGCTTATTGATGGAGTTCCTGTAGCCACCTTCCAGCTCCATCATCAGACCTTGACATTCATCCTCTACGCAAAGAACTCATCAAGACGCTTCATTAGAGCCTAAACACGATGAGATTATCTTGCTTATTGACAGAGTTCCCATAGCCACCTACCAGCTCCATCATCAGACCTTGAAATTCATCCTCTACGCAAAGAACTCATCAAGACGCTTCATTAGAGCCTAAACACGATGAGATTATCTTGCTTATTGACAGAGTTCCCATAGCCACCTACCAGCTCCATCATCAGACCTTGACATTCATCCTCTACGCAAAGAACTCATCAAGACGCTTCATTAGAGCCTAAACACGATGAGATTATCTTGCTTATTGACAGAGTTCCCATAGCCACCTACCAGCTCCATCATCAGACCTTGAAATTCATCCTCTACGCAAAGAACTCATCAAGACGCTTCATTAGAGCCTAAACACGATGAGATTATCTTGCTTATTGACAGAGTTCCCATAGCCACCTACCAGCTCCATCATCAGACCTTGACATTCATCCTCTACGCAAAGAACTCATCAAGACGCTTCATTAGAGCCTAAACACGATGAGATTATCTTGCGTATTGACAGAGTTCCCATAGCCACCTACCAGCTCCATCATCAGACCTTGACGTTCATCCTCTACGCAAAGAACTCATCAAGACGCTTCATTAGAGCCTAAATACGATGAGATTATCTTGCTTATTGACAGAGTTCCCATAGCCACCTACCAGCTCCATCATCAGACCTTGACATTCATCCTCTACGCAAAGATCTCATCAGGACGCTTCATTAGAGCCTAAACATGATTGGCTGGGTCGATTTGGATGGGACTTTCAATGGCCGAGCTTATGTAATAAAGACTAACTTAGGCTATATTCATTTTAGAAATTGTTTTTTTTTTTAATTTTCGATGAAGTTCAAGGTTGGTTTTTACAGAGAGAAAAAATCTAATAATAAACAGTTAATTGAGAGTGGCGCAGACGAAGTTGCGCCCGCCTCGCCACTACCTACGCGCTCCTTACGCGTGGCCCCACGCAATCAACGTCCACTTTAGTCAGAGCTCCAGTTGCGACGATTCACCATATAAATTGGAGATCTCTTTATGTTGGCCTGTTAAAACTCTTCGAGTACATGGTTTTTTTGAATTTTTACTTTTAAAACATTTTAAATTATCATAATTTTGTATTTTTATGCCATAAAATAATAATTTTCTGGCCAAGTCGCGCTATTAAAGCATTTTTTATAAATAACTATCACCGAATGTAATACCCATCGACGTTATTTCGCTTATAACTTTTTTAATACTGAACCGATTTTCATAAAACAACGACTAAATGTTAAGTGAGACTTGCCATAATACATTACAAAAAACCCCAACTAAATTGGTTCGGCCGGTTCGGAGATTAGCGCGCACAAAGATACAGACAAACAGACAAACAGACAAACAGATAAACAGATAAACAGACAAACAGACAAACAGACAAAAAAATTCTAATTGCATTTTTGGCATCAGAATCGATAACCAAACACCCCCTGCTAGTTTTTTTTTGCTATTTTCAATGTACAGAATTGACCTCTCTACGATTTTATTATAAGTATAGATTTTATTTATTTACTACTAATACAATATATTATTGGACTGCATTAAATAGCAGTGCTACACACTTTTGTTTAAATTTGTTTTAAGAGATAAAAAAGAGAAGTGATTACTCAAAGAAACGTTGCTTTGTAATTTTAGGACACCAATTTTCAACGTGACAAACAAGAAATTATAACTTTGTACTATGTTAATACTGTAAAAATCGCTTACGTTGCTTAAACTGTAGCAACAGTATTGGCCACTCCCTTCCTGATTGAGCGAACTCTGTTCAAACGAGAATCCAAGGTCTTAAGTCACTTGACCTATCTAATCTATCAAAGTTGTTTATCAAACTGGCGATGTCAAGATGATTGCCCCAAATGTATTCTCTTTACTCAATGATCTTGCTATAAAGACTACGTCCACCCGGAGTAGAAATGTGAAAATTATTATAATTTAGCTTTCACATTGATCGCTTTGTGCATTTAAGTTAGTAAGATAGTGTATGTGGCACCTTCTTTTGGGTCATAATATTTAGTATTCATCAGTCATAGTATTTAGTCATATAGATATAACGGGTGTGATGCAGATGACGACGACGTGATGCTTCACGTGTGTTTTATAAAATTACATGAAGACGACGAAATACATAATAATATATCAATTCATTATCTTTCAGGCTTATATTTTCATATTTTTGGGGCTTCAACTTTTATCGTAATGAATATGGAATTCAAAAATAATACTGTGATGCCGAATTCTACCCTCAAACAAAATAATGAACTACCAAGAAGAATGTATTATAAATTTATTAAGATAATAAAACTTTTTGTGGAATATAAAATTATGAAGGACTTTTACAGTTAGAATCAATAGTATTAATGCTACGAAAAAGTTAAGTTTAGTTATTAAAATCTTAAAGAATCTAACATCTCCAAGATTATTTCTTTTCTTAAAATAAATTTCACATACATACAAAGTATTATAGTAGGTATTATATAGGTAAATTTAAAGCTCATTAGGAAGTTTTTTAAAACTTTCACTTAAGGATTTTAGCGCCACCTTGGGGCACCTTGCCACAATGAGTAGATATGTCTTCTTGAAGCTACATTTTAAATCCTCTTGTCCTGGTCCAAGTGACGTATGGAAACAAAGTAAATATAAAACTGATTTTAAATGAAACATATTAAATCTGGACTACTTTTAAAAGTAAAGTTAGCCAAATTTTAATTTTAATACCAACTGTAATTTTAGTTTCTCATTCAGTCTTTTGCATAAACGAATTTAAATGTTCTAAATGAAAATGTTAAGAAAGTTAGTCCATAGCGTATTTCAATGTGGCAAGAAGTTGTAGCGTCAAAGCGAGTGTCGAGTTTCTTTGTTCGACGTCGGAAGCGAGTTGAACAAACACACAACTTGTGCTTTTGAACCTTTTCAAACAACGTTACGAAGTTAAATAACGCATTTGAAACAAAAGCGGTTTTAAATACATAATGCAGCCATTCAGAAAAATAGTATTGAAATTTACAGAAACTAGTAGTTTGTTATATCAGATGATACTGATAGGTGCCTGATACAGCGTAAGCATAAGCTGACTTCGTTGTTTTGGTTACTTGACTGCATTATTGCTGAATTAATACGTCGCATATTATCAAAAAAAAAAAATGAAATCTCAATTTAATATCAAGAGTACCTATGTATTAAAAAAATATTTAATGTTTACCTTAACAATTTTCGGCTCGCAATTCAATTATCATCAATTGCTCGAAAATTGTTTCCGACCACTTGGGTTGCATGAATAAAAAACATTTTGCCAATATTTGGTTATTGCATTTACGATAAACCTTTTTGCTGTGGTGAGCTCGTTTTAAAATGAAAACATTCCGTAATTCATATTTGGTTAAACTGATGTTGTTATGCTCAATGCACACAATAATGTATTTTCAACGAGGTTTTTGCTTTTTATTTTCGATCGTTTCAAAAATTGTTAAATGTGATTGGTTTGATGTTTCATCAAAGGTTATCAGTAGCTTTAAAACAGATAATATTAAGATGATCCTTGATATACTCTACACATTATATTACTACGACTACTATCTGTCCGTCTGTGTTATCAGTCTGTATTCTAAACTGTGATTAAGAATTAAAAATTTCAGAGTTTTAGCAGTTACTAAAAACTTTAATAAAATAATAATATATAAATATAGAGTTAAATGCATCTCTAAAAATTACCTCGAAAAACATTTTGTGAGTTTTTGTAAAATGTACGTAACTCTTCAAACGCTAGTAAGACTCTTCAAAAATCAACTGTATTCTCTGCTCTCCTCTGTCTAAATTAGATCAAATATTGAGTTTTGAAATCCATTTAAAAATTTACTTTATTGTAAAATTTCAAATAATGTTCGCAAAGTTGTATCAGTTATTGGTTCGGTAAACACGTGCAGCAAAAGTCGGTGGCAGTCGCAAAGTGCGCCAGGTCACTAAAATTCACTCCTGGCGCATGTAGGTCAAGGCATTATCCGACATGTAATCCAAGCCACAATGTGGTACAAGCGAAGGTGTATAAATTTTTGAATATTCCTCAGAGGAAAAAGGCTTTCTTTTACGAGTATTATTATTAGTTTTATAGATACTCACACATAGACAATCAAAATATTGTATTAATATGTAATAACTATTTGCGTTTTCAATATATTTGTTTGGAAAGTACCAGTATTCATATTTCTTGTATTTGGTTACAAGTTTTTATTAAAAGTAGCTGATTTGTTTTTGATGCAGCTTTATGCGGATAATTACTTAAATTGTCGCAGTTTTGTACCGGCAATATGTGAAAATTAAATCTCGTAAAAATATTTTAGGTAAAATATAATTATTATACCAACAGTTACTTTACTATACAATACCAATATTTACGGGACGAGGTATTCTGCAAAAAAAACCGACCTAAAAAGTCGAGAACGCGAGTCGTTACACCCCCAATATTTACTAACATTGAAATTACAATATATTATCAAAATAATTTTAAACCTAAAATAAGGAAAGTATAATATAATTTACTCTTAAATGTCCGCAATAGGTAACCGAAGTTCAGGATTAAATAAAATCGCGCTTTTCATTTTAAAAAAATATTTAAAATTTTAAGACGCGAGAAGTATCCGGAAATTGCTCCTCGAAAAATGCTAGGCCCGGGATTCCTTAAAAGCATTTCGCATTTTTAAATCTTCACTAGAAAAAAGTATGAACTTTATACAGCAGAGTTTTATTGTGGATTGGAATTGTTGTTTAAATATTATAATATCGCATAATAACAATATTCAACAACAACTATATATATATTTATTTAATAAACGTACTTACTAAACGTATATTGAACACATGTTTATTGTGCGTTTATTGTTTTTCCATATAAATCTTACTTGTATTAAGATAAGTAATGCAGATTTGCAGTTGGTTGAAATAGCATCTTAGTAATGATCATTGTACATGTCGAATATTCGAATTATTCGAAATTGGACGAATATTCGATCGTGATATTATTTATAAGAAAAGCAGTTTCTGGATCCCCGGTACAAAAAATATTTTTACAGAGAAGAGGAAGTAAAAGAAATTGAAGAAGATAATAAGCTCGAAATTGGGAGATTCTTGATGCCAATAGATTATCTTATTATGTCTATTGAGCAAGGTGTTTAATGGATTCGCTCGAAGTGCAGAAGGAACGGACCTTGGTTAAAAAAAATGGGAACCGCGATCTCTTTCAACCTTAAATCTATAACCTTATGAAAAAACGGCAGTGGCTCTTTTAGCAGAAAACATCCCACCATCAAACCCAAGCATATTTTGTACAATATTGAACAAGTAGCATTTCGGATGATATTAATTATCAACCTCCACGTAGTTTCGAACAAAGAAACAGTGTTGCCATTACCGGGACCATCTAGAATTACTTCCAGACATTTTGAAGGAAAGACTGAATCTCCCTCTAATTCACGTTTAAAAACATTGAGTATAGTAACATCAACCTGTTCTTCTCATGTTTTTTTTCTACCATTAGACGTGTGCGGTAGCAATCACAAAAGAAAATGAATAAAAAACTAAAACGAATCAATTTGAAAATAAAGAAAAAAGTCATAAAAAACAATTTGAAAGAAAACTAACATGTCTGAACAATACAAAGTTGTTCCGAAGAAAACGAAAAACGAGATAAAATCTAATAAAATATGAATTTTGATCGTAATTTACCTGGAGAACTTAAAAACAAGTCAAAATATTTTATGAAGACTGAAAACAGCAGGCTCTACTCTGGAAAGAAAGAATTTATAATAATATAAACAAATATGTAAACAAAAGCGGGATCTTAGTGACAATCTTCACAGCCTGCATGAAAAGTTTGTAAAACACTCAAACTACACCATCAGTTATTCGACATTCTGTAAGTAACGTACCTTTTTTGGTACTGCAACCCGATGTTAGATCAGGAGATACTTGCTTGTGCAGATTGCGTACTAATATGGAATTAATGGTTGAAGGATATTTCACGTTATCTCTTCCTTAAAAGTATACTTAACTCAATCAAATCTATAACTTGGAACGATAGTGAAGCTGGCCACGGAAAGGGTGCCCCAGACGGGAGATTCGCCCGTGCGTGACAACATTGGCAAACAGTAAATTGAAACAACCCAGATGGTGAAAACCTTTGACCGTCGTTCAACATATTTTAAATAAAATCGTAGTTTCCACGTGCACCATCTCACTGTTTTTTCAACATAATTCGTTAGAAAATATCAGAAACGATCTTCGTATTAACTGACATAATTTCATGCATTTTTTTACCACGCGGAAACGAGATCTCTATGTCGTCGTATAGGTACAAAGTAGGTTTATGAAAGTGTAACGATAAATGTCGTCTTAAGATAAACTCGGAACTAAAACGTTTCACGCGACCGCATAAAACTGATAAACTTTTAAATACGAGCTAACTGGGGTCTTTAAGTTGTCGCTCACAACAGATTAAACTTTAACACCTTTCAAATAGCTATTTAAACTTAGAAAATTAAGTTCTTCCTTTACACATAAATGCGAAAGTTTGTAAAGATGTTTGAATGTTGGAAATTGTGAATTTTAAAATGTTAGATGTAAGATATAGAATATTATGAGGAATAATTGGAAATAACATATATTTTAAGAAAGGTGATCTCGTTATTATTAAAATGGACAACGTGCCTTCATTTAATTGACCTATGGGTCGTATTGTAAAAACGTTTTCTGGGACTGATAATAAAGTTAGAGTGGCAGAGGTTAAACTGTCCAATAATAAAACTTATTTACGTTCTTTTAATAAACTTTGTCCATTACCCATTGAGGATAATAATGATTAATAATTTTAAAAGGATTATATGTATATATATATTTTTTTATATTGACATTGTTTTCAATTTTTATTTTTCAATTTAATGTTAACTGTAATCTGTGTTCGGTAGTTTAATTTTATCAATTATTGTTGTTCATGTACAGTTCTTTTTCTTTTTTTATTGTTTATTAAGAGATTTGTTACCGGCCCAATTATGTTCAATCCATATTGAATATACAAAACTTTTTATATTTTATTTGTATTCAAACTTTTTAGTTTTCGCGATGACTCTGTCTCGCGCTACGATAAACTAAATTCAAATTCAATTATATGGCAAAATTCACTTTTCTTTCTATTCATGTAGAGGTTAGTCGCACTTTAATTTTCTTTTACTTTTTATATCAATTTATTGTATTCCATAAATACAATAAATAAATTAATTATTATGCTGTGATTTCAATAATAACCCAACATAATGTAGCGCATAGCCGCGAAATTCAAAAGACAAAAAGGCGAAAGGGAGATATTTGACAACTTTTATACATTTGCTTTTTGAATATTGATAAGTGATACCAGTCACTGATTATTATATTTCCAACAATTAATAAAAGAGATGACGATATGATCGATTTTGGTTCAGACAAAATTATATAATATCGTGAATCAACTACACAATTAAGAAACCACAAGGAATGACTAACATAAATGCGAAAAATAATAATTGAATCTGAAATGATGGGATCTAAGGAACCTTATATACCTACCCCAGAATCACTGATATTTATTCCGGTTTCCGGAGTACCTGCATCTTCATTAACCTTGAACTTAAGCAATAACTTGCATCTGATGAGAAAATTAAGTTTCAAGAAATTGGTTCAAGGCAGCGTTCGAGATTGCACGTTATGCACGTTACCGAGTTTGATGATGTTTCACGGCTTCACGTTAATTTAAATTGAAATCTTGCTTGTATTTAATAACGTGTTGCAAACTCGCTAGTCTAATTTGAGAGGTAGAAGGGTTCTATAAATTTGAGCTATAATAATGACCTTCATATATTTTAAGTCTTTAGAGTAAATAACTAAATGTTGATCAAGAGACTTCGGATACTATAGGATCTATCTTCATGTTTAGTGCCATTTTCAAGATAATGTCTATTAAAATACACTTGCATTTCGGTAAAATATTCACAAATCATACTTCCATATTTAAGATTCCTTCTTTAACAAGTCTCAGAAATTATTTTCTGTTGAAATTTTATATATTTCCTCAAACTACTGATTTTTATACCTATTGTAATCGTTGATGCTAATCTAAATCGACCTGAACGGCTTATATTTTATAATCTAAATAAATGTAATATTTAAGAAAATATAATATATCAAATTGAGTTTTCAATTCTAAATAAAATATTTATAATTACTAAAAACATAATTTTCATCATCAAAATATTGCATGAGCGAGACTTTAGTTATAATAAATAATTAAATAGGCTCTTTTCATGGTTCGGTCAGTAGCGAAAAAAGGAACAGTAACATATTTCCCGTCTTTAAAAGCGTCCCGGCCACCACCTTAATCCCCACCCCGTAAATCCCTTTCATTTATTAATGTGACTGTCATTTCGTACGTATACAAAATTTTGTTATTTTACACGAGATAGTTTCGAATGGAAACATAAAAAAGAGAAATTTAAAAATAAACATCCATTTACATACTCGTAATGTATATCCAAATAATCAAATAGCTATGTACTATACAATTGTGTGACTTGGTTCTTTTAAAACATTGTTTAAGAAAAGTGTATGGTAGGAAAGACAGGTAATGCACCTTGAATTCCCAACAAAAATATTGAAAAAAGAGCAATGAACTACTATTTAATCGCAAAGACAGTAGTATCATTAGTTTAAAACGAATACGCATTTCTCCGAAAAAATAGCACATCAATCCCCAATGGGAGTTATTACTTTATTAAGTCTGGAAAGTGGCTCAAGCTGTTTCTTTCTTTTCGAGACCGTAAAGCTTCTTGTTCAAGAAGAACCCTGTTTAAAATCGGTAAACATTTGAAAGGGAGAGCTTCAAACGCAAGCATTTCGGTCAATAATTGCAGAGCACTCTACTTACATATCCCGGTCACGCGTTGTCGACTCGTTATGGGTATGTCTCACCGCGCTACAGGAAACACGAACTGAGCCATGTTAATTTATTTCATGAACAACCCTGTTTAAAGAAAATAAGTAATTAAATAACTAAGTAATAACTTTTGTAATGTAGATTACATTGGCGAAGGAGGTCCTGCGACTTCTTCAGTAAAACAGGTGCAGGGGGCTGGTATATAAGCGTCATGCCTATGCCAAAATGCTTTTCGATCGAAGACGTTATGGAAGAAGAAAAAGCACCCCAAATGGTCTTCCATTCTATATTTGGGAACTACAAGGAGCATTTTGACCATTTTCTCTCAAGTGACAGATGTGTCCTTGTTAAGCCAGTATACTGACTATTGGTGTTGTTTAATTCAATGAATGGAATTATAGTAAATGTTGCAAATTGATATCGATACTAATGTTACTTTCATTTGATAAATGTTTTATTTATGATATCCTAGATATCCAGGATACAGGATTGACTTAGCGCGGAGATTTAATGAAGGACTTAATGGTTAATTTTTTTGAATCTCCAGAAAAAAATTGTTAGAATTAAAAAGCAAACGTCCTACTTTTAAAATTTGAATTATTTTTGGTATTATTCTATGTAACAATTTTAACCGTGCAAGTCCTTTCATTAAATAAAGTAATCAAGAAAGATCAGTTTCACTACCAAGCCATATACGGCCACCATACACCAGCCTGAACTTTAAACAATTTTGACTCCTGATATAACTTGAATCTTTTACTCTAGTTCCGTTTGACGAAGTGGACACGGATTCGGCCCTGGTTCAAATGTATGCTCAAGCTGGAGCTCCCACTTGCAAGTATATCGTCGCTGTCGGTGCTCTCGCAGGTCTGACTGTATCCATGTTCGGTTCCATGTTCCCTATGCCAAGAATCATCTATGCAATGGCACAGGACGGATTGATCTTCAGGTAAGTATTTAATGCATCATGTGATGATACCTTGGTTGCTAATTTTCTGGTGTTCTGGTGACGATCAAATGAAACGTATCATAGATATTTCTGATAAAAATCTTGATGTACTTATGTTACTTATATTAAATATCAATTGAGTTTAAGCAGTGTTTCAAAAACAGTATCGAATTTAGAATTATAAATTAAACTTTGAACAGTTTGAAAGTGACGTCGTAAAAGAACCGGTTTTATTGTTAACGAGAACCATAACGAGGGTTGAAAGCACATCATCGTATCTAATCTTAATAAATAAATCGTATCACAATTTTTAAATAACTGATGCTCTTGATGTCAAATGCCAAATGTCAAGAAAAAAAACAAAGTATACTTAATATTACATTTTATGACATAATAGAGAGCAATTGAAAAACCACAAACAGCCAATTTTGAAAATTTAGTTTACAGAGAACACGATCGGGTTTAAATATTTATTCAAATGTATCTTTACATGAGCCTTTATATTATTTTAATAAGCCAATACTGATGAACTACTGCGATATAAAATTATTTTCCCTTTGGTCACACCAAAACTTTTATAAATTTTACGAGATTTATGAAGTTAATTTTTATTTCATTTTGCTTCTTTTAATTGTATTATTTTTAATCAAAGGTTAACATAACTTTCGTCACGTTACCGGAGTCTCTTGGAACGAAACTAGATGGACACTAGGTGGGTGTTTTGTTTTTTTTGCTTACCATTTTCTTTTTCTTCTGAGTTCATTTTATTTTTATTTATTTAGCTTTATATTTAAGATTTCTTTGAATTCATTGTGAATTTATAACAATGAGTCCCCCACTAGGAACTTCTAGTTTTTATTATTGTATATGTATTTATTTCGGTTTTTTTTTCTAATAGGTCCCTGGGTTCTGTGTCTGAAACATCTGGAACACCGGCTCTGGCTACTATACTTGGAGGTTTTGCTGCTGCTGTTGTAGCGCTCACGATCCAGTTAGAAGTACTAGTTGAGATGATGAGTATCGGTAAGTAAAATATGTGAAAACAAAACATTTTTGTGTTAATCATGATAAAACTATTTTCCTTTGAATAATTCAAAGACAATGATATATATGTATTTTATATATGTATATTGTATTCTTCCAATTAGCATAATTCTCAATAATTATTAAAAATAAGTAATGTTTTAAATTAAAGGAAAATAAAAATATATTATTGAATTAAAGTGAATATTTCACTGTGCGAAATAATTTTGTCTTAAAAAGCAAAATAAACTTTTACATTATATCACAAACTTATACACTGGGAACTCTAGTTTCGTATAAACTGGGAACTTACAATGTTTCTTTTGTGTCTTTACTCTTTACAATGTTACTTTTATATTATACTCCGGTCCGCATACCTATTACAGTCCATATTACATTTTATTTATCTGCATCTTCTTAAAAATCTCATTTCAGAACGGACATTTTGTAAAATCTTAGTTTATATTCCATATCATTAAATGCAGTATTTTATAGATTCAAACATCTGGTAATTGGTTTGTTCTTATCTACTGCGTGAACAAAGAAAGTATCACGTATACTGACTGCTATAGTTACTAACTAAAAGTAACAAGCTCATAACACGGTAACAATAATGAAGGTAACAATGTTAGATTCGTTTCACAGCGATCCCATTAGCGCTAACTAACGTGTGTTTTGGGAGTTTCTTCTGAGGGCTGCTCAAATTATTGTTATTGTTCTAAGTGAAGAGTTGACTTATACTTGGTTTCAAATCAATCTCTTTATACTATGATTTTTGTTTATTCTTGTCAAGACTTACTGTCGATGTGTAACAGTTTCTTTTTATGCATAATTACATTACCATTTAGAAAAAATCCGTAGTAAAATATTATGTGATATCAGATAATGGATAACAGAAGATGAGAACGGTTAAAAAAATCGTGAACTGGCAGAAATCGTGGCGCATCGCCTTCTAGAACTCGTCGCTACCAAATATCGACACTACGTTCTATGTCCAGCGTCAAGATGGACCTATTTTTCTGACCAAACAAAACACTGTTTCTCCCATTCGGGACAAACATTGAGCGCGTGCTACGATGTGCTTGGTCTCATCCAACATATATTGTCACTTCGTCGTGTAGATATCTCCCTATGCCACCATGCTCAGTTAGCATCTGCTCCATATAAAAAAGTTGAGGCATCGTCGCATCAGCTACAGTCTTAAAATCGAATTATTTAGACGAACCTAAGATATCACATAAGGTCCATAAAATTGATTAGAGCGACATCTAGTAGCAGTATGGCGAGATAGTTATGGTTTGATTTTATTCCATCTGGCGGCAACGTGACGTACTAGTTTAACGTTTGAGTCTGTTAACTGTTTCAACTAATTTTTCATAGGTGGAAGTGTTCATGAAATTTCGTCAAGAAAACTCCACCAACCATACGTTATTTTTGTCAACAAATACCTTAGGCGTAAACCCTTGTAGAGTATTTAATGTCGTTTCGTTATGAAACCTCGTTATCGCTAGGGTCAGTCAATTCCTCTTATTTGAAGTAAAATATTTTCAGATCAAAGTTAAGCTTATATGCCTAATAAACAAATCTGAATGAATTACAATATTTTAAATGAGTAAATTTTTAAATAAGTATTAAATATATTGTTATCGTGAAGAGTCAGAAACCTGATTTTTAGAGTTGTCAAACATCAAATACGAAAATTTAATAGAGTATTTTCGTCATCTTATTACCATCTTGTGATTTTTTTCTCTGGTTAATTATCATAGAAATATATTTTACATATACATACATATTTTGTAGACACACCAAACAATTTTTTGGTGCTATCAGCAAAGCTGAGTACGTCACTTGACATTGGCGAATCGTTTTTCAACGAAAGCCATAAAGAAAAGAAGAAGAAGAAGTGTATTTTTGTCCAGCTGAAACACAAAAGATAAAAAAATAATCCAAAGTTATTCTAACGATCCAAAATAAAATTACGTAATCGAAAATACTATACAAATTACCAAAACTATAAGTAATCAAACACTCTGCACTGTTACTTGTTAAGTTATTAATGTCAGTAACACTGACGATTTCTTAAAATGTAAACCCTAAATGAAAACGAAATTACAAAGTAAATTAAAAACAAAACTTTATTATGACAGCGACGCGGAAATGTATGAATGAATTAGCTAACACCTGTAAGCTTCTGAAAACAAAGGATCGCCACCCTCATAAAAATATCAGAACTGCGCTTGCAGAATAATAACGTTTATAAAACGAAAATAATTCATCAATCATCAAATTCAGTAAAACAAAATACATTAAAAATTAAAGTTCATTATAACAAGTACAGATGAAAAAAGAATTGCCAAATTTCGAGATGAAGAGATCCCTAGATTTTATAGATTTTTTTAGCTGATCTGGAACTTTGCGACTGGTTTAGTCCTAGGTAGGTGTCACATTCAAAAAAATACATAGGGAGAGTAAAGAGTACAACCGATGTTTTGTCCTTCTTTTTCGTTTAGCTTTTGCGCAATACCGGCTTGTCGAGGCAACAACGAAACCCTAAATCTTTGGTTAGAGCAATTCGGATGTTTGATGGAGGCAGTCGCGTTCGAGACGTTCTGACAACCACCACCTAACCACCGAAATGAGACTGTATCCAATGAACATCCGTATTGCTCTCCACCAGTTTTGTGTTCTGGAAAATCTTTGGTAAGCATATCAACAAAACTGCTTTCAGGGTTTCAAAAGACATTAGACATTATCATTAACAGTTAAGTGAGTATTCACCAATGCAAAATGTGTTAAATTGCTGGTCATTTTCGTAGGCACCCTGCTAGCCTACACCTTGGTCTCCACCTGCGTTTTGGTTCTCCGCTATCAACCACATTCTACCAATCTCATCGAGTTGCTACCGCAAAGTCTGAGGACCCCTGTAGACCCTGAAAATGCAGCAGGCACATCTCAGGAGACATGCTTTACTGTGAGTATCTTATAGTATTTTATAACTGTCAATACCAATCACTAGCATAACTACACGAACGTCAAGTAATATTTATTTATATTGAAACATTGTAATTTTTTAAATGTAAATACGGACTGTCAATCCACAGGGGTGGTTTAGTGTGTGGGCGGTTGGATCGATGGGTAGATAATAGGGACACTTCCGACATGCGCACTTCACCCGAACAGCTTCCACTTGAAAGACTTAACTTTCGGAGATCTTGTCAATTTCTTATTATCACGTCTTTGTATTATTTATGCATTTTTAGACAAAAAATCAATAGAAATTTAGCTATATTGATTAAAAATTAAAAATAACTCAGTCCGAGTCCTGCTGGCGTAGTTAGTTTTGATTAATTACTTTTTATGTATTACAATGTAATATAACAATTGTTACAGGGGCGCCCACCAACCCATGTACAACCAGCCAATCACCACGTTATGGTTCGCCGTGTTACTCGAAGGTATTTTGATTTTTAGTATTGTTGCCTCGCGAAAATACTATTATTGGCAAAAGCGAAAGGTTAGATCGATCTAATGATTATGTTACCACTGGAATGGAGATTGGATGTAATTTGTTTTTAGTTCCCCGGATTCCGAAGATACTCTTCCTGGCGACGACAGCGAAGAGTATGGTCGCGATGACACCTTCCTCGTTAACTCAGCTGCCGAAAACAAATTCTACGGTATGCTACTTGCTTATTTCATTATAAAGCATGTGTTTTAAACTGTAGCTAAAATAAAGCAATTCTTAATAGTGGGCGCAGTGCCCGGGGGCTCCAGCGGATCCTACACACGTTGCGGTCGCTTCTTCGAAGCAGTCTCTCGTCGACTACACGCTATGTCCTACCTCTGCCCTGGCCTCTTCCCATGGGTGGACTGCGGTCCAGCCACCGAACAATCTGGTTTGTTATTTAAATATTCTAACTTAGATTTTCACATACAATAAAATACTCATAGTCTCATTATTTAATTTCAGGAATGTTCGTGATCAAGGCTGTAGGTGTATTGTTCGGTATGATTTTCTTGTTTGACGTCATAGCTGCTTATGGTAATGCTGGTACTTCGACCTTCACCGCCGTCGTTATGATTCTTCTTTTCCTCGGAATCATTCTAATCCTTCTTCTGATTTCGCGCAAACCCCAAAACCGGTAAATAGTTATTCATATCAATATTTTGTTATGTTTCATACCTAGAACTACTTTACATTTTTTTAAATCAAATTTCAGTGTTGCTCTGATTTATACCACACCTGGACTTCCGTTTGTACCGGCTATTGCTATTCTTGTCAACATCTACCTGATTCTGAATCTGTCGATCCTCACTTTGGTTCGCTTCACCGTCTGGATGTCTCTTGGTAGGTATCACATGGTTAAGTGTAAGTTCTGATTATTAATGAATATGCTGGGCGTATGCTGGTGCGGTAGTCAAGAAAAAATGTTTTATGTTTTTAAAGAATTTTCTTTGTCCTTTTTACAACAGGTCTTATAATGTACTTCAAATACGGAATCAAGAACTCAACTCTGGAAACCAACCCTCCGATGCCACGTGCCGTTACCCCACCCCCACCGAATCCCCTTGACCGCACTACCATCCCACCAGCTTCACCTGGACAGTCTAAACCAGCCGGTGATCGGAACATTTTCGAAGGAGACGGCAACAGTGGCTTTTACGGACAGTAAGTGATTAGTGAAGTGCTTTTCAACTTGTGCACAAATAGATGAAACAAGACTTAACATAATATGTTGTGGTTGCAGATATTCTGATCCCCTCCTGGCTTGGCATGAATCTGAACTTGAACCCGCTCAAACCACCAACCGTGGATCTACTTCCACAACAAACTACAAACAAGTCGAAACGAGGTGAGTTAATTGCTCTAAATCTCTTTATCTGTAAACAAGTTAAGTGCAATTTATAAAACCACAGACTATAAACGGTGAAGGGAAACGTCGCAAAAACCCCAGCTTTTTAAAAAGGATTTAAAAACCCCCAATCCGTATTGGGCAAGTGTAGTAGACCTGATCCATCTACTAACGAGACCTGAGCCCAACAGCGAGCAGTATTGGGTTGTTACATTACAGTACTTAAGATTCATGATAAATTGAATCAATGTCTTTTCAGATACAACGTTAAAACTAACAGCACTACATCACACACCTCAAGCCGACCTCCATGGGCGTACCCCGATTCTACATATGACGCTTGGGACGATTAAACTAATAATTTTATTATTTAAATACAGATGCAAAAAAGCTTTTTGTGTAGTGAACTCAACTTTATTGTAGCTTCAGATTACTTTTCATTCTGACACACAGGTTTTTTTGTTGGCAATTTTTGTTAATAAGTCATTGATATAATGCGATGATGTAATTACTAAGAAACTGTGTGGCTACTGTGTCTTAATAATTTACACCATACTAAGGCGGTGTCAATGAAATATTAACAAAAATTAGAAGTAATTTTGAAATCCAATTATTTTCTACCTTAAACTGATTGTTCTTATGCGTGAGTATTTCTTTTAATCTTTCATATTACTTGTTGTTTTAACTACACACAGAGTTTTTTTTGGCAATTTTTGATTAACCTTTTATTGATAAAATGTGATGATGAAATTACTAAAAAACAGTATGGCTACTGTTTCTTAATAATTTACACCATTACTAAAGGCGGTGTCGATGAAAATTATCAAAATATTGTAAGAATTTTGAATTACGTTTTTTACTTTAAGCTGATTGTTTATACGTAGGTTTTTTTTTATATCTGCATCAATTTTTTACTACACGCCGAGATTTTTTTGCCAATTTTTGATAAATCGTTCATTGATAAGATGTGATGCTGAAATTACTGAGAAACAGTGTTTTTGGCCACTGTTTCTTAATAATTAATACCATTGCTTCGGGTGTTTTCAATGAAAACTTATCAAAATATTGGGAGTACTAATGATTAACATTTCTTTTTATTATAAGTTCTTTTTCTGCGTGGTATTGCTTCAGAATACTTTTTTATTTCGACCACACCCTAAAGTAGTTTAAAAGTCATTTTCATTGATAAATTGTGATGATGAAATTAGTAAGAAACTGTGTATTTGGCCACTTTATCTTACTAATTGACATCATTGCAACGGGCGATATCAATGAAAATGTAATATAAATTGGGAATAATTTCGATTTAAAGAGATTATTTTTATACGTAGGTGTATTATTTTTATCTAAATATTTTACATTGTTTGTTATTCTTATGTTAATAGGTAGATATTTTCAATTTACTTTCTTTTCAATTTAATTATAACAAGTATTTCTGCAACACCTACGATTTTAGTTAATCTGTTTTTGTACTTTAATTTCTTTTAATTAACATCTTAGGCCAAATTTAGTCATCTTAATCAAAATATATAATTAAACTATGTAGAACTCGAGGTTCGCCAAACATATGTAAGAACATCTCGCGTAATTACGAAATATCTAAAACGCACTGCGCTTTTATTTTCGAGGAATTTATCGGTTATGACCACCTGCCGATTTTTATTAATTCCCATTTTCAATTTATCGTTTTTTCCGTCGGAGTCGAAATCTTATCATTTCTTTTGTTCAGATCCAATGTCATTTTAACCCTATATAACAAACCTTACCTTCAAATCTAAACATATCAGACGAATTTCTAGATATTTTTTTCGAATTAGTTCAAAGTCTTACTCATACTATCCCTTTCGGTGTTATATTAAATAATTTGGATACCTTTTTGAATATATAATATACTATTTTATTATCTTGACTTTACTTGTTTTGATACTATCTATGACGTCTTCATTAATATTTATAATTCTCCCTCCTATTTTTGAGACTCAGTATTTTATAATATTAGTTTATGCGGATCATTTTATGAGTATATATTATGGGTTTTAATTAAGAAGGAGATTTTTCGGGACACGACCATTTGAGAACACTAAGGCTGGTGAAAATGAATCACAACAAACAATCACTACTGGAAAGTCTTCCGTTTATTGTAACTAAACATTCATTTCTACAACGTGATAGTGCAGTTAAAACATGCATCGAAGAAAGGTAACATTCGAAGTGGTTGAGTTGATTGGCTAAGGTTTGAGTTGAAGCACTGTTGATTGGAGTTTTAATTGCATTAGTCATCTTATATAAATGAAAGTTTAGTTTTATGATACTTCGTAAATATAATGCCCGATGTCAAAATTGTTTATGTGTATACAAATTTTATTTATTTATTTTATTTAATCACACCAAGTGGGGGCATTCTTGGTGTGATTAACTGTAGGTCCGCAATTAGTTAAGATACAGATGTTGTTGGTGTAAATTGAGTTTTGTTGCAACCGACTCGTGGATTGTAAGGGTTTGGACTGAATGTAGATGAGAATAGAAAGGAAGGGTCGGTGGCAATGAAAGTCTTTCTAGTTAGTTTAGATATAAGAATAAAACAGTAGCAGGCCGCAGTATCTCAAGTGAAATAACGTTTAAACTAACAAAAACAAAGAATTATCATGAATAATTCAAATTCAATACCTTTGACAGATATCAACAGTAATTATAAAAAATTTAAATATTTGGAGAATGATTTTAATAATCGATATTGTTGATAAAAATAATACAATTGGCGTTTAAAATGTGATGTTAGGAATGTGAATGTTTGTGTGATAATTGTTAATAACTGGTTTGGATGAAATCCTGAGATTCAGCGTCATTGTGCGTTCGGAATAAAATCAAATTTAGAATAATTGTAATGATTATTGTTAATATTGTGATCGTAATTCCAAAATGCAATGACGCTAACAATCTGGATAGTATTATTTAGTGTATAGAGTATGTGAGTTTCTAAAGATTGATGTCTGATATAATTAAGACAAATTGTTGAGTAATTGTGAAAATTAAATTTCATGTTACCTATTAAAACAACGTTTTCGCGACGAGGCTGCGTGCCATAGACACAGTTATAATCAACATAATAATAATGTTTATCCTCTAGTTGTAATGCATTATCGGTAGCTATGAATCATGTAAGTTACCGAAATAAACTATCCAAATTTGCAGAAACCTACTTTTTGATTACTTGAGAAATTATTATTAACTGCGTACTTCTACCGTAGCTTCTTAGGGCACACGCTACACAAAGTGTACAAGAAAACTACAATTGTTAGGCCGCTCTCACATTTAGATGGGGTAGGTTACAGATTATTCGTTTTGAACTAGCAAGTTCTTTGTACTCGTACACCCTTAACCTACATTTAAATAGGAAAATCATTGGGACTGGATATTTTGTGAACCTGCCCATCTAACTGTGTGCGCATCTTTACAATGATAATTTATATTGAAAAATATAACATATCACAAAAGAGAGACAATGATCATATCAATCACTTAAAAGATACTGATTGAAAATTGGAATATATCAATGGATTAAACATCCTCCAAATCACATTTGACTTTGTAGCTACGTATTAACATTAATTCTCGAGAGATTCTTTTACACTCTGTGCATGTGGTTGGATAGATTCGAAAATATTACGAAACTTCAAAATAAGATTTAGTATTAGAGTGTTGTGTGAAAAATCTCACAAAACATATTTAAATCGAAAATGGAAAGAGTGCGGCAAAAATTTCAAAAAACGATTGTGTGAGACAATATGCCGATATTCTACTGAACTGGGGAACGAAATCAACAAAAATCGTTATAACACACTAGTCTAACATGAGGTGAGATGATAACAATATATCTAAAGCGGCAACAACTAAATCTAAATTTTGAAGTTGAACAATATTTAGCTTGAAACAAGCATGATAAATGATGTTATTAAATTTTTAATATCATATTGAAAGAACTTTACAGATTGCCTTGGATAGATTGCATGAAGCTGTAAATTGAAGTTAGACCTATAACATCATTCACAGAAAAATGTTCAAACCAAAGTAACATCACTACCGTCCTTAATCAGAATTATAATTTACAATTAATAAAAGACAACAATAAACGGCAACACATCGTCGCCTCAGTGCTTGTTTGGCCTATCTGATTTTTTACGAAAATGACTTTTTAATGCAGTATTACAAAGAATAAAATTTCCATCTGACTGGTAAAATATTTTTTTTAAATATTCAATTCTAAAACAATAAAAATCTCATTTCATTTTTTTTCTCAACACGGCACTTAACGAATATTCCGTGCTTGTTTGCTGTCTCCTGTAAAATTTGCTCGAGTGCAGATTGGCCAAACAAGCACTGAGGCGACGGACATGTAGTGTTCCAATTCTACTATAACAATTCAAATGTATGACATAGTAGAATTTAATTATCAATTTATCTAAATTTTTCAACCAACCTGAAGTTAACCTGGAAACTAGTTATAATTATAATCAGAACGTTGCATACAGGCCTTACCAATTCTTTATTAATGTTAATATTTCAACTTTATATATTCTTTCCAAGACAACCTGTATTCTTAAGTCTATAAAATTGAATGTAAATCTGAGTATGTAAGCAATCTACTATTTTAAAGTATATCAGATTGAGAAGACAAGATCATGTAAATATTTTATAGACTTAGGTAAGTAAAGACGGTACTGTGTACGGCCTCAACGTGTGCTTAGTTATTTGGCTGTATATATATTTCTCTTGTATCCCGATAAATGTTGTTATAGTATGGATAATACTTTAGGAGGTTAAGTTCGCAGAGCTTCGTCCATTATATCGCGACGACTCTGACGATAGATTAAGTTTTAATAATATTTAATATTGACTACATTATGTATGTTACTGATGACAATGCAATTAACAATTGATACTTGGATATAGTGTATTATATTCAAAGAAAACAAAGAACAGCAAGATCTTAATACTACTAAATTGACTATAACGCAATAATATAATTCACAACGTACAAGTAGCGATTTTGAATTTCGCAGATCTGGGAAAAGTTAGAAAAAGCGAAGGTATTATTGTCGAAAACTTTAAAAATCATTCAAAATTCATTGACTCGTGAAAAATACGCTTCACTCTCTCAGGCTAGAGAGCGAAACGCGTAATTTTACACTATTTTGAATAATTTATAAAGATTTTATAACAATGAGAATCTCTAATGATCGTAAACAGATCTGTTAGTTAGCACTGTCTGAGCATCAGAAACATAAATAGTGTAAATCAATTCATGTATTCGAGTAATCTAATGTTATATCTTAATCAATGTACTGAAATATATGACTATGGAATATGTGTCTAAATATAATCGCATTAAATTAACCCTTTATAATAAAGAAAACTAGTATGAGAGCCTTTGAAGTCCAGACTGATTTTGAAAAGAGATGAACCGAATTTGAATGTAGGGGTCATAATTAATAGGACCGACAATATGGAAGAGGATCAATAAATCAAAGCAACATTATATAATTATAGTATGCTAATTACCCGAAATTCCTCAAAATTAAACTTCAACGATGAGGTCAACTCCATCCTCTAGAGGAAAAAATAACAATCTCACTTAAAGATTACGAGAGGTGTTTATTAAAACAATGTACTTTTTACTAACTCCATCACTGCTACTATAATTTGAACACTGAAGTGACATCTCTTCATTTTGAAATTTAGAGTATATCGTGTGTATTGATTCAGGCGTTCTGTATTGTTCTTCATGCTTACCAGTTTAAATCATAATGTTTGTTGTGTATGCAGTTTAAATAATAAGACTAACAATGCGGTAATGAGAAATTATAAAAGTTAATAATAGTCCAAGATATAAAATTCTGAAGATTATGCTTATGGGAATGTAAGGCATGTCTTAATTAAATGTACCTGCAGTTATTCTATGAAGCGAAATAAATTTGCATAGATGTTTGATCGCGCCTGAAACAGTACTTTGAAATTCGCCAAATAAAATTACGAATTTACTAAATTAAGTCTGTGATCAATATATGACGAACAATCCACATGCGTTCGAAAATGTTATCTGTTGAATGAATGCGTAGATAAATTTGGTTCATCTCTATTCTACAGGCTCTTAACTAACTGTCTTCTTTGTTACTATGTAATAGATAGTTACAATGTCCAATCGCTAAATTATGTAACCACGATTTTGGGAACAATACGATTCTTCAATTTTGCACAGCGCATAATTTCTAGCAAAATGATAGTTAATTAATAACATGTAAACCATATAAAATGAAAAATAATTGAGTTCATAAAGTTATAGAATCTGAGGAAGATTTAAAGGAAGTACGAATAATAAATTTTTAAGAGTCACTTCATAAAAATAAGAAATGTAAAACGATGCATTAAGTGGATGTGTCCGCATTGTTTATGATTGGGCATTATAACAAAATTTTAATTGTAACATTACTTTAGTATTTTAAATACTTGTTTAAATTTGATCTTAATTGAGAGGTGATGGGCAAATGTTTCATAATACTAGAAAAGTGTCAAAGTTACAATCATAAACTTAAAAGCAACAGTTCGATTCATAATGGCCGACTTGCTGTAATTTCATCAAAATATTTGCATACCTAAAATTTTTGTAAATACCTTTCAATTCTGTAGTCATGATTAGTGATTAATAACATCCGGGCTTCGAAATTTTTATGCCGTCGAACATAGGTACTTTGGCCATTTCAAAAATGCGGGTAGTAGGTCTCTCCACAATAAACTTGAATTTCAATAGTTAGCTTGTATTTTGACGCCTTACTAATCTCTAGAACTCATAGCATAACATTTGTCCATCATTGACCTGTAGCGCAATTTAAGGTTTCAATATTTCCGTAATTATTAAATAAAATGCAACATTATTACAAGAGTATATTGCTATCTGATCAATTGTGGTTGAAACCGATATTTCTAAAGATTTAGAAGGCGTATATTTAGCTGACTTATTACATATAAAAATGTTTTGTTTTACTTGATACATTTTATATCTACAAAGCTGTGTGAGAATATAACAAAGATATTTTAAAACTAGTTCTGTGGTTTCGAACAACGTGGTGACAGTATTGACAGATTAATTAAATGTATAAGTCCAAAACAGGCAATATCTATTCGTTGGATATTCACGATGAAAGAGTTACTTTAAATTATATCTACCCAGCAAAGGAAAGAGATAAGACTAATTGATGATTTTAATCGACGACGAAAAATCAGCTAATTGGTCAGATAGCAGTTACACATTCACACCTAAATATCGAAGGACGATACGCACTCTTTGCTCTATTTTAATAATTTTGTTTAATACATTTGTAATTTATTTTTATAACAAATGTAACCTCATTCGTAATATTAAAAAAAAAAGATTCCGGTCTATAACAGCGAGACTGTTTATTTATCTGATTTGACCATGATTACGAGTGTGCCCATGAGGTACCTACATATATTTTTACACAAATTTATAGTCAACTCAATAGTTAATCAATATTTATCTATTAATTATTTTGTCGTCATCTACGACCCTCAAATGTCTCATACTCGCATATCGTATCTTACCAATTACCCTGTACATATTTCATAACATAGGGCAAGAAGTGCGAGGTACTAATCTGTGACCTCGCACACAAAGTTGTGATTCGAGTTGAAGGTAAAAGCAAACTCTAAATATAGCAACTGGATAATAATGTTGCATTTTATTTTTTCATTATTGGTGTATCTCTGAATTATAAAGGGTTAAAAATATAGCTGTTAGCAATAAATGTTCTGATGTATTTTAATTATCTCTGTTGCATGTAATCATTTCATAGCCTCATGCTCTCTTAAAGAGCTTTCAATGTTGTTCATGAAATAAATTAAAAAGTAATTAATGTTGTTTTTTTTAAACCTGTTTATACTACTTATTAGTATTGGAGGTTGTAATCCCATTTTACGTACAAACCTTCTTAAATGTATATAAGCTATAGCTATAACAACGAATTTGTTGATTGTAAAACTAAAAAATAGAAGTGTAAAGCAAAAGTTTGTATTGAGTAAAATAAATATTCTTAAATGTATTTCTTCAATAGGCTATGGGCCCAGGTCACTAATAGTGTTGAAAATATGTATTTTTTTTTAGAATAGTTGTATTTTACGTAAGTAGTCTTACTTTTGCTCTAAATGAAAGGATCTACCGAATATCCTACGTGGAAGTTTATGGTAAGAAATGACTTAGAAAATAAAAACTGGTGGAAAGTAATATGCAATGAAAAAATAGATGATGTAGAGTAGCAGCATACTCTAGCTTCAGATCGAAAGGTATGTACCACGATTTGCTTGCTGTTAGAGCCTGAGTGTTTTACGCACATTGTTAAAGCAAAGACAGCAAAGGAAGCTTGAAACTGTTTGCAAAGAGTATACGAAGATAAAGTTTGGGGTAGATGCATTCAAATACAACGTGAGTTTTTTAATAGCAAGCTAGAGAATTTTAATTATATGGAAAGTTATATTTCTAAGGTAACGTTACTTGCACATCCCTGATCATATCAATATTATCTTATCTCAATATTATCTCTGGAATATTAAAATAAATAAATAATATTGCTGGGTGGTTTGAGTCTTGTATATAGTCCCCTTATAATGGCTGTAGATAATAGTGGGCAAGAGACCACGTTGGAGCAAATAAAGATGCAATTGTTGCAAGAAAGTAGTAGACAGCAACAAGCAAGCTCTGTTTACACGTAAAGGACAGATCTAATTATAAAATTAATGATCGTAAGCACAAGTTCATATTAAAGTGTTTTAAATGCCATAAAGAAGGGCATAAGGCATCAGAATGAAAAAAGATTTTAGGACGCGTTCATGAGTTTTGGTATACGGGCCTTATTGCGACTTCCAACGATGACAATTCTCATGACTCAGAAACGATTTTGGCTACTTGTTGGGGCGACCAACCTCTTTTATGCAACATAGACTAGACTGAGATGACGACTTGACAGAACAGGGACTTTGACAAGAACGACGACAAGGAAAAGACGACTATTTTCCTATTTTTCTTTATTTTCTATTTCATTGTTTTATTTCTACCAAATTACGACCCGACGACGAATCATTGTACGGCCGCCAACGACCGCGACCGTACAAAGTGGTCCTTCGAGCCGGATAGGCGACTTGACGACCTATGGTTATACCAAGACTCGGTATGGATATCGACATGACTACGCCTAACGAGGTAACAACGACTGCTGCGGACCAGACCGGCAGGAACCGACCGAAATTATAAATAAGGAGGTCAAAGAAATGTTCACTAAACGCGGCATAATACATAAAACCAGTATCTCGTACACCCCTGAACAAAATGGGAAAGCAGAACGAGAGAATCGACCACTTGTTGAAGCTGCTAGAACAATGCTAAATGCATGCAAAAAAAAAATGGAACAGCAAAGGAGAGAATGGAGTGATGGTTGGATATGGTGAAACAGTGAAAGGCTATACAATATACCTTTCACAAAGAAATGATGCGGAATTAAAACAAGACATTGTTTTCTTAGAAAAGGAAACAGATACTAACAAAATTGAGATAACATTAAACTAAGCGGAGGATAATAATGTAAAAAATTACGAAACCGCAGAGGTTGAGCGTAATGAAAGTGTGGTAACTGATAATATGTCGGAAGAGTCTGGATTAGAATATAATCCAAGTGAAGAAGATTATAGCTCATCGGAATCAATTAGTGAGGTACATCAAAGAGAACGAAGCATGCTGGATTGTTAATTTACTAAATGATTTTAAGATAAATAATGTATGTCCAGTACAAATTTATTGCGATAATCAATCGGCCATATCTGTTGCATGTACAGACACTGTCAAAAGATTAAAGCATATTGATATACGCTATCACTTAGTTAAAAATAAAAGAATATGCTTAAGTTATGTTAAAACGAATGATCAACCTGCAGATATGCTTACTAAATCGCTAAACAGAAAATTGATGATTCGTTTCATAGAGAAATGTGATATAGGAAATATAGATAAGACATAGATATAATAGAAAATTGTTTATTGTTTTAGTTTAGTGTAATTACATTGAGTTGGGGTGTTGAAATACTACAATGTAATTTCATCTTTTTAGTTTGTCGGTTGATAAAACTATTCTAATTATCTATGGTATTATTAAAATCTATGTTTGTTGCTAATGGTTGCTAAGTTTGATTGATAAGTGGTACTTTAAAATTTTTATGCGACTTGTTAACCAAAGTGAATGCCCATATAGTTCGTTGTGTAAATGCCACTAGAGTGAATGAAACAGCTCTAACACACAGGGAGTTTCGTGACACATTAATTGAGCAAATAATAATCAGATATCCTACCAACATTAGAACGTATTCAAATCTGACTGAAATATTTCGACATCTCAATCGCTCTCTAGATCACATCCCGGATAAAACACTTATCGATACAGAACGTTTGTTTAACCGGGATACGAAATATAAACGCGGTGGTTTCATGCGCTGCAATGAGAAAAACAAGGTCCACTACATACGTCACCTGTACAGTCTGTGAAGTTTTTTTTTTGTGTTGGAGAATGTTGGCATGAATATCATATCTTGCAAAATTTATAAATTTTGTTAATTACAAATAGGATTATCGAGATTATGATTTTTATTAATACGTAAATACCGGACCCATGGCTCACCTAATGGTAAGTAGTTACCATCGCTCATAGATTTTTGCTATGTTAGAACATATTGTACTCTGAATCACGTTTCTTTTATCAGTTCTTCTTAGGACAACGTTACTTAAATGATTCTATCAGATATCTTTATTAAAAAAAATATTTTTATTCGTACACTTTAAGTTTAACAACCTCTCGGCGATATAAACCATTCTGGATTTTACCAGCCTGTACACAACGCCGACACACGTGTCTGAATAATTCACTAAATGAATATTTCCTGATTGTACAATGTTGAAACACATCTGTGGAATATTTGATATATGACAATGATTTTGATTTCTCCTATTGGACTTGGAACTCTAAGACTGAAAATATAGTTCAAAATGGATGTAATAAAGTAGTGAGATTGATTAACAAGGAAAAAATACTGACAAAATCAAACGCAGTCATCCAGAAATTTGAAGAAATATTGATAATTATATGAAGCATTGTGAAAGAGTAGTCAAGCAACAAGCAGCAAAAATATTTAAAATTTAACGAAGGTGTACTCCATATTGATTTCTCAGAGAACTACAAATGTTCTTACTCAAATGAGATTCAATCAGCACATTTTGGTGCAAGCAAACTACAAGTTACTATACACACAAATATGCTGTATTATTTTGATGTAAATGGGCGGAAAAAAACTCATTGTTTTGCCACTCTTAGTCCAAATTCGCGACATATTGCGGTAGATGTATGGGCACATACGGAGCCTTTAATAGAATTCCTTAAAATACATTCTCTTCAAGCAAAAACTTATCATGTGGTTTCAGATTCTACGAGTAGTCAATATCGAAAGTTTAAAATATACTTTGTTATAACAGTATTCCAAACTTAAATGAATCAGTACATGTTCTTCATAGATCTTTAGAGTTTTTAGCTCTGTCTGAAATGGAATTGCCTCCAGAACTCTAAACAAGTACTTTAGATAAAATTTTAGAAGAAGGACCTACCAATGCATATTTTTCTTCGACGAATCTATATAAGCGTACTATCGACTGTTGTGTATTATAAGACCATGTCCGTTACTTTGATGACTCCATTTCTTAACGATCATCTCAACATTAGAATAATAATTTTCATTTTTTGCATTTAATTCTATAATACACGTTGATTTCCTATGATGACATTAAACATATTTTTGGCATGATTATCGCCCTAGGCAACGAGAGTTGTTAGAAAATATGTATTAAAGAAACAACACTTTTATTTTTTGAAATTGTTTTATTTGACAAATTGGCGACGAGGATGTCCAATTTAAAAACAAAAAAGTGGAAAAAGGTACGTGCCACATTGCGAGGGACATTAACATCATGAACATTGTAGACGACAAACCTATATGAACTTAAAAGACAAACTTTCAAATGAAGGAATCGAATCCAAACGACATTACGCCTCCATTATAATTAAACTTCTCCGCTCACAGAACCACAACTCAAACCAAACTGAAAAAGAAACCACACCCAATCACTATACCCTTGGGGTCTTCGGACCGTCGAGGCGATCCGCCCGATCCTAAAGGACTGGGTGGGTCGTGGCGAAGGACGCCTCACCTTTTGGGCGGTGCAGATGCTGCTTTTGGGCGGTGCAGATGCTGACCGGGCACGGGTGCTTTGGGCGGTATCTGCACCGGATTCAGGTAGAGTCGACGACGATGTGCCATCCCTGTGTAGGATGCGACCAGGACACACCGGAGCATACGCTCGCTGTCTGCCCCGCATGGGAGCAGCAGCGTTGTGTCCTGGTCCAACAAATAGGACCGGACTTGTCACTCCCGGGCGTCGTGGCATCGATGCTCGGGAGCGGCGAGTCCTGGAAGGCGATGCTCGACTTCTGCGAGTCTACCATCTCGCACAAGTGGGTGGCGGGGAGTGCGAGGGAGAGAATTTATTCTTCTCTCCGCCCCGCAACAACCCGCTGCCGTCGAGCAAGGGGCCGGAACCGGGATCTCGTCCGGAATCTGGCCCCTTAAGAATTTCGGGTTCCCAACGCATGTGAGTGCGAGCGGGGACCCAAGAAGGTGTCGTGTCTCGCTCAGCACGCCCTTGCGTTAGAACATCCGGGGGATGGTGGACCGCGCTCCCCGTCCCACGCTGGATCTGACCCAGCGGGGTGTTCCGTGGGAGGGTGACACGCGATCCAGCCATCTTGGCGGACCTAGGAAAACCCACCGACCGAGAGTGCCGATGGCCGTATCGCGGCTTCCGGTTTGGCGTCTTGGGGTGGCGCGACGTGTAAGTTCTGGCCTCAGCCGGGGTTCAGACGCTGAGTGTGAGCGGTTGGAGGTTTTAGTGAGGTTCAACTCCGACATACCCGCCCGCGGGTGGGAATCCGGTGATTTCCTCCAACAAAAAAAAAAAAATTAACTATTGATTTTATTATAATTAGTATGTAATTGTAATAAATCGGGACATTTAACCAGATAAGTCCCGAAAGATATATATCATTTGAAGAGTTGCATACCATCTAACTCGAATCGAGGCTAAGGGCAGTCGTTTGGGCTTCCCACTCATTAAACAGTAACTTCATTCGCAGTGTTTCAAAATACACGGCACCCAGTTTTGTAAAAAATCTCAAATTGCAAGGAGACCCATACAACAATACGCAAAATATGTTATAGATTGTATTGAATTGAGTTACTGACTCTATAGCCACGTTTGTTGGTCTAGAATAATTATAAGTTTTATAATTTACTGTTAAATTAAGTTGATTAAATTTTAATGTAAGTAACAATTTCCGAATCTGAAATAACAGCACTAACCCTACCTCCGCTTGTACTATACTGAGACTAATGACTTCTTTGCTGGAGTTTGAGGAGCATACTACAGCTTAATTAAACAAGAAAAATAATTTAATAAGATTGAACGATACTAAAAACAAAGTGTAATAAAATTACGAATAAAATGAAAATCAGTTTGTTTTTTTTGTATTATTTATTTTAAATTATACTATTTCTTAATACAGTTCATCACAAATATGAGATAAAAGCATTGACTCTATATTATTATGGTAATTGGGAAGTACACTATAATCTACTAGATTTTATTAATTTCAGTAAATTTTAAAATGAATTTGGCACCGTTTAAACTTCTTCACCGCGATTTTGATAAAATTTGGCACAGACAATGTTTATACAAAGTTGCGCGGGCCCGCTAGTACTATATACGAGTAAATGTCACTAAAATTAACGAATCCAACAATGCTAGTAACGATAGTGAAAAGCTTTTAAATACGCAAACCTGATCTAAAATGATTTTAATTTTCAAATACAACATATATTTTTTCATTCTATATCACGACTTCGACTATATACGAGTAAATGTTACTAATATTAACGAATCCTACAATGCTAGTAACGATAGTGAAAAGCTTTGAGATACGCAAACCTGATCTAAAATGATTTTAATTTTCAAATACAACATATATTTTTTCATTTATTATATTCTATATCACGACTTCTATTCTAATTTTAAATCCATTCAATTGGAATGTGGTATATTAATTTTGGTGAATCAAGTTTATTTGATTCAAGATAATAAATGTTAAAGTATATATGAATATTTGATTACAATGTTTAAAACATTAATTTGACTGCTGGCCTTCTTCTTCTTCTTTAAGTTTCTTAACATAACTTTGAAGCCGCCACGCTCTACGATCTCTCTTGATTACGTGTGCAACACTGCGCAAATGTTTTTGCATTCCGACTAATGTATCTCTGATGACATTGCAGATCCCGCAATGATAGTTATCATTGAACAGCTAAAAAATAAATAAAGTCAGAATATCCATTTTTCTAAAACAATCGAATGCCCAGTACGAAATATGGAATACTTCTTTGGTCTAAATCAAACCTAGTAAAAGTGGACGAATTCAAATACAAAGAGAAATTCTGAGCACAAAGATCATCTATTGAACAATTCATACTCCCGAAAACTGCAAAGGAACTATGAGGATTCCTAGGGATTTTATTTTTACCATCGTTTCATTCCAGGAACCACTGAATCTCCTGTTGGCTGGTTGTAAGATAAAGGTTCAACACTAATCGATTTTGCGCCTGAACAACAGGCTTTTGAAAACTGCAAGAAATCACTTTCTAATACCGTATTATTGTTCCATCTAGATTCTTCATTAACAATCAGCACACTAACAAATATTCTTAGTGCACATAATAATATCTGATATTATCTTTAATTTTATTTTATATCATTTTCTTATTACTATTATTCAATTCCTTGTAAAATATAATTTTATTACTCGAACTTTACATCCTCTACAGACTCTGAACTCAGAACTGAATTGCCGATGACGATATTATCATAAAATTATAAAAGTTAAAATAAAATGAATGAATACGATTAGTATACTAAATAAATACTATATTACCTCTCTTACAAAATCGTTGTCTTTTTGATTTTGAAACACAACAACATTAAAGCTTTGCTCGTGAGCTATGTGCCTCATAGTAGTCCTGTGTAGATCGACATTTTCAGGTTTCAAACTCTCATCGCATACATAACATTTCACAGGATCCGATCGCTTTATAAACCATAAGCTGAACTCATCTATGATGATTTTCTTGTTAATAACAATATCCGGATGACGAGAGCTCTCATTTTTGCAAGTAGCCATTTCCTTAATGTAACTTTGTAAAAACTCCTTCCTTATTATTGGATTCACCGGTTGTAAACCATCATTTTCAGCTAGTTGCATGCTCTTGCTATTCTGTGCTTTCTGGGCAACTTCAAAAAAGAAATCATCGTCTGTTTCATCACTTTCAGAGAATTCATCTTTTTCTACGACTTGAACAACATTTGTATTCTTTTTTTCCTTTTTCTTATCGACACGAGTTCTTCGCTGATCAGGGGTAAGTGTATGCTTAGGAAGAGAGAAATGGTCGACTATAGGTTCACGTTCGGAACATCCAAAAACTTCTTGACATATTAAGCAGTGAAAGAGGTTTTTCTTCACCTAAAAATAAACAGATTTAAGTATTTCTCGAAAGTACGCCGGAAGTAAAATGTAAAAACAGTATTGATACGAATTACGAACCATTCTATACAGTCCATTATTGATAGAAAATTCTACATCTGCTCGGACCAATTTGAGGAGATGGCTTTTGCTGGACATATGAGATTCTGTGTCTACAATTTTAGTTTCACAGATAAGGCATCTGTTTCCGACAATTCCATTCCAGGCCTCTTTTGTTATGACAACTTTCTTTATAGCGACTACGTCATTCCCGATTCTCCGAATATTGAAAATTCCTTTGTTGCGTAAGTGCACATTATCCAATACATGGCTTGATAATCTTGATGCAGTTGGAAAAAACTTGTTGCAAAATTCACAATAAAAACCATTGCGGACCTGTTCGAAAAATGTTAATTAAACATTTAAGTTCCAAAATTATAAGTAACTATGAAAAACTATGGAGTGTTATAATGATTTACTTGTTTATGATCGTAAAGTGAAACAATGTATAGTCGTAACCAAGTTTCATGAAATGAATTTGGCCGCCACTAAGTAATAGCAACTTTTATTTCAATAAAAACGTTTGTACATCAAAGACTCCTGGAACTGTCATATATTTTTGATATATGTAATTTCCCGTTTACCATCTATATTAAAGTTGTCTTTGTTTATAAAATACTATTATTTCTCGGAACACTAAGGATTTATCATATTAAATAGACGAACCCAGCGAACATACTTGTACGTGTAATAAATATAATATATTATAGGAATAAAAGTTTGTACAACCTCCCGTATGCGATCTTCGGTATAAAGCGGAAAGTAGCCATACTTATGCATATTCTGTTTATGATATATTATATCAATATGGCGATGAGCATCACGTTCCGTCAGAAAGGAATTTACGCAGAGAAGGCAGCTGTATTGTAAATTTCCACTCAGTATACCATTTACGTTAAATTTCGATAACATCTTTAAAGTATTCTGGACACTGCGGAGAAAAAATACATGTATTTGTTAACTATCAGAAAATGGAAAATTATCGACTTGAAATGGCTCCCAATACTAAACGGTTTTTTCAGGTATTTCAATTAATTTGTCAGAAATAGTAGTGAATGTAAAGTTGATCAAAATTCACAAATCCAATAGTTGTCATTTGGAATTATATTCCATAGACAGTGATTAATATAAAGTAAGTATCAAATAATAGCTAATATTCTTGGTTTGCATTCGCATTAAGTCGCATTGATTTTTTTGCCATATTTAGCTTGTTTGTTCACTACGTCATTTTGAAATTGATGAAGTTGAAAGAATATAAAACAAGTCGTTGTAGTTAAATTTAAGGTGAATGCTTCATTATTATAAATTACGGAAATTTTGACTGAAACTAATTCAACACAAATTTTCAGTATTTTTTTATTTTGTAAAAAATACAAAAGAGACTTACTTCACCACAAAATGCTTTTTCTTCGTAGAAACTATTTTTCCGACGGTGCAGTAATGGCTTTCGAATGTTAGAAAATCAATAACGGCGGTCATGCGCAGTTTCATAGTAATACCAGTCTATAAAATAAAGTTTCGATGAGCTACGAATTGTGAAATAATCGTAAATCATCATTATGCTACAGTAAAATTATTCTAAAAAATATTAATGTTCAATTTAAAAAAAAAAGGAAAATTTGAAATTGTATCATATGATATTTGTATATCTGGGTATTTCACCCTAATGCTGCATAGACGTTTCAATTTACTTTTGTATTTATCAGCTATTATTGAAAAGATTATAATAAATCATAGTTGCATGCAATTCATTGCATTGAGCATTTATACTAGCATTTATGCTACTAGCTTTTGCCCGCGACGTCGTCTGCGTGAATGCTATGTACAGCACCATAATAATATACCAATAATTGACCTGACCCGACCACTGATGGCTTGGGTCGTAGACCCCGTCTCCAGTGGCCCTCTGCTTTTTTTATATTGTATTTTTAAATTTATTTTCTTGTGATTGTTTTTTTAAAGATATAATGTAAAAAATGAGCAAATAAATGAATATGTAGTACCAATAATTATATCTTTTAAAATAACATTATTTTACTGGTTTTCTTCTTTACCTTTTATATCTACACTAAGCAGAGCAACAGAATACGACTGCTTTTTTGTAAAATTGAAGTGCAAAAAGTGCTAATTTCGAACCTCTTAGAATAAATGACTTTAAAGTGATTTTACTGAATTACGTCAAAAGTTGTGACAAAAGCAGATGTAGAAAATAATCAAATTAAGACAAATATAAGATAAGATTAGAAGATAGCGTAAAAAAACATGAAAAACATGTTATAGAACTTCTCGATAAACCACAATAGTGGTTTGGCTCTCCGCAGTCAAAATGTAAAGAACGTAAGAATTTCCGCCTTAATTGTGTGTTTGTGGAGCGAGATGACTTTAAGGCGGGTACCGTTACACAACTTTGGAGGAGATAGGTTCCGAAGAAGCATAATCGGGACACCGACCTTCAGCTTGATAGTATGCGCTGGAAGTCCACTTGCTGACAGAGAGTTCAAAAATTCCACAGGATAGTGTGTGGCATCATCTTGCTCGACAACAGTATTTATAGAGTTGTAGACCAATTCCAACCTCAATTTCCGAGAGAATGCATTCGTTAATTGCTGCAGCCTGTTCATTTTTGGGTATCAAAATGGCTCGCTCACACACCCAAGAATTCTGCTGGTGTGGTATACGACTGATGTCGTTGTACACACAGCGAATAAGTTCTTCTAAGCTGAATACAACTCTACCGAGAGACATTGGAAGCACCACTTGTCCACCTCTCTCCTCTGTTAAAGTACCTTCATCAAGACTTAGAAGGACATCGGAGAATTCTTGAGCACGTCCAAATTGGGGATGGATATACTTCGTAGGTTTGCTTGTTCTTCAAAATCACTCACAAAATAAATTTGCAAAAATTTAGGAATATCTGTAGGTAGCAACGAACCAATTTGATGGTAAACTTGTCCCTGGATCTTGAATGTCGGCATGAATCCTGTTTCAACGATTTGATTTGCACCAAACGAAGTCATCTGGAAGATGCTATTATAGGCTCAGATGCTTTTAAAAAAATAGCTGGATTTTGGATGTTGGCCGCTTAGTAAGAGTTTCAACAGTTCTTACAACAGGTGGGTCTTGCATAGACTTCAAGCGTACCTTAACAGATGCACAACACATTCCATTGGGCTCCCCTCTTCATTTGCGGGCTTAACAGAGGGCGCACACTTCTTCTAAGATGCCAATATCTACGTGTGCGGCGTAGTTAATTGCAACATTGTACATGAATCCACTTCCTTCTTTATTTAGCCGCGGTTGCTCTTGCAACTTTTGCATTCGGTCCCGGTCTTGCGATATATAAGCAGAAGTATCGTCACGTATGTCATGGTTACTGCACCACGCTCTTCATGCTGCTCACCAGTCTCCAACGAACGTGAAAGAGCAGGCTGAGAGTGATCTCTCCTTAACTGAGTATCCTGCTCTTCAAGATCTTCGATCGACTAAGTTCCCGCAATGTGTTCTCGAAGAGTAGCCAACCTAGCTTCACGCTCAACGGCGGTTTCTACACATCGAGCTAACCTTTTCCTTCGAGTATCCTTTGAGCATTCGGATAAATTAGATATCGTTTTCCAGGCATTTTAATTATTTTAAGTCGAAACTAAATAATAATCTAATGATATCTAAGTAGTTAAAATTGACCAACCACATGATAACTTATAGCAAAGCGTAACCTCAATTTTGACATTTGGTGTACGAAATAATAGCGCGATTCAGAATAATTCAAATTTATACGCTAACGCCATCTAGTTAGCAAATAGGAAACATTGTCCCACAATGACATAATCAAATTTAAATTATTTATAACAACAAAAAAAAAATGCTTCGATATGTATATAGACTTGAAGGCCAATAGATGTCGTTGCTCTAAAATTGTTTAATTAAATTTATTTATATGTATAGATCTTGCTAATCTCTGAAACGAATTAAAGACACAATTTTTAAGAAGGAACAGAACTCCTTGTATCTATGACAATTAAAAAATAACTACTGACAGTGCCAAAAATGACACAATCAAATTAAAATTATGGTTTTTGATAGAGTATTTATGTATGCTATATCTCACAATTCTCACTCCCGGACGTCTAGTAGTAGCCGGTAATGGTAGAGTACAGATAAAAAACTGATTTATCAAATTATTTTAAGCCATTTTTTTTCTTTTAATTATTTTTATTATACTTTTTACTACATGAATTTTACTGTTGCCAGATATTTTTTTACGCTAATTTTGAATGATTTTTTTAATGAAGTTTTTTAAGCACCTTACAATCTAAAATTAATTTGCCAACTGATATAAAAGTGAAAGAGTATGAGAGATATGAGATAGCATATATAAAAACTGGCTTTACTGAAATGTTTGTTTTCCCGACGTTGCTAGCTCTCGTACTAATAAAAAATGCTTTCACATGAAATTTGATTTGAACGCCGATAGATGTCGGTGCTCTAAAATTTTTAAATTAAATTTATTATATTTATATCCTGTTCCTCGGAGATGATAGTACGATAATATATAGCCTATGTGTTGACCCGACCTCTAAGCAATATTTTTGCCAAATTTGAAGTAAATCCGTGCAGTAGTTTTCTAGTTTACCCCGGACAAAGCTGACTTTTTTACAGTACTAAATGTATTGATTCTGCATCGCATGTTCTGTATGGTTATGTGCATCGGTTGTTTGACTTGGGGGAGTGTATTTTGAAGTGTTGACTTTTCTATCATTTTATTATATGTATAGATTATTTATTTCATACTTGTCACATCATGAAAGCTAATGTGTTATCCACTTTCATGTTAACAACCCACTTCTATCCGCGGCACGAATTGAACACTGTAGTTATTTTTTCTCTTCAACTATATTTAGCAGCAAAACTGTTAGCCAACCAGTATTTACGATTTTATCGAAATGATGTATCCAAAATCTAACCTATTGTATCTCTAATTTTAATTTCATCCATTTTCGTACTGACAACAACGCCAAAATGTTGAAAATGAAAAGTCTCTTTTAGGTTTGACATCTGCTATCCTTTGTATAACTATAGAAATCAGTGGTTATCATATTATAACGACTACATTCGTCTGAAGAAGTTATTTGAGCTTTTTAGTCTGTAGCTAGTTTTCTACGAGGACATGAAAAACCTGTACAACAGGTTTATTTCACCCAACCGAATAAAAATCATTATTCACTCTCAAGTCATCATAATCATTTTCAAAAATAAGCTAAAAAAATACCACTAAAATTGATGCGTATATTTTAACTCTATACAAGGTTAAATCCAAAGTATTGGCAAAGGAACAAACCTTTTATTAAAAGCTATGACACTCCTATAAGACCGGAACCAATTTCCACAACTTTGATGTAATTGTCTAAGATAGTGAGTACAAAGCTAGATTAGTAGATTGGGGTTTCCAACAAGTTGATAGTGTTGATGATACTTATTCTCCTGTAGCTCAAATGCCAACTTTGAAACTTTTATTGTAATTTTGTTGTCCAAATTGTATGGAAATTCATCAAATGGATGTAGAGACTGCATTTCTAAATGGTAAAGTGTTATCTGAAGTTTATGTAAAGCAGCCTATTGCTTATGAAGATAACTCTGAAAAAGTTTATTTGTTGCAAAATTGTATAATACACCCATTGGAAATTATTTTAAAGTTAGAAAAATGTGAGTTAAATGAAGTTGTCAAGTACAGAAATTTGATTGGAGCATTGTTGTATATTAGTTCTGGTAGCTACTAGGACAGATATTTCATTTTCTGTAAATTATTTAAGTCGTTTTCAAAATGTGATGAGAACACTTCAAATATGTTAGGGTGTTAAAATATTGGTTTTTGACAAAAAAGTTAAAAGTAAAATATTATAAAAATGAAAATGCTTGTATGTACTAGACCGAAAACAACAAGGAGTATTCAATCATACGTCTTGAAAAAAATGTCATTTTGAACTGAAAAGCTGTCAGTGTTTTTTTTTTATTGCCTTGTAGGTAGACGAGCCAACGGCCCACCTTATAAGAAGTGGTTAACGTCGCTCATGAACCTCTGCAATGTCAGGGGACACTGAGGGGTCGCTACCTACGACCTAACTTTAAGGACCCTCCTCAAGCCTCGTTTGAAGAAGGACAAGTCATAACGCTCAGGGAATACCGAGGAGGGAGCTCATTCCATAGCCGGATGGTGCGTGGCAAAAAAGTGTTCCTGAAACGAACCGTGGATGACCGTGGTTTACCAACTGTTATCGAAAAAAATTCAAAAGTGTATATTTTTGGCAAAGTTTCTGTTGTGTCTCATTAATTTTTCCCTTTTCGTTCTATTCGCTTGAATATTATGAAAAAAGTAAGAGAAGTGGTAAATTTTTCATTTTTAAACATACTATATGAAATAGTGCCTGTATTATAAGGCTATTTGGGCAATTTGATAAATACACAATAGCAGGATCTATACTTTCAAATTTTCGACACGAACAACTTTTTACCTTAAAAATAAAGAAGTATAAGATTTTGGACCTTTGGCGGTCCAAAGGGCCGCATTCTGTATGAGTCTCGTTTAGTAGGTAGTATTTTTTCTTGATGACCTTTCGTTTGATATAGGTGTAGGTTGCTACCTATATTATAATGTAGTTTAGTATTCTATTTTATTTATCTATCACACTAAACACTTCAGTTATAGTATATATATTCGTTATTTATTTGTGTATACAATAACACTCGCACATACATTACACATACATCGAGCATTCAGACAATCACGACACAAATACAAATTATAATTATTAGATTAATTGCCGCGCGATAAACTTAGTCTCAGCGGGGCTAGGTACTATGGCAGCGCGTACGCACTGCCCAGCGACACGCTAAACCGCCATCGCTCGGTCACCGGCTATTCTGCTTAGAGCCCTTTGACATAATATGACCCGCGGGCTTTATTCACGGCCGCTCACAAGTAATTAATAACGATTCGCTTTACATTGTTTAACTTTCATTTCTTCATTGCTTGTGCTACGCTTCTTCTATATATAACAACTTTGGTGACTGTGTGAACTGTAATTCTGTGTACTCAATAAACTATTTATCACCTGGACCCGAACTTCATTTACCATCAGCCCTCACACAATCATCCCCAAATAGGTACAGAGTTAATGTACGTATGTATGAACTTTAATTATCATTTTTTTCAATGAATATGTCTTTCAACCGGTAAATGAAATGAAATGAAATGAAATACTTGAAATGAAATGAAATGAAATACTTTATTTTCAACATTGATGACGTACTCATTCTTGTTGACGTCAAAAGTTACAAGCTACCACCAGTTCGGACACAAAAAATAATAATTGTAGCCACCGTCCTGAGAAGAACTGGCAAGAAACTCAGCGGGCATGTCTTTTTTGTATAATGAGCATTTTTTTTTTTTTTTTAATATTTGTACAGTATTACACAAATTTACATAAAATATACAAAAAAAAAAAAAAAACAATAACGATAATGAAATGACCTTGGCGAGCAACTCATTCCCACTTTGTGCAATCGTCCAAGTAATCATTGACCTTATAGTAGGCTTTCTTGCACAGACGTTCTTTAATAATTTTCTTAAACCTATGTATAGGTAGGTTTTGAACATCTTGTGGGATTTTGTTGTACAAGCATACAGACAAACACCTGAAGGAATTTCTTATTTTATGCAATCGACTCATCGGTAAATCAAGTTTATGTTTGTTCCTGGTGTTTCTACTATATAGGTCAGACTTTTTAGGAAATTCCTCAATAGGTATGCAGGCAAACCAGTATCACGAGCACAAATGCTAATCGATTTGGCCAAAAGAATTGGCAATAATAATCAAAATGAAGGTTTTAATGAGCCAGATTTATTTATATCCAATTGTTACAATCCTACGATAAGTCTACAGGCTACAGACTTAATTGAAAACATTTCCAACACAGTACACAGCTTAGCAGCAGAAAATATTATGGAAATTAGCGTATTTGAAGATCTGCAGAATGTCAACTATGAAAACTTCTCGAAACTTTCTCAGATTGTCCAGAAATTGATTGTAGTATTGCTAAGATCTCCGAAATACCTGTAGGAATAATCCTGACTAGACTTGAGTACAGTTTTAATTTACGACTGCAAAATAGATTCTCAAATAGATACTGGAGCCAAAATTGTAGTATAATAAAAGATACAATACAAAGTTTAGGATTAAACTTTTTACCTTGTTCAATTATTCTAGGTGGCAATAGGTTTTTAAAAATTAAAGGAAAGATAACTTTACCTGTAAAGTTTGATGAATTTACATTAGAATTGGACTTTTATATTGCTAAAATAGGGAATTTCTTTATGATTGTATCATAGGTAGGGGGTCGGGTTATTACTCGTCAGTTTCACAAATTCGTCAGATTTGTTAACTCGTCATTTTTCCTATCTGGTCTGTTTACATAATTCGTCAATTGTACAGTTGTGCTCAAATACGATATTAGTTAAGAATTTTCCTGTAAATTATATTTATTTATTTATTGAAGGAAACAAGAGTACATATTAAATGAAAATGAAAAATATTACTTATAAAGACATAAACTTAAAATAAACTCTAACTACGAGATTATTGGAAGGCGATGCTCGACTTCTGCGAGTCTACCGTCTGGCGGAGAGAGCAGAGAGCAGAGAGCTCCTTTCTCCACGCAGGAACCCGCCGACGTCGACCGGGACCCGGATCTCGTCCGGAATCTGGCCCTCTAAGAGTTTATTCCCCAACGCTACCTTAGCGAGAGGGAGCCCAAAAAGGTGAAGGTTTCGCTCGGCACGCACCTTGCGTAAGAGCAACTGGGGGATGGTAGATCGCGCCCGCTGGTTTCAGAACCAGCGGGCGCGATTACTACCGCGCGCGCGAGTCTACCGTCTGGCGGAGAGAGCAGAGAGCAGAGAGCTCCTTTCTCCACGCAGGAACCCGCCGACGTCGACCGGGACCCGGATCTCGTCCGGAATCTGGCCCTCTAAGAGTTTATTCCCCAACGCTACCTTAGCGAGAGGGAGCCCAAAAAGGTGAAGGTTTCGCTCGGCACGCACCTTGCGTAAGAGCAACTGGGGGATGGTAGATCGCGCCCGCTGGTTTCAGAACCAGCGGGCGCGATTACCCCGCTGGATCAGTCCAGCGGGGTAATCTGCTGGAGAGGCCAGAGACAGCCAGTGGCCGTATCGCGGCTGCCGGTTCGGCGTCCGGGGACGGCGCGACGAGAAAGAGTGCAGTAATGCGTAACGCGTCGCGCCGTCCTGCAAAAATCGTGCTGGGTTCTGGCCTCAGCCGGGGTTCCGACACTGAGTGTGAGTGGTTTGAGGTTTTAGTGCGGTTCAACTCCCACATATCCAGGTGGGAAACCGGCAACTTACTCCAACTAAAAAACAAAAAAAATAGGAGAAAGTTTGAATTACAAATACATTTTCAAACTTTTTACTAAGTAAATAAAAATGAAGCTATAGTGCAAAAAGTAGATAACGTCAATACTATGTGATTTATTTCACATGCTACGGTATTTCTATGTTTCTTAGACGCGTAAAATGTTGTTTTAAGTTTTAGATTATAGGACAGCTGCTTGTAATTATTATTGCTTTTTGTAAAATGGCAAGTGATTTAAATTTTATTGTTTCTGAACGAAACAAAAGAGTTCTTACAAAACGGATACCGCTATAATCTGGCGCAGACTAATAAAAGTGGATCTACTTGGTGGCGGTGCAAAAACAAGAATATATGTAGCGGGAGCATCACATTGAATCAAAAGTCCATCGTGATAAGGTTTAGAGAACATTAATATGAAGCTGATCCTTCTTCAAACATTGTGGATATTGCGATTGACAATAATAATTGTAAAGAGGGTGCAGGAGGAGTTTGACTCAATCCGACTTATATGAAATGAAATGAAATGAAATGAAATGAAATGAAATGAAATGAAAATTTATTGTAACAAAAATATTAAGCTTATATATGAAGATAGTGTGGATCACTTCAAGAACGCAGACTCGGCATACGTGGACGATGTCCCAAGATTTAACTCCATTAAAAATGCTTTATAATATAATGCACGTTATAAAAGACATGGACTCATTCAAACAAACTATACCACAACAGAACAGGTAGTCATACTTGAAGTGGTGGCTAAAGAGTTTTTAATACTACAAGATGAGGTTTTAGTATTTATGACACCATTTGCGCGTGATATTTTATCTAGCCGGTATATTAGTGATATATTTTTCGATGGCATTTTTAATACTCCGGAACCCTATAAGCAGCTGTACTCAATCCATGTGGATATAGGTAGTACAGTAACTGAAACTAATATAGTTCCTCTCATATACTGAAACAAAGCTGAAACCAGTTAGTCGACTTTTCAAATTTCTGAAGGACATTTCAGCCACCGGAGAGATTTCATATTGATTTTGAGTTGGCTGGTTGTCAATGCCCTCAAAAGCGCATTTCCAACTGTCGCAGTCATTGGATGCCAATTTCATTACCTTCAATGCCTTTTGCGCAAAGCATCCTCTCTTCAACTGAATGCTACAAAAGAGGGACGAAAGCTTATTTCTTTATGCGCCTCGATAGCGTTTCTACCGAAAAGAATATTTTTCAGAAGCATGGCTTGCTATCTTACAGCATACTCCTACAGGAGATAGTTTTAAGGTATTTAACTCTTACATGGAGGAAACATGGCTGCAAACTTATGCAAATGTCCTCAGCGTCTACAACCAGCGCCATAGGACCATCAACCTTGTTGAAGCGTGGCATAATAGACTACGTTCGCGGTTGTCGTGCAGGCGATCCAACTTATATATTTTATATTTGTTTTAAAAAAGGAAGCACGACACGTTGATTTTCGAATCCGTCAAAAAGTAAGTTTTAATATACCTACGTACTTAAAATTGAGTTTGAGTATTTTTTTTTGTTACCAGAGAATAAATAATCTTTTCTTCCTTATTTTTTTATTATATGTGCATGGCAATGATATCTTAATTATCTCTCTAACTTTCTCTTTTCTCTGAAATGATTCCTAAATGTCAACATAAAATACCTATGTTTCTTCGGTAGGAAGAGTCTATCTATCTATCTTTGTTGTTGGGGTGTTGATTGCAATAACCTGACACTTCTTTTGTATCAAGACCCTGCCTTCATTCCTCGGTTTCAAAGAGTGATTGCATAAATTCAGCTATTCTTTTTGGAGCCAAGGACCTATACACGCATTGGTGTAGATAGCCGTTACCCAATGCGTTCATTCTTACCTTAGCCAGGTCGTCGGATGCACATAAAATGTGATGCATTGATTCTGTGTCCTCTTCACAGAATCTGCAGACTGAGCTTGTAGCCAACTGTAACCTGCATAGGTGCTCTCCGGTGGCGAGGTGCACTTTACCACCGGTAGAGCACCTAGAAGGTCATTATGTAACAAAATTATAAAAATCTAAAATATTTATAACAATTGGAAAAAAAAAATGTAATTCAACGATATATTAGCTTAAGGGGTTATATACAGTTAGAATTTTTAAAAAATCGATTTTTTTATTTCATTTTCTTAATGTACATATATTTAAGAATACACACAGAAAATTTCATATCGTTCCGGCGAATATTTTCAAAGTTACAAGCAAATTTGAAAACGTTTGGGCTACACACTTGGGCCCAATGCGCATTCATATGCCGAAAAAGAAGCGTGAGCATTTCCGATTTCAGAGCGCGTGAGAGCACCCGAGATGGAAGAATGGCTCGCAGACAACATCAGCTTGAGTTATCAGAAGCTGCTGAATCGGCGGAGGGTGTATTATATGGTCCGGGAATAGACAACTCCATGTAAGTTAAAAAATATTTTTATCCCCTTTTTTAAATTAATATTTTTACTAGTACTAAGTCTTAAAATATAGTCAAAAGATACCATAATATGTGTATAAATTTTTGGATCAATAAATTAAAAAGTTTTCTCAGAAAAAAATCTGGAAAATTCACTTTTTTTCGGCCGTCTAACTGTATATAACCCCTTAAGAGCTATCACAAATTATGGACAAGCAAATAATAATAAATTACCGACGTTACCGCAACAGTAAATTTTAAAATGAGACGAAATACAAGACGACAGTGCCGAGTAATACTAAGCGCACAATCGCCATCACTATCTAGTTCGTCAGAACAGCACACCGACGAGAAACAGAACACCTAACGATGTGACTACCCCGGCGCCAACAACAGCTCCGCGTCGGGGACGCCCACCGTCGTGCTTGGAACAGCGGACCGAAATGGTCCATTTATGGCCCCCGCTACCAGTGGTGCAGTGCGCCCACGCATGAGATGGTCCGAAGAAATAAATAAAAATGTCATGCGGGCGTACTATAGGGCTACGGAGGAGGGAACTAAAGTCACTGCGTATCGCTCAAGAATGGTGCCTCTGTTTCAGGTCTTGTGCCCAACTGTCGACGTCACGGTACAACGGTTAGCGGATCAGGTGCGGGCCATTCAGCGACTTAAGCTGTTGGATGAGACTGTACTTGACCGATTGCGCAACGAAGCTCTTCCTGTTCCTCCTGAACCACAACCATCAAATGTGGTAAATGTCACAGTCACCCAAGTTATACCACCAGCGGAGGAACTTATACAAGAATTTAGGTTTGTCCCGCCATGCTCGCGGCCACGTTTACCGAGGTTGCCAATGTGTAAACGTAATGTTTCGCTAGTATTGACCCTGGACTGCATATTAAAACCTTACTTCGAGTCGACTGAAGACCTTGTCGACACCCACTCGGTTCTGTACTGCGGTGCAGTTGTCTATCGCGTGGCAGGGGTGAAATTCCCGAACCCAAACCAGATATAAAAGGTTGTCAAATATCCCTTCCGCCTTTTTGTCTTTTGAATTTCGCCTCCGACATGATGGTAAGCCGCAGTGGCAGTGAGAATCGAGAGGCGCATAGATGTAGCCAGGACCCTTATAGCAAAGCTTATTTGCTGACGAACAACTACCTGGCTTGTGTCGTCGAGCGTGTTGACTACTGGAAGCAGAAGGTTGCGCATGAGCGAACCGTATTCGTCGGTACCGAACAAGATCGGAGCGGTACCGCTTGAATAGTCTTCCAGAGTAATCAGAGGAGTGTCTACAGAGACTGGGAGGCTTCTCGAGGAAGAGTTACCGATGGACACCCACCAGTTGATGAGGATGTGATGACCTCATTTTGGAAAAATATCTGGTTGGTGCCCATGGGTTACTCCGAGGGTGAGTGGACTAAGAAAGTTAGACACTCCGATTGATGTAACTAGTGCGGTGCGTTCGGCCCCGTTCGGTTCGAACTGGAAAAGGCCGGGACCGGACGGGCTGCACAGCCACTGACAGCTTAAATGGATACGCAACTCGCACGGGCGCATGGCTGCCCAGTTCCAGCAAGCCCTTGAGTCGGGAACCCTCCCAGACTTCATGACATCAGGTGTCACTCATCTGATATACAAATCCGGCAATACTTCGGACCCTAAAAATTATAGGCCAATTACTTGCTTACCCACCATCTATAAGCTTCTTACATCCATTCTGAAGGTCCCGGGGTACAAAGTGGTTACGGGGTACGACATGGTTATTACACAACAAGTTGGTCGAGGCAAAAACTGTGTCTATATGGCTTGGATTGACTATAAAAAAGCGTCCGATTCGGTGCCCCATTCATAGCTAATGAGAGTTTTAGAGCTGTATAAAGTGCATCCCACACTACGCTCCTTTCTTAGTTCACGCATGGGTCAGTGGTCTACGTTTCTTCGTCAACCAGGACATATTGGCTCTCCGGTTTCTACGAGCTTGATAAGGATAAGACGGGGTATCTTCCAGGGTGACAGTCTGAGTCCTTTGTGGTTCTGTCTAGCGCTTAATCCTCTAAGCACTTTACTTGGGAGATTCAACGTTAAGCTACCGACTCAAGAGAGGGGGTGAGCTCAAATTATTTATCTTTATTGTTATCATAGGCTAAGGCTAAGTGTGGAGAAATTAGATGTATCTCTATGGTGCCGTGACGTCAACAAAAACGTAAAGTCAGTAATAAACAAATTGGTACACCGAATGGTTGTTTCTATTAAAAGAACAAGAATATTTCACACTTGCATTGATTCCATTCGACCTGGCGAAAAAGCTGGCGAACCGACCGTCAATGACATACGAGCTCTTTTATATAAAGATGGCAATATTTTCTACAAGTTACGCCATCCCAATGAATGGAACACCTTACCTCAACGAATTCGTACCTACGACGCCTCACCTGATAATACACCACTCTACAATGAGGCCCGTAAAATTTATAAAATCAATCTGCAGTCATTAAAACCATTTATGCATCGTGACTACACGCATTTTACGATAATCTATATTACAAGGAGTAATGAGTTATTGATATTAAACAACTGTTTTTTCTTATCAACATTCGTGAAAGTATTTAGTTTTTTTTTGAGATTCTATTTTGGTTTTATAGCTTGACTTATGAAGAAAGCGATAAGTGATATTGAAATATTTACTTAAAATAAAGAGTAACATTGATCCATTAAATTTAACTTGAGTGATTGTTAACCAATAATATTTTTATAAAATATGATCAACTATTTTTAAATTTTGCCAAAGGTGTTGCAGGTAATGTATGTGATAACAGAGGTGTTACTCGTGTGTAAGCCTTTTTGAAAGGAGTACTTGTTCAGAACATAAACTTTTCTGTATTTACATGGAAACTATTTTATTTATTTTTAAATCTTCTTATAAATTTTGTTCGTTATTCTGTCAAATTTAATTCTTCACTTTTTCTCACTTCTGTTCTAGCCATATAGGAGAGTAGTCATGTTGTATATATATTTTTTTTCATTGTTTCAATGAATTACAAAGTTTAACAAACAATAACTCTTTTCTTTATTGGATCCTATAGCATCCAACATAAGAGTCGAGTGTTGTCGAGTTTTATGAGATCGAAGGACTTTTGGATATGTATTTAAGAATGTTAATTTTTAACACGTTCACTGCGGTACCAGTAAAAAATTCCTTGTTTGTATCTTGCTCATAGTGCGATTAAGAAAATTATAGACCTCTCTATTATGTCTATACCTCTGATTTATGTCTAAAATGTGTAGGATCACAGTTTTTCTGAAAATTTCAAATCGATCCGACAATTAGTTTCGGAGATATGAGCATATTAGTAAGAACGTCTCCGAGCGTTCGAAAGTAGGCGGAGCACGAGCCGGACCCTAATATAATATAAAACCTGTTTATACCTGAAACTTTCAGGTATAAACAGGTTTCAGGCTGAAGCCTATGTTGAGGAATTTTAGATTAAAAATATGTGAACTCATCAGTTAGAAGTGATCTTCCACGTGGACAAGTTGTGGTTGTGCTCAGTTTATGTATTTCTCAGTGTGTATAGTTTAATTAATTAAAGTAAAAAATGCCTCATAAAATTAGCAGAGAAACACGTAGAACTTCCAATGAAATTTTGTATCGAAGAAAGAAACGGAAGAACGTTTTAATCCGAAAACCGTGGAATATGATGAGAGCAGTTTCAGCGCCTAAGCAAAAAAATTTAAAGCGCAAGAGGAAATATATGTAACTCGCGATACGTCAGTTGAATATAGAATTTTAAATTTTACAACTGTGTTTACGGCTATTAGTGAGTATGTATTGTGTAAAACTTGCCGTGAGCCAGTAAAATTTGAATCAGCTGCAGAACGTGGACTTGGTTTTAAAATTGTTATCCTATGTGATAAATGTAGTCCTCGTAGTATAAACTCTTGTAACTTTGTCAAACGCTCGTATGAAATAAATCGACGATTTATATTTGTGATGAGAACCCTTGGGTTAGGTTTGAAAGGTGCTACTCAATTTGGTGGGCTAATGGACATGCCAGCTTTTTTGCTCCAAACTTCATATGATATGATCGTTAAAAATATCCACGAGTGTGTGTCAGTAGTCACAGATAAACTTAAAAAAAAAGCTTGTGTTGAGGAAATGGATGCCACGTCTGAACAGCAGGGTGATGAACATAAGAGTGATTTAACAGTCTCGGGAGATGGGACTTAGAGAAAAAAGGGATTTACTTCTCTATTTGGAGTAACATCTCTAATTGGATATTACAGTGGAAAAATAATTGATCTTTTAGTTAAAAGCTCTTACTGTACCTAAGCAATGCGAGCCTTGGAAATCTCACAAGGATACTGCTGAATATCAGGAATGGTGGAAAGAGCACAAAGAAGTATGCTCAGCTAACCACGATGGGTCATCAGGAAAAATGGAAGTTGATGCTGTTATTACCATGTTCAAACGTTCATTGGAAAAGTATTAAGTTCGTTTTAGAAACTACATCGGTGATGGTGACTCTAAAACTTATTCGGGGATTTTGAAGGCTGCTCCTTATGGTAAGACAGAAGTAACGAAGAAAGAATGTATTGGGCATGTTCAAAAAAGAATGGGCAAACGGCTAAGAGACATAGTAAATAATACAGTAGAAGAAATGTTGTTATTATAATGTATTACATATGTTGTTAAACAAGAATATTGTATGTTCTACGTTTTTTTTATATTATTAGTTTATATCTTTGTGTCCTCTTTGTGTGTGTGGAATAAAGTTTGTTTTCTTTCTTTTCTTTCAAATGAAAGATAAGAATGGAAAAAAAAAGTTACTTGGTGGCAAAGGTAAATTGACTGGGAAAGTTATTGATAAATTAACTGTTTACTATGGTTTAGCGATTAGGAGACACTGTGATTCTATTGAAAATATGTTTAAGCCATTTGGGCATCTTATTTCCATAACTGCTCTACAGATAAAAACCCTCAGCATGATAACTGTCCTATAGGAGAAAACTCGTGGTGTTCGTGGCAAAAAGCGCGAGTCTTGGGAACTTTGCCCAGCTATAAACATGATTATGAGGCCTTACCACCTGATGTTGCAACAGCTATTTTTACAATTTACGAAGATCTAAGTAACAAAAAAATATTGGAACGATGCGTTGGTGATTTTACCCAGAACAATAATGAAAGTTATAATCAGCTGATATGGAAAGTAACTCCAAAAATTATTCCAGCTGGCTCTAAAATTGTGGAAATAGCTGCAAACATAGCAGCCGGGGTCTTTAATGAAGTTAAAAAATCTCTTCTTTATTATATGAGTGCCATGGGATTATCACTTGGACCCAATGCTCATTCCTACGTGAGCAAAGAGGACGCAGAGCGCATCTCAATTTCGGACGCAAGAGCGCAAGGGTCGACGCGCGAGGGGAGAATGACTCGTAGACAACAACAACTAAACATTTTGGAGGCAAACGACAAAGCAGAGGGTTCCTCTTATGGTGCTGGAATAGATGACACGATGTAAGTGGAAAAAAAAAAAATTAGTATAAATCGTTCCCAAAACTTTAAACGCGTCTATTTCAAAACCGTGTTTTCAGAGTCGGTGAACAAAATTTCTCCGAAACCGCTAAACCGATCGGTTTGAAATTTTCACACGACTTACTCAGATATATTTTTCAGGTAATGATCGAAGGAATAAGGTTTTGGACAATAATTTCGATTTTTTAAGCCACTTTAAAGTGAAAATTTTTCAAGAAAAACTGAATTTTTTTTTGAACGGCCGTCATTTTGTGAATTTTTTGACAAGAAAAGAAATTTTTTTTTGAAATTTTGACTAGACCTTCGATCATTACCTGTATTTGTTTATTACAAAACTAAATATTTTTGTTTTTTGGCTTTCAGATAATCTGGACCAGAGATATCTTGTTCACCGCCAAGCACTTTTTTTGGAGGTCTCTCCGCAGATCATCTACAGGAGCTAGGGGATCCAATATTTTTTTAAATAAACCGCTGATTGTTAAAGTACATTAAATTCTGTTTAAGTACATTTTCCATTAATGTATAAAATAAAATGCCTCTGTGGAAGAAATTCACAAAAAAACGCGTTTTTTCTGCCTCGCAAGTGGATATAACCCCTTAAATTAGGAGAAAATAAACCAGTATTACAGTCCCCAATCCGCACTGGGCAAGCGTGGTGGACTATGTCTTATCCCTCTTCTGAGAAGACCTGAGCCCAACAGTGGGCAGTAATGGGTTGGTACAGAAACCAGTATTACAGGATTCCATGTTTGGATGGCTCATAGGTGGCCCACTAAAGGACAACAGCAATAAAATAGTAAACTTAATTGTAATTTCAGTACGGAAATTAAAAACATAAGTCTATTCTAACCGGTGACAATAAGAAAATAGGCAGACAGTCACTAACAAACATCAACGCCATCTGCAGTCGATCTCATGGCGATGATAAATGTAAACCAATAGATGTATATTTGAGATATATCTCTTTGGTACTCGACGTCTACTAAAAACCAAACGTCATTCAATAAACAAATTATATTATGAATGGTTGTTTCTCTTAAGCAAAACTATAATTTACAAGGAATATTTCATTGGCGACGAGGAAAGGTACCCACGCAGCATAGTAGTAATGTCGTTTTTAGGAAATTTACCAATCTTTGATCATAAGATCGGAGAGTAGTCCATATTCAAAGGACGTTTGATACAGTTTTTCAAAGTAAACGACGTATCGGAGGAAAAGAAAAGTGCCATCTTAGTAACACATCTCTCGGATGAGGCGTATCGTTTAGTACGAAACTTGGCATATCCCAGTGATATTGTCTGTTCCTTTTGCAAGGAGAGATAAAAAAAAATCATTAGTCTTTGGACTTGGACCAAGTATGTATGGTGCTCATTCATATGTCACCACTGGTCGATATTGACATCCGAGACATAAAAACAAAACATTTCGATACAATTAAAAACTGATGACGGCTTGCGACCAGCATTCGCATTGGCCGATGTAACGCCAGAATTATTGCTTCCTTAATAGGAAAATAAAATTGTCATTATTGATTCCACCAACAGAGCCATTGCATTAATTGCTTCATGGCGTTAAAACTTTAAACTATTAAAGAACCAACATTTACAATATTGCAAAAACTCTGCAATAGACAAACACCGCCAGTAATTTCTAATAAATTCTAAGATCAACTGCTATAGATCAAATAAATCCCTTATGCCTTAAATCACCGAATCTATGGCGTTATGTGAAGAAACGTAAGCTGACAACTAACATAAGTTCTACACAAAAATAAGGAATGCTGAAGTAAGCGAGCAATTTGAGCAGCCAAGACTAAAGATGTAGATGACTTAATCTCCATAATTCCCAGTAAGATCATTGGTATACTACATTCTTTCAAATGAATTGGCTGTGTAACAAATAAAGATGAAACTACCAAGTACCAACTATCCAAAAAAAAAAAATATTTTTATTAATATTTTAAAACCTCTTTGGATGTGCTGGGCGAACTGTTTATCAACGAACAATTTACGATATGGATGTCTCCGTAGTAATCGTGTTTCGAAACAAAAAACTAATCAAAAATATACAACGGAACGAGTTTGGTGTTAAGCCGATAATTTGATTTATGCGACAATACGCGAAAGAAAATTAGAAGGTAAAGAAGTTCTCATTCCAAGGATCTTGTTGGTCCAAACTGACAACCGTTTGAATTTAAATTACCTCAATCCTCAAACAGCCGCCAAATAACTTTCGCAATAACCATAAACAAATCCTAAGGCCAATCAATCATTAAAAGTTTGTGGTCGGAATCTAGAGTCTATATTATTTTTCCGGTGGTCCATTGTAAGTGACATGTTCACGAATCGTAAGACCATCTGCGTAATTTAACAAAATTAAGAGCAATTCTTACAAAATCATTTCAGGCGAAATACACGATAAGCGGTTCATTATCCTTACCGCAAAAAGAAGCATTTATTTAGTCCGGTTAATGCTTTATATGATATGGCACAAAATATTAAAGAGTTTTCTTCGAACAAAATTCAAGAATTCATCACTAGGGAGCAGGAGGTCTGAATGAAGTAAAGCTTCGTTTCGAGAGCGAAATTATTGAACGTCAACTCAAATCAAATCCAAAGTTTAAGCCTGATTATCAGCCTCAGGTATGCCCCGAGCGACCTTTATGATCCCGGCGCACGCTGGAATTTTTGAGTAAGTGTAATGATCCTACTTTGTAGGTGGCGCTAGTAGCGTACGGAGGATTTATTTAATGTGTATGCAACCTTTTTTCGTAAACCGCGAATTGATAGAATAATAAAAAAAAAGAATTGGTTGTCACGTTTGGAAATAAAATTTAAGATATGTAATGTTGGAAAATATTAGAATTAAATATTATGAAATTATCGAACATTATATGATTTTATGCATTGGACAATTAGTAAAGAAATATTTTTTTGGTTTAGTTTTTGAAACGGACATGGGGTGAGTTAATGAACTGACTATATTAAAATGAGAAACTTATTATCATGTCGTCATTTACTCAGTGCAGGAAATATTTATTTCAGCTTGCAGACATGCCCTTTTTGTATTATAGAAGATCAGAATAGATTTTGTGGATATGGACACGCACTCTGAATAACTTCAGAATTGATAAGTTTACTTTCTATTTTATGTTATTAGTTATGATTAAAGAATTCTTGTTAATATATTACGATAGTTTTATTGCTGTCCCGAAGGAACCTATTCATCACATAAGGGTGCAGGTATAACGGCAGGTGATAGAAAAGGGACTGCTCTCCGATGAATTTAGAATATTAGGAGTGTCCCGGAATGCATATAGGGGTCTCTAGTAATAATATATATGTGTAGAAAATGTGTGAAGCGTGTTGAAACGAGAGTTTCAACTCAACTGTGCGGGCGATGGCTCCGAAAAGTATGAATTCGAGTAAAGTGATCGTGGATATAGCGACCAGTATTGCTTCATGTGTCTTCAACGATGGACTAAGATCAGTTCTACACATATTCGATGTCATGGGGATGAAAATTGGACCAAATAGCTTCAACGTGTGCACGGAGATTGATGCGAACCGTATCAAGAAAGCGGAGCAATCACTTAGTGTAGGCGCAAAAGAAGCCCGCATGAAATTAAAAGCGTTCCGAAAGGAAAGCCGAAGAGATTGATACAGAAGGACAATTGTACGGCGCAGGCATCGCAGATTAAAGGTATATACGAATTTAATATGATTTTATACCTAGTACTTAAAACTTTTTTTTAACTGGTCGAAGACATAACTCGAGCAAATCTTCACCGATCTATACGAAATTCTGACAGTACATTCGAAATACTTTTCTCCAGAAGGCGTACGTAGGATTTTTGTTTTTATACTGCATAGTTTTTTTTTTTAATCAACAATTTTGTCGTTTTTTTATTGTGAAATTTTTAATGTTTTGTTCAAACGTGCACGCACCATTTCGTGAAGAAACAAAATATCGAAAAAATCCTACGTATCTTGCTGTTGTTATATAGAAACTAAAAATTTTCGGGATTTTGTTCCAGGACCAAAATGAAGGAGGTTACATCTTCGACCATGGACCCGTCTAAAAAATGAGGCGCCTCCGATGAAATGCTGGGCAACCGCCATTTTTAATTTAATTTACACGAAAAAATTTGTATTTGTATATTAAAACCTAAATAATAAAACCTTTTTCGCAGATTTTCGATTGATCTTTTTGTTGAGTCCCAAAAAATTCATAAATTATGCCCGTTTTTTGAAGCTCTAGACCAGCTTCCCCCCTTAAGTTCGAATGGTAAGTCGTCATCTCTTTTCAGAAACGATTGGTCTAAATCAACTATTGTCTAACAGTAACTACTAACAGTAGTCATGGTTCATCGCCAATCAAGAATTTAGGTGAAAATTCGGAAGTTCAACCTTCTACGAGTACAGGCTGTACTAGTTGAGCTTGTAGTGTAGTCTTGACGGAAATCCTTCGGTGTCTGTCCGTCCGCAAAACAATTTGATTCTTGTAAGAGATTGGATTTACCCATTATACCGTTTAATAATTCTCAAGTCAGAGGAGTTGGTTTGGGATCTCGATCAATTTTTGGTTACGTGGACATAAACATTGAGTCCCGAGTATTTCCACATCATAAATATGATAGTTTGTTTGTATTATTTAAAAATTGCTTTAAATTATTGTTTCGTCCTAAATTTCGTTGTAAAAATAGTTAATATTTATATACAAAAACATAGAGGTCATAGAAAAGATGCTCCGTGACTTGGTAGCAGACGTAAAAGGATCAAAATCGGAGTTGTTAATTCAAAAACAGTCATCGGTACTTTTGCTCAATTGATCAAAGCATTGCATTGTAAATGCAGACAAACCAAAAATATTATGTATAATTTGTGATACCGAAATTTATTCTGACCCTCAAGAGCACTCTATGGCTGTCCATCAATTAGCTTAGAGATGTGTTTCTGTTGTTTCGTATGTCGTGAGAGCAAATTTTGGTGTAGAAAATCTTGAATTGATTGTTGCCTTGCCAGATGTAATCCGAAATCAATGAAAAACAACAAAACGATCAGAGAGATCAACCCGAGACATAAAAATTATCAACATCAGAAAAAATCCAACCACTAGAAAGAAAAATATACATATGATCTGATCTGTTCTAGTTAGAAAGCAAGATGATTCGTAGAAACCAACATTAAAATTGGTTGATTACGAAAGTATATCTTATTGTTAGAAATATTCATTTTAAGATGTTAATTTCGTCATTGTTTATACTGTTACTATAGCTATGTAAGAATTATTTTATAGCATACAACTGAGTGAGTTCTTCTGTATTCAAAAACCACAAAAAACGAACTTGTTCAATATCTGAGACAAAAAAGACAAAAAAATAATCCTGATAGAAACTGTTATTAAGAAGATCAGACAAATAACAGTCAATCTGACTTCGACAAAAAGATGAGTAAGATAGTTGTTCGAATAGCATAAATTTCTACAAGTTATGCTTTATCCAACTTTCCTTGTTTGATCAAGTCAAAAACAATGTTCAAAAGTTCAACATTTGCATTTTATCTTTATGTATTATTTGCAAGTATTGCAACAATCGCAGTTTTCGTCTTGGTTCTCTGCAGCATTCATTTTCAAATAGAGTTGGATTGAAGATTACTCAGCAACCGTCATATATTTCCAAAAACTAGACGATGTACCTGAAAAAAGTTAACATATATGTTTTTTACACATCCAGCATACACATTGAATTTACAACTGAGACTTTCAAACTTTCTATTGAAGAAAACAATATTGATATTTCAAACAGAGTCATTTTGTTTTTTGCATTGGAAGTATTATTTTCTTTTACTTTGTCCCATGTACATATACCTAAAGCCTCACATATTTAAAGAAAAGCACATTACATGTAAATATATTTTCTCCTAGTGAAACATTGAAATCTTTATTTTTTTTAAATCAGAAGTCATTTATTATTTAGAAAGCTTTGCAGCGAAACATATGAAGCTCACTCAATCAAACTGAATAATTATTACATTTGGACAATAGTCCAGTAATTTTTTATTAAATCCAATATAAGATATTTATTAAGCCGCACAGCAGTTTTGCAATTTTTTTGACTAACATTTAACCAGCTATTTTACTTGCTACGATAAAGAACATGAAGATTTTGTGAAATAAAAATATGTAACTTTATATTCAACAAATCTTGGCAAAAAACCTCCAGTCTCATAATAATTTGAGGAGAAATTCAATTTAAGATATATTAATTATTCTAACCAATGATCGAACACATGGGGTAAATCTCGCACTAGAATTTTGTTAAGATGGATTTTACAGCAGCGCTACTGCCCGCTGCTTGCAAAATGGTTTTATGTACACCAGCCAAACAGTATTAGTAATTTACACTATGAGATTTGAATCAGTTCATTAAAATTCAATAATTTAACATAATGTACTAACTAAGGCTTATATTGCTCGCTTTGCACAATATAATATTTAGTTTGAGATAAGAATAGCTTTAATTTCACCAACAGTTACCACGACACAAAGCAAGCTTTAACATGGTGCCTATTGATGGATTATGTGAAACATCAACAGTAACATATTCTGACGCATTGCCCAAACTAACATTAAGACATTCCTAAAAACATCAAGAGATTGCAAACACTATTTATGCAATTTAACCAGCAAATTATAAAATACATATAATGTAATTACCATTGTAAAGTACTGCAGGAAATCCCTTGCTCCTGATAAGTTGTTTGGAAAAATATTGTATTGTATGTCTTCATTATGAAAATAAATCTTTCTTGACAATATGGATTCACCTGTAATATTTAAAATGTAATGCTTTACTGCAGCACAAAATTAATAACTCAAAGCAGACATCTTAGACATTCCATCAAAGGCGAAAACCAAACACTAACAATTTCATTTAGATTTATGATATTGAGACACCCAACTATTGTAGATCACATCCTGCTTCTTTTTCTTTATTAATATTTTAAGGGTCATCAATTTTTGATAATCCTATTGAGTCTACTACTAGGCTGTTTGTAACAGCTAAAAATGAACCTCATGAAACAAAATATAAATAATCTTTTGACGCAAAGCTGAAACATTATCAGCTCATATCTTTTTTATAAATGTGTAAATTTAGAAGATAAATTTGACAACATATCACAGGTTTTCATATAGTTTTGTACAGAATCTTTTACAAAGCTAAAATTTATATTTTAAATAATTTTATGAATAATTAACACTTGATTTTACAAGTTCATTTCTGATTACTGTCATTTCTAGTGTTTACTCCAAAAAAAAAAAAAATCACTTTTGCAATAACAAAATTGTAGACAAAGATATCTCATAAGAAATAACTCCAAAAAAAATGAGCATGGCATGCGCCCACTTTGAAAGTATGTAGAAAGTATGAAGAAACGTATGAGCTGCATATGCATGCAGCTCATACTTTCTCACTGCCAAAAATTCAAGAAAAGTAGAGAACAATACAAAGTTTCTATGACTGACCTACATTTATCTGCAGAGAAAAGATAACCGTAGACAAGCAGGCGTCTACTAAGATTTGGAAATAAATGGTGCAGTAAGACACAACAGTAAAACTTAATGTATTATTCTTCCATAGCACAAGCTCCTGTTAAAGACATCATAGAGAGATCCTAGAGCTGAGCATTCCCTTCACTTTTTATAAAGTAGGTATATTTTATTTTTTTTAATTAATTTTCGTCAAGTATTTTTTAACGTATGAAGAAGACTTTTAAACATGGAAAGAGGACGATAAAAATTCCAGTTAGAATAAAGAAGGGGATCCAATTTATCAATACAGTTACTACTTTCAAGGAGACATTTTAAACGACAGTCGCCAGACTGAAAATATTGGAAAACAACACATTCGACAAAAAACCAGCAACGAGAACAAAAAAATCAATCGACCAAACATTTACATAACCTCATGAAATTGTTCTTAATTAACCTCAAACAACAAACAAATTTACCTTATTAAAAATATGGTGAAAATTATGTTTTTACGATTGATCTTGTACACATAGAATTATTACTATGCTCCCATATTTTCACGAAGTTTTTAACGAGTAATAATTTTTCTGAAAATTATTGCGCCATCTTTTCACTTCTTTCTCAGAAATGCGTCACTGACCTGAATTATTACATGCTGGAGTTGGATGCATAAGACGCGTTACCGGTTACAGATGTAAAATGAGATCATTTGGTTTTCGCCATGTTAGGAATGTTAGGAATACGACAGAACTTGGAACTAATTTTAGAGATGACTTTCAAGGAGACATTTTAAACGACAGTCGCCAGACTGAAAATATTGGAAAACAACACATTCGACAAAAAACCAGCAACGAGAACAAAAAAATCAATCGACCAAACATTTACATAACCTCATGAAATTGTTCTTAATTAACCTCAAACAACAAACAAATTTACCTTATTAAAAATATGGTGAAAATTATGTTTTTACGATTGATCTTGTACACATAGAATTATTACTATGCTCCCATATTTTCACGAAGTTTTTAACGAGTAATAATTTTTCTGAAAATTATTGCGCCATCTTTTCACTTCTTTCTCAGAAATGCGTCACTGACCTGAATTATTACATGCTGGAGTTGGATGCATAAGACGCGTTACCGGTTACAGATGTAAAATGAGATCATTTGGTTTTCGCCATGTTAGGAATGTTAGGAATACGACAGAACTTGGAACTAATTTTAGAGATGGACGTGTGTCGACCCGTCAAGTCGATTAAATTTTGCCTACAAAATTGTACGCTACGTTAAATTAACAAGAATCCAATAAAGCAGCTGCGTGTTTTAAAAGTGAATTCTGATCTAGAATAGTAATCATATGTAGTAGAGTAGTATTCATATGTGGCGGCTACCAAACTCCGCCTATTTTGGTTTTCATTTCAATATTTAAAAAGTTCAAGTGATAGACATGAACTGTAATTATTCATTATTGAACAGAGCTCTTATATTGTTAACTTTGTAATTATTGTCAATAAATATATAACACACACATTATCTTATTTCACCGGGACGACCTGTACCTGTCATGTACCAACCCATTACTCCCCACTGTTGGGCTTAGGTTTCCTCAGAAGTGGGATTAAGCATAGTCCACCACGCATGCCTAGTGCGGATTGGAGACTTCACATATCTTCAAAGGATTTTTAGAACCCTTTTCCGACATGCAGGTTTCCTCACTATGTTTTCATTCACCGTTTTTAGCCAGTGGTGTTGTGAAAAATTGCACATAAATCTTTTTTCACATTTAGATTTAGAGGTACAAGCCGGGATTTGAACCCGCGACCTCCCGTTCGGAAGGACGCGCTTCGACCACTCGGCCACCAAGACTACCACGGGACGACCACCTTCTACATTTTCGTCGCCCCGACACGTCAAAATTTGATTGCTTTGGAAGAAAACAAGTAGTGTTTATAGATGTTCTGTCAAACATCAGTATCCCATCTCTAACTTAGTTCAGAGTTATCTCAAAATGGCCGAAATCAAAAAGTCTCATTTTGTCTGTATTATGGCAGTGCATTTAAGTCATTTTCAAACTATAAATCTACGAATGCTGAAAAATTGTGGGATTATTGTATTGTTTTATTTTCAGAAAAGAGTAGAATCAGTTTGAAACATATTTATTTATTCAGTATTTTCCGTACATATGTAAAGTATCTTGCTATTCGCTGACACACTGAAATGACCTTGGTATCTGTTTTTTTAGATCTGAATCACTCATAAATTACTTTATTCTCTTTGCTATTTTTATTGCCATGTAGGCAGACGAGCCAACCGGCCACCTGATCGTAAGTGGTTTCCGTCGCTCATGGATCATAGTCGTCAGGGGACACTGAAGGAGCTCGAAACCGAAACAAAAATGTAAACTAGCCAATTGTCTAGTTTTATTTTGTATACTTTCAACGAAAAAAAACGGCCGATTGCAAAAGCAAAAGCATTTAACTAAACAACTGCGAGTTTACATAATTTTAGAGAAATACGTTAATATTGGTCGATCGCTATTTAATATTTATAAAAATAAAGTGTAGGTAATGTTATATAATAAAGTGTAATGATGTTGAGGAGAAATAAAACACTATATACTTTTTTATTGTTTTTATTTTCCACATGTAATCTTACATACACAATACTTATATTAAAAGACGGATAAACATAGTTATCAAATATCATTAGAAGACAATGTTTTAAACAAACAATGTAAATGTTGGTTACAATACCAACTTTAATCATCTACGAACTACTGATTAATTAATGTAAAAATGGATTAGTTATCCCTTGTTTCATAAAATAATTATTCTAAAACTGGTTGTTGGTTACAATATATATGTACCTAAACACTACAAACATTTAGGCCATAGATGAATCTAAACCAAAATATAGTAAAAATTGGCAATGTAAGCGTCTTGTTAAATAATATTATAATTGTTGGTAAGTAAGAAATAACTGGTTTGGTCTGGCTAAGGATAGAGAGAACTGGAGAAAACTGGAGGGGTTCATAATCAGGAAAATTAAAAATTAAATAATGAAATGTATGAAGTAAAATAGGTGAAGGGAAAAATAAAGGCCTATTTTTAAGTAATAGTTCTACAACATTACATTTATCGAATATGAGTTCCACATTGAAGCCAATACGATTACTGATTGGATTACTACACATCTACGAGTATCATATTTGTTTCACGACTACAGTATTCATTAAATAAGTAAAAGTCAATGGATTTAATTCCACAATTTTAGAGTTATTATTATTAAGTAATGTTAATGAATTGATTATTTTATAGCGCTACGGTTAAAATATATTCTTTGCTACTCACTGAACCATCAGTGTTGCTACTGTAATATAATATGAGAAATTTCTAATTAAAACCCAAGGATAACCCACTCCATGACGCTACACGATGCTGATGATATGATAATCTTTCAGAAATCCGTCCGCATAAATTCGTTAATAACACGTACAAAGTACAAAGTTAAACTATCCTTATCTTTTTTGAATTTAATATCACATTTCCTTCTTAAAGTCATAAGTAAACTTATTGACTTTCTCCCGCTTCTTAATCTTAAATTCCCAGTTACCTTGGATTGGATAATCTACATTAAAACGTTTAAATATATTATTAGTCGTAATTATGGGTTATTTTATTTTGAGCTTAACGTTGATCTCGGTTCACGCGGAACACATGAAGACGCCATGCTGAACCAATCCTGGCGTTCTTGTGAATCAGAGATTCCAAGTGCTCCATTAAGTTATCAAAGCCACGTTCAAGAGAATTGCAATATCCGCAGTGAAACATACCAGGACGTGGCTAGAACAATAAAGTCAAGAATGTAAATTTTCGTTGCAATATAGTAACAATTTTTAAAAATGTGTATTTCTAGCAGACATAATTTAACGCTTTGCTGTGCGTTTTTGCGTTTATTTCTTTTCTTTAAGAACCGGTTTAGGAAATTACAGACACTTTAGACACTATCTCATATAAATTTGATAATATCTCATTGGTAGATTTTGTGCTTTTTTTGAGAAATGGAAGTCGATCGTTTTCATTTTTGTAATAAAAATATGACACACAGCAGATAGAATGGATCGACGTTTGGGTAATTTGACGTAAATTTGAATGCTTTAAATTTAAATTATATGCCTACCTCTCTAATAAATTCTTCATCAGGAGTATTGATAAATACAACTGGAATGTTCTTCATGGCTTCTTTATGGTGGTTACTTTCTTTGTGGAACTGGACCTGTTGATTTCCGTGCATCTTTACATCGCACGCCGCGCAGCGCCTAGATCTGTTACCTATTAGGTGGTAACTGAAATTGTCGATCACAATATTACCGTTGACTACAATATCTGTGCCTCCTATAATAGGTATTTCAATCGAAAAAGTGTGCACGACGACGTTTGACATGGGCTCTTTCTTTACAATCAAAGTATTTGCGTCGTAGGTCTTCACTATTTTCTCTGGATAAATCTGCTTCAACATTGATCTTTCTTCTGCTTCTGTAGCAATTTTGTTTAATATATCAGTCTGTGCCCTGTGAACGCCGTGCAAGTAATGTGTTGAAATGCATGCGTAAATTGAAGTGGGCACCAATTTATAAATTATGTTGCAAATCAAACATTGAAAAGATTTGCGGAGCTGAAATTTAAAATAATTGTTAATATAATATAAATTAATATATTTAATTATTTGACATTTAATTTAATAAAACAAAAATCACAACATAGTACAAAACAAAGTCGCTTTACGCTGTCTGTCTGTTCTTACATAATTGAAATCTTTAAAACTACGGAGTGGATTTTAGTTCAGATTTTTTAATAGATAGAGTGATTCAAGAAGAAGGTTTATGTGTATAATTCATCCATAATACAGTAGACAAACACTGATCATTTTAGAAGTTTTTGATGTGATGTGCGTCAGCGCTTAAATCGCAAATACTGTAGGATATGGCCTATATGTACCTTTGTAAGGCTTTAGAAGTTGCACGATTTATTATATTTATAAATATAAATGAAAGGAAAATTATGAGTAATATTATATACAAAATATACTAACTATTCTATACAGCCCTCTAGTGCCTTGAAATTCTATGTCATCTGTAGTGATCTTTGCTAAATGTTCTGGTTTCTTAATGTGATCGTCAAAATCATTGACTTCAATATAAACATTGCAGAAAATGCATTTTTTATTTACAATGCCATGCCAAGCATCTTTTTTGACCGCTACGCCTTTGTAAATATAAACGTCACTTCCCAGACACTCATAGAGTATAATCCCGTATACGTGTAAGGACTCATTTGCGTGGCTCCATGCAAATTGGTGGTCTTCAGGGCGTGGGGGGTATATTTCACAGAAGTAGTCATCTTGCGCCTACACATGAAAACGGAGAGTTATGAAATATTATTATTATATTTTAATAGCTTAAAACTATTTTTCAAATATGAGAAGATGAGTGTAATAACCTGTCTTATTGTCACATTAGGAAACTCGGCCAAGTAAAGACATTCGTTCAGATTTTGTTTATGTTCTTCTTGTAGCATGTGCATTGCAGCATCACGTTCGGTGACAAAACGGAGGCCACAAGCGAGGCATTCCGAATATCTGTTCCTCAGAATAATGGTCTGCTTATGGAAAAATGAAGTCATCTAAAAAGATAACAATTATTATAACAAATAACGCAATGCTTCATTGTTGTAAAAACACAGTAGTTAAAACAATAATTAATAACGACAAAACAACCATAAGACTTCGCCATTATGCACAAACACGATTATGGTATCAATATATTGAGATATTGAAACTTACCGTGATATCACACAGTATTCAGAAAGTAAATATTTAAGAGTTTCCTAAGAATATCGATTACAATCATTCAAAAGATACATTATTTATAAAAGGATTGAACTAGCAGCTAGCCCTCTCCAGAATGTCTCCCAACTACTCCCAAGCCGCAATCGATCTTATCAGGCATGCGCAAAGGATTTCAACAGGTTTCTTTGTTTTGATTTTTTTGCTGATAAATTATAGGTTTGTAAACACAATTGTTATCAATGCCAATGTAGGCACAAAAAGATATTTGAATAATAATCTTTTAGTAATATGGTATTTTCTGAATGAATTTATTTGTTATAAAATTTTCGTCAAAATATACGTAACACTATGCCTGTGGGTACATTAAACGCGGAGCAAAATTTATTAAAACATATTTTAAATAATCCTATTAAACCATGTGTAAATGTTAAGCAAGTTAAGGATAAAAATGTTTTGCATACGTTTTATAGTCTTCTAACTGGTGTCTGAAAATGTAAAATTAATTTGTATATCATAGAATATAGATAAAGACTATCTTATGACCTCTTCTGCTATTTATCTGCTATATGCTATAGTATTATTATGAATCAAACAGACAAGATGAGTATATAGTACCTACACCTGATCAATTTGTTGTATCCAATAATTTATTTTATCCATTTACTAATATAAACAATAACAAGCTTTAAAATATAAATATTATACATCTAATATATTTTTTTAAATATTCAACACTACTATGCTTTGATTTTTCTAATATCAAATAGAATGAAATAATCCACTAATACACATTGGTTAAGCATGAAGTGAATTGTCTCTAAAACCACTTATAGTGCCTATATAGATATTTTTTAGACCATTGATTATAAAATAAATAATGATCAATTATTTATGTTACTTAATTTTAAGAGGATTGTAAAGGAAAGGCAAATAAATTGTTTGGGTTGTGTGTTTTTATTTTCTGATTCTTCCTGTTTTTTCCCATATTATTCTCGACTCCAAATTATAAGATTTTAAGTGATTTAACTTTCAATTAATATAAGATAAAACATAAGACGCAGTTAATTAGATAAAACACATTTTTAGTATTTAGTCTATTTATCTACTTAAAACCTACAATCTTATTCACAAACTTATCCAAAGCTAGATGCTACAATAATTCCCATTACACGGTTAGCATAAATTGCAATTTTTGTTGAAATAAAATATGGCGACGTCACGAAATGGCTGCTCGTTCTATGGTCTATCTCAAATTTCAACCAATAAATCTACATCGAGATTTTCTTGATCTTTTACATATTTATAGACATTTCACGCCATTTAATTTCTACCTATCTACTTTCTATCCATTTTTTGTTATCCTTTGATTCCTGGAGCAGCCTACTTTATACTGTAAACTATACAAAGTTTACCTAAAAGCCTTGTGACCTCTGGAGATTTGCCAGCCATTAATAATAATTTATTTAAAATTTATTCCGTCCATTTTTGTCAAATATCGATTTTTAGAAGAAGGAGAGGAGGCCCTTTTTAAATATTTTTTTATGAGCTTTTTAAATTTGCTTGATGTCGTTATCTTATCTTAAATAAGGATATCGCTACATACATAAGAAATATTAATGTGAACAGTGGAGTAATTCTAGACTTCTCAAGTTGGATTGAATAGGTATACCTAGGTATTATATCAAATGCACTGAAATACTATTTCTGATGCTGTTTGTTATAAAATAACAGTAGTATAATATTAAATAATTCATTAGTACTCACCTTGTTTAAGATGCACTGGCGTTTTGAATTAAAACATATTATTTTTCGCTTAGAAAAGTGCCAGTGTCGCCCAGCCTCGCTGATAAAATCAATATTAGTGAATTACTGAAAGAACTGCATCTGAATTTCATTCCCTCTCATTCACAGAGCGAACTCAGACGAAATTTGAATGACGATGCATTCCAGATCCCGATTCAGGAACGGGATAGTTGCAAAATTTAAAGGAATCGAGTGTAAGGAAGAATTGTACTTTTTCAGTGATAATTTCATTGTTAAATTACCTACTTCATCTTTAATATCTATACGAATATAATAAAGAGATCTCGTATTTGTATGTGATGTTGGATATACCTACTGAACCGATTTAGAAAAATTATTTTACTGAGGTATTGGGCCATATAGCACTATATGGCCCAATAGTGGTAATTTGAGTTTAGCTCAAAACTTGGTCCATATTTCTTCTGATATACCCGGAACTGCAGACCGGAACGGACCCCTTCATTTCAAAAATGTTTGTAAATTTACAGGTTCTGCCCTTAGCCGAGGTTCAAACGCGGAGTGTGAGCGGGTGAAGATTTTAGTGCGGTTCCACTCCCACCGTTTTTTTTTGTCTAAGTTAGGGATAATTAATCGAGCTCTAGTAGTTATTAAAACATTAAACTTTAAAAGAAAATAGATAACTTTTTGCAAAATGAATAATATCAACAACAACCGACATTTGAATCAGAAGCTGCTTTTTGGTACTCGTTCATACTATCTCGTTAACGTAACGTTTCGACTATGATAAAACCGATAAAGATAATATATTGTAATCTAAAATATCCGAGGACATTAAAATTTATGAGGACAAAAATGTTAATTTGGTTTGCAGATCTTTATATTTTATTTATACGTTTTCAAAGCAGCTGTTTTCATTCGTTCACTTTTAGAATTCATGAAAGATTGAAAACAGCTATTGTAGCTTTATATTTCAGGTCATAGAATAAGGACCAGATTGTTTTTTGATTTGTTGTTAGATAAAATAATTGAAACACTGTTGGAACATATATTTGTTAATCAATCTTCTACGATGAAATATTGTTATTTTTATACTTACATAGTATATATTTTCACATATGAGTTATATGAGTAAAATCAGTAAGGATGATTTATCGACATGATGTATCGACACTATCCTATCTCTAATTTTAGTTCCATCCGTTTTCGTACATCCAACAGCGCCAAAATTGTGAAAATGAAATAGGGTGCTCAACCCAATTAACGCGAAGTCCAATCACTGACTGATTCCGGTGTGAATACATAATAGTATATTTTTTCAGCTTTACAATGATACCACTTTAATTAATAGTAAACAAAATGATGAAAAATTTATTAAAAAAAGAAATATCTAAAATTATTCGAAAGTTATTTCTATATACAAAATGTATGGGAAATGAAATGAATAAATCTAGTTTTAGAGTCCTGATTAAATATGAATGTTCATTAGTAATTTTGGTTTATCAGTACTTCTTCTGAAAAAACAAGTTATAGTACTAGAAAGTAATAAAAAACCGTTTGAAAATGGATTTTACACCGAGCATCTGAGTAGTTAATCTTTACGAGATAAAAATAGAATTGTCTGATTGCTTCCTTAAAGATTTCTACGATTTCAGATGTAGGCGATCCGCACACCTACAATACTATTGTCAATACTTTCGAGCTAGAAACAAAAATAGGATGTTTTGCAGTGAAAAACTGTAATTTTAAACACATTTTCAAAAATGGCACGTGCATGTATTAATACTTGAAAAACTTAGTTATATTTTAGGATCAAGTTCCAAAATCGGATAATGTTAAAAATATTAATTTTAATAAAGTCTAAGTCTATTCAGGTGGTCTTATAATTTAATATGTTTAAATTAATAAAGATATTGCTATTTTCTAACATTCTCATTACATTGTTATGACTTTTAAATCCCATCTCTGCTTGTCTGCTGTCACAAGTATTCCCAATATCTTCGCACTAAAATGATAAAACGCTTAATGATATTTTTGAAGAGCAACTACAAATTAAAATACTAAATCATAATAATATTATAATAGCGAAAGTTTGTATGTATGGATGTATGTTTGTTACTCTTTCACGTAAAAACTACTGAATGGATTTGAATGAAACTTTACCACAATATAGCTTATACATCAGAATAACACATAGGCTACAATTTTTAAACCCCTTTGTAACGCAGACGAAGTTGCGCGGGTCACCTAGTATGTAATAATTTGTTCTGTTAGTGTGACGGCTCATGTATCATACCTAGTTGAAATTGTATTGAGTCCTTGTTTAGTCGTCGGGGAAATAAATAAAACAATTTCATTGACACATATTCTTCCCATTTATTTAAAAAGTAAACACTAAAAAGCGACATTTAATAAACAATACTGTTTGCGCTACATATAAAAAAAAGAAATATAAAAAAATGGATCCACAAAAGTGATAATAATATCTTAGTCCATAATATTACTAAACGATATTACTTCGATTAATTCATTATTGTTTCGATTATATGACTTAACTCTAACAACTAACATTCACTTATTTTTCAATACATGAGATAATATTGTAACATAGAAGTATTTTTAAATATTAATTGCGGTCATCAGAAGTGATATAGACAAAAAGTAAAATAGTTGTATACTGCAAGAAAAGTGAGAAATCGAAATGGAAGTTCAAATATTTTGACTGAGATTATATTATAGAAAAACACTTATAATCCTAACATCTATGTCTACCCTTATATAATATTAATAAAGTAAAGAAGTAAACTTTCGAATATTTTATTCTCAAGCCAGAGATCTGATCTTGTTTGAAATTTATTTCAAAAAAATCAATGATGTTTTTTGTCCGCGATTTGAGACATAAAACAATGTCTAAAACATTATTACCAAATCACAATTATCAGGGTGTTTTCACCGGAAACCTCATTAAATGAATTAGATAAAATCACTTACTTACCACAATTATTAAAGTATAAAATGTTCTACACACAATAGTTTTAAGTTTAATATTATGTTGGATTAAAACACTCACAAACTACACATAGACATACAATAATAATATAATGTTATTATTATATTCGAAGCTAGTTTAAATATCACGTGACACGTCCCTTCATAACTACATATTCGAAATCGATAAACCTGTGTTTATCAGTCTTATGATTCTGATGTTACAACCCTTTCTGAGCCTTCACCGATTTTTCATTTAATTTGCCATTTATTCAAAAAAAATTGTATTGTTTGAATCTGATAAATGGTATACGATATTACGTTTTTATTCTCTCACAAAAGACAAACGATGCACGCGTAAACGCCATTGGTTGGTGAGAATCTTTTCCATATGGGCACTAGTTCTTAAGTGGTTAAGTAGTTCATCCAGACCCTCTTTGACAAGATTGCAGGGGCCACAATGATATATATTCGGACGAACCTAGAATAGAATTAAATAAGGTTATACATAACATCTATTTTCTACTTAGAATAATATTAAATAAAACAGAAGTTACCTCTCTAATCAATTCTTTCGTAATATCTCTGTGTTCTAAAATAATTACTGATGTTTTTCTCATTAGAGCTACATGCTTCTCATCAACTTTATGAACATCAAACTCATCTGCCGTCAATTTGATTTCGCAAACTTCACATTTAAATACTTCCTTCTTATTCTTTGTTTTTTGATGTTTCTCTTTAGGCACCTTAGGCTTTGCACCCTTGTCTTGTTCCTTATCCTCCTTCACCTCTGTGTTCTCGTTCTCTTTATCAATTGCCTTAGCACCATCTTGTTCTTTATCCATCGATGCCTTTGCACCATCTTGGTCTTTATCCATCGATGCCTTTGCACCATCTTGTTCTTTATCCATCGATGCCTTTGCACCATCTTGTTCTTTATCCATCGATGCCTTTGCACCATCTTGTTCTTTATCCATCGATGCCTTTGCACCATCTTGTTCTTTATCTATCGATGCCTTTGCACCATCTTGTTCTTTATCCATCGATGTCTTTGCACCATCTTGTTCTTTATCCATCGATGCCTTTGCACCATCTTGTTCTTTATCCATCGATGTCTTTGCACCATCTTGTTCTTTATCCATCGATGCCTTTGCATCATCTTGTTCTTTATCCATCGATGCCTTTGCACCATCTTGTTCTTCATCCACCTTTGCCTTTGCACCTGCATCTTGTTCTTTATTCATCGTTGCGTTTGCAGTCTCATCTAGTTTTTTATTCATCGTTGCCTTAGCCTTCTCATCTTGTTCTTTTTCGTCTTCATTATCCTCCTGAACAGTTTCGACCTCGTTTCCAGTTTTAATATCATGCTCTTTTTTATCTTCATCTTTATTTTCTTTTTTGTTTTCCTTAAGATCTTCATTCTTTGGTTCCCTTGTCAGAAAATAGAAGCTAAAAATATCCAGAATTATTTGCATGTTAACTACAATATCAGTACGTCCCGTAGAAGTATTTTCGATAGCATAAAAGTCAGTGACATATTTGTCCATAGGCTCCTTTTTTTTAATAATTTGTTCAAGAGGTCCATCAGGTTCTACAAAGAATGGATGATTAGGCGATTCATCTTCCTCCAATCCAAAATCAAATTCGTCAAACTCTTCGGGGGTTCTGTTGTTTTTGATATCATTGGCTATTCTTTGTAATTTCAAATATCTCTTTTGGTGGCTAGGATGTAAGAAGTGAAAAGAAACGCTAGTACGAGTTGGGCTGTTAAATATCTTGTTGCATGTCAAACATTGGAATGAATCTCCAACCTGAAATAATGATTTACAGTAATTGTTAATTTTCTCATTTTAGCACTTATAAAATATATAAAAATATGAACTAACCGTGCGATATAAACCGTTTTGAATTCCGAATTCCACATCCAATAATACCAAATTATAAAAATGGTCAGTGCTAGTAATGTGGATTTGCGGATCGTAAACACGGACATCGCATACTATGCATTCATTGCCCACGATTCCGTGCCACGCTTCTTTCTTTATTGCCACGTCTTTGTATACAATAACGCCGTCACCAAGTTGCTGGAATAGCTTCATGCCTTTGTGGCGAATGTGCTCGTTGTCAGATACGTGAAAACGTACTTTAATCAACGTTGACAGACACTTATTGCAAAGCTCACAGTAATGTCCTCTTTTTACCTGTTGATATCAAACATAGAAAATTGATAAAAGTGAAAATGAAATAGCAATCATGACTAAGTATTTCAATAAAATATTCAAAAGTCAAGTTATAGGCAGTATAGTTTATATATGTTCAGAATTCTGACCTTTCTTATGTAGTCACCGTCAAACTCCTCCAAATAAGTACTAGCGTCTAGATTTTTCTTATGCTCTTTCAATTTGATATGATGTACAGCATCTTTTTCATTTGAGAGATATGTTTCGCAAACGAGACAAGAAGAATGCAATGTTCTAAATAAAATTGCATTCTGCGTAAATTTATTTGTCATGTTTACTTGTAGACAAGAACTGTAATAAATAAATAATATTATTTTGCTTTCTTCATGTGATATATTTTGAAAATATTTCAGACATCAAAATTCATGATATTATTTATTTAACACACTTTGAGAGCAATAGAAAATCGAAAATCAATGAGAAAAACTCAAGGTATGTAGAAAATAAACTAAATTCCCATCGAGAACCCGAAATAATTAATCGATTAGTAGATAAAAATCGATCGATTCCACATTGGACTGACGTCTAAGTTTCTCATGAAATTCAGCATATTTAGCTGGATATATGAAAAGCAAATGGATTCTGCATAACTATTGTGAATGACTTAGAATGAGCTGATCATCACGTAAAGCTGCTTTTTTAAACGAACGATGTGTTCTTAGGTTCCCGGACAAATGCCTTTATCTGTACTGTTACAGCTTTGTGTGATCGTATTCAAACATCACCCTCCAAAACTAGCCACAATTATAATACAAACCTATATTATCTACGATGAAGGCACAATGCTTTTCACCTACGCAGAAAGCATGTGCTTGGCTATGTTCAAGATACAATTATAATGGCCGCCGACCTGAAAAGATCTCGGTATATCTGAAGTGCCCTATGTTTATTACGCCCAGTAAAATTTTACAGCAACTACAATCGCAACATATTTCTTTAAAATAGGTAACATAGTTATTTTAAAATTTACCTTGGCTTGTCTTCGACTTTTACAATATAAATGGATACAGTTGGAAAACTGCTGACTTGCAAACCACCGTTTTCACAGGCAAGTTCTGCACTACACGCCGAGGCGGCTCTCTGATACAATGTTTAGTGATCAATAATTAGGCACATGCGCAGTTATAACATAAAAATAGTCGTACTTCTAGTACATTTTTTTATCCGTGTTTTATTAATATTCATTTGATAATTCTAATATTTTCTGTAGATATTATATTAACAATACTAACAATGAATATCTTTAAACTTCTACATAAAATTTTGTTCAAATTTAAATGGACTATATGAATACCTTGGTATTGTTCTCAATATCGAATACCGATATTTAAAGAACTCAAAATTGAATATAAACTATAAGTACATTCATTTTTAAATAATCATTATTTCCAATGAATCCAACTGGACCTTTCAGACATTACTAATTAATATACGATGAAGCAGTGTTTAATTTCAGCTTCGGGTCTTTTTTAAGTATAATTGGTAGAACATTCAATGTATACAAATTTTATCGTTTAGCTCACCCTTCTTTACAAACGGCATTCAACTTTTACATAATAATAAACATGTTATACCGGATACTTACCAGACTATTTGTAATGTAGGGGAATAAATTTTAATAAATTTTATTCAACTCTATGGTTTTACACAAAGGCAACTCTACGGTGACTTGCAAAAAGAGTCCTGAAGAAACATCTCTGGCTACGTACAACAATTGCCATAGATTATATTACAATCGGAAATTTACTACCATAGACTAGAGAGATGATTCGCAAAAATTGCTTTGTCTTAAAAACATCCTGGTCACTATCCTGGTACCTTAACTCACATTTTAATTTCATGAGAGGTAGAATTTGGTTTGGAATCTTTCGTTTAATTCATCTAGCTATATTGAGGATGATTAGTCCAATACTATTTATGACTAGTAGACCCGCGCAACTTTGAATGCTCCATAAAGAGAGGCAGTTGTGCTATTTTGTTTTTCGGACTTTAGTACAGTTTCTTATTTTTTAGTAAATGTAATATAGCCTTTCTCGATAAATGACTAACGCGGAAATATTTTTTTAGATCGGTCCATATATTCCTGAGATTATCACGTTCAAATAATCAAACTCTTCTGCTTTAAATATTAGTATATAGATTTTTGTATCCAAGTAAAAGTTCCAACTACAAAATTAGTTATACTTAGTCTTGTCAATATGAAAAAAAAAAACGATATAATAAATAAAAACTTCTATGCATAATTATTTGAACTAATTTACATGTTCTAGCAGTCTATAATTATTATTACTCTACAATTATTCTACACAAAATGGAGTAAAACAATAACCTGGCGAATGCAGAGATTATTTAAGAATTGAGAGAGAATTAGGAATATAGTTTTTAAAACACTCGGAATATCAGTAAGACATGCCAAAGAAAACCTATTAAAATTATTACTTTTATTTTGTGTACATATCTTGAATTTTACTGTTTTCGTTATTACATTCCACGACTATTTGCATTTTTACTGCTTCAACTTTACGTTCTCCACAACGCAAAGGAATTGCTTCAAAAATATATTCTTATCCTTCTTATGTTTGGAATTGTAATTTTACTTAAATGGGTATGAAGATCATCATCATCATCATTCTCAGCCCGTAGACGTCCACTGCTGGACATAGGCCTCCCCCAAAGATTTCCAATGCGACCGGTTGGTAGCGGCCTGCATCCAGCGTGTTCCTGCGATCTTAACAAGATCATCCGTCCACCTTGCAGCTGGTCGCCCCACACGGTATGAAGATTATTTAATAAATAAAACGCCTAGATTATTTGATGAGTTTATTTCTCAATCACTACTACAATTTAATTGCTATAGCTGTCAGCTTTTGCATTTCTACTGTTTAACGTTATGGATTAGAAGATAAGAACTTGAAAATACTGAGCCCAGAACCATGGTTGTATTTGGGTACCTTTATTAGCCACCCGCAGTTATTAGATACTTATATAAGTTACACGTAATAAGTTCTTAGTACACTCAGTCATTTCAGTATAATCATATTAATATTAATATATAAATGTCAAAATACGACTTAAAATTCTAAAATCACAAATGGCCGCTTATATTATAAGTAAATGTAATTGAATATATATGTAATTATGATAAAGCATACTTAAACAATATTAAATGCAAATTAAAATGAAATTCAGACGACTTAATGGTTCATTTGTATTAGGATGAAACATCCGTAAAATAATGAAACTCCCGTAAAATAATCGACTGTAAAAATCAAGTCAGTTCAGTATTCTCGCCTCATGAGATATAACTAGGTATTAATTATTAGCAAAAATTATCATGACAAAATAAATTGTCTTAAGTGTCTTAAGACAAAATTAAATTTCGAAAAAGCACCTTTTAGAATTTGGCACATCATAGCATCTTAAGATGAATATGATTCACATTTAACAACGCAGTGTAGTTGTTTTATTCATAAATCGACTAGCTGTCCCGCGCAACTTCGTCTGCGCCAATCTCAATTAAATGTCAACTATTTGATTTTTTCTCGCTGTAAAAACCATCCTTGAACTTCATCGAGAATTTAAAAAAAAACAACAATTTCTAAAATTAATATAGCCTAAGTTACTCCTTATAACTTAAACTATCAGCCATTGAAAGTCAGCCCGTCCGAATCGGTCTAGCCATTCCAGAGATTAGCCAGAACAAACAGACAGTGGCCACCTTCCAGCTCCATCATCGGACCTTGACATTCATCTTATACGCAAAGAAATCATCAAGACGCTTCATGAGAGTCTAAACGCGATGAGGTTATCTTGCTTATTGACAGAGTTCCCATAGCCACCTTCCAGCTCCATCATCAGACCTTGACATTCAGCTTCTACGCAAAGATCTCATTAGGACGCTTCTAATCACTGCGAAGCAAATACTAACGGGGAAACTGTACACTCTTGAATTTGAACAGAAAGTTATGAGGTATGAGAAGAATGCATGATGTAAATAAAGCCTCGTCTAATCCTCATACCGTTTTTTTTAGTTGAAGAATATGTGGAAGTTGAACCGCACTAAAACCTCCAACCGCTTACACTGAGGGTCTGAAGCACAGCTGAAGACAGAACCCAGCACGTGATTATGCGGAGCGGGGCGACGCGTTACGTACTACTGTACTCTTTCCCGTCGCGAAAGCCTCAACCCGAAAGAATTTCCGCCTCAATGGTGTGTCTGACTTTAAGGCAGCAGGCAAGTTGAGATGACTTTAAGGCAGCAGTTACACAACTTCGGGAATAGGTTCAGAAGAAGCATAATTGGGACACCGACCTTCAGCTTGATGGTATGTACTGGAAGTACACTTGCTGATAGAGAGTTCAGAAATTTCACAGAATAATGTTTCATCTTGCATAACGACGTGTGATTTTTTAATTCCTCTCAATTTCGGAAAGAATGCATTCGTTACGTCCTTATCACTTTTGGGCGGCTCGCACACTCAAGAATTCTGCTGATGTTGTAGTACCACAGTGTACGATGGGACCTTGCACCGGTTTCAAGTCCGCGGTGTTCCACATGGGACGGTCCATAACCTCTCCTCTGGAATATTGGGTACGACTGAGTGCTGAGAGGTGCTCTCCTCTCGGGTCTTAGCGTTATTTGTTACGCAGACGACATTTTGGTTGTGGCCCAGAGAGATGACTACAGAGAGTCTGCCCGTCTAGCCACAGCGGGTGTGGCCCTCGTTGCCGGCATAATTAGGAGGTTGGGTCTCGATGTGGCGCTAAATAAACCCCAGGCCCTATGGTTCTACGGGTCTGGCCTCGACCGGCTCGACTTCTGCGAGTCCACCATCTCGGAAGAGAGCGGCAGGGCGTGTGAAACTGAGTTCTTTTCTCCACGCAGGAATCCGCCGTCATCGATCAGGGCGCTGGAACTGAAATTTCGCTCGGAATTTGCCTGTCTAAGAGTTTCGGGTTCTCAACGCTACCCAGCGTGCGGGGTTCCAAGAAGGTGTCGTGTCTCGCTTAGCACGCACCTTGCGTTAAGGCAACCGTTGGTTGGAAGACCGCACTCTCCGATCCACACTGGTATGCACCCAGCATCTCGTGGGAGGGTGAGACGCGGTCCCGCTTCAGAAAGCCCGCTGACCATGAGAGTCGGTGGCTGTATCACCGGTGGCTGCCGGTTCGGTGTTCGGGGGCAGCGCGATGGAAAATTTGTGCCGTAGTGCGTAAAACGTCGCGCCGTCCCGCATTACCCCATGCTGGGGTCTGATTCAGCCAGGATTCGGACGCTAAGTGTGAGCGATTAGAGGTTTTAGTGCGGTTTAAGTACCACATATCTCAAGCGCAGCGCCGCGATTTCCAGCAAAAAAAGTACACACAGTGAGTTCTTCTAAGCTGGATACAACTCTACCGACAGACTCTGAAGCACCACCTGTCCACCTCTCTCCTCGCTAAGATTTAGAAAGAGAACGGAGTATTCTTGTGTATTTATACTACCGCGCGCTGGTTCGAGCTCTTAAAATTAGCTAGTTCCTACATCCCACTTAAGATTAATAAATACATTTATTTGTTTGTCTTGCTAATCTCTGAAACGAATTAATTAAACAATTTTAAGCAGAAAATGCATAACGCCATCTAGTACAATCGAAAATCACTACGTCGCCCACAATGCAATGACATAATCAAATTTAAATTATTTATATCGAAAAAGTGCTTCTATACGTAATTCGATATAATTCTCATAGATGGCGTTGCTTTAAAATCATCTTAAAAATTGAAAATATCCTTTTTCCGGCACGTATTCGAACTAATTTTGCTGTACAAACCATCCTTGAACTACAACGAACATTTTAAAAAAAGAATTGGCCAAATCGGTCCAGGCGTTCTTGAGTTATAGCGTCAGGGAGGAAAACCGGACTTATTTTTATATAGTAGATATTATTTTGATTTATGATAATCACAGTGAACTCGCAATTAACTTAAGATAATTGACTTGCAGAATCAAATTCATTAAAATCAAACTTAAGATTAAGCAGACCATTTTCACTACTTATAACCATTTAAAATCGTAAGTTACATTCAGTTTTTTGTCTAAGATTATATATTAATCTACAACTACTTCTACAATATCGTAATGATGAAGTATGAATGAGAACTGACCTCTCCTTGACCAGTGCTATAAAAACTTCAATCAGAGATAATTTAGGTATCACAACTACTATTATTAAATTGAAATACATTGATATCATAAAACACACATACTACGTTGGAATAAATAGTAAAATGTATTGTAATTTGAAAAGGAGTTGATACGACTGAAAATCCAAGGATATATTTATGTACCTACGATAAATGCATAAACAAATAATGGTCTGTACTGATTAACATAATTTAAAAAAATCAATTATGTTTAATTATAAAAAAATGGGTAGACGTGTTTAAATTTATATGAAAATAACAAAATAAATGAGATCAAATTAGGTCATCTAATCACCATTTCTATTGACTTTCCTTAGATTTGCATTAACATCAATTATTATTGAATGTACTATTACAGGATATTAAACACCTGTGTTTAAAGCAGCTTCAATTTATAAATTTGAAGTTTCCATTCTGAAGCCCTCTTCTCGTCTTCATGTTCATTGGTCTTTAAGTGGAGCAACATCTCGTTAATACTGTCTTGAATAATGTTGCAATGACCGCAATGGTACACATTGTCCCGAATCTTGAATAATAAACATATATTTATTTTACAATGATTTCTATAACATGTATTTACAGTAATAAATAAAGCATGGTGATTCTAGAATGCTAATTAGCACTTTATTGCATAAAAAAAATAAAAAATACTTAAAATATATCTTATTTCGAACGATATATAATTCCAGCTTAAATACATTGTTCATACGAAAAATTCAAGCCGGCGGGTTCGAAACCCGTGCGGAAAATAACCACTCGGCCACTACTACTTTCTTTTGTTTAATTGATTTTGAACAGTTGATTTAAATTACTCACCTCTCTAACGAATGTATTTTCAATGGTGTCAAAAATAACGATATTAAAACGCTTCATCGCAAACTTGTGTCTAAAATGGGATCTGTGATTATCAATTTCTTTATCAGATACAACTTTTTTACAGACCAGGCACCACCAACTTCCCACCATGTATTTGAGACCAAAATAGCTGAAATATTCTATTGCGATTTCATTGTTTATGACAACATCTTTCGCATCTTCATTGCGCCGATCGATAATGTAGTAGTGATCAATGAAATCTCTAATATTCATCTTTTGTACACTGTTAGATGCGCATGGAAAACTCGACCTGGGTGTACTTTTAACTTTATACTCCACTGTATTAAAATCATCATAAGCAATTTGCAGGACACTTCGATCAAGTTCCACAGGCCAGTCGTAAATATTTCTTTTCTTTGCAACGAAACTAGACAGAAGTCTATGCAGAGCCCTTGGATCAAGCGACAGGTTCGAGACAACATTCCTCTTAGGTGGATTAGAAACAGTAGGAGGTATTATGGGATCGTTGACAGAAGGCGAAATAGTTGGAGTTGCAATATTCATCTTTGAACTGAAATCTTGCGGTGGAATGTGAACATTCACCCTGTTTACATTGAAATCAGTTGGACCTATTTTTAGTTCACCTAGGTCTGGCGGACCATTAGAGGCCTCATCCAATAGCTGCTGTGCAGAGCCTGCACTTGGTCCTGCCTCTGTATCATTATTGTCTTTCTTTCCAACTTTGGCCACAAGTGCATTGATTGAACTATCTGAATAATATTCATCATCAGAGTCTGCTTCTTGATTTATTTTAGACTTCTTATAATAGTCTTGATGGACGCGGGTCTCAAAATGATTTTCAATAAATTCTGTTGCGTTTTCCGGCAGTCTATAGACTTCGTTACATGTTAAACAATGGAATTTGTTCCGAAGCTAAAACAATGAGAAAAATGGTTATATATTTTACGAGTAACATAAAATTTAATAGTTATAACTAATAGACATACTAACCACTCTGTAAATGCTGTTATGAAGTCCAAACTGCACTTCAACTAATACTAATTGCAAAAGATGTTCTTCGCTGGTAATATGCCATTCTTTCGGCTCGCAAGGAGACTCGCAAATTACGCAAAAATCATTAATAATCCCGTTCCACGCGTCTTTTGCAATAGCTACATCTTTGTAAATGATCATGTCCTTATTTTCCATAGACCTTCTTAAATATTGTAGGCCTTTTTTCTGAATATGTCCAGTGTCAATGACGTGAACATCTATTTGCATCTTTGTTTCTAAACATACGTTGCAGAGCTCACAGTAGTATCCAGTTTCGACCTGTCCGTGAGAATAAATATATTAAAAACATTTTTACTTATAATTTCTAGAGCATTCCGCAAGATTTTATTTTTAAATTATGTATGCCTACCTTCCTGATACGGTCGTCGGTAAACTTTCTTAAGTAATCACTGGTACTCATAACTCGATTATGTTTTGAATTTAAGATATGATTCAGAAACTCAAACTCGTTGGCCAAGTACTCCTCACACACGAGACAATAAGAATGTACGACTGCTTTTAATATGCCACTCTTTGGAAATTTTGAATTCATGTTTGAAGAATAATCTAGAAATAAAAAAGTTTTGATTTTTTTCTCTACAATACATTTTTTTTTGTTTTTGTGTTTAAAAAAATCTGAACAAAAGTTATTTGAAGAACTCGCTCGAGAATAATGGGGGCTTCATAAGTGGCTATCCTCGTTATTGTATAAGAAAGAAACTCGAAGAGAACAACTGGATGATGGAAGGACAGCTTTCGGATTTATATCTATTTTGTCTTAGCCCAATATTGTAAGAAATTAAACGAAGGTGCAATCAAGATGGAGGTTCAGATATTGATTATGACTGGTACATAATATATGAGAAGTATAGAGTAAACGACAAAATATACAGTGTCATGATATCATTTTTTATAAATCACAGTTCACCATCATTTAATAGATAGATCATTATAATAGAACTAATCACTTTTAAAATTATCGTCACGAGCATTAGTAAAAAATGTTACAAAAACTTGTTAAATCAATGTATATTTAAGAGTTTCTCTACTTACCAAACAGTGATTGAGTAAAAACTCTTTAATATTGGAATAAAACCACTAAATTTGATATACGAGTCTTAAATCACCATTGTGTCAGGCAGCTTCGCTAGTATCTGGGGTCTGTCTAGAGAGCTTGAATCAATAATGGATAGCATGCGCAGTTGTGCCACTAACTATCTTTTTATTGCACTGAATCTATTTATATCTTCGACGGACATCAATCGTGTTCTAATATCTTGATTTATGTATTTTTGTAGGTATTTCGTTAAAAAAAATGATTTTATTGTAAGTTTTGTTTTGTAATAAGTTGTTTAAAACAATTATTCCAATGGATAGATCTTATAGGAATTTACGTTTTTATTAATGTTTTACTTCTGGGTTTCAATATTTTTTTGTTATCATTTTTTTATTATATGAAGACGCCACAAAATATACCGATAAATGATGAGTAAATCTATGAAAAATGAATTGTTTTTATGATCGAATCGATTAATTTTTAATTTACCAAATGTATTTGAAATTGAACCATTACAAAACTTGTTTATGTTTTACGATCATAAATCCTGTGCAATTGCTAATATGTAGTTGCAATTTTCATCTAATTATTTAACCCATGTAGCTAAGACATAACAAGACGTAATCTAGACGTAAGATCTGTAAAATATATTATAGAAGTTGCGATGCTAAGTGAACTGTAGAAAATCAGACAGTAATTTAAATTATTAAAACTAAATATGCCATGTTCATTAGCCATCGATATTCTGTAAAAAGTTTCTTCATGATGATCATTACTGATATCTTAGTTCCATGTTTAAGTAACTACACCATAGAATAATTACGCAAAAATAATGACAAACTCAATAATATATTACATACGTACCTTCACAAACACGAATTTCCAAATTGTTTGAAACAGCTTCGATCGGTTAGGGAAGTGAACGTCAAACGTTGCAGAAGCGAAATGTATGCAAAAGCTCAGCTACGAATAGGGAGGGTCATAATAAAACTAGGGTGCCCAACCCATTCAGGTGCTGAGGCCAATGATAACTTCGCTAAAGGTTGTGAAATTTTAGTTAGTTGTAACTGTTCAGGGGTTAATAAATGAACGGAATTATTCTTCAGCGTGACAATCATACCACTTTCAATATTTATTACTTAAATAAGAGATTTAAGTAATCTTATATATAAAAATGAATTGCTGTTCGTTAGTCTCGCTAAAACTCGAGAACGACTGAACCGATTTGGCTTATTTTAATCTTGAAGTATTCGTAGAAGTCCAGGGTAGGTTTAAACGGTGAGAAAATTTACTTATGTGACGCAGACGAAGTTGTGTGGGCCAGCTAGTATACTGATAAAAAATGTTGTCGCTTTTCAGACAAACATATTTTTTTCTTGAACAACAATTTTACAACATTTATATATTGCATTTTCAGCCAGTGAAAAAGTATTTTGCAAAGGATATATTGCACTATTTATAACATATCAAGGCATTTCACCCTATAATGTATGTCTTAAATTCAAATTCAAGAATAAATTGGGAGTGTGTACCAGGTTTCAGGAACAAAAAAATAAGAATTATGGAAACCTTAAATATAATAAATAAAACATGTTATAAATGTATATTACAGGTTTTTTTAAAAATGAGAAATAAGAGTGCTAGCCAAGTAAGAAGATGTGTTGATATGGCTACATTCCGATTCCATCATTAGATGATCTCCATGCTACCATGTTGTATCATAATATCAGTAATCTGCGAGTAATATTATATTACCGCGATATACACACGTGTGAAAACCACAGATTAGTTATTGAGCAAACTTTCAGCTGAATCGGAAACCAGGAAGTTGGTCAAATTCAACTTACAGATTCCACTCGAACTTAAATGGGCTCGTAGTTACATCCAATGCTAGATAAATATTGGATTTGAAAATATATCCTATTTTTATAATAAATAGTTTATTACGTAGTTATATCTTTAAGATAAATAATTAAATAGCTCTTTTTGACTTCTTTCATAACCGGAATTGAATTTAAAATTAGTTTAAATCGGAGTTGCCAGAAAACTAATCTCATCTCGTATTTTGTGCTTTAGGTTATAGTAGAGATTAATTAAACTTTAATGAGTGAAAATTACTTTAATATGTTTTCATAATAGTGAGGTAATGGAAAGAGGTGATTAAATAAAACCAATTTATAACTCAGTCCTTACCAATTATCTCTCATGAAAGTATTTTTTTTCAAATGAAAGGAAATGAATTTCAACAATATTTAGAGTCTTTACAATTGAGGGGCTACTGTATGTGTATATTATCTTTTAGACATGATTTCAAAGTGTGTCTGCATTTACAATGTATCCAAAAATATAATGTGTTATGTCTGTATGTCCTTATTTCCGCATTTACCGTTTTGATCGTCTTCCGCCCGGAAGTTGATTTCTTACAATTTAAATCCTTAATAAAAAAAAAGTTAACTGATTACAGTAAATTATAATATATTTAGATGATTGAACTGCCTGAATTTAAAGGTAAATTGAAATTAAAAAATCTTAAAAAGTTTTTCAACAGGAATTAATAGCATTTGTCGTTTTGTTCAACTTCCGTCCGGAAATCCATATTTACAAATTATCTCAAACCTTTTACAAAAAATAATGGATGAAGTAAATTATACTTAATTTAATGGTGTTAGTGTTAAATTATAATTACAATATTAAAAAGTTTTTCAACAGGAACTGATAAATGGTATATCAACTTTAATTGTTTTTGAAATAATTATTTCAATTAAAAAAACAATTTGAAATGAAATTATTTCAATGAATTTAAAGATTTTACAAACAATAATTGCAGTAAAATCTTTACAAATTTAATTAATAGAAACTCGAAAAGTAGAAATGTAAGTATTGATTTCGGAAATTGAATGCTTGAATACTTTTAAAATATTTCAGATCTTGTCAATAATTATAATTAATAATTCGTCTGTATTAAATTATGAAAATAATTTACAAATTATTATATTTGGTAGTTCGTAATTTATAATTTCGGTTCATAGTCAATAGATGTACAGTACGCATTACTTCTTTGTGTTATCCACCCGTCTGTAGATATTAAATATCACGAGGCACAAGATGGAACAAAATAATAGCTTATTCCAAGGGTTCGTTTGGAATCACTTTTTCTATGAAATAAATTCGAGGTTCATGTAAAACAAAAAAGAAATATATTTTTTTACTTAGACTTCGTGCATTATTAAATTTAAAGTTTTAAAGTACAAGTGTCCTCGTAAAATTTTAAAAAGTATACAACTTATAGTTTTAAAATCACATCGTGATCACTTTTAACTCAAGGTTTCCAGGTTGACTGGTTATATCTTCTGACATGATCTACAATCCGGTTAAAACACTGATCAATTGTTATACATGTCAGATCTAAAAATCTAAAAATGAGCAGTCTCCATATTCGCCATTAAATTCGAAATTAGAGTGTCCATGAAATTATTATAGAGATGTGTTAGATTCGATATGCAATATCGACAACTATTGATTGAAAATGATTTAATTTTTAGGTTCTAGATGGTAGTATATCCGTAGATAACATAGTATTGTAGTCTACTATTTTAATTTAACGAGATCCACTAAAATAACGCAAATGTTATTTAATTTTTTGTGTAATTTTATTTATATCATTGTGTTGAAATATTTTTAATTTAATTAAAGTTTCAGAAAAATAACTCTATAATAACCAATTAAATCTAATTCCACAATAATAAACACAGTCAGACACAATACACCATCGTAACACCACAAAAAAACAATCTTTTGATCTCGGTCACTTAACGAAGGATAAAATTGAGTCGGTGTCAAAATTCAGTGTCGCATTAATACTTTACAATGAATGGGTATCGTTTTATAATGCAAAATACTTAACTATGAAAATGTGTATATGTCTTAAGTTGCTGGTGGTCAAGGATTTTATTTGATTTAGATTTTTAAAAAATTTGAGAGGTGTCATGGGACACCCGAATAGAACGAAGTTTCTTTCGATTAAAAGATATCTTATATTTTTTTCCTAACGTAACGCGCGATAAGGAACGTGTTTTAAAAGATTTTGATCACAGCGCCATCTAGCGATAATCATCTAAAACAAAAATAAGGAACCTTTTTTTGAAAAGATTTTGATCACAGCGCCATCTAGCGTTAATCATCTAAAGCAAAAAAGTGTCAACTAAAAAGTGATAACTCTTCGTAAGATTTTTTTTCCGTCCGTTTCCACAACGCGCGATAAGGAACTTCGTTCCAATAATGTTCTAACCATTGATGATGAATGATGATGATAGATGTTATCGATGGCAATCAATCTCACCCTAATAATGTCAGATAAATGGCGGCCGTTCACAGCCAAATGTCAATGTTAGTTCCTGAGACTCTAGTAGTGGCGCTTTAATTTGGCCAATAAATCAATGGTTGATATGAAAATGTTAAATGCAAGTAAGACTTCTTTACCATTTACGAAAATTCTTGAAAAATATTTTTTATACATATTTACTAAAATTAATACAAAAATTATCGTTATGTCTGATTTACCACTAAATGATTATGAAGTAAATATATTTAAAATCATCATCGTCACCCAAAAATACGGCGTAAAGTATTTGTAGACATTTGATTTTATACTATCTGAATTCACTCACTAGATTCAATAAGTTGCAATCGACCAGTAGTACGTCTGCCGGTATAGTTTGTATTTTTTATACCTACCTACATATCTGTATTTCAAATATGTACTTTAAAATTCAATATTCATCAACTCATCTCAAATACTGTCTTTGAACTTCAACTTGAATCTTATTTTCTCATGAAATAGTGTTATCTTCTTAAATTAACTGCCTATTGTAGGGTTAGGTTAGGTTAGGTTAGGGTTAGGTTAGTACTAGGATAGTGGATAGTTCTTGGGTTAAGTTGGGTTAAAATAAAACGAACAATTGTATTCTTTATTTAATACTTTATTTCTAATTCTACTGTTACATTTTTGTCATGTGGTTGAACATGTAATCATCAAAAGAGTATTTATTATTAATTAATAATGTTAGGTATATTGTTTGTTAAATATGTTATTAAACTTTAAGAGAGTAATCATAACTACTAAGACATCCATATGTTTAGGCAAATTATAAGACATTGCGCACGCTAATAAAATATTAACTAATCTATTAAATGCTGTACTACATTTCACCATAAAAGTTAACCTTACAGTTTTCCTAAAATCAAAATATTTGGCACAATAATCTCAAGACATATCTGGAACACTAAATTTTAACTTATCACATCGACGACATAAAATTAATAAGACAAAGCGAGTATATCCTACTGAGATTAATTTTATCATATCATTGAATATTCAATTAATGTCTACTTGGATATTTGATGAAGTTTAAATTGAGTATCATTATCATTCTAATCCTATACTAATACAAATGTAAAAAAGTTGTGCTACAGTCAATAAATCCAAGGAAAGGACCGATAGGAGAAAATGAGGACAAATATTCTAAATATTTTGTATATTCCAAGATAGATAAAGTCGGAAAGTAATATTGCTGAATTCAATCAAAATCAAATGTAAAGTCCAAGATTGTATATAATTTCAGTGTCGAATGTAATAAGAAGAGGATTGTCTGGCGAAAATTGACTATGAGCACAAATTCTTCATGAAAAACCAGCTTATTGATTAAATTATGTAAGCTGTTTATGTAAATCCATAATATTATTAAAGACAAATCATCTAACACGACACATGTACTACGAAAAAAGTTTAAGTTCATAGGACGTTATCTTGCAAACTGTATGCTCAACAGTGTATTCCCGAGTGTATTTTTCATTCGTCTATTTACTCTGCTGCATCCCCAGTTGATAAACCCGCTTTCCTTAGACTTACAGCTGTTGCTTATTAATCATACCTTAGTTAGTTAGTCCTATGTCCTACTAACACGATTATCTGAGAAAATCGATTTAATATTTAATTGTTGTTCATTGCCTCAGTATGCTCGCGAAGGCGCTTGCTAGCAGCAGTCTTTTTTCCTTCATGGTCCTCATCAGTAAAGTGTTCCATTACTTGCGGCATACCAGTAATGAGAATGTTGCAGAATCCGCAATGGAAGAGGTTAGGGCGTAACTAAATGAAAAAAACAAAGTATTACAAATATCTTCTTATTCACAGACTTCAAAAAAGGAGGAGATACACATTTCGTCTGTATGTTTATTTTTTTATATTTTTTCCTTCTAACTTTAGTTGGGGTCCCATTTCATTTTTTTTAGGATCGAACAAGGACTTTTGGATCTGTGTTTAAATAAAAATAGATAGAAAAATGAATACCTCACGAACAAACTCTCCCAGAGACGACCTCACAATAACGACCTGAATCTGTCTCAAACCAGCTTCATGCCTCGTAGTAGACTTGTGGTATTCAATTTGATCACTAGCGACAACTACCTGGCAGAGTTCGCATTTGAAAATATCATCATTGAAGCTTATGAAGTGGAAACTTATAAAGCTGGTTAGAAATTTATGGTTGATGATAACAAAAACGTTGCCAGTCTTTGTATCTTTGGTGCCGTAGAAATTAGTAACGAACTTTTCCATGAGAATCTTCTTTAAAAAACGGTTACGAATAGTTTCGCTACGAGAGTTCTGGAATCGGTTTGTTGGACCAGCCAACCTCGCTAGGTTCTCAACAATAGCACGATCCATAGATGCCGAGTTCTCGTCAGGCATAGGACGGGGCACGTTTCGCGCAGCAGTTAAATTATAGGCAACGCGTTGCAGCCTAAGAAATTCGTCTCGGTGATCATCGTTCATAAAATGAACGGTTATATCCATTAGCGAGGTAGTCAAAAATGGAAATACTTCATTGCATGTTAGGCATTGAAACATGGTGTCCATCTGAAAAAAAAATATCAAAAAAATGTACCACTAATATACTAAGCTAATATTTCATAATATAATTTCACCGCATGTGCCAAATTGTATATTTAAAATAAAAAGCTACACACCCTCCTGAAAATTCCGCTACGGAGCCCGAAATCCAGTTTACACTGAACCATCTTGAAGAGATGGTCATTAGTAGTAATGTGTCTGTCGATATCATCAAATTCAATATCGCACATCATGCATTTCTTGTCTTTAATGCCGTTCCAAGCTTGTTTCGAGATAAATGCATTTTTCAAAATAATACCGCCATTCTCTAAACGCTTGAAGTCGTGTTGGGCTCTCATGCTGCAGTGCTCCAAGCTGTTTATGTGCAAATCCATTAGTGTCTCAACTTCAAAATCAAAACACTTATTGCAGTATTCACAGAAGTATCCGCGCTGGACCTGACGGAAAGTCAAATAAATAATTGAATTTGGTATAAATACATACATATTATTATGTTTATATTATATTTATTATCAGGGAATATAAACAAATCATGCCAACCTTCCTGATGCGGTCATCTCCATAAATGGACATCATGCGTGTTTTCTCCCTTAAATTTTTAACATGCGCTGGTAATTTAATATGTGCCGCAACATGTTTCTCGGTTTTGAAAAACACATCGCATGCAAGACAGCATGAGTGTAGCGGTTTGTACATAATGGCATTCCTCGCCATTGTTGTACCCATCTCATAATGTGGGAACGGATTGGAGGCAATCCTCTGTAAACGTAGAAAATGAATTATTATTAGGAATCACATTCACACATAGGAAACTATTAAATGGGCCTATACCTCTTGCTAGCTAGGGACGCCATTTTGAATGCAGTTGCATGACATGAGATCGATTGAAAATATTTTAATAGCTAGTTTTATATCTCATTACACTAACTCACAGCGAATTCTCAAATAAATTATTATTTGGAATCACATTCACACATAGGAAACTATTAAATGGGACTATACCTCTTGCTAGCTAGGGACGCCATTTTGAATGCAGTTGCATGACATGAGATCGATTGAAAATATTTTATTAGCTAGTTTTATATCTCATTACACTAACTCACAGCGAATTGTCTAAAATTTAAAACTATGAAACTATTATCATGTCTCTTAGAAATAGAGAGATAGAAGGAGCTGGTCACTGGTCCCTTAATACAATCAATAAATTAATAAAACCCTTTTTCAATTTATATATATTTGAGCTCTTTTCCGCTTGCATTAACGTTATTCTGTTTTTCTCGTGAGCATTTATAAGCAACAACCTACAGAGTAACATTTCTAAACCCAATAAGTACATATATAGTTATTTGATGATATATAGATATTTAATGTAAGTGAACAGCAAGCACACAAAGTATAGTCATTCGGTTTCGCGTTTGAAGAATATTACTATAAATAGGAAATACAATAAATCTAAACAACCTAAAATATTTAGGTAGATTACTAGTGACAAAATCTTAGTCTATTCAACACTTCAACATTTTGTTTTTTAAACGATGAACCAATAAAAATAATCATTTGGAACTTACCTCTCGCCGTGTAGCCATGGTGACGCCAAAAACCACCAATATATTTTAATTTTAGGGGAAGATCTCACCTCCCACAACGAACGGCTCCACAAGCCGTAATAAATGGTTTCGATCAATACCGGTGGACATGCGCAGTTACAGGACTAAAGTTCTAATACAAGTCTTTATTTCGATTATTAAACCATACAACAAAAATGAAACTATTTAAAAATACCCTCAAAATACTGAAAGTTCTATAACTTTAATGTTTAACGTTTTCTTAAAATTTCAAATTATAGGTAATTTTAGTGATCCTGAAGTCTAGAATATTCTGGGACCTAGCCAATCAGGACTCAAACAGGAACAGTGTACTGCCAACTGAACATAAAACTTTTATTATCTAAATAGGGGGTCTTTTGCTACGAATTGCTGTTATTATTGTGTTAAAATTGTTTTTAAAGTCCCAAACAAGTTTTGGTGTACGTGCGTTATTTTTGAGACAAGCTTTTGCATAATAAATGAAGCAACAGTTGGCCAATATAACGGACATAAATGGGGTCACGAAAGGGTCACGCAATCAGATTTCAGAGATTTTATGAGATTCAATATTAATAAAACGCGGGAAAGTTCATTTTATTATGACGTAATTTAACTTCATCTCATACTCGTACTATGAGACTTAAGATAAGACGAAATAATTGTCTTCATTATTATTTATTGAAATAGTAACATTTTGAAAAATTAAATTACTTAATGGTTTTTTTTTCCAACGTATTGATTATTACGGTATTTGTAAATATGCTGAATGTCGCCTAAGTGATAATTATCAGTTGCACATTGACTGAAACTGAGGTAGTCAATACAAACTAATACTAAATTTGAAATTTTTAATGATTTTTAACATATCTATTTCCGTCTTCAATAATGTTGTATTGATTCTACTTTTAAATTAAAATAATTGTATGGATTTTATATATGGAACAGCAATTATAGAAGTAAAATCCATAGATACTAAATATATTACATTTTAAATTTATTTATAAATAATCTTAATCCAAAAATCAAAGGATGACTTACTTATTCATTTGAAGAACTCTTTAACTTTGTTATTTTATTTCTGTACTAAATTGCAGTGATTTCATAGTTTAAATTCAATTTAATTTATAATTAGTTTCAATTCATGTAATTTTCTTAATTTTGATTAAGTTATATTGAAAACATATGAATATACCACGTAAGAACGTAACCGATAGTCACCATTTTCGATCTAGTTTCAATAATTTAACAAATTATAATTAATCGATGTAAAATTATTGTTTAGCATGTCGTTTTACATTCATAATAAACACAATTTATGGTGAGAATTCTTCATTGGCTTCAAAATGCTAAAAGATGACACGGTATCGATTTTGACGAATAATAAGAATTTTCTTATGATCTTTTACTAATTTTCTCTTTTACTAAGTTTTTAATTTCACTTGAAATTATTTAATATTATTATTTTGTGTTAATAAAACTTTTTTCAGACCATAAAGGTCACATTCAATTTCCTTCTTTTTATGTAATGCCAGCCAGTAGGGCTGGTTATAGAAAAAGTTAAAGCCTAAAGTTTAAATTTACTGAAAAGAAAATTCTTAACTAAGATCCATATTCATTTATTTGCTCATTTTTTACATTATTCTTAATTTCTTTTTTTTAAATTTCTTGAACATTTACAGATAATTATATTTTAAATATAAGTATCTTATATATAAAAATGAATTGCTGTTCGTTAGTCTCGCTAAAACTCGAGAACGACTGAACCGATTTGGCTTATTTTAATCTTGAAATATTCGTAGAAGTCCAGGGAAGGTTTAAACGGTGAGAAAATTTACTTATGTGACGTAGACGAAGTTGTGTGGGCCAGCTAGTATTTTATATATATTTTATATTTGTTGAAACGAGGGTTTTTCTCTTATATAAATAAATCTTGTTTATAGTATATAACGTTAGTTCTAAACCTAAATTGTTTGACTTTCACAAATTTTATTTTATTACTTTAAATAATTGATATTGTTTTATTTATTTGTTATTTCTTTGATGTGGTTGAAATGATCACGACAATCCTACTATAAGATGCTATTTTACTTTTTTGTGATGTCATGATCAACGAGATCGAAGATTGTCATCTAGAACTAATTATGGTAGTTCTTTAAGGTTTCTTCTTTGGCTCAACCTTATCCCATTCAAATGAGTGCGGCGCAATATGTTTTATCTCTTCATTCATTCCTAATCTGGCATAAGTTCTCAGTCACGCCGCAAATTCTTCTAGTTTAAATAATATAAATTTATTTTTTAGATTTTACTTATTAAAGAAGTCTTGCACCGGATGACATAGCAAATTGTTTGCTTCTATGAGGTATTCCTTGTGGAATAGCTTCTACCGCCCACAGAAATCAAAATCACCTGCTTACCGCTTACAGAAGAGTACCGTATGAAGGTAATATACCATACGATAATTAAAATTTACCTACCTTTTAGTACCTTTGGAAATTAATATCATTTTCAATTGATAATTACGTAGCAATATTTACTTGTAAAAGTTTTAAAAAAATTTCGGGATTCATTTTTAGGGTTAATTAATACTCTCCAAAATTTATACAAACCTGAAATCATTTCGAACACCCACCCAAAAAACCAAAGAAATTGTTATTCCAAGGAACCATGGAAAAGGATAGCATAGCACAATACTTCCATATTGTGTTCGTAATAAAAATACTCATTTAATTTTAAAGAAATAAATATTTATTCGTGTTTGAAGTTACACAGATAATTGTGTGCAATTTTAAAAGTTGAATTTTCTAACAAATTCACCATCACATTCAAATAGTTTACTTCGAGTTTTTTTTCTTTATTGATACAAAATGTTACATTCTAAACACTGATATGCTACTAAATTACAACAAAATTCGAAAAGATTACATAAGTTGCTTGTTTCTACATAAAATTTACGTTAAACGTTAATAAATGTGTGATTAATGGCATATTATGTTTTCTACAATAAGCTTAAAAAAATACTTGAAAATTGTAAGTTTGATTTTTACATTATTGTGTTGAGCAAGACTGTTTTGTGTAAAATAAAAAAAAAACAATAAAATAAATAAAAAAATAAATTAAGTTTCCGTACAATAAATTCGATCGTTCATTTTGTTCTGCATTTCGTAATGAGTAAAATGAAAAATAGAAAATTTAATACTAAAATGTGATTGTTTTCAAACTTGCAATAAAATGCATAACTTAGTAGGAATCGAATGTATAAATAAATATGGTGAGTTTCCAGTATTATTATGATTTTTTGCGATATATTGCACGTTATTGTGATACTAATATTTAAATATTATTAAGTAACATAATGCTCACATTCTGAACATACATAGTTCATACGAACAAAGTACATGCACACCGATATATCACCCTATTTTATAATAATAAACACGATCCAATAACTGGTAGTATGAGTTCCTAAATATGTTTTAAATAACTTCAACTACATACACTTCACATAATATAGAGACAAAAATCGTTCTGTTAATCAGACGATCAAACCAGTACACATACTACGTAAAAATTCTAAAAAAATTGTAAAATGGAAAAAAGAAACTGCGCGCAATAAATATCTTATAAAAGGTAGAATATTATGATTTTCTTTTTTATGAAAACGTAAGTGCTTTCATAATCTACGTTTTGAAGTTTATAATCACAACCGCGACAAACGATTTCACGACGGAACATCAACAAAGAGAACTACTATAGAACTACAACTACAGACTGAAAATGATCAGCCATCTTGTTTACAAGATTACAAATTTCTAAAATTTCACTGACTGTACTTTATAAGTTGCGCCGCCATCTTGTGTACGTTGGCGTTTCAAAATGGCGCCGACCATGACGTCACATCTAGTGAGATCAGCCTTATAGCTAGAAACTGATCCCAGTTGTTTACAAAATTCCCAAAATCTAAAACTGACTGTACTTTATGCCTTGCTTCGCCATCTTGTGCACGCTGACGTTACAAAATGACGTCAATCGCAGATCCACATTAAATATAATCATTATACAATTCCAGACCAGAAAGCATCAGCCATCTTGTTTACAAGATTCTAAATTTTTACACTGACTACTTTATTACTTCTGCCGCCATCTTGTGTACGTCGGCGTTACAAAACGGCCCCGACCGTAAAGTCATATCCACATCGAGCGGGGTGCTACTCCTTGTTTTCAGTTTTCTCAGCTTCACCTTCGGTTTTCGAATCCGATTTGACGTTTTCGGCTTCAGATGCGTCCTCAGAGTTGGAATTTTCGTCCTTTTCCTCGATGGGCCCATGCTCATTGCGTAGACTGGTGGTTCCACATTCGCCGGTCGGACGCAGTACCAGGTACATGAGCAGATCCGAAAGAGATATTATGCCGATCACCTTGTCGTCATCGTCAACTACCACTAGACGATGTACCTGTAAGAATTCAAAGATTACTTTTTAGCATGTAGAATGAGAGCTGTTCATAGCTTCGGCTTTATCGAGCGTTAACTCTGTCGTGCACAATTCTGATTCATTTCTTGTCAGTCGTTCAAATTAAAAAAACATTTAATTTTGTAATATATTATTAGTTAATAAATAAATAATATAGAGTTGTTAAAACTTCAATATGAAAATAGATGGCAACTGCGGTTATTTGTTTTTAAATATCAAATGGCGCAATTTTCTTTCTTGTCGCAGTGTTTCGTAAAAAATATACGATGTTTTATATAGATCTTATATTTTATTCTCCTTATTTTTATTATAATTATTAGATACTACCCAGAGAAGAATACGCACACACCTCACGATACGCACAGTGTAAGGATGATTGTTTTCTGAATGGGCTTCCCAGCCAGATGGCAAGGCAAACTGGGAATTTAGCAATAAGTGAACCGACACAACACTCTTAAAGTTTAACCGTGAGTAAAAGTTAGGTATCTCCTTGACAACAAAGCTTTCTTTTCGTTATTTTCCATGTCTGACTTGTTTAAAATCTTTAACCTTTAATACCGAATTGTGTTCATCTGTTCATCATCATATTTTCCATTTTTTGGTCCCTAATATTTATATTTTCGTTTTATTTTATTTTTATTGAAGAAAGAAGAAATGTATGGCCACGACGTCCACCGACGATAAGTATATACTAAAAGTATCGAAAACTATGTGGAAGCGCTACCCTACGCGTGGTGACACCCCTCGCCCCTTTCCTCTCCCCACTCCCGTCAGTTGCCGAGCGAAACTTGTCGGAGACGCACGCGCACGCAAAAATAGATTTCGGGCCGCGAATCGCGCTTGAACGCACCGCAAACTTGTAGAAAATAGTGGAGTGAAGGAGTGTCAACCATCGGAGGCGATTCATCCATCCATCCATCGCACTTCGAAGATATCAAAGCATAAGCGTCGATAGCCAACGCGACAGACATCGCATAACAGGTACGTCCTTTTCCTTTTTCCTTGGAAGGCCACAAACCCTAACACCTTCTTCCGCTGTGGTCTTCCTTGGGGTGTCACCTCCGCTACGCATCACCGCAAAATACAGTCCACTCAATAGCGCAAGCGCTCATAGCTTGGGGACGCCATCCGGGCGCCGCCATTTTAGTTTGGTCACTTCGAACTCGGATAGAAACTCAGATTAGCAACTCAAATTAGTTATTCCATAGGGAATCGCGCCTAAATATCTAATAACTTCATAGTAGATATAGCCCGCAGTTAGATATTTAGACAAACATTCAAATAGTTATCGAACAAACGTTCGTTCGCATCAAATAATTGAAATACGCAATATTACCATTAGTTCGCATTCAATTCAATCGCATTTAATTCAATTAATATCTGTTAACATCTGAAATAGAATTGCATAAAACATTCATCTTTGATACAATTTCTTAGAATTGTTAGTAAAAATTATTGTTATTTTAAACCGCTACCAACATTAAAATATTGTTCTTTTTTAATTGTTGTTAAGTTGTCTATGGGCATTGGCTACACGACGTTTAGCCTGATTGAAACATTACATTTTTATAGTTTAAAAATATTTTACGCATTTCTCTCGCAATTTTACCATAGTTTAGACATTGTTGTAGCGAATACCTACATACTTTAGTATGGTTTTGGGAAATACCTAACGCATTGTTCATTTACTTTGAACATTTAAAGTTTTAAATTTGATACTTGTTACAACAAGTTTGTTAGTGACAATTGGTTTATGGCAGAGACGCGCAACTCATGTTGAGTTTATAGTTTCATACATAGTTATATCGCATTATTAGTAACAGTCGCAACATTTTTGTATAAAATTTATAGTACTTTTATACATTACCGCATTTATAGTTGTTTTATACATCGCTTAGTAATTGTTTAGGTATTCTAATTATCCTATTCATACCGCAACGCTCGCATTCAAAATGCCGCCAAAAAATATAAAACCGCAAATAGAATTAAAACTTCTATACGCTAAAAGAGATTCGATATTTTCCCGCGTTCAAACAATATGTGATAATGCCTTAAGAACGGCCGATCTCGCTGTAAGGGATACTTTTCTTTGTTCGATTGAGAATATCGATGTATTGCGCGCCGATTTCGAAGACATTGTTCACAATATTAACGTTTTAGAGTTAGAATTAGATAGTGACTACGAAGTCAACTTTTCTGTTTTATCATCGTTTGATGATTTGTATTGCCGCATAAAACGTGTTGCTAAATCGCTTCAAAAACCACTCAGCGTCGCTGAGCCGCAGTTAGATACTAAGTTAGTTAGTCATAGACCTAGATTACCGCCAATTCAGATTGCCGAATTTGACGGTGATATACGCAATTGGAACTTGTTTATTAATAGTTTTGAGAATACCATAGACAAAAATGATCAGTTAACCGATCACGAAAAATTATATTATCTGTTAGAAAAACTTTCCGGTAAGGCTAGGAAATCTTGCGCAGGGATCACGTTTAGCGCTGAGAATTATTCGCTAATTTTGAACACTCTTAAGTCCAAATACGAGGACAAACGTTTAATAGCTACCGCTTATTTAGATCAGTTATTCGATTTAAAACCTATTACGTCTTGTAACGAACAAGGCTTAGAAAGATTTTTAGATATTTTCGCTTCTTCTGTTCGCGCCATTAACAACATAGGGGTCAATGACCTTAGTGATTTTTTGTTTTTATATCTCGGTTTAAAAAAGTTAGATTTCGAAACTGTTCGCTTATTTGAATCAAACCCGCTTAGAAAAGGTAAAGATTTACCGTCTTTTGAAGATTTAGAGTCATTTTTACGCAATCACGTGAAAGTACTTCAGCGTACAACTGCACGTCCTTCTGAACCGCAAAGACAATCGTTGAGCAAACAAACGCGCTTTGACTCAAACCGACCGCTTAAGGTAACTCATAGCTATGTTAACACCGCGGCTTCGCCTGCGCCCGCTCATAATTTAAATTGCACGTTATGTAATGCACGTCATACGCATGTTTACAACTGCTCCGCATTTTTAAAACTGTCGCCTAATGATCGCTATAGATTTGTTCGCCAAAACGATTTATGTTTAAATTGCTTAAGTGATAAGCACCACATTAATATGTGTAAAAGTACACATAGCTGTCGCACTTGTTCATTAAGACATCATACATTGATTCATTTTGATAAAAGTATTTCACCGCCGCCGCGTACCTCGCCTCACGAGAATAGTAGAACGCAGACGCAGACTGCGCGCATACCTACGCCTCCTTTGTTATCCCGCTCAACCGCTCCAGCTGTTAGACCGTCTACCAGCAACAATGTTAACGACGTCGCCTTATGCTCGATGTCGTCCGCAAATAAAAATTGTACTGTGTTACTCGCTACCGCTCGCGTTATTGTAAACGATAGTAATGGTAAACCGCAATTAGTTCGCGCATTATTAGATAGTGCCTCGCAAAGTAATTTTATCACGCGTGAGTGTTGCCAGCGTCTTGGTCTCACTTACAGTAACCTATCCGCGTGTTCTTCAGTGAAGGGCATCGGGGGTTCTACTAAGGACATTCAAGGGTCCATAAATGTTAAATTCGCATCTCGTTTTAATAGAAATGTTTCGTTTGAAATGAATTCGCATGTTTTAGATAGAATTACAGAACAACTTCCAACGGTTTCTGTAGATACTTCTTCTTTAGTTAATTTTGATAATTTGCCTTTAGCCGACGACACTTACGCCGTTCCGGGTTCCGTCGATATTTTGATAGGCGCTTCGATCTTTCCGCATCTCTTGCTTGCACGTAAGGTTAAAGGTCACGCATCTCGCCCAGCACCGCACGCTTTGGAAACGGTTCTTGGTTTTATTATAGTTGGTTCCGCACCCGCTCTAGCTTTTTCTAGTTACTCGACTGTTTCATGCTGTTCCGTCGAGCCGCCATTGGATTCAACACTTCGTCGCTTCTGGGAAATTGAAGAGGTGAATGTTCCGCCTATAGATAGTCCTGATGATCAGGCCGCTGAAGAAATTTACTCTCGCACGACTACTCGCGATGAAAGTGGTCGTTATGTTGTCGCACTCCCTTTCAAGGGAGATATACATTCGCTTGGTGACTCGCGCCAAATGGCCGAGAAACGCTTTTTCTGCTTGGAACGTAAGATGTCAGCGTCTCCAAACTTGAAACAAGCTTACGATGATATCGTAAGTGACTATTTAGACAAAGGTTTTATTTCACCCGCACCCGCTCGATCCCGCAATTGGACTCAGTCCAATAGAAGAAAAACAACACGCTTTAGTTACTTCAAAACCGCGCGAAGTGTCAATCATATTGCTCTTAGCTAACCGTTTTTCATCATAGTCAAAATTATTACGTAGTCATAAGTCGTAGTAGTAGTTATTGTGTAGTCTATTATTGTCGCTTTCTTAAATTGTTACCTCCTCGTAGGTATATAGCCGCTTCTGACCTTGATAAGGCAGAATTTATAGTTCTTCGTGAGTTACAACGCACGCATTTTTCTTTAGAAATTAGTAATTTAGAGTCAAACAAAATTTGTAAATCCGCCTTTCAACGCTTAAAACCATTTCTAGATGACGGACTTATTAGAGTTGGCGGTCGCTTGAGTCAGTCTGACTTAGACTACGGACAAAAGCACCCCATAGTTTTACCGCGTAATGGACACATTTTAGATCTTATAGTAGATTATTACCACAAACTTCATTGCCACGCTGGTCCTGATTTGTTAATGTCAATACTTAGACAGAAATATTGGATATTTTCCGCACGTAGATTGATTCGCTCTAGAGTACACAAATGCCTACCGTGTTTTAAACTTCGTCCGCGATCCATCGCTCCTGAAATGGCCGATCATCGCGCTTGTCGAGTTTTAGAAACCGCTAAACCGTTTGTTCACACCGGTACAGACTTCGCTGGACCTTTTAAAGGTACCATATCGCGCGGCCGAGGTATTCGATCAACGAAAGCATACGTGTGCCTTTTCATGTGCATGACAACTCGTGCTGTTCACATAGAACTCGCCGGTGATTTGAGTACGCCTAGTTTCATGTCCGCTTTTAAAAGATTTTTATCGCGCCGAGGTCCCGTAGGTTGTATGTATTCGGACAACGGTACAAATTACGTAGGAGCAAAACGCAATCTCTTAGAATTACACGCATTTTTAAAATCCAAGCATTATGGTACGGAATTTGCACATATTTTAGCTGAAAACCGCATTAAATGGCAGTTTAATACACCCGCCGCAAGCCACTTCGGTGGTAATTGGGAAACAAATATTAAAAGTTTAAAATCGCACCTTTATAGAGTTATTGGTCTACAAATTTTATCGTTTGAAGAGTTGAGCACCGTACTCACTCAAATAGAAGCCGTGATGAACACGCGCCCGCTATGTAGAACGTTGTCCAGTGATCCATCGGAACCACTGGCACTTACACCCGCTCATTTTTTGTCGTTAACTCCGCTTAAATACTTACCCGCTAGAGACATTGACGAGGAAAGATTGCACATCCTCTCGCGTCACGCTCTTTTAGATAAATTAGTTCAATCGTTCTGGAAACGATTCCGCAACGACTACCTTCATACCTTACAAACACGCCAGAAATGGAATACGCCTTCTAATCCCATCACAGTAGGAACCGTGGTAGTTTTAATGAGCGAGAACTCACCTCCGCTACACTGGCCACTTGGTGTGGTAGAGGAAGTTTTCCCAGGTTCGAATAGGATAATTAGAATCGTACGCATTAGAACGGCTACCGGATCATACTTACGCCCGGTTGTCCGTCTTTGTCCTTTGCCTAACCCGCATTAACAAATTTTAATATAGATTTTACATTAGTAATAGGTATGAGGTATTCGTAAGTTAGGTTAAGTTTAGTTTGCCCGCATTAGATTAAGTTTAGTTTGCCCGCAATAGGTTAAGTTTAGTTCGCCCGCAATAGGTTAAGTTTAGTTCACCCGCATTAGGTATAGGTAGTTTAGTTCGCCCGCATTAGGTATAGTTTAGTCGCCCGTACAAGATTAGGTTTAGTTTCGTGTCGCATTGGGTTTAAGTTAGCTTTCTAGTTAGTTATCTTAAAGCTCAGTCGCTTCAAACTGGGGGGGAAATGGAAGCGCTACCCTACGCGTGGTGACACCCCTCGCCCCTTTCCTCTCCCCACTCCCGTCAGTTGCCGAGCGAAACTTGTCGGAGACGCACGCGCACGCAAAAATAGATTTCGGGCCGCGAATCGCGCTTGAACGCACCGCAAACTTGTAGAAAATAGTGGAGTGAAGGAGTGTCAACCATCGGAGGCGATTCATCCATCCATCCATCGCACTTCGAAGATATCAAAGCATAAGCGTCGATAGCCAACGCGACAGACATCGCATAACAGGTACGTCCTTTTCCTTTTTCCTTGGAAGGCCACAAACCCTAACACCTTCTTCCGCTGTGGTCTTCCTTGGGGTGTCACCTCCGCTACGCATCACCGCAAAATACAGTCCACTCAATAGCGCAAGCGCTCATAGCTTGGGGACGCCATCCGGGCGCCGCCACTATGAATTATACTGAGTCTCAAAAGACGTTGCCTATACTTCATAAGATAGGTGTTTGAGCCGCATGCTCAATTTTATCGTTATGTAGGGGTGAGAGCTTAAGGGACATTTCACTTATGATTGGTGCACCCTTGTGCTTATTGGCTTGGTGTCTGGTGCTTGCCGGAGCCCAACGTATTGGCCGCTCTGGAACCCAGACGGCACACTCGAACTTCGTAAATCCAATCCTCTTCGCACAATGTGTCAAAACATTTCATAGAAATTGTCATAATTGACAATAGAAGAAAATTATCATAAAAAAGTAATGGTGAAATCGTGATCGTTAAAACTATAAAATCAAGAATTTTCGTTGTCGTCGGTCGCGAGAGTGTGCCATAGGTGAAGAAGCTACCGATACTTCTGAAAGATGGCGGCGCCGGATCGAAGTCTTTGAATTTCAAGTAAGTGCATCTATTATTTGTTGAAGCAGTTCTTACTTTTGGTCAGCGACGGGAACACCTCTAGCGACCCAGGGTATAATGCCCACATGGGTTCGGGGCTATTTACACGCCTCTCCAATAGACTTTGGTGAGTAAAGTAGAAAATATTAGAAGAGTCCTAATGAAAAAGCATAGAGGCACAGTATATTTTGATAAAATACGCAAATCTTGAGAAACTGGAATTATATTACTGTATAGATGACACTTACGTTCCAAAGGAAAAACTTGGGACTGATAAAAAGAAATAAAAAGTGTAACACTACAACCTTAATGCAGTCGAACCTCTTTGACGGTTGACTTCTGAAATCTAAGATGGCAGAGTGGTAGAGAATAATTTAGTAGTTTGACACGATTCCTTTTGTGATTTTACTTTATATTAAACATTGAATTGTTTATAAAAGTCTAATTTGTAAGGGTCAATGTATAATATTAATGTATGAGCGTTTTATATGTAAATATAAATCCAAAGACGTTACTAGTGATTACCACCAGCAAATGAATAACCATAATTATGAGAAAGGGCTGGTTAATCAAATAATCCCAAATATACCTAGTAGTTCTGTTCCAGTCATCGACACCATTACCACAAAAAAAAATGTTGATAAGCCCCCAATTGAAACACAAAATAGTTCTAGTTGACCCAAAATTTACCAAACCCCAAATTTACAATAATATATGCCAGCACACAGAGAGGCTCAAAGTATTATCTGGACAAGTTTCTTACCGAACATAGGTACAATGTATTGTGATTATACCATTCAAATTTAAATCCAATCAAAAATATTAGGTCATCTTAATATATTTCAACCCAAAATTGTAACAGACCTCAACATCAACCAATCAAAAGATGATGAGATGTAGTTCAACTCATTAGTTGGCCAAAATTGACTTAGGTGGCTATCATTGTTTACTGATGCATCAAAATTGAGCATTTCTGACTGGTTGGGTTCTACCGTATGGATCCCTATATTTAAAACAATCCTTAATTTTAAGAGAACTCTCTCTGCTTCAGTATGTACTGGAGATTCACTTACAATTAATACAATAATATGAACAATTCTCATAATATCTCCGGGGTGAATGTGATAAACCTCTTTACTCATTCAATTTTATGTTTGTGCTTGATCCCTACAATTGTCATTCATACATGTTGTTGGAGACTGGTTGAAGCCTCCTTTCTATATTGCTATTTTTTGTGACATGACATGATAAACGTTAAACAGAAAAGCCGTATATTTTATTGTATTTTATATATTTCTTTGGAAATATACTGTTTTGTGTGTGCTTCCATGTTTTCATCATCCCGCCAACGTCATACAGTCCACTCGTTCCCCAACACATGTCACGTTTTGCTATAACACGGTAAAATTTTCAGACTCGCTTGATTGCTTTCTGGAGACAAACATTGTGCTCAATCTACCAAGGAATCTCTGCTAAACCCCAAATCTAAATTACTGCTTTATGAACGTCACCAACAAAACATCCATGTGGTTCTGGCATGGATCCTAGGCCACTGCGAAATCTCTGACAACGAATCAGCTAATAGGCTTGTAAAGGAGGCCACATCCTATTGGATATTAATCACATTCTTGTTAACCTCGAAGATATAAATATATATGTACCCTTATTATGTCCACTTTATACTATGATGGAAATAAGGCTTGGCAAGCATTAAAAGTGATCCAAGTCAGATCATATGGTAATATCAAACCTGATCTTCAAGCACGTCCATAGTTCTTTAAATACAATACCATCAAATAAAAGAGTCATATCGACTGTAATTTGTTTACGTTTGGGTTACTGAGATATACTCGACGTCTGCCGAAAAACCAAACGTCATGCAATAAACAAACTATATTATGAATGGTTGTTTCTCTTAAGTAAAACTATAACTTACAAGGAATATTTCATTGGCGACAAGGAAAGGTACCCACGCAGCATAGTAGCAATGTCGTTTTTAGCAAATTTATCAATCTTTGATCATAAGACCGGAGAGTGGTCCATATTCAAAGGACGTTTGGTACAGTTTTTCAAAGTACACGACGTATCGGAGGAAAAGAAAAGTACCATCTTAATAACACATCTCTCGGATGGGGCGTATCGTATCGTTTACGAAACTTGGCATATAGTGATATTCCTACGTGTAGTTGATTTTGCTGCTTGACAGTCATTTCAAACCAAAGAAGTGTTCATATTCAGACGTCGAGTACCAAAGAGATATATCTCAGTTACATTTCATCTCTGGTCTTTCTAGCGAACCAAACCTAATCAACCTAGTCAAACCACATATCAATTGTTCCAAACTAATTACTACTACTAATTTTACGTGACTCTATATAAAGGTTTAACCCTTTTACCCTAAAGATGATATTGTAAAACTTTAAATGATCTAAAGTTAATAATATGAGTTGAGTATGAGTTTTGAGAAATTGTTAGATTTATTTTACATAGAATGCAACTAATTTCTTTCGCAAGTGAACAACGACTGACGAAAATATTGACAAAGGTAACATAGCATATTATTTATGTCGTGGCAAGATCCTATAATCTCACGATATTCGAATCTTTCAAGAGGAAATGTCATTTCTTATGTTTGAAAGCCAAAGAATGTCAACTTTTGATGTTAACATAATAATAAATAATAGATAATGTTGCTATAGTCGGGTTTAAGTTAAACAGGTGTTAGTTGGTCGTGGTGAAGTTGTACAGAGCAACTCAGTATTACGGTTGAAAAAACAAATTGAAATAAACTAAACAAAGCTCAAACTGAAGCTAGCAAATAAACATCTGTTCCTGAACAGTTAGGCCCTCCGCACATGGAGCTACGGAAATATGACGGAATTAATCAGTAATTAGAATTACAAACTAGTTATAAACTGTATTTCGCACACGACGCTACTCACGTTGCAAGGTTTCAGTCACTTTTGTTATTTCTACTACCAAACAAACACGTGCGAAAAACCTAGCAAGGGGAAATATTGGAAGCAATAAAAATGTCGAGTGGATCGAGCGAAGATGACGATGTCATTATACTATATTATCATCATAACAGACGCCAAAGGAATCGACGCAGATTTTGGATTCACCCATATATCCAAAATAATGTGAACTGCAGAATGTCAGTTGCAGCACGAGAGCTGCGTGAAACAGATAATAAATTTATTCATTTTTCACTTCAAAACACAGTAAACTGGGGTAACCTAGTAGCTCGGCGACTGGCACGACACGTAGCGCGCGATCAGTTGCCAATGCGTTCGTAGGTTAGTGACTAGTCGCGTCGTGTGCGAACCTGTATCGCAATGTATGGGCGGTGACGCTAAAAACTCGTTAGTAATTTGAGTTTGTGATTAGTTCTTTTGAGTAGCTCCATGTGCGGAGGGCCTTAGGTTCCGTTTTTTGTTTTAACCAACCCCATGAGACTTACAACACAAGCTGTCATGATAGTAAGGCAGTAATCAATTTCATTAAGAGCGGAATTGTTAAAAGGTACAATTTGCCAATATAAGATCTACATGGTATTCGACACAGATGATAAGTTATAAAAGTTGTTTCAGTTTTCGTATTAAATTTTGTCTAAGTGGACAAATTCGAATGAGTGTTCTTACTATTGTCATAAAACGAAGAAGTACCATCTTCAGTAAGAATCATTTTCTATACCTCTGTTTTGGTAATACGTTATAAATAGTCTTAAAATTACCTCGGCTCGAACAATTCTTTCCATGACTTCATACAGCGTCTCGTCCAGTTTACATTTCTGGACGCCTTCGAACCACTCGTTACGGTGTTCGTTCGCTGTTTTAAGAGTGACATCCAGATTGTTGTATGTTTTCTCGGCTGCTAGATTCTGTAATTTTTGGTTTGGTTAGAAACTTTTTGCCATAGCCAAGAGCAATTGCATATTAACAACAGTCGTCATTATTTAAGCTATTGATACTCCGTTCATGAATGGATAAAAATACTTACAATGACATCAAATTTAGCGTATATATCTTTTAAGCGTCCTTCAGGGTCGACCAAAGGCAGCGCCGAAACCCTTCTGTTGACAAACTTCTTGAGAGCTTCGATGATCAACGTCTCTTCGGTAGCTGTCTCAATGTCGCTCAAGGTCCCGATACGGAGATCGCGTATCTTGCTCTTAAGATACGATGGCTTTGGTAATTCGTTTATCTGCAATATAATCGTTTTATAAAGTGTTTTCGGAGAAAAATCTTATTTATAAGGACAGAGTACAAAATCTGCATGCCCTACAACGTTACGCAACCTGTGACCAAGAACGAGTAAAGTAGTTGAATCTAATATTGGAGACCAAGACTTATTATTACGAATTACAAGTCATACTCAGTAGTTAAGAAAGTTCCGTAAAAAGGTTATATTTTAGGTAGATATCAAAAAGTCTACTTACATATAAAAAGAGGAATCTCAATATCCTCTTATGAGTCAATATATAGAGCACGTTGCCGGTCTCCGGGTCGATAACCGGCAGACGATGGATGCGATTAGTGATCAGCATCCTTATGGCTTCGTACAGCGAAGAGTCAGGTCCGATAGACACAAGCGGCATTACGGAACCTTTCAAGACACCTGAAGTAACAGAATTAAGAATAAATACTGTTATGAAATTCGACTTTGCGAACTGAGTAAAACTTTTAACGTAGAGCACCATAGTACGTCAAATATGACGATTGACCATAATCCCATAATGTAGTGCAATTTATACTAAAGCGTAGTGTTATATTATTTGAGTAATTCAGTAGTATATTGTTAAAACAAATTGAGAAAAGCAAATTGATGGTCTCAAGGTATCCAATTCTCATCGTTATTATTCGAATTTAATATATTTTTCGTTCATAAATAAATTCTAAAACTTTCAAGTGTAGTAAGGGTGACATAACATTATAAGGAAAACGTTTACTACTAAGTTTGCCGAAAATTCCTGACCAGACAGTTTACTACTGACGCACATTACACTTATTATAATTTGACTAAGCCTCAACAGGCACCAGAAACGAAGTAGTAGGGATACTACAAAAAAATAAAGAACAATATGACTTAATGCAAATGACTCTATATGTGCTAAGTTAAACTCTGTAAACTACTGTTGGTATTTTGATGGTTTGTTAAAACCAACATCGCCGATCAAACTCCTTTAAAAATCCAGGAAATTATTGAAGTGGAAATTAATGAGAAAGAACTTAAACTCACAATAAAACAGTGCTTAGTAGTATAACACAAGGATTGGTAGTATAACATAAGCTTAGAAAGGAATGGATTTTCGCTTAGCTGAAAGCGGGGCCGTTTTACAGGTAGCAGGTATCAAAGGTGATGAAAAATCATGCTAACTTACGTTAAAGTAGGAAGGCTGGTTTTTACATATGTTATATATATCGGCATCAAACAGCCTAATGTCAACAATAACTTGAAATAAGCTTGAAGTTTGACCTTCTTGCAAGACGTGTGACGTCACGCACGACGCCGTTCAGTTTTAGACAGGTTGGAAGGAGACCGGTATGGACGCGGGACGCGCGTCCTATTAAAATTACTTTCACAGGAGCATTGGTCGAGTTCGGTCGTGATTTAGATAATGTTATTTTCTAAAAGTGAATCAGTTCATTAACATTTAAATAAAGTTTGGAAGCATTCGACAACTGGAATGGCGATTCATAGCACCTGACGCTCCCCACATGAGCAGATGCTGGGTGCGACTCGTAAGGACTGTTAAAAACTAGTATAGTAACGCTAGACTAGGACCTCTAATGTCCAGACTGTAATAACACTTCTAACAGAAGCTGTATTTATCCATGTATGTTTACTCTAACAATTAGGAATTGCAATCCGGAAAACGGAAACGGACGGACGGAAAAAATAGTGAGAAAACTATATTATTGTGGCATTATTTTAAACAAGAGCAAAAAGACAATTCCGTTATCACAAAGTGTACATTTTGTTCTAATATAATAAAAAATAAGTAAAGGTCCTTATAGAGGTTTTAAGGACCAAACACTGTATATTCATTGATCAAAGTGAAAATAATCAATTAAAACGTCCAAACTCCGAATCAGTACCTACGCCATCTATATCAGAAAATGTTTCAGTTAATCTTGTTTCTGAGGAAGAAATACCTAAGAAGAAATCTAAAACAATAGACATTTATTTTAAAAAAGAAAATTCCATGGAAATGATCATTTCCAAAATGGTAAAGGTGGTGTACCCTGTTGGAATTATACTCCTTGCAAAAACCATTCTATAGAGAGTTTACGATTGTTCAATATACAAAGAGTTATATTTACGTCAATATTCAATAAATACATAAAAAAAAATTCCAGTTGGAAATATACATTGATAGATGAAGGACTGAATATACAATAATTTATGAGTCCAGAATAATCTTTTATTTACCCAAAACCTCTAATTCAATAGGTTATGAGCCCAAATATCGCAAAAGTTATCACGAGTGAATGTTTATTGTGATTTCAAAAGGAAAATTCAAAAGAAATTCTCTTGTCAGTGGCGTTGTTAAGATACGAAGAAAAATGTAGTAATGAACAATTCATGAGAAAAGAAAAACTGCAAAGCAAAAGGCCTTATTGTGGAATACTTATCAGACTCTTTCCTTGGTTTTGCAAGCCAAAATAATACCGCGAAAGAAATATTAAAAGCCTTTTATAGTATTTATGAAAGAAAGAGTATAGCAACACATTTGGCAATTCATAAAATAATACTGTCCCTCAAACTGCAAGGCGATGTACCGTTAATAAAACATTTTGCTATATAATATGACGATCTCATCACGGACTTCCTTGCTGCTCGGCGGAAGAGCAGAGGAGACTGATAAAGTGGCTCATTTACTGCTCACATTGCCGCCCAGTCACAACGGAGTCATAACAGCAATAGAAACTATCAGAGGACAACATAACATTAGCATTCGTAAAAACGCGTTTTTTGGACCATGAAGTAAAACTGAAAAACGATGCTAGTTATACTAGCTTAAAAGTATTACATGTGGAAACGGAAAATGACAATACTTGGAAGAAACGAAGGACTGATAAATCAAATAGATATATTCACAAAAGAAGAAATTTACAATACTTAAAATGTTATTATTGTGGTCGAAAAGGTCATAAGAAAATGCATTGCTTTTTCTTCAAAAGAATGCAGAAAGGCCATCACAGAAACGAAAGAAAAAGAACTATTCAAGCTATACAATTGGGATAACAAGGACTCGATGCTTTCTAGATTCGCATTTATGACAAGTAGCTACCAAATTTACGACCGTGGAAGTAAAATAACATTTCCGTTGGATTCTGGTTCTTCAGATCATATCGTAAATCGAGAAGATCTCTTAAACGAAAAGGAGGATTTGGCAATCCCGTTAAAAATATCAGTTGCTAAAAATAATGCATTTATTTCAGCTACAAAAAGAGGTTCACTGCCAGTCGCGACCAATATTGGACTGCAAGGCTTGCTAGAGGGTGTGCTGTTCTGTCCGGAGGTCCCGTATAATCTACTCTCCGTGTCAAAAATGCAGAGGGCTGGTTACACCATAGTTTTTGGTCAGAATGGAGCATGTATAAAAATTAAAGATGGTAAAACCATTATAAAAGGTAGGTCCAAAAATAATTTGATATTTATTGACTTTGTTACGCCTTTATGCAAGTACAACGTAAGTCATTCTATATCACAAGCCTGTACTGGTGTAAAAGTTATGGCAGCAACGTTTAGGACACATTAGTAAGAATATTTTTTAACAAATACAGAAAACTGAATTATTTGAGGACATGAATATAATTGACTCGCTAATTCCAGATGACGACTTATGTGAAGCTTGTATAAATGGAAAGCAGAGTCGTTTACCGTTTAGTCGCAACAAGGATAAAAGTAATATAAACAGACCATTATTAGGCGACGAGGATGTCCAATATAGAATCAAAAAAATGGAAAAAGGTACGTGCCACATTACGAGGTACATTAACACGACTGCAGACATATGTGAACTCAAAAGACAAAATATCAAATGAAGAAATCGAATTAAGGAATGCGTTTAGCTGATCATATTGGACATCCTCGTCGCCAATTTGTTAAATAAAAGAATTTTAGAAAATTTAAGTGTTGTTTCTTTATTACATATTTTTCTAACAACGACGTTTCCTAGGCGATAACCTGCCAAAATATATGTCAGAGATGAAATTCTTTTGAGTTTACGATTGATTTTTGAGAGGGCGTGTTGGAATTATACTCCTTGCAAAAACCAATCTATAGAGAGTTTACAATTGTTCGATATACAAAGAGTTCTATTTACGTCAATATGAAATAATACATAAAACAACTTCTAGTTGGAAATATACATTGATAGATGAAGGACTGAATATACAATAATTTATGAGTCCAGAATAATCTTTTATTTACACAAAAACTCTAATTCAATATAGCCCTCATCAGTGTCAGTTTATTTTGTACATCGCTAGATTTGAGCCATTTGTTTAGCAAACACAATAAGATCAATAATTACGAATTATTCAAGTAAGGTTAAGTCTGACTTGATAAGTGAATTCGAATGTTTTAGTACGGGATCCGGCTGCGAAATTTGTTCATTAATAATGTAGATTGATAAGATTTAATTTTTAAGTATTTTCACAGCTAGGAGAAGTCAATTTTCATCAGGTGCCAATTAGAAAATGCCCGCCAGTCGCAATTATTAATTAAATTATTATTAATTTACTTTAAGGAAGGCATTTCGTTTATATCGTATGGAAATAAAACCTACACCACTTCACAATAGTGTATTCAAGGGATCTGGAAAGTTATAGTTGCTGCTGATCGCTTAGCCGCAAACTCCAAGCAGCCAGGTGTACACAGGTATATTTTTGTTCAATCTTTTCGTTTATAATGTACACTCATTTTATTTATACCAAATTAAAGCTATTTTTTTTTTCTTTTCAACTATACAGGGTGATTTCCTAGTGAGGGTACATATTGAAGGTCATGGTAGCTGATGGTTATAGACGACCAGTAAAAATATTATTACCAAAGAATATGGCTTAATGCCTTAGTAATCGCAACTTAAAAATATCTAAAATTCTTGCAAAATGATGGTTTTTCGACAGCTGATGGGTGTGGCGGAGGTGTGGGGTGCGAGAGATCACTAGAGGTCGTTAGTCAACATTCTTTAAGCCGAAATTGTTTATGTTTGAGGTTGTCGAATTTAGATTCAAAACAAGAAAAAAAATTTTGTAATTTTACCTATTTTTTGTAATATTCCGTATTAGAACAGAGTACTCATCACCCTCCTGCAATATGTACCCTCTCTAACAAATCACCCTGTATAAAGTTGCCTTTTCAAAAAAAACCGCAAATCACAGTTGCCTACCCTAAAAGATGCTAGGTATTAAAAATAAAGTGACAGAGAGCGAGCGCATGACGCTACTTGTTAGACAAGGATGCGAAATGCCAGCTGGATGTGTTTGTTTGAGCTATTGCGCATGCTCCGAAATTTGCATTAATTCTATCAAATTAGCGGAAAAATTAGGCCCAACTTTGTGTCGTGCGCTTCCGGCATTTCATGCATTCACGGGAAGTGATTACACTGCTGCTTTCTTCAACAAAGGAAAAGTTCGACCCTTAAATGTTTTTCAATCATTAATTCACCCACGTGACATTTTCGATAACGATAAAATTAAAACGGTCCAAGAATTCACTTGCCTCATGTACGGAATATCTAATTGTAACTGTGTTAATGAGGCAGCCAGTCCATAGACGGCGTTTGTTGGAAGTAGAAGTGCGCAAAATAGATAATAATATGGATAATTGGGAAAAGAAAATTCTTTTATATTTAACAATTTGTGATGAAGAAATGGAAGCAGAAGATACGGAGTTTATTAGTTCTATAATTTTGAGCAATAGAAGAAGACACATTTCACAGCTTCGCAACGCATCCTCGCGCCACACATAAATGCGCATTTTCACAGCTCCGCTACACATCTTCGTAGGCACATTATCATCGCACAGCTTTGGTGGAAACACCCACACATTTTCACAGCCCAGCTAGACATCCTCGCACGACACATTTCCATCGCACATCGCTGGTGGAAACGCAGCCTAACAGTTACAAATTCAACAAGAAACCACGTGTCGTACATTCTAAAAACGAGAAGGATTTTGATAAATACCTAAAAATAAATGGTTGCACTTGAAAGTAACGAGAGTTCGAGAAAAATACCTGTCTGCTATTCACGAGTATTTGCTGACAATACAACCAAGTTTTCCTTCCCGACTAGTCGATCGGAAAAACAGTACGACTTAAAGGAGACTACCCAATACTCCTTTATTTAAACAAAGTAGAAAAAAATGGTTTCCATCGGTAAGTGAAATTTTCTTATAACTTTAACGGGTTCTCCGTTCTTTATATAAATAATAATTAGGGGTCACAGGTATCAACAGTACTAGCGAATCGCTGAATTAGCGAGTAATATTCTTAATGGATTATTACTAAAGTGAAAAGATTAGTTTTAAAATAAGATTTTTTTGTATAACATACGTTGGGTTAGATTATTTTGGGTCGGTAACTGTTATGGTAACGAGATACACACAGAGAAGCGTTATGTTGCTTTATTGACGTGCTTAAGTGTAAGAGCAGTTCATTGTTAAATCGTCACTAATCTGAGCATAGACTCTGCTATAATGGGAATGCAGATTTATTGCACGAAGAGGTTTATCTGCAAAGTTATATTCGGACAGTGGAACTGCTTTTGTTGGCGCAAATCGGCTACTATGCGAGCAGAAAATCCAACAATTCGCTACAAATATGAAGATGGATTGGCACTTTATTCCCCCAGGCGCCCCTTTTATAAGAACAAAGGCTGATGATCGGAGGTGTGAAGAGAGAAGGGCTCTCTCGGCGACTCTGCGTACGCGTTCTCCAAAAGAAGAGATTTTGTTAACTTTTTTCTGGAGGCGAAAAGCAAAAATTACACCCTTCCATTTGTTAATCGATTATTCCTGTTTATTCAATTCTTGACCAACAAGACGATGCCGTTCTAATTGGCGAATCTTGGAAAAAAGGAATGCGTTTAGCTCATCATATTTACGAGTTTGGTCACGTGGTAGAGTAACCAAAGTTTTTGCCGGACGAGACGGCGTTGTTCGGGTAGTAGAATTGCAACCCAAAAATGGTTCTCTCCGTTGTCCCGTTCGGAAATTAGTACCTTTACCGGACTGAGTATTTTTATATATATCACATTGTGTTTGAGCCGCATGCTCAATTATGGGGTGAGTGCTAACGGGACGTTACACTGGACAATTAAAAAAAATCGTAAAAAGCAAACTCGGCATTGAACTATTAACATAAAAATAATCTTCGGTCGCGAGAGTGTGCCATAGGTGAAGGAGCTGCCGATACTTCTGAAAGAAGGCAGCGCCGGATCGCAGTCTTTGAGTTTCAAGTAAGTGCATCTATTATTTGTTGAAGCAGTTCCTTGAGCTCTCCGACGTACTCTTTTGGTCGGCGACGGGCACACCTCTAGCGACCCAGGGTTTAAAATGAGTTGAGATTTTCCCAACAAAAACTACAACTAGGTCCTGGTGCATCACTAAGCTTAAGTAATTATTCGCTACTTTTGGATTGAATTTTGGCACGTACTCGTGTCCGATAATGGGCATCAATTTGTAGAACAAGAATTTGAGAACTTAATCAAGAAATCGGGAATCAACCACAGGACTATCGCCCCGTCATCCTTCAACAAATGGTCAAGCGGAAAGAATAGTCCAGACAGTAAAACGAGCATTACATTCAATGCAGGAGGAAGCGGGTAATCTGAATGAATAATTGATAATCTTAAAAACAAGGATGCTCTGAACCCCAGGCCAAAATGGGCTGACCCCCTACCAAACTATGTTTGGATGAAGAGTATTTGAACTATAAAGAGATATAAGGACTCAATTGCAAGCTTTGCTAAGGCATGCCACTCATAGACCAACTACACAACACCGGAACTCTGAAGAACAGCGACTCAGAAGGACATTTGCGGTGGGAGACAGAATACAAACAAGAAGTTATGGTAGCCCTCTATTAAACCCAACAATAAGGCCAACGGATCAGTGAATGGGTTTATTACTGGTAAACATTATAACAGATGCAAAAAGCTATATCCTCTGAAAAAACTAGCATTAAAAATGTTACAATTTGAATATTTTATTCAACATGGAAACAGATTTACTAGATTGTCGCGAACAGCACTGGCCGTGTTCGATCCTCGTTCGACTTACGGTGGATAGTTCGAGTAATCGACGATACCTCACTACTTAATATTTTGTTTAAAAAGAAAGTCACGAAAGGAGTGACGTTTTCACGACCAACCGCTTCTGTGAAGCATGATGCTGGCCGGTAAGAATTGCCGGCGCGGCCATATTGTAAAAGCGTGGCCGACTCGATTTAGATAAGAAACAGAAGACAATTTGACATAACAACGAAAAAAGCTTAAAATATATAATCGGACGTTCCGAATAAAAATAACTAATTGAATTATAACAAAGATAATAAGTTTGTTCATCATTGCCACCTTCTACATCATCTCACGAGACTACATATGAACACTGCAATATTATCAAGGTAAGTGGAGTGCTGCTATCTACCACATTATTGGGCGAGGAGCGAATCTTACTTCACACCGTATATCTACAAAATTCTTTAAATAAATTTAAATACCTCCACTATGTATTAGCACCAAATATGAGGTTGCGCATCAAGGATAAATTATCAGATTAATTAAAAAAATAATCTGAAATTTTCGAGTGCCCCTCGAAAATTGCCGATTTGTAAAAAAAATAATCGATTAAGCTTATTGCATGCAGCCAGATACGTTTAAATATTTGCATTCACTGGTTGTGATTTCAACCCAGCATTGTACTGGCGTGAGAAAAAGAAACCTTAAAATAATTTCTGAAGTCACCAGAAACTTCAAAATGCATTTCTGGATTTGGGATCAAAGGAGCAAAATGTGTAGAATTCGTTTCACAGTACACAAACTTTCACTTGCCACATGATAAGCGATGTAAATCAAGCCAAAATCGATTTCTTTAATAAGACCCACAAGGTAAAAAAACAAGTCTCAGTCCTTCTCAATTTGCCAGTTATCCTAGATTTATGTTAAAATATGGTTAATTAGGTTGCAAGACGTCGTGGGAAATTGCCAAATTCGCGAAGCTACGTTCCGATCGATCATAACCTTAAAAATATATTTTATAATACTTACTTAATGGTATTATAATGAAGTAGTTTTTTTAAAATAATAATATCGATATGCCGTCGTCGCGAAGGTGTTGTGTAAATAACATTTGTTACATTTGTGGTGAATATGTGGTAAAATAGTTTAGAAAATCTATAACAGATGCAGTGAAGAAGATTGATTGCTTTAATATAGATATAAAGGCTCTGGACAAACCATGGGTTCCAAACATTGTGTGCAAGTTGTGTAATGAACATTTAAGACCGTGGGCAAACGGTAAATGTAATCATTTAAAGTATAGTGTGCCGATGATTTGGACAGAACCGAAAAATCACATTGATGACTGTTTAAAGATCTTGGATGTAATATGAGCATAAAAGTACACTATCTGGATAATCATTTAGACAATTTTCCCGAAAATCTTGGAGCGTATAGCGAAGAACAAGGGGAACGTTGCTGGGATGAGCATATGATGGCAGATTACTGTTGGAGTATTACACGGGAATGTCCTGAAGACAATCATCGGAGAATATGTAAAAAGAGGAGATTCTTACCTGTAAAATATCGAGTAATTAAATGTTTCAAATTAAATATTCTTTTGTTTTTTAATAAATTTATTAAATTACTTTTAAATTATTCACCCTTGCGAAATCTCGAAAACTACACGTAGCATTAATAAAGTATCAATTTTTTATTAGAGTACCGAACGTACCTGAAATCAGCTTTACTTTTAGCGGCACCAAAATCATTGTAGGACTATGTTACAAAACCGTACAAAAATACTATTTCTGCAAGAACAAAAATGATCTAACGAGATAAACAAGGACAAAATGATACAAATGTAAATGGAAAGATTACAGTCACAAGGATTTTCTTGTAAACAAGCAGAGGAAGATGCCGATGCAGAAATTATTAAAACCTCGATAGTAATTCCCAGAGATACCAATAAGGTGTCATTGATTGAGTACGATTGATCTTTTAATCCTTTTGAATCAATTTACTTCAAATATACGAGACATAAATTTTCTCAAAACAGTTTCTGGAAATGTAAAAGATCTATTTATTATTTATTATGTCTAATAGTTTCAAATATGAATATTGTATACATAGGATACAAAGTTTCTTAGTGGGCAATCAAGTAAAAGTTGGAGATTTTGCTAAGCGGTCTTTACCGTTGATTAGAGATCAACAAAGAGATAGACCTATTGCCTATGGATATGAAACCGCGACTGGTGGTATGCGTAAGCTTTACTGTAGGTTCACTCGTGGCAGATTCTATGCCGGCCTTGATTTTAAGAAATTCGATAAAACCGTTCCTAAGCGGTCTTTTAAATAAAGGTCACAACACTTTATACAGATAACCAGCGTTGCCAGATACACTGTAATTACAGCAGATTTACTGTATTTTCACACGATCTACTGTACACTGTAATAGTAAAATTACAGTGTATGGAGAACACTGTAATTTTTCTACAAGCAAAAATCAATGTAAACTGAACGCACCCTTAGTGAAAAGAAAAAATAATTATGAACTTGTCGAAACGCAACCGGCTACTAGAGCCCTCGCCTTCTCTGCTTTTGTTATAACCTTTGTTTCTATGGTAATAAGAACGAAAATGTCTTATTTTAACGGGCATGAATAGCGGCGTGGTTACTTGCAAAGTGAAGCTGTGTGTGTATACTATGCGGGAATTTCCCTTCATAGGCTAAGAACCACTTTGTAGTATTAACCGCCTAAATTTTGTCAATCATGAGTTAAGTAAGTTTTTAGGCATATTGGGACCAACATAATTTCGTATAATTATGATTGTGTTGTTATGCGATGCATTACGAATTCATTTGGCTCGTGTAAGTAATTCTGTGAACTTGTGAAAGTGATTATTTTGTTTGAAGACTTAAGAGAAAAAAATACTGTAAAATTTACTGTATTTTTTTTTTACTTTTGCTGTAATTTTGTCCCAAACACTGTAAATTTGAGCTCGAAACACTGTAATATTTGTTCTCTCGTCTGGTAACACTGCAGATAACTGGTATACAAGCATCCCATTGGCCAGGACTTTGTTAGATAACAAAACGATTTGGTGGGAACGATTCGAAAGAACAGGAGACATCTGTCACAAAAAGTAATCAGCACGAAACTGAAGAAGGTAGAATACATAGCAAGAGAAAGTCAAGATGGTATTACTGTAATGAAATGGAGAGATAAAAGAGAAGTGTTGGTTTTGTCAACCAAACACTCAGAGCAATTTGTTAAAATTAGAAAGTGCCGATGTAATGTCGTCATGAAACCACAGATAATACTTGATTACAACAAAACCAAAGGCGCAGTGGATCTGGCTGACCAAATGTCAGCATACTCGTCTCCATTACGAAAAACAGATGGCACAAAAAATAAATGGCCATTGATTTAATATTAAATACTGTGATGGTGAACGCACTCATTTTTATAAATCAGAATCAAATCAAAATTTACAAATGGTAGAATTTCGGAGATCCATTATGAAATCTTTTTGCATAGCACCAGACAATACTGCATCTGTAAAACCACATCCTGAGAGACCAAAACGAAGGAAACACATCCTCCGAAAAAAATATGATGTCAAGACAAAACATATCCTTCAGAAGAACAGTGTAAGCATAAACCAACTCACGACTTGTACAATCAACTTAAATTTTTAACTTACAATTTTTAAAACCATTCAAAATGTTTCATAAATTCAATGAAACAATTCTTTCATTTGACGACCAAAAATTAAAATTATGATATGTGCTAGTTTCCAAAAGAAAACTACACTAAAACTCACTTGTCATGTTTAACAATTTAAAGCAGGAACAAATTACTAAGACTAGAATAATTTGTCAATACTATAGTGTTTCCCTTAAAAAATATTAAAAATATCTTAAAATCTTACTTTAGAATATAATTAATTACTTTAGAAAGCTAGAATATTATTTAATCACCTTTTTAAAATGCCAAAAAATGTATCTAAAGGTTCATATCAAAGATATGAAAGCTGAAATAGTACTTAATTTTAAGCTTTAACTTTGTGGCGATGGCACCACCTCTATAATGCCTTTTGGCGCGTGAATAAAACCTCTGTACATACTTCAGGAAGATAGATAATACTGGAAGGTGACTGAGGATGTCAGCAAGGATTTTGACGCAAGAAAGAAAAACAAAGTTAAAATCTAGTTTGTGATATAAAATAATATCTTGTATATTAATAAAGTCCTTCAATGGTGACCCTGATCGAGAAATTAATAAACTATTAACAGCAAACTTACGAGCAAAATTCACTACTAATCAATAGTTATACTGTCACAGTCTTACTACATATAAAATGTCAACACAGGAAAAAGTGCAGGCACTAAAACGGAAAATGGAAGACCTTGAAAATGAAAACAAGGTAGCAGCGGTAGCAATAAAACTACCAACATTATACATTTTGGCGTATAAATAAAAACCTCTGTACATATTTCAGGAAGATAGACAATACTGCGAGGTGACAGAGGATGTCAGGAAGGATTTTGACGCAAGAAAGAAAATACACTTTTCTGGTGAATGCACCGCCATATTAAGCGCCTTATTATACATTTCACAATTCTCAATAAATAACTCTGTGGTTTTTAGTGATTCCCGGAGCGCATTAAATTCAATTTCGGACAATTCGATCAAACATTGTAAACGCCATCCCATCATATGCATAATCAAACACTTCCTGTACTCCTTCAAAGAAAAGGACATTAAGTCGACCTAGTCGGGATTCCTGCCCATGCATTAATTAGAGGCATTGCAATTGGTAGACTACTTTGCAAAAAGCGCTATAAACGGAGGAAATAAGCACTTTTATTATAACTGTCAGTCACGACTTACTTGCAATAAGTAAAAAAATAATGTTTAATGACTGGAATAAGAGTTGGGAATCATATAAACACAAATACTCTCAGATACAGCACTCGGTGCCTAGGCGTCGATGCTTCTAGAAGTTTAGAAATTTCAATAAACTTAGCACTCTTACACGTTTAAGGTTGGGCCACGTGTGTTCACTGTTCCCCAGTCTAACTCTTTAAATTCAAAATCAAACAGTCACCAATTTGTGAGTGTGGTTTAGAGGAGGAAACTATAGACATACGTCTTTTGCAATTGCCCCAAATGCCCCGCTAACTCCAAAAGTCCGCCCCTCTACACCCTACTAAATAAAACGGATACACCTTTTCCATTAAACATAACCTATCTACTCACTTTTCCAAACAAAGAAGCCATTTTTATTTTAGCCAAATTTATTAATGTTAATAACATCCGCCTATTGTAGTACAGTTAATTAAATAACAACTAGAATTTTGTATTTTTTTTTCGCTTTGCTTACTTTGTAATTTATATGTGTATGAATATATATCTTTAGGTATGTATGTCACATATACCTATGTTATTTAGTATTTAGATTATAAAGTAGTGTTATTCGCACTTTTTTCGTCAATTCGCGATGGAAATCAATACAATACGTGTATATACGTATTGTCAATACGGAAGTTGCCTTCACAATAAAATGTGACATTGGCTGGGCCGCCCACAAATGTGGCTATAGGAAAAAAAAGAAAAACAAAGTTAATATCTAATTTGTAATAAAAAGTAATATTATGTATATAAATTAAGTCCTTTAACTTTAAAAATAAATTAAAGTTATTTGAAAAACACAGATAACCACGAGGGTTCAAAGCACAGAACAGTATCTGAATATTCAGCATTTAGCTCTACACTCAAATTAGTTCAGAAAAAGCTTAGACCAAAATCAATTGTTCCAATCCAGACAACTATATTTCTAATAATACAAATCAAAAGTTATTACTTCCACCCAACAGCTAACAAATACACACTGTTTAACTATATTACACACAAACCAAGGTGTGATTATTCCGACAAAAACAATGAAACTGCCAAAAAAGGCGACACAGCGGTCACACAACAATGCACCAATTCAAAAACATACATCGGTAAATACAATGTTTTTTGAATAAGATTTAAAAAAAAATACAATGTTAATATTATTAAGAGGATTTTATCAAAAAATATACCAATGTATATAATAAGTGAAATATTTTCTACGACCCAATGCATATCCTAATATTGAAGAAAAATTCACTCCTCTCAAAGGAATCAAAACAAAGAAAACTTTTACACAGAAAGAAAGAAAAGAAATAAATTTTCCAGTATAATCAAAAGAAGCCTGTGAGAAGCTGTCCAGATCCTGTTCCTATCGTTTTCAAGAAATCAGCAAACTATGAAAAAAAAAAACGTAATTTTCTTTAAATCGACCAACAACCCTGATAATCTCACACTACCGTACTTAGCGTTCGATTTCAATGATTTCTTCGAAACACAACTACGATATTTGAAACTGGAGCAGAACCGCACAAATTCCAGAGAAAAATCAGGACTTTTTCAATTTCCAAATATAATTCTTCTTCTTTTTTCTCATGGACCTCGTCCACCAAGTGAGACAAATACAACACCTATAGCTCAGTCATTGCTAAATCCACTGTTTTCAGTTCCCTATGAAGCCCTTATATTTAAACCCCAAATAAAATTGCGAAATTTTCAAGCAAGCGAAAATCAAAAAAGCCAGTTGCGAATGACAGTTGTCATCTGTCACCATAATTTTTATCTCTTATTTTTTTTAAACAAAAGTTTGTAAACTGTAAAAAGAGTTTGTAACAAAACAGTACAGTAAAAGTAGTGACAAAACTCCTTTTCCATTAAACGTGGCCTACTTGCTCACACTTCCCAATAAAGAAGTCATTTATAAATTAGCAAAATTTATTAGTGTCAATAACACCCACCTTCTCCATTAATTATTCTTTTAGAACTTTTATCTATTAATGTCATTCCATGTCATTCACTATATTGTACAATTTCAATGAAATAAAACCAAATTTCTATAATTGGTTTTGTCTTTAAATGTATCACACCTATAGTATAATAATTTCAGTAATAACATTAATTTCGATTTTTTTAATCGCAACGCTTAATTTGTATTATATATGTATATTTGTATGTAACATATATGTAATTATTTTCTTTCTTAATTACAGTTTTAAGTATGTAGTGTTATTTGCGACGTTTTGGTCACTCCGCGACAAATAATTTTTACAAAACGTTGCCTTCGCTATTAAACCTGACATTGGCTGGGCCGCCCACAAAAGCGGTGGCAATAAAGCCATAAAAAAATTAAAAAAGTAGTGACAAAACTCCTTTTCGTTTTTAACTTTACTATTGTATTTCGAGCCTAGCTTCGGCTCTTTGGAGCCTAATATTAAGTATTTTCATCAAATAAAAAATGAAAAGTTACTATTTGAACGACAAGTTAGGTTAATTAGTAATTGTAAGGGAATTTCCTTTCCCAAATTCCATAGGCAAGCGGGGAATACCAGAGGAAAAAGCAGAATCTCTGTCGGCGTTGAAGAAGGAGACATAATATGTTAAAATGACTTCTGACTGAATCTTAATGGCAGGCTTTTTTAAAGTTTAGTTCCTCTCCCGCTCGGTTCGCCGTCGCGATCGGACGTGTTTTTGTGTTGCACGAGCGAACCTGTCTTGCACGTTGGGCCACGAAAACCGATTTTAATCAAAAATATTCAATTAACAGTAAACATGCAACGTTCACCACCACTGAAAAATGTATTCAGTTCAGAGCCAGAAATTCATCTATTATCGGACAACACTGACAAACCAAGGCGAGTAAATCCGAAAAAAAAATGCAAACGGCAAATCGGATCCGATGATGAAGAAAACCAATCTCTTTTGTTAAGCTTCAAAGATGAAATCATGACGGTGCTTAGTAAAATTACAAAAGATGTTGAGGAAGTAAAGCTGCAAAATCAAACTATAAAGGAAACTAATCAGGAAATTTCTAAATCTATTGAATTCTTTGCGGCAAAGTACGAAGAAATGCAAAAAGAAATACAAATCTTGAAGAAAGAAAAGCTGGAAAACTATAACTACATCAAAACCTTAGAATCTAAAGTTGAGGATATGCAGAGAAACTTTAAATCGACGTCAATTGAAATCAGAAATATACCTATGGAGAAATCAGAATCTCAGCAAGATTTGGTTAAACTAGTTCTCAAGACTGCAAAAGTACTTAGTGCTGAACTAACAGAACAGGATTTTAAAGACATTTATAGAAATACCTCGAAATCTGGACAAAATTCAATCACTGCAGAATTCACTAGTGTTATGATAAAAAACACTATTATTCAAAAAGCAAAGACGTATAGCAAAAGGAATGGCTGCAAGCTGAACACAACTACTATTGGGCTACGGGGTACAACAACACCAATATTCATATCAGAATCACTAACGGCAAAGAACAAACGCTTATTCTACCTAGCACGGGAATTTGCCAAAGTGCATGACTTCAAGTACTGCTGGACGTCCTTTGGGAAAGTGTATCTGAGAAAAGGCGAAGGAGCTTCTCACATCTTATTGAAGGAGGAGAGTGATATTACGAACTTGAAAAATAAGATTATTTGACTGGAATTTATTAAGGAAATTTGTGTACAATCTAGTGGTTCATACTACATAGTTATAATGTATGTGTATGTGTTTAATAACATTAAGTGTAATTTGTGTTTCAGAGCACAAGATAATTATGTTTATAACTGTATGCTGACCTCTGACTTGACTACTGATTTTTTTGTACTGCGAGTTTTATGGCCACAAAATATAAACCTACAACCCGACAGATTGGTATGTAAAATTTTATTAAAACTCATTGATGATAGTTTTGCCACGATTATACTCAATTTAAATGACAGTAATAGTTGCAATATTAATACTTATAGAAAAATATGTGTAAATAGTGATGTGATATTTAGTGTAATAACGATAACAATGTATTTTCTTGCAAACAATGCGGGTACTCTTCGCCGTGCCCGTGCCATTGTTTTGTGTATAGTTGGGAGACTTTTTGATGAGAAAGCATAATATATTAGAATTTATTTTTAATGGATAAAAGTTATGAACTATTAACAGAAATTGATAACTGCGGAGATATAAATTGTATTAAATGGGATGACCCTACGTTATGTGCCGATTTTTTAAGAAGTAGTACTTATTTACAAGACGATTCTTTTACAATACTGTCTCTAAACATACGTAGTATTCATAGTAATTTTGATAGTTTTTTGGTTTTTCTTGAGAAATTAAATATTGCAATCGATGTCATAGTTTTATCGGAGTGTTGGATTAACAAAGATAGTTATATACCCTCATTGTTAGATTATCAGGCGTTCTCGACACACAAAACTATTAACCAAAATGATGGACTTGTTGTTTTTGTGCGTAATGAGTTTGATTTTTGCGTTGAGGAGATGAACATAGCGGACGGAAACTGCTTGGTAGTAACAATACAAGACTCATTTAGTATAGTTTGTTCGTATAGACCACCTTGTTTTCATAATCCTACAAATTACTTAAATAGCCTAGAATGTGTGTTGAGCACACACACAAAAGAAAATACAATTTTGGTTGGAGATATTAATATTGATATAATGCCGACTTCTAATAACAGAACTTCTTTGAAATATCTTAATATGATGGCTTCTATTGGCATGTTACCTAAAATAAACTGCCCCACTAGAATAAAAACGTGTATCGATCATTTCATGGTTAAATCTACCTTAAACACATGTACTCTGGTCTTTGAACCATTAACGGATCACTCTCCAATTTTACTATGTATGAAAAATGTAAAGATTAACAGAGATGGAGTTATTTGTGAAAATGTTAGTACAAATATTCAGCAAATCGGCAAAGATTTAGAATTCATAAACTGGGCAGAACTATACAAAATAAAAGATATAAACGTGTACGCCGATACTCTTGTCAAAAGCATACATACTATTATTAAAAAAAATACAACTATAACTAAAATAAGTCGGCACAGAAAACCAATAAAACCGTGGATTACTCAAAGTGTTCTTAAATCGATAAGAAAGAGAGATAATTTACATAGACGAATAAAAAAACGTACTAATATGTTCAATGAAGATTTGAAAAAACATTACATTAAATATCGTAATATTTGCAACAGAATAATTAAAAAATTAAAGAAAGAGTACTATAGGAGAGAATTTAACCGGAACAGTGGTAATAACAAAGAAACTTGGAGATTAATTAAAGAGTTGTGTAATTTTAAAATGAAATCTTCTGTCCCCACCGAACTCCTTAAAATATGTCCAGATTCTAACCAATCATTAAATCTAGTAAATAAATATTTTACATCCGTGGGAAGGGAATTGGCTAATTTGACCCTGGCCAAATTAAAAACCAATGCTGATATTCTTGCCAAGTCGGTATTGACCTTGGATACTCCCTGTAATTCATTTATGCTCACTCCGACTGATCCAATTGAAGTTGAAAATATAATTAAGAGCCTTAAAGTGCATAGTGCTCCAGGGTGGGATGGCATTGCCACATCGGTTCTGAACAAGAATGCTACTATTCTTGCTGAACCTATAGTTTATCTTTGCAATTTAAGCTTTCAAAATGGTATATTCCCTACTTGCTTCAAAAGATCTATTGTAATACCTATCCACAAAAATGGAGATAAGAGAATACCTAGTAACTATAGACCGATATCTTTGTTGCCAACCCTATCCAAGATTCTAGAAAAGCTAGTAAATAAACGACTGGTAACTTACCTAGAAAGTAATAATATGTTGGCAAGAAATCAGTATGGGTTCAGGAGTAAACTTTCTACTAATGATGCCATATTGAAGCTTACCTCCCTGGTAACAGAATACTTGGACAAAGGTGAAAAATGTTTGGGAGTATTTTTGGACCTCCAAAAGGCATTCGATACAGTGGCTTTGCCGATTTTGCTTGCGCGACTACAGAACGTTGGTATAAGAGGTTTAGCTCTAGACTGGTTTCGAGATTACCTACATAATAGACAACAGTCTGTAAGAATTAATAATATTCTTAGTGAGACTGGTACTAATGACTATGGTGTCCCTCAGGGATCAACTCTGGGACCTACTTTATTTCTCATTTATGTCAATGACCTCTGTAAGCTAAACTTACCTGGAGTTGATATGATAATGTACGCTGACGACACTGCAATTCTGTTTCATGGTAAATCCTGGAATTATGTTAAGTCTGCCTGTGAAGAGGGCTTAGCAAGAGTAACAGCGTGGTTGGAAGACAGTCTGCTAACGCTAAATGTTAGTAAGACGAAGTACATTTGCTTTCGGATGACAAACGCATCCCAACCACCTAATAATTTCAGTATTAAAATTCACACATATCCATGTAATAGATTTCAGAAACAAGATTGTACCTGCTCTAACTTAATGCAAGTTGACAATATTAGGTATCTTGGAATCAGTATTGATAGTAAGCTCAACTGGGGCGAGCATATTACAGTGACATCGGCCAGGGTCAGGGTGCTTATATATGTTTTTAAAAACATACGTAACATAGTAAATTTTAACATAATGATGCAAACCTATAAATCACTTTGCGAATCTCTTCTCTCTTATTGTATATGTGCATGGGGAGGGGCTAATAAATCGAAATTCATAGAACTAGAGCGTTCCCAGCGCGTTTTACTTAAAATCATGTTGGGACTACCGCGCTTACATTCTACTACAGAATTATACCGCACTACTGGTGTCCTCAGTGTAAGAAAATTATTTGTATACGAAACAATACGAAGATATCACAGATTTGTAATACCACAACTTCCTGTGACTAATAAAAGAACTCAAATTTTACCCCTACCAGTAACTAAACACGAATTCGCAAGAAGAAGTTACAACTTCTTAGCTCCTATAATATATAGTAAAATAGACTTGAAACTGAAAATTAAATGCTATTCTAATACTGAGATAAAGAAGATAATTTTTAATTGGTTAAGTGTTTTTAACTACTTTGAAACTGAAAAATTACTGGAACCATTACCAAAATAGGTTAATTCATTCTATAGGCATAACATAATATTTCCTAAGGTGGCATTACACTCGTACATACGGAATAAAGGTAACATTAAATAAATAATAATTGTAATTAAGGAAGAAAAGGGAAAGTCAAGTCAAAGGTTTTAATTTGTATTTTTATTATTTTACTTTGTTTTTTATTTTTATTATAAGATTTGTCAACCTTATCATAAATTGTACCTACTGTTGTGGGAGAGCACTGGTCTCCATAGCACAGTTAATAACTAGTTTGGAGACCTGGGTTTGCCCTATAATTTTGTTGTGTTTTGTGGTATCAATAAAGATTATTATTATTATTAGCCAAAAGACACGGTGCTGAATTTATTTTGGGGGCCCGAATCTACAATAGTTCGATTTCAGGTAGTATTAATCCTTTATGTTGAATAATATTGAATATTGATTCTGCCATTGCTTCGGGATAGGCCAAATTTATGTGTTGCCTTGAGTACTTTTTTTAAGCAATGTAATTAGACATAGACAATTATATCCAGATTCTTTTTAACATTGGACACGTACTTTTTTGATATACTCATTTACCTCAATTTCGGACTGTATATACGGGGTCCTTCCTAATTTCGAGTAAAGCTTTGTTTTTGAATGTTTATACTCACGACGCCAAGTCTCGAGCCGATGTTCCTCGAGCTCCTCCATCTTGACGTCAGGGCTCGTGTAGTACATCTGCAGTATCTTGATGAAGTCAGTTATGGTCAGCATACCAACGAACTGCTGCTGGTTGGAGTCCCACAACGGGGCCGCTCGCACGCCTGTGGCCAAAATGGTTGGTTGCAATCGATTTTTATCGGACAACCAAATCTAAAATTTCGTTACACGGTAAACTGGCTTTGAGAATTGGAGAGCAAATGAAAAATAAAACAGGGTTACCAAGGTGCACTAAATATAAAATATCTGTTGCACCTTAGTTAAAACACGGTGTTCGCCGAAGCAAAAATAAACAAAAATTCGCAATAACATCGAAGTAAATATTCGCATTGCATAACATAATAAACACAAAACTTGTTATAATGATCTATGAATGCTGTAGGCTCAGCCATCGACTAGCGTTCGAGTATTTGCTCAGCATTACTTCAGTTTGTTGGCAACAGTATGTTAAGCAAACACGACGAACATGGTTTTGCGTCAAACGAATATTGTGTTCGAAATGATTTAATATTGCTATATGAGGTATATATCTAACTACAGAAATCTAAAACTATAAAACTGCAAATTATAAAAAGCACATCAAAGATAAAACTCACAATAAGGTCGATTGTATACTATAAGAATTCACTGATGACTATTGAGTATTTACAATACATTAGAGCTAAGTCAACAAAAGTCGAAATTAGCATCTGTGAAAATCCTTAACGTGTACAAACGGCCTAAGAAGTATACTTTACAATAAGACGTCTCTCACCATTGTAAACGAGAGCAAAGAAAGCCTTCTTGACGAGGAGTTGAGTATCGAAGACGACCAGCTTCGCGGACGTCGGTATCAGATCGTAACACTTGTGAAACTTGAAGAACTTGACGAATATTTGCGATTCATCTTCCTCTGAAACGTAAAGGGGAGTCGGTTTTATAAAGAGTCTAGTTAAGTAGGGTTTACAATTTTTATAGAGTTATTATGGCAATAAAAAAGCATTTGGTATTTAAAAGCGGTTAGTTTCTTAATGGATGGTGACATTTATTTTAGCAAGGGCAACGTTACAAGCTACATTCACTAAAAATTAGGTAATAATAATATTTTAAAAGTATTTTTTAAGCTAGATAAATTGGATAAAACATGTTTATCATTAGTTCATTCTAATCATCGGTCATTTAGTTAAAACTAATAAAATAGCCTGATTGACAACATCACACAACAAAGTGGGTGTAGGCGACTGAATCAGTTTTATTTATTTTATACATTTAAAATGTAAAGAACAGACGACGATGGCACCCTCTGTAAATAGTTTTAATATTTTTTTATTAAAACCCCTTTGTTATCATACTCTTTTTAAAATTAAGAAGGAATGTTGGCGCGCGTTTTCAAATATCGAATTGTGTGTAGAAAAAAATAGTTGTGATTGCGTCATACTTTTCTTCCTCTTAAGTTTTATTTTCATTAAATGATTGTTTTTATGTTCTTCAATGCACTATCAGCCTTGATTTCCTAAAGTGGGTATTATTCCATTCGTTTCATACCATATTAATTGCATTTAAAGAATTAAATGTTTAAGTAATTGTAAGCGATATTAGACGTTGTTTCAATGTTTTCGTGTCCTATTTTAATTAGGTAAGAGTATAAAGTTTTCAAAACAAGAAATCGAAGTGAGACATATTTCTATTTTTACATTGTGACTTGTAATATCTTACGAGTGTTGTGCGTTTTGTTGCCAAATAATGTTCATTACTCAACGAGGAATTACACGAATGTACCTACTTCCTTTATTATTTATTTATTTTCAATAATTCTACGAAGCATACATTTTAAGACTTAGCTTAAAATGCAGTTTATTTTTTTTTATTTACCTATTTTATTTCTTGTTAAAATGAGAAAAACTATACGCATTTCATACCTAAATATAAGATATCAGACATCTTTACCTTCTGATAGCGCCATCAAAGTTTTTGGATTTTTTATTAACAGGGAATCATAATGGTAACTAAAACTGCATCTCAATTAGAAAAAGCAAATCTTTTAGTACCGACAATTGTCAGATCTTATTGAATTTGGAAACGAAACAAAACTTGAGACATTCTATTAAGTTTAATTTTACTTCTAAAAGACTTGTTCAAATTTATACAAATTAGATCAATTAGAATCATCAAGTACCAATCGAATCAACAGTCCGAAAGACATTAATGTGATATCATACATTACGTAAATCACACGTGTTAACCGATATACTATCAATGAAAATATAGTTTAATGTGACAAATGCATTGCATTACAAAATTCAATATAAGAACATCTGAGGCTATAATTGTCAAATAATTTAATATATAATTGCATGTTCATTTCACTTATCGTTAAGATTCCATTTACCATACTTACCTATTGATATTATAGTTACAGTTATAATGTTAATTTTGTTGATGAATCAATAAATAAAAACATTAAATGATTCCTAAGAAACTGAAACATCTAGTCCATCAAATGAGCCGTAAGTTCGTGTACCTACCGTGAGTGAAGCCAGTTGAAAGTACGTCAATCGATCGCATAAATAGACGAAATGTTAACTCTAGAAGGTGCCGGTATCTCTTAGTTTGTTTAGCACACTAAATTAACACACAAATGGTTGTTTAGATTTCACCCTATTGTTCATTATGTTCTTTTCAGGTGCTTTCGTTTCATGCCGCTACCACGGATAATATGAGACACGATATGAGATAAGGATAGTTGAAATTAGAAAGGTAACTCTCACATGTATTTTTTTTTTTTTTTTCTACATAAAAAACATCCTGGCCCTTTATTATTATTATAATTTTCTCCCCCAGATAATTATTCAACAGTATTGCTAGCCCAAGATCAATGTAGCTAATAATGCGTACAAAACAAATTTGTATGCCAGCATTTCTCACTGAAATGATTATAAAATCAAAATTTGTTTTCTCAAAATGTTACGTTACCCGACCCAATTAGAGGTAGTAACAAGTTTCATGTTTCTAACAATTACTTGAGATGTTGTAGGATTTCATGTTAAAGGCGTATTCCGATAAATACATAAAAGCTAATTACAACACTATTTGAAACAATAACAAAACTTGACGACGGTTTCTCGACAATGTCTTGAATTTCAGTCCAATTAACGAAAAGTAAACAAACAACAGCCGGTATCAGGTTTTTTCAAAAAACAATCCCACTTAAGAAAACTAAAAGGTCCAATAATACGATCATTAAATAGATAAAATGATCTATTCTGATATGGTAAGGAGTGAAATCATGATTACTATATTACAATAACTACTTCGCTAGGTTCAAGACGCGTTGTAAGCAAGATATTTCTTTAAGACGTTTGGATGCGGATTTAACAGATTTCAATATTAGTTTTAATAGTATGCACGGAACACATTGAAATTCCCACAAGCAATTAATCACAACATTTTTAAACTAAATTTAATGGACGTTTCTCTTAGCCGTGAAACGACTTCAACCTTGGTGATCAATAGTTTGTTCCGTAGTTTTGTATTTTCAATTGCCCCTCGTCAAGGTAAACAACGCGTAATCGCGGCAAACAATGTCGCGTGTTAATTCGTCATGTAAACATTAAAAACGATTAAATCTACACGAGTGATAATATTGAAAAAAATGCGGAATATTTAACAACTCGTCCCATGCAAGGAAGCTAGCGATTCAAGGATTTGGGAGGCTCTTAGGTCTTCCTTGAAGGCGCTGATGCGAAAAATACAAATTTACATGAATTTTCCGATTTAAACACACTGTTGTGGTACACTATTTATAACCGTTATTAATAAATATTCATATATCGTATTTCGAGTTTTAGCTTTTTAGTGAAAACTGGGACCAATTGCTCAAGTAAGAAAATTATTAAACTCTCTCTAAAAACTCTTTAAAAATTTTAATCATAACAGTTGTTCGAAATGTGATTCTAAGTACTCACAGTTAAACAGGTAATTGATTGAAACAGGTACCTACGATACGAATTTAAGAAAAAAATGACATTTGATGGACTGGTTTGATACAAGGAACATCATAAACAAAAACAGCTAATAACTTATAATACAAATGAGATACGAATAAATCTACAAACAAACTTGATCAAGTTAATTTTGATAAGCAGACGTGTCGTTTGTAATAACTTGTAAACGAAAAGTCCGATTGGAATAAAACAAAAAGTAATTTACTTCTACATAAATACTCTTGATAACATAATACTTAATTTGGATAAGGGTTAATATAACGATACTCATTTAACGTTAAATTCAATCTTGGGACGAAAAAATATTTTTCATAAACATAAAAGCGGTTTTGCGACTAAACTATGATAGTTAGATATATGCTGTCGCGGACTTTATTTTTTGTCTTAATACGACCTAAAAACCCATAGTACATCATTTTGTTCTATTGTCAATAGTTTTTGCAGCGTACGCATAAATAGGTTTTCGATTATTCACCTTGTGTTACATATTCGATACTTTCATACGGACCCCTATTTTTTTGAAAATAAACCTTCCTTGATAAATGGACTTTCCAACAGTGAAGTATTTTTGAAATCGGACCAGTAGTTCCTGAGATTAGCTCGATCAAACAAACGAACTCTTCAGCTTTATAATATTATAGTACAGATAGCATATTATTACACAGGTCTGCAAAAAAAATATTTTTGTTTGGTGCCGCTAACTTTATGTTATTATTTGGTTAATTAGTCCCCAAGACGTCGTGGGAAACTGTTAAATTCGCGAAGCTACGTCCAGGTTTGTACCGATCGATCATAACCTAAAAAATGTATTTTATAATACTTAATGTTATTATAATCAATTATTATTTTTTTTTTTTAGTAATAAATAAATCGATATGTCGTCGTGAAAGTGTTGTGTAAATTACAATCCATGTTTAGAAAACCTATAACAGATGCAGAGAAGAAGAAATAAGTTGATTACTTTAATATAGAGATGAAGGCTCTGGACAAACCATATGTTCCAAAAATTGTGTGCAAGTTGCGTAATGAAAATTTAAGACAGTGAGCAAACGGTAGGTAAACGTAATCATTTAAAGTATAATGTGCCGATGATTTGGACAGAACCAAAAAATAACATTGATGACTATTATTTTTGTGTTGTAACTTGTACAGGGTGCGCCAGAGAAACTTACTTATTTGAAAGGTCAATAAAAAAAAAAGTACTTCAGTTATTGTTTTATTTATTTTTTTATTTGAGAATACAATATCCCAATTTTTTTTTTATGCAGTCTTAAAAATGACATCGTATAAATAGCGACCCCCATTGCGCATACACTGATGATGTCGATTTTTGAAATTCGTATCCACTCTTCGCAACATATCAATCGGTATGTTGGTAATAGCGTCGCGAATGTTGTTCTTGAGGTGTGCTATGGTCCGTGGTCGATCGATATAAACAAGGGATTTCAAATAACCCCATAAAAAGAAATCGCATGGAGTCAAATCTGAAGAACGTGTCGGCCATTGGAGATCACCTATGAGAGAGATGATGCAGTCGGGGAAATGTTGTCGCAACAAATTCATTGAGTCTCGTGCTGTGTGTGCTGTGGCTCCATCTTGCTGAAACCACACGTTCCTAACGTTCATCTCTTCGAGTCTTGGAAGAAAAAATCCTCGATCATGTTCCTGTAACGAGCTCCATTCACGGTAACTGCGCGTTCGTTTTCTTCAAAAAAATAAGGACCAATTATTCCCATTACCGACATCGCACACCAGACAGTAACTCTACAGACACTTCCACACTCCCGAAATGAGTTAACCCACGACAGAATCGAATTACGGCCAGGAACGAGTCTGTAAGGAGGAATATCAAAACGAGATTTCACACTTGCGAAATCTCGAAAACTACACGTAGCATTCATAAACTAAGTATATATTTTTTATTAGAGTACCGAACGTACTTGAAATCAGTTTTACTTTTAGCGGCACCAAAATCATTGTAGGCCTGTGTTATCATTTTAAACTCATCTAGCTTCTAAAAAGCACTCAACCGTGAAGTAATTTGGCTTAAGAACGAAATAAAAAAACAGAAACGACACAATTCCAGCGCCAGTCGGGAAATTAAATGTGCGCAAAGTTTTAATCATAGCAAAGATTTATTCTGATAACTCGTATTATGTAATGTGTGAGGTTCTGAGATGAGAGAACAACGTCTAATTATAATTGTACTTCATTCCTTTTTGATAAACAAAAGAATATGTATGTATCTTTACACATATTAAATAAATGTAATACATACTACATAAAATATATATAAATATAATACAGTAACTAACGATATATGAAGTTTATGGAAGAACATTTTTCTTTAGCATTGGAGCTCTTAATACTAATTGGAAACCGAGTTATGACTATATTTGACCAGAACAACTATGAAACAATTTAGCAAAATAGTCATAATATACTTATATAAACATTATTATGAAAACTGGTTTAACCTCAAAAACTAACTTGTTACATTACATTCTCAGAGTACATTTAATTTCAATAGAAAAAGCAAAATATTGTTTTTTTCACTCACGTGGAAGAGACCGTAGTTTCGAAAACTTCATTTGTTCGCTATAAACTGCCACGAATACACTTCAATAGTCCGACACTCAACTATACACGGCAAATAGCTAATGACGATCACAGCTCATAGAGAATGATTTAAAATTTTAATTGGTTACTCTATGGTTGCTATTCACTCGTTGTGGTTAGAAAACTTGCAATTTTCACTTGCGATATCAAAACTATGTACAGGTTATAGCATAATTGTCCCGTTGCTACGTATAAAGCTGTTCCAATGCCATCGAATGCAGGAAAACTAGTAGTTTTGTTTATTTACGTTCGGCACCGATGCCGGTGTGTGTTGCGCGAGTTACTCAGAGGCCATGACGTCATCACCAACCTCAAATGACGGCAACGAATGCTCACATCTGTTTAGCATTTTAACATTCTAATACTAGATAGTTCGCATACTATCATCAGAACCGAACAAACACTGGAAACGTTGATTTAAAACCAGACCATTCCGATAGTAGAAAAAAAATATCTTACCTCAGCTCAATCATAAAATACACTCACGATTCACATAACTATGACCAGAATAATAAACGTAAGAAAGGTGTTTAATTTGGTTTAGTTTTCTTTAAAAATTGTAAAATAATTTCTATCTAATTTTAGTATTATTTTCAGTACGCGTAGTCAAACTCTATACATTTATGTAAATCGAACGAAATTAAGATGTAACATATTTTGGTAGCACGTTTGTTTATCGGCATGCAGCTGCGCACAGTAACGTAACGAAAACATCAACAAGCGTCGCGGCGACGTCGACGGTGCGGCGTGGGTGACATAAACAATGACAACACCTTTCAGGAGCCAGTCGGCGAGGAACGCCTTCCATGCTCGTCCGACCTCTTCAAACTCCTTGATGAGGTCGATGGAGTATACGGAGTCGTCGTGGTCGTCGACGGCGAGCGCGGGGTTGTCCGAGAAGTAATGTAGGCGCAGCATGCGCGGGAGCCGGGCGGCGCATCGCCCGCCGCCATGCGCCACTCGGTCCCACGGCTCACTGCTATTTATAAGCGCCGCGTCCGACCGACCGACGACCGGTGCGTCCGGTGCCCGAGCGCCGAGACGCGCGACGAACTTGACACCACTCCTCGGCGGGACGCTGCTGCTTGGCCGGCTGCCCTCTACCACGCCCACACCCCACACACACACGCACCCGGCACTCGGGATACGTGACCAACTTCACTACTACTAACCATCCATAAAAAGAGCACACTTGCTCAAAAAAAAAATGTACTTAAAAGTCCAATTATATGCACATAGTTCAGCCAAAAAATCTAAACGTCAAAGTCCAACCAAAAAAGAGTCAAATGAACAATAAACTCTGATCGAGTGTTCACCGCGACAAAAACGAATTACAGGATCTAAAATCATAATTAACAATTCAAACAGAAATAAAACATAAAATAACCGAGAGCGATGCGACGTTGGCACATCTCGTCTATACTCTATGTTTAGAATACTAAAACCGTTCGTGGCACCACACACACCATCCGGAAGAGTCGGTCGTACGTTGATCTCTATAGGAGACTACAGTAATGGGCCGAAGCCTGAGCAAACAGACCGCATTGGCCGCAAGGTCAAAACGGCACGACTGCAGTGTCGCCGCAGTCATCAACTTTGCATCGCTAATCGGAAAATGACTAGAGATTTAATCTTCGAATCATTAAACTGCTTCCAAGTTTATTGTAGTAATAAGGCATTCCAAAACGAATGAAATGATTGACAATGTGAAAATTGTGAAGTCATGAGTGGAGATTTGACGAGTAATTTTTGACAGAATTACAAAAAGAGTGAAAAAATCGATTCTTTTGCGCATTGCCGATTTCAATTGCTATTTCGAAATGTAATACACATTCTTCAGTAATCCTTATTTTTGGTCAACACTAGTAACGTCAAAAACGTTGAAAAACGGCTTGCTAGCTTGTTATTAGAAGATATCTTAATTAAGAGTTCATGAGATAATACATATACTGACGCTTACGAATACCTTTTAAGGATATTTTTAATAAAAACATTATATTGTTAAGTATTACAATTGTCAAATGTCATTAACCTGATAAGTTTATCAGTTGAATATCTATAAAATACTTATTGCATTATGGCGAACTTGAAATGTTGATATGAAAAAGACAGGTGCTTGGGTATTTATTTAGATGCTAATCCTATTTCAGCCAGTGATAAAGATTTCTTCTCTCAAAACAATAATATTATTAGCTTGGCTTTGTTGCAGAGTTTTATATGTAGTCGGACATTCAAACATTATCAATTTTGATATTTACAACAAATTCCTTTAAAATGTTATTCAGCACATTAAGAAACCTTCTTCTCTTTTATTCTTACGTGGTAAATTGGTAAAAAATGATTACACTTTAAATTGTCTTGAATTGATCATGAAGATTGATTTCCACGCGAAGTCGTAAATACAGAATATTATACATTAAATTGAACGTTATTATTAAAATGTAGTTACATCAGCAGTCAACAACTTAGTAACGACAGATTACAATGAGGTTATCTGAGTGCAGAATGCTTTAATTGCAATTTTGATTAAACCATTTACATCACTTTAACAATATTTTACGCTAATGAAGTATTAAATGTTTGCAAGGAGAATTTATATTTTAGTATTTTCTCATACACACTAATTTGCATATGGTAGGTACACATTTTACGGCCGTTTGATAAGAAATTGTTTCTATACCCGGTTCCAATACATTACGCATAAAATACCGCAGTTGATGCCTAGTTAAAATCACACTAAACGTTACTGTACTATAACAACCCATTACTGCTGAGCTCAGGTCTCCTCCGAAGAGGGATTAGGCATAGTCCACCACGCTTGCCCAGTGCGGATTGGGGACTTCACATATCTTCAAAGGATTTTTAGAACCCTTTTCCGATATGCAGGTTTCCTCACGATGTTTTCCTTCACTGTTTTTAGCCAGTGATGTTGTGAAAAATTGCACATAAATCTTTTTCATATTAAGATTTAGAGGTACAAGCCGGCCGGTTTTGAACCCGCGACCTCCCGTACGGAAGGCAAGCGCTTCAACCACTCGGCCACCACGACTATTATACTAAACGTTACACTAAAGCCGAACCAATTGAAATACCTAATGTTTATCTTGAAACGTAATTTAAATTTTTCTTACACTTATATAAAGTGATTCATTAACAACATACCTTCAGTAAACACTAAACTGCGCACAATGCTGTACAACATATCAAAAAGTTTAATATTAATTCAATTTAAACACAATTTTGAGTATTGAAATAACACAAGGACCCGCTATCGGAGACTGCAAACAAAATACAAAGCTACATGTATTAAAGTATGTTATCGCGTTATCAACAACGCCTAATATAGGTACGAAGGTATACGTGAATGTTTACTACTAAATTTGTAAGACAACGTCATTGTGTTAACACTATTAATTATGATCGATTTGACGATAGACACCTACTAAATCGATCGCTGGGGAGAAATAGTTTGAAATACTCGTATTACTGCAACATTAAAACATTATAGTGACAAAGAAATGTTGGAAGAGTACTAAATTTTTAACGGAATATATTCCAGAGCTTACAGACTGCTACAGTAAAATAATGGACATAAAATCACATTCGAAGATATAAAAATAACAAATGTATGTAGATGATAACCGTGTCGATAATATTATTATAGTCATCAACCCATACTTTTAAATTGTGAAGTACGAAAATATGTCAAAATTACGAGACCAAATTGTGTAAAATTACATAGAATTCTTAAGATTAGGGCTAAAAGACAAATTTGCTTTTGAACCATTTTAAATTTTCTTTTTAATTCATAAACTGGTTGTTCAATGTTGGATTCATGTTCAATGATGGATTGGAAAATTAAAAAAAAATATACTAAAATCCAAGAGTATGCCTTTTAATAATCCCGAGTAATGTTTCAAGAGATCTTCGCACGATTCCGAGCCGGAGATAAATTTCTTTTGTCCTACATAAATTAGTCTTGGGACTGCTCCATTGCTCCCAAATATCGCCTTTGTTTTATAAAAAGAAAATGCTTTAATTTGGCATCGTTAACTTAACAATGCGCTTTAAGAAATCTTTTGTGTAAGAAAAGATCCCTCACTAAACCGTCATCAATTTCAATCAGTCAGAAAGTAAAATTGATAGATGATTTTTAACAATGTAATTATTAGTAACAATCTCAAAACAAGAGTCGTTCGGACGCCGTTTAACCTTAATTAAGTTTAATATTAGTCGTTGTTTTAAAGCGGGGATCCAATTAAAATTAATGACGTCACAAGTGTTTTTGTTTTGTTCGATTATTGGTTCGATCCGCTTTTGTAAATACACAATAACAAAAAAATGGTGTGAAACATACAGTGACGCTAATGAAATGCGTACTTGGTTTTTAATTTATAAATTATAATTTAACTTTTAATTGTTATTATTCAGATTTAGTCAAAACTCCTGCTATACCTTATTTTTTCATTTAAAAGTAATAGCATCTGAAGATTAATTCTTTATAATACCAACGAAACATCGAGATACGAAGAACATTATTTAGGCAATAATTACTCCTTAGAGACAATTACCAAGACAATGAACGCTGCGAAATACCACTTCAATTTCCTTTATTAAGCTAAGGATTTAATTAAATTACTGTGTTAGTTCGTTTTATATAGGTTAGTAAATATTAAATAGCATAAAATGAATTTTGTGATTAAAAAAACTTACCCAAGTCGGAGAGGCTGACTTTCTCCAGGAAAGGATCGGCAACAGGCAACTGAAATTGTTTAGAGTATAACATTATTTTACTACATAAACATGATACCGAAACAGCACCAAATACGAGAATTCAACTTCATTAACACCCATTGCTGGACATGGGATTATAACCAGTGATAGTCTTATGTATGCTCAATATTTAAACAATATTTAAAAATTTACATTCAGTAATTTATAGGTAAACTGCAGTCATTCGTTACGGACCCAAGACAAATTGGCTTTCCTTCGGGTTCCTGGACTTCACTGCTCAGAGTCAATACAGTGATCGGCCCCTATAGATCCTGGCTACCCAGGAGTTACAGTGGTGGAAGTGGGAGGTGTAGAAATGTCCAAAATTATAAAATCATCTCTCTATATTAACTAATTGAAATCTGATCATCCAAGAGAAAAACTCGGTGGTTCACGTATCTTAAGGCCTTCATACTCATCAAAAACTTTGGGCTATTTCAGTTATTTACTATGCCTATTCATATTCATCATATTATGGGAAAAACGTACATTTAAACATTCATTGTTGAAACAAATTTGAATGGCTGCTTTGATCAGTTGACTCCAAGGTTAGTCGTAAAATCTTATCAAGACGCAAAATAGTTCGTCACACAATTAAGTTTTTAGACTTGAATTGGTTTCATTCGACTGTGGATCGCTACGGAAAATATAATTAAAGTTTCAAAAACATTCCACAACATTTCTGTTTTTGCTTTGTTTTTAACGATTTTACTCACTGGTACTTTTCCTCCTAGATGAACAAGGTAAGCTAAAAAGAAGACTAATGAAATATGTCAACAAAATTAGGGTTTCAAGTTTTTCAACTTCTTGGTCCTCCTCGTTACAATAAGGATTAATCATTTGAGTGGAATAATTCACTGTCGCTTGATAAACAACACGCTCGTCGAAGATGATTAACCCACAAACTTCTTTGCATATTAAACTAAGTACCTAAGTAGTCATTATCAACACAATCAATTATAAATCAGTATCATAATAAATGGGATAACTCGAACTTTACATTAAAAGACTATATCATCCTGCCACGCCCTTGCAGTCAAAGTCAAAACTTGCACCGTATCTCTCTCGTCTGTTAGGATATAAAATGTGAATTTCAAACAATACATACCCCTCTGGAGTCGCGGAACAGTATGGCCGCATGATGAGGATCCAAGAATGCATCCGAAGCCCTGTGCCTGTTGATGGGCACGTTGCCAAGAGACGAACGACGCTTTTCAGCCTGCTGAGAGGCAGCTCTGCGTAGGTGAGCTCCTGTGAATCGAAATAGACTAAGATTAGTATTACTATATAAAGAATTAAAACTTAGTTGATATGTCGATAAGTAACTTTAACTGTAAGTCGTACAAGATTGTATAATAATAGCCAGGTATAAATATGATTCTGTGTTTTTCCAGCGCACAAAACACAAAGAAACCAGATTTCGGGATATCCCTGAATAGTACAGAAGTGTTGAATGTGAAATTTTAGTTATCTATTATAAACGAGTTATCATCTATCAGACAAAAAAGAAACTGACACAACATTATATATGAAAGTATAAAGACAACAAACCAGGAAAGTTACCAAATATTGTAGAGTTTACTCAAATAGAGCAAACGTTTTAATTTAAATTTCATTTAAAAAAGGAAAACGAAAAATCCACCTGTTCATTTTAAATACATACATAACACGTGCAATCCATGACTTTAAATATTCAATATATTCTCGTGCGTCTGTTTATAGAGTCTGGTTCTGATCTGACCTAAATCCCTATACTGGAATATCGACCTACAAAACTAGATCACAGGTTTTAAAATAGTTTGCACTTAACGAATGAAACGACATACGCCCCCGTGATAACAATAAAGTGACGAGCACGATTTGATTGATGCATAGGGTCCATTTAGTTCATTCAATTAGTGTGCGGTTGTGCATAATTTTCTGCAGTAGATTACTCAAAACAACAGTGGTGCTTGTTTGGCATTGCAAAATTACGTTTTTCATCGGAGTACTTTGTGTCGTTTAAATAGCGCTTACCATTATACGGGTAATTCATTTAAAAGTCATGATTTACACGTTACATTTTAGTCTTAAGACTACAAAGAAAGCATATAAATGTCTACTGCAGTTTCTACGTCAACGTTTCTTAAGTATCTACTTTGTTTGTGCTGCAGAGGCTCAACAGAGGTATCAATGAAAATTCACTTCTGATTATAAAACAAATTAAATCAAAACAAACATCTCTCTAGTATATCCAGAGTAGCTCTTTAACCTATTTAAAAGCGAACAGTAAATAGTAAGAACTCAATAATGAAGTCAACACTTGAGTGCTTCTAATTTTATTGGATTGGAAAAATCTCATAAAACAAATTGAAGTAGTTTGCATTCGCTTCAAACTAGAGTTGCCTTATTGAGATTTTATCGACGATTGAAACGCGAAGAGGAAATTTTAAATTGGCCTAGTTTAGAAAATCGTCAGCTGTATTAATCCATTACGTGATTATTCTATTCAGTGAGTTTTAAAAATCGACTATAATCATACTCCATTTCTTCTTTCAAAATTAAGTGTGGAAAATAGCTAAACAAATTGAACTTTTCGGGGTTGACATTTTTCCCATGACAATATTTCTTGTACTCTATACTTATTTATCTTATTAGAGCTTACTATTTGTGAGATTAGAGATCAGGGTCTTAATGTCATCTTGAAGCACTGACCCAATTCAGTCGGTACTACTAGTTTATTCAGGACGACTACCGGTAAATCTCTGCAAATCCTTATGGAAATCAGTACCTCGTTCGTTAATTACTTTACATAATTAATTTTAATCTGCTTTGTGTATTTCGCTTGAATTGCTCTTCTCGATTACTATGTATACTACGTTTTATCTGTGATATTCGACACTGTAAATCTGTTTTAGTATTTGCAGATTTGATAACAGCAGTAACTGAATTCGGATGTATTAGAGTATTGATTTTATGCCTGAGATTTTATAGTACCTAGTTTGATATTTTCATTTTAAAATTAATAGCGTTATTAATTTAAATAACTAAAGATGAATATTTTTTAACTTTCATACTCCTTGTCTCATTGGTTCCCTGAAACACCTTTCCTGTACCGAAACGAAATTGATTAAAGGTCAGGAATATGAATTCTCTCTTCCCTTTTCACAAAACGGAAGACAACAACAGACAAGAAAGGCATTGCGCCAGAAAGTGTCCCAACTGTCAAGCTACAGACTTGTGATATCGTTTAATATTACGACAACTTAGTAAAATACCGGAAAATCTATATAATTTGCTGTTTGGTCGCGTTCCATAGCAAAAGCTGGCACATAGCCATATTAGCGTCGCAGTTTAGTAAGTCAACACATTACCGGAGTTTGCTCGATATATGTATATCGTAAAAGGTCGTTAATGTGTGCATTTGCAGCGTTATGACCGCGAATACAAACACGATTAAACGACTATTATTCGGTTATATTATAAACAATAATAGTACTTTGTACTAAGGGAAGTAGGTATTACTTAACTAAACCCAACATAGCATTCAAAACATTGTAAAAATAAATAATCAATACATTCTTCTAAAATAATAGAAAAATGGTAGTAGAATTTTGCGATAAGAGGCAAGATATTATGTCTTCGTTGGTGGTCCTATACAAGGCCACGTTCTGAAACATAGTTTCACCAAATGCTCTACTGCAACGCGAAAGGTGACTAATAGAAAACAATTAGGATTGGACAGATGCAATATATTAAATTCGGTATTCGATAGCCTGGCAGCTTTTCGACTTGTCTAAAATCCAATAACACAATTATCCGTTCCATATCTAGTTTGCATTTCTGTATATTTATCAAAATTGTGTCACATGTCTTTTACTTACAACTACTAAATGCATACGAAATATGAATGTAAAAATAGCACTCCTACCATACATTTTAAGTCTAATGTTTTACACCTTGATGTGGGAGAAGATACGGAATAATAATATACAAAATTATGTATAATATTATAATTTATACCATATACCTTTGTAAAGGTAAACTCGTAATAGGATGCGTATTCCAGCAACGGTTGTCGGACGTCAATCCTCAGTAGCTTTACCCTTTGAAATAGGTGAAGATTACAGCCACAGAATATCTTACTCTGTATTTTATTTATGACAAGCTAGTAATAGTAATATTATTGTGTCTTAATTTTACTCGAAGACATTAGCTTGTATTTATATTTTGATTTCAGAAGTTTACCTGATGATTATTGTTTAAATTAGATGCAGTATCTATTGAGGTAAAGAAATTTTCATCCTTGATTAGCCATGATTTTTTTTATTATGAAGCAATTTGAATAATCTATTAAAAACAGTATTAAAATATTATTTTATAATAAGGGTAATACAAGCATTTCATAATATCATTTAATTATTTAACTTCTATCTACGCTAGTTTCTAACAAAGGAAAATTATATGAATGTGCTAATTTTCTGTAGAGCGTGCATGAAAGAGGCAAAATGAAAAGTTATCAAGCAACGCGCAGCGAGTGTATCTTTTTGTTCAAACTGTGCTTTGAGTAGAATTCAAAGAAGCCAGGTCTGTCGTGTGAATAAAAGCTCAGTGCTATTGTATAACAATGTCTATCATGTTGTATAATATACAGGGTGTCCCAGGAAGTATGGATAAGCGGAGGTCCAGAGATAGAGCATCTCCTGAAGTATCCGAATAACCCTCATGTATGTTCCGCGATTTTTCGTAGTTTTCAAGTTATTAGCTTTTTTCAGAAATTTTGAAGGTCCTAAATGGATCACCTCTCACCCAACTTATTCAAATTCTCATAATCCAAAAATTATTAAATCCTTGCGAAAATAAAGTCCTTCAGTTATATCATTCGCAAGTAATAATCTGTTTGTAAAATCATATTAATAATTATGTACTAATATTGATACCGTTGTCACCATCTCCACATTACTGCAATGCGTGTTGTACAATGTTCGCAATCAGTGCCACAGAGGTTATCGTTCAGAGCATGCATCAATCATTGAGGTCAGATAAGAAGAACACACTCTCGCATGCAACTGAGATGGAAACATCTAGATCTCAAACTACAATTGTTGCAGAATTATCATATGCATTATCCAACCACACTTTAGGTATGTTAAATAAAATTTATACTTTTGCGAATTGTCACATTGCTGTACTACTATAGAACGATCTTCTAAAAGCAGAAGTATTCAAAACCACTGTATTTTCTATCAAATACAGCCAACATAAGAAGTAAATCAATTTATTTTTTAAATCAACAAAGTATTCGTATATGACAAGATAAATACGAGTATTTAAGCGTCGCTTCCGAAGCCGATTTAAAAGTAGAATGGATTTTCAATCCCACTCGGATGAATGTATCAAAGGCGTCAAATTTCACAGAAAGAGATTCAATTTAGGGATTTACGACTACCTACTCGACAATTTTAAAACGACGGTACGGGGAAATAGAATTTCTGATTGAAGACCAAGCTTTTTACAGATACGGAAAAGTTCTGTATTTAAAATGTTTGTAAAATGGTGTAAGGTGGAGAAAAAGTTACCAAAAACTTAGATCGTTAGATAGTTCACTAATTGATCTGTTCATTATAATAATAATACCATATTTAACTGAATTTCTACGATTCAAAGGATTCTAAACTATAAATAGAAAAGTGTAAAGACAATCCAGCAACATTACGGCATGCAATTTGCGACAATATCATATATCCGGCTGCTGCGACCGTGACGTCTAAAATCTTCTGTATTGATGCGCAGTACAAATACTACGCTGAGCCAAATCAAATTTATCACAGGCTTTTATGGTTACAATATTGTTGGTAAGTACAGCTTATTCATAAAATAATCCTTGCTAGCACGGTGATCTATAAATTTTCTATTTATTTAGCACTCTACTGTTTAGTTTGCAATGCAGTTTTGAATTTAATAACCGAATAGACTGTGAAAATACAACATACGGAAATATCAGTATTTTCTTAAGAAGAAGAATAATATTTCCATTTCTCGGAGTTTCGAGAGATAAGTAGTAGTAAATAACAAACAAATTTTATTTCTAAACATTTTGGCAATTAATTATAAAGAAAAGTAGAATGTATTTTTATTTACAACAAAGAATCTTATATATTTTTTTATATCTCGGAGGCATTGTTTAATTAGAATTTGTATTATATTATACTTTGAAGTTTCCGAGGTTAACCACAAAATATATTCAGAACATGAAACGAATGCGGAAAAAATATGTAGAACACAAAAATTAAGGTAATTACAAGCAATGTTATTTTCCTTAAGAAAAATTACAATACCAACAATTACAAAAGAAAATCATAGTCTATTTTATCTGTGAATATAAATTTGTTGGAATTCTCCTATATATCGTAAACTGTATCTATAATATAACAATACATTATCTACTACTTACTATTAGGACAAGGTATTCTCAGAAGGTATCAGGTAAGTGCACGATGCTGGGGCTATGTCAAAAAATACTGTAACCGGTGCCTAATTGACACAATGATTTACAGAACATCTTGCAACAGATTTACTCCTTTTTTACATATACGAATTCAATCAGACCACTAAACAGCATTACAAATATTAACACTATTCATTGTGTGCCTGCCGAGTGATCTACTTTCCTGGAACGAAGCACTCATTCAAAGAATAGGGCAAAACAAACACTATATCAGGCATTTTATTACCGCCATTTTTTACGTTTACGCGTACATCAAATAGGTGTTAAAAAAGCCCTTAACTGCCCTGGCACGTAGCGACGATATGAGAAAATCCTTTTATAAGAATCAATTTCCAAATCAAACTGAATATTTTTGAATACGGTAAATGTGTACCCGGTATCGTAAAAAGAAACAAGGGTCGTCTTAGCAAAAGGAAAAATGGGCCAGTTAAAGATTGTAAATGAAGACAAAGGAGCAACGGTATTGTTTTGCTAAATGGGCTAACGGGAATAATTATTAGGCAGTAGAGTCTAAGGTTAGACTCAATAAGGACGTAATTTTGGGTAGCTCAATATTTTTATAGCATTCGTACTTGAAATCCAAAATGTATGACGTAATTTTTCTTATATATATCGAACTTAAGAAGGGGAAATGGATTTTCGATTTTCGGAAACTTACATATCATATATGTTTATGATTTAAAATGCTCAAAGTACGAAAACAGAATATTTAAATAGAGATCTAGTTCCACCTATCAAGTCTCGCTTGCTGTTTCGTTCATTGTTAATGAAACGAACTGAATAATTAATTAATTAACATAACTAATTAGGTTAAAATCCTGTGAAAATGTTATCTTCATTTCGTTACATTAAGCTTTGAGTAACGTAGTTTAGACGCTAATGTAATTCGCACCTTTATAGGTAATTTAATTCACAAGTACTTCATATGTGCCACAAAATATTAACATAAAATAAATACTTTATAATTAACTCTTCTGTTCCAAGTAATCCTACTTCATATTAAATTCTCCTAATAATATAGGTACACCTACCTATCTACTCGTTTTTAACCTATTTTCTTTGTCAAGACTATGAAAATATGAGTATAAAACTGGAACTCTACCATAATATGATGACACATGTATACACAATTTTAATCTTCATTTCCTACTATAATAATTTAATTTGTTCGTGTATAAATGTTTCTCCTTTTCTAGAATTATTTTTATGAGAATAAAAAATAACATACAATAAACGAAACTACAAAACCTTCATGAACGTATATGAGCATTAAAATCCGTTGGCAAAAAGCATAATTTCAATGTCGTATCTTATTAGTTTAGTAAATCACTTGACTAAAGTTTAAGGTTAAGAGCGTACATCAATAACATTATTTCGTTTGTTAGAACGCTTCAATTAATCCACAGAATAAAACTTACTATATTATAAAATAAAGTGTATTTTTTTTTATATTACATTTCAAATATCATCGTTTTCTTCCTATTCATTTATTTAATTTGTCTCTTAAAGATTATTTAAAAAAACAATTTGTAATATGAAAACTTTACCAACACAGATCAGCAGGGAGTTGGTGGGCGAGGAACCTCTTTATACCCACACCTATTCTGGATCTATCCCTTTTATTATCTAAAAATAAATGGCAGCCAAACAAAGCGGGCATTTCTTAATAACTATCCATATTATCTGATTCTTGTTTTGATCTTGTTTTCCATTCATCCTTTATTAATCCCTCATTCGAACTTTACGGGTATACTATTGTATGTTTGATATCCTTCTCAATTATCGATATCCCATTCTATTACTCTCAATATTTCTATGAATTCCATTAACCTGTATAAAATTTAGTCCATAGGTATATTAAGAAATTATTTTCGTTGTGGTTTCTATGTATTTCAAAGTAATAGTCGCGTTAGATCAAAATAGTTCTGAAATTCCATTTAAAGTGTCTGGTTTGTCGCAATGCTGTTAAATATTTAAATAGCACGGGAACTGCCGCAGTTTAGGTATTTACTTCCTTCATCGCTAAACATAGCCACTAAAAATTTTAGTGACTTTTTTATTGCTTTGACGAGCTAACGGGTTGCTTGATCGAAAGTGATTACCGTCGCTCATGGACTTATGCATTGTCAAGAGACAATGCGGAGCGGCTACATAAATCAAAAACATCGAAATATTATATTTCTGAAAACAATAAGTAAAATTTTAAAGCTATTTAATCTAAGCGGTGACCATCAATGTTAAACGTAACGTTATATGCAAATCGTTGTTGCATTTTTAAAAACTCATTTCACACATATGCTGCGATCACGAGGTTAGTTTTATCCTCCAGTTGATTTATAATTGAGAAGGTCAATACTACACTATAATCAAATATTAATCAAAAGCCTTGACATTGTTTTTAAGATAAGTCTTACTGATAACTAAATACTTAAGCAAGTATTAATAGATACTTATCTCTAGTAGACCTGTAGTTGTGAAATTGTTTATTTTGTTATAACAATGCTTGGTTTCGTGGTTAGCTGGTGGATGCAGATAGTGCAGCTCTATTGAGTGTTAAGTTTTAGGAGAGGATTATTTCCAGCTTTTGACAAACTGAATCGAATATCCCATGAGATCAAAAAGGGATTGTTATTATTTAGTTTTGTGATATTTATGTTTATTTTAAAAGTAAGGATAATTATCATTTAAACTCTATTAAGTAACTTCACACACACATTTAGAATGTGCTATGTTTTTTATCAATTTCAATCTTAAAAGGTATGTCAGTGACGCGTCCGAAAATTGCACTTTGACGTGTTAATTGTATGTAAACAAACCAATTATACCAACAAATTTAACCGGGTTAGCCACTGAAGTTTTAAATAAGTATAAATTTAAAATTAATTCCACAATAAGTACTTTTCAAAGATTCTTCTATAGTAACGTAAAACGAAACATCATAATTTTATTTCATTACGAAAGGTGTAACAAGCTACTCTAGTGCTTTGGGTCAAAAGAATACATGCTGAAAATGAAATTATTATCACTCTAACTTCAGTTGCCGTTCACGACTTGAGAAGTCATCAACGGGTTAGATTTTAATATAGATAAAATCTATTGTTTCTTGACTTCAATCTATGTTAAGGTAACAAGGGCGAAACAACAAGAGAGTTTAATTTGATAGGCTTCAAAAACAAAAAAGTGTTTTTCCTGCTCATTTTTCTTTGTGACGACCCCGAGATGTGACCTCATAAAAAAGGAAGCATGAGATTTTATATGTTTGACGAACGTGTTCGTGCTACAAATATGAATAAATAAAAGAAAAGCTAAAGATGCGTTGATGTACTACCAAGTTTACTAACGAAAATGAATACAATATTTCAGTAGTGAAATGAGGAAGTAACATTAATAATTATACTTAAAAAGTAATTTGAAATTTTAAAAGAATAAATAAATACCTTCTTTCAAAATAGCGTCGAATATTTGGTATGTAGCTCCACAATCTTCAAGCAGAGGTCTTTGAAACACTTTGTGCAGATGATCAGCGTCTAATGATTTGGAGCGTGAACGAAACTCATCTGTTTCCATAGCCCGAGTTTCTTCAACGCTAGGAATAGGAGCGGCACATGATCCTCTACGGGCCTCGCCGGATTCGTGTCGCCAACTGCCCACTTTCTTACCAAATGTTCGAATCAGTTCTTGGATAGAATTGTGCTTGTGGCGTTGTCCACTGGCACTAGAGCCAGATCCTCGTCTCTCACTCGTTGCGGTCTTCGTTCCGCTAACACTTTCCGTCAATTTCTGAGCGAAATGTTTGTTATCGAAGCGGCTCTTGTACGGCGTGTGACTCACTTTGTTGTTGGTTATTTCACCGTACCTTTCACATTTACTGTACTCGTTTTCTTGTATATCGTCCATTGCGTCATTGTATAGAGGGGAGACGAATTGGCGGTAATCGCTCCGCGATGTTTGATACGAGTTAACGCTGGTTTGGTAGCGTTCAACGTCGTGCCGTCGCCTCGAGTCTGCATGGTGGGTGTGGTAGTGATGAGGCGAAGGGTTGTGAGTTTCCATCACATCACGAAAATAACTAGCAAAATTTGGATAACGATCACGTGGACTAGATGCACATTCGAATGGTGCGCCGGTTGAGCCTCTCATACTTCTTTGTGCGTATGACCCTCTTTGGTTTATAGCAATACCCTTTCCTTGGGTTTCGTGGGATATCGTACCACGTGAATCATTCGAACTCAGTGAAGAATACCAACTATCAGAGCGATCCTCTTTCTCTGAGGGTGGTGTAGACTCCCGAGAGTGTTTGTGCAAAAAGTGTGACAAGCCGTGCATTTTGTCGAAACACCAATCACATATATTTTAAACGTTATTTACACAACTACATGTTCGTCAGCTGCAAGTCAACAAGAATAGATAGAATCTCTGCCATAACACGATGTCATAATCATAACATAAAAAATACGGTGGGCGGTGTGACCTTATAATTAGCACCAATTTGTTTGAAGTCCATTGAGTACGCAAGCAAGACCATCGACCTACTAGACGCGACGAACTATATTTTAATGTCATTTAATTTTATCTGAAGGTCAACTGTTGGGTTCAGTTAAAACATATGGAATCAAGACGATAGGCCATGTGTGCAGTACTACGCCATAAAAGGCACGTAACCAGTTCCAGTAGGTTGTCAAGGTCACTGCGTTCTATTTAGGGGGAGTGCGATTGTATAACCAACGGGAATGTTGGTTATCCGAGGGTCCCATGGAGCAGGACAAAAAGCATTTGACACAGGACGCATGCGTGATTACATTGCGTTACCGCGGATTTAAGTCGATTTTGTTAAATATTTATGTCCAATACGGCGACCCTTATGCATTTTATATCCTACATAATGTATTAACAGAATTTACCAAAAAAACCTAGACGCGATTTTGGAGTACCTACAATAAATGTCATCAAACAAATTAACTCTTCTTTTACTTCCACTGTTCAAAGGTACATTTTACTAAAAAGAACTACAAAGAGCGGCTCTTAAATGATTTATTCATCACTTAACAGAATGCCCATCGGTCAATGTTTCGAAGTTTTCCCATCATGATAATGCAAACCGATTGGAGGAAATAAGATTGCGTATCGAATGATGACAAATAATTGAACATGAAATAATGTGATCAAGGGATTTAAACTTAATTCGCTCAAAACAATAAACGCAATTAAAATGTTTTGTTTATTCGAGTTTAAATTCTTTTTAGCAATTAAATAGATTGTATGATGGAACATTAAGAATTCCAATTGACCGATCAAACAAAGGATTCGAATTTTCATTGAGGTAACATGAACTAACCGGAATGCAGAAAGTAATACTAGAGGATTATACACGTATTTTGTGACAAAGAGCGTTTCGTGTTTGACCCTCAAAAAAACTTAGTAAATAATATTCACTACTTAAAAACTATTGACCTAGCTTAGAAATATATCTTTGGAAGTAGGAAATATTACGTTAGTCGCGAATTTTTTTTTTAATTTTTAGAAATCTATAATTATCAATGGGCATTAGGTACTTTCCATAAAATGTTCAACAAGTATTTTTAGTTCAATACCGTTAAACACATTAAAATTCTTGTATTGATTTCGCTGCGTGATGAGTAGCTCTTTGTTTTCTTTAACCTTTTCACCTGCGTGACGTTTTTTCATGTACACGTGTTATACATTGAAATTCGTAAATTCGTAGTTATAGACGTTTTCTGCTGTGACAAACAACACACTTTACTAATAGAGGTTGTTCTTACACATTGACTTCCTCAATGTCATAGCATATCGGGCTGCAACACATGACTTATGATTCAGCGCTCTTTTTAAACTTAGAAAATCCTTAACTGAAAGTGGGGTATAAAATACATTGGTATTCCAGAATATTCCAGATACCGACGCGACGTGCGAATACATTCCGGAATATCTATGCAAAAATCAGGACGACGACAAGATTTTGAAATCTGTTGAAAATTTTATCAATTTCATAACGTATCGGTGATAGAGGTATAAATTCCGTTCATTTATTATGTACGTTGTTATACACTTCAGAAACTGATATTAAAAATGCAGAGGGTCCAGGTGGGAAGAGATTAAACTAACTTCGGAACTATGTCAAGACGAGAGCAGACTCTCGACAAACTATAGCAATGATCCAAACTTACGTCAAGCACATGCTTCATAAATCAGGGAGGGGTTCATATTCAGAAAATTGCCTTTAAAATTTGCTGAACTCTTTATGACTTTAATTAAAACTTAAATTGTGATTTAAGATTGTTCCAGTGGCTTCGTAAAGTTACAAGGAAGTATGAACATTTTGTTTTAATTTCAAATTTATGTGTTTTTTTTTGTTATAATGTTAAATGAGATTTTAAATAAGTATCAAAATACTATTTTTATTACTTATGTTAAAACAATAATCGTCAATACGTGTGGAGAATGCATTCAACAAATTTAAAAACTTCTATTTAACAATTTCAATTGAACGTGAAAAATATCCATACCTATTGTTTACTGCTAGAAATTATTCACGCCATTGATAGTCTTTATCAGTGATTTCATAAATGAAAATGCGCATTTCAAACGTTTTAATTACATGAGACTTATAGACGATGTAACGAGACTCCTTTTTGTAGAATTTTGTCCCTGAAGTAAATTATAGACATTATGATCCGGGATACTACAGTAAATAGTAATATTATACAGAACGTAAATTAATTCCGCACGAAAACCCACATTTCCCTCTCATATCAGCAAATGAAATTCACACTAAGTTCTCGTATTTCTATTCATTTTTTTGAAAACACACCGAGGGGCTTCGACATCTGCTCATCGATGTTTAGTTTATCCAAAAATATTTGTTTGTACAGCTTTGGAACAGTTACGTCAAACACGTGTGTTTTATGCAATCACTAGTTGTCCTCCATAATATCGTGTTCAATTTGAAGTCAATTTTGTGGCCAATGTCGGGAAAAAAAGTTAACGATCACGGCCAAGACTGTCCTCAAACATACACCTCAACACTTAAAATCTGCATGTCCTTTATAATTTTTTTTAACAATTTTTAATGATAACGTGGGAATTTTTTCAATACTTAAATCCTATGAGAAATGATGTCATAAATTATCTACCTGACCGTTCATAGGTCAAGCTGTTTTAGAGATTTAGCGTTTAGTGATTGGCGCACTTCGTACTTGTACATATAAACATATAAAATATTCTTTAAAACTTCTACTTTACTAACAAAGATGTTATAATTCACGAGAAAATAGCACCCGAGTTACTTTATTTTATAAGAAAATTAAAGTGAGCTTAACGCTCAAGGATCGCTCCACATTTTTAATATTGTTCCATTAAATTTATTATGAGGAAATCCTCTTCTGCTGAAAGTACATAACACGCACGAGAGAAAGTAGATATAAGAATCTATACCAAATCTGAATTTATTGCTAATTAGATATAGGATTTCCGTCCTTTTCAACAAATCTCCTTCAGTGAGCATTTCAAATAGTTTTGGAAAACACGCTCAAAGTCAGGGGAATGGTGACCTTTCCTAATTGGTGTATGTCACTCAGATAATACTGATCATCAAATTGGATTAAGCTACTAATTGACTTACTAGCTTGTAAACTATACTGAATGCCTAAGGCCTAAGTTAGGTTCAACGCGGGGGTTGTTAAATCTCAGCTAAACAATTTTTGACATAACATTTTTAATTATAAACCAGAGTGGGTCGTTTGAAGAGTCTCCATAAATATTGCAGAAGCAAGTGCTTTTCGCGATTAATAAATCACTGTCGGTCGGTATTATAACGGCATTAAAATGTTGTAGACATATTTTTAAATGAATTTATTTAGTTTATTCTTGATTTAAATTATATATTTTAGATTAAAGACAACGTCACTAGATATTAAAAGACAGAGACATCAGGAAGCCAAAAAGTGATTTTGTATCTTGTACATGTAAAAGAGAGCTCCTTACGACAAATATATTGTATTTTAATTACTTATATGCACTATTTAAAACACGAAATACAATCGAAGATAAATTAGAAGTGTTAGAATAAGACGTACCTATATTTCGTAACGCGTGACTATGTATAGATTACAATGAGGTCCATGCTCTATGAGGGATAAAGATTAGTCTATCATCTAAAGCTGTTACAATTTTTCTAACATCACATAGACGCATTAACTTCTTACAAAATTTTGATAGTGTATTAGATAAAATAGTCTGAGTACACACTATCATAAATTGATGGTGGTTATCGAGATAAAATATTTATCTCAGGGACAAGCGAATCTCAAAATGATTTAGTAACAATAGATTTCGTTTTCTTATGTAGGTTCTTCGACTATTCTTGAGGTTTCATCGGAATGAAATTGTGCGGAATAAAATATTTTTGTTAGACTCGTACTTTTTCTCTTAATATAATAAGGAGGCATTGGAATAAATCTCAGAAAATATGGTCATATTTGTAAAAAACAGATACACGAGCCTACGGCCTGATGGTAAGCGGTTACCGTCGCTCATAGACCTCTAAAATGACATAAGAATTTTATACATTTTTATCAAACAATAAGTATTGCATTATTATAATCGGGTATTAGGATTATCTTTGATTAATTATAATAATCAATGAAATATCACAATTTTACAACATACACAGCAACACAGACAGATATAGAAATAGCATCGTTAAACGAGTTTAAAATCATTGTCCCTTAAATAGTATACAATGAGACAAATCTTAGATCATGATTACAAACCTACGGTCCCTACCTCGAGGCCACTTCCGACGCATAAAAACATGTTATAGAATTATAGAGCTATTCTGTATTAAATTAAAATTACGTCAGGTAAAAATACGTTTGTTAGAGAAACAACTACACAACAGAACTATAAAGTTCATAAATTAGGTCAGTATTATCATTGTTATCGTATTAATATCAATAATTAAGTTTTGTTTACTACGAGCAACCTAGACGAACCGGCGGCCGTACGTGGTCTCACTGTGCGCCTTACAAACACGACGTAAACATAAAAACAACGGCATGGCAGAAATTATATCATAAAAAAACGTCTCACATAATACATAATTACGAAACGGGAACCCGCTCTCGTAGCGTAAATAAATTCACATCGTATATTTTTATCGTATTCAATTTATAATGACAGCGCGCGCGACACGTCACACGTCCACGACGGTTGTTGGAGCACTAACTTAGTAAAGTGAAGTAAGCAAGGAGAGTGGAGGCGGTTTGAGAAGACGAGCGATCGCGAGCGGTTGCGGAGCCAGGCCGATTGATGAACGCATCCTTCGAGCGGTCAACCGTGGTAGCACATTGACCACGCTGCATTGATGCCGGCGACGGCCTGACCTTGCCGATGTATCCGCTCCGATAACTAGCTATTAACCAAACTGATTCGTTGTACGCGTTATGTTTTGATTTAGGTAGGTTGTATCAGGGGTTTGGTAATACGGACCTTTGGTCACGTATACACGACGGTTCCAGTCTGTTTGCAAAATTGTCAACAGTAATAAGATTGAAAACTTTTTACTGAAATCGTGTTCGGCAACTAGTTTTTTGTCACCCATGGAACTGTGCCAAATAAATTTATATTTAAAATATTTTATTCTTTAGGGTCACGCTCGTCAAAACCCTAGGCATTGGTGTAGGAGCAACAATTACCGACAATCATCAATTAACATTATTATCATCATCAATCTATTGACTTCTGGAGATGTCATCTAATGCCTATATGACCTGCAGACACTGAAGTTAGATTTCCGAACCAAAGTGTAATCTGGTAATATTTCAGAACCTACATCAATCAATGCAAGTGCTACATCATAATACTAAGGATCAATCAATTAGATAAATTAGACAACAGATCAATTCTAAACATGCTAAATCACATTGAAAATAAAAATAGAAAACGAACACGGCACATATATTCAAGACTAATGTCAGGTTTGATTTTCCAATGTGATTAAAGGTGTAAAGAGGGAGTTTAACGTTTCTAGGTTTTATACTAAAATAAATTTATTAATTTGCAATTCCTGTTATTACATGGCAACTGTTTTTATCCTACTGTTTATTCTTGTGGCAATAGTACCTTAATCATAACCAGTTTTCTTCTCACGAAAATTATTATGTCATCCAATACATTTGTACAAGCAGAGGTATGATGAAATGTTCACGACTTTAACGTTTTACGAACAAGGATTTAGTTTTAAAGAAAACCTCTAAAATTACTAGCCAAATTATTTGATAGCAAGAGAAGAAATTCGCAAAAAAAATTCGGTAGCAACAATAAAATATGCGTAAATCGTCGAATGTCGAAAAGCGTAAATAATATTATTACTATAAAGTTTAATGACACGGTTTTTCTGGCGTCACTCACCTCTCGGTGTGGCCAAAAACTTCATTGCAATAACTACCATAATCTTTAATTAACATAGCACTTTTGGGAGAAACACATCAAAATCGTGATCACAAGAGTCTAGTCCAAAAATCAAATGAAACTATACCGGTGGTCAACGAGATTCTTGTTAGAACAGTAGCATGGAAACAACACTATGAAGTGTTAATGTCCAGTATGATTCACGTATTTAATCAGCGCATTGGCCCAGTGACCTTTGGGTGTAAGAAACTGTGCGAGCTCTTCCCGTTACATATAATTTAACTTGCATCAATGTACAAGTGCATTTCATTTACAATTGAGAAAACAAAAAACTTGAGAGGCGTCAAGGGACACCCGGATGGAACGAAGTTCCTTTCGATTAATTAGTGAGGGAATTGTAATTATTATTATTTTTTTTTTAAGTTATAATAATTAGTTATTATAACATAAATAAAATATTTTGATCACAGCGCCATCTAGCATTAATCATATAAAACAAAATAAGGAATTGTTTTAAAAGATTTTAATCACAGCGCCATCTAGCGAAAATGATCTAAAACAAAAAAGTGTCGTAACAACTTTTTCATAAGAATTTCCGTCTAGCCCCCTTTCGATAACGCGCGATAAGGAACTTCGTTCCAAAAACAAAAGTTGAGAATGTTGATCCAGAGTAAATAACAGTACCTAGTTATTACATGTAAACCGAATTTAATAGCACGTAGTATCAAAATCAGTTCCTGAATGAAAAAGGTAATGTAATAAAATAATATTATAAAAGGATGGAATATTTTTTCTCCATTTCAACCTTACAAAAACAAAGCGAAATTTTAATGTTTACTTCTTCATCCCAGAAAAAACAATAACATCTACTAAAAGAAAAATCTTTGCGCATTTTTGATAAAGCTCTTCAGTATGAATAATTTAACTGATTCAATTTCGCGAAAATTTGAGTATGATTTTCCGCTGTTACTTAAGAAAAGAGATGGGATAATGCAAATCCTATTTACCTTTGACTACTTGATGTAAATGTACAAAATGTAATAATATAGCAGGTAGGGGAGTTTGTCGAATACGTACAAACTTCTCAAATTAAGGACGGTCTGTTGGCTGTGCCGGTTTAGTAAAGCTCGGTACAGTTAACGAACTGAATTAAATTTAATGAAATGTCGTGTAGCAAACTGGTGACGTGTTCCTTTGAATCCTAGACTAACGCGATGACGGAGCAACTTACCTAAAGAATTATGTAAGCAATACGAAAGAGGTTTCAGTCAGGATTTACTTTTTGAGGACATCGTTAACCATCGTTATCGTTGTACCTCTAAATTTAAAATGTGAAAAGGATTTATGTGCAATTTTTCACAACACCACTGGCTAAAAACGGTGAAGGAAAACATCGTTAGGGAACCTGCATGTCGGAAAAGGATTCTAAAAATCCTTTGAAGATATGTGAAGTCCCCAATCCGCACTGGGCAAGCGTGGTGGACTATGCCTAATCCTTCTTCTGAGGAGACCTGAGCCCAACAGTGGGCAGTAATGGGTTGGTACAGTACAGTACAGTTAACCAGGGGCTCAATTGCGAATATGTTTGGGAAATCTTTAATTAATAATTACACAAAACATATCTACTGAAAGAAGTGGTGATAACGGTAAGTCCTCATGGACATTTCGCCTTCGAAGAGACGTTTGTTCAACAGCGGACAGCTAAAGGTGGATGATAATTATGTTTTGATGAAAATAACATCGTTGTGTTGCAGAAATATAATATTATTAGTCATGTTTTCATTAATAACATACATTATGTAATCCCGTGGAATCACAAGGTCGATCTCAACTGGTTTGTGTAATTTATGAATGATTAAAAATCATTTAATCGCTCTCATTATCACTTTGATCTTTGAAAGAACAACATGAGATTTTATTCATTTACTCGTAACATTTTAATTAATTGATAATGAAATATAACGAGCTATGACGACAAAGGGAAAAGTATGTATTAGAAATAGAAGAGGTTCGGATTAGGTTCAGTTTTGTCAAGTACGTGATGTCCTTCAATATATCGGAATCGAAATCAGTATATCTAACACAAGATATTAATATCAGTGATCTGGGGACTTGTACTTGTCTATTAATATTTCCTGTATTGAACAAGCCTAAGCTTCATATTGATATTTTGTCGTTAGAGCTTGCATTTGAAGGACAGGAAAAAATTGTTCACGCATATGACGTAATAGACAAAAGATGTAAAAAAATCCATTGTATTACTTGATAGCCCTTATTCGGGGATTTTCACATTGTGTTTACGACTGAGTAAACGACCAATGAAAATAAGCACAGCATAAAAGTTATTAATGTAAAAGAGATCTTTAAGAAGAGATGTGCTGAATGATACGACTTGTTAAACAAATTACTAAAATGTATCTATGGTCAGTAAGTCTATATACAGTAATGGATGTTTAATGGCTGATGTTCTTATCGCATCCATAACATGTTATAGTGATGTTCATGAACTTCAAAACGAATATGAAGAAGTTAGATACAAAAGACTGTCATTATGATCAACCTTGGAGACTATATTCAGCAGTGGATATCTATTAATTAAAGAAATCAAATATACTACTTCTGATAACTAAATAGTTATTTAAATTTAAAACACTTCTGATTATCTCAGCTTCAACTACATTGCAACAATAAATATATGAATGTACATTATTGCGTCACTACTCGGCACATTTGGCTGTGTTTCAAATGATACTCTACATATTATTAATGTGTGTACCTATCATTAAGATTGTACGTGCGTTAAAAATAATATTCGTTGTTTCACTTAGAATACAAACAGAGGAGATTCGGATGTTTGAATATATATATTTTTTATTAATTATTTAACTACAAAACTGGTGCGTACATAGTTTTGTATGATTTGAATCTAGTTACGTATTGATTTCCGATTCTTAATTTGATTTAATTTCGGAATAAAACGATTCGTTTTGTATATTCTAGAATACAAGTTCTTGGTGATAACTATTAGTTACGTTATCGTTTCTTAATAAATGCATTCAATTCAAGTACTTGCTAGATTAACATGTTCCACATTCGACCATTATTCTGGTGGCCGCTTTGCCAACATTTGACATAAAACAATTCATGAGCGACAATAGCCATTTGTCAAAAAGTAAAACGAGCTATTTCAATTACTGTAAACATATAACTCCTCCATAGAGCAGAGCCTAGTCCAGTTACTGACAGAACCGGTGAAAAATCGATAATTAAAAAAGTTTCTTTTTTAAACTGCTCCTATCCTGTGTTAATAAAAAATATATAGATAAGGTAAGCTTTATAGCTGTTATTAAAAAAGTTGAAGGTACTTACCGGCTGTACCGTAGAGTTGTTGCTGGGCCAATGCTCTCTGTAACAAACACACAAAATATTACTAAAGTATTACAACTATATACTAACCTGTATCAAAAGAACAATTCCAGAGAAATTTCTAGACGTATTTTATTGAGTTTCATACTGTCGACTAAACATTTAATTCGTGGTCCTGTAACGTGACCTCTGTTACAGCTGGCCAATAAATCAGAAGTACGACTAAGCTGTATTTCGTCGTCAAACAAAGATTGCTATCGATAAATAAAGGTAGGAATGTTGGTGACGAGGATTACTGGCCGTAAGCTGGAATATCGGTTTTTATCAAGGACGGAACAAGTAAGGAAATCTGCGGACACATTATTTAACTATAACGGTATGATTAGGTACTTCAATAACGAACTAGTTGAAGTGAAAAATACATTTGAACAACAAAATAACCAACACCTTGCGAACAACATTTTAAACTAATTTCATAGACTATTTTTTGAAGAGACTCGAGTGTAGCAGTGGGCAGTAATTTGTTTGATGCAGTACATACAGTAAATCTTATTTTTATTATTTCTATAATATCAATGTTTCGATAAATATCAGAAACTTCCCGTTGAAAACCACCTGTGTATATATCAACTAATTACGTTTTATACATATTCAATCTACACTATTCTGTTCACTTCATTTATTTTCAATGGAAAGTGTTTACAGAATAACATGATTTTTAACAGCAAATAATATGTGGATTTATAAAATTTTAATACCATTTCAAGGATGTATTTTGTTTTAGCATATTAGCACGTAAACTATTGTAGATGTAAGGTATCCACTTTATGTAACTCTGACAGTGATGTGGTTACATATTAGTGTCAGTTGTCAGGTCCAGTTCATGGATAGGAAATTGGCTCATAAGAATACATATTTTTCTATTTTGTTTCAATATAAACAAAGAAAAACAAGTCTTCAATACTGCCTTTTTTATTCTCAGACTCGCAATATCTTGTTCAATAGTATAATGTTAAAACTTCTAACAGTTTCGGTGGCTAGGATCGCTGTTAAGTCAACGACTTTTTTGTCTCATCGTGTCTGTAACTACTTACAAATATCAATAAAACAGATAGGTATTCGATTTTATTATTCTAATCATGTATCGGTTTTCCCAATGTATATTTTAGTTAGTTAAACACAATTAATGACCTTGTGTCACTCATATCGAATATGTATATTTTTAACTAGACTTTGTTTTATTAATCATAAAGGAATAGTGATGAGGTAAAGTTAAATCTTGACGATACTATTTCGGTAATATTAAATCGAAGAAGATATAAAATTGGCATTGACGCCTGAAGTAAGATCATGGGTAAAACATGTATCAGATTCGATCAAATTTCTGTATCTAAAAATTTGTTGCTCTTAAATATTTTAAAATCAGTTTCATTATTATCGATATCACTCTATAACAATATGAAGAATCATTATAATTCGATGATAACATGATTGTTTAAGTTATCTTGGCGAACTCATAACATCACAAATAGATATTTCACCATGAATACATTTTTAGACAAAATCCTTTCTAAATTTTGACGACAAATAAAGCGATTGGGCATGACCACGCAAAAATACGAGAATGAGTCACGGCTCTGAATTAATTATACAATTTACTTAAACTCGCATGTTACTATGATAATAATGAAGATTATGTAATAATATTATTTTAATCAAAATCATATTATTTACTTTTTATTATGACGTCATACCGATTTATCGGCTTTATCAGGACTTTTTTTTTTATTGCCACGTAGGCAGACGAGCTAACGGCCCACCTGATCGTAAGCGGTTACCGTCGCTCATGGACCTCTGCATTGCCAGAAGACATTGCGGGGCCGCTACCTACGGCCTACCCTTAAGGACTCTCTTCAAGCCTCGTTTGAAGAAGGACAAGTCATAGCGCTCATCATCATAGGACTATTTACTTTTTGTTTTAATTTTTGAAGTAGGTCTAATATACGAATGTTTTTTTTTTTGTAAATAACTTTTTGGTACTATTATAATATAAAGCCTAAATAGTTATAGTTGAGTGTTAAAAATAAATAGAGAAAAAGCGAAAAAAATTTTGAAGCCCCTTCGCAAATAAAAACAGCAAAGTTACCAGTCACATTTTTATTAAGTGTATATTCATAAATATTACTGCAGAAGTTATAAAAAGAGGAATTCGTTAATTAATCTCATATGAAAATGTAAAAGAGTTTTCACATCGAAAATGTTTCAAATTATATAAAATCTCGTTTTAATTTTGAAATTGAAAAACCGTGGAAGCGTAATAAATGTAGGTGCTATGAAAAATTTTATAAATACATTATCATTTAGTTTCTAGGAATTCTTATAGACGCTGTTATATTTGTAGAACAATTTTATTTTATATGATTTATGTTGAAAAAGCATTCTCTTCGATAGCTCAACTATTTCTGAAACAAAGAATGTCGTAGATCACTGAGTAATCTATGAAGATCTCGTATTGAACAAACAAAGTTTGACTGAAAAGTAAAGATCAAAAAACAAGATTGTCTATAGAAATATATTATAATAAATAAAATTAAAGTGTCTATTTATAACAGCTTTTAACTAAATGCATACGAGAGTGTATACAATAATATTAAAAGTAATCTTTTGGTTGAATTTTGTTTGTATATCGGTTTAGATAATTGTCAGTTACCAATACTGCCTCCTACCGCTGGCAATAAAGAAATATATTTAATTTTGTAAAGATCTCTTCAGTCGGAAATAGCTAGCTAAGTGTACATACACGTGTCTCGTAGGTACTACAGGAAATCAATTATAATGAAACTTTTAAAAACAAAACTGCTCTAAAATTAAATCCACGATTATTATTAAGTATACTGTAATATTTCCGAAATTGGACATAATTTCTAGCACCTTAATAAACGGGGGTGACGGGGCGATACGTGAACGTCGATCGCGAAAGCGTCCTGTCACCCCTACCAGCCTCGTGTCGGGTTCTGTCCCCGGCCGGGGTTCGGTTGAGCGTGAGCAGCGGGAGGTTTTGGTGCGGTTCAACTCTCACATACTCCACTGGAAGTCCGGCTATTTCCTCCCATCCCAAAAAAAAACCATCTTATAAAGAAAACAACGAAAAAATATATTAGATGTTTATATTCTATCATAAATTATTAGGATATTCGATATAATAAGAAAAATAGACCGTTCCCATTTGGCTTACATTCGACGAAAATACGTATTCTATCAATAAGTTTTAATAGAGAAAGAAAACCGCAAAACTCGCTTAGTAACAAACATAATACAACTACGATTTATTGCTTCGCCAATCTTTTCGTAGGAAAGGCGTATTAGATGTAAAAACAAGTTTGTGTTGTTTAATCTCCTTTATCTATGTTTTTGGTTAGCGCGGAGAGGATTTAGTTTTAAATCTAGTGTAATATAGCACAGTCAGTGTAAACATGTTTGTGGAAACGGTTTTTTATGGATCTCTATAATTCTACGGCACAGTGATGGCGTTGCCTACTGTATAGGAATTTTCTTAAACCTTGTCTGAAGGACAATGTAGTAACTTTGATACTTTCATGCATTTTCAACGGGTTCTTACCACGATATTTAATTAATTGAGTTGTCTCGATATTTCAACGTTGTTGCAAACGTCATGATCACGAGAAGACTGGATACTGCGGGTCGACCACTCGAACTCACATCACGACTTCCAGTGGTACTACCCAAAAGCGAACGAGAAAGAGCGTAGACAGATTGGTTTGCTCAGTATCCAGTCTTCTCGTGATCATGACGTTTGCAACAACGTTGAAATATCGAGACAACTCAATTAATTAAATATCGTGGTAAGAACTCGTTGAAAATGCATGAAAGTATTATAGAAAACCGCGAGTGTCTGAATAAGTTTATAGTAACTTTGATTTATGGATATTGTTTAGATAAGAAATTGTACAATTACAAAAAATAAAAGTAGTTTTTTTTGTTTCGGGGTTAGTCGCAAGAAGTGACAATCCTCACAATTTCCTTGTACGCTACAACAAGGAATACATTGTTTATATAAAAATTGAGTGGTAAATATTATTTGATTATACCTACTTATTGACTTAATACGAATAAAGTATTTTGAAATTAATACGAATAGAAGCAATACCGTATTTCATCATTGCATTTCTAATGCTTCCAGGATCTGTTGTAGGAATATTACTTTTGCAATAATGAATAGAGCCGATTACTATTACGATTTTTTTCATAGCATTTAATATAATATACTATTCTATAATTATTTTTTCTGAACAGTAAGTTTGAGACGCAAGCTTATTATTTTTTTAAAGCTTATTTTGGCATCAGCTGACCCGCGCTACTTTTGCCTACGCCACGGGCAAAAAAAAGATAGTTTTAATCTATTTTTGCGGTTCACTTTATTTCAGTAGGGATATATATTTTTAGGGTCTTCCTCGATAAATGGACTATCCAGCACAGAAATCATTATACAAATCTGACTATAGGGGTTCCTAAGATGAGCACATTCAGACTCTTCAGCTTTATAAATAGTTAGTACTATAGTTCTTCCCCAATATAATTTTCTCTCGTAAGTCATCTTCGAAGTTAATTGCGCATTCCATTTACACCCAATCAAAAAAGTTTAGTCTTCTGTCAATTTCGCATTATCAGAATCAGCACAAATGACTCCACGACTTAAAAGTTAAACAACATTGTTATTGAGAAGCACCGCGTCTCGCCATACCGACAGTGCGGCTTCAATTTACACTACAATTAAAATCACGCTGAATGTATGTAATATCTCATTACAATTTCGCAGAGTTCACGGCTAGACCGACAGACAGACGGACAATGAGCGGTTTTAGTTGTTTCCGATAATAATTTGTCATCAAGTCTTTGTTCTTGAGCCGTGTAGCAATGAGAACTTTGTGAAAACGTCTGAGGTTTAATGTTCGTACTTTATTTTGAAGAAAGCAACGTAATCCGAAAAAACTATTTTTTTTTTCGCATTTCAGTATGGCAATGCCTTTAACATAATGTTTTTTTTTCTAAATCGAATTAGAACCTTCGAATTGGAATACAATTATATCATAGCTCATCTGCTGGTAAAAGTAGGTATAGATAGAAACTAATTCAGACACTCGCGGTTTTTTATATCTAGTCTTCTCGTGATCATGACGTTTACAACAACGTTGAAATATCGAGACAACTCAATGAATTAAATATCGTGGTAAGAACCCGTTGAAAATGCATGAAGGTATAGATAGGCTACAAGATGCGAACAATTGGGGCTAGCAAGTGGAACGTCGTATAATGCAAATATGATTACGATTTCAATATGTTTGACGTTCCCTTCACGCTCGTTTTACATGTTTTTCCTTTCAAAATTGCATAATCTAAAATGTATTTTCCTTTTCCTCCCTCGCTGGTATGAAACAAGAGATTGATTATAGCATTTGTCTCTGCCAGGCGGGTACTAGCATAAGCACAATAAGTTGTGACGAGAAACAGTAGGTACAATAGAAAAGCTTCAGTACTAAAATAATAGGAGTGCTAATAGAAGCTTGTCTTTTGTTAATTTAAGTTTAATTTAATGAGTCGTCTAAGTCTATTGGGGTGTACTCATTCATAAAAATGTATTGTGCGTTATCAACGAAGAAACTCATGATAAATAATTTCGAAAATAAAACAAAAATAACAAATCACAAATAAAACTAATTAAAAATACCTGGTTGAGAAGAAACCTCCGAACATTTTTCGACTATTCAAAGCAAAAGCAATAAAAAAGACGAAAATATGAGTTCCGCGAAAAACTCCCGCACAGCGTCCAAACTTTTCTACAGAAATCTAATTCATTAACTGCTCCTTGAAGCATGAAAATGATTCTGAATGCGAAATTTAAAGTTTTTCCTCTTCAATAAATTACGTCTACTATAATATGTTTTGATTACCTAAACAAAAATTCAAAGTTAATATTTATTGGGGTCCTTAGTTCAAAGAAATTGTATATATTAAAGCCTACACAAATATGCTGAAATGGTAGATAAATAAATAAATACTGCAACTGTATTGATTAAACGGGTAGAACCTTTCAAGAACCCCAAACGGAAACTCAGGTATCCGAAAGAAAAGTCAATTTATCACGTATCCCCAACAAATTCAATCAAAGAACAAAGTAAGAAATAGGAATTCCGACATCCTTTCTCGAAAAGAGAGAACAAAAACCGAAAAGGAATCTATTAAGGTCAGAGAATCAAAAGTAGGTCAATGCGTACTGCTCATCGCATCTCGATTCTGAAAAGTTTGCAGAATAAAAATTGCAACGCCCTCTCGAGACCATACGACCCTATTTATACAATAGCCTTTTTTATCGATCTACCCAATTTAATTTTTAATGTCAAACAACTAAGATTCAAAATTGAATGCTACAATAAACAAGTTCCATAGAGTTGAATCCGAGATTGAAAGGCATTAAATTCACGCTATTGCTCATTTTTATATTAATGGAGTCCAATAGTACAAGCCTCACTAATAAGTCTCGAAAGTCCCACAGCATATTGCGATCAATACTAGCCTTAGGACGCTCTTATAACAATTGCTTTGTTAATTACTTAAGTTTTACTTGCAAATTAGATGATATCAATGCTAATCTCAATCCTACGAGTAATCTAATTGTGGAAAGTGGAAAATGGATCAATTTAATTAATTTAAAAGCAAATTATGTGTTGAAGCTAATATTATTTTATACTGTTTTTTTTTTTACTAAAGCGGGATTTTTTTTTTAAGGGTATTTATAAAATCGGCTTCTCTCCTTGCGTTAGGGGTGGCGTGGGATACGTAAGCCTTAGTGTGCAACGCGTCGCTTCGCCCACACCTCACCCACCCAGACTACGGCGCTATCGAATGCGAATTGCCCCTTCTCAATAATAAAACTCTCTCCGCTCACGTGTTTTATTTATAAAAAGTAATTTAAATTTTCATAACTCAATTAATGAATATATTTCTTACTTGCACATCTTTTACATATGTTTTATTTCTTTCACATTAATAATCAAAAAAATGTGCGAGAGATTCTTTCTAGCGCCCTGACCACTAAATAATCATATTTTTTCCATCGAGTTTTTGATTTATATATTACAAAGTTTACAATAAAAGTTAAAAGATTCTAGCCGATGATGATATTACTTGTTTACTAATCGCAATGAGTAATATAATTAATTTTGAACGACATTCGTTAATGGTTTTAAAGGTTATCTTACATCGGACTCTTAATTGATTTTTTGTGTTCATTTTAACAATCAACGACAAGTATCAAAGATACAACAATACTAAAAATGAACATATTTAATTTGATGTTTGGCAGAAAGATCTCATAGAATACATTATTGAGATAATATTAAATTGTTTTTAAATAGAACTATATACTAGCCAAAAGCAATAATTAAGTCACAGAAGAAAGAAAGAAATTATTTATTTTATACGAAGATTTTAAACCAATGATTTGCCATTTATAAACATTTTTACTTCGATTTTTACTTTATCACGTATGACGTATTGTTTGTTTTTAAAATTCCTAATAGCATCACAAAAGGATCTAGAAAGTCGTTCAGGTTACACCAACATGACTGATAACCGAGCCTCCGAACATACGGGTAGACAAAGAATCGTGATGACAGTATCTTCGATCATGATAAGGATAGCGTCGGATGTTAGCGCGGCGGCTGTGAGCCTATTTGTGATAAAAACGAATCTAGTGGTAGCCATGAACCCTTTGTCGACGTCAATACCCTCAATTTCAAGACGACTTTACTTTCATGTAATATTTAGAAAAATTAGATATAAATAAATATATTTTGTTTTTAATTTACTTACATTCTACTCATTTCTAGAAAGATGGCATCTTTTCTTCATTTATTTCTGCTCTTGGTCAGCGATTGTACTTTTCATTGTGCATGCAGTATAAATAGGTACCATTTTTTTTTTGAAAGAGTAAAACTTATTTTGCAGTCTCATTAGAGATGAGTATAGAATATGTACCAGTTAGTATGTATCAATATTAAATAATAGCAATTTTTGGGAAGACGTTTTCGTTTTAACAGAATCAATTTGCGGGGTCATTAGATTGATTACGATAAAAAGAAAACAAACTAGATAATACTGTGACTAGAAGTTGAACTAATACGTTCTCCGGAAGGCGACTTAATTAGTAATTCGCATCGTCACATATAGGTATAATATCACCTTATATTATGTATAAAAAGTGACACGTCTCTATTAAAGGTAACACGTATGAACGTAATGTAAAAGGACAAATAAACGTATCCTGGTTAACAGTACATTAAGCACTCACTCGATCGTCAGATCAATCATGTGCGATGTTTTCAAAGGGGTTCCTTAAATAGAATCAAATCAGTTGACACTGAATGAATGTTGAATTTGTTAACAGGAATCATTTCTCATAAAATGTATCATACATTAATGATATCAATTTGATGTTTGTTTTTGCGAAGTGATTTTTAATACATATTGAATTCGTTTGTTTATTGTATCTGCTAATATTATGATTAAATGGAAAATTGTGTAAGTCGTGTTGTAGTAGGTAATCTTTAGATCGATTTTATGAATGTCATCACTTTCAAACCTACGGCTCTGCAGAAAAATGTCTAATTTATAAGGCTAGTTAAAAATAATTTGAGACAGCCCTATGAACACGAGTTTTTCTCAAACAGTAAACCTATTGTTAATATAATATATTCAAATAAATTTTTCAACATACTTAGTTTTATTTTCGACTAAAACGAGTTCAAGAGTTCATTCTACGTAAAACGAAAATATGAAATTATAATGAAGCTAAAAGTAAACGTTGTACAAGGAAACTGTACCGGAAAAAATCTGAACGTTTAAACAGTTTGGTAACGTAAGTAAATCTGAAGAAAATAAATACAAGTAATATCTTCGTTTTTTAAAGAATTATATGTCAAATCTATACCTTTTAATAGCATTACCAAAGAATTGATGAAAAATATCATCAAATTCGGTTCACCCAGTTAAGATATACTGTAAATTCATTGCATCTATATTATTGACGTTAATTTTGAAGATAAAAATCGTCTTAATAAAAGTCTTAATCTGTAAGTTTTGTGGGTAGCATCGATTTTCGTTGACGACACCAGACGAGGAGAAATAACAGCGTTTCAGAGACGGGCGCCATCAATCATCTTATACTGCGTCATTTTAGCGACGGAATCTAAAAGTATTAAGATGCAGGATTATTTCTACGTCTTGGAGACTAGAGTAATAAATCCGTAATCGTAAACCGGCGTGGCTGTTCGTGTTGAAATTAATTGTGCACTAGGCGACAGTTACGATGTTCTATCAGGAAATACCGATGGACCGTGACCTCAGACCTAATCTAACGCAATGAAACCTGCTACTGTTAGCCATTAAAGTAACATAAATATTTCTATAATTCTGTGATGCAGAACATTTTATTACCGTACCTACCGAAGCGTGAGCAAAAACTTAAGATGAACTCCTGTGAATTGGAGTGGATTCAATTATGTCATGTTATCACCACTACATTAATTTTCATGTATGTTAAACTGTGTCACTGAGTAATTTGAAGGTGAAACTGATATATTATTTTATCAACTAATATGGGCTTCGTATCTTGAAGATAACCGTCCTCTTAACAATGTCAGAGTGGTCCTTAGTGATTGCCCCACGTTAATGTTCCATATTTTTGTTATTATCGTGCTACAATGTACTCGTCACTTGTGCAATAAGGTGCTTATTAAGACACAACACACTAGGTAAAAACTGTAAATACTAGAGCAGGACAGACTATTATTTTTCACGGTATGTTGCTCAAATCCGTGCAATACTTTCGATAAACATCTGATTCACGTTCAACAATCGTAAACACTTTAATTGATGCACTTACAAGTCATTTTATCGATTTTATTAAAGACACTGATTCTGTTTACGCTTTAATCATAGTGACGCATAGTATGAATGACAAAACAACAATATTAGTTTTATCGTAAAATCTTATTAAGATTAAGAAAACAATTACTTGTATCTCGTTGCTGATAAATCATGAAGTTGAGATGAAGTTTGAGTGACATGACAAGGTGCTAGAGGAAATTCTATCTTGTTAAACACACATGCACCTACTCGTATGTATAACGAGCCATTCCTTTATCACCAAAACAGACATTGTGTTTGGGAATTTTTAATTTCTTCCTTGGTGGGGAAGATTTCTAAGAAGCGCATTATTTCAAAATGTTACTAAATAGAATGTTTACTTTACTGTTGGTGTTTCAGCGCAGTTTATCAATAAGTCTGTGTAACTACACGTAGTTAAAACGTAGTGAAAATTTTGTAATAAAATTTTATGCTATGTGAATAATAATATTTTTCCGTGTCCACAAGATGAGTTCACAAGACATCGAAACTGTGGATTCTTAACTTCAGCAGTAAACATCGACTAGCTAACTATGAGGTTTCACGAAGTCTGTGTAACTACACGTAGTTAAGAACTAAAAAAGTAAGTAAGAAGAAGTACTGCTGAAGTTAAGAATCCACAGTTTCGATGTCTTGTGAACTCATCTTGTGTACACGGAAAAATATTATTATTCACATAGCATAAAATTTTATATCAAAATTTTCAACAGACAATGGAAAAACATTCGCGTAAAATTTAGTCAACAACGCATTGTCATTAAATTGATATTCTTTCATCATTTCATGGAAATACATTGATGATATCTAGTACATACAAGTAAATTATAATACTTATAACTAGCTAACTGGCTCAACTTCTTCTACGTCACGAATGGAGAATTCAGTTGGTACAGAGCAATATGTTAATTTACGATATAATACCAAACAACGGTAAAATTATTATCAGTGTTTCCCTACTATATCATGAATGTATTATACACATAAAACTTTCTTTTGAATCACTCTCAGTATTAAATATTTAGTTTAAAAGCACGTACGTAGTTTTAAAGATTTCAGCATAAATATAGTTATAGGGACAGAGAAAGCGACTTTGTTTTATACCATATAGTAATAAAAGTAAAGGTGCTTTTCGTTTTAAAAAGTTAAAGTTCAATAGTTCACAAAGGGACCATAATGCTAAGAATTAAATACCCATATATGTTTTTGTTTTAAATTACATTACATTTCATCCATAACTGATGAGATACAAGAGGTCAATTAAAGTCGATATATTTTCCATTCAACGAAGCGTTTTCCAATTTGCCGTCATTATTGAAACGTACGTCTCAACATGATCATTGCAATTGACCTATCAATCAAGTAATCATAAAATCGCGACCTCGATCATTTGTTAACATAAGCAAACGACTCACATTGCTTTTACTAAAGACTCCGCATCGGCAACGCAACGCACAAAAATACAATTTCAACGATGCTCTGAGCAAATATTGAAAAAACCTTTTATCACCAAAAACACATACAAACGAAAACTGATTTAGTACGAGGTTTAAATGATAACATGACCTAATGGCATATATCAAGTATTTGAAAATATTTTAGAATACTTTGAATAAATTAACGAATTTTGTTATAATAAAAAAATAACAGAATTAAATTACCTGTTGTTGTACATGTTGATAATGTTGTGCTACAAGACGGATGCCGCTTATTTCCAATGATCGCGGATCTAATGACCTGCTGCGCGGTTTTTCTGAATAAAACACATCTTCATCCCTCTTGCCCTTTTTCCATCTAAAGTAATTCGCCATGGTGGCACACCGTATCACTGGCACATTTCAATTATTTGAACCGCAAAGTATATTGTTTATGCGTTCACCTGTACACGGTGTTGCGGGAGCATGGATCTCTTCGACTACTGATAGATAACGTGTTCGTCACGAGACGTTTTATAATTATGCAATGTGACAGCGAACACAACCGATATCCAAAGCAATAAGTTAGTTTCTGTTACGGGTTTATGAAATACGTAGAGGTGCGCATACAACGGCGGTACTCCGCACTACTCGGAAACACCGTAACACGAACTATTCAAGTCACTATTGACGGTTACACAAAAGTCTAACATCTTAACACTTTTAGCACCTTTGGTCACCGAAATCGTGTTCGTTTAATTCTGTGGAAATGAGCGCGTATCCTCGACGGTGTTTAAGTGATATTTTCCGGCTTTCCGTATTCATTTCGCGACGATTTATCATGAGTGATTACAGCGAGTCGGTCGCACGATGTGATACGTTCGTCGTGTTTATTTCTTAGCGTTCTCTGGGGACGTGTATTATCAACACTGTGCACTCTGTTTATGATAGCTGATTTGAGAATGAGAACAGCGGAATGTCTTGGACAATTGTGCGTTACAACTACTGCGCTTGATTCCGGTATTTGAGAAGGACAAAGGACTTCTACAGTAGTTAATAGGGGCTATAACGTTACAGATGCAATGAGGAAGTAACGATGCATGTCGTATCTAGTTACGTATATCTAGCTGTGATTTAGACTACTTAGCAGTAAAATAAGTCTTACTCTGTACACTATCTGGGTTAGGTGAGTAGGATATCTGTTCTGAGCTTGTCTATTGTGATTTAAAACTACATTCAGTAAAAATATTTTTTTTGCTTAATATTACGTTATGTATCTTTTAACATTTTTATTGTATTCCCAAAAGTTATACAGGGTGTAAAAAGACCAGTCCTGAAAACGATGACTGGTAGTAGTAATACTAGTAATAGTGATACCTTATTATTGGATGTTTTATTTCTTTGCAGTTTATAACCATTTTCGTAAAGTTTATTATTTTTTCAAAATTGATTTTGATTTAGCTTTAATATCTTGGTTCAACGTATTGAATGGGTAAAATATTATTTTGAAAAAACAAAGTCGTGCGTATGTACCGGTTTCCATTTTTATTTTAACGGATATCACTAACAGGTACTTACCAGTTTTCGTTTTCAGGACTGGTCTTTTTACATCTTGTGTGTAAATTCACATTAAATTCACGTTAGCTTGTATCTTTAGTAGCGAATCCAGTGATATTGTTTTGAAAAGTTTACGAGAATTGCATCTTGTACTTGAATTTGATTATTATTTCCAGAACTTTCCATGGAGGTGTTTAAAAATTCCACCCTATATAAAATACATTCAACTCAACATTTTCAACGAATATAGTATTTATATTCTTTATATGACTTTTCTTGTAAAAGTTTGGTGTTGGACAGAAGAAGTAAAGGGCCTGATTCAGCGCGGCGGTCGTTCTTGACACGGCACGTATTGTGAGGAGGTTCCTCTCTCTTGAGCCCTGACCACTGTTGGCTTGGGTCGTAGACTCCGCCTGCAGTGGCCCTCTGTTTTATATAGTGTATTTTTGAATTTTATTTTCTTGTAAATGTTTTTTTTAAATATAATGTAAAAAATAAGCTAATAATATGGATAAAAAAATAATACTAACATTATCTGGATTAACATATAGAAGTAGAATGCGCTTCAATAGGGCAGATTTTTTTTATGTTCGACATGAAGTAATAAAACTGAAAAGTTCACGAATTTAAATAAAAAACAACTATCCTGAAAACACCATTCCACAGGCCAATCTTCGATTAAATATCTCAAGATTTACAATTCCTAAAAAGGGGGTAGCGAAAAGTGTCTTCAAATAAACTCGTGATACCTATAGTAAAGCAAATTAAATGTAATGGAAAATAGTAGTAACACGACACGAAATTTTGATACCGAGTATGAAATATCGTCGTTTTTAAATGTTTTTTTGGAACGAAGTTCCTTATTGCGCGTTATCGAAAGGGGACTAGACGGAAATTCTTATGACAAAGTTGTCACGACACTTTTTTTGTTTTATATGATTAATAGTAGAGGAGCCCAAGCGGGGATTCCGGGATTTACTACAGCGCGGCAGATTAATATACAGGGGGTACCTTGTACCCGGTTAAGTACCTCCACAAAATATGAGGCCCATATCTAAGGCCGCCCGTGAAGGATACAGGATCAGATTAGTAAAAAAAAATTGATGATCAGAAATTCTCGAGCGCGTCAGATTAAGGTAGGGTGAGTTAATTACATCCTAAAAAGTGTATATTCCAATAATCTGACAATTTGAGAGTGACGTAAAAAAAGGAGACGGTAACAAAGTTGTAAAAAAAAAAGTCATCTCGACATTCTCGAGCGTAGCTAAATTTTTTTTTATTTTGAAGGAAATAATTCAAGAATAATAAAAAATATATAATCTGACGATTTCCGCAAGCCGAAATAACAAAAATCTTATATATATAAAAATGAATTGCTGTTCGTTAGTTTCGCTAAAACTCGAGAACGACTGAACCGATTTGGCTTATTTTAATCTTGAAATATTCGTATAAGTCCAGGGAAGGTTCGTTCGAGAGATATCGTGAACGATAGAAACCCGAAAAGTGTTTTTCGGGATTCCGAAATTTATCTCCGAAATTTGTGAGTCGATCAAAATTACTTATGAGGATGATAAAACTACGTCGAATGGTGCCAACCGCATTAAAATTGGTTGATCCATTCGAAAGTTATTGCAGTTTGAAAATTCCAAAAATAGTGTTCTATGAAACTTCTATCAGACTTTCGAGCTGGGAGAGCTCAAATGCATAGAAATATTATTTCTTTGAACTCAGGAATGGAATTAGCGGGAAGTTGCAGGGATGGCTTTAAAGTGAACCATTAACCTATTTTTTTTTTTTGTCAGATCAGGCGAATCCCTCTAGATAATCGTCAGATTATGAGACAGTACGTTTAGAACATAAAGATAAACCATATATATCTTAATCTGACGCGCTTGAGTATTTCAAAATGGCGATTTTTTTTTGCACATTACGAAAATGGCTGCGAGTTTGCGTCCCATCGAAATCGTCAGATTAGTGAATGAGAGCTTTTTTTTGGTGTACTTAACACTCCCTTAGAAAATCTGACGCGCTCGATATTTTTTTTTTTTTTTCATTTTCAACCTTTAAATACAACCACCCGCATCACGCAAACGATCAGATTAACATACGTACGTTATTAAAAATACGTAGGGCATTGATGCTATCAATATCTGACGCGCTCGAGGATGTCCATGCAACAGTTTTTTTTTACATCTTTAAAAATCTATAGCCCCTTTCCCCACCGATGTAAAGGTATATGTCATATAACATTTTTTTCTTCTTATCATCTAAGCTTTGCATCCCAATAGGTCTCTTCAACGCTCGAGTAAATCCCCATTTAGCATCGTCGCCTCCTCTATTATAATGCTAGATCAAAATATTTTATTACAATTCCCTCACTAATTAATCGAAAGCAACTTCGTTCCATCCGGGTGTCCCTTGACACCTCTCAAGTTTTTTTTTTTCATTTTCGTAGTGTTTAGTTGGTGCTAATTTTTGTATATATATTCTAAAAACTGACAAGAAAATACTGAAATACGATTGTGTAAATCGTATAATGTAAAAAACGTTTAACTTACTATTTTTATGTATAAAATTATGTTCTATTAAACACTCATTTTCGCTGATTCAACGTTTGAGTTTTTCCTTGCCAGTAACGATATGGTAAATATAAAATAAGTCCTTAAAGGTAGGTCTGAGGTAACGGCCTCAGTGTTCCCTGACCGGATATACAGGGTGATTCGTGATGGTACATATAAAAGATCATGATAGTTGATATACCATTAAAAATATTATAACCTAAGCATATATTATTATAAAGCCTTAGTAAACGCAACTTAAATATCTAAAATTTTTGCAAAACGATTGTTGCTTGACAGCTGATGGGTGTGGAGGAGTGGGGTGCGCGATATCACTTAAGCTTGTTAGTCAACACTCTGTTGTCCGAAATTATTTGTGTTTGAGATAGTTTTGTCGGAATTTTGTTATTGAACCAAAATTTTTTTAGTAATTTTACCTATTTTTTTTCAATTCCATATAAGAAAAGAGTAAGTATTTCATCACTCTCCTTCAATATGTACAAATCACCCTGTATAGATTAGGCAATTTTAAAACTATGCAAAAAACAGTTTTCCACATTTTGTGGGTAAACGTTGTGTGGGGATTAGTGATATTAGGCCAAAGGGAGATCTCCGACCGGGCGATGTAGTTAATGCCCGGTCAAGCCGAAGCTCGCTGTAGTAGATTTCAGATGTCGTATGCGCCGAACGTTGCAAATGTCAATACCGCGATTTAGGATCTCGTCCGCTATTGGTCGCGACACGTATGACCCGTCGAAGTGACCCGTTCATCTACCTATACTATACTACAAAGCAATAGAATAATTATTATGAGTAAGACTATAGTACTCACCGCTTTCCGTTTTTCGGCTGCTTCCGAAGGTGTAGCCTGCCCGGGAGCTGAAGAGCGTCCCCGGAATATCTCCATGACCTTCGCCATGGCGCTCGGGCGACGGGACGATGACGCCGTCAGCGTGTGGTAGTACTGAATACGTTTAGACTTTATTCAATATGTGTCATGAAGTGTCATATATCAATGTGTGATGGTTTGCTTTCGGAAAACAACCTATGTTCAATATTTAAGGTGCTTTTCACTCATATCGCATTGTTTTGGAACACTCTGTATACAGGGTTGATCTGTAGCTTTTTTTTTTGTTTTAGTTGGAGGAAATCGCCGGATCCCCACCCGCCCCGCGGATGGGGTACGTGGGAGTTGAACTTCACTAAAACCTCCAACCGCTCACACTCATCGTCCGTATAGTATAGTAAGCGACAATCATTGACATTCCAAAGATTCAGCGACGACAACCTTTTACCATCAGGGAGGGCGTAGGCTCGCTTTACAGAAACTTGCTTATAACTTGAAAAAAAACTTGAGAGGTGTCAAGGGACACCCGGATGGAACGAAGTTCCTTTCGATTAATTAGTGAGGGAATTGTAACAAAATATTATTTTTTTAAGTTTACATAAAACATTTTGATCACAGCGCCATCTAGCATTAATCATAATATAAAAGAAAATAAGGAATTGTTTTAAAAGATATTAATCGTGACGTGTCGTGGCAACTTTTTCATAAGAATTTCCGTCTAGCCCCCTTTCGATAACGCGCAATAAGGAACTTCGTTCCAAAAAGAAACATAAAACTATCTTAATTGAACTTAATTGAGTAACTGGCCCCAAATTAGATTAAAACTGTTTGAGTACCAGAGAGGCACATAGGCGGACTTAATACCATATATATTTTCTTCCACTCTTCGTCGTATAGTGTCCCCTAACAATGCAGAGGAGGTCTATGAGCAACGGTAACCGTTTACGATCAGTTGGCCTTTTTTTAGTTGTACAAAATCGCCGGAAACTTGGTATGTGGTAGTTGAACCGTACTAAAACCCAGCACGTGGTTACGCGGGACGGCGCGACGCGTTACGCACGGCACCCCAGCAGATAAAAACAGCTAATAAAACAATATTCACCCTCGCATCGCTTCCAGGATGTTTGTGTGCTGATCCATCTCTGACTTTGACTGCGGGCGTGGAGCTTTGTCCGCTCGTCGACGGCTCTGCCTTGGCGGGCTCGGGCTTGGTCTCCTTACTCGAAGAACTGCCCGGCGTTTTTGTGATGCTCTGTTTACATTTAATATGGGGTTACTAGTGGTTTAGAAGACGTTGAAATTTAAGATAAGTCATGAACTTTGGAAAAATATGTTGTGGTTTTGATGTTGAAATCTAATATATAAAATTGTCGTGTCACGGTGTTCGAACTTGAACTCCTCCGAAACGGCTTGACCGATTTTGATGAAATTTTTGGTGCTTATCCGGTACCTATGAGAATCGGCCAACATCTATTTTTCATCCCCTAAATGTTAGGGGTAGACCACCCCTAATTTTTTTTTCGGCGCAGACGAAGTTGCGCGAGTCAGCTAGTAAACTATATAAATAAAAGTGAATTGTTGTTCGTTAGTCTGATTAAAACTCGAGAACGGCCGATTGAGCTGATTTTGGTTATTAAATGTTTGTCGTAGTCCAGGGAAGGTTTAAACGGTAAGAAAATACCTGGGATTTTTTTTGTGACGCAGATGAAGTTGCGAGGGCCAGCTGGTTTAAAATAAAATCGTCGTGAAATAAGTCGACTGCGTGAACATTATACAGCAACTAAGATTATACTTTTTTCCAGCAATTGTTCGAATTTTTCTCGCCGTAAAAGCCATATTTAAACTTTTAAAAAGATTTGAACAAATTGGTCCAGGCGTTGTTGAGTTATGCGGTTAGCAACCCATTTTGCTATTCATATTTATCATCTTCATCATCAGCTTACAGACGTCCACTGCTGGACATAAACCTCCCCCAAAGCTCACCACAACGGCCGTTCCAGCGCTATCTGCATCCATCGACTTCCCGCGATCCCGACCAAGTCGTCGGTCCATCTTGTGGGAGGTATGCCTACGCTGACTTCTATTTTATATTTTGATATTATAGATTTTTAAAAGCTTTTTGCAACATAATAATATTTGCCTCCTCGCCCTCAAATGACAGCCAAAGAAAGAAGCATAACGAAGAAGCGTTTTTTGAGACAACTATCGGCACAAAATTTTGCAGGGCATTTCTGAAGCAATTGGAATAAACTAGTACCTATTAAAACTAGTACTATTTTTTAAACTCATTCAAAGTCAAACTAAAATGATTGATTTCGAAGTCGAAGTAGACAAATCAATTTCGAAAGTCAAAACAAAAAACTAAATAAAACAAGTCTCCGTTCTAAGAAGAGCCAGCGAAACAAACTCAGCATCTTTTTTTTTGTTTTTCATAATAATATTTTTGATTAAAATTTTACGTTATAATAAATGGTCTAAGACAAGCCTTTCTTTTATGACTCTTTTGTACACAAATACACAATGTTTGATCTACTACAGCGGTATTTTGTAACGTTTACAGTCAAACTCCAGAAACTAGCAAGCTTTCTATGAAATGTTTAGTAAATTAATTTTCAATCATTTACGACCAATAAATACAGTTTTCAATTATATCTTATTTTGTATGGTCAAACGACAAACGTATTAAAGATTCCAAATACTATTTGCTTTTAGACAAACTTATTGATGAAAACGAGCACAAATTAATCCGAGAATGTAAACAACGGCACATCTCTTAGTAACTAATACACATAGCTATTGTTACATCCAAAAAAGGGAGTGTAAAACTAAAACAAACCTGTACTGCAGCTTTAACTTGTTGCATAATAGATGGTTGCTTCTTCGTATCGCCGGTTTTAGGTTTCGATTTGAATATATGAAACAACGCCGGCCTCCGACTAACGCCCGACGTACCTGGAAGTTATAGTTACACGAAAATTAACAATGATAAATTGTTTTGTATTAACAATATAATTTCATAATGTTTTATATATATGTATAATTTTGAGGTTATGAATATATCGAACTAAACTTATTTGTTTCTATATATTCTGAATTAAATGTATCAAAAAAGCGTTCATGATTTTTTTTCCTATATGGAAGAATATGCTCATTTTAATTGTGACAAAAATTACTTTAATTTTAAAGTTAATTTTAAAAATCACTAGTTTCATGTACAAAATTGTCTGTATAAAAAATGTATTAAAATTTTAATTTATGTGACCCAATAAACCATTTTTAAAATTTATGCCCAAATCTAAAAGGGTGGTTTCTATTACAAAATATTCCACATATTTAGTCAAATCAAAAACTAAACACAGCACACATATTAAAATCACTTATTCACTTATCAATCAAATTTATCGAAACGGGAGGAACGAATTAATCGGATTTATAAATCAGATTACAAATACCTAAAATCACTAAAATCTTACCGGGCACCACCTCTTCCTTGACATTTTTATCTTTTTTATCTTTTTCACTCATTATTACCACTATTTCAAATAAAATTATAAATGCAAAAATGAAAGTGCATTAAATTCGGAGCACGATAAATTAGTGACACTTCATACTCGTAGGGAAGCAGTTTGCATTTGAGCGAAATTCAACATTTGATTGATGCAAGTGGAGCTGAATGGATGATGAATGTATCGTGAATTATTACCATGTATAGTTTGCTGGTACATAGGGTGAGGTTGTCCTTCATCGTTCGAACCCCTACGTTTTCTTTCACCGACCGATTGCGTGCTGCGAGTGATAGCTGCATCGAGACGTTGCTCTGAAAAAAATATAGTTCAATCAATGATTGAAAAAAATGCAAGCTTGTTATCTGTATAAAAATGGTTAAATATAGGAACATTTAAAGGATTTTGATGTACACATTGTGAATGGTTTATTTACTAGGAAAATTTAAGTGTAGGTCAGAGTAACCAATAATGAAGAAAACTTTTCTGTGCTGTATCTTTGATATATTTTCTATTTGTATTTTTGTGGTATTCAATAGTTTCTACTTTATGCAGCTTTGGATGCGGCCTTTACCAAACAGAAAGTTCTCGTATTAGTTATACTAAAATTATTGTTGTCATTTTTATTTTTTAATGTAATTATAGTTTTGTCACTAGTTAATATTATACTTTTTAATTTATGTATTTTTCAAAACACTGTGCTCGAAAACCAGGAGTATTGTTCGTTTCAGAGCCTCAATACCTATACTAGTTAGAATTAAAGATAACAACCGTGTGAATACCACTCACTAAACATCATGAAAATTAAAAACGAACGATTTTTTTCACATAGCAATGCGATAGATTTATTTTTCCAATTAACTGTAGTATTATTTTATTATTTACATAACAAAAAAAGTGTCATCGAAATCGGTTCTCCCTCGAAAAAAAATATTCACAAACACACACAAGTCATAAAATCTTGTACATTAAACAGCAACATTTTTAAACAGTTTCAAAAGTACTTGTTCGATCTCACAAAAATTCAAGAATCGTCCGAATCGATCCACCCAAACTATAGTTATGCAAATACTAGATATACTAAGGATGTTGCGAATGTCGATTTTTGGACAATGCGAATATTCAGTTTCAAACAAAAATTTCAAGGTTTTTTACTGAGAAGTCTGAGTATCTTCAAAAAGTTATTATAATTTACATGTACTACAAAATAGGTACCTATATTTTACCAATACTGGATCTACTTGGGAAGTAGTACATGACTTTCCCCCACCAAATAACTGAATCCCCCCCGCAAAGTATTTCGACAACGGAGGGTCGTAGACCCATCGAGTTTGGGCTCATTTTAAAGGGCAGGTAGAGGCCGTTAATTTGGCTCTGTCAGATTCCTTCTAAATCCACAAAACATCTTCCTTACTTTTGTCAAAACATTCGCACGATTTTTTGCAAATGCGATAATTCAAAAAAATGCGAATCTTCGCGAAATCGAATGCGAATATTCGTTACATCCCTAGCAAATACAAACATAAAAAAACAGTCAACTTTAAAAACCTTATTTTAAGAAGCCAACATAAAATAAAAGGTTGATAAAGATATGTACGTCCTGCAAAGAAATACCTAACTGACCTCTTCGGGATTTCCGACGACTTTTAGCGATAAGAGCGCCCATTGCTAGTTTACTTTAAGTTTTTTTTTTAAGCAACAAGTGTATTCATTGCCTTAACCCTTTCACGCTCAAGGGAAATATTTTTCGCTTCTATTCTACAAAAATCGTTATTGATTATTATTGAATTGATATTTTTTTAATGAATGTCAAACGTACCTAACGTTGTGTTAAAATGTTTCCCATGAAATTTACAGGAAATTTGTACACCCTACTATGTTTTTCTAGTGATATCTCTTACTTTACAGAATAACTTAAATATTGTGTAGTATTCGCATATTTAGTGTCAGCCATCTTGTTGTCCTGAAAGGGTTAATATTCAAATGTATGTCCAATCAACATTCTAGCATGTTCAAGGAAAATATTTTTATCAAAGTCAATTTTCTTTATTGCACAAAATTGTTTAGTTCAAACAATCAAGCACATTACAGCAATACTCATTATAACTTCGAATCGACTATCGACACGATATTGAAATGCATATTCATTACGAAAATGGCATAAAAAATAACATAAAATATTGTTCCCCGTTGCAACAAAGCAATACAACGCTGTGATTTCACGATCTACTAGCAAAATAGGCTAACAATTTTCCTTGCACAAGTAAGAAAAATCTGTATAATTATGATTTCTAACAGCTACTCCAATCAATCATCTACGACGCGTAACCATGATCTTAAATGGTACACAGAATTTAAATGCACGCTAGCTAGCAATAGAAACGAATGTATAAACAAATCACGAAAACATCTAGGCTGTTTTTCACTTCAATATATAGATTTATTCTCCATATATTTTACTATCATTGACCTAATATTCATGAAGTTACGACACGTTCAGAATACACTTAAGGCTTGTTTAATCACTAAAGGAACGTGTAAAATGGACCACGTTCGAAAAAAGAGAGAAAAACACAAAGTAATTAAAACAACGCCCATGATATTGTTAACTATGCCGTAATTACGTAGAATTCTACTTAGTACTCTGGTTAATTTGTTTAACTGCAATAAATAGAATGTCGACTGCATCGGTAGTTCTTTACTAGTCTCTAATTAATTCAGTTATACGTATTGTTAATCTATTTTAAGTTGTTTTGTATAGTTGTGTTGTATTGCTATAGAATCCAATAAGTAAATGGACCACCTGATGAGATAGGATTACCGTTGCACTGCTCCGCAATATCGGAACATAACGATATCGCAACCTACCGTTTTCCGCAAAGACTAATCTTAAACCTCGATTGATGACGGATAAGTCATAGCACCCAACTTTATAATAAATCAACGTTTGTTAGCCGTATTCATTTTATTCATAGCCACTAAGGCTAAAAAACAATCCCGTCGAAGTATCGGTCAGTACAGTGAGGTCGACCTATTTTTAACTATGTTTTTTTTTTTTTTTTTTTTTTTTTTTATTGCAAGGTAGATAAACGAGCATACGGCCCACCTGATGGTAAGCGGTTAAATTAAGCCCGCATTTTGGGGCCAAAACTATACCTTGCCTGAAAGCAATTACGTATACCAATTAAACGATTAGTGTAAACAAAACATAAAATACACAACTTGCGAAAACTTCGACCCCTCAGAACTAGACGATTGGCAAGACGCCAGAGTCTAGTGTGAGAATAAAGAACGTACCACCACAGTACATCTAGAATACAGAAGCCAAGATGCGTGCCAAGTTTGCTCGACAACACACACACACACACATAGACACAAGATATCGGTACACAAATAGGTAATGAGGACATATGTGCTAGTCTTAAAGAGTGTCAGTGTGAGTAAACAGTTATACTTCTGCATAGTATTTTGTATTCTGTGGTAACTCTACTCTCCTGCCAAACATTGAACCAAAAATTACAATGATGATAAATACGTATATTTACTGAGTGCGAATTGTCTGACAGCCAATAATACAATTCAATCGCTTCAAATGAAGATATACTGCTATGCCGCCCTTTACCGACATTAATCAGAAACTAGTTGATCTAAAAACGTTTCAATCCACAAATTTAATATTCTAAAATTTTAAGATTTAGTGCAATATTTTTTTACAACGTTTAATATTTTGCAAACGTATAGTAATCGTATTCAAGATGTAGATTCGCGAATCTTTCGAGTTGATTTAGACCAAGTATCCGACGCAGTAAAATTAAGGCTTATATTTTTCACGTGACAATGCAATAATATGACACCATGGATTTGATGATTGATTCGGCATTGACATAGGAATTCGTGGACTAAACAACATAGATTCATCGTCTCGTTTTACTTGTTTTGACTACATGATAGAGGATCGAAAAAGTTTGTTTTTTAAAGGTGACCTTACGTCACATTTTTGAATTGTATTTAGATTTTATACTTAAAATGAGAATTAGAGCAATCAAATTTGGTGGTAAATAGCAATTTACGTAACTTATCCCATACTCATTCTTTTTCTAAAAAAAATCAACATCAATTCAAAATTTGAAGATCGAGAAGTGCGTCAATATTATATTTATCAAAAGTGCTAAACCTGGTTATCAAGTCGTAAATGAACGCGGAGGTCGTATCCTCTTATGCGGGTCAAAAAAATATCACACATTAAACTTATTTTAAAGCCACTAGTAAAAACAAGTAATATTTTTACAAAATAAGTGTACCATTGATTTTATTAAATCGTTTTCGGAATAGGTCAACCCAAACCAAACGTTACCTGCAAACACTAACATAAAACCCTATAGACTTGACAACCTGCTGCCTTTGGAAAAATAAATTGAGCTATAATTACTTACCGCGTTTCTGTCGCCGTTCATCGCTGCTGCGCCGCACATCTTTCTCTTTGCGATTTTGAGTTTTACTCAAAGCATCCTTTTCTTTGGGCGCAACTCGGAAACTCCATGTACCAGACCGCGACCGAACACTTTCAGTGCTTTTATCACTTTGCTTGGAATCACGCCTTTCAGTTTCCTTCGAATCCGGCTGTTCGACTTGTTTCTCTGCATCACTGTTACTGGTAACAGCTGGTTTCTCGTGTTTTTTTGCTTGTTTTGATGACGCGTTATCCTAAAAATAGCAACAGTATTAATATCTAATAATGACAAAATATTTTACTTTACGTTAACGAAGTTAATCTTACTGTCTTATCTTCAGTTCTCTTAACCCATATATCTTCAGAACTCGTCGGTACATCGTTGACTGTACTTCGAATTTCTATCAAGCTACTATCGAAATAATGTTTATCACGATGGAGATTCTGTTCTGTAAAAATTGATCGCATACTAGGCCGTAGTTCTTCGGCACCCTTGGTACCGAAATGGACAGTGTGAGCATTATGAACGTGCGAGCGCAGCAGTTTCTCGACAGGAGCTGGAGGTGGCTCCGTCGTTGTGACAAGAAACTTGTGCTTCGCTCCCATTATAGTTCGTTTCAAACGTGCGTTATCATCTTCGCTTTCACACACATCATCCGGAGACACGCTGCATTTCTCTGGTTCTGCACTGCCATCGTTTAAATTAAGATCTTTGGCGAAATTAACAGAGATAGTCTGTTGCGGTTTTCCCAATTCTATCTCAGAATATAAAATAGGTGAAGGCGGATCATTTTCTTTCTTAACATCTTCTTCGTCTTCTTCGCGACACTGAGATAGACGTCTACGCTCAGTATACGGAAACGGTGAGCTTGGAGGCATATTTCTACTCGAAAGATTATTACAATGGTTCATAAAATAATGTTGGAAGAAACTATCAGTCTCTGGAGTATCATTATTGTCACCCTGTAGGATATCCTTGAGCGCTGCTAGCGACGTAATGGTGTTGTAATTTATAGCATTGACCAAGTCCTCGCTGTCGGTCGAGCTCGCAGACTCGCTACCATTACCATCAGTCTTGCTAGTTTCATTACACATATTGTCCAGTTTCAATTCCGTTGCGTTCAATTCCTTTTTCTTCTTCTTTTCATTTTTGCGTCGTATTTTTTTTTTAAGTTTTACGTTCAAATCTTTATTCTTATCAGTATCCATTGGACAACATGTGCTCTTTCTGACTAAACCAAACTTATTAAGTACTTTTTAGGCGGTAATTTACGTAAGGCACTAACGTCCGTTTAAAAAAATATTATCACTCAAAGTCACATTATAGTATTTAAGTTTGTAATAAATTAAGTGATGTCGTCGGTGCTTCCGTGGTTACCATCACCGAAAACACACCATGATAATAAAACTTGATCGAAATCTAGTTTCAGCAAACATACTATTTGGAACCTGCAAGAAACAAAAGGTACCATTATTGTCATGATTTGATTTACTAATAAAGGTTTTATTTCATCCCACGTAGTCTTGAATCTAATATTTATAATTATAAATGCGAAAGTTTGTATGTATGGATGGATGTTTGTTACTCTTTCACGTAAAAACTACTGAATGGATTTGAATGAAACTTTACCACAATATAGCTTATACATCTGAATAACACATAGGCTATAATTTTTGATAATACGGGACGAACCTGAAGTCCACGCGAACGAAGTCGCGGGCAAAAGCTAGTATGTAATAAAAAAATTAACAAGCGACGTCTACCGAGATTAGATAACAAAAACGGAGAATGATACAAAAAGCTATTCCATAGTATTGTACAGCTGAGGTGTTAGAGGAGACACAAATTTTGTAAAATTGACTATCGTGGTTATCTGCCAATCTGCCTTAAAAAGATACTGCTCTTCAATAAGCGACGGTAGAAGGAGGTAGTGTTGAAGGTTTGTCAAAGCAGGAAACAAGGGTGCATAGTTAACGAATTGAAATATGTTTAGACTGGAACATCCAGTTTTACATTCTGGACATAAAACCCCGGCAAAAACCATCTTCAAAACCAGTTCACGATCTCCGATCTGGTTCGCCGCAAAAACACAAGAACCATCTACCTATCTTGGTTGTAGAATTGTCGTGGCGGGCTTCAGCCAGAAACATGTTTATAAAACTACAGATATATCAAAACTTTATTGAAATGTAATCAAGAAAATAAACTTATGGTTTGTCATAAAATAACCTAAAACAGAACTCATCCTAGACTTAAGGGATTTGTATAATAATTCTTGTGACTGTATTACAATATAAAAAGTATAATGAATAATAATTAGAATACAATTGATTACTAAAATTAAGCAACAGAACCGGTTTTTTTTAAAACAACTCAAGAAAAAAGAAAGACGCTACTAGTAAAAGAAAATATAGTTCTATTCAGCCAGTAACAAGAAATGTAAAATAAGACGTATTTATTTAAAGACAATTATACGACCTCTTAGGTCATAATATAATTTTGTTTGTTAATGTAACACTTATTTTTTATTAGCTATAACATTAAATCGTTTTCCAATAATAATAACAAGATATATTACATTTACTTCACAACAATCATTTCAAAAAATAAAATATGATCTAACGTAACTTTTTACGTGGTTAACTGAGATCGATTAAATTAAAACTACATTTTTCACAAATAAATCAAACTGATTTATCTCCGTAATTAATAAGCTGCTCAAATATTATCTAGACTAGAGTTTATAAGAGAAAAGGTTTGATTGTTTGTTTGTCTCGAATAGGTTACGAAACTACTGGTCCTATTTCAAAAATTCTTTCAGTTTTGGAAAGTTTATTTATCTAGCAAGGCTATCATAATAATATTGTAAAGGCGAAAGTTTGTATGTATGGATGTATGTTTGTTACTCTTTCACGTAAAAACTACTGAATGGATTTGAATGAAACTTTACCACAATATAGCTTATACATCAGAATAACACATAGGCTACAATTTTTGAACCCCTTTGTAACGCAGACGAAGTTGCGCGGGTCACCTGGTAGGATATATTGTTTCCCTTTGTGACGCAGACGAAGTTGCGCGGGTCAGCTAGTATAAAATATTCCTTTATAGTTCTTCCTGTACAGTTCTTAGTGTATGCAAATCAATTGTTTTTAATTGACAGACAATCGAATAATCATAAACAAATATAAATTAAGCCTTCAAAACAGTTTGTATGATTAATGCTCTTCGGATTAATTAGACCACGTTAAATCTTCATGGTCACGTGACTCCTGACGTAGAATCTTAATGGAGCGTTGAATCGTCTCGTCTAGAATACAATAGACCACCATTTTCCATCTTAGAACAATCGAGTTACAAGATAGCATTGTTACTGATCGGAATTATTACCAATAAAATAATTAAGTGCGCATAAAGTTAATTACTGACAAAGTTAACACTGAAAACTATATAATTGTCGAACACTTAGCTTTAATTGCTCGTTAATTATTTAAATAGACCATATTTTGAGTACGAGCACAATTTTTTGAGGAATTCAGTACGTTAGCCATTTTATATTTTTGTATTATTAGATTGTACGCCTTGGAACCTTCTATGTCTAGCAGTAGACGTCAGTAGATCTGTTGAAAAAGATCTTGTACATAGTACCTTGTGATTGAAACTGTTTACATAAATTTAAAATGGCCCTATTACGTTATGGTCAAACAGTACAATTGCGGCCACAAGGACATAATAGATGTAGTGAGAATAACAGTAGTGTTCTTCCTTCCTCGATTTAAATAATATAAATAATAATATTATAAATACCGTACGTTATCAACTACTTACAACAACGTGCTCGATAATTGCAAACGGGAAAAACCTCAATGTCGAATTCTGTAAACGATCTAAAATAAAATATAAACGTTGTGTTAACAAAAATAAAATGTTCAAACACTTTCTTTCATGCGCGAGCAGTTTGAAATACGCGGACAGATTTTAATACACGACGGAATACATAGTTACGTCACCAAATTATCTTAATTCATTATCAGATTGTTATTTTTGAACAATGGTAAAGAAAGGTCAGTAGATAAAACACCTACGATAATTGTTAATGTAATATCAATTTAATATTAAAGAATGTACGCTTCTTGTTTACACAGGAACGAAGTATTTTTTTTTATCGCATCCTATTTATGTAGGTCAACATCAATTTACTGCACATGATAACTGTTCCCAACCGGAAGAATCAGAGATACAGCATTTAATTGCGTAAATTGTGAAGATTGTATTACTGTTCCAACTAAAGGTTTCATAAAAAGAGCAAGTATACTAGAAGCAGCAGAGGAAATGTTTTTGTCTATACTTTACGTTGTTATGTTTTAGTTTTGACATGCCTTTAATTTCCTAAATCAAGTTATGTAAATTGATGAATGTATTTAGAGTAGTGCACATTTTATTATGGGCTTATAACGAAATTCCAATTATAATTTTGGATGTAATTCTGTAGTCGTTAATGAGTTAGAATGTTACCGTCGTATAAATCTTTGTCGAAGTATTTTCTGTGGCATGCTGCATGACCATTTCTAAAGGCGTTTGTTTTTCATTATGTAGTCATCTAACAATCCATTTAATGACAATAAATGACGATCATAGATTACATTAACACTATAATGTGATTTTTATTCTGATGCCAACCTTGAAAAATGATGTCGAACTCGCGTCTACATTATGAGAATAGCGATTGTTCTACCCTACTCGGTGGACAGTGATACAAGGACGAATCTCATTCACGTATTTAGGTTGCCATAGTAACGAGTAAACTGAATTAACTAAATACGTATCTTCATACGCGAGAATTTTACTGACGCAATAAACTTTAAGCCGTGCAATACGGAATCACGAGACCGATATTTACACTTCAACTATTACGAAAGATGTGAAAAATCTCCATTACTCATTCTGATTAGTACACTTTTCATTAGATAAACTGGTTTGTATGAGCGTTTTTAAAAGAGGAATTATCGAGGGGTTATTTCAAGGTCTTGCCAATTATTATTAGCAACATCTAAAGCTGCAGCTACACGAAATACGAGCTTAACGGTCCACCTGGCTCCCTCGCAAAATTGTACATTAGTATTCACAAAAATCTGACCTTGGTCAAAGAAATACAATGGGAAACAGTTATATAAGTAATGTGAAGGTAGGCAGAAATAAAATGCAAAAAGGTTAGTTGTACAATACAAAGTGAATTACGTCAGTCATCATAGCAATTATTTAATGATATAATGATACTTTATGGTTGATGATCGAGTTTGTGTTGACCGCATTTTATTGAAAGACCTATTCAATTAATTGTTTGAACAATTTCTGTCTTTGTTTGTTATAAAAATTCATTTTACTTTAGTTCTATGCATAGAAAAAAAGACACTAGTTGATCTAAACAAGTGATGTAAATTCATGAGTCATGGTACATGTTAAGTGTGTACATGACTGAGAGGTTAAAAATATTCTATGTAATTATTATAATAGGTTTGAATTAACACATTTATATTTACATGTCATTTAAAATGTATTTAGGTATAGGTTATTTTTTTATTTCATTGCAAATCTTAGGTTTTAGTAATATAATACTAGATTATTATTATTTTTACTATTGGTACATATTTTCCTACAGTTTTGTCCTATCTTTTTTACTAGAATTTTTTACTATTGGTACACACATTTGCCTCTGGGTTTGTCCCATCTTTTTTACTGTGAATAAATATTAACAGTCAATTTAAGAAGAATGGAATGAATGGAAAACAGGATGTTTGTAATATTAGCTTCTTACTTTTTTATAATAAAGACAAGTTAATTTTATTGTCAAAATCATCAAGATTAATTTCCAATTATTACTATTTATCTAATATGACAAAGCAGCCTATTGGAAGTACATTTTGAGAGAAATACATGTAGATTGTCCACATTCTCTCATTTTCATATTATTATCTGTATTGTATCATTACTGACCTCTACTGAGCTTGGGTTTTGGAGTCAGCTGGCATAGTTCACCACTTTTGCCTAATGTAAGAAAACTGACTTCTTAATATCATTTTGAAACAATTTTGTGTGCAGTTTTTTTTTGTATAAACTAACATTAAACATGTCAGTTCCACTTTAAATGAAACCAAAATCATTGTTTGGCATAGATACAAATCAGCTGATTCAAATGACATACTGATTTAAATACTGTTTGTTTTTAGTACTTTCTTTTGCCTTTCAAATTCGCAAATTAAATAAAAAACATTTGTCAGTAAATAATATAAATCCAAATAACTTGAAAACCCAAAACTATAAAATTATGAATATTTGTTTTTTAATAAAAAATACTTTATTACTTTACTAAATACTTTTCATGTTTACATAATATTATAATATCTAATAGCATGACTGATGATGATAACATGATGATTAGGAAAAATAAGACCTTTTTATCTCATAGTCTCATGCAAATGATTAGTTATTATAACTAAGCCTAGTCAATGAATACGAGCAGTAAACAAGCCCATAAAACTGATTGCATGTACAACTTCACTTAACTAGAGTACAAAACAAAGGTTTGACCAATTAAATAATTGACTGATCCCTCCTATTCTCAGGAGTAGTTAATGTCTATGAAAGTAAATTCTTGGGACTTTTTAATTGGTATATAAATATATCCACTGATTATTACGTGATGATTGCATAGTACATATTTAGTTTTAAAATTATGAGCGAAAACGTGCGTTTACCTACTTCCATATACGCAAACTTGCATTTCCAAAATTCAAATTTATTTTCATATTAACTTATCTAATAATGACTGGATATTTTAAGGCTAATTTTAAATTAATTTTATAATAATCAAGACTACGTGGGAACAACCGCACCAATTGCGAAGCGAAGACAAGAGGTGATCAAATAAATTACATACCGTAAACACATCAAAATCACACACTCGATATAATACGGCTTTATCACTTTTACTCACAAAATATTACAACAATGCAAAGTAACGTTATTTACGATTGATATACGTTTGGAAAAACATCGATAATTTACATTAAAAATTCACTCACGGTCAGGCGAAAACTCGAAACAACTTCTTTGGTAACCTTCGGTTTGTTTTTGACAAATGACATATGACAGCCAGTGACAGTACCATATAATCATTTCCGGAATTATTTTCACAATTTTCAGCTATGTAATTTAAAACCTTTAGTTTAAAAAATATGCTAAACGATAAAATGAGATAAATTAAAATCGAAAAGTCTTGTCAATACTATTTTAGGTGTGCGGGCATGCTTACTGCTGAGCGTCATGAAACTTAAGAAATAATACACTACTGTGAAGTACTGTGTTATAATAGAGGTCTCTTATTTTCAAGGAAATGACAATTGCTTGATCTGTTTATTCGTAACGCCATGCGGAGAGTTTCATAATTAAATTGACATTTTGACATAATTAGAGTTGTGAATAATTTAAGACGATAACATGTTTTGATGACTTTTTTAATGTTAATTTTCTTTTCAGTTTTCTTACTTTGATTTATCAGAAGTCAATTTGTATTTATTTTAATGGTATCGCAATCATTCTTTCTATGGACAAGAAACTCATCTATGAGGTTCTTACACTGATCTCTAAAAAAACAGTAGTTTTCTTTTGGGAACACAATTTTATTCACCTCCTCAGATATAATTGTTAACTTAGTGACTAGTGATTGATGTCAACATCGAGTGATGAAACGCCAATAGTATCGTATGATCCGATGTTGTTGGCGTTTTAGCCAAAATTGCCTTAATCTTATTAATTTCAAGATTTTTAAAACCACATTTAGTTAGTGTTTTAAATTTTTTAATTAGGTAGTTTCTGACAGTACTTATCCTTCTAAATCTTCCAAACTTTATTACTGTTAGCCAAGCCTATTCGGCTATTCTGTGCCTACGACAGACTACGATTTGTCGACATAACGGATCGACACTATCCTATCTCGAAAATTAATTTCAAATTATTTCGAATTGCTATCTGCGCTAAAATGGTGAAAATCAAATGGTCACATTTTAAAGTTTTTAAAATTAGCGTGTAATTATTTTATAATATTACTAGCTGCCCCACGCAACTTCGTCTGCGTCGAAAAAATAATAAAAAAAAATTAGGGGTGGACTACCCCTAACATTTAGGGGGATGAAAAATAGATGTTGGCCGATTCTCATAGATACCGGATAAGTACAAAAAATTTCAACAAAATCGGTCAAGCCGTTTCGGAGGAGTTCAAGTTCGAACACCGTGACACGAGAATTTTATATATTAGATGACATCTTTAATTAAAATACGGCGATAGTTTTGTGTTCAATCACTGTTCACCTATGCGAATGAAGGCGATACGCGAGGGCGGAACGACGCAAGTGTTATATAGCGTAATGCGTCGTGCCGTCCGGCATGACTCCGTGCTGTTTTGGCCTTGGGTTCGGATGCTGAGTGTGAGCGGTTGGAGGTTTTAGTGAGGTTCTAGTCCCTCATATTCACCTTTGAATTCCGTTGATTTCTTCAAACTTAAAAAAAAAAATCTCATGGATTTATCAGCGTACGTAGAAATCCAGCTTATTTTTAACCATGTCCAATACACATGGTAGAGATCGTGTGTCTCTTAAATACTTATAAAGATAAGGGTTCAAGTTGAGAAAAAAAACACGCGTGTAATTTAGCCTTTATTAACATCAACACCAAAATTACAGAAGGTACATAGTATAATACCTAATGTACAGAGATCACAAGTTTCTTCTACAATAAAGTTTAAACAAAAATACCTGTAATCAGATCTTAATTACACATACAATAATTGTGACGTTTTAAATGATTAGTGATCACAATTTCACTAATAGACACCAATTTACGTTTAAGTAAGTATATTTAAATATTCGTAAAAAAATGGAAGTAAGAATTCCACAATTAAATTCTTTAGTTAGGATTAAATATTAAAGTAAATTTCAGTCTTAAGTAAATGAAAAAATGTCTTCGTTTACTAATTAAAGTTACAATTAATTAAAAAGCAATTGAGAATTGGCAGGTATAGTGTTTCCTAGGCTTAGAGTTTCTCTAAGCTAAGTGTCCAGTACACTGTACCCGTCGCCTAATGGCGATTCATTTTACTGAATTCAATAAAAAATTTAAGAACTATAAAGTTCCGTCGTTATTAAAAACGACAAATTACAAAATATACGTATGATTATTAATTCATACATATGTATCACAAATACACAATTTCATTTTCAGTCACAATTTCAAATATACTACTACAAATAAATGATACTTGTTGCCTAAAAATCGTAAAATGATTTTTAACTACTACCAAGTATTATTAAAATTTAGAATACACATGGTACGAAGTGAAATGTAAATTGGCAGTCAGTCATTTACATCACAATGTTTTATTAATAATATCAAAAAAAAAGAAGGAAACAAAAACCACATTCCATAGGGTTAAAGATACACTTTAACTTAATTGATTTATACTTTCAATGCTATCAATCAATGATTTCATAATAGTTTTCTAAGATTACGTAATAATGTAGAATAGGTAATGAGTTTCAACACTACTTTCTTAATTATGGCCTTGTTTTCCAAGCCTTTTCAGAAGATCTGATCTAAATATTAATAAATCCTCCTAATGAGTAATATTTTAAGAGATATTGTATTGTTGATTCATATACATGAAGAATCTTTGAGTAAGGTAATATTATATTGATTATGTCAAATGTTCTTTGGCAATAGGAGTGGTTCTAAGCACCGACTTCCAATCAAACAACCTTATGATATGAATTAACCTTAATTTAAATGTAGTCAATATGACATCTTAACCTAAACAAAAACATGCCATGTCGACAAATTTGCTGGAATTGCTTACATCAAGAGATGCTTAAACTTCATCTTGGTTGAATGCGCAATCCATGCTGACTTTAAGGGTAACAACATGTGTGTTGACCAAGTCCTGTTGCTCTAATTCCCGTTCCCGTTGTTCCCTTGCGCGTTGTCTGAAAAAAAAAGAGGTTCAGTAAATACTAGGGATAATCGTCAATTGTTTTAAAACATTTGGGAAGGTTACCCTATTAGATTGTGGTACATAGATATATTATTATCCGCAGTTGTAAAATTATGGTAAACTCAAAAATAATTCAAATAATAATATTTAACTTACGCTTCCCTGTTTATGCGCCCAATAACAATTCGGTGAGCCATGTAGATTGTCATAAACATTGCCATTCCAATTACAAAGGCCATAACAAGTAGTCCCAGGAACTGAAAATAAAAGATTATGATAATAAAGATATTCTTATTAATACACAGGCTTATCTTGTTTAAAAGAGTTAAAAATTACATTCACAATTCAATTTGAACAAGTAAAAATTTTCAAATGCAAAAAAAATATATTTTACAAGAAGTTTAAATTTAATTTACAGCAACTGAAAATTAAATGCAAAAATATTAATGAATGGTCTTTTGAAATTTATTTACATGATAAAAAATGTATGCTAAACAAGCATGTGAATTACCATAAACATTTCGTGAGACCAAATCGAAAAGGAATATGAAATTCATTCAGCTTATCAAAATAGAGCATATTGATATCATATAAATACTGCAGATGCAATGGCACTATAAAAATGGTTTTTACTTTGGTATATTTTTTTAGTGTTGTTCATTTGTGTGATTGTATAATATGATAAAGGAGTTAACTGAGTACTCTTTGATCAAATATTACTAGATACACATTAGACTGAAGAAATGTGACTGAATTTTGATTTGTTCTTTGTAACGAAAAATCAGATTTTCTTTTCAGTGTCGTATTATTATTTGTAAGGAATGTGTTCCTTATTTTATATCATAACACTTGTAAACGTATGTATTGTTATATTTCAAAGTTTTAAAATGTATGTGTGTCACTTTTGGAGACACAATTTTATAATGCTTTTTTCTCAACAATGTATCTTGTTTTATTTAATTGAAGGTCTACTATGATTTACACTAATGTTAGTATTCTATGATTCTAAGACAACATTTAAAATCAAATACTTGTGATTGCCTGCATTCGTAGTCCCAGTTGACAGAGATCAGGTTGTTGTAGATTTTCTTAAAGCGATCTAGGGAGCATTGGGCACCGCAGCAGGGAATGTTCAGTACATTTGGTTCGACAATCTCAGTCGTGTTCCTGTATGAGATTCGGACGGAGTGGTCCTGGGTGTAGTCATCTGAAAAATCAATTTTCAGTTTTAAATACTTAATTAAGATTTGCAGTTTTGTAATAGGTATCATTGTTAATATTACTAATTAAAAAAGTAAGAACTATTGTATGATTTATCTTGAAATAATAGCTATAATTTTAGTTTAATTTTACTGGTAAAGTAGTATTGTTAGACTCCAATTTTATCAACATTAGTGAGGGCACTGACTGATAAATCTATGAGATTATTAATTTATTGATATTTGTAAAGTAATATTATCACATTTAATATTTTCACGAACTATTTCGTTATTTCAAAGAAAATTGTACTTATTTACGAAAATATACCAAAAACATGTAAAATTATTCTCTACTATATTGCATGTATTTTTACTTATAAACCTTTCCATTGAATCAATCGTATCTATTAAATAAAGTCGCATCAAATTCCATTCCATAGTTTTAAAGATGCAATCATGCATTATAATATTATGAACTCACACACAGCTTGAAGCAACTTTGTTTTATAATATGTAGTGATGAGTAGACAATTTTAGCTGTAAACAAAATAGTTTTCAAATGAATCAGACCACACCTATAACATACTCACCGTAGATCAATTCCATTAAGATAGTAGAAGTAAAAACCGGGCATTTTCCGTCATACATGTCCAAGGAGTTGAGAACACTTGCAACAGTCAGATCATGACCACTGAAGATAGAGAGTTTCTTTGGCTTTCTACCTTTGGCTGTCTTTTTATAATCAACAACCTCCTGCATGGACTTCACGATGGTTCTTATCAGAGGTCCAACCTTAAGCCTGGCCAATGTTGGCGTTGCGGTATCGATCTTGAAGCTGTGAAAGTAAATGATGAACATTTATAAATGGCCATTACATAATTTAAAATACTATAGCGTTGAATGTCTGCCATGACGATTGTAACTTGATACACAATTTCCGTTCACACAAGTCCAACATTCACCATCATTATCTAGAAATTAAATAAAACGAATTAACTAAAGCCTTATTAAAATTCTCTATTAAATACCTGTATCCTGCAGGCTCCCTCAACTGGTCCGGGTAAACAGAGTGGGTCCATTCGGGCAGTGGAAAATTATTCTCTTCTTCAATTGATAGGATGGTGTAGATGTCCAAAATGTCGACATAGTTCTTAATCTTCTTTCCGGTGCTGTTTGTTACATACCTAAAACAATAAACTTACTTGTACAATGCGATTAAAATAAGAATAGGACCGGCCTAGCGCCATGTTGTGACGTCACTCCAGAAACTTGGTATAGTGTGCAAAAACAGCAATATTAAAAAATATTGGCTTGTTTTATATTGTAATAGCACGTACTTTTTATTTAAACGGTTTTTTATTTTTTTATTATTATTATTATTTATTTAGCTTACCCCGTTTGTTTTATTCTTGCGTCAAATTTAATAATTTAAATTTTACCCTCTTTCTGTTAACCGATTAATCTGAAATTTTATATACACTTTGGATTTTGGTGACAATACAATTATGTTTATTCATTATCATTATAAATTCAAGATGACCGCCGCTACCAAATGGCTGATAACATTTTTTTATTAAAGTAAAAACTAGAAAATAAAAATAGGTAAAAAAACAAGTGTCAGACGTTCGATTGCGCTTTCTAATTGCTCAACATTTTTCACTGCCACTCTACGTTTTACCAAATGCCAGATGTATTCTATCGGGATTTAAATCGCAATTATATATTTTTAAAATATATTAAAATTAATATATTTTTTTTAAGTTGGTTCTGCTGACCGTACTTTATATGAGTGAAGTTAGCCGAGACTGGCCGAGAGCCCGTCCTATTCTTATTTTAATCGCATTGTAACTAGAGACAATGTATTTTGCTCAAAACTATTAAGTTTTTATCTACTACGATTTTTAAATCATTAAATAAAGTTTTACTAAAATTAAATGACACAATTTTAAAATTTGACTAAGTTTTCTTTTGTTTAACTGTACTGTGAACATACGTCTTTGTATAAATTAACGTGAAAAATAATGTTAATATTTTATTAATGACATACACAATTTAAGCAATTGTTTTATCTTAATTTGTTTCGATCCTATTGCGGTAGCAGTGTCTTATCCTATCATAAAACTTGATAACTAAAAATAATATTTATTCGATACGAGTTTATGTCACTGTTCAAAAATTATCAATTTTTGTAGGAGGTCAGTGATCTTTAAGTTTAAATTGTACACAATAATTGTTAGAGAGTTATATGATGAATATTTAAATTCAACTTAAAAATGATTTCTTTTGTGGAGGTTTTCTAAAGCTTGAAAAATGTTCAATTAAAACCATTTTATAATTAAAAATACTAAATAAAAATAATGTTTTTTAAAAACTTTTTTTTGATTGGTGTTACATCTGCTAAAATTCTATTTTTTTTTTGTATTCACATTCAAGATTTCAAAATTGCTTGATTTACAGTAAGGTCCCGATGATGACGATTTTGATAGAATGCAACCCTGCGACGACTATTGCAATTTAAGAATCAAACAAATTAAATCACCTAGACATAATAGTCGCTTTGAAAAGTTGATGTTACTTTGATTATCTCCCTTATTTTAGAAATCGGCTCAAAAAGAATAATGTATACGCAGAATATAATTATGAGTTCTAGCAATGATGAGAGGACAACTTTTAATATTGTGCATTAAAATGATGACACAAAACATTATAAAGAAACAATTGTTTGTAATCATAAACAAGTTCATTGAATAAATGTAGCTAATGTAACATTTTATCACTTGTACAAACTGTTTCATTGTTCGAAAACATTATTATCAGAACCGAAATAAGGGTCTCTTTGATATTAGTCATTGTACAATTACGTAGTGTACGAAAAAGAAAGGAATTCGGAAAGAACTAGTCATTAATATAACTTAAAATGCTTTTCTGTTTTGAGATATTCCGATATGTGATACACATATTGTTATAGCCGACTTTTCTTTGTTTTGTTGTACAATAAAACTATTGTAAGTATTGTGCTAAAAAATTTTAACCAAAAAGAGTGACATCTTATGATCGCGATCACTTCTTTCGCCAGAGTTACATATTGCGTAAAAGTTATAAATCACGCAAATAGTAAGGTAAAAAGATATGTATGTTCAAAGATAATTAAATTGTTAGTTTTAAAACTACGCAGAGCCACAAGTAGCGTTATTGATTCTGTTTATTAAAGAAATCAATCTCAAAGAAAACGTCGAGCCTTTATCTTACTTTGATTCAAGCCTTTAACATCAGACAAGATTTTATTCGTAATTTATTTCCTTTCTTTGTATTTAATACTTTACAACAGAATTTCGATTTTTCAATGTAATGGATGCTGCGAAGTACCTATTTGTTAGCTACCCGCATGCGCCGCGTTCGCGCAGAAATCGATGGCGGTTTGAACTGCTCCAAATACGGCAGCCATTTTGTTTTCAGCTTGTTATACATCTACTAAGTAAATCTCATACGGTCCAATAAATTTACGTATTTTATTAGGTTCAGTGTTTTTAATTTCGTTTAGTTTTCTTATTAGTAGACGTAATAAGTTATGTTTTGTTTCTGAATCCAGTTTTAAGTTTTCTTTTTATAATTATGATTGTTTAATACAATGTTTTAATTCAAGTAGAAAAATATTTTATCTTTGATATTGCTTTTATGATCCTAGATTAATATCAGGCAATTTTGAGAGAGAACTTTATACTAAATAGTACTTAATATTTAACAAAATTTTAATAAAATCTAGTATTCTGTTAGTGTTTTTTAAATTTAAATTTATTTCATTGAAAATATTTGTAAGATGAAGATCTTTGTATTTTTGGTATTTTGTAATAAAAACGTTTTTAAATTTTTGTTTTATATGCTGTTTTTTTTTTATTAACTGTAGAAAGAAGCAGCTAAAGGGTTAACTAAAAACTGAAGTCCTGGGATTTTAAGACACATTTGTGTTAGTAGTTATTTATTAGTAGTTAAGACAATGCAGTTGTATGTGTTTTTTAGTGTATTCTCTACAAGGTTAGTTTATTTCGGTTATAATATTGCTACAATGTTACATTAATAGTGATTATATGAAGTTTAATGCAAAATGACAATTACACTTTATATTTGTTGCATAAATTTGATACATACTCCATAAGTTTATTGTATTTGCGAAGTCTAGACAGGTATTCAGGTGAACGGAGGAATTTCAGATATTCCTTGTCGTAGGCTGGGCACGGCTTCTTCATGGCTAGGATGTGGTCGTCGTGTTCTGGGACAGTGTGGACGGGAATGGGCTGCCACATCAGCTTCAAGTTCCAAACAGATGTTCCGTTTGGTGGAAACATTCCTGTTCGGAGATATTGCCCATCAATATACAGTTTAATATATTTTCAGTGATTATAATTTTTGTACAATAAAGATACAGGTTTAGCGAGCACACAAAATTAAACAATAGCAGCAATATAAACTATTTAATTTAACTCAATTTTTTTAAGTTACGGAGCAATAGTAGTGCAATTTAATCTAATTTAGCTGTTTTATCGAGACAGACATAAATAATATAGTACAGAAATATATTTACCGGCTAAGTTGGCCTGAGCAGACATGAGAGTACGATCGACATCAGTAGACTTTACATATATCTCAGTCGGATTGTACTGCTCTGACAATAGGTGCTGCAATTGAAATACCACAATGTACATACAGTATATAACAATTTCGAAAAACATTTTTTTATGAGTTTCGATTCTAAACTATCTTATAATTTGAATAAAATGTTAGCTTGTTCTTTTCGCAACATGTGGGTAGAATGAAATAAAGTTATGTAATTTCTTACCGAATATCTCCTCCTAAGCCATTGTCCAAGTGCGTAATGCTGCTGTTTCCCGGTGTTGGTGAGCTGTCCGAACTGCACGGGCCACAGGGACTCGTTCTTCCACGGATCGGTAGGGTAGGAGTGCTCCGGAGTACGGTCCCCGTGCCGATATATAACCGCCGCGTATTCCACTCTCTCTTCGCAAACCAAGACCGTCACAAAAACGGCCAGCAAAAGCAGCTTTATCATTTTAAACATTTTGAATTTTGGCACTAAACGATAGCAGGTCTCGATCGACGCGAGCCGGGACCTGCAATGGCTCTGAAATGTAATAAAGTAGGTATATATGGTAGTGCACGAACCGGGGGTCGATCAATATTCCGTCCTGCGCTAGTCTTTGTTCCCTCGGAACCTGACTTGCGCTGCAGCGTTCACCCACACTACCTATATGTACAAAATAAAAGTACTAAGCACTACGTACGTATGCAGTTCTATCAGCTAGCTATAGTATTTCTGTGTGTTGAAGTCTAGTTTGAATTTCCTGTGCTGACTTGTCAAAGCTGTCAAATTCGCCGGAATTTAGTGATGTAACAATACGATTGAATATCGATAACAACCACTCGCATTTAAAACAAAAGTCTTGCCAAATGAGATCATTGGGTTTTGTTTCGATAAGTTTAAGCTTTGGAACACAAAAAAAAATATTTTAGAGTTAGGTTAGATTAGTTTCGAAACAGATATTAAAACACTATAAATTTCTGAATTATTAGCGCCATACTTTGATAAACAGTAACGTAGTTTAATTATAATTTAATTTAAAGAAAACTTTAAATATAAGTTTTTATGATTCTGAATATGATGTGTCAGTAGAGTGCAAGCCAAGACAAGTAAAATTAGCCCTAAAACGACAGGTCTATCTTTGTTAGTACAGGAGTTCCAATGACCACCTTCCAAATCCACCATCAGATCAGCTTCATTTAGTCTTATTATTTCTATATATTTGACATCGAAAAAAAAATCGATTTTTTAAAACGAATCGATTCAGGATAAAATTGTCAATCATTTATGGGTATCGCCCATCCCTAAAGTGTGTTTATGTTTTTAATATTTCTCGGCCTTTGGTTTATATGTTTTAAAGCTAGTTTTAATTTTTTTAGTTAATTTGTAAATTAGGTGGATAAAAAGTATTATTTTGAAATTATTAATTTGTGTTTTAACGGAAAAATGTGCCTTATAAATGTCAATACGTTATTTTTTAAATTAACTTTAGGGATGTCGATTTTAATATTGATTGGAGTTAGCAGATTGAGAAAACATCATGGACCGGTGTAACATTGCTATCCCTAAGTAAGTACGTCCCCATACATATCTCGGATTCTTGCCGTGTCCTTAAATGGCTAGTGTGGGCATATATAGTATAGTATTACTTGCGACGCTTGTGGCCAGTTACATCCGTAGTTCGCTCTCATGGGCAGCAATATTATGTAATTTGTACCTATCTAATTTATTACTGCTTGTCTCCATATTAATGGTTTTTTTTTCAGTTGGAGGAAATCACCGGGGCATGTGGGAGTTGAACCGCACTAAAACCACCAACCGCTCACACTCAGCGTCCGAACCCCGGCTGAGGCCAGAACCCAGCACGGGGTTTGGAGGGACGGCGCGACGCGTTACGCGCTCGGCACTCTTTCCCGTCGCGCCGCCCCCGGACGCCGAACCGGTAGCCGTCGGCGAACACGGTCACCGGCTCTCTCGGTCGGCGGGCTTTCCGAAGCCCGCAAAGATGGGACCGCGTGTCACCCTCCCTCGGAATACCCCGCTGGGTCAGAACCAGCATATTAATGGGTTACCTAAACTTTGTAAGGCGTGTAAATTTTGACGGACCTAAACACGCGTTGCACGTTTGGTGATCAATTTGCATGGAGGTCTTATTTACAAGTATTCATATTAATGATCTTTGTAAAGTAGGATTTAGGAGACATATATTTTTTATTATATCTTTAACCTACCTAATATTGGGATAATGAAGATTACTATTCAATTCTACCTTCTTAAGATTAGGATAATAAAGACGAATATTCAACGTGATGAAATGACTTTCCTTTATTTAATAGATAAATCTAAAAGTTTCAACACAATATGTGCGAATATGTTAAAATTGCCACACATACAATGAGTTATTTGCGTCATTCAACGATTTACAAAGCAAAGCTTGCATTAAATCTTGCAAATGCAAATATAAATAAGTGTGTAAAAATGTTGAGATTGCTAAAAGTTCGATACCGTGTTTTTACAACCGGACAATGAATTTTTGGCATTACATTATATATTTACTAAAATATAATACTGTTAAGTAGATAGGTACTAGAGGTGAGGTATACTTGAAGTTTTGATAAGGGATTTCTAAGTTACTGAATAAAAATTTAATTAACTTAAATTATTTCATCAAATTAAGTGTCTACGTCAAAAATTCTCAGTTGAAATAATGAGTTATGTAGGTACAGTCTACCTATTATGCAAGTAAATTAATTCAATATTTAGATGTTAGAATATAGTACCTACTTCATTATTTATATCTAATAATAATAAAAAATAATTTTCGTTCATAAAATACATTCATTGCGGTCTTGTCCACTTGACGCTATTTTGAATTTTAACTGTTTGTAAGAATATGTTTTTTTAAGTCTCGTTGTGAAATTCTTAATAACCAGAAAGCAAGTTTACATGATACCTACGTATCGTCGAAATTAAAATGAATAAAACCAGCTGAGACAGCCGGGGCCATGCTCCGTGTAAAGTTCCGTATATTTTATTAATGATTGAGAAATCATCAATAAAATCATCATACATTTTTACCCATTTGAAGTGAGAAACTTTTTATGAGAATCCAGTATGTTCGTATTAGAGTATAAGTTAAACGACAATAAGTTCAAAAGTAACGTAGCGATCTTAACCGCTGTAATTTTCATTGGAACTTCACTACATACAAACACCACACATTTATTTTTAGATTTTTGAGTTCCCAGTACATATTATTAGTGGAGATGTTGGACACCCTATTTGGGCAAAACTTTGTTGATTTGTTTCAGCCACGAAACCCTAAAAATAAAAACCCATTTTTCAATATTTGCAAAAACAGCAACAAATAGTGATAGTTTTGAAACTTTCTCTGGCACTGCAATATTTTACTAAAAAGAAAACAAATGTCAACGACTTTAAAATGTTAACATAAAAAACTTTCTAAGAAATTTGTAATAAAAATAATTATGTATGATTACATCTCCAGTACCCATGGATATGTTCTGAAGAGGTTACGTACTCGGCCATCTGCCTGCACCGGTACTATGTGGGTCACACACTTACTTCAGACGAAATGCAAACAAAATAATACAAACATTCAAGTTTCGATGTATTACGAAGCGAAAGGTCATATTTCAGATGTGAAAAAAATTTAAATCGCAGATGAGTGAAGTTTATAAGTTAACATTACAACTTACAAAGTTATTTTTTGTTTCCTTTCCTTTCCTTTTCTTGCAACCTGGTTTTACATAAAATAATAATATAGGTTAGTTCCATTTTGTATTTTTACCAAATTTCTTTACCCCTAACAATGTGGGGACGGCGCGACGGGAAAGAGTGCCAAGCGCGTAACGCGTCGCGCCGTCCCTCCAAACCAAGTGCTGGGTTCTGGCCTCAGCCGGGGTTCGGACGCTGAGTGTGAGCGGTGATTTACTCCAAAAGAAAAAAAAAAACCTCTAACAATGTGATAACCTTCTTTGATCAGAATTAGATATGGCTGGAGTGTAGGAATACCTACAAAAATACTGATTATATCGAATATTTTGAATTGTTACTTAATTGTATCAAGCGTATGTATTCTAGTAATTAAAATCAAGCAGATTCAGCAAATCCATCACGTGGGCGGTCCACTACAGCGGAATCATGCGTGGCCCCAGGATTATGTTTCTTCAACAAATACTTAGTCTACTACTGTTTAGTATGAAATTGTCGTAGCAGCCAATTTCGATTAAATATTGACCAAACATTTTTTTTATATCACCTACGTAGGTATATCTTCGTTGTTTTAAATTAAATGGCGATATAATTGATAGCTCTAATACTAAACATTGACGTAACCTTGGTCTCTAGACGAGTGCGTGCTTTAAAAAAAAATCTAGACTTAGTACATGTAATATATGTTATAAATATAAATAAACTCGTACAAGGGCACCATTCCGCATTTTTAAAGCTTGTGAGTAAATGCGGAAGTGCCATGTACAAGTGCCGTGATGAATATCAATCATAGTAGGTATCAATAATCGGGTGAGATAAGGTTGACCAAAACATGATGAGTATACATTGATCAGATACTCAGGAGAGATACAAAGTCACATATACCCAGACAAGCATTGGAATCAAGCAGGGAAAAAGAAAACTGACCATCCTAAGTAAACCTGGCTACGAATAGTACCAACGAAATTAAGACGGATCGGATTCACCTGGTAGGAAGCAAAAGGCATAGCCCACAACAGAAAATGTGGTCCTATTTTAATAAAGTCATAAAACAGAAAGTTGTAGAATTCTTTGAGATTCGGCATCGAGGTGTCTGCACCTTTGCTACTCAGTAAAGTTGGGAGTATAGCATCCGAGACTTCATTCTGAATTTGCTTCTAAATTTAATGCCAGCTAGTCTAGTGAGCATTTCTGAATTTTTCTTTCATATAGAGATAATTATTACTATCTAAATCTTAACCAAGTTACAACAACACACGTTCATTAAGTTACTGTTTTTCAGAATTGAAATGGAACCCACATGCAATAGCAATGTAAAACTTAGACTTAATTTTAACTTCTCCAACTCAATTAAAATAAGTGATGAAGTGTTACGCCAAATAAATTAAACTGAATAAAAAGTGTGACATATTATTTAACATCCTAAATGATCAAGTCGTTGGCGACACTCATTTATTTGCATTGATGTTTTATACATTAGTGTATAATGCGACCTCGTCTGTCCACAAGTTACCTAATAAAATTCCGGATTCATCCTCACCTCTGACCTCTATGAAAGTGTCTACGTCTATTATAACATTGTGCTTGTTTCGTGGCATATTTCGTTCTAAAATTGTATGTCTCATCACTTCTTCAGAAACATTACTTAACATTTTTCTGATATAATTGGAGGCAGACGAGCTTACGGCCTACTTTTCAAGACAACTTGTTGTACCTTTAATGTTTTATTGAACAGAATATATTTTATAGTATTATCCACTATTCAAAGTTTCAAGACGACAAAGCCTGTGCTTTGTTCTGATGATTATTTCTTTTAGTATATAGAGATTGGATAACTACAATAGGTAACAAGTCAAACATAAGTATGCTAGGATATTAGTGAAACACGTTGCATGATCGAAAGCCCATTTAGGCCTTTGACGAAGGCATAAATCAAAAATTTGCAAAACGATAAATGAGATTCACTCCTGATCATTTATATGAGATACAATTAATTATAGATGCTGATCTACGGGATACCTCTTGGAGCTATTCCAATTAGTTTTATAACAGCATATTATACCTATATTTTTATCATCAATCTGTTAACTTAAATAGATGATGTTAAACTAAGATCTACCATCGACGAAGTTTTGTGCATAACAATGTAATGCGACTTTAGATGCAGCGTGTATGCCAAATGTAAAACAGGCTGTTTTAAATGAAAAGGTCTCGGTTTGTGCGAGCTTTAGCAGCATCGTGGTTCACGCGTTCTTCGCTAAAGGACCGCGCACATTCCAAGCAGACCGGGCCGCAACAGCTCACACAAATTTTGCATCTGTCAGTACAGTCGAGTCTATGTTGTTACAAAGTAGAAAGGTGCTTCAAGCGAATAATCCGTCGCAGCCTCCTCTAAATGTGCACACGGCTTAAGAGCAATGTCGACAACGGAGGTGGCGGTTGTCAGCACCAATACCGACTGTAGAAACGTAGGTACTGAGGGTGTCTGTATGAGAACGGCAGAACAACTGTGGCCTCCGTTCGCAGTGGACCTGCACATACCCGCAGCGTGGAGAAAGGACAATTCGACTAGTGCTTGCAACATAGGCTCAGCTGCAGACATGAAGATCTTTTCCATGTAAGTAACATTCATTTATTTTCGAGTCTAGTTGTCGTGTCAAAGGACATGTTAAAGTATGCTATGCGTTTGCTTTGCGTAATTTTGGTTCCTCATTAAATTACCTTTTGAAATACCATTTTACGAAATGTCTTACCCAAAACATAATAATTTAAATATTTTTGAAAATAATAGAACTGTATGATAATTGAGGATCATAGACTAAACTTAAATAATTCCAAGTTGTAACAAATAACAATAGTAATAATCAACAGTCAAAGTTATGCGGCTGATTTAATTTATTGTACAACCGCATTGAGCCTAAATATGAAATTATACTGTGAGAATATTTTCCTGAATCAAAACTAAATAATTTAAAGAACTATTTTTTTTCTTGCTTTAAGGCACTTGCCGGTAAAAAAGGAATCTTATTTGCAGTTTTTTAATCAAATCGTGACGTGGGTTCACCTTTTCCGCATAATAATAAAATGTTAGTAAAAACCTCTTTGTTCTAAATTTGCGTCTTAATTTATTAACTAGCACTTATAATATAGTTATTTTAATAGTTAATTGTTACCATTGTTCATAAATATTTACAATTTTAATCCAAAACTCTTAGACGAAGTTGCAGTCGTCTTCATCTTGCAATATAATATTATAATTATTTATATTTCATAACAATTGACTTAGAGACCTCAATACAGAGATCTCGAGTTGACCCGCTGTAACAGACCAATTAATTTTCTAATTATTCGTACGAATAGAACCGGTCTTTTGAATGAGTCTTATGTTGAAAGTTAGATCTGCAACCTGCGATTAGGCAATGTAATGTTATGTACGATAATATACGCCGATACACGTACGATGCCGTGGATCTGTGTCGAGACCCCAGGGGCGATTATTTATCAAAAGAAAACTGACATTGAATGTAACAGCATCATAAAATGTTCATACAACAAAATACAATCAAAACAGGCTTAAAATTAAATGTAGAAATAACATTTAAACAGTTAAATATTTTATTGCTTACTTAAGTAAGATAAAATCATTTCAGAATCAGACATTAACTTAATGATTGTGGATAAAAGCAGAAACGTGGTCAAGATCATTTTTGAATAATTTTAATGTTAATGTGACTATATAATGAATATTAAGACATTAAAATCGATTTACCCACAAAAATATACCAAACATACATCTATGTGAATGGGTCTATGAAATATTATAACTATTTGAATATAAAATGTCACTATGGTCTTATACTTACTCAAGTAATGTAGAGAAAAATAAAGAGATCGAACTTGATTCTAAAGAACAAATAATAATTTGGAAGCATTTTTCTTTACTCGTAATTGAAGTATACAGGGTGTCCCAAAACTATGCGACATGAACGGGAAGTACCTTCCCCTTGTGTACCTTGTTCCTTTAATTTAAGACACTGTGTTTGTTAGCAAAGATTATTCGTAATTCACTGTTCTTTCGATTAGCATCATAAAAATACAGGGTGTTGATTTTTGACGATTTTGTTAGTTTGATTTTCAGACAAACCAAGCAATTTACAAAAAATCTGTGAATGCAGTTTTATTAAACATCAAAACTAAAATGATGTTTCCTTTCAGTAAAACATCGTATCTCCAATATTTGAGGTACTTCCCATTCATGTCGCATAGTTTTGGGACACCCTGTATATTATTATGTACTGTAATACCTTAATTAAACACTATCATATTATAATATAAAATTTTTTATAAAATCAAAATTGAAAGTGAAATATAAAGTTAAATGATGTTTTAAGTCATGTGTAAATAAAAATATGTAACTAGTTCAGTGTGACTACGAAATCATATCGTAATCGTAAATCAGGCGGCTCGAAAACTACAATGTTTTCATATTTCCTGTAATCCTTAGAATATCTCTAAGAATTATAATTAATTAATTAATAAAAAAAATAACAGGAAGTCAGAGAATAAACTTGTCAGGTCAGGTCATAATCCTAAGGTCCTATATCTAGGGTGAGTTACCTTAGTTCGTTTCAAGGTACAAGAAAAGTAAATATGTAATATTCGAGATAAGTAATACTATTAGTACGCGATATAAATCTTATAATATTTATTCTCTTAGAATACTCAAATGAACAGAATAATTTAAACTTCATTTTACAGTTTATTTGTTGTCCTGTAGTGGTTCAACATACCTAATACATTTGGTACGATTTGTGAATACTAAAATGGAGAGAACATTAGCTTCACTTTGTTGTATGTTCTTAATACGACATAGCATTCTTAAGAATGTTCTTAAAAGCATACTTTAAGTACCTACCTATATTTGGTTAGGTACCTGTATTTGCGGTTTAGCGTGCGTGGTTTGACTATGATCAGGCCTGAACCGTTGTTCATTTCGCAATACCCCAGCTGATTATTCTTGATAATAAATGCAGCCACCTCTACTTGTCGACCTCAATTTGATACCGATTCGTATTAAAAATTCAGTTTTAAACCATTTACTTAAACAACTTTTAAGACAGGAATGTCGTTGACAAGTAATGAAATTCATATTTAATGCACCTCCGTATCGCCCTTGGCATTAAGTCCACCTATGTAAAGTTAAATGTTAAGTAATAATTTATTGGGTTGTATCCTTAAGTAAAGTCAGTACTCACGATTTATACGAGTAGGTATATGTTTTCGTGAATGCGGGTCATGTGATGCGCCGAGTGCATACGATAAGCCGCCAGAGGAGTGCCTCAAAATAGCACTTACTCAACATACTTACATGAAAACATTTAGTAATAAAACAATCTTGCTCAACTACACCAATGACATTTATGTGCAGGGATCCGCATGCCAAGTTTTAAAATTCTTTCTCATCATTCGATAGATGAACAAGATATTATGCAATATCAAGTGCGATCGTTCAACAGTTTCCGATCATCTTGTGATTGTGTGATCGTAATTATTTGTGGGAACGCGACTTATGGGAAAATATGAATAAAAAGATTGTGACTAGTTGCACTCTGTTCTAGATTTCATGATATTATGAAATCTTTTCTTTGAAACGAATAGTTTTGCTTCTTGTATTTTATCAAAATCAGATAGTTAGAACAAAGAGTATTTGAGTTTGCTAAGGTGCGTTGTTTCATCACGACTTGCGGAATGATGCACGTGGTTTAGTTCAGTGAAGTGGCTGCCACAACACACTATAAGGTCAAACTAGTTTTTTTTTCACTTCTGGTTTCTTTTCGTTTGACCTTGGTGCTGTTGAGGCATACTGTGATTATGCATTCGGAGCAACCACATGTCTTTCTTACAAACAGGTACATTAAAAGCTGCACTTCCTTTATCTGCAATATTTAAGTTCTCCTATCACACAAGTGTTTTCTATCAAATAATTTAACAGTCGCTGTTGTCTCAGTAGGCAGACGCAACATCCCATTCGTGATCGCGCGTAACGACAGACAGTGAAGTGCGCGCGATCAGATCTCAAGAATTACATAAACTAGAGAAAGTTAAGGGAAGATAATGATTAGTCGGAAGCGGATACGGAATCATGCGAGGGTCCACCTGACCTGGCCCCGGTCGAACTTGTTGAGTAGCTGTCGTTCTGTCGTTACCGGACAAGTCGAGCATACTCGTACAAGTCGACCTCTATCGGAGCGGGTGAGGCGGTGAAGCGGCGTGCGCTATGCCTTGTCAACTCGAGTCTCGACACTCTCGACCCGGAGGCGGCTCTCGGTATGTCGGTACAGACTACGTACCCACGACATTCACCCAACCTCGACGTGCCATATTTAAATATCTGACATTTAACGCCATTGAACTATTCTAGATAGTTATTCATTAACTCATGGAGCAACATAGATAACCCCCAGCAGGAGGTTCTAGAGATCTCAACGTGAACGCCTTATTATTTCACTTTTAGTAATTTATCCTGCGATCTGTTCCTTGAACTTATACTGACACTGTGACCTTTTAATATACATACATTTAGAATGATAGAATGTGGTGTTACGTGATTGGCACGTTGCCTACATACATACGTAACTAGTTAGAACAGGTAGTCGAATCGAACTCGCGGAGAAGTGTTGTGCAAAAATTTAAATTATCAAGGAACTGTTTTTTCGAGTTTTCGATCTAAATGCTATATTTGTGCAGTAGAAACGCAGTATTTACAAACCGAGTTGGCAAATGACTTATTGCAGCATGCGAGGTCAGCACCACGTATCGCGTTTACTGTTGTTACAATCTGATTGACTGTTTGTTTTGAAACATTTTCAATTTTCTAGTATACCTAATTACAGCTTTAGTTGGTAATAGATTTGAAGTAGACATTTTAATTAATTACAAGATTCCTTACGAGCCATTTCGAGCTTCATTGCATGACTTTATTGCATCCAATCTTTAACTCGCATTCCTGTCGCAATTTTTAGTGTATACTAGCTGACCCACGCAACTTCATCTGCGTCACTTTCAATTAAATTTCAATTATTAAAATAACATTAATTTACCCGTTTCTTCTTTACGTTTCATAGCTAAAGTGCAGTAAAATTGTGTCTTAGCGTTATTTGTTACGCAGACGACACGTAGGTTGTGGCCCAGAGGGATGACTACAGAGAGTCTGCCCGTCTAGCCACAGCGGGTGTGGCCCTCGTTGCTGGCATAATTAGGAGGTTGGCTCTCGATGTGGCGCTAAATAAACTCCAGGCCCTATGGTTCCACGGGTCTGGGGCGTCGCCACCGGTCCATGCCTACATTATGGTTGGAGTTATTCGGATTGGGGTCGGGGTGCTTAAGTATCTCGACCGGCTCGACTTCTGCGAGTCCACCATCTCAGAAGAGAGCGGCAGGGCGTGTGAAACTGAGTTCTTTTCTCCACGCAGGAATCCGCCGTCATAGATCAGGGCGCTGGAACTGAAATTTCGCTCGGAATTTGTCTCTCTAAGAGATTCGGGTTCTCAACGGTACCCAGCGTGCGGGGTTCCAAGAAGGTGTCGTGTCTCGCTTAGCTCGCACCCTGCGTTAAGGCAACCGTGGATTGGAAGACCGCTCTCTCCGATCCACGCTGGTACGATTTTTTAATATAAAAGGGCTCTATGTGTGAGTAGGAAAAAAATTAGCTAGTTCCTACATCCCACTTAAGTTTAATAAATACATTGATTTATTTGTCTTGCTAATCTCTGAAACGAATTAATTAAACAATTTTAAGCAGAAAATGCCTAACGCCATCTAGTACAATCGAAAAACACTACGTCGCCCACAATGCAATGACATAATCAAATTTAAATTATTTATATCGAAAAAGTGCTTCTACACGTAATTCGATATAATTCTCATAGATGGCGTTGCTTTAAAGTCGTCTTAAAAATTGAAAATATCATTTTTCCGGCACGTATTCGAACTAATTTTGCTTTACAAACCATCCTTGAACTACATCGAACATTTTAAAAAAAGAATTGGCCAAATCGGTCCAGGCGTTTTTGAGTTATGCGCTTAGCAACACATTTTGTGACTGATTTTTATATAAAAGACTACATTTTGAAAATTATGTACTGTATCATCTAATACTGTCTTCTTTGGAGGAATAAAAACATCTATTAGGTATACCGCGTTTTAGGGACTTCACATGATAAAAACCTTTCAAGAGTTATTAGACCTCTTGAAATACACGTTTCCTCATTAAGTTTTCTATCACCGTTTTTAGTTAGTGGTGTTGTGATAATTACATTTAAAAATTGATATTTGAAGAAGTCTAAAATAACGATAGATGTAAGTTGTACAAATTGTAAGCACAAGTTACAAGTTGCTGTCCTACTACTTTAAACACAAATATTCAAACGACAGGCATCTATAACTTATCCCTGACATTTTAAATAATTATTATCGAACAGGTATATAGAATTATTCATCTCGATTAAAGTTCATAGTTTATCAATTTTAAATTTAAAATCGTTTTCATTTTGCTTACCTATTTTTATTTTAGAGTAACAAAAACTATAAATATTATTAATTAACATATCGTACAATACTGAGAATGTCCTCGATGATATTTAAAGGTCATATTTAATGTATTCGATATCTTAGATTGTATATAATAATGTATCATCTGGTGCTGGTTTTTGTTAGTAATTAATTAAGAGACATACATTATGTATGACGTCAAATAAACTCGCTTTTCCAGCAAAGCTGTTATAGCTTCTGATTCACTTCCTTGTTTTCATTACTATCAAGTTGTACAATAAGACTGTATTTTTTTTACTTTACAATAGGTATACCTAAACTTATCAAATTATTATAGACACTGAAATAATGCATTTTTAAGTGTCTAAAACTCAGTCCAAGATGATTGTGACTTGTTGATCATGGTAATTCAACCTTTCGTAAACTTTTATAAACTCACAATCACAAATATGATACTTCGTACCTAGCTTACATTAAAGTACCAAGTAGACTTCGCGTATATATAGCAAGATAATGTAATGAAACGCTTCGTTACCCATAATAAATGTTTACTATAAATTTCCAGATTCGTTTTGATAGCGTGCGTGGCGTGGCAGGTGTCGGCACAAGAAGAAGGCGAGGCTCGACCAGCACAGCGAGGTCTCCTCAAACGAGGACTTCTTCCCAAAGGGAAACAGACGACCACCACAACAACAGCAGCTCCACAGGTAACTTTAATAGTAGAAAATAACTGTATAAATTAACTCAACTTTTAGAACTAGCCCAACTAAGTGCTTATTAGATCTTGATCAAAGTTTAAACATTAAGTCAATTCGTCAAAAAGTTTAGTTGAACTATCCCATGATTTTAAGGATTTTTCTTTTGAAGATAGTTAGATTAAAATACTAACGATAGCCTTTTTAAGGGTACCAACAGACAGCTCTTTAATTAAATTGTCGAATTGTGATGTATATATTTGAATAGTTATTCTTAAGGTCGCACTCAGAATCAATTTGCAAATTACTTTTCGGCAGCATCTGAATGACAAGAGTGTTCATTAATTGGACACAAGGAAATAGTCGGAGTTCACTGTCATTTTGTATAGATGAATAAAATATTAAATTGGGATAAAACGTTCAATATTAGTTTCTTAATAGTTGTCTTAGTAATTAGTATTTAATAATAGCCGGTTATTAAATCAAAAAACGACACAAAGGTTAACTCATTTGATTAAGCTCACCTTTGCAATTTACTGTTTTTTGTTGCGACCACGAGTAAACATTGGATTACTGCGAATATATTAATCAAGCATTTCCCCTTCTACATAACAAATACACGGAAGATGGCTCAGCGCCATTCACTTCTCCGTAAATGTTACATTACGGATGTGACTAGTTTAACATATTAAACAAAAAATCTTCAATATAATTACGTAACAATGAAGATAATCGCCTTCACGATTCAATTCAAGAAAGGTGGAAGTTCAGATATGTAACCTGTCACACTCAATTAAGTCTTCGTCGTCTGCAATCGAATTATAAATTGGAAAGCGTGTTGTTTCTCTGCTTTTGTTGTTGTCGAATAAGAATATATTTGAATAGTAACAACATGTTGGATAACAGTTTTGTGTCGCACACTCGATGTGACATATGTTATCTGCAGAGAACTTTCATAATGTTTGGTGGTTTCGGAATTACGCAAATAGTGGATGCATCTGGTTCAAGGCGAGTAGGCCGCGGGATGTTATAGGTCACCTTCGAACGACCTTGCAAAACCGCCCTTTCGATTATGGAACTTTTTATCTCAGTTCGGGGCCGACGACTACTTTCAACTATTTTAAACTATAAATTGTCAAGTACAAAAACAAATCAGGAAAAAAATTATAATTAAATCACAATATAAGGTCTTATGAAGCATAAATTCCATTAGCTAGAGTCAAATTGTTGATTACTCAATTATAGAAATCAATTTATTATAAACCACGAAATTTGCATTTTGTATGAATCTTTTAAATTTCGAAATATTTTTCACAGAGGTCTTCATTGTTATTGAAAAGTTTTCACAACGCGCAAAAAAGTTATAGTTGGGTGCTAGGTAGTGCGGACACAAAATACTATTGGTAATATTTCAAATGCGTGTGAGAGACTTGTTGTTCAGAATCGCGTATAATTTTAAAAACTAAAGTTATGACAACATTTAGGCATTCCAATAGTTATTATAATCCTTCATCCCCGGACCTATTACCCAAAATTACTATATCAACATCTGCTGGGTTCAGGTTTCCTCAGAAGGGGTATTAGGCATAAACCACCACGAGTACCCAATACAGATTGGGGACTTCATAATATGTCTTCGAATATTTTTAGAAATCTTTTCCAATATGCAGGTTTCCTCACGATGTTTTCTTTCATCATTTTTCAGTCACTGTACAGTTTAAGTATTGCTTGTTTTTTCTCCCAACCTGTTATTTTGTTCTGTACATTTCGTGTGCAAAGGCAACCATAGACTTAGTATTTGCGTACTGTCAAAGTAATAAAGTAATTTAAATGAATAGGCGTAGTTTGCAGAGAATGTCCACAACCTTGATGCGTAAGTATTAATTAAGGTTAAGATTGTGTTTCTTAGATATTTGTGGCGTATTGATTTCGTTAGTGATCATTAACACGCGACACAAATAATCAAATTGCATGAAAAATACGGAATTGTTTTTGTGCACGAATTTTAAATATCGATTAATTGCGATTTAATTTTCAAACGTCTTTATAATGGCAATCTCAAGATTAAGGCAACGATAGGTGTAAACTTTGGGCTTATATCCCTTCTGTATATTTATAATATATAGTAATATTTTAATCTCTTTTTAGGGTACTGTACTGTAAACTAAAAACCATCCTTGATCCTGCCTTCCGAACTTTTTCTCGAAGTCTAATACCTAATACTTGGTTTTGAGCCCGGTTGACGAAGTTATTAAATGAATAAACATTTTAAACAAAAAGTTAAATGTTTTTCTTTCTTACTAGTAGAACGCACAAAAGTGCAACTTTAAAGGAAGATTTTAATGACAGAAGATACATAAACGAGTGAAGATTAACAAAAGTAAAAGATGTAGTTCGGCAATATACCTGGTTTGATCCTACCGTCTTCAACCGGGGGCGGTGCGACGGTAAAGAATGCCGTAGTGCGTATAATGCGTAACGCGTCGTGCCAGCCCGAATAACCTGCTGGGTTCTAGCCTCAGCCGGAGTTCGGACGCTTAGTGTTAGCGGTTGGAGGTTTTAGTGTGGTTCAACTTGTGGGGCGTGTGGGTATCCGGCGATTGCCTCCAACTAAAAAAAACCATCTTCAACTCCTTTGACTCTTCATTCTGTTGTACCTGTAATTAAATGGGATGTCATTTCGTGAACTTGGATAATATAAAAAAAACTAGCAAGGTCCTGTACTTACTAAGGCTGTAAAAACTAGTGATATTTTACGGATCTTTTCAGGTGATTAGGTAGAATTAAAAAACTAATAAATTCCATTCAGACTATTTTTATTTAATTAAATCGCATATTTGGCACCTTTATATTGCAAACATTGAGATAGATAGATCTTTATAATGAGAGAGCAAGTTAACATCACTTTTATGATAATGAAATGACTAAAATATAAGTAATTTTTTTTTATATAATTTTAATGATATCAATATTATATCAAGCTTTAACGTCATTTTATGACAATGAAAAAACTGAAATTGAAATCTACTTTTTCATACAATTACGGGAATATTATAGCAAGCTATATACAGGGTGTTAAAATCCGATGAAACAATACTTTGACAGCAAATAGTATACTTGATGTAGAAGCCATCCACCAAATCTGGGTTTTCTAGGCATAATATATCATAAGCTATAACTAATAAAAATACGTGTTAATTTGTGCACGATCAACCCTACCGTACTGACCTACACCAGCAGCTAAAGACTTAAGGCGGCTAGTCACCTCCTGTATCATAGAACATTGTAATAATACACGGGACAAAAATCACATTCTAAACAGGATACATGCGCGTGTGATCTTGAAAATAGATTTAGCACGCTATTTGTGGGTCAGGGTAGGGTTGTCAAAAATAATACAAAATAATAATTTTTCAACTTTGTATGGGAAAATAAAGTAACTATCTCCGTTTCAAAAGTATGTGTATATGATTTGAAATGTGATATAGATTAAGCCCTGAAAGTATTGTTTCACCGGGCACCAACACCCTGTATAACATCATGGTCACTTTTATGTCAATAAAAAAAGAAACTAAAACGTAAACCTCTTTTTTTATAATTATGAATCAATACAGTAGAAAGCTATAAAATCACTTTGAAATAATGAGGAAACCGAAAATATATTCTAATTAAATTATAATTCTAAATGAATACTGCGCCTCACATTCAATTTAAATACTATTAATTTACACGAGTAATGACAAAATGTCAGGCAAAATTAGAAGAGCTCCAAAAAATAATTAATCATAATTGAAATTAAGCAATGGTAAATTGTATTTCAAAAAAAGCAACTTCGCAGCTTTGTCCCCCAAAAGTCAGTTACGATGAGGATCATAAACAATTCCTGCTGCACTGAAAAATTGTTCACTTGGAACGCTTGTTGCAGGTGATGATAAATATACACTAATATATACACTAATCGAATAAGAAAATAAAGATCCGTATCCGTATCCGTATCCGCGGATCTTGACACTAAATATCCGTGTTCAGATCCGTATCCGCGGATATACATTTTTAGAGATCCGGCACATCACTAGTAAAAACACACAATGACTGTTGTAAATAGAGATGTAGGCGTTGATTGACTAATTTATGTGGAGTCATATAATAATTTATTGTTATTGTACAGTGACCTACTAACGATTGTTGTATAACATTTTGAGAATGTTGTAAGGTTAGCCTTTTTGAGGACATGAAATATTTGAGACAAGTAGATAAGGTAGTGAAATTATGAAATCTTATTTATACAATGTAACTTGTGTCGTTCAGAAAAAATAACGAGATTGTTTTTACTATGCCTACTAACAAACTAAATACTGTTTTCCTTTCACATATCGTCTCTTACATGAAAAAAATATATATCCACTGAGTTTGTTACTTCATTTATTCTCAGAACGGTAGGTAATTTTGGAAACAACTAGCAGCTAGCAGTAACAATAAGAACTTAGTCTCATTACCACAGCATTAAAACATTTGAATAACTATTCCAGGAATACGCAGAATATGAAGATGAAGGCGACTACCCCGCCGAGGCCGAGGCTGGAGAACCGTCAACTGAAGCAGCACCTTCGTCCACTGAAGGCAAGAAGCTTGTAGCAGGAGGAGTCAGACCTTTCAGGAGCAATAACGATTTACTTGAGATCCTGAAGAAGAAGAGGGCACAAGCTGCTGAAGGTTAGATTTAAAACGTTATCATCCATGGTCCCTGTAGTAAAGGGTGGGCAATCTAATGTTTGCATTTTGAACTACTGTTTATTTAGAGAATGACTGCTCAAAAATCATTCAATTTGTGTTCATATTTTGGTTTGACATTTACGAAATAGGACACTATACGCTTGAACAAAATTGGGAAATATTGAAAAGTTACTTCCAAAGTGGTGAGTCTTCAGTCCAAACTGTAAGAAATGTGTGCGGGTGTCAGATGAAGCCCATTTTCACCTCGCAGGCTATGTCAATAAGCAAAATTGCCGCATCTGGGGGTCGGAAAATCCACACGTCACCACTGAGAAGCCAATGCACCCACAAAGAGTTACGGTTTGGTGTGGGTTATGGTCCGGCGGCATCATTGGAAAATGAGCAAGGAGCCGCCGTTACGGTCAAATTTTTGTTTCCAAAAGTTGAAGAATATGACATGGATGACAATTGGTTTCAACAGGATGGCGCAACATGCCAAACAGCCAACATGACAGTCGAACTTTTGAAAAATGCAAACTTTATATGGCTCACCCCTTAGTGAAGTGCGTAAAGTAGAAAATACTATGCAGAGCTGTCCAACTGCCTAAAATTTACCTATTATTACTCGCAAAAGTCTTTCGTTAAACTAGGTTGCAGGTTGTTTGGGTAAAATTTTGTTTGATAGCCACTTGAATTTATATCTAGCTATATATTTAAGTTAGGTTATATGAAAATGTATTAGGTTTTTATAATTCAATGATAAATGAATGTTTGATTTGTTTGCAGCCAAATCTCGTGGTGCTACCGTTTCTGAATCCGCAGCGTCTTCTGACTCAGGATCTGAAGCCAAATCCAACTACAGTGGTAAATCATTATAATTGTTACTATGACATACAATACATACTTAAACATACATTATAGTATACAGCTTCCTATATCTCCCACAAAGTAAAAAAAATAAACTTGACTACCTATTCGTAAATAAAAAAAACTTGGGACACCCGAATAGAACGAAGCTCTTTTCGATTAAAACATATCTAATATTTTTTTTTCCTAACGTAACGCCTGATAAAGAACGTGTTTTAAAAGATTTTGATCACAGCGCCATCTAGCGATAATCATCTAAAACAAAAAAGTGTCGTGACAACTTTTCGTAAGATTTTTTTCCGTCTAGCTCCCTTTCGATAACGCGCGATGAGGAAGTTCGTTCCAAAAACTTGTAATAAATATTAATTTATTAAAGTATTAACTTTTGGTCATAAAACTAACGAGAATCCTCTCCCAAGATTGACTTTCACAAATCATATTTTGTTGAAAACAGGTAAAAAGAAGAATAATGTAGCAACAGCCAGCGAAGATGCACCAGCACCCGTTTCCAAACCATCCAGAGGAAGGTTTAACAGACGTAAGAATCACATTCTTATATTTCTATATCATTCACATACGGGGTATGATATGTGGGAGTTGAACCGCACTAAAAGCTCCAACCACTCACTCAGCGTCCGCTCCCCGGCTGAGGCCAGAACTTGCGTCCCCGTTGACATACTCTGTCGTTTTAAAGATCTATTGCAGAAACTACTTTCAACAGATGTGTCTAGTACAGTTTAAAATTGTTGTTGTGTTTTTAATCGGAGATTTTCACAATCAACAAAAATATAAGTCAAACCACTATTGAAGGTATAACTTGAATCGTTTTTTTTTCAGCATCATCCAAAGCGGCCGAGCCTGAAGCCGAGGAACAAAATGAATCCGCTCCTCCATCGAGATCTAACAGATTCTCCCGACGAGGGAACTACTAATAAATCTCTCTAATCATCTCCATTTCACATTCTATCATCCTTCATACTATCCCATCACATTACATTGAGGGCCTGCTGTTTCATTCAGAATGACCCTACAGTCTCTTCAGGGGTGTCAAATTTAAGATATTTTTATTATGTTTTTTAGTTATCTATGATTGTTTTGACCTTGTCTTGGAAATTTCTGCTAATTTTTCTTTGTATTTACTTGTTTTAAGATTTTTATCGTATTTTCCTTGAATCGTATTTCCGTACGTTGAATAGTGATGGCAGTCCTGTGATAGGAGTTCATTTCAAATTCTAATCTCTAATATCAGTGTTTTTTATTTTACCTATGTATTTTTTATTACTTGTCAGAAACAACAGGCCCTTATTTTTTAAATTAAGTAGAAAGTTATTTTATATTATTATGTTGTGATTTTCAGTGAACATTTAAAAATAGTTATAGAAAAATAAGCAAGTTTTATTATGCACTTGTAAATTATGTATAAGTATTTTTTAAATAAAACAAACGATATTTTTTTGTTCTTTTTTAATTTTTTTTCAAGCACTACAAGCGGAAGTATAAAAATTAAATCTAAGATGAAAAGATGAATGAAAAAAAAAATAGTAAACATTTGAACTTATAATTTGCGAAAACACAAAGTTTAAATATAAGTTCGCTGCTACAAATATTTAAACTTCAGGTAAAAGAAATTATAAGTCCAAAATTTACTATTTTTAACTTAAAAACTACCAAAAAATACGCAAAAATGCGTTACACACAGTAAAATTAAAAAATATATAACAATGAAAAATGGTAGTTTCTTGCATGGTAAGGGTTCAAACATGCCGATGGTAATAAAACACCAGTTGACATTGTTATCTTAAAAACTAAATGACCGATGAAAATGATGATTTACACACACTAAAAACTGTATAAATCTGTATTAAAAAGTATTCACTCAATGTCCTTCTTAGTTATACACTCACAATACAGGTTTTTACCTTTTTCACAACACTATCCCCTGGAAAAAAATATTAAGAAAAATAACACGGTAATCCGCAAAAAGCACTACAAAAGCAAAAAACAAACAAATAAATGCGTAATTAAAAACTAAAAAACTATACAGTGTACCAAAAGTGCAGTGAACGTCCCGCACAGCGTATAAAGTTCAAGTGAATCAATATATCAGAAAGTGTTAAAAAAAACAAAAATAGTAAGACGCCTTATAAAATACGCTTCGTGCAATTAAGGTTATAAAACATAGAGAAATAAAAACCAAGAATTCATTATTACGTGAGTTATGACAGCGCAATAATACCTTAAAACTAGTACAAAATTCGAATCAGAGACCTTCATTCGAATACTTAACCTATGTTGTTACCGATATCAGAAAAACGAATCAAACGTTTCATTTATACCTTAAGCTAACACTTACACTATCTTATATAGTTCACTTTCAGAGTCCTTATAGAATTACCTCATCGAATCATATTAATAAGACTTAAAATTAACGTTGTTCTCGTAATGTTTTATTAAATGTAAATACATCCTCAGTTCCTAACTAAGACACAGCATTGAATGAGCATGAAACATCCTACAGAATTAGTACGTGTGAATGCAAAGACGGGAGATATTCCCAGAAAAATATGCATCGTCTACGTTCACTCGAGTGTTTCCGCGTTTAAGAAACAGTCAGGCGAACATAAAACGCAGTGTGATATATTTTCTCCAAGAATACCTCAACCTGATGCATTGAGACGTCTAATAATTTATAGGCAGAGAATATCTTAATCTAACATTATATAAAGTGTAACAAGTCGAGCTCTCGTTTAAGCTAGACGTGCGCGGTTCCACATCGCGTTGTGTTTCGTTGATAGTTTTCATAGTCGTACGAACGATACCTACTAGTCGATCTGTCAAGTTCCTATTTATATTACAAACACTATAACCTAACATGCAGTGAATATGGTGGATATAAAACTAACTTACACACACTTAAATGCTACATTTAAACGAACACCTATGTACTTATTGCCTCGTCGTCGAGGTATGTGCACATAATGCTCAATATTAGTTTGTCGAATAGCCTTACTAACACTGAATCAAATATAATAACATAGTTCATCATGTACCTACTAATGTTGGTTTAAAGAATACATATAATATATATACGAAATATAAAAAATGAGTAAAAAAACTACGAACTAAAGTTACATGCATTATTAGAAAATAAATCAAGACAGTGAATGTAATTAATAAAAAACGAAAAAGCATTGTACAAAAACATGCGTGGTAGACAAGTGAATCACAATGTCTACTTGTTGAAGACACGAGTGACTTCAGCAAGGGGAGTCGGGAATGTTCCCGGCTTCACCAGGTTGACGAATTGCTCAGCAATCTCCTGTCCGACCTTCACCTGGGCTTCCTTTGTAGAAGCGCCTGAAACAAATTATTTGTGAGAAAGTGTTATATTCTTTGACTGAATTAGATAATTGAATATAGATTTAAAAATTATTTTTTGTTAAGTAGGAAGTAGAAAAGTATTATTTTTGTTGGTCACAACGCTTTTATAGATTCCATAACCGATTTTTTTTAACTAATTACTTCTCCTCTATTACACAGTTTTAATTACCAAAACTCCAACATTTTGGCCAGAGACAGAAAAAGTGTTGTATTCACTTCGTACAACAGTGTTTCTACATCCCGCGATTGTCTAAGGGTAAAGTTTTTTTACAGACAAGTATATTATATTAAAGACTTACCAAGATGCGGTGTGGCAATTACAGACGGTTGCTGAATGATCTCTAAAGTAACAGGATCAGTTGGTGGTTCCTGCTCGAACACGTCCAAAGCAGCTCCACCCACCTAGTGAACCAAGAAATACTAGTTAGTATTACTAAGAACAGTTAAGAAATATCGAGACTACTCAATTAATATAATATCGTGGTTAGAACCCGTTGAAAATGCATGAAAGAACAGTTAAATTATAATCATCTTTTGTAGGACGAGGTGCAAGAAATAGTAAGAGAATGGTAAAACTGGGAGGGGTATATACGTTAGACACTTTACATTTAAAAAAAATAGATATACTTTAATAACTTTATTACAATTATTTGATAAAACATGAAATTAGGTATGAGAAGTCTATATTGATGAAATATGCAGCATTAAATCGGTATTTCGTTCATCTGTCCTAACATAATTTAATATGTTGGGGTATGCAATTCAGATTTGCTTGTTATGGACTGCACGCTACTGCAGGGAGGTCCTAATGAGTATTACGAATAGCTCCCCGAAGACAATTGATTAGCGCATTATAAATTAAGTACTGAGTCTGCAAGCATTCTCCATAAAAAAACCATCAAAGAATGTCGTTGGATCATCATTTTTATTTAAATCCGGAAATTATCGAATGATAAAATAATCGTAATTTAATAGGGAGATAAAATGTTAGATAGTATTTAATTACGTTATTTATTGTAATTGTTGATGATTCATGGTATTGTCTTTTTGTTCTGCATTACAATAATAATCGAATAGGTATAGTATAGGTATACCCAATATCGGTAGCTGAAACACTCATAGTCCCATTTTAATTTGTATTATACATTATAGTAACGAATGATTGATTCATTTTTAGAATTTCAGACTTCCACATCGAAAGCTTGCAAACGAAACCCGTATAGGATCACCGTTTTGTTTAATGAAAGGTACTGGCTATAATTGCTCACTATAAAATATCCCTTAACCATTCAACTGGGAACTTCACTTTTCGCTAGATGGCGAAACTGGGGACTTCGTTCGGAATCACTACCGTGTTTGAGCTTCTTTTTAAAAACAATTTTTCCAATGAATTTTAATTTCGATTTTTAATTTAACCTTATATTTTAGTAAATCTTTATTATTAAATGACGGTGTATTGCATTTTCAGCGAAAATATAGTTTCTCCGTAAAATATGAGACGATTAAAAACTGCAAACAAAACAAGTTTTTGAACTGTGCTCAATTTTGGTTCCTGCCACAGACTTGGCAAATGTAAACAAACCAAATTGGTTGCCGATCCCAGTTGAGTGATTAAAATCAATCTATCATATACACAAGCCAGGGTTGCCCTCGTTGACCTCTATTGACTTCGCCTATACAATAAAAGATTCTCTAAAATTCTAAAATAATAATAATTCAGGATACCTTTCCAGACTTCAGGGCCTGCAACAAATCAGTCTCCTGGATGAGGCCGCCGCGCCCCACGTTTACGATCTTAATCCCTTTCTTGCACTGATTCAAGACATCGGCGTTGATGAAGTCTGAAAATTGGGTTTTGATATCGATTAGCACTAGTAGTGCCAATCTTTTTAGACTTCATAATTGGTGTATGAGAAGTCAAAAAATTGAAATCGTTTAAATATATGTATTGTAGAACTTTCTAGGAAAACTTCTAGAGTGGCGACCACGAACTGGTAGGCGCAGCATAGGCAGACCTCCCACAAGGTGGACCGATGACCTGGTCAGGACCACGGGAGGTGGCTGACTGCGGACAGCGCAGGACCGATCGATGCAGTAATAGAATAAGGTAAAAATATTAGGTAATGGTTTTTTTAATGGAAACAGTATCTTGTGTCACAATCTATATGGCAAGTTTTGACAACTCAGTAATATTCACTACATAACTAATTAGTACGAGAAACATCTGCAGAACAGTGCTCTCATCCATTACATGTTTACTTCATAATTTGTGAAGATTTTATAATTATAACCATTTACTTTCAAACCACAAAACTAGAATAGTTATAAGATAACGTCGAATGTTTTCTGCGTTATCAAATTACGATAAGCCATACAATCGCGGTAAGCAGTCTGTTTAGATATTTCCTTTTGGTATCACCTTGGTAACAGCAGATTGAAGATTTGAACAGGATACAACTAGACGAATACTGATTTTTTCCATAGTCTAATTGCCTATTATTTACAAATATTTTCAGAGATAGAACTAATAAACTGGTCCCTATAAGTGCTATCAAAGTGCCAAGAGTGAAACACTGAAATAGGCTCTCCTGTAAAATTGCGTTTTAACTTATACTAGTATTCTTAGGACCCGTCGATCTGATCGTATTTCACATAAAAAATAATTTATAGTATCGAGTAAATTTCGACATAAAAATGAATCTTTAAAATAATATAAAAGTCCTGTATAACTAGGCGATAGATAACGGCCTCTCATTGCCCTGGCATTGCAGAGGTTCATGAGCGACGGTCACCGCTTACCATCAGATGGGCCGTAAGTCGTTTATCTATACTGGAATAAAAAAAATGTAATTCTGCTAGGCTAATCATGCAATTGAAGAAAACCCTGTAGTCATAACTTTACACAATTAAAGAACGTCTTACTCCATAAAAATCTTCATTACTTCTTCATGAATACCTACTCAGGATCTTTGCCGTCACACTTACCTTTTGTTTCCAAAGCGTTTGGCGGGAACTTGTGTAGTTCTATTGAAAATGCTGGAATACTTTTATTAAAAGTTTTTGGTTACAATCTACGATAACAACATAATATATAATCCACTTGTACGTTGTATATTCTGTTTTTTTTTTAATATTAAACTTTGACAAAAGATAATCCTGTTAGTTTTCTAGCTATAGGCCAAATATAAAATTTTCCGCAAAGGTCTATCGGTATTATATCAGAAATCATTTGTTATACTGTGATCACCGCGACCACTTATTACCTACAGTAGGTAATAGGTATAACTGTAACTGACCAAGAAAAATATATAAAATCAAACTAAACATGTAGTTTCTATAACATTAAACAAGTCAATGCATATTATTATTATAACTAGAACATGGAAGTCCAACAATAGTTAGTAGGTACTACTTATAAAACTATTTATAAAACACGTCTTAGTCACACCATAAAGTTTATATTACATTATTATAAGTTGATAACAGTAGACGTTGTTCTGCCCTATTTTCGCGCCTACCGAGTTTAAATGCAGCTTTTGAGTAATTCTGATAAATATAACTTCAATGAAGTTGCAACAAAATTCATTGAGAAGTTTCAGCATGAATGAGTAACAAATATTAACCGATAAAATCTCTCATCTATGTTAATTAATAAAGCTGAAGAGTTTGCTTCTTTGAACGCGTTGATCTCAGGATCTGCTGGTTTCATTTGAAATATTCTTTCAGTATTGGAAAAAAATGAGATAGAAGTTCAATAGTGTAATAAAGTGAGGGAAAAGGACCCGAAAAAAATAGGTACAACAGTAGGATAAATATATACTTACTTCGAGTTGATTCAATGAGCGGTGTGTGCAGAGTGATGTAGTCCGCCAAAGGCCAGATGTCCTCCAGCTCCATCTTGGTGCAATGGAACTGGGCGCACTGCTCAGCTGACACGAAGGGGTCAAAACCGATGATCTGCAGAAAAAACGTAAATTTTAATGATTTTTTTCTATTAAGAATTGACAAAAAGAACACAGCAAAAAAATGGTTCGAATTGTATATTTTTTACCAAACTTCATACGAAAAATCCAAATCAGTCGCAAATACTGTTGTATATTATTTATTTGTACACTACAGAGAAACAAGTATATATTAAGTATTAGTTGAAGTGCAGTTTAAGTCATTGTTACCTTAAAATGACTCAAAAGTTTTATGACAATTTTATCTTACTTGATAACGGACGGAAAGATTTTTATTGAGCACGTTAGCGTTAAATAAATCCGGTTTTTCGAAAAAAAGATTTAATTTCAATTACAGCAGGTTTTCATTTTTCAATTGGCAATCACTTTACATCATAAAGTATTTAAATAAAACACTGACCTAATGTCAGACGACTAATTAATTAAATGTTATTAATTTTGCAGACTATTGACGTAAACCCATTGATAAAATACAACAGTTCCGTTCTTATCTACTCAAATTACTATATGATAACAATAATATAATAGATAATTGGACAGTGATCGTTCGCAATTAGCAACAGCATTAGGTATCGGCTTTACACCACACCACATCGACCGATTTTAATGATTTCTATTTTTGTAAAAAAATCACTGTTTACGATTTGGAAATTATGAAAATATGTAGGTGAACTAACTAATGAATATAATCGTCTTAAAAAAAAATCAGTTATTAAATTTCTCTTATACAGGGTGATTTCCTAGTGAGGGTACATATTGAAGGTCATGGTAGCTGATGGTTATATACGACCAGTAAAAATATTATTACCAAAGAATATGGCTTAATGCCTTAGTAATCGCAACTTAAAAATATCTAAAATTCTTGCAAAATGATGGTTTTTCCACAGCTGATGGGTGTGGCGGAGGTGTGGGGTGCGCGAGATCACTAGAGGTCATTAGTTAACACTCTTTAAGCCGAAATTGTTTATGTTTGAGGTAGTTTTGTCGAAATTAGATTTAAAAAAAAAATATGTTTTGTAATTTTACCTATTTTTTGTAATATTCCGTATTAGAACAGAGTACTCATCACCCTCCTGCAATATGTACCCTCTCTAACAAATCACCCTGTATATATACCGATAGTTATAAAAGAAAAAAGGCTCACGTAGGTGATTCAGTTGTTATTTGTATAAGACGGTAAAAAAATTGTCTGAACGAATTTAAATTCCTAGTTATGTAAAACTCTTAACTACCTACAATAGTTTATTAAATAACATCTTTTGTACTAATACCAGATGCCACCCAACGAACGACTTTTTGTTTACGATAAAATTATACGAAATTATGTATTTTTTGGCAAGCAGGTTTTACATACATATAATACTTAGTAAGCTTCGATTAAAAAAAGGTCCTAGAGTCCTAGTCCTATTGGAGCATAAAACGGCACTAACTATATGCCAAAATTATAAAAAAACGGTAGCCTTCTGTTGTCAATGGTTTGAAAAAGTTTGTCGCTTTGAAAATACGTTGAAAATATTGTATTACGGTCCGCAATATTTACCTACTCAACATATACAACATATTTTGATATGAGCGTTTCTGATCCTCACAACATCAAAACAAGTCCACCTATACAAGCAGCTCAAACGGGTTTTTAGTATTATCAATTTGATCGACATAAACACGGCGTTTATAAACGGGAAAATCAATTTTTCAGTTGCCAATAGGAAAGCTGGATCCACCAGTTCGTGTGGGGAAACGACTAGGCCTGCTTCTGAGTCGACCTGGATTCTAGGACGCGTCTAGAATCACAACTACTAGATATATCAACGGTAAAGTATATTAACATAATGTTAAAACAGAATAATTATTACGTACTGCACAGAAGTTATTCTGGTAAATACTTCACTTTTGACCTTCAATCAAATATAACAAAGTAGCTTTGAACAATGTATATTGACTGCTTTCTTGACTTCTAAGAAATTGAATTGTAATATGTACGAGTATTTCGCTATTGTAGTAGATAATGAAGTCTATGTAATATTACAATAAGGGCATTCACTGCTGGACATACGATCAAATCAGAAATGAGGAGATCCGCGGAATTGTGTCTTTGAAGTGCCATTGTACGTAGAACGGATGGCCGATGATGCAAAAAGTTCTGGAGTGGCGTCCACGATAAGGTGGACCTTTATCGTATCGTGAAAAGTATAATATCGTAAATATATTTACTTCTATAGGTAGCTGTTCTGTGGTTAATTCTGTATTAGTTAAACGGACTAGAGTGCGTGTCAAGGTATGCAGGTGTATCATTCCGTTGCTTTTCGACCTTATTGTGAATAACTTATTTATAATTTGATAAAGTTCAATGATGAAGGTTATGTTATAATACCAGTTGTTCCAGAAGCAACAAAATGTTAAGAGAAATTGCGATGAACGTACAGAAAAACATACCTACTAAATCGATTCAAAACTTTTTCTCCAAACTTTTGTTGATCTGAAGCCTCACGTGACAGGCTGAATATTGAATTAATTAAAATCACAGGAATCCATAATACTAATTAAATCATCTCCGAACTGACAAAGTCTTAATATTAAGTTCATTAGGGTAAGATCTGCCTATGATGATGATAGATATTACGTTAACAAATCATTAGAACCAGGCATTTGTCTAAGATGTTATTGATGCGATATTGTTTTCTTGATTAAATCGCGGGCGCAGTGCACGCTGTGACGTCACTATGGCATTGAACCAATAACGACGTCGCATATTACATTCGCAAGATGGCGCACTGATTACATAACTTTATTCTTAGTATTGCGCAGTTAGGGCATATACGACAGGAGAATATACTAAACAATATTTGGTTTATTTTTAACCATATTTCTAATATAACCGTATTTTCCGTAAAATGCACAAATCATTTCTGTTAAGGGGTATAATTGCACTTGTATTTACTGCGATGGATGTACTAAGTTGCGTATCGGTTTTTTCATTGATTTTCCTCCTGTTGTTTATGCTCCAAGTCCACAGTATTACTGCATGTGGCGGATGTGTATATTTTATTGCATTTCGACTCGCAACTTGTTAGAAATATCTAAATGTTTTTGCATAATGTCATGAGAACTTTCTTCACGTACTGGTTATTACTAGGTAACAACTTTGTTGCGTTCCTGCTCGTTTCGAGTTTAATTTTATTGTTCCAGAAATAACTTGTTTAATAGGTACCTCTTTAATATGTAAGATGGATACGCACTAAAACATGATAGTTTACAAACAGTATCTAGTTAAGTTTTTACGTAAATAGTGTATTTCATGAGATACCATACTTACAGAGCTGGCTTCTTGTAATACCAATACTACTTTACTTACACTACAATACTACACTACTTTCAACGAATTCTCAAACAATAAATGTAGAAGGTAACCGAAGGCACATATTTGATATTAGATTCTAAAATTGAGTACTTCATTGTACATTTAAACGCGAAGCATATTATATCTATTTCAAAAGAAGCTAGAAGACTTACGGTCATGCCGAAGGCGTACATCCTAGTGGCCACCTCGCGGCCGACCCTGCCAAGGCCAAGCACTGCCAGGGTCTTGCCAGCGAGCTCGCTGCCAGTGTACAGGGCTCGGTCCCACCTGCCAGCCTTCAGCGCATTGGAAGCCGGGACCACGTGGCGAGCCAGCACCAACATCAGAGTGCATGTCAGCTCACACGCACTCAGTGCATTAGCACCGGGAGCGCTGCAGACATACAACAATTAGATTATTTGATTATATGTGGATACCTTATGCCAGATGAAGTTAGCCGAATGGCCTGTCGAAATACAACTTCAAAACTTTAGCTAGCACAATCTTACAGATCCATCCTGCATAATGTTTGAGATCAAAAATGACAGAGCTGCATAGGTAGACAACGTAGGCAGATTATTCGCAAGGTGAATTGGCAATCTGGTCAGTGCTTTTATTAGATACAACCAACGCAGGACCGGTCTTCATGGCGAAAGTTAGAGGAGATTATTAAGCAGACAAACTCTTGTAAAAAAGAAAAACTTAATTCTTCAACAGGTATCTATAAAACCAGACTATGACTGGTACCAATGAACTAGATTATCATTAGGATAGTAATAAATATCTGACTCGACGTTTGTTGCCTGATAGTCTCTGCCTGGTAATCTCACATAAATTGAAAATTGTTCATCAAGGTTTTGTCATTAGAACAGAGATATTCCACTCACTTGATGACTCCCACGCCCTTTTTCCCTGCGGAGTCGACATCGATGTTGTCTACACCAGCTCCAGCGCGACCGACCACCTTCAGCTTGGTGCCGGCGTCCAGCACCTCCTTTGTTACTTGAGTTGCTGAACGCACCACCAGAGCGTCATGGTTCTGTGAAAATTATAGTAGATACTAAATTGTTGTTCAATCTGGAGTACCTGTAGGTATCTAGGTTCTGTTGAGAAAAGGAAAGGGACTTGAAGAGAGTTCTTAAGAGTGAGAAACCACATCAAAAAAACAGTTTTGGTAACTTGTATCTACCATAATACAACAGAACAAACATGCAGATGCATCTCATCGTCTCTTATTTTCTTAACTTTTTTGCTCAAAATTAAAAAAGTCAATAAAATTATTTGCAAACAAAATGCGTTTTTGGATAGTTGTTATCTAAACACAGGTGCAAATTGCAAACGACAAATATGTATAACACATGATCGTATGTATTCACATGGCACCTGCTCGCAAATACGGTATTATTATATTATGTACCCTCTATGTTAAACAAACAATTCATTGTTACTATACTACTAACATCTACATTTTAAATTTTATACTTTGGAAGTACTGTAACTGTACTGTACTGTATCAACCCATTACTGCTCACTGCTGGGACTCATCAGAAGAGGGATTATGTCCACCACGCTTGCTCAATGCGGATTGGGGACTACACATATAATTAAAAGATTTTAAGAATCCTTTACCAAAAACAGATTTTCTTGGGAGGTTTTCAACGATGTTGTTAGGAAGTAATTTCTTACAAATATTAGGTATATTTTTATTAATATAATTATTATTAGAAACGTTTACAAAATCAGACATCTACATCAAAGTTCTTCGAAGTTTTCTCAAGGTTAAAGATAGTATATCCGTATAGGTAGTTGTAATTGCGTGCTTAGTCGTTATCAGCACAATTCTATTAATATACATTCGTTTGGAATATACATATATTGCTATTTGTACAAATTAGGTATAAATAATGATCTTACTCATATCATCTATCTAGAACTCTTCAACTAATGTCCTCTAGAACTGATTGAAGGTTAATAATTGGAATAGATGCACTGAATTATATTCAAGTAGTAGTTCTCAAATGCATTAAAATATAAAATTTACTGTACAAAGGACAGTCAATCGTCGGGGTCGATTGAGACGACGCCGCGATGACTTCAATGTCAAAATAACTTTTAAAATGATAACGAACTAAAGATAATACGTACGTTTTGTAACAGATATCAAATGCTCCCGGCGACAATAAATACAATAAATAACATGACTTTATCATTGCGAAGAGGGACTGTAGAAGACTTCTAATCACGTCCTATCAGAAGTGCAATAACCTTATGTTATTCAGTCGAACGATAAGAAAACGCACGCACGTTTAAAAGCATCTCTTTAACATATATTTGCACACAAATATGCAACAAAGGGCAGTGAGATTGTTAAGTAAATGTTTTGTCTTTGGTCATTGGGTGTGCGTTAGTATTTCTAGATGCACGACCACTGCGCGTAAATAAAGACTTACGCAAACAATATGGCGAACTCATAACCTCTTAAGTTTATAAACATAATGTTTTTGTAAGTTAAAATGAGAGACACGTTAAAATAATGTTTTAAAAACTTATGGTAGATATTAGTAGGCAGTCATATTAGTAGGGAGGTAAGTATTCTTTTGCGAAAAAACTCTTCGATAGCCCATCGTAGTTATCGCTCCACTATTGGGTACTTTTACAGACAAGAGGATTATCTTTACCAAACATCAACCATTTTCAGATGATGTAGACATATTAATTTATGAATTAAGTTGCTAATATCGTTTGCAGGAAGTCAATAATGTTATTTTAAAGATAGTGTATCATATATCTGCTAGACTGCAACTACATGTTTGTAGTAGGGCACATTTACCCGCATGAAAGTTTACCCTTTACACATTACACATTTCTAGTACCGTTATAGCTGACATGTGACCTAAAAAAATAACCTATTCCATGACAAACAAAACAATAAAACAATAGAAAACAAGAATTTAGGATCACGTACATTTATATGGGCAGATTCATAAATCATAAGTTGAAACATTAAAATAAAGTAACCGATAAGCCGTATATTTTCAAATGCAGCATCACCTACCACGTGCAAATGTGTGGCAGTTCATTTATATCTACCTTCCAGAGAAATACGTTCAACCGTTTAGTTATAATTGAGTCACAAACATCCTTGCAATCTTATGAATGTTTTAATATTCTAAACTTAAAGAGTTTGTTTCAACGCGCTAATCTCCAGAAACACTGGTCCAATTTGAAAAATTCTTTCAGTGTTAGATAATTCGTTTATAGAGGAAGACTATAAGCTACTAGATGACCCTCGCAACTTCGTCTGCGTCATAAAGGGGTTCAAACAGTACTCGCAATGCCGTCGAGGTATTATTTTCGCGGCTCGCTGAGTCCCACATATTCGTTGCGTTTTATACTCGTGATAACTTCTAAACGAAAAGTCCGATTGGAATAAAACAAAAAGTAATTTAATTCTATATTAATACTCTTGATAACAAAATACTTAATTTGGATAAGGGTTAATATAACGATACTCATTTAACGTTAAATTCAATCTCGGAACGAAATATTAAATTTTAAAAACATAAAAGTGGTTATTGTGACTAAACTATGATAGTTAGATATATGCTGTCGCGGACTTTTTGTTTATCTCTAAAAGACCTAAAAACCCGTAGTACATCATTTTGTTCTATTGTCAATAGTTTTTGCAGCGTACGCATAAATAGGTTTTTGATTTTTCACCTTTTGTTACATATTCGATATTTTCATGCGGATCCCTAATTTTTTTGAAAATAAAATATAGCCTATAACCTTCCTCGATAAATGGACTTTCCAACAGTGAAAGAATTTTTGAAATCGGACCAGTAGATCCTGAGATTAGCGCGTTCAAACAAACAAACAAACAAACAAACAAACAAACAAACAAACAAACTCTTCAGCTTTATAATATTAGTATAGATATGCCCTTTGAGACGCAGACGAAGTTGCGCGCGTCAAGTAGTTTATATATTAGTAGGATTTAAGTATTTAGACGGAGTATTCATGCAATCTACCACGTGTTAATTGGCGCGCGGTCGTAAACTATTTTCATTCTATTGCAAAGTTTATACTAAACATACAAGTAAAAGGAACATTACATTATTAAACACAACGGTTAATAATCACATTCTTTGCCAATTTCAGTGTTTCAAGTATTATTTTTTTTAACTTGGTTTGACACGGTGCCGCGTGTCTGGATGATTTTATAGCTAAATGATACTTTTGTATTACTCGGAGATTCTCCTTGCGAAGCTTTGGTGTCGTAACCTTTTATGAGTTAAAATATCTTCAATTAGGTAATTATAAATGAAGTATGTGGGAGTAGAACCCCACTAAAACCTATATCGCTTAGTGTCCAAACCTAGCGTTATTTGGGACGGCGTTACATAATAGGTACGGCATCATTTCCGCCCTCAGTGTCCACCGACATTGCAGAGGTTCATGAGAGATGTAACCACCTACGATCAGGTGGTCTGTGAGCTCGTAAGAAAAAAATAGCGCGATTTAAGATGCATATCAAGTTATGTTGTCTGTTTTTTATGTCCTCTCCCGGAACTAAGATTATCTCCATATAAAATAAAAATCGGTTCAAAGTTTTAGGCTTGAAAATATAACATATAGACAGAAATATTTTATATTTATAATAGGTATTAGGTACGGATATAGTTGTAATACTATAGATAAACATAGCGCAATCTATTACGTGCATTTTATTACATCTTGATGTGAATACGCGTCGCCGTGAACTTGAAGATGTATTCGTGTTCGCAGTATCTTATCTATTATTCATATGACATTGCGAACATATTAAAAACAATAACAGTTTTATTATACAACAAGATATATTAATCGACCTATGCAAAGAGCATAGTTACGGCGATTTGAATATTGTCAAACACAAAATCGATCCTACCTTTTTTCTAAATTGTTCTAGAGGATTGTTTTTTTATACAACCATATTAAATACTATTTAAGATTGTATTCTGTAATATAATTAATTAAAAGGATACGTTTGTATTTCTAATACTTTATTAAATACAGAAAAAAAATACTAATAGAAAATAAAGGCCATCATAGTTCTAGAACTGTAATAACATGTTACGGCTTTGCATAGGTCGATTTGTAGAATAAGAAAAAGTATCTGCTTATTTCATCCATTCAGCAACGCCTCGCCATCGCCCCACCTCGAGCTAAATTATGTACAAAGTAACATGTATATTCTATAGAATTACACTTACTATGTAAAATCAGCACCGCATTAGAACCGCCTCGTGCGCGTGCATACGGATATACCTTCAGTTGTGTGAATAAAATGATGGCGGAGTTGGTTCGGGAATCATTTGACGTAGAAGATTCTCAGGAAACAGCGACCTAGAAAATACTAAATCTAGAACTTACGGGTAACTCCTTCAGAAGTTCCTCCTTGGAGATCTTGGCCTTGGTGGTGGTAGCGATGCCGTTAGCGTTGAGGATCTCAGCACACTTAGGGCCTACTCCGTCAACGATCAGAACAGACTTGATGTCCACGACCATCTTGATCCTGAATTAAATATACAATTTCATAATCTGAATCTAATATGTACGATAAATAATTAAGAAACAGAGTATTTAGTTAACAAATCGTCCTTAAATACAGTTTCATTGAGCGTCATTTCATTTAAAATAGTGGGTACTTTTAACTTTATTGTACCGAATTTCAATACTTAAAACAGTCTTCAAGTCATATCTTGGGTCAGATCATTTCGCGGGTCATATCGTTCGGTGGGTCAATTCAATGATTTTTAAATGGAATGTCAAATTGATAAATAAAAGACTATGATTTGATTCAAACTCAATTTAGACTACGTCCGTCGTGTGCAGTTCTCTTAAACTTTTTGTATTTGCTCGTTTTATTTTTTTGATGTTTTTATACATTTTCCTGTTATTTCTAATAGTTTGTGTGCAGCAGAAAAACTCAAGGTATTGTAATTTGTACATGTACCTACATTATATTAAAAAACGAAGAAATGTACTCGAAAATTTATTTTCAGATAAGAATGATCTGTACCGGTTCAAGTTTATATTGAAATGTTTAAGTTGATTTAAATAAATACAAATTAAAACATGACCAATATACAAATCAAACGAAACACAATTTAATTGAAACATTTGAAAAGTTTTTAAATACAATAGACGCGAATTATTTGTAGGACGGTCATTAGGTCAAATAGAACAACTCCTTAAATAATGGTTCAAGAATCACATTGTTGAGGCAAAGAACCGAAGCAGCGTTACCAACTATCACATAAAAATCGCGATATTTAAATATAAAATATTATCTTTTATATAGGTGAGTAAGTTTCGTTAATGATACGATTAATTATGCTACCAAATAACTATACAATTATGATACTTCTGAATAAAAATGTGATGAAATTGCCACCGAATTTAGCAATATAAGTGCTAAGCCGGTAACGCTGGGTGAGTCTTGGTGTACTTACTTCGGGAGCTGTTGTAGTGGTAGCTGTGCGTCTCCTCCGAGCGCCTGGCAGCGAATGACATCGAAAATGGCCGGTTCGAGCGCATGTTGAGAATCTGATTGTCGACAATTTGAAGCACAGGGACGGACAAAAGGCGTTATCAGCATAATTATTATTAAAACGCGATGTAAGCGATTTTGTATGGCGAGTTGGGAAATAATTTTAGGGAGATGTAGTATTTTGTTGTGTTTTTAGGGATGTTTTAGTGTGATTGTTAATAAATTGTACGATAAAAAATAGTTGTTTATTATACAAGAATACGATATACTCAAGTTTGTTTATTAAGAATTTATATGCATTATATTTACACTATGAATCATTTGAATAAGAATTCAGAAGTATTACCAACATTTTCCAGTTTCTGTCTCTGTGGGTCATAAATGTATAAAATGGGCCCCATCCTTCAGTCCGTCCTCGAAGTTGATCGCTACTTATCTATAATGAACCAATGAACGCAAACCCTACGTATGTGTTTCATACATACAAGGTTTTCGCATGTGTAGGTATGGGCGGCATTTATTTTTTTGTTTATGCGTGAACGAAAATTACATCACAAATGATTGTTATCATCATACATTTTCGTCATTTTCCATTAACGATAATATATTGACAATATATCGGTATTATTAATTAAATCATTTCATTGCGGAGAGAGTTAGACTTTTCTAAAATGAGTAATTGTCAAAGAAATCTCGAGTCGAACACAATTTAAATGTTTTTTTTTTCGATATACCCTATTCTGGGCGATTTTCGTGGCATCTACTGGATCATAAAGCTTATGTTCTGAAGTTTAATCTATATAATTGCAAAGTCTCTTCAAAACTTTTTAGTTTTTGCGTAAAAGAGTAACAAGCATCACAAACTTTTCTTTCATAATATTTGAAATATAGAAAGTAGTACAAAAATGGAATGCACTTTATTTTGGTACAATGTATAGAAAACATTAATGAATTAACATTTACAGTTCAGCTGGGAACATAAAAACAGGCAGGTGCAGTAGTATGTGTTTAATACAAGATAATTCAACTTCTATAAATTATGACGTAGGTAGTTTATACTATGACTAAAAGCAGACATATTTAAGAATCGAAATAGGTCACGGGAATTAAAGGTCATCTTTTAAACTATCTGAAACACAACGTTTTGTCTTATGGAGGAAATCACCGGATAAAACCTCCAACCGCTCACACTCAGCGTCCGAACCCCGGCTAAGGCCAGAACCCAGCACGGGGTTATGAGGGACGACGCGGCGCGTTACGCCATCGGCACTCTTTCCTGTCGCGCAGATAGAAAATACTAAGTAAAATAGGATACTCAGTATGAATAAGTATCGAGCATGAGTTAACAGCGGGAAAACTGATAAAAGATTTCACAAAAGCTGAATTAATCTACCCCATAATTTAAAAAAATCATTAAAATACAAGTAAATTGTAAAAACAAAGGGATCTAGTTTTGCTGATGCATATTCCGAGGATTTGAATGCACGTGGCGCCTTCCCATAGTTCTAATATGTCATAATAATCTCATTGAAATATAATATTTTTGTGCGACTAATGAAACCCACGACTTTGACTGGAATTCGACAAATTATTTTCTTTAAGTGAAATCTTAACTTTTTTCAAATTTAGTATTCTTTTTTACTGTATCTAATATAACTAAAGTAAAATTGATAGGAAAAACCCTGACAATATTAGTGAAGCAGTTGGTAATATTTGGCGCAACTAACAAACATCCTGAAAAGGTTTTTACAGATTTTTTAGGTTAAGTAAAAATTTAGTGAAAATTTGAGGTTTTTTAATTACAAACACACAATTTAATTGTTTTTATTTTTGTATAGATATAAGACTTTGCATAACAACTAAATAGATAAATCAGCTAAAATAACTAGGGATGCTCCTCAAAACTGTGTGTTTTCTACCTCATCTTGTAAATTGCTATTATATTTATATCAGTGTTTCTTGTTGGTTTTTAATTACAAAATATTATTTTATACTTAAATAGAATATAATACTAATAGTAGTTTTTTTTCAATTTACGTTATTTCATATTAAATAAACTGTTAATATAATGGAAGAACTTTTAAACTACTTAGGTACCTAACTATTATGATGCTGAATATAGGTACGTAAGAGTTAAAATTTATTTCTGTTCATTAAATTTAAAGTTAACATTTATTATATTTTATTATTGCCTTGTAGGCAGACGAGCTAACGGGCCACCTGATCGTAAGCGGTTACCGTTGCTCATGGACCTCTGCATTGTTAGCGGACACTGCGGGGCCGCTACCAACAAGTAATTATAGTTTATCATTAAAAACTTGCACTGAATGTAACTATGTGACTATGTACCTAGCTATCCTATTGAGACGGAATCTTTTGAATTAAAGTTAACTTACCTTACTGGGGTCGATAGGAACTCCTGCACTAAACAAGATACACTCACCGTGATTGGGTTTGTTTTATGCTACTTCGCATAATATTATTATCCTGGATCTTAAAATTTGTATTTAAATAATTTTCTATTTAAGAAACTATGATTTTCACTAATTCGTCTCACACGAATGACGTTGGACAATTATTATTTTCAAATGTGAAAAATATTTGAATTTAAATTTATGTAACTGACGTCACAGCTTAAACACACTTACAAAATGTGTTTTATGAATAAAAGAGTGTTGTAATCACCTATTGGCCAATGGTCCAACGTTGGTGCTATATGTGGCTTTAAATCCGATCTAAAGTGTATCTTGATTTGTTTAAGCCGTGAAGCAAATCGCGAGGAAACCTGTATATTGAAGAAAAAACCTCTTGAGTTTATGTCGAGTCTCCAACATGCATTATATAAACGTGGAGGACTAGGACGTGTCCTTCCACTAGGCACCCGGCCCCAACAGTTATCAGTGATGGATTGATGCAGTACAGTGATCACCAAACCACATGCCAAGAAGTGCGATAATGGATCAGCTTACAGTAAAATTAACTTATGCCTGATCGTTCCTTTAAATAAAACTTTTTCCTTCTTCATCTTATTTTCATAAACTTACCTAATCATTCATTCATTCAAGACGTTCATTGCTGTATACAATAAGTAACAGCAGCAGTTGCTGTTGTTCCTTTTAGGGGCGTATATACTTGACTACAGGCACCACAATAATGAAGTTACAAATAAAAAAACAATCGCTGGCTAGGCTAAGGGTCAAAATCCAATAGCTATTAAAATCGACACATTAGAAATAATGTTTAGAATATCTGATATTAAAATAGCCTAAGAGGTCGCCGCTGTACACATGCTTATCCAGCCACTTACAAGGTCAAGGTCACAGTCGCACGCGCGCCTGTATTCACAAATTTCAATCATATTACAATAAATTTACTACAATACTTCTTTATTTGAAGTTGGAGATAAAGTTCTAACAGAAAGCAGACAACCCTAGTGCACTTCGTTCAATATTGTTAATTCAGCAGTTTGGTAGGAATCGACGTTGAATACCATTCTCACAGTCCAAAGAAATATGACTCCAAACTCGTGTAAGTACTTGCCTACCTGTTACTAAGGAATGTGAAGAAATTTCTAGAAGGTTTTTCTATTGAAAGCTTTTGTATAAGCATAAACGATTCCTTACATTGGGTAGGATATGTTTTGAATTTTGTGGACCTCTACATAACTCCTCCTATCAATTCCTAACTTTCAAAGTTAAATTACGATAGAACCGATAGATAAAACTTAGGGTCAGTATCACTGACTATGCAAAGGCATATTAACGGCGGTAACTATATATTTGGTTCATCACTCTTTACAAACATTAGAAAGATCATCGGCTTCTTCTTCGGCTGCAAAAAACAAATTTAAAAGGATCACTATAAACCGGGTTTAAAGTTGCGTCTTTGAAGTGGCAATGTGCAGGACACATTGTCCGCAGAACTGATGGCCGATAGAGCCGAAAAATTCTAGAGTGGCGACTACGAACTGGTAGGCACAGCGTAGCCGATGACCTGGTCAGGATCGCGTGAGGTAGCTGGATGCGGACAGCACTGGACCGGTGCACAGAACAGCATAGAACCAGAACAAGAAGGTCCAATGATTTAATTAAGATAGCGGGAACTAGGTGAACGCTAATAGCCTGGGACCGGTCAATCTGTCTTAGTTCAAGAGATGACTATTTTCCGCAACAGGCGTCTATCACCTGATAATGATAAAACACTTGTCCAACTATCTCTCTAAACTAGGATTAGGAAGAGTTCTGTATGACATTTGATAATGATTGTCTCAGATTTTCATCATCTTGAGTATTGCCAAGATTTATAAATATGCATTTTAATGTCAAATGAACCGTATATTCGTTTCATATAACAGAAAACCAGTCAGCCAGCCAGAGGGTTATGGTTTTCTGTTATATATTTTGTTGGCACAGTTAAAGTGCACAGTAGAATCCGCTGAAAAATTCGTTTATTTTGAGCATATATATTGTGGTGGCCGAGTGGTTGAAGCGATTACCTTCCGTACTAGAAGTCGCGGATTCAAAACCGGCTTTTACCTCTTAACCTTAATTTGAAAAAGTAGAAATGTGAAGTTCCCAATCTGCCTTAAGCAAGCGTGGTGGACAATGCTTAACCCCTCGTCGGAGGAAACTTTAGTCCAGCAGTGGGCAGTTACATTGGAGTTACAGGGCCTATAAAGTGGTCAAAGCAAGTCAGCAATACGAGGGTACGACAATGAAGATCTTACTTCCTTCTCACGGGATGTTAAGTAAAAGCTGAAACTCATGGATCCTTAAACTATCAAGTGGGACACACCAAAAACTCTCCTTAAACAAAATTATAATTTATTTTCATTTATTTGAGAACCAAGTTATTATATAAAGTTATTAATGTAACTTTAATTTGGTTTTGGACTGGAGAAAATATTCGTTATCCATCGTGATAAATTTAATGACAACACGTCGATCGTTCAGGGCTGAAACATCTAACCAAATAGATGGAAACGCCAATAGATTCAGTTTGACTAAGATTTTATTGCTTTGCAGGCAGACGAGCCAAACAAACCACTTGATCTTAAGTGGTTACCGTGGACTACTGCAATGTCAGGGTACACTGATTGGATTGTAGTAATTACTACAAGAACTGGTATAATTTTCTTATTGTAAGTGTGAACTGCCGTATATAAAACCTTTAAGATACTGGCAGTTTCCGACGTTGCTACGCATGCGAATTTGACTTGTTATAACTATCAAATTATAATACACAATAAAAACATTGCTTACAATACTAAGTATGATATTTATTGAACTATATAATAAAAGTTAACATGGTAGCAGAGCGTTAATAAATAAACTAAATATATGTGAAATAATAGTATTAAAATGTCGAGTGCAAAAATCGATCCTCTAACTAGAGAAAATTATGACACATGGGTCATCCAAGCAAAGGCTATCTTAATAAAAAACAAACTATGGAAATATATCCATACTCCCATAAACGAAGACTCAGCAGAAAAAGATAAAGAAGGAGACAGACAGGCAAGGTCGGAACTCATCCTTATAATTTCTCCTTCTGAGTTAAAACAAATTAAAAACTGCAAAACAACAAAAGCAATATGGGATAAATTAAAAGAAATATATGCTAGCACGGGACCGGCGAGAAAAGCATCTCTACTGAAACAATTGATACTGATTAAATTAGAAGGTAACGATGTAAGATCGCATTTGAACAAATTTATGGATATAATTGACAAACTAGCAGATATGGATATTATTATTAACGAAGAATTATTAACAATTATGATGTTATATAGTCTCTCACCTGAATTCGATAACTTCAGAGTGGCCATTGAGTCGCGAGACATTCTTCCGAAGCCTGATGAGTTAAAAACAAAAATAATCGAAGAATGTGATGCACGACACAAACATAATTTGATTCCAATAAATGAACCTGACTCCTCAATACAAGAAGAGGCAATGTACGTTGCCACATGCAAAATTTGTAAGAGGAAAGGTAATATTTTTAATCAAAAATACCATAAAATATGCAGAGAATGCTGGAATAAGAAGCATGAGACACATAACCAATGCGAGAAATTTCGAAAATGCGACTGCCAGAAGATGAATGTCGTCGCTCAATGTCTCTACGCTGATAAGTCAAAGTTTGAAAACAAAGCTTGGATTTTAGACAGTGGATGTACTTCTCATATGAGCTATGAAAGAAACCTATTTACGGACTTGAAAACTATGGCTGGTAAATTACATTTTGCGACACAAGACTACAGTGCAACAATTGAAGGAATGGGTAATGTTTCATTCTTATCGCAAAACTGTAAACAAAGAATGGCTCGTACAATTTTGAAAAATACATTGTTTGTACCAAGTCTCAATACAAACCTTATGTCTGTAAGCAAGATGACAGATGCAGGTTGCACTGTTATTTTCCCTAAAAATACAGCCACCGTCAATAATCCTAGAGATTGCATTACACTAAAAGCATTTAAAGAGAAAGATGGTCTTTATTACATTAGACCACAGAAAATGGAATATAATAATAAACATGAGGCTACTAATGCTGCGATCAACGATAGCGATAAAGCTAAAACTACAAAGACGACAAAATGCTCAAACATGAGCGAATGGCACAAAAAACTTGGTCATATAAATTTTCATGATCTGAAATTTGCAGCGAAAAATAATAGCTTCATGAATTTTAACTCAGATACTACTGAAAACTTACCTGAATGTGAAGCATGTATACAAGCAAAGCTGCATCGCGTACCGGTGTTTCGAGGAAAAACCAAACAACGTACAACTACATTGTTAGAAATAATACACAGTGATGTATGTGGTCCGATTCAAACACCAACCGTAAATGGTAATAAGTATTTTGTTACTTTTATTGACGATTACAGCCGATATAGTCGTGTATTTATGATGAAAAATAAGAGCGAAGTATTACAAATTTTAAGGAGTTCAAAGAATTAGCAGAAAGGCACACTGAAACGAAAATAAAATACTTACAATCCGATAACGGCACTGAGTATATAAACAAAGAATTCGATACCTACCTAAGACAATGTGGAATATTACGAAGATTAACAGCACCACATACCCCTCACCAGAACGGAGTAGCTGAACGGAAAAATCGTACTTTGGTAGAAAAAGCCAGGACTATGATGGTTGACGCAAATACGCCAATGAAACTGTGGGGAGAAGCAATCCTGACCGCTAATTATTTGTCAAACCGAAGCATAAATAGCGCTATTAAAAATGAAACACCATTTGAACGATGGGTTGGTAGAAAACCTTGTATTAATCACCTCTATGTGTTTGGCAATAAAACTTATGTTCTACTTAAAGGTACCAGCACTCATAAATTTGCTCCAAAGGCGATTCCAGGTATGTTTGCAGGATATTCAGAAATATCCAAAGCTTTTAGAATTTACATTCCCTTAAAAAACAAAATCTTTATATCAAAAGACATTCGGGTTATGAAAAACATGTTTTATGATAAGCTGAATACTGATAAAACACCAACTGTCGAACAATCCGAGCTCAATGGCTTTGATTACGGTAACAAAAACGAACTTAATCACAATGAAGTTGAAAATGTTGATGGAAATAACGAATATGATATTTGTAAAGAGTCTTCTTCCTGTTCTATCAACTGTAATCAAGAACCAACTAATGACACGGATAGCACGTTGAGAGCCTTACGAGATAGATCAAAAATTAATGTTCCTCAACGTTATAGTGACTTTGTTATGAATGCTGTAGAAGAAATTGAAAATCATTATAAACCTAACGAGCCCATTTCTTATGATGAAGCCATAAAATCCCATGATAAGGAAAAATGGTTAGAAGCTATGAATTCTGAAATAACATCACTTAATGAAAATGAAACATGGGACTTAGTTGATTTACCCTTAGGACGAAAAGCTTTACCATGTAAATGGGTGTATAAAGTAAAAATGAATCCTGATGGATCTGTTGAAAGGTATAAAGCAAGAATGGTTGTAAAAGGATATTCTCAGAAACCTGGATTAGATTATGACAAAACATTTAGCCCAGTAGTTCGCCTGAGTACTATTCGAACATTACTTGCAGTAGCTGTTAAAGAAAACTTAAAATTATGTCAATTCGATGTGTCCACAGCTTTCTTAAATGGGACAATAGAAGAAGACATCTTCATGAAACAACCTGAAGGTTACCAGGACGGAACACAACGAGTCTGTAAGCTAAAACGTAGCCTTTATGGTTTAAAACAAGCACCGCGGTGCTGGAATACGTGTATTACTGATTTTTTGAAACAAAGTGGATTTAAACAGAGTGAAGCGGATCCATGTCTCTATACACGAATAAAAGGTAATTCTAAAGTATTTGTCGGCCTTTACGTTGACGATGGACTTGTAGTATTCAACACGACACTAGCAGGCACCGACTTTATAAGTGAACTGAAAACCAGATTTAAGATCACTACTAAACCAGCATCATATTTCCTAGGGATGGAAAGTAAGTAGACAATAAGTATTTGTCAAAAATCTTACACTAAGAAACTCTTGGAAAAATATAGTATGTCTAATTGTAATCCGGCGCCCACACCAATTGTAAAAACAACGAGCTTGAAGAGGAAGATGGCGGATATGGCATCAATGGTAACTTTCCATATAGACAAGCAGTGGGAGCTTTAGCATATTTATCAGTAGGGACTAGGCCTGATATAACGTATGCTGTTGGAATTGCATCCAGAAATTTAAATGCACCCACTAAATGGGATTTTACATTAGTTAAACGGATTTTTCGATATTTGAAAGGTCTCACGGTTTGGTGTATATGGTAGAAAGTTCACCATTTCGGTTGACGTTCGGGTGATGCAGACTATGCTGGTGATCAGACTACTGGAAGGTCTACATCCGGGATGGTTTGTACCTTCTCCGGAGCTGCTATCAGTTGGCGAAGTCAGAAACAAACAACTATCACATTATCCTCCACTGAAGCAGAAATAACGGCCGCCAGTGAATGTGCTCAAGAAATTTTATGGCTAAATCGTCTGATCAACACGTTAGTAGAAACTGAAAAACCATTATTGAATTTAGATAACGAATCTGCAATCAAACTGGCAAACAACCCGTCCTACGAATACCACCGTAGAACGAAGCATATTAAAGTAAAACATTTATTTGTCAGAGAATGTGTCACTAACGGAGATTTTTATGTGAAACAGGTTCCTTCGGAGTTACAGCTGGCCGATATGTTAACCAAGCCCTTGTTCGGACCACAGCTGAGTAACTTAAGTTTCAAGATGGGACTGAAGAATCTGTTATCAAATTCTTAAAAAAAAACTGCGGAGGATGTGAACTGCCGTATATAAAACCTTTAAGATACTGGCAGTTTCCGACGTTGCTACGCATGCGAATTTGACTTGTTATAACTATCAAATTATAATACACAATAAAAACATTGCTTACAATACTAAGTATGATATTTATTGAACTATATAATAAAAGTTAACAGTAAGTGCAGGTAAATATGCATACAACCCACCTCGTGGTAAATGATTACCGTCACCTAGCCGAAGCTGATACCTATCATCTACTATGAAGACTCTTCAAACGTTGTTTTAAGAGTTACTCGGGCTTGGATGTGTTTGAAGTACCAACTCGATACGACTATAGATAATTTATATAATATGAAAGAAATATCATCCGAATCAGTACATCCATACTTAAAAGTTATATAAAACAGTATGGTAGGAAAATTCTATAAAAATCAAGGAAATCTCAAAAATTAAGATACTACGAACAATGCGATTTTCTTACTTTCATAATTAAAGAATCAATTAATAGGTATTACTGAAGTACACGTACCTACTCAATAGATTGTCAATGTTATAGGTTATTCAAAAAATACTGAAATACCCCTCTTTATTTTATATCTGATCATAGATGGTTCTCACAAGACCTTTTTTGTTTATAAGGAGTAAATCGCCGGTCTTTGTTGTATGTGGGATTCGAACCGCACTAAGGTTTCTGCTCACTCTCAGCATCTCAACCTCGAATGATATCCAAGGCAATGCTCGACTTCTGCGTTCCACTCTCTATCTCTTCTCCTGCGATACAGGTCTGATCTAGTGCGAGGATCGTTGTATTACTTGTAATGTGTATACCTAAGTGTATTTTTGGACAATATTTCCATTTATTATCTATTTGAAGATGGCGGTGAGGCGTGTGAGTGACTTTTTATCTTGACGTAGGGGCCGGAGTCGGAATCTCGCTCGGAATCTTTCAGGAGAGTTGTGTGGGGTGAAACGACGGTACACTGTGGCTTATGTATCGCCCCGATTCAGAAACCCTTTGACTAATTAAATTTTTCACTTCATAGTTTAATTGATAGGGTTAATTTCTACGAGTACTATATCAGAAGAACAAAAAGTTATGACTGACATGATCTCTAATATCTACTCTGTTCATTATGTGGCTCCCACACTTTTTAGTTCCATAGCCAGAAAATAGTCTCCATACTACCATCTATTTTCCTTTTAAGAAGAAAACTTAAAAATTTCACTAAATTATATTCAACATTATTATCATTATTACATCGTTATTTGTTGCATTTGTTCACGACCATTGTTCTTGGAATTCGCTGAATAGAACCTTTTCCCATACATATATGGCGTAATGACATCATTGTAATATAATATTTTGCGATAAACAACGTGTAAAAGGACATCGTCAACGGTTAGCAAAATATTATAATAAGCATTTTTAAACAGGGCTGTTCAAAACTAGATTGCTTCTGAAAAGTTTCTGAAGTCATTCTAAAGTCATATTTATATTTATTTATTTATTTATATATTTATTTCCCCTCTTCGGTGTTTCCCGAGCGCTATGACTTGTCCTTCTTCAAACGAGGCTTGAAGAGAGTCCTTAAGGGTAGGCCGTAGGTAGCGGCCCCGCAATGTCTTCTGGCAATGCAGAGGTCCATGAGCGACGGTAACCGCTTACGATCAGATGGGCCGTTAGCTCGTCTGCCTACGTGGCAATAAAAAAAAAAAAAAAAAAAAATATGGGAATATGTAATAAAGTTTTGAATATATAAATAATAAAAATAGAAAGTAAATTTTCTAACCTAGTAATTTCAATTCTAAGATCTCCTTACTTACCTACACTTAGTTAGACTTACTTTCAATACCGTAACATCAACAGATATATATATATTTCTATTGGCCCTCACACTAGGCCTGGCATGGCGACACCAACATCAAATAAGCAAGCGAGCAATAATCTTCACAAAAATAGCATCTCAATAGTATATCCCAAAAAAGCATATTTTTTTGGTATCACCTTTCATAAGAAAGACAATAATATAACAACTAACTAGACAGTCGACATTAAAACCTCCCTACTTTGAAAGTCAGTTAGTAAGTGCCAACCCTGATGCATTTAAATGAAAAGTGATTAGTATAGCAATTCCGTAGGAAATTGCATTTGATACCGTTCACACACTGCATAGAAATATGAAGCTTGTTGTTTCGCAATAACACAAGTAGGTAAAAATATAAAATGGTAATTTTCCATAACTAATGAATGATATAATTAAAGCTTTTTTCGGAGACACTGTAGAGGTCCGAAAGCGACGGTAACCACCAGGTGGCCCGTTGCCACACATATCTACATGGCAAAAAAAAACTTTAGTATGAGTAGTAAATGAACCTATAATCCAAATTTGGAGGCTTATAATTCCATACCTATCGCCTTCCAAAACTAAACATATCATCATCCGCCTGTAGACTCTCGCTGCTGGACATAGGCTTCTCTAAAACCTCGCCGCAATGATCTGTCTCACTTATAACACTTTTTGCCTATAACGGTGGACCAATCGCCTTCTATACCATACATAATATCATCATCTCGTGGACGCTGGAAATTTGTCTTCCCCAAACCTCATCACAATGACCGGTTCCGCATCGTATAACTTTTTAAATATGGGTTAAAGAAAGACTAATTTTTTATTGGACCAATCATTGCCTACATTACATTTTCAACTTATATTTCTCTAAAAGCTTTTAAAATTATCTAATCTGTGGTGTTTTTCTGCATACCTATTTCAAATTCGTTGTATCTTCATATATTCAAAAATATATATTTTAAACTTAATTTAAATCATGATTTATTTTATGTTTTTTGGGCATATTATGTATTAAAAAATGATGAATATAAATCAATCTTGCGGTCACGGACATCATAAATACATATTCTTTTGTAAAATTTGAAATTCAATAGTAATATATTCAATGGGGTGTAAAGGCTCGCGTACTCGACCTCTTAGGTCGCGTTTTTTTCAGAATATGTCCCCCCGTCCCATGACCCACGGGAAAAAGGGTAATCTACTCCCTTGCTCGTTTTAGTCTTCAGAGATAATTCTACATCTCCGAGTTCTGCGTGTTGGTTGTATGTGTGTGTTTGCTGTGTGTGGTAATATATTCAAAATGGTAAGTGAAAATAATATATAAAATGTATTATTATTCAGTAGTAGTCATACTGTGGTAACATTGTTATAATTAGCATTTCTTTCAGGCTCTCAGGATACTTATAAAATAAATAAATAAAATAAAAAAGCCTTTTATTTCCATGCAAAAAAATACATTTTCTATATTTACTTATAAATTTAAATTATTATTAATTAGTATAAATTATTAATTAAATTATTAAATTAATGAATTATTACTATTTAATTGTTTTTCATGGACTCCTCTCGAGTGAAGGCCTCCTCCAAAGTATCCCATTTATCTCTTTCTTTAGCTATGTAAATCCAGTTAGGTCCTGCGATTTTTTTGATGTCATCCTCCCAGTGTGTGTGTGGTCTACCTACGCGTCGCTTCCCCTGGGGGCCCCTCCACGTAGTGATTTCGGATGTCCATCTGTTGTCTTGAAGTCGTGCTACGTGTCCTGCCCATCTAAATTTTTGTCTCTGTGCAAAATTTAGAGCATCTACTGTTTTTATTATTTTTTTAATTTTTGTATGACGGATTTTTTGTGTTTTTTTTATTTTGAGAATGCTGCGTTCCATCCCTCTTTGACATGTCGTAATAGTATTTTTTGCCTGACTGGTGAATTTCCACGTCTGACAGGCATACGTGAGACATGGCAAGATACACGAGTCCATCATTTTCTTTTTTACTTCTATTGGCATATTACTTTTCATCACCTCTTTGCAACTCCAGAACTTATTCCATGCAATTTTTGATCTACGCTCTACCTCCATTTGGTTATTGTTGCAATCAAATGATATCCGTTTTCCTAAATAGATATAGTGATCCACATACTGTATTGTTTTATGATCTAATGTTATTATGTTTTTATGACTATTTGTCATGATATTTGTTTTTGACAAATTTATTTCTAATCCAACCTGACTGCTTACTCTATGTAGCGATTGTATCATGCGTTCTAGATTTTCTCCGGATTCTGACAATAGTACCAAGTCGTCTGCAAATCTTAGATGATTCAGGTATTTCCCTTTGATGTATAGGCCACATTTTTTCCAGTTCAGTTTATCTATAATTAATTCCAAAACTGCAATAAATAGAGTTGGAGATAGTGGGTCCCCTTGTTTCACACCTCTATTGACATTAAAAATCTGGCCCAAACGATTCCAATTTGACTCTACTCACACTGTTGTTATATAAATTTTTTATTATATTTATGTATTCATTTTCCACTCCCTGTTTATTTAAAGCTTCCCATATGCTGGCATGGGATATTGTGTCAAAGGCTTTCTGGTAGTCTATGTAAGCAATGTAGATTGGTCTCTGACTTTCTTGATATTTTTCTATGACAAGTTCTAGTGTATGAATATGGTCTATTGTAGAATATCCTTTGCGGAACCCAGCTTGCTCTACAGGTTGGCTCTTTTCTAAAATTTTTGTTATTCTTTGATTTATTATTGAGGAGAATAGTTTGTAGACCGTTGGAAGAAGGCTTATTGGTCTGTAATTACTAATGTCATTTGGGTTTCCTTTTTTATATAGTAATATTATATTGGATTCTGACCATTGTGTAGGGGTGATCGCTGTCCTTAGTATTAAATTAAAAAGTGAAATAAGTGTTGGTGTCAATATTTCACATCCAATTTTTATTGCTTCATTTGTAATGAAATCCGGCCCTGGGCTTTTATCTACTTTTAATTTCTTAACTGCTTGTATGATCTCTTTTTCACCAATAGGGTGTATTTTATTTTCTAAAATTACATGATTGTTCAAATCTCCCTGCTTCACATTTTTTATTTCTGTCGTCGTAGCGCTATAAAGGTTTCTATAAAATTTTGTGGCAATATCTATGATTTCTCTTCGATTATATGTTGTCTGTCCCGAGTCGTTTAGTCCCTCTATCCAATTTTTATGGGTATGAAGTTCTTTTAAGGCTTTTTTAAAACTTTTACCTTTTCTTATGAAACTGAGAATTCTTTCATTCCTATATTTCTTATAGTCGTATTTAATGCGTTTGCTAGTTAATTTGTATAGGGCGCTTAGTTCATTTTTTTCGGATCGAGATTTAGTTGTCATGTTTTGTAATGTTTTTCTTCTGATAAGTAATTTTAGTGTTTGTTCCGAGAGAATTTTGTGCTTAGTATTCTTAACTTTTTGTGGTTGTTGTAAACTAGTGTTGATGGCATGTAGTAGTTTTTCATAATATTCCTGAACATTTGTCACTTCAATCTGGCTTTCATGTAGTTTTGATACATTTTGCATGAGATGTTGTCTATATGTTTCAATTTCATCAATATTTTTTAAGGAACTATTTCTTTTGTTAGTAAACTTGATTCGAGATTTCTTTATGACTTTTATACTTATTGTAGCTCTGACCATTCTGTGATCTGTAGAGAAGTTAAGATTTAATGTTTCTATATTTTGGAAAAGTTTTGGTTGATTGGACATTATGAAGTCGATTTCATTTTTGTGTAGTCCTCCTGGTGAGCGCCAAGTCCATCTGCGTTGTGGTCTTTTCTTGAAATAGGTATTGATCACAGAAAGTCTGTTTTCGAAAGCAAAATCTATTAGCCTCTGACCCCTGTCATTTCTCTTTCCATATCCAAATTTTCCTGTAATTAAGTGCTCCTCTTTAAGTGGTTGTCCTATTTTAGCATTGAAATCTCCTAATATTATGAGATTTTTTGAAGAGATTTGTATTGCTGAGTCCAAAGTTTGATAGAATTTTGTTAGTTCCTCTTCGCTTGATAAAGATGTGGGAGCATATACTTGTATGATGCTTATTTGAAAACCTCTAATGTTCAGGTTTAGTAAGGCAACTCTTTCTGTGAGACCTATAAATTCCTCTATATAAGGTTTCAATGATTTTTTTATTAAAAAAATCAGGATACTTACAATGATCATATTATTGGCATAAATTTATGCCTTATTACCTATCGGAAATTTAGTTTCATTACCGATACAATGGTTTGCACAAATTCAAACAACACTAGCGACTAATAGCAGTGTAAGAAAATATTATGAAGAAATTTGAATATCACAATTCAGACGTTTATAAGAACATTCGAAATTATCTTAAAGCAAGCGAGTTGGAAAATGAAGAGGATATTTTTGAGATTTCCTTCTACGAACGAGTTTTGAACCAATTTAATCTCTTTACATGCGACTAGTTAAAACTTACTTTTACATTTGTAATATATTTTCTTAGGGCCTTTTTATTTTGAACTTTATTAAATAAAACAATAATATCAATTTAAACTTATTATTATGTTTATTAGATATCACACTTACAACAGATACAAAACATATCACGATGGCACTTGCATTCAGTGCTTCTTCTGTTTTATTCTTTTACGATTTGGATGGTCTAAAAACTTAGTCTAATAATGCTCATTTATGTTAATATTAAAACGGTTAAAAACTTATCAAAATAAATAATTATTTTTCGTGCATTTGCGTTTTTCTTGCTGATTTTTGATGTCAAAGTTGACGATTGTTGGACGTGATAAACTTTTGTATAAATGAGCACATACATTTTAATTTTAATAAATAAATACATAATAATATAATGAGTAATTGTTTTTGATTATGCGAAACTCCGAACTTCGAATATAACTACAATACTTAAGAAAAAAACAAAATCGTATAAAACGTAGCATTATTCTACAAAAAATAAAGGTTTTGGTAAGTGATTTATAAAAATAGATTTAATAAATCAGTTAAACTAATAATGCAAAGAAGATAATGTAATAAAAGTAATATAATCAAATTTAAAATTGATTAAAATATTATATTACGTAATGGTCCGACCAAATATACTATTTTTTTACGTTTCATTTGAGTATTCGATTCAAAGATCTTTCTTAATTCGTATAAACGACTATCACTAATATTTACATAACATATTCAAACAGGAATGGACTAAATAGTTAGGAGTACCATCCGGCACGGTACTTACTGACAAAAATATTAAAACTAAAAAAATAATTACGTTCATAATTACAACTCCGATAATATGAAGTATACGTTATAACTAAACATATTGGGATGTGAATTGACTATCAAACGACGACATCGATGCTGACTTCATCCTGTAAACTAATTTGACATTGTGATCTGCGACACCCAGACGCATGCATAATAAGTGGAAGATTTCAGACATTGATATCCAAATGTCAAGTTCATGAATAGTGTTTTCTTGCAGGATTAGGGTTCAGCATCACATCATTCTAATTATCACTTATAGTGGTGATTACTTGGGGTGGTAGACGCCTCGCGCTGGTCGAGCGGGTCTGCCTCCAATGCCGCCAGCGGCTCGTCTTCTCGCGATCAAGGCATCGAGACCCCTCAGTGGAGGAGCAGGTGTTGTCTCCGCGGGTTGAGCTTCGGTTTCTGTCTCACTTCTCTCGGCACTGGTGCTCTCTTCTGTTGTTTCTGTTGATTTCTTAGGGGCTTCTGTTGTGGCCTGAAATTGGTGATAGTAGTATGTAGTTTATTTTGGGTTTTGAGCGGTGACAATAATGAAAGAAAGCAGATGTCTAAATAGACTTTAAAAGACAAACTCAAAACAGGTATTCAAATGATTATGTTTGTAGTGTGAATCTTCAACCATAAGTAATTGATGTTCTTAAAAAATAATAAAATTTTCCTCTCAATTATGTTCTCAGTACAAAAAAATCCAAGTTTTTACTGTCCAAGAGTCTAAGTGATATCTTTGATGTATTTTTCTCTAGTAACTAATATCCTATCTTTATAACACCAGAGAGCAATGATGTGTATGCCTAGTTAATTATTGAGAAGTTAATCAGTTGTAAATCTGTGGCTGTCAAAGGTTACGTATAGGTGGTACTACTATACAAACGCAAAATAATGGTTATATCCCAGTCGAGTGGTTGAGTTACTAGATACTTTTTGTAAAGCACAGCCATAGTCAATCTATAAAGAAATTTTTCATCTTCATTTCCTCAATGATACCTCTGTTGATGGGGACGCCAGTTTTCTCTTCAACAACGGGTTAGGTCTCCTCGCCGGTGGGGTAGCCACTACTCTCGGTTTGGGCGACGGAGACACCTGGAGACGATTGCGGATCCTTACTCCACCACGAGGCAGTTCAGGGGCAGCGGTAGGCGAAGAGTTCTGCACAAAAAATATTTACACGTGTCAGACGTTTGAAGATCAATAAAACATCAAGTTCTGAAAACTGTGATCTGAAATTCATTATTCAAAGAGTTCAGGGTTAATTCGATTCATTATTTGATGTTTTTTGGGAAAAACATCTCAGCGAAACGTAGATTAGTTTGGTTGTAGAGAGATAGATTTGGACTGATTGTCAATTGTTTTCAAGATGTTGCCTATGTCACTGTTTTCCAGGCAATTCCTCGAACTCCCTAAAGACCATCAACACATTAAATTTTAGGCATTTATAGTTGAATAAATAATTAATAATGGGTACACTAAAAATATATCATTTACGTCATTTGGAATGTGACTAGTGAAATATGAGATATGTTTTCGTAATAATTTAGCAGTAAAATTAGCAAAATTCCTTCGGCCTGTCCAAAGGTCGAACCTACTTGCACATTCCTTACTTATTGTGCAACTATAAAGTCAATTTAGTATCGTTTATTTGTATTTTACCCAATGAGAAAAATTACAAAAATATTTCTACATATTATTGAGCAGTTTTTAACTCAGTTTAAAATTAGGGACACTTGGTCGCCTTAATTCCAATGAAAGCACAAACTCAGAGCTTAGATTATTACAAGCTTTATATTAACTTGCACTGGATGTAACTATGTAAGTTTGGGAGGAATCTTGCAAGCTAAATTTGACAAACTTCCCAATTTTCGATTGGGCTGACATTTTTCATGCAGTTGCCTATCACGTGACAATGCGAATAATATGACAAAATGGCGCTGATCTGAGGATGGATTCGGAAGGTAGTCATAGGAACTCTTGTGCTAAACAAGATAGACCCGTTTAGCACTCTACTGCAACATGATATCCAGGATCTTAAAAGCTTTTATTTGAAATATATATTGTCACAATTGAGTACGTACTTCTGAATCAGCCTCAGTGACTGATGATTCGGGAGCGGCTGTTTCTGATGGTACTTCGGAAGAGCTTTCAGCTGGTGCAGGAGTAGCCACGCCTGGTCGGAGACGAGGGTTGGGCCTAAGGTTCAGCCTGGGTCCTGGACGAAGAGACGCAGGTCGGAGACCGGGACGTCCACGACTGTAAATAAAAGGAAATGTATATTAGCTATGACAATCTTTTTGCGACGATCCTGCCCGATTTGGAATGAACTTCCGTCTTGTATTTTATACTGTATCCGTATCCGAGATAGCAAAATGTACAAGATCTATAGAGTAGCAATGACAGATTCAGTTTTTTGTGTCTTTGTTTTTGCGTTCGAAATACGAGTAGGTGTTTCAACATTTTCTGTTATGTACAGGAATGTATACCTCATACTGATTATTCTGTGACTCGTTTCAAATCTAAACATAGCTTACGAATCCATATATATCAAATAAAATCCTTACTTACTTGGCGTCATCACTCATAAAGTAAAATTATTAATTTAAAGGTCGTCGTTCGTTTCAGGAATTATGTTTTACCTCGCATCATTCTGCTATGGAATGAGTTCCCCTCCTCGGCATGTCCCGAGCGCTATGACTTATCCTTCAAACGAGGCTTGAAGAAAGTCCTTATAGTTTGTATTTTGTAAGTAACGGCCTCTCAGAGTGTGACATTGCAGATTTTCATGAGGTGATTAACCACTTATAATCAAGTGGCCTATAAGCGTTGAAATTCATCATTACCGTCAGTTTATAGACGTCCACTACTAGGCATAGACCCTCCAAACCTCGCTACAACGACCGATCCTGCGCTGTCTATAGGTATTTAGAGACTTTCCGCGATCCAGGTCGTCGGTCTATCTTGTGGGTGCAATAAAAATATTAAACGCTTAGTATACCTAAGAGTTCTTCCAGGTGTGGGAGTAGTCTCGGAAACCTCTCCTGAGCTGGGAGTGGTGCTGTCATCAGACGCTGCACTGGCAGCAGTTGTGGTGGTGGTCGATGCTCTTCTTAGACCAGGACGAAGACGGGGCCTGCTTCAGTAATAAGGTAAGATAAACTTTTACTATATAACTGGAAAGTGATTGGTAATAGTTAAGTTCTGTTTACTTTGTTCATTACCATAAGGAACTCTACACATATATCTTTATGATTCTATAATTACCCACATCAAATAGGTAATTTGAGCACAAATGCAGTATGTTTTAAGACTTTTAGATCTTAAGATTAGCTCCTAAAACGTTACAAGTCATCAAACATGTTTGTCCAGTTAAAGTACCTCGGGGCCGGAGTCTCAGCGTTGGTTTCAGCTCCGCCGTCTTCGGATGCTGGGGCAGCTGTCGTGAAGGTCGGACGAGTTCGGCTTGCGAACAATCCTCGGCGGCCGAATGGCTGCTGTAACAATAATAAAAAGTTATTACAATGATAAAAGGAAAATTTACGCACAGCTTATATACAGGTATTTTAAGTGATTAAAGAAATAGTAAAATGGTTTGTATCTATCAGTAAATACCTACTATATTTTTGCGCAATATACTTTTTGATCGACTCGTTTATGGTATATTTTATTCTAAACATAATAAAAGAATATTATAATTTATAAACTTATTCAGACACTCGCGGTTTTCTATAATACTTTCATGCATTTTTTAACGGGTTCTTACCACGATATTTAATTAATTGAGTTGTCTCGATATTTCAACGTTGTTGCAAACGTCATGATCACGAGAAGACTGGATACTGCGGGTCGATTTACGAGCAAACAAATCTGTCTACCCTCTTTCTCGTTCGCTTTTGGGTCGCACCACTGGAACTCGAACTCACTTCTCGACACACCACACTCACTGTATCTACAAGACTCTCTGAGCATGAACCCTTAGTGACTGTTTTGTTTAGCACTGGATTCCTCAATAATCCTCAGGTACTGTCTTCTGAACGTCGTTACGTACCAAGGATGGTTAAAGAAGCTATCGAGATTTCAAGACATAGCACTTTTAACAGGGGTGACGGCTTCAGATTATCGAGTATGTGGAATCCAGTGCTAAACAAAACAGTCACTAAGGGTTCATGCTCAGAGAGTCTTGTAGATACAGTGAGTGTGGTGTGTCGAGAAGTGAGTTCGAGTTCCAGTGGTGCGACCCAAAAGCGAACGAGAAAGAGGGTAGACAGATTTGTTTGCTCGTAAATCGACCCGCAGTATCCAGTCTTCTCGTGATCATGACGTTTGCAACAACGTTGAAATATCGAGACAACTCAATTAATTAAATATCGTGGTAAGAACCCGTTAAAAAATGCATGAAAGTAATATTATAATTTGTTCTTTAGATCTTATCTTCATCTAGCTTTACATTAAATTATATGTATAATAAAGCTGATCGCGCCTTTAGCTATTTCTCTTATACTTCCATAATATGAAGATGACGAACCTACATAATAATACGAGTAGGTACCTATTTATCTATATAATATCAATATCCAGTTTTTCTGGAAATATACTTTCATTCATTTGACAAATAAAACACCTTTTGGTTTGGATGTTCGACCAGTGTGTGTTGCCAGTGATGACCTATGGATCAGAGACTTGGCCGCTCACGATGGGTCTTATTAGACGACTCACTCAGAGTCACTCAAAGAGCAATGGAAAGGGCTATGCTGGGTGTTTCTCTGCGTGATCAAATCAGAAATGAGGAGATCCGCAGAAGGACTAAAGTAACCGACATAGCCCGAAGAATTGCATCTTTGAAGTGGCAATGGGCAGGACACATTGTGCGAAGAACGGATGGCCGGTAGGGCCGAAAAGTTCTGGAGTGGCGGCCACGAACCGGTAGGCGCAATGTTGGTAGACCCCCCACAAGATGGACCGACGATCTGGTCAAGATTGCGGGAGGTCACTGGATGCAGATGGCGCAGGACCGGTCGATGTGGCGAAGTTTGGGGGAGGCCTATGTCCAGCAATGGACGTCTATAGGCTGATGATGATGATGATGATGGTTTGGATGTAACATAGATATAGGAAACCAGGGCTGTAAGGAGATGTAGATGTTTAATAATTTTTATTATTGAAGTAATCATTCAATTATAATATTAAGAAACTTCTTTTCTGATTGTTCTTCTCGTCAATCATCTTTTCATGAACTACTGAGCTTGCCACTTAAATCTTGAAGACATAATCTTTCAATTTAAATTTTGACCTCGAAGTCCAAGGGCGACGGCATTCACATCGGTATCTAGATTATGGTATCAATTCTAAATCAGACCTTGATTTTTTATTACTGTTATGTATACAATTAGAGTATCCATAAATATATGAGTAGTATCTAATCCAATTCGTTCAATCGTAATGTTAAACAAAGTTTAATAGGATTATTAATATCGGGTCCGGCTCGGATCAAGAAAACATGTTGTTTGCTTTTTACTTCAAAACTACATTGATAAGTGAAATAATTCTTCTCATAGACCAAGTAGGTAGTATCTATTTTTCGTAATTTTGTGTCACGAAACTAATATAAGAATTTGATAGGCACCTAATATTTGTTTATCTATAAACCCATATCTCTTTTCGAAGTCCTGGATAGGAGTTCAAAAGAGGCTAAGTATATCGTGAAAACGAATCGTCATTCCATGCACTACTAGTTCGAAAGGCGACGTTAATGAGATAACAACAAGAAACAAATTGGCAAAACTACATGTTAAGTATTATAGAAATAAATACTACATTATATTTTAATGATTGTCGGCTATAACTACCTAAAAGTTTTAAAGTAATTCGCAACAATGATAAAAAATCAGAGAGACCATTTAATATCTCGTGTCAACTTATAATTAACTTTTGAAATACATTTTGATAACAAAGTATCATTGAGTTGAATTATTTTATCGCAAATGTAAATAATTCTTTATCAGGACACTTGCACGTATCGAATGTAAATTGTATAAGGTCATGTACGTGTACATTTAATTCTAAGGTTTTTATTTAGAACACTGTACGGTTACTTAGAACTTAAATCCAATTTATAGATTTACTAGATGACCCTCGCAACTTCGTCTGCGTTACAAAGGGGTTCAAAAATTGTAGCCTATGTGTTATTCTGATGTATAAGCTATATTGTGGTAAAGTTTCATTCAAATCTATTCAGTAGTTTTTACGTGAAAGAGTAACAAACATACATCCATACATACAAACTTTCGCCTTTATAATATTATTATGATATTAGATTAGGATTAGGATATTTGGACGCCTCAAAACGAGTTAATAGATTATAATTTAAAACGCCTTAAGTAGTTTTGTTCGCAAGTTTGACTAATATGTACACTCATTGATATTGCTATGTCATACGAGGTATATACAAAAGTATTGCACAAGTGTTTGTGACGGATCTCCACAAAAGAGCATTAAAGGTCCTTGTAACAATATAGATGTATATTGAATTCCTAAAGTTACAAGTGGTAAAGTGTAAGAATGGAATGACTACTCTGTAGCATTTCTTTAAAACGCTATAAACAGGAATAGGTGAACTAAAGTAAGACTGCAGAGGTTCATGAGCGACGGTAACCACTTACGATCAGGTGGGCTGTTGGCTCGTCTGCCTACATGGCAATAAAAAAAAAGGTTTATTTTTAAATTTAAAACTATTAATTAATAGTCCCTGTTTTATGAAATCTACGAAAGGCGTAGTTAGGTTAGAAAAAATAAAAGAATCTCATTCAGATTACAATGCAAGTTTTATCAAAAATTAATGCAGTGTTTTTTTTTTAATTTTCAGTAAAGTTGTATGTACAACTTTGTCTGTAAAATGAATAGCAAATTCTAACTACTTAGCAACACTCTTTTATAATTTTGTTAATCTTGTGAATTTCGCGCGGAGGTTGAAAGTCATCAACATTTTAATCTTGATGAGATTGCACAAATGGTGTTGCTGCTGTAATGTAAGTGTTGAGATGTTTTATTGTGAAAGAACTTAATGCCCAACTTGATTTATGTTTTAAATCCGAACGTCTCAATTTTTTTGCGTTATATTTTTTCTTTTACCTCGATTCGACAAAGACGAATGTGTTGTGAAATCCAATTTTAGAACGAGAAAGGTGTTTTAAAAATCATTGAATATATTCCAAATACAATTAATTACACTTCGCTATTACTACTAGTCGTACTAGTGCGGTAGGTAAATGATAAAAAATACATTCATTTCATAACTAATGAATCCACTTATGTTTTTCATAATTTATATTAACACTTAATATTATATTCGCTTAGCAAAAACACAATCAATCGCATACTGCCTCTTAACTACATGTTTCTAAGATATTCATTCAGAAACTGTTTACAAACTTTCACAACAAAGTGAAATGTTTGAAATTTTAAATGAATCTCTTAAAAACGTAACAATTATATTAAAAATACCAACCTTAGTTGTTGGTTTGTCAGCGGCTGCCGGTGCAGATGTGGAACCTTCGCTGGCACTTGCTGCTGTTGTCCTGCGACCTACACCAGGTTTGCTGAAACGACCTGTGTACAACGAAAAACAAAAATTGTACTCCACTGAAAATTTTACATAATAGAGCCCTTAGTCTAATGTATTACACGTGAACTGAATGTATACGTTTGGAACATTAAGTTTTGGACGGTTAAAGCTTGAGTTTCGAATGTGAAAATGTTAGCCAATGACTGAGATGACCGTGATTTCTTTTTGATTATAATATGTTTGAAAAAACGGACTACTAGCAGAAAAAGAGAGACTTGTTTTCATTATTTTTCAATAGATGTATTGCTACTACTGATGTTTTATATTTTCAGAATACAAAGTCAGACTGGTAGAAATGGTTTAAAAAGACTACGATAAGATTTATTTATACTATAATATACTAAATAAAAACTTGAGAGGTGTCAAGGAACACCTGGATGGAACGAAGTTCCTTTCGATTAATTAGTGAGGGAATTGTAATAAAATTGTATTTTTTTAACTTAAATAAAATATTTTGATCACAGCGCTATCTAGCATTAATCATATAAAATAAAATAAGGAATTGTTTTAAAAGATTTAATCACAGCGCCATCTAGCGATAATCATCTAAAACAAAAAAAGTGTCGTGACAACTTTTTCATAAGAATTTCCGTCTAGCCCCCTTTCGATAACGCGCGATAAGGAACTTCGATCCAATATTTTTACTACAATTGTTGTACTTCGTAATAACTATATTAGATGGAATGACAATGGTCTCATAATAACATTGTTAGTGTTGCATTGTTTTCTTTCCTGTTGAAAGTAAAAGTGCAACACGATATTGACTAACTTTTTCTTTGTAATGCAAATTTTAAACTCATTATAACGGTTACTTAAACATTTACCGTTAAAATAGCGTCGAGTAGTAAGTTATTCCTCTGTTTCACAAATATTTTTCAATTCACGTGTAATACACATCATTTGATAACAAAACAATTCCTTTTATGTACATCTTGACAAACTTACTATGAAAATAGGTCTGTTAGATGCACATAAAACTTTAGAAGTTTGTTTTGTTAAATCATCAATAGAGATAGTAGGTGATTTTAATGTTAAATTAATTTAAATTCAATGCATACAAAACTTTATTATAGATATTACCTTGACATCGCTTATTGATGGTTAACAAAACACTTTAATCGCAAGCAGCACATACAAAATTATTTATTTCGCTTGTAAATTCGCATTGCATAAAAATATTCGCTAAAGCAACAAAAAGGATTTTATATATTTCCGACTCCAAAAGCAAAATATAAATCACAGTTAACTTCAAATAGTAAGTAAATATAAGAAGATCATTCACAAAAGATTTATTTAACTGTGTCGCTTTAGAATTTGCCAGTAGAGTCGGAGGATCTGAAACAGGATTGTATGTAGTTCACGGTGAGTTACTACACGCCAGTGAACCAGTTCACATTCTATACAACTATAACTATGATTTTCGTTTTGCTAAATCCTTCCTAACTTAACATAACTTAAAAATAAATGTTCACCAAGATGTCACTAATTTAAGAATACTATACTAAATTAGTGACATGCTTCTAATATAACAATGGCGGTACTAAATAATCGAATTACCTCTAGCTCTTGTGGAGGTTTCTGGCTGAGGTTCAGTGACGGCGGCAGCTGCAGCGGTGGAGACACGGGACCTAGCACCGGGGCGACCCTTGAACCTAGATGGACGAGTGGGAGCCGCTGTCGTGGTGGTAGTCGTCGTGGTAGGAGCTGGAGTGGTAGTTGTGGTGGTGGTAGTTGTTGTCGTGGTAGTCGTAGGTGTAGTTGCTTCTTCAGTGGTACTTAATGCTTCAGTAGTCCAGCTCTGATCGTCAACGGTCGTGGTTCCGTCAAAGTTGATTGGATCAGTGCCAGTAGGGTTCACCTCATTGTTTAAGTTTTCTCCTGCTAAGTAAGCGTACAAATCGAGAGCGACCTTCTCCATCGCCGTCATGGTAGTATACTCAGTAGTGTCCTGCTCGAATGTGGTGGTTTGTTTGTAGTCAGCGGGCAATTTTGAGTCATCTACAATCTCTTCGAACTTGATTCCACTTAACAAACTGTGTCCTTCTCTGGCAGATTCCTTGGAGCTACTAGAGTCATCCTCAATGGACTCGGCCTCTGGAACTTCTTCGGTGGTGGTTTTGCTTTCGGAGGAGTATCTCGTCGGAGGCTCTTTGTATTGCAGTGGGATGTCACCAGAGTTTGTTTTGAAGCTGTCGAGGTCGACTAACTCCGAACTTGGGCGCCTGGAAAGAACGAGAACATTGGTTAAATTTCAAATGGCAAATTATTGTTTTCTTTCAAAGGAGGATATATACCTGATGTGCGCACGGGTCCTGCTTCTGGTCTGACCAATGGATTCATCAGCTACACTGTCTGATTGACGACCGCGCTGCCTCACAGTTTCAGAAGAAACTTCCGGTACATTAGTAGTAGTACTAGTAGCTGATGCCAAGTTGCGACCACGAGGAGGGAACCGTGTGCTCGAGGGGAACCTGCCACTTAGGATATAAGTTAATTCAAGCTCCATGAATGTTAATCTTTACTTAATAATAACGGGATATTAAAGATGATTGTTAAATAATATTGGATGAATGTGAAATAAATAGTTTTGTTGTCAATTGATTATGATGATTACCTGATATTATCTTCTTCAACTTCTTCTTCTACTGGTGGAGGAGGAATGTTGCGTCCGCGTCCGCGACCTCTACTCGTTGAAGGCAGAATTTCATTTTGTGTTTCTGGAATTGCTGTAGTTGTTGTTGATCGTGATCTGTCTAATGTTGTGTACTTATTTTTGCTTTCAGTACCAATGTGTTGATCAATAACAGCCTTCAAAGGACCATCATGGGAATTGTGAATTGGAGATTCAGTGGTAGCTTTCTCTTTTTTACTTTCCTTCTTGCTGTCTTCGTCTTCATCATAGTAATAATAGACATATTCATATTCATAGTCTTGTCCGTTGGGACCTTTTTTGATTTGTATTCTGGAGTGTTGCTTTTGTTCTGTACCGGCTACGTCTAAGTTGATATTCGAAGTCAACAATCCAGTGTTGATGTCGTCAATGGAATCAAAGTTGATAGGAATGTAATCGAAATTGTTGTGACCGGTTGCAGGTGCAACTGTAGTGAGCAGCGGCTTCTGTCTGTGTTTCAGAAGTACTGCTTTATTTTCATATTTACTAGATGCTTTAACGGGAGCGGGTTGTTGACCCGAACTGACGATGACATATTCTTCGCCTGGTCGCGGTTTTGTGATCAGTTCCACATCAGCGGACGCCCAGTGGGACGTGCACACCAGCAAGCATCTGCAACAAAGGAAACAGTTACTTTAGATTATTCGCTCGATAAGGCATTTCGAAAGTTTGGTTGCTACATTTGGAGTCTGCATGAGTCAGCAATAAATCTGGTTGCGCCTACAACAGCGACAAATCGACCCGAGTCAAGGAGCCGTGATTCATCTGCTCGTTTCATCACCGAATTCCTGACTATTGTTTACGTCTACCTACATACTTATTCGGTTACGTGCACATTTCATGTTTCAATGAAACTTCAACATGCAAACGTGTAGGCCACAATTTTTGCAACTTTGGTGTCGAAACGTTGATTGATTTGCATAGTTGTAGCATATTCTGGTGCGGTTTGTGTGAAAATTAGAATCGGCCACATAAATTTGTAGGTAATTGCAATAGTTTACTGTATGACGTGAGAAATTGGTTGTAATAATCGGAACGTGGGTGTAAATTACTCGCATGTTCTGATCGAGACGGATCGCGGTCGCAGTGTCGATCGATGAGGCAATGAACGGTAGTAAGATGATCACTTTTACCTTCAAAACCATTCTCACGAGAACAAACATTGCAAAATTTTAACTGGGTAAACTGAATTCAAACATACTAGGTAAGAAATAGTAACAAAACCGCATGAGTAAGGTATAAAATAGTTCAATGATTCATAACTTGTAAGTTTATCGAGTATTGGATCCAATTATCGATGTCGGAAGGTGTCCACTTCCGCACTGTTACTTGTCCAACGAGGAAATCATTCGATGGAGAAATACGACAAACTATCAGAAAACATTATGATCGCACATTTAAATACGACATCGTTCTTGTTATGATATGGATTTTCATATTTTAATAATGATTAATCACCGTATCTAAAATGGATAATCATTTTAACTTATTATTAATTATTACAATTTCTATACTATCTAATATATATCATAAAGGCGAAAGTTTGTATGTATGGATGGATGTATGGATGTATGTTTGTTACTCTTTCACGTAAAAGCTACTGAATGGATTTGAATGAAACTTTACCACATTATAGCTTATGCATCAGAATAACACATAAGCTACAATTTTTGAACCCCTTTGTAACGCAGACGAAGTTGCGCGGGTCACCTAGTAACTAATAAAAATCTAAAATAAGATTTTTATTCAAAAATATCTGTATTTGTATAATTCCTTCAAAGTTAATTTGAATTAGCTGATTTTGATATTCTGAATCGAACCAGGAGTCCTTGCATTCGGCAAATACACGATAAAAGGTGGTCAGACTTGTATTTTAATGAAAACATACGATATCAAGGTTTTTGTTGATAATTCTATTCGTTCATTATCGTACATAAATTACTTAGTTTCACTTTCAAATACACTCGAGTCTATTGTTATTTTTTCAAAATGGTTTATTGTATAACATTGTGTACAGAAAGCGAAATATATTTTTTTCTAGATCGCGCATTAGATAGCATTAGATTGTGGTACCTAAGATTATTGGATTGAAAATAAATTGTTGTTGGTAACGCGTTGTTCGAAAAAACGCAAAAAACCAAAAGTACATTTCACTAAATCTCGGAGAAATGTCGCCGATCCGGTTCCACTTTCCGTTTCGTAACTTTACATATTTAATGTTTATTATCTAACAATTTATTTTAAAACTTTATATTTGTATGTCAAGTCGATGATACTGCATAATTCTATTACACATGTTTATTTTAAATCATTAAAACACGAGGAAATCTTTAAGTAACTTTCACTTGAGTTGTTGGTAAAAATTAAGGTTGTAAATAAGTTAGAAGTGCTACATACTGACCGATGTGACCTACTTAGTGTCTATTATGACCGTTGCGATATTTGATCGGCACCGCAACTGCACATTGCAAAAAATAAGATTAAACAATACCTAGATAGGTGTTTGTAGCTAGAAAACACGCCTCGTGGTTAACGTTTGCTTTACAACTAACAAAACTTAAGACTCATATCAGTGCAGAAAGACTATAATGTCACTAAATAGTATTTAGCATTTATAGAACAAAACATAAAAAAATAAAAAGGGAAGCAGATTTTCTAAAAACTCCGTTCAAATTGAGTTTTGTAAACAAGTTTAACGAACACAAAAAACCTTGACGAAAAATTTGCCTATTTCTTAACTACCAAAATATTCTGCAGAATTCATTTCATTCTGATTAGGTAACTAGTATAGCAAAAAACTTTTTCAATATAACGAATGATATATATCTCCTGCCTATGAAAAAATAAAAATTAGAGACAGAAAAAGCTTTTGACAAAATAAGTATCAACTATCATGTATGCGTTTGCTTAGAAAAAGTACTTCATACTCATACTAATATTACCACCACAAATTAAAGGCACAACGTCTTTAAAAATGATTAATATACCTAATATACCAAAAGTACTCCAGCAGTCGAAATGTTCAAAAATTTTTATGTTCATAAAAAACTTGTCTTGCATCGTAACTCTATATATGGTCAGACGAAATTGCAGATGGGTCTCAGCAACAGTGAACTATCAATCAGCTTCGATATCGGAAAGGTCACTTGCCCCGACTATATAAAATAAAGATTCCAATTTAATTGGTTTTCGAATATCTTCTGTCTTAATGTTTTTAAGGTTAAGCTGCGGACATATTAATTATTTCGTATTGAAGCGATAAGTGCTTATCATTTAAATATTATATTCTTGTTGACCCGCACATCTTCGTCAGTGTCACAATTAGATGCTATCTTTATACTTAACTAGCTGACCCAAGCAACTTCGTCTGCGTTTTGACGAAATTTTGCCTAAAAAATAAAAAAAAAAATTTAGGGGTGGACTACCCTTAACATTTAGGGGGATGAAAAATAGATGTTGGCCGATTCTCATAGATACCGGATAAGCACAAAAAATTTCAACAAAATCGGTCAAGCCGTTTCGGAGGAGTTCAAGTTCGAACACCGTGACACGAGAATTTTATATATCAGAGATATCGAAATCGAATTTTTTTTTCTGTCAAAATAAGAGTCAGTAAATAATAACCTTTTAAAGCAAGGCTCCGTTTTTTGTAAAACTAAGAAATACTACGTTAATTTTGAAAGAGGGCATAAAGTGCAGATCACGCCGTCATTGGAGTGAGTTTGCTTAGCATTTGAGTTCGACAATCTGGTTCCTCATGACTATCCTAAAGGAGAGAGATCAATAATCGGTTTATTAGATAATTGTGTACATAAAAGTTATTATTTTAAGTTATTTATTTTTTTGTAGACCGTATAGTTACAAAGACATCGAGAGTACCAATAAGACACTAAGCAAGAGAAGTTTATTTTTAAATATTTAGAAGAATATCCTGTTGCAATAATTTTTGTGTTTAAGTTTTCATCTTGAAAGTTTTGAGGCAAGTTGGCAACTATTATTAAACGTGTATAAATATTTAATAACATTCAATTTGTATTAGAGAGAACAATGAGAGTGCAAAGTGGAGCGACTGTCCCCTTGACCGTGTCATGGAGCTGATGAAATAAAAATAAACCAAACAAAAACTGTTCTAAAAATGTCAAACAATAAGAGTTCACGTTCACTTGGCGCTCCCGATACGTAGGCAAATAAGTGATGAAACAATTGTTTGGAAACATAAATATTTGTATTTGAGATTACTCGTTTGTTTTCGCTAAATTTTGACAATAATATTATTGTCTGATATCCCTAACAAATATAGATGTTTTTATCGTAACATTAAGGAGACTTTAAGCTATGATTTCATAGATTATTTTTTAGTAAAATTATACATAGCCAGATCAATTTTCAAATTCAAAAGACTGTTTTAAAATCTTAATAAAAATGACGTGATTTACGAGTATATTATTAATAATATAATGTACCTACAAGTTATGTACTTTTTAAAAATACAGTTATAATAAAATAATAATATCAAAACATAATTTTCAAAGAAACAGTATTTTTGCTCTAATCGACACCAATCCTAATAACACGAATTATTTACGTAGAAAAGGAATGGCACATTTTTTGTTTGTGCAGCTTTGCAACTAGTGTTCGACACAGATTGGTTTTGTAATATCAATAACAGTACAATAGAGTTCACATCATTATAGACTGTTCCCACAGAATCCGAAGCTACTAGATTAAGTATTTAGAATTTAGAACTCACATCATCAAAACATAATCTAAATGAAGTAGTCATTTGAGAAGTTTCTATGAAGTACTCTCTGATATTAAATGAACAATCTATCTAAATTTCTACTTTTTTAAAAATTAAATCCGCTAATTAAAGTCGTCTAACTGAATTTTAGTACCAAATGAAATTCCGCTAACTAAAATTATTTAATAATTCTAAGACCTGACATACCTGTATTTATTACTTCTTAAATGAGAATTTCTTACAGTCTAGAACGAATGTATTCCTTGATCGTGTCTTTTTAAAACAAAAGAGGAACGGTCATATAGGCAGGTGTAAAACATGCTAAAGTGACAAGGACCTTGTTTTATTTATTTTCGTACTGAAAATACATCCTGTTCTGCCTTAAGCGATTCACATTCTTAAGTTACAGACTGGCCAATTAAAGTATTTACCGTAATAATAATATTGAACATAAAATGCACTATTAACTTTACGATCCGACGATTTAAATATTAATTAGTTAACTTTTGTGTAGTGCAATAAAATATAATTGCTTCTCATGAAATATTACATTTATTTCGATTTATAAAAGGAGTAAAAACCATGAATTTTTGAGTAATAGGTATACTCAAAAAATACCCAAATCGAAATAAAGTTTCAGTGAGACCCTAGTGAGTTTTAAATGGAATAGCGTCATCCTAATCCATAGAAATACAAGTTGCTTGAAGACTTCCTTTGTGGATCATAAGTACAACATCCTGGGCATTAAATAATCTATTGCAATTCACACATTGTTCTTACGAGGGTCCGTCAATCAACTACATAGGCAAATTGCATCTCGGTTGAATGAACCACAGTTTCCTCCCGTCTGAAATCGCCGCAGGAAATGAGAGAGACATCTCGATCACAGGAAACAAGAACACAATGGACTCATAAGTCTGTGTTTTGTTTGCGAAAGGAAATTAAATATTCAGTATTTTCACTGATCTGTGATAAAGGTGGATGAAGTTGGAGTAGTTTTCTTGTGTTTCTATACAAGTATTTGTGTGTATTTTTCTAATGGACGGCCTTCTTCAAACGAGGCTTGAGGAGGGTCAGTTGGGTCGTAGGTAGCAATCTCTCAATGTCCTCTGACATTGCAGAGGTTCATGAGCGACGGTAACCACTTACGAACAGGTGGCCCGTTAGCTCATCTGCCTGCAAAAAATATGTTTCAGATCTCCTAGATACAATTCTGTGACAATGAAAAACATGATAAAGTATAAACAAGGCTTAGTTAATCGATATTTAGTTTCCACATTTTGTTTTATTTAGAACAGTCGTTTATCTGATTTATATTAGTGATTATGTTAGCATTAACTAAATTTCATTATTTACACGATTTTAAAAAGCAATTCTTGGCATACTATTTACTGTTTTATTTTGATAAAGTTCGTTAATAATTCCTTACATCGTGTGCACATTGAAAATTACTAATTTAAATCAAAATAGATAATAAACAGAGCAATGCCCGTGCCGTTTATATAGATGATAAATGTATTTAGCCACGCGTCATTAGATTCCAAATATATTGGCACATCAATCAGAAAGCTACTTTATTATACTTGTAAATAACAACTTAAATATGACTTTGAGATAACAATGATTAACTTGTTATTGTAACGAAGATAGCAACAATGTACACATTAGGTTAAAATTTTGATAAGTTTTATTTTGTTTCTCCGAAAGCATATGACATCTGCATGCAAAGGTTATACAGTAGTTAATTGGAGGAGATAATAGAGATAGTAGTTTGGGTAAACAACTTTATTGTTAAGTGCAAAGTGCTTTATTGATAGCATTTTAAGTGTTTCATGGTTTTCGTGTCTTTCATTGTAGGTATTTGTCTAACGAGACTAAGATTAGGTATTAATAAAGCTGAGGTGGCTGCCCTTTGGGTGTCCAAACATACTTATTTTTACAACATATTTTAAACAAACATATTTTTATTTTTTTATTCAATTATAAGTTTAGTAATAATATTATGTATTGGATTTGTGTGACTAATAAATTATTTTCTTTCTTCTTCTTTCTATTAATAGAACAAGCAATTTTTTCAATTTTTAGAAAAGAAGGAAACTTTCCTTTGTTATTTCTAGTAAATCAGAAGCTTACGATCAGGTGGGCCGTTAGCTCGTCTGCCTGCGTGGCAATAAAAAAAAAAAAAGTATATTCAATAAACATAAATTAATATTATTTTATTAAAAATCTTTTAATAAGTTATATTATCAGATAAAAATATTGTTTTAAAAATAAAAGAATACGTCGTGAACAAAGGTGGTTATGATTGTGGGAAACACATTGTCAGGTCAAGTACTGATCATTCTCACACATTCATCAATATATGTTGTTTTTGAATGAAAATTAAAAGGTAATTAACGTTACCTCAATGGGCATTCGATCATCGCACCTGATAGTACCATTATAATTTAAGATCTTTTACGCTATTCGGCTGTAGCAACTGTACATTTTTAAAAGTCTGGTGTGTTCCAGTAGTTGAATATTTCAATCATTAAAATCAGTAATTGCAATTATTTTCATAATTTCTTTAACGTTCTGTTATAAATAATTTTACCATACCATACTATACTACTAAAAGTACCAATAACAGAAAATACTATATACTAAGGACTATAAAAAACAGTTCAAAATTTAAAATACTAGATGTAAAGCATAAATTCATACATAATTACTACAGATAAACTTAAAAACAGATCGAGACGACTAAAAATCGAGATTACTGAACAATCTCATTTAAAGAAATTGCCTAACAATGGGAATTATGTGCTGTAATTTACAAAAGTTATTTTTGCAACACAATATTAAACACAATTGAATTCTGTCGCGCGATTATATCTACAAAAAACTTCCTTCTTCCTACAACTGAACACAATAAACAAATAAAGTGAACATATTATCTAACACTATTGTAAATGTAGAATGGAACACCGACTAAAGATTAGGTACCCATAAGTTAAAATTGAACAATTCTCTGGCATTACCTATTATTATATATCCATTTTTCTTCTTTTATTTTGTACATAAACTAGTAAGTTAATTAAAGAAGTTAACCCAAAACTATTTGAAATCTAAGTAGCTTCATTTTTTTCTTAACTAAATTTATAAAATCAAATCTATATTCTTAACATCGCCGACTTCGTACCTACGACTAAAGTACAAAACAACTTAAAATCCGCGTTATAAAAATAAAACTAAAGATAAAGCAACATCCGTGTCATACGAGCTCGCCATTTAAAAAATGATATCTCAAAAATACAAAGATGTATTATGTAGCCGCGATGCAACTGATTGTGAAACAAACGGGTCATCTGCAAACAAGGTTGTTCAAAAATACAGGCAAGTATTATACCTAGCGTTTTCACAGACTTACGAAATCTTGATTGCTAATGAGCCTAGTAAACTTTCAGTAAAAATTTGTAATAGACAAACATAAAATCAGGTCGAGTGAACATGCGAGAAATCTATTAGTAATGTTTACATTGTTGTCTTATTTTATTTGCAGTTGTTATATCACTTTCATTGATTTTGTTGAAAATTTTCATTCATTCGAAGTTTTGCAAAAATGTTTCGGATTCTAAAACCGGTGTAGGTATTCAAAATTGGTGAATGTCTTGCTCTAACTGTTAAACAATTTTGTTTTCGAACTGTTTTCGAATTATTCATAATTAAAATTTTGCTTTGCAATTATAATTAGAATGTGGCTTACTGAGATTTTTAGAGATCAGTTTAAAAGTTTTTGCTAAACAAACGCTATCTACTATAGCTTATGTTGGAGCATATTTTAATAGCAATTTACTGTTCCTCATAATTTATGTACAGCCTAGTCAATTTTAATATTTTTATAATTGGGCATAACGTGAGTGTAACCCGTTGCATGAAAATGAAAAGAAAGAAGAACGAAGATTGCCGCCAAAAAATTGAATTACTGTTAAGAAAACGTAAAAATTGTAAAAAAAATTATATGATTTGCAATCTGATTTTAATTAAAATTCAATCAGTATTGTTAGAATCCGCAACAGCTTAGAAATAAAACAAAAAACATTCGAAAAAACTGAACTAAACCAGTAGGTGTTGTTGTCCTACTGACCTAATACCAGTTAAAGGTCACAGGTCTAATACCGTAATGAGCTATTCGTCCTGTTTTTAAGAATATTAGTTGCGTTGTTTCTTACATAATATCCCAATGTTGCATTACAACTTCAAGTTTCAGAGGGTTTTTTCATCTTAAAGATGATGAACTAATGAAGCTATTGACGTTAACTAATATCGTAAATTTACCTGTTTATTTTTAAAGTAACTAACTAAAATTAACTACATCATTTAATAGTGTTACATTGGTTTGAATTTAATGAAAAATTTATGTGCAATTTTTCACAACACCACTGGCTAAAAACGGTGAAGGAAAACATCAACATGAGGAAACCTGCATATCGGAAAAGGGATCTAAAAATCCTTTGAAGATATGTGAAGTCCCCAATCCGCATTAGGCAAGCGTGGTGGACTATGTCTAACCCCTCTTCGGAGGAGACCTGAGCTCAGCAAAGGGCAGTAATGAGTTGTTACAGTACAGTTACAGTAATGAAAAATTGTTAATTGGTTATGAATATTATTAAAATGGTATCATTGTGATATAGGTAATTCTAGTGTGTAAAATTAAGTAGCAGTTATAAATTACAATTAATTTTACTATCTCTAGTTTATAATGTTCATTACTTAATTATCATATTGATGTATTCGACAGATTTATTGAGTATGTTCTCTATTTGTTTTATTTTTATTTTGTCAACGATCAGGTCCAAAGCCAAGGTTGTTTGTAACATTGTAGTGAGTCAGAAGAACCCGGATTTGATAATAAATTTCTCTAAGCGGATAGTTTACGTAACGAACTGGTTCGGAATCAAACATTAGTTAAGTAATATTTAGCATAACTTAAGATAAGACATGTAATTTAAAGTTCTTGTGTAAATAATGAAGTACTTCGGTCCATTACTGAGGATTCCGGTTTTAGTACTTGGTCTTGTGAAATATGATTATGATAAATTTCTTTAGATACTCGCGGTTATCTACATCACTTAATCGGGGTGACGGCTTCAAACTATCCTGTATGTGGAATCCAGTGTTAGATGAAAATAAAGCCAAAAAATCTAGTTTTGAGACGGCAGCCGATACTGTCAGTGTGGTATGTCGAAATGTGAGTTCGAGTTCCAGTGGTACCGGCAAATGAACGAGAAAGAGGGTAGACAGATTTGTCTGCTCTTAAATGACCTACCCGCAGTTCTTCAGTCTTCCCGTGATCATGGCGCTTGAAACAGTGCTGAAATATCGGGACCTCTCAATTAAAAATAATCGTGGTAAGAAACCGTTTAGTAATAATGTAAGTGATGATCATGATAATTAAAGTATTGGTGTATTCTATCGTAATCAATAAAATTATTTTAAGTTGATAGACTTTGCCTTAACAATATTTGCGAGCAAGAGTGTCTTATCAAAAAGTGATATGTGAAATGATGCAGGCAACATATTTAATGTTTTATGAAATGTAATATTTTTCTATATACTATTTTTAATAAATTTATATGAAGAGAAGGTTTGTATTTGTTTGATTATTGCTACATAAAACCATAACTACTTTTCTTTTTCATTAGATAAAGGTCTAACTTTAAAGGCCACGGGTGGACGAGTTACGTATAAAAATTTGGAAAGAGAAAGTCGTATGTGGTAATAATATTTATGTTTCAAAAGCGTACTGCGTATTTTAAATAAATGTTTTTTTTTGTAATCGCTCGCTAGCACGTTACCTTTATTAATTAATTAAAATGTAATGTTTTATAGCGCAAGTTGCGTGCGTTATTGCAAAAACCTAAACAATGTTGGGTAAACACTCGCACTTAACTTATTTCCCAATAAAAAACGCATTTCGTACCAATATCAGATTAACATTGAAAATTATTGTGCCGTTATGGCGCCGTGTAAATTGTTTAGTTACATTTAACTCTATTACTGGTACGCTTCGATTAATAACATAATTGTTATTCAAGCGTAAAGCGACGGCATAAATCACTATTTTGTTGAGGTCAGTTTCTTATGTAAATTTTTAAAAGTAAATATTACAGTAGGCGAGTTGCGCATTGACTACCAGTATTACGGACGATGATAACAACATTCACGGTTCCATACTAAACAGTTCAATTTTGGATTGACAACACAGCGATTCTTTGGAAGGTTTACATTTATAATCGACTGCCTCTAGCTCTATATAGGTTAGCCGATTATGATGTTTTATGGAATTTGGTGTACAATAATAAAACTAATTACTTCTTCAGTGTTCACAACCAAACTGCCTTTATTTGTCAAAAAGCATCATAAAGTAAAATTATAAAACGTTCTAGATACAAAAAATATTAAAAATAAAAAACATGAAATATAAATAGTTCGAAATATGTGAAAAAGAGTTCGTAACAACATTGAATGTGCCTATGGATAGATTTGTGTGTGTCTGGTATATTATTGATACCAAAATAATCTTAATTATGCACAGAAATGATTAGTTTACTGAAGGTTGTTGCAACAGCGCGTTGTTCAGTTAATTTTATATTTCGTTCATAGACTACGTCTTCATAACCCTTCTTAGATAAAACTGCATTCTATGCTTTACAATTAAAAAGTGTAACTAGATACTTATTTAAATATCGAACTTGTTAAATAGGAACTAATTAAACATAAAAAATGTCAGACTGATAATAGTTAGCGTTTCTATTACAATGACCCGAATCACTAACAAAAGGCGACGAAATAGCAAATAATAGTTTGTTTCAAGAGCATGTGACTTTTGTTCAGGAAACTTCCTTACAAGAGTGCGGTGACAATATGAGCGTCGGGCAGCTTGTCCCAGCACAAGGTCTGAGTCGGCAGCCGGCCCGAGGTCACCGGTGAACGTACAAAATTAAATACGAACACGTTGTCTATAAAGCTAGTGACACATACCAGTAGATAAGTGCAGCGACAGTGTACGACAACGATAAAGCTTCGGCGTTTTTTGATGTACTTTTTCGCTCGTGTGCTCTAAGTCTAAACGACAAAGAAGCGATTACTCTAAAACACCTGGGAATCAAAACGTAATAATATGTTTGCAATATTGTTTGTGTGTTAAACGAACTGAGAATAATTGACACCTTGTATTAACACTCGATGGGTGACACCTTCCATTACCATTCCGACTTAATAAGCATAAGGTCGCATACTTAGCACGTGTGACACTGGCTTAACTGTCTTTCATTGCCTGTTTCCACAATGAAAACGACTGTGTACGTAGAACCTTCACTGTGAGAGGAACACGAGCGGATGTAGTCATAAGACATTGTACTGTAATTATTGTGAACGTATGTGAAGAGTACTCGGAAGTGGGAGGTTTCAATGAAATGCATTATTGTAAAATAATCTTAATTGCAGTGTGTAATAGTGTTAAATTTTCAGTAATGAATTTATACTTTTACGTACTATTTTCACATGACTTGTTCGAGTAGTAGACATACCTAACACTATAACGATTCATAATAATTAGAACTACATTTGTACGTTAATATTTTATTAGTAAACCAAAGTACAATTTCTACCTATATATACTCCTAATTGCAAAATCAATAAAAGTTATTGTTATAAGACAAGAACTAATTCCAAATTAAAATTTGCCTTTAAATTCTAAACAATTGTCTATTTCGATTACGAAAGTCATTACCCACTCATGATATTATCAGGTCGATTAACCAACTTCTCAATTCTTCACTGAAGTGTTGAAGATTACGTGTTCATATAATAATGATTCGTGCGTCGATGAGGCACGCGAAACGAAAACGAAAGGGAAACAACTCTCATCTAACGTTTTATTTTGTTACTTTCAAAGCGTTCAATCAAAACTATCATTAAAATTATAATAATTTCACCGCTATAGTGCTCTGACAAGTTAATATAAACTTATACACACAATAGATGTATTTGAAGGTAATAGTTATTCTGGGTTTCACTGTGTTATGATGTTCTATAGGATAACTAAATGTAGCTTTCTATCCCGCAAATATCTTGTTTGTTTTATTGAAAATTTGTATTATGTTTTGTAGATTACTTAGACATGACAAGTTTTCTAGATAATCAGATCTTTACGAGAGAAATTGTCAAGAACTGCAGAAATTCACGACCGATTCTGTATAGGAATTCTAACTAAAATACTTGCCGCGTAACCTTAATATATTTACTAGTTGGCCCACACAACTTCGTCTGCGTCACATAAGGAAATTTTCTCACCGTTTAAACCTTCCCTGGACTTCTACGAATATTTCAAGATTAAAATAAGCCAAATCGGTTCAGTCGTTCTCGAGTTTTAGCGAGACTAACGAACAGCAATTCATTTTTATATATAAGATTTACAATATAATTGCAAGGCCATTAAAATAGTTCTCGAATCGAACTTCAACTAAGTATATATTGAAGATTTATTATCTAAGATCTCCCGGGACAAAACAATGAATAACTCCCAATAGTAATATCGCTAACTGTCATTCAGTTATTCTTTAAGGTGATGCGGATATGACTCCTAAGGATAGTTATTTGTACGATGTTTTTCAATGCGCAACGGTACAGTAGTTCAACAACCCTAAAGAGAATTACATACTGATCACGTCCAAACACATTACAACCGTGAATCGAAGTGTTAATCATCACATTGATATTTGGCAATGGTTGTTAAACTTTGAAAAAAGAAAACAGTTTTACGACGTGGGATTTTGATACAGAGAGCGTAGAAATGTTCATAAAGTGCGGGAAGAACTTTTTGTGCTATTGCAAGATAAATGAGTTTACGACTCACCCGATCACCTACTTATTGCAAGATTTTTCTTAAACCTAAAGACAGACATTCTTTTATTTTCTTTTCTAGGTTTCTTTTTCGCTAAATTTTGCAACACTGCATCATACAGGCATACGATATTTTAACACAATGTCGCCAGTTCCACGCAATCTGCAGACAATAACAACAGATAATCGCGATTGTTCAAAACAATAGAAACAAAGGCCAATTTTTATGTAATTTTTAATTCGCCAGCTTTAGGTGAACTGGACATCTTGATTTCTTTATTTAATAACTCTAAGTGTTAGTATTGTGACAATATATACTGAACATAGCAATCAATACTATAATTCAAAGACGAAGTCATCCATAAATCCTGAGTTTTTTTTTTATTTATTGCAAGGTAGATAAACGAGCATACGGCCCACCTGATGGTAAACGGTCGTCGTCGCTCATGAATCTCTGCAATGCCAGAGCAAAGGGGGGCCGTTATCTACCGCCTACCCATACAAGACTTTTCTTAAACCTCGTTTAATTAAAGAGGGACATGTCATAGCGCTCCGGGAACACCGCGGACGGGTAGTCCATTCCAAATCGGAATGGTGAGTTGTCCTGATAATTGTTGACGCAAACTTCTAAGAAGTGGTTCGTTGGTGATTTCAAAAGGTAAAAATACTTTCATTATCTGACAAGTATATTTTGGCGCTAGGTACTAAAAAGATGCAGTTCGTGAACAACATTTAGTGATAACAGATCTTTTCTGTTTGCACAAATTTCGATGATCCTTTATTACAATGATTACATGTTTGAATTTTTTCTTGAATAAAGGAAGTCAGTCGCTTTAATTTTTTTGTAAAATTAATATTATTTTAAATTTGGTTACGGTCAGAGAAGAGTTATCCGTATTTTGGGGTCAGGTTAAACGACTGTTTAAAACAGATTCGATTCGACTCATAAATTCTGTCCGTGCAACATTATTTAGTGTTTTCTTTGTTATTGCGTATCCTTAGGTAATGTGTTACGACTGAATTTGAATAAGGAAGTTACGGTTAATAATCTCACTAAAAAAATGTAACTAAGATTTATTGTTTTATATGTAGACAAGTTTACGGTACCTGAGGTTAGATGGTGCACCATTAATTCTAGATAGTGGTGCGATACTTCGAACGGTTAATTTCTTTTTGATTTAATAAAAAGGACAGTGTTTCGTTTAATACTAATTCAGACTTTGTGGACAATTTTGTGTTTAATGAGTAGATACCCACTGCGAACTAAAAAAGTAATACTCGTTGCTCTCTCTTTACTAAAGAAGATTTTTTTATTGCCATGTTGGCTGATGAGCTAACGGGTCATCTGATCGTAAGTGGTTACAAGTGATTGCTTTCATTCTGTTAAATAAATCTATATTAAACGTTACTTTACGCCTAATCGCGTAAAACTCTTCAGGCGCCTTTAGACACTACTAAACTACTATTTTGATACTTACGCAAGACACTGTGTGATATATTCAAATGTCTTTAGGTCAGCGTCAGAGCGAGCAGGTTTCAAAAACACCATGACATTATATATTATAAAAGGTCATTATTACACAGTAAGTGTACATTTACGTTACGGTGAATATATATGACGAAGTTATTCTGGTAGAAGATCAAAGATTGGGTGACAAATATTATATTTCGTGAAGTTATTATGGAACAATAGGTAGGTATAACTCGAAAATCTTGGATAGACTTTAACTAGGAATCAAAACTCGAGCAGTAAAAAGAAAGGTTTCTTTTTGAGAAAGAAGAATGAAATGTATATTACAAAATTGAAAATACTAATCATATCTACAAATGGAAATGAACATCACACTACATTCTTAACGGTGACCTTAAGGACCAAGCTACTATTTAATAGAACTATTGCTTTATCTAATTTAATCTTATTGCTACAATAAAACATAGGTAAGTCAATTATGGCTATCAAAGTTAAAGCTTTTCTAAAATTCCTTGAAATAAATCGGTAAAATTTAAAATAACTTCAAAACTTCAAACAATTTTAAGAATCAAAAGATTCAAATGACTCAGTAGTTGAAATAGTAATAGGTATAACGTGACTGCACCGACGAAAACTATATAATTACCACTTATGTATCAATATCACGTCGCCACATGCTCGGAATAACTAAATGTGGTATCCAATGCACGCACTCGAACCGTCCACGACTGACATGAAAATATTACCTACACACAACAGAATAGTTTAACCATACAATGATTGGTGAACAGAAGTAACTCTTTGCTTATCACCGACGTGAAATAACCAAATAAATCTATACTATAATATTATAAAGCTGCAGAGTTTGTTTGTTTGAACGCGCTAATCTCAGAAACTACCGGTCCGATTACAAGAATTCTTTCACTGTTGGAATGTCCATTTGTCGAGGAAGGTTATAGGCTCTATTTTATTTTGAAAAAAAATAGGGATCCGTACGAAAATATCGAATTTGTAAGACAAGGTGTAATATCGCGTAAATAATATCGCAACAGAATTAAGAGTACTGTTTGAACCCCTTTGTGACGCAGACGAAGTTGCGAGGGTCATCAAGTGTATAATATAAACGAAAAAAAGAAGGACGGAAAGAAGCGAACAGCGATTGTCGATTGTATAAAATCAGTTTAATTTTCAAAATTAATTATAAAGGCCAGATTGTCAACTGTTTTTGTCAGTCAAGATTTAGGCATAAGCAAAACCAACACTTCTGAATACTACAAAATTCTGTGGTTTAACCGCCGATTCATAAACTCAACGTGATTCACATGACATTTTCTAAATAGTGAGGAATGCAAGGCCGCACTGTCGAATATCTCAAACGTGTGAGTTTCCCGAAAACTCATCGAACTTCGAGGTCTTTAAACCGCATGTCAAGGTCTCAGCCTTCGCTCGTCGAATGCGATCCCGAAGCAGAAATACAACTTTTACCACAATGCTGGCCAAAACATGTTTGTGATCAGGAACTTGGCAACCGTACACCTATACAATTACCTCGTATAATGTTTATAAATATCGAGTCTTCTTTGAAGAGCTGATACTTAAAAAAATATAGATCCTATTCTTTACTTCATGCGTGTTGAAGACAACTCAAATGTATTTTACTGAAGAGATTCTTTAAGAGTAGATAGCCAACCAACAGAGTTCCGAGTGGACCGGTGATTTTATACTAACGTGGCGTCAAATATATCAACATAAAGACGTGTATATCTTAGCATAATACGCTCTATCCGAACCGCAATACAACTACGGCCTAGTAATTAGATATCTCGAATATCATTTCAAATATCTCAGTTATAACAACGAAACTAATCTGGCGTGTTGATTACGCATTACAATACCCAATCCATCGATATATATTTCGTAACATTCTATGCAGATCACGGACATAGAAAGACGCAAGGTCAGCCGCAGCTAAAAGGATCTTACTATCTTACTCATTGGTGACGTGGTCATGGAGTAGGCTAGAAACACCCAGTGACGTCAGCACGTATTGCAACACTGCTCTATAAAACAAGTTCTAAGCACACTTAATCTGAATTGATATTGAACAATAGTAATGGCCATTCGCAACGATCGATGTGGCCCAACATAATAATTTATGTCTATTTCGACTACAGAAATGTTTTCTTACTATATATTTAAGTGATTCAATGATACCAGACCAAAAAGTTTGCTAAAGACATAGACAATACATTCTGCAATAAATCCTAGGTAAATTAAATTACAATGCGCTGAACTATTCAAATCGAATACTGATTAAAATCAGTCCACGAAACGATTCGATTTTATAATCACAATTATATAGTCTAAGTAAACATAATGTTTTATTCATCGGTTATCTCATAACGCGTTCCTCGAAAGGTCATCGGCAGGAAAGTGAAACCACACGAAGACGAAAGTGACTCTTACCAAACAGAAGACGAACATAAATATACGATTATGTCTTAGCTGTCAGCTGTACCGTACCCCGGATTCAAACCCGGACCCTCTGATGCAATAACCCCACTTATCTTTATTATTAATCGCCATTCTTGACGACCAAATTTTTTGTAGCATTATTACTAAAATCAACGTAAAAATGACATTTTCTCGTGACTAGTACCGAACGACCTTGGAACGGTTTTATGTATAATTTATTTTTATTACTGCTAAATATCACAGTTATTTAAAATTCTTGTCGCATCTCAAATCATTGGAGACCAGAAAATCAGTTTTAATTAAACATTAAGAGTCTTGTAAAACCTGTTGAGTAAATAATAATACGAAGATCGGACTGTTTTAATGCCATCTGTAGATATTTAAATAATTATTAGTTAATTCGATTGGCGAATGGCTTGTAGTCAATAAGCCGTCCCTACTTGTTGGTAATATTCTCCGCGTCTATTCAAAATAGCGACTTAAGTAACTATTCGGTAAGTAACGGATTTCATAAAATGATAAAAACTTGAGTTGAACTAACAGAAGAGTTTTTGTACAATTTTATATCCCATTGTTATAAACGAATTCAACACTCTTCTATGTGTTTATAATTAGATTTATATTTTTGTAAATACTATTTGCAGAATCAGTTATTTACCTCAACTTTATAAGGAAAGGAGTTGTAACCGAGTTATCAAACATATTTTACTTTGCTCTATTTTTAATTGAATTTTTGTAACTGAAATTTTCAATTTGCAGACTGTTCAATTCTACTTAGAGAACCCCTTTTTATTTCTTTTCTTTTAAGATAAATAATTTAATAGACATAGTAATCAACGCGGGTTCAAAACCGGCCGGCTTGTACCTCTAAATCTTAATATGAAAAAGATTTATGTGCAATTTTTCACAACACCACTGGCTAAAAACGGTGAAGGAAAACATCGTGAGGAAACCTGCATTTCGGAAAAGGGTTCTAAAAATCCTTTGAAGATATGTGAAGTCCTCAATCCACATTAGGCAAGCGTAGTGGACTATGCCTAACCCTCTTCGGAGGAGACCTAAGCTCAGCAGTGGGCAGTAATGGGTTGTTACAGTACAGTACAGTAATCAACGCCTCTATCAGCTTGGATAGACAAAGAATGTTTTTATTCAACAACTTTTGTTCCATTTCTAATACAGCAAAATGTTTTATAACTTATAACGCGTTTTGTTAAGAGTACCGTAACTAACGTCTATCGATTATACGGCTTTTAAGCCGCGATTGAACGATTGCCAAATTGTTTTTATTGTTTAAATGAATGGGCTCTCCCTTTCGCCGGCTCTATTACGACTAAATCGTTGTACACTCCATTCATGGGTGCTGGTCACGATCGGCGCAACCTTCGCGCCAATCTTCACGTCATGTGGAACATTATCGAGGCTTTTATCTTGAACACAATACATTCTAGTTTCTATTTAATGTAATTAGTTGAGTTATTCTTAATTGTAACTTGTACAAATTGCAGTATCTACAAAAGTTTAGCACCACTTTTGGAGACTTTGTAAACATGTAATTTTTATTAGGACATCTTTGTAATTATTTTATTCATAACGTAATCGCTATTTCATAATTTGAAATCACTAACCACACAGTAAACATAATCAACTAAAGCTTAAATGTCTTTTAAGAGTGTGTATAATTTCGCAACACCTAGTTTAGCACACGCCACATTATGTCCCAAACCAAACAGCATTGAAGTATTCGAATGTTGCGCCAGCTCATTATCTGATTATCTATTAACGACAGTAAAAGCACAAAATAATTATTGTACAGAATTAAATCTTTTTACAAATCACACTTTATGTACTCCCATTTTGGATCTATCACCGACGCAATTCATCACACGTTCCAGGAAAAAAGTTTTGAGCAAAAATTATATCAAAACAGGCTTTTTAACCGTAGTTTTCGAATTTTTAAAATTTAGGTAGTGCAGTGGCGAAAGCTCTATACGACCTCATTACTATCGTCTTTGTCTTCGTCTAGCATAACAAGAAATAACACGGGGACCTTGTCCGGATAGCCTATGATAATTCTTATGTCTTATGACTTTGTCACCGCGACATAAGACTTCTGTATACCTAGTATTGTTCTGTGGCAAAAGAATCAGTGATAGGTCGTGACCCGTCGCTGTCCTTGACATATACAGAATGAAGTAGAAAGTGCAAGGCATCAGCAATCAGCGCTGGACTTCGGATACCTCGGCCGGACGCAAACCGGTTCCCATCGTGCCCCTTCCACTCGCAATTGGCCTGTTGCTCAATCCTGCTGAAAAAATATTCGGCTAACCTCTAATGTGTGTTGTGTAACTCGACTATAGAACTTGGATGATAACAGTAACAATTTTGAGATGGTGGAGTAAAATTTTTGATAGGAATTTCTGATAAAATATGATTAGGAGGGAAATTCTGGATGATTGTCCTGAGACGCAGTAATACGTACCTAATGTATGTATTTAACGAATAGGAAGCACAGTACAGTGTTAGTTCAGTACAGTCCTTAGATCATATGATAATCTAATATATATATTATAAAGGCGAAAGTTTGTATGTATGGATGTATGGATGTATGTTTGTTACTCTTTCACGTAAAAACTACTGAATGGATTTGAATGAAACTTTACCACAATATAGCTTATACATCAGAATAACACATAGGCTACAATTTTTGAACCCCTTTGTAACGCAGACGAAGTTGCGCGGGTCACCTAGTAAGTAATAAATTGTAACAATATCGGAAGTAGAGCCTCTATAGAACAGTTTCCAAGTGCGCAACGTCCAACTCCATAGTTCTATTCACCAATGTCACTTCCCACGTGCCGACTGTCCGCCGTTTACCTTGCATTCAACACTCGTTATTAGATTATAAACTGTACTACATTATAGGTAACTACTACCGGAACTTGCAATGAAAATATATTTTGTAATAATTGAACTATAAGCTTTATTTATACTGCTTTTTAAATATAACATGTAGTAAGACAGGCTGCTCACGTATCGTGTTATTGACCTGTTGCTCAAATCTTCAACGTCTCAAATCTAGTTTTCTACTACTATCTCTATTAAAAAAATAGCTCTAGGCCAAGTTAGGATATTATCAATACTATTCTAGCGAGCCAGAGCCATTCTATTTTTCAATAAGAAACAAAAGACAAACATTTAAAATGCAAACACGCTAAAACAATCGTAAAAGCCTAAATTATCGCTTCAATCTGTCGAAAGACAATCTTTACAGCAAGTTATGCATTAAATTTATAACACGATGTTTCCTGCGGTAACATGTGAAAAGCGAAAGTTGTGATCGGATGAAACATCTGTGAGTCGGACTAAGAACATATCAAATGCGGTCGATGACATAACATGTGACAGCGAAGGGACTTAAATGACATTACGATCAAAATAATTTAGATAATAACTACAAATTACTTCATCACTTCATTTAGCAAAAAAAAATATAATCATTCCAAGCTATCAGCATTTTTTCGATTTTTTATTCGATTGATTTGATTGATGTGATTAAATTTAAAAATTAATAAATTTAATAAAAAGGTAAAGTTGTGATTTTTTTTTTAAAAGGCTAATTCTAAAAATACTGTGTTAAAGTCGTATAACAAAACCTGGAAACTTTGATTCATTGCACCGAGCTAGTTTTTAAAATTCATGTTCGAAGACTCATTTAAGCCGTCTGTAATAAATAAATGAAGACAGTCAACAACGTTTGAATCAAGGATCAGTAACACGCAACATGTTGAATGCAGAAGTTTCACAACAATAAAACTTGTAGAGCTTTCAAAAGTTTCTTATTCGTAACGGTCCGGGGTCATTCGCGGACCATCTTCAAGACCGGTTTCAATTGAGGCTAATAATAGTTTCTAATTACTTTAAATAAATGTACTATTACTTTAATTGCGAGTACTTTTCATTTCTCACCGAATTTCATTTTAAATTTGTATAAATTAACTACAGTAATGATCGTAGACTAGATAAGGGAAAGATAACTATATTAAAACTTGTGTTTCGTAAAGATTTTAAATAAATGGTTTTTCACTAAAACTTTAGAAATTCGACTGCAATAACAATGATAATTGTTACTTAAAATAATTCTCAAGTAACTACTTCAATTTTCATGCATGCACATCCTCCATTTTCAAAGCACAAATGATTAGAAATCATTGCCAAAATAATTTACTATTTTAACGACCACTCAAAGACTAATTAAGTAACTGGCGATATCCGTAATAAATATAACATCATTATGGTCTGTATCCGGAGAAAATTGTATAAAATAATTGAGACGGATACTTATTCTTATTAGTTGTTAGTCATGTTGCGATTATGGTCACTCAGAAATACTTATTCCAATTTGGTATTAGATTTTCTATAGTAGATATAAATGATCGTGATGTCTATTAATATTACATATTTATTTACAGTATTATTTTAAACTTGCTAACTTTTATTAGATGTTTAAAAATATATACTAAAATTTTCAAATAAAAACAGAGAGTTGTAGTAGACTGCATTTACGACCTAAACCAGTGATTAAACCTGCAGTGTGAGAAACTAACAATAATTATACAGACAAACTAAAATATAAAATTTGTTCTTTTATCTTTAATTAGTTTACCTTCACACGTCACGGGAATTCATTGCAATTCATTGTCTTGGAGCCTAATAATGCAACATCAGACAGTTTGGTAACCCACTAATTATGAGAGCAAGCTTATAAACAATAGGCCTGTTTGGACACTGAGCCATGATTTGACGCATGACGAAAGTATATGCACGCTGAAATAAATAACCAAAAGCAAATTTAAATTCAGTAAGATAATTTACCAATAACAATGACAAAAACAATACGTTTCAAAATTCAAATGATTTTGCAACGCGACATTTATTTTAGAAATCGGTTAAACTGTCGACAAAAAACTTGAAACTCCTTCTAGGAAGGAAATATTTAAAAAGAACGATCAACAAGTGCAAGGCACCGCGACTCATTATAAATTGAAATGTTCAAAGTTTAAACACGCGTACAATAACGATGTATAGACGTTCAATATAACTTTCATTTCGTCATCACCGTTCTATCATCGCATCGAATATCTATAGCACGGAGAAATTCCTTCATCGTAATTTGTATTCAAAAAACAAAAGCCAAGACGAATTTCGCATTAGTAACACGTAACATTATGTTTTTAAAAAAGGGGAAAGTCACACAATCCTTGTAATATCCAAGAAAAAAGTTTAAACTACCGAATAAGGTGTCTTATACGACACGTAACATGCCGTAATAAACAGATCAACACTCGTACGTACACTCGTACATAATATAAGCGACTTTCTTCTAACTAAACACGACAATAAGATATGTTAATTAAAGTATTCTCGACTTCTAATATATTAAAGACGATGTTAATGTCATTACATATTAGCGATGTTACGTAAATGATTTGACAATTGCATGATGGAATTTCGTAACCATATGTTGTCCCAATATAGGCCCTGTCAAAGGTTATGACCTAGTCACACCTCAAAGCTCATAAGCAAACACATTCTTATGCTAATTTCTAATAAGGAACTTCTGAATCGAATTTCATTTTCAAATTTTGTTTTATAATTAACTATGTATGTACCTATTAGTTTGTAGGAATACGTAATGTCCATGATATTAAGAAGGATGTCTGGGAAAGGAGGATGAGGAGAACAGAAGATTTGGCTCGGTAGAGTAAAATAGAAGAAAACTATGTCCAGCAGTTCAAGAACGTGGTGATGATATGTTTAAATACAAATTTAAGGAAAGAACGGAAGCAATAAAGTTTTTAAAAAGATTTTCTTCTAATCGAGGAGCTGTGTACACAATTCTAAAAAAATAAATTTCGTAATTTAACCTCGCGTTTTTATCCGTATTTTATATTGTAACAGAAACGCAAAATAAAAGGAAATAAATGAGGTTTAATGTTTCTGAAATATTTGCATTTATGGTTGTGGGCGACGAAATCTAATAAAATTGGACTAAGAAGGAAAAAATCTGATTGTATCAAATGTAATTCCGGCAACCGCTTTAAGGTAGATGCAGTGTTGATAATAAAAACATAAAAACCGTAACAGACTGAGTCATCATGAAATCTTCTGTTGAAATTCATTGAAATTTACAACCAGGTGGTTTACATTCAAGAAAAAAGTTCGTTTAGTAAAAACAAGGCGAATTCCGATGGTAATAAAAGTGAACTGAAAAGGAAAAATGAGACTTATTTGTAAGATTAATTAAATTTAGGTTTTTTCTTGACTAATAAATCATCGTTAATTTGCATCAAAATTAAATACATATTATATTTTATTAAAGAAGTATTATAATACTTCTGAGAAGTGAATCGAAAGAACCTTTTTTGCAAATTAAAAATGTAAAATATTTCAATGTCCCAACTTATTTGTCACACAAATCGTTATCTGATTCAGAACTTAACCTTATTAAAAGCCCAATTCTCTTTTTTATTCATATTCTTAGAATTATTTGCGTGTACATTATAAGGAAAATCTTAGCAGGTGTCGTGTGGTTTTAAAATTATTGTTTTAATTTTCGTATCTCCGGTTAAAAACATATTATTATTATTAAATTTATTGGATGAATTAATAAGAATATCTTACTTAGAAGTGTTTTGTTTGATTGTTGAATAACAACTATGTAAATATTTCTCTTTCAGGGATAAATCTTTAAAAAATAAATAAATGCAATTTTGTACACTGTCATGTAAAGAGTAGTCAGATTAGTACTAACGTTCTAGTAATCGTAGTATTTAATAGTTAAAGCCTTCGAATTCTACGCTTTTAGGAACAGATGTTTAATTTTATTAAAGAGACCCTTTTCGATATAACCATTTTATTATGTATCTTTAACTAGTAATTTTAAACTTGACATCATTTAAAGTTTTTTGTTAATCTCCGTACAGATTAGACTTTCGGTGTGAATGCAAAACCGTACGTCGCCGAGTCACAGTGCTGGATGTACCTATCTATTTATTACAATACAATATGTTTGAATGTACGTGGGCACATCCTAACATCCACTTAGCACCATGTGTCGCAACGAGAGAGAGCTTTAACAATGGAACGCGTTAGATAATGTTTATTATACATATTATGTATCTTGCATCTGTATGCCTTTTACAAAACGATTCTGACGAGTTCTAAATAAAAGAATAATCATTTAGTAATTAACTGTTTGCTTTTGGTGTACAATAAGATATTAATGGGACTTTTGAACACCGAATTTATTAACAAAAATTACATCATTGTCTCTAAGCTACTCAGAAACTGAGTTTTAGAATCAGGTACTTCTGAAAATGAGTCGAAAATAAAATCTAATTTTATATTTTTGTAAAGAAAGCATTTTTATTCTTTATAGAGATTATTTCTGTTTTCCAGTACTGCAGTCTGCGGTGTAATTATTATTAGAGAAAACATTAAAACGTGATGAGAGCTTCCCAGCCGCGTTGAAAGTTGTCTTTTACGGCTTGAAAGATGTGCTGTTTGCGGTCGTCGTTTGAATATTAACATGTTGGTCTCGGTGTATTATATGCAGAGCCTCGTGTCACGTTTACTAGACAATATAACTTATTCAAGACGTCTTATGATTTTGTAACGTGCATTTAATGTGCTCGTTTTGAGATTGTTGAGAATGTGAATCGGGCGAGGAAATCACGGGCTCGTTTTGCGTTTTCGTGGCGTACGTTTTGTTCGTAACTAAGAACGCGCGACTGTACGCTCGCGGGACAATATGCGCGCAAGTCGTGCATAATTTTAAAAGCAACGTTTCGCAGCCTTCATTGAGAAATGCGCGCCCCCATTCGTGATGTCAGTCGGCTGTCGTTGAGCAATGAAAACCTGATTTCCCGAGAGACGAGAAATCGGATCGGATCGAATTTTTGTCGATACACACACATATCCTAAACATTACGTAAAGTGACGAGATCGTCACTCCGATGCAAACAGAAGATGAAAGTGAACCGGCCCGAGGACGGGTTCAGCTGTGCCAAGCGGCTCTGCTTACAACCACATATCAACTACCGTTTATTAGAAAGTAATTAAAAATTGAATAATTAAACAATTAATTTTCAGGTTTAAATTGTAATGATTGTCTCAATAATTGCAGTTGCAGGCAGAGTCATAGTAGTATGAGAGTGTACTCACATGGCTAAGGCGGCGTTCATGTTGTTGTTGTTATGTTGTTGGTGGTAAGATGGACGCGTGCGCGCACTACGCCCGGCTCGATCGGGCTGGCGGCTGCAACAGATACCTCACGTCAGCACTCGCGCCTTTCCCAAACGACACACAGTTGCGACAGTGATGCTCAACGAGGAAGCTGCATCGCACATTTAAATGCAACGCTAATGTCAGACAGCGTTTAAATGCCAATAGCGGCGACCTTTCAGTCTCTGGTTGGGTTGCGCAAGCGAAGATCGCCGGTTATCGTGTGAGAAAGGCTTGTGCGTGAGACACGAGTGAGACGCACCGGCCGTGGTGGTGACACGCTGTCGTACGGCGACTAACCTCGCCGCCGCGACCGCACCTCTTACTTATAGCCACGCCGGCCCACCAGCACCACCGCCGACCACCACGCACACCACCCTCCGACACGCACCCTTGCCGCGAGACAACACATCCAGAAACACACAACGACCAACAGAAACATTCGCAAATGTCAAAGTCTTGCACAGACAAAGCACACAGTACATCTATGAGCTACAGTTGATCATGCTTGAACTTTTCCAAATACACAAATATCCATTCTTTAGAATAAAAGCTTATAAAACAAAGCTACATACTCGTAAAACCGTATTGTTAATATAAAACTCGCGAGTCAACGTGAATCGCGCGTTCAGTGTGAAAGACTTCAACGCGCACGTAATAAATACTAAAATATTGAAACATAATTTGTTTGTCGAGATACTCTAGATGCTCTTAATGACATGAGAATAATTACAAGTCATGTACAATTACATTAAGTTTTTGAGTCGAAAAGTAAATATCTAGAGTAATCTACTACCCAGATAGTAGCTACGAGTGGCCAATACTTCATTAGTTAGTATATTGTATGATTATACCACATATCTACATTTCGTATTATGTTTATGCGTGTTTGGAGAGTTTTTGTCTGTTCGTGATCTCCTATTATTAATTGTAAAAATCGTAGGTGCGACAGAAAATCAGCGCCTCAAGTGTAAGTACCGCACTTGGGGTAATCATGCTGAGTCGTGACCTTTTCACCACTACAGCAATTCTTTTATCCTTTTTTTCTTAGCTTAATTTTAGACTAATTATGTTAATCTTTATTATTGTTGTAGTTCTGAATAAAGTTATTTTCTTTCTTCCTTTCTTTTCTCAAATCTCTAAAGATCTAATCTATCAAGGTGCATTCGTATTGAATTTATAACGAAAAGTATTGGAGATGGAAAAACCATGTTATCTTAGCTAATTACAAGCTTTATATTACTTTGCACTGGATGTAAGTTCGGGCGAACTACCTATGTAAGTTCGGGCGGACTCTTTCGGGCAAAATTTTATCAACCTACCGATTTCCCGATTAGATTAAATTTTTTTACGCATATTTATGTCACGTGACAATAATTTATATTATGTACAATGGAGCTGATCTAATGATGGATTCGGAAGGTAGTCATAGGAACTCCTGTAGGTACTAAACAAGATAGACCCGTTGTGTTTGCGCTCGTTTTATTTGTCTTAGCTAGTACTGTATCTTTTTCGTAGCCAATTTTTTTCTTTTACTACAACTGTCAGAAAACTATTAAAGAACGTCTGTGCAAGAAAGCCTACTATAAGGTCAATGATTACCTGGACGATTGCACAAAGTGGGAATGAGTTGCTCGCCAAGGTCGTTTCATTAACATAAATAATCGATTTTTTTTTTATTTAATGTAAAATTGTATAAAACTATTAAAATAGTTAAAAAAAATGCTCATAAAAGAAAAAAGACATGCCCGCTGAGTTTGTTGCCAGTTCTTCTCAGGACGGTGGCTACAATTATTATTTTTAGCTTTTAACTTTTGACGTCAACAAGAATGAGTACGTCATCAATGTTGAATAAAGTATTTCATTTCATTTCAATCTTTTGAAATGAAACTTAAGCCATATTTAAATGAATTCATTTATTTTATAAAGAAAACTACCTACTTATGTAATTATCGTCAGAAACATAAAACTATACAGCCTACCCGCTGACTTCTGTATATAAATAAAAATATTGTTGCTTATACAACGTGTTTTACTACCATGCGGCGGTGGGATATCCGACGACTCACCTAATTTTAACCTAACTTCTCATAGACTAATACAGTGTCATTTTATACATAGTACAGTTTGCGAAATTCACAAAATAATTACGAAAGAAAATGTTCATCACATTCTCTTTACTATCCTAAGTTAGGCTGCGTTTCCACCAGAGATGTGCGATGGAAATGTGTCGTGCGAGGATGTCTAGCTGTGCTGTGAAAATGTGTGGTTGTTTCCACCAAAGCTGTGCGATGATAATGTGCCTACGAGGATGTGTAGCGGAGCTGTGAAAATGCGCATTTATGTGTGGCGCGAGGATGCGTTGCGAAGCTGTGTAAATTATAGAACTAATAAACTCCGTATCTTCTGCTTCCTCTCTTCATCACAAATTGTTAAATATAAAAGTATTTTCTTTTTCCAAATATCCATATTATTATCTATTTTGCGCACTTCTACTTCCAACAAACTCCGTCTATGGACTGGCTGGTACAGTATGCGCAAACCTCGCAACACATCTTTCTCAACACACATTCCTCGCACACTTCCCTCGTACACATCCCGCGCTTCTTTTGTATGCGCAAAAATCTAGCTCAGCTGAGCCGTTTCCACCAGAGCTGTGCTGACCGAGGCAAGGTAAATGAAGCGATCCTATTGGTTCTTTACAAACACATCCCTCGCTATGCATCCTCGCACATCTCTGGTGGAAACGCAGCCTTAGACTTGGAAAATGCCTATGACATTATTAAAACTCAAAGAATAAATAAACAAATAACGTATATTATTTTAATTACAAAAATTCAAATAACAACACAAAAACTACCTGTTAAATCTTTATTAAATTTAAATTTACTTCCTAACAAAAAATAATCGTCGAAATCAGTTTATACAGAAAATAAATATAGGTACGCAAAACGACAAAAAAACGTGAAAATTTGTCCGTTAAAAATATACAACTTTAAACACAGATTCAAAAGTACTTCTTGTTGTTGGAACTCTATTAAGACACCTTTCATCTGACATCAAAATCAAATCTGTACTGTACTGTACCAACCCATTACTGCCCACTGCTGGGCCCAGGTCTCCTCAGAAGAGGGTTTAGGCATAGTCCACCACGCTTGCCCAATGCGGGTTGGAGAATCAAATCGGTCCACCCAAACTAAACTTATGAAATAACATAAAAAACATACAGACAAATTGTAACATAATACCTAAATAATAAAGAAATACCTCCTCCTTTTTGTAAGTCGGTCAAAAATAACATAAAATGTGCCTAATCTCTTGACTTATCCTATCAATATTATATCCATATATTTATGAAGTCATAAAAATACCATCAACCATAACATCTTACGTGTACGACAGGTGGATGTGTGATATTAATCGAAACAAAGTTCAAACGCCCAGTTTCACAACAAGGAAACACGAATGCCCTTAAACGCAACTCATCATCACAGGTCAGACACCTCATCACCTTTGTCAAACCCTACTCATAATATTTGTCATTTAGGGCTACCAACCTTAGAAGCAGGATTTAAGTGAACTTTTAAGGCTATTTGGATCAATTAGAGATTTTTAAACCGATTTCTACGTGATATTTCGATGATAGATAACACCAAGATGATAGGTAACAATTTGGTTATAATAAAAGATAGAAAAGCAAAATTGAAATAAATTAAAAAATGTACTTTAAAGTTACGATGCCGTTTATCGCCGGTTTATCACACTATTCTTGTCTACGAGTTTGTATGGTAACGATGTGGAACTCTTCTTCTTTTCTTGAACCTCGTTCCCAAAGACCCTGACGATTCGCCAATGTCAAGTGAGATGTGGAAATCAATGGAGTTGGCAGGTTATTGGTCAGTCTAGATAATGTGTGTTTCAACAATGTCAAAATCTAGATGTAGATCCTGTCAGTAAGTAAAAGATGTGCATACGCATAAACTTTCAAACAAACCATCTACTGTTTTAAAATTACAATGATATTAATCATTCCCGAACTGACGCAGAGTCAAATCCACTCTCAACGTATGAACCTTGTTAATCGTGACTGTTCATTTTTCTGCAAATACAGGCCGTTCTTGTCCCCAGCTGCGGTACAATTTGTTCGTGGAACCGGTCATAAACCCTTCTTAGCTCAACCCGTTGTTACCACAACATCTGCGGCTCTGAATCATGTTTGACAATGACTAAAGCACTCACAAAATTTTGTAATGTAAATTAATGTCTGATCAATAAATACTTCTCGATATTTTTCATATTGATTATTAGAATGTCGTCTCTGGTTAAAGGTCAAATTTTCAATTTTATTAAAAACTTGTGCGATACTTTATGCTAAATAGTTCACAAATACTTTAACTTCCACATTTGGAATAATATCGGCTTGTCAGTTTCTTCTCGTCTATACCTACTCAATTTTGGAGATAGTCATGAGCTGTTTCATAATACATGCGTCGGTGGCATTATATTCGTTCATGAAGGACAATTTTCATTTATCGCTAGATGAGTCATAAGGTCGCCTAACTGTGTGTCAAACCTATAAGGATTACGGGTTACACACATCTAATGAAACAGATGTTGATCATGCTATCATTTTTAAACTTGTGTATAAACAATGATGTGAAGTTTCAAAGGATCTGAGCGTGATAACATGTACTACGATTATGTTTGAATCAGCATGTCGTATACATATATTTTCAATTGACTTCACTCTGTTACTTCCAGATGATTTAGTTCCATGAAGTTGTCGTTTGCGGCTGTATGGATATCGGCCTTACAGGTACAACTTATTTCTCATAATAAAAATAAAATACTAATTAAACTTGTATCCGTGGTCACGTTTTTACGAGAATCAAGAATACAGAATATTTATAGCTTTGAGGCGACGTGAATGCATCAAAAGTCAAGGTCGTTTGAAAATTCTGGTCGGAGCCGTCTTCCTCCTCGGTCACATTAGCATATCCACATCTTCATATTAACGCTTCCAAGATGCCTGACAATACGTGTGACGTGACGAACATACCAAAAATATGAGTTTCTAATGACATAATGCTTTACCTAATGTTTGATTTCGCCATTTGCCTGGCTGTAGGATATTTTGAATGTGATTTTAGATTTACTATAAAATTTAACCTTTTCCTGTTGTTGATTTTATGTGGAGGCGTGGTTAGAAAATAAAAGAGGTTCTAAAATAGTTCAATAATACTTTCCGTGTATCTCCATCCAGGCTGTTGGTAAATGGTAGACATTAGGTATCGGGCATCGCTATGGTATTGCATAGAAAACGTGGGCAACCCTATCTTGCTAGGTGTATTTTGTTAATATGCCTTAGAAAAAAAAGCAATACTGCATTTAGTAAAAACTCATAAAGCAACTATCCAAACCGGTAAAGTAACGTGCAAGTTACATCGGGTCGAACGAGGCACTGTTCGTATAAGTATAAAATAAATCTCTTCATATGAAATGCTGCATTTTATATCTTTGCCACGTGGAAGATTTAGAGCTGATGTAACTTTTGACATTTGCATCATTTAATTTGGTCCTAATTTCGTGAATTGCAACAGAGTGTCAAAAGAAAGTAATGAAATTAAATACCTACTGAATTTAAAAAAGTTTAAATTGAAACATTTGACATAGAATATCTGGGACTATTTATTTAGGTGATGTAGTTATAATCTTTTATGTCAATAAATAATTATTAAGTAAATGCTTACGTGCGCCAGTGAACTCAATCTACCTTGTGTTACGTATGCAATGCAACACTCAATTAAAAATAATTAATTGTTTTTTCGTAATTTCGATTCAGCGGAATCATAATGCTTTCATACCGTATTGCTAGTTTAAGATTTTTTTTATTACGCCATAGGTAGACCAGTTTACGGTTCATCTGATGTTATGTGGTTGTGTTCAGTCATGAACTCCAACGCCATCTGTAACAATCCATTACTGCCCAGTGTTGAGCTCAGGTCTCCTCCGAAGAGGGGTTAGGCATTTTCCTTCACCGTTTTTAGCCAGTGGTGTTGTGAAAAATTGCACATAAATCTTTTTCATATTAAGATTTAGAGGTACAAGCCGGCCGGTTTTGAACCCGCGACCTCCCGTTCGGACGGCAAGCGCTTCAACCACTCGGCCACCACGACTATTACTACCATCTACGACGAACTGTATATAATATAGTAATAATTACTGTAGATAGAGAAAACAATACCACCTTAAGGAAAATGTTCTTAAATTATAGGTACCACCTTAAATAATAGCCAATTTTAATGAAAAGACATTTCTGAAATTATGAAAATAGAGATCACTACATTCTATCTTTCTTGGTCACGAATTCTCGGGAGATTCAGCAATGTTTAGATATGCCTGAAAGTATTGCTTATAGTATCAATAACAAGGATGAAATCTGTCTAAAAATATAATTAATTTAAATGTATAGATAATAGAGCAGCACAATCAACGATTTATTTTTTTAAATTTTTTTCATCTCCTTCCTTTATTCTATTTTAGACTTTAAATTCAGTCAACTTAGGTTATTTACAACGAAAAAACCAACTATACAAGTCCACCCAAAGATACGAAGTTATAATAAAACTGACAAACACTTAAAGTGTGTTTTAATATTAATTTAATAAGATGCGCGAAAACATAAACCAGTTTTGGTGTTGGGTAAAAAATATAAAAAAATCGGAAACAATATGTTGTAACAAACATTCCGAATTTTCTACTATAAAGTATAATAATATAGATTTGCTCATCAAAAGGTCAAGACCACGATATTATTACGATCTCACATAATTCGAAATTAAGCAATACATTCAACAGGATTTAAAAATTTCTATATGTCATGTGCTAAAGATTAACCAACTTAATTTACATAACAATACATATTTTAAAATTCATTATGATCAATTAATTGTTGAGAAATTAAAAGTTGTAATATATTAATACTTTGTAGCCAATGGTCCACTTTTTTAAATCCTCAAGGATGCACCATATCATTCTTGTAGACTATATCTGTGGTAGATACAGAGTTGTTTGGTACTTATTAAGAATCCGATTTTAACATGTACCTGAAATATAATATATCTTAACATTTATACTATCTTGATCCATATTAGCTAACCTCCAATACGTCATAGCATCAACAATTGGTTACCTTCATCAAGGTATTTCTTTTTGTTTTAGTTTTAAGAAATCGCCGCCCCGCGGGTGGGGTATGTGGGAGTAAAACCTCCAACCGCTCACACTCAGCGTCCGAAGCCCGGCTGAGGCCAGAACTCAGCACGGGGCTATGCGGGATGGCGCGACGCGTTACGCACTGCGGCACACTTTCCCGTCGCGTCACCCCAATATGATTTAGTTAACATATCCGTGAACATATTTTGTGTGCTTAATAATATGAGAGCATTGAAATAAGAACTTCTTTGTCCTTAAAGGTCAGTAGTACTTGAGCCTCGGGCAGTCCAGTTTGAAAGAATGAACTGTATTTATGTTGCCACTAGAGTACCTAGGTCTTAATAATTCATTCTTAATAACAACTCCAACCAAAACAAAAAAAAAAAAAACTAAATCATATTGAGTTGTAATTCCTATAACATTATTACACTCGTACAGAGGCAAGCACAAAGCCATAATAGTTACTACATTTTAGCTAAGGTTAATGAGGCTTTGAATTATGACTCACTGTTAATGTATTTTTGTAATATGTTAGAAACTATAACTTGAATTTTACTCACATTTTTTTAAGAATTCCAAGAACATGTGACAAGACATGAGGTCAATTTATTATATTTTTCACCCTTACCCTTCGATCACACTAACCGAGAATACGAGCGATTTTTAATAACACTCAGTCTAGTTAATATAAAAAAGTATCGAATTATATAATGTTTAGCTTCTATAATATTCAGATGTACCGAGTGCTCGGCCGAAGTTACTATCTCACTCGCTCTCTCGGACATGTGATTAGGGAAATGAGGGTATTTATCGATTTTTTCCCGAGTATTAACGAGTCTGTCTGGATAGGGCGCCCCTTACCCTTTCACCCTTCATCTCAATTTAAGCAATATTAAATAATTAATCTGTAAATTATACATAAATAACATTCTTTAAATTTTTAGTTAAGGTTATGATAAAATGATATTTTATTACTTATATCTAGTATTGTTATTAATTACCATATTTCAAGCTATCGAAATGATTAATATCCTTTAAGATTAAAACAGACATTATCTCATCTCACGCCACTTTGGTAAAAAAATGTTATTAATATACTTAGGTTCTGCGGTGTCAAAATCATGTAAATACATTACTCAACTGTACCAGGACGAGACCTTGAAAAGTTCACATAAATATATTTAAATGACTTTTTATTAACCATAAATCCTATTTTTTTTGTTAATACGTATGTAAAAGTCCTTTTTGAACGGTTTTATTTAGCTCATTTATAACTTACTAGGTGACCCGCGCAACTTCGTCTGCGTTACAAAGGGGTTCAAAAATTGTAGCCTATGTGTTATTCTGATGTATAAGCTATATTGTGGTAAAGTTTCATTCAAATCCATTCAGTAGTTTTTATGTGAAAGAGTAACAAACATCCATACATCCATACTTACAAACTTTCGCCTTTATAATATATATTAGATATAGCTGAACCACAAAATACGACCTATTATGTATGTCTTGATGACGAAATAAATTCATTCATTTCTTCAGTTTATAACAGGTATTCTTTGAATGTCATGCAACAGCCCGAACAACTATACCTATAGACCTTGAGCTACCCGATACCCTCAAATGTGGGAAGGGTTGAGATGAAATGCGCGTTAAATATGAGTGTTATCAAAAGATGGCGCTGATAGGAAAACTGAATCGCGCTGTCGATATTTGTTACAGGCGTATGACTTGGGCGACATGTGGTAACACACGTTAGATTTGGACAGCAAATAGCACATGGTATTTTTGAAAGTAATCTCTGTTTAACGACATGAGATTGCTTAGAAATATTTAATAATAAAACTGTTTTAATGTTTCTTGAATCAGTGATATTATATTTTTTACTTAAATGGATTTAAAAACGTTTACGTTTTATTTAGAAGGGATACTATTTTATGCGAGTCCAAAGTAAACAAAATTGATGGTTCTAAATATAAATCTTGGAAATGTTCGAGTAAATTCCATTATTTTATGAAAGTTTGGGAATCTGGACAATTGTATGACTAGTTTTAATTTGATTTAAATACTGAATATGTTATTTTTCTTCAAGTGGAGTCAAAAAAATGCACTAAAGTACTCAAAATACGTTTTTTTCTTCGCAGAAAAGGTTCAAAAATAAAACAATCGGTTACATTTTTTATTTATTTATCATTATGATATATAGCGAACATTGCTATCAAGTTGTTACCAAAACAATTAGAAATTTCGAACTTAAACCCCTAAAAATAATTTGGATAAAAAACGCAAAAACTCACACGAAATATTTATCACATTACGTAAATAATAAATTTGTCTAATTATTAAATAAATTGAACTAAATATTTACAAGGTTTGGTTTCAAAAACAATTGACGATTCGAAATCAAGTAACACAATCATTAAATATTAACAGGGGATCAAAAATAAGCAATAAAAAAATGGTCAAAGCGAACTGTATTCCACCGCATTTTTCTGTCAAAAATATGGCAGAAGCATTTGAGATAAAATTAAAACGAAGATCATTAAAGTTACTTAATACTCTTCCGATTGTATTAGTTCTAAGTACAAAAAATAATAAGCTTTAAAATTATAACAAAGGTAGATTTAACTAATCAAAAACAAAATTAAAAAAATACACAATGAATATCGTTTATATTTTTACCCTGAAAATTGTGTGATTTGAAATCGTCCAATCGTTCCATTCAAAAGCAAAGACATTTTCAGCCATTGTTAGTAAATAATAAAACTTGTTAAACTAAGCATTTACTTTCACATAGCCATATTTTACGAAACGAGACGTATATAATAAATAAAAACATAAGAATAACATATTTGCTTTGTTTTAGACATTTTAGCTGAAAAAAAATACTTCATTGATATAATATATTGAGTTAAATAAGAAATACGGAAATTCCAATTGTTATTAAATGTAAATAAATAAAATCGCGCCAATGTAAAATGGCACTAAAATATTAAAAATGAACACATTAGAAGACTAATCTATAAATATAATATTCAATCCGTATCAACTATACAAATACTATAATAAAGATTTTTATTTTCTATAAAGAGTGATATTTTTAATTATTACTTAAAATATTTGATTATTAAAAAAAATCTTTACGTTTTCATTTAGAAGGGGTTCTATTTTATGCGAGTTCAAAGTAAACAATATAGGATAGAATAGAAGGGTCTTAAAGATAAATGTGGGTGTTTTATTTTAAGAAGTTCGATAGGAATAGAATGAATGATGTTAATGAGAATGACTTATGCAGTTGAGAATGAATGTAGAATGAATAGGGATATGATTGAATCATAATATTTAAGTTTGGATTGGACCTAACTTAATGTTATTGTTAAGAGAAAATGGAAAATTTTATGGAATGAATGAGTGAATGATGAAAGCGAAAATGAATGAAGTGAATAGAATAAATATTTCAAATTGGAAATATATGTTACAAGAAAAACAGACTTAGGTATTAAAATAAATGTGTAAATTTTAAGTTTTGTAATAATTTACAAATAATCAGATATACTCATTTGTCGACTATTTCTACTACTTTGAAGGTCATGACAAATTTTCGAAAAATATATACCTCTATATGAATTTACTATAAATCTTCATTTGTTATTATGCTATTTAATATATTATGACGTCTGGTAATACTTGTTTAGACAATTTTTTGCACTACATTTTATCACATTAAAGCGTTATCGAATAAATACAATTTAAATCACCAAAATATTAAGTTACGCATATAATTATGGCTACATGGAGCTCAAAATATTATTGCTTACAAAAATCACAAGTAACGTAGCTATAATTAATACTTTCTTTTCTTAATACAATATGTAAAATTTCGAAATTTCTGCGATTATATAGTTCCTCTATTCTAACTTCAAAATGTCCGTGTAAATATGTATATATCTAAAATGAATTTTAATCTAATTAACTTTTATATAATTTTGATCAAGCCTACCAACATTCAATATATTTTTAGCGAAAATGACTTCATTGTTGTTATTTATATTTAAATGTATTGTACTCTGCCAACGCAAGCGTTATGCGCATGCGCATTTATATTTTAAAACGTTACAACATTTATATAAATATATAAATAGATTTAGTAAAATGTAGTATAGTTAGAGGTAGATTAAATATTGCAAATGTATACAGATATTGGTCGATTTGTACAACCAGTGAACGGTTGAATGAATGATGAACGAATGGCCACAAACAACAATCTTTAATAGAGAGTGGATTTAATATTTTAATCTTTTCCCAGATAGATAGATAGATTTTGGAATCAGTTATACTTTTTTAGACGTAAAGTTTAACCTATACCAAAAACAAAATGTTCCGTCCGCTCCGAGGTTGTATTTCGTCAGGACATTACCCCCTTTGGTTGAAGTACATATCCACCTTAAATGAACTGTTCGTGGCTTATAATTTTGTCAAAAATCCACTTGCCGGATCGTGTTATTGCACAGACTCCAAAAATGGTTCGAGTGCTATTTTCGGTCATTTTTATTATGCTTTCTATTATTTTATTTAAACGGCAAAGAGGTTATTCATAATTTTTGTAAATGTCAATATTTTTTGTATTTTATATCTAGCACCTTTATAACAATGCGATATTTACTGAACGTTCAAAGGCAGTAATACATTTCGTACTGTAAGATATACGTGAAATTTTGTATTGATTTACACCTTGAAACCAAAAAAGAGTAGAAATTACCGTCAAAGAAAAAAGTAGTTTTTAGTACATTCTCAAAGTCGACTCAAACCAAAACATGAAAGTAAAAAGTGTTGCTAGTTAAAAAAAATTGTTTCTACACTTTTTTGTCCCAACCCTATCAAAAAATAATGATCATATGAGCGAAACGATTTACATGAAACAATATTGTTCGAAGTTTATTAAAATTGTAACTAACTAAATATAAAAACAGATGAGATTCAAAATTTAACTCTAACGGTTATTAAAATCACATTATATGCCACACGCATATACATACATTAATCTACAAATTCTTAACACTATCATTTACCCGTCAAAGTTAAATGATGGATTTCATCATATTACAGTAAATATTACAAAATAAAAGTTCACAAAAATCATCCTTATTGTAAACTAGAAAAAGTTTTTAATCGAAGTGCAGACGAAAAAATATATGTACATTGGTTTATAATAAAACTAAGTCTATGAAACGCTCGTAACAGAAAATTTCAACCTAGACTATTAGTGCATTACTCGTTAAATAACTAATTGAATGGAAAAATCATTTGGAGATATGTGAAGTCCCCGATCCGCACTGGGCAAGCGTGGTGGACTATGCCTAATCCCACTTCTAAGGAGACCTGAGCCCAGCAGTGGACTGTAATGGGTTGTTACAGTACAGACTGAAAAATAATAGACATGAACTTTTGATTAAAATATTTCAATAATCTAATCTCACATGTCAATGATTTAGTACCAATTTTTTCATGTCGAAGTTGTCTAAAGTATAATCAAAACTGTAAATGTTGGTCCAAATTATACATAATTACAAAATTGTAGTTCCATTTATTCAACGAGGAATGCACTATCACTAAAAAATCACACGAAAATCTTAATTAAAAATCGAAATCAATACAAAAACAAGAGATCTTTTAAATCATACGGGCAACACCGAAGCCGTGTCATTAAAACCTCGTTTATGTTATAAATAAGACTATAACAAAGTATATCCATCGTCACAATCCTTTATCAACATTTCGATATTAACTTAACTGCGAGGGTTCGGTAAAAAACGATTCCTCCCGGATATCAATAAAGTTTTGACGTGACAACGTCTTATTGGTTTGCCGGGCGACACTTCAAGAAACTGCGTTACGCTCCGCTCACGTTATGCGCTCACAACGAGAGCGAGTGAGAGGCACGCGTGCCGCGTCACTTTTTATGTCTGTCTCTCTCGCTCTTAGGCGGGTTAAACATGCCCGAGTCGTTGTCACGTAAAACTTTCGCCCGTATACAGACTTTACAGGCAACCAATTTTTTAAGTAAAAAAATATGTGAAATTTTGATGCGTCTTTTTATTCATCTTAACGGCTTCATAGATAATAGTGTGAAATTCACAGTATTTTGCATTAGATAATGCCGACTTCGCCACTAATGAACTATTCCATTATAAGTACCAAATAAAGCTAATTTGTACGTAAAATTTCACGACCGTTTACCGATATACTTCACAGCCCGATTAAAATAACGCTCGAACAAAACTTTATTAACTATATTTACAAATAATTTGTTTCAAGACCAAAAATCAAAAATAATTCTGTCAATGTCTTTCTTCATTTAAAACGAACATTTGGTGTCTTCTTTTGTACCATTTAACATTCGCTGCACTGAAATTTTCTTACGCACAACCTTATATATGTATTAACTAACCTATTTTTTTTATAATTAAGCTTCTTTTTTTATTATTTTTTTTATTCTTATAATTGAAATTGACAATGTTCCCATATTCGCGGTATATGATCAGAAAATGTATAATATTACTTTCATGCATTTTCAACGGGTTCTTACCACGATATTTAATTAATTGAGTTGTCTCGATATTTCAACGTTGTTGCAAACGTCATGATCACGAGAAGACTGGATACTGCGGGTCGATTTAAGAGCAAACAAATCTGTCTACCCTCTTTTTCGTTCGCTTTTGGGTAGTACCACTGGAACTCGAACTCACATCACGACACACCACACTCACTGTATCTACAAGTGTATCCAGTCTTCTCGTGATCATGACGTTTGCAACAACGTTGAAATATCGAGATAACTCAATTAATTAAATATCGTGGTAAAAACCCGTTGAAAATGCATGAAAGTATTATAAAAAACCGCGAGTGTCTGAATAAGTTTATGTATAATATTGTTCTATGTAACGAAAAATATTATATCATAAGTTTATAAACTATTTATTTATGAATATGTAAGGCATAAATGTTTTTTTTGTTTTTTGTTTTTTTTTTTTGAGGCGTAAAGCGAGCAAGCGTTACGTGCACTCAAAGGTGTTATATACTTTAAAAGATCTTAATGATCTTTGAATGAGTTCACTCCTAATTCTATTCCTCCCAAAAGTACATTAAAATCGCCTAATATAAGATTGCTTCGTAATCGAACACAATTTGTGACCTAAAACTGAATTATATAAAACATATAATTTTATAGTATACATATAGTCCTCCTTTTATTTATCTATTTTTACTAATATCTATCCAGCATGACTGCAAAAATTTACAAAAATATCTTTGCCCAATACGTACGCATATTAAAATGTAGCGCTTGCGATTAATAAAAAAACTTGAGAGGTGTCATGGGACACCCGAATAGAACGAAGTTCCTTTCGATTAAAAATACCTTATATTTTTTTTTCCTAACGTAACGCGCGATAAGGAACGTGTTTTAAAAGATTTTGATCACAGCGCCATCTAGTTATAATCATCTAAAACAAAAAAGTGTCGTGACAATTTTTCGTAAGATTTTTTTCCGTCTAGCCCCCTTTCGATAATGCGCGATAAGGAACTTCGTTCCAATAAAGTTTAATCGATTAGTAACGATATGTATTTTTTTTATATAAATACCGGTATTTAATCACAAAATTAAGTGAAAATATCACATAACTAACGACAGCGCAAAATATTTAAAGTATATTGTCATCACTTATATATTTTAATCAACATCTTTTTTGTACTTGTTTCAATTGTTTTATCACCATTTTTGCTATGATCATGTCAAAAATCATTTTGACATTGACATTTCGAGTCAATAAACTTGCCATCGCTCAAAATTCAGTATTGGTTCATGTTTTTGCGTATTATTCATTTGTTTCAAATCAATATTTAATTGCAAAAACGAATTGATGGAATACTAAAGCGTATTTGTGAAATTTCTTTTAAACGTCACTGTCATAAAGATTACCATTTATAATGATGCGGTTTCGTAAGGAAATTTAAATATCTCTTTCAAATGAAAATATAAAAATATTTTATAGTATATCTCTAATCCTAATGCAGCAACAGCAAAAATACGAAACATCTCGATTTTAATATATTTTTTAAAACTACTCTTACAAACTAATATTGCTTTTGTTTGCAACGAGTTTAAGCAGTCATTTCACTTAACCAATTTAGACGATTAATTGAGGCGCTTCTTTGGGCAATATTATTATGAATTCCTTTCGAATACGTGTATATGAAAAATATCTAATAGAAATATGAATTATTTGGATTCTCTTTATCACATTTAATCATGAGAACTTTTGTTTTGAGTCATAATAAAATTTTATAGACAATTAACAATTACACATAAGAAGGTAATAAGGCAAGCCCGCTAATGCAAATATTGAGTATGTCTCCGCAATGGCGTATGAAAAATTTGTACATTTTTTTTTATTTTCAGGTATTTCATAATACAAGAGTACAAAAATATTTTTCTTTTTTTGTCATTTTTATCCATTAAAATGTAATCAAAACTTTTACAAGTGGCTACAGATTTGCTTTCGCGTTTGCATTGAAATCTTTAAAATTATATTATCGACAATAGCCAAGGCACGTTTTGTAAATTTGTGAACTACCCTTCAATTCGGAAGGAACGTTTTTAACTCACCAATATTGATAATTACTCATTTGCAACAACTACTCTAATATTTTGTATGTAATTACCTCAAAATTCGCAAATCTGTAACCACGATTACGTTTTCGTGTTATCCGTTCTAAATAAAATAACATTACAAATGTTTGAACTTTGGAAGAATTTTTAGTAATTTAATTTCCTTCATTATCCACAAAGATATGTTTTATATCATTCCAAAAATCGTTTCAGAAGAGATAACATCGTATTGAGACTAGTTATGAGAGTATATGCGTTCCTTAATCACTTCGATATATAACGACACATGTTTGGGCTCACGGAATGAGTTCAACAGTTTATGAAATGAATGAGGGGATCACCAAGATATAGCGGTGTTCCCTTGGCCTCTGCGTTGCGTTTAGACCCAGACTGAGTGTTTGGGCGCGCAAGGCGAGGTCAGGGTCCAATGTTAAGGATGTTGTAGTAGAGGCGTTTCTTCAGTGCCCCAAGGGTAGGGACCTTCCTGACGTCTTTCGCTGCAATTGTTAGTGCAGCACGCAGATTCGTTTGGACCAACCTGTAAAGAGTAGAGTTTGTCTATGAGTTGTCTATGGTTGAGATATGGAATGTGAAACTTGGGCCAAGAGTGGAAATTAACAGGCTGTTCAATATTAATAAAGATTTAATTTTACTTAGTTACTTTCATTCATAAAAATCAAAATGCATGAGTTGGTAGTTTGAAACATTTAAATTTAGAACTTAATATAAAAGGTCTCAATAGGAACTTAAAATAAACAATCTCAATGTAGAACTATCAACTTACACTTGGTTCTTTAAAGAGACTTACTAAGACGTTACACCTAGTATGACAAGATGTTTTGGGATATCAAAAACAAAATCTAGAACCCTTACCTTTTTAGTTTCTAAGTAATACGGTGCTTGAAAATACCTAGTTTGTATGACTTTTGTTTACAACGCAAAAATTTAAAGATAGCATTTATTGTAGGACACAGTTTGTTATGTTTTTTTACAATTAGCACATTGTCGGCGCAGGCGCAAGTGTTCAACAAAATAAAATAGTTAATTTTCGAAAATAACTTCATAAAACATTGAATTTATCACACAAGTTTTCAGTACACCCTGTATCAATACGTACGTTCTCTTAAATTACATGCTGTATAAATTTACCTTCGATAGATGCAAGTCGTACAAATGTAGCGTGCTGACGGACATATCGTGTGTGTCATCGCCCGGTTTCTGTTGTTGAGACGCCAAGCCCATAGCGCTGGTCCCGAGACCGGATCCGATTCCGGCGAGACCGAGCGAACCGGAATGGGAACCGGACGCCGGACCCGGTAACGGTGGCTCCTCTTCGTCGCTTAGTTCGTCCATTTCCTGTATAAAAGGACTTGATTTAAAAATGTATTTAAAATTATCTACAGATGACTATTACAATGGCGAGTATATTATACAACTCTGATCCTAACGGTTTCCTTCTGAATACATGTTTACAAAAAATATTACTTCTAAATTATAACAGTCTAAATCTAGTAGCAGCAAGTGAGTCTATTGATAAGATAAATCTGTCACCTTTTCTAGTTAGTAGATGAAGAGAAACCAAATTTAGTATTCTTCTGGAAATCATATAGTAACAACTAGGGATGTAACGATAACGAATATTCGCACGTTTATGAATATTCGCATTCGCAAAAATTCATGCGAACGTTTTGACAAAAGTTGCGTGGATGTTGTGTAGATGTAGAGGGAATCTAATAGAGCCAAAATGAAGGCCTCTACTTGCCCTTTAAAATGAGCCCAAACTCAATGGGTCTACGACCTTCCGTTCTTAAGATAATTTCCGGGGGGTTCCAATTATTAGGTGGGGGGGAAATTCCCCCCTCTTCTTAGTAGATTTAGTAGATATAGGTAAAATAAAGGTACCTATTTTATTGTAATCGCATATTATAGTGATTTTAGAAAATTATTGCTGATTTGTCAATAAAAAAAACCTTGAACTTTTAGGAGGAAAGGTCAACATTCAATTGAATATTGGCATTCGCATTCGCGACATCCCTAGTAACAACCCATAGGCACCATGATCTGACATTAATAAATGGTCAATCCAAATACTAATATTAGTATAAATTGTAGAACTTACTGGTAACCTGTAGTTCTGTTTAGCTGGTTGCGGGTAGTAAGATAGCACGCCGGGTAATGGAGTCGTAGCACCGAACAGACTCTGTTGAATGTACGAGCCGAGCATTGTTCTATTCTGAAAATAGAAGTAGTTTCTGATCAGAAGGTATTTGTTCCTAATATTATAAAAGAGAAAACTTTGCTTGTTTGGTTGTAATGAATAGAATCAAAAACTACTTGACCGTTTTTAAAAGTTATTTCACTATTCGAAGCTACATTATCCACGAGTAACATAGACTAGATTTTTATTATGGATAAAAATAAAGGACAGTACGAAAACATCAATACTGTAATCCAATTGGTGCTACCTGAACTCATTTTTGACACATACGTAGTTTCGAGGATCAGCTAGTTCACAATAATTTTGCAATATAAGCCTGAGTTTGTAGACATAGACATCCTTTATTTGTGGCAAAAACGGTACAAAACAATAAAAATAAATAAAACATCAAACAATAACATATTATTACATTTTCACCACAACCCAGTCGAGACTCAGCGTATTGCTGAATATTGACATAGATAATAAAATCAATGCCAACATCCAGCGCTGGTTTTCAGTCTCAGCTGTTGTAGCGATTTGTGATCAATCATAAAATCGATTTGTTTACGAAATCCTTTTTTGGATGGATTTGTAGCACTTAATCGATTCGATAAATCGTTATTCCGAAAATCGATACTGGACTTTTTCAATCTTTATTACTTACAAGATTATTTCCTGACGGTAACGCTTGATACATGCTCTGTCTCAAGGATTTTAAGAAGAATCTTTGCGACGGTTCTGTCGGTTGCCAGCCCGGATGACGACACGAAAACGCAACCAATGACAACTCGGTCTTGCCACCTTCGCCTTGATCGTATTGTGTGCTGCCTGTTATTAAGAAAAAGTAATTTTAGTGATTACACCAACAGGTCAACTAGGTATATTACCCTACTGTAGAGTTCATTTGACAATAATTAAGTTATTGCTATTTTTTTTCATACTCAATTTCAGAATAAAGTCCTAAAAACTCTGTCACATCATTTACCAGTCACATTGTCGTGTTAAGAATTAATCAATTCATTTATTAGCTTATTTTACATTATATTTAAAAAAAACATTAACAAAACAATTAATTTAAAAATACAATATAAAAAACAGAGGGCCACTGCAGGCGGAGTCTACAACCCAAGCCAACAGTGGTCAGGGCTCAAGAGAGAGGAACCTCCTCACAATACGTGCCGTGTCAAGAACGACCGCCGCGCTGAATCAGGCCCTTCACCCAGCCGGGGAGCGAGAGCTTCTCTAGTTATTGGTCGAAGCTTTTCGCTATTACACCGTGCACAGATACAACGATCGGAACAATGATGGTCGATTCTACTTATTTTTTAAGTATTGAAAGTTGTTGCTAAGATATTTAATATGTCTCAAATTATTTTCATTGTTTTTGTTTGGGGTAAAAATGTATAACAAACATACCGTTAACTTTTTCAGTAGCTTTTCCGGGCGTTTGCCATTCAGGGTGACCGTGACGACGAATGTCCAACTGAAAACATTTTCAAGTCTTGACCAATTTTTTATTAATGTGTCGTAAATTATGCGAATGTGATATATTTTATTATTGGAACGAAGTTCCTTATCGCGCGTTATCGAAAGGGGGCTAGACGGAAAAAATTCTTACGAAAAGTTGTCACGACACTTTTTTGTTTTAGATGATTATGGTTAGATGGCGCTGTAATAAAAATCTTTTAAAACACGTTCCTTCGCGCGTTACGTTAGGAAAAAAAATATAAGATAACTTTTAATCGAAAGGGACTTCGTTCTATTCGGGTGTCAAATGACACCTCTCAAGTTTTTTTTATTTTTTTTACTATTATTTATTATTATATTTTAACAAAAAATGCGTGGTTGCGTAGATTTGATGGAACCATAAACCAGCGAATCAGCTGTCAATTGACATTCGTTTTACATGAATTATTGATACTTTTATATGGTGATTACTAAATTGAACCATATTTTTTAGTTATAATTCTACAGGTCATATTTGACCTGCTTAAATTTGTTAAACTTTATTTTTATATTTTTAAGGTTCTGCTGCTGTTGTCATTGTATCAAATTTATGTACACTAAAGACGTATTGTCTTGTATTATATCGTACTGTACTGTGTTGTGTTCCATTGTATTGCATTAAATTGTATCGTAATGACCTTCACCATTCACCATGGTTATACAACCACCCTCTATACAAACCGCACCTGAGCGAACGAGCACACGTCACCTATACCCAGCACGTTGACCGTGAAGTTTCTGTAGAAATCCACGATGTCGAGGGCTCGAGTGCGAAGAGAAAACAGAACGAAGGGACACAGCAGTGGACTGAGAAGCTCGAATATTATGTACACCTGGAACAAAAAATCAATCCATTACTGCCATTGCTGGGCTGATGTCACCTAGGATCTTTTTTTTTTGTATATGGGAGTTGAACCGCACTAAAACCCCGGCTGAGGCCAGAACGCAGCACGGGTTTATGAGGGACGGCGCGACGCGTAACGTCCGCGGCACTCTTTCCCGTCACGCTGCCCCATGTCACCTAGGAGGAGAGATTAGGCATAGTCCACCACGTTGTCCCAATATGCAGGTTTCCTCATGATGTTTTCTTTCGCCATTTTTAGCCAGTGGTATTGTGAAAAATTGCACATAAATCTTTTTCACAGTAAGATAAGCGGCCGGTTTTAAACCCACTACCCGTACGGAAGACAAGCGCTTCAACCACTCGGCCAACACGACTTCCTAACTACTTCCGACTAAAAATAATAATTAGCTACATAATAATATTGTAAATAGGTACAGTCGTAATATATGTGACGTTGTAAGGGATAATTTTTGGATATTTGAATCGATTTCGAAAATTATTTTACTAATTGGAAGATACATTGTTTGTCATGGGGTTTGTCACAACATAGAACCATTTTTGTTTTATGGAATCAGGTAATTTTTTTTTTCGACAAGACAAATATTCAACCAATTTCAAATTGGAGCAACTTAGATATGCGTCTTGTATACGCGGATGCAGCGTAACATTAAGCAATGCTATAGTGCGTAACGCGTCTTGTTATCCCGTATAACCCCATGCTATTTTCTAGCCTGAAAGTTCTAGTGTCAACTTCCACATATCCGTCGTTTGCTTCCAACAAAACACCCTGTATAGTATATACTTACCGCTCTAAACTGGAACAGCTGTTGAAAGTGTGCGGCCACATGTTTAGTGTGAGCTCGACCCCGCCACGCCGCCGGCAAGTAATGAACGTGCCCCAGTACTTGGACAAACAGTTCTTCGCCTCTAGCGGGACCGGTGCAACCTAGCCGCTCTTCCTCGCCTATTAGAGCCCTGTAACAAATCATTATCATTTCATTTTATAACTCGATTCACTGTATGTCCTCATGTCTACTAAATCTTTAAAATTAAACTTTTTAATAGTGATTCAAAATAAAGGTTTATCACGACATAGTATAAAAAAAAGTCGCTTTCTCTTTTGCTATTTCCCTATGTATACTTAAATGTTTAAAACTACGCAACGGACAATGTTGCGGTTTTTCTTAATAGATACTAGAAATCCACAGAAAAAAATGTTCATAATATTACAAAAAAGACATGCCCGCTGAGTTTCTTGCCAGTACTTCTCAGGACGGTGGCTATAATTATAATTTATTGTGTCCGAACTGGTGGTAGCTTTTAACTTTTGACGTCAACAAGATGTTGAAAATAAAGTATTTCATTTCATTTACTTTTTTTGATTTCACGTTAATTTATGACACCCTGTATATTACTATGATTTTTTTTTTTTTTACTTACCTAGCACCAGCAACAACGCATCCAAGAACAGTGATGATTGTGAGAACATGTTCCACTGTCAATACGTCTTCATCGTAAACCGATAGAAACACCAATACTCCGAGAACGCTTGCTGATAGAAACACCACATTTCTGAAAGAAACCCGATCTATTATTTAACAGTCAATAGTGACGTCATTCGCTTGGAGTAGCGCTTCAGTAAAGGCGGATTATCGTTTTCTTATATTTTATTGTAATTTTTAGTAAGTTATTGACTTATTAATTACAATTGTCCCAACTTATGAATCTTATTAAAACTATTAATCGGTTAGAGTGATTCAGGCGTGATTTTGTACTCTGAATGTCCAATGTCCTGACATCAAAAGCGACGGTGCGATACCCACGGACGACCCTAATGGCTACGATGCGCTGTGGAGTGCGCAGGCGTCGGGCAAGATTTGCCGGAACGCGTGGCTCAGCCCAGACGGGCGCACCGTATAGGGCTGTCGAGCGCACCACCCCAGCATAGAGGCGGCGCACGGCGTGGCTGTGCCCCCTGATATACGGGAGCAAAGGTCCGGGCGGGGGGAAAGGACCAACGGCTATCCAACAAGAGGCCGAGGTACTGCAACTGCACCCCGACCTAAATCTGGCCGCCACCAACCATTATATGGGCGTCAACTGGTCGCGCCGTCCCAGGCCCGCGGAACAACAGGACCTGGGATTTATTAAGCGCCACGTAGAGACCCAACCTCCTTATTCTGTCGACGACTAGAGCCACCTCCGCTGTGGCACATCACGTATGTGAGATCAAATATGCGTTATTCCGTACGTGTACTAAATATACGTGTGATTCGTATGTGTGTGTCGTCGTTGAAGTGTACGCAAATTTGGCATTTATTGTGTGCATGCACTTTTGAGGCTGTACTTGTCTCAATTCTGTGGAATCCTTTTCAAATTGTCTCCCGGTTAGCGAAATCTAAACTCCAACGGCCCAAGACAAGCTATCTTTCCCTCGGGTTCCTGGGATTCACTGCTCAGAGTCATAACAGTGATCGCCAGTCTTACCACATACACACGAATTACAGTGATAAAAACAGTAAGAACTTACTTAGCTATAACAGTAGTGATTGGCGATGTGAAGCTATTAAGATATTTCGTGGCAGGTTTGTGAGCTCTGTTCAATCTGTCCCGTAGTTCGTGTTCCAGCTCGTTGAAATGTCGCAGAGTGACTCGAGCGTATAAGGACCACGTGCGAAGACCGAGAGCGCCCGGAGAACGTTTTATTAACTGAAATAGTAATATTAATATCTCTGTATTGTGGTAATGAATGCAATTGGAAATGATTACAGCAGTTTTATACGCAGCGCTTATGACTTTATAATAAATTATTACATAGCATGTGCGATTACTACAACCTTCTTTGCAAACCAATTGGGATAATAATAAATTCAACAAATAAATTTAAAGACGCACACGAGAATTTACAAGCATACGCATAGAGCCAAACTGTATATAGCAGTGAATTAAAAAATAACAATTAAAAATCACGTCTAAAATAACACTAAATCACTAGATTTAAAGCAATACTTAGATTATGCAATGATACTACAAACTTTACTGAAACACAATACAAAGAAAATAGACAGCCATTTCAAGAAAATTTCTTTGTTCCTCAATGTAAATTACTCAGGGGGCACTCTGTCATGTTCGTTTTAAAATGGAATGAGTTTGGTGATGAGCATGATGATGATGGTAAACATGATGGTGATGATGATAATGAGGACTAACATTAAACATACAGCATATGGGTCATTCCATGTCAAATCGACAAATAGTTGGACGCGACCCCCACCGATTCGGATGATTTTTGGTGGAGAGTTTTGTCTCATTATAAAACGAAGTTCTGCCAAAGGAAAAAAAAATTAAAAAAATTTCCTAAGAGATATTCAATATCAAAAATTTCATTGTTTTTCCGATTTTATGAGTTTAGTTGTTTAATATTTCAGAGACTACTGAGTATTAAAAAAAAACTCTGGTATATTTTCAGAGGATACTTAGAGGTATGAGAAAAAAATTTTTTTGAAAAAAAATTTTGAAACTGATCAAAATTAAAAAATTTTGAATTTTTCAAAATCGTGAAAAGTACCCATCGCGGGAAAATTTTGGCCTGAAAATTTTTTATATTATACTTATAACATATCTAAAGATATTCTGAAATTTTTAGAGGGGTGTTATTTTTCGTTTCATAGATATAAATTTTTGAATTTTGAAAAAAAAAATTTTTTCTATTTTTATAATTTTTTTTTGTTAAATATCATTATTCTACTACATGATTACTAAAATTTGAGGTCTAAAATATTTTTTTTATATTAATAGGATGTAAAAACAAAAATATTTCAAAATTGTATGTAATTATCTGTTTATTTAGAATACTATTTAACATTTAAGGCTTCCGTGATCAAATGAAAGGATTAAAAGCATAAAGGAAGTATTTCATTTTTAAGACTGTAATTCCTCTTGTCCTTTCAGAGTTTGCTGCAGTTTATTTCGTACGACGTTTTTTGGTCTCTTCCTTTTCTGAGGTTGATGTCTCAGACCTTTTTCTCAATCTTGAAAGAAAGAAATGATATCAATTTTAAAATAAAAGATTAATTGCCATCAAGTAAAAAAACTCGAAATTCTGATTTTCCTACCTGGTTTTCATTGGTGATTCATCGATGATATCATAAACATCAGTGTTTTTTAGGCGACAGAGTGTGACACTTTTAACATTATTTAAGTTTTGATTTAAAGTTGAATCTATAATATATTTTGAAATATTTTCGTTTTCACATCCTATTAACATAAAAAAAATATTTTAGACCTCAAATTTTAGTAATCATGTAGTAGAATAATGATATTTAACAAAAAAAAAATATAAAAATAGAAAAAAATTTTTTTTTCAAAATTCAAAAATTTATATCTATGAAACGAAAAATAACACCCCTCTAAAAATTTCAGAATATCTTTAGATATGTTATAAGTATAATATAAAAAATTTTCAGGCCAAAATTTTCCCGCGATGGGTACTTTTCACGATTTTGAAAAATTCAAAATTTTTTAATTTTGATCAGTTTCAAAATTTTTTTTCAAAAATTTTTTTTTCTCATACCTCTAAGTATCCTCTGAAAATATACCAGAGTTTTTTTTTTAATACTCAGTAGTCTCTGAAATATTAAATAACTAAACTCATAAAATCGGAAAAACAATGAAATTTTTGATATTGAATATCTCTTAGGAAATTTTTTAAAAAATGTTTTCCTTTAGCATAACTTCGTTTTATAATGAGACAAAACTCTCCACCAAAAATCATCCGAATCGGTGGGGGTCGCGTCCAACTATTTGTCGATTTGACATGGAATGACCCATATACAACACTAAATTCGCAAACAAAAGCGCAACAAAAAATAAAAAAAAACAGCTACACAGTCAAGTTTGCAGAAGTACAAATTAAATACGAAATTATAAAAAGACAAGCTACAAAGCACAAGAAATACATAAAATATTTACTAATATATTAATATTCTATAATTAAATATAAATCTAGTAAACTATCTAGTACTAGCGGTAAAAATTCACTCAACTAATTATTTTACATGATGCTTTCTAGATTCTTGTTAACAATTTAAAATAATTGAAAAACGAAAAAATTAAGTCCTGTATGGGTAGGTGATAGATTACGGCCCTCTTTGCCCTGGCATTGCAGAGGTTCATGAGCGACGGTGACCGCTTACCATCAGGTGGGCCGTAGGCTCGTTTATCTGTCTTGCAATAAAAAAAAAAAAAAAAAAGTTAAATAGTTTCAAAAGAAGAAACCAAACATGATTTTAATAAAAGTATCTACTCATAAATGTGTTCATGAATTGTAAAAGTATTACCTCGTGGTATTCAGACTTCTTGGAGAGAGTTTCATGAGAAATAGTACCCACTTACCATCAGGTAACAATACTCATTTATTTAAAATAGCAATTAAAATAGTTACAATACTAACCTCAGCATAATTAAAGAAGAAATACAATATCTGCCATGCCTGAATGAACGGAGCTAATAAAAAATTCAACAATGCCAGTACAACAATGTGTTTCTGCAGTTGACGAGCTAACAGCATTCTCTTCGAGTGTTCCTTGTAGCATCTACGCAGTTGCCAGCAATTCTCCCAAGGACTCCATGGATTTGCTGTTGAGAAATATATGTGAATGTTGTAAAAGAAAAACTTTAGCTTAGTATTCAATTGAAATACAACATTTTCGAGTCTTGATAGGGTTTAGTTGTCGCTTTAAAGGCACAAAAAGCAAATTAAAGGGTCGGAAGATGAATATACAGGGTGTGTTCTCTAGTTAAGGAACTGCTCTAAGAACTACTATAATTATTGTATATAAGAGAATTTGTTGAAAGGAAACACTCATTAATTTTTGCTATTCAATAGCACCACTTTCAAATTTATTTCGATATAATTTGTCTATAGTCTCATTTCGCATAGTTGTAGGAACACCCTGTATAACTGTTGATAGTGCTTTAGATGTAAAAAAAACCATTTCCCATGGAAGTTTTTATAGTCTTCAAGGCTTTCGAAACTATTTCATTACCACGGCTAATTAAAGTAATGTTTAATAAACTAAAGTGCACAGCAAACACTACCTACTCTAATTAGTTAAAAGCATTCAGCTAATGTAGCTCCAACGTGCACGAACGTTTATAAAACATCACAATATAACACAGCTAATATCTGTAGTAATTTTATAAAGGTAATGTTGTTTGTTTATAATGTTGTGGGGATCTTTGGAACTACTGAACCGATAATTTTCCCTGATTAATATAATAGGTTCTATTTTCTAAAATTATGTAAAAGACTGCCGTGCTTTGTGGCCAGGCAAAGTAGTACTTATAATCCCTTTATAAGAATACAACTCTTGAAAATTGCCAACTAAAGACATTCATGACATATCAGCCAATCGATTCCGAGCCCTGTTTCTGTCTCCTTAAATTGTATTTTTTGAATTTTGTTCTTATGATCTATTTCAGTTCCTAGTTTAGTGTTAGTTTTAGCTTAGTTTATCTGTATATTCATTTATTCACTTATTTTTTACATTCTATTTTTAAAATAAATTTACAAAACAATCAAATTTAAAAATACAATATAAAAACAGAGAGCCACTGCAGGCGGCGTCTACGACCCAAGCCATCAGTGGTCAGGGCTCAAGAGAAAGGAACCTCCTCACAATACACGCCGTGTCAAGAACGACCGCCTTCTGAATCAGGCCCCTTACACAGCCGGGGAGAGAAAGCTTTAGCTTAGTTTATTATTAGTTCATATGTAATATTAGTAAGCTTTCTTTATTTTTATTAACATTGTTTTTTTTAAGAAGAATTATACTTGTATACATTTTATATCTTTTAATTATTAATTTTTAATTTAATCTAGCTAACTTTTTTATCTTTTTTAAACCAATACGACAGATGTTGTCCTTGAAGATTACAATTAGTAATGACGTGTATACCTGTAATAGGTACTCATATAAGATCCTATGTGTTAATAATGCTAAGTGTAATTGTGTATATATGTTTACTGTTGGTGTACCAAATAAATAAATAAGTAAATGATAGATAACGACCCCTTATTGCACTAGCATTGCAGTGGTTTATGAGCAACGGTAACTGCGTACCATCAGATTGGCTTGTTTATCTATCAATAAAATTAAATAACATTTTTTCTACTTACAGAACAACAAGAACTCCAAATTCCACATCAATCCTTTGGACAGATAATGGAAATCCCCGACACAAGGTACATGTATTTGTAACGGCAATAAGTTTTTATTCACCATAGCCACCATGTAGTTCGTAAACCTGCAGAAGTAGACAACATTTGGTATAAATTATAATGAAAACTATAATTAACTGCATGAAAGCGACATGCATTGGAATGCTACACGCAAGTTTAGCAAATACTAATGGGTATGTCACTTTTTTTTTTTATAGGAATGATTCATTTTTTTTAAGGTATTTGGAAAATTTTGAACTGATAAGGAAGATTTGTTGCCATCTCACAATCTAGAATCTAATATTTTGATAAACATACATTTTGAAACGTAACTCAAACAATAGAGAATAAAATCTACGTAAATAGTTGTAATCCAAAAGACATGTCACTTAGACCCTTTTGCCTTTCACCTATTGAATTATAAAAAATACACAAAGTCTAAAAATAGTTCGTCCTTTGTTTCAAAAACATATAAATATAGCCCTGTCTTATATGCGGTTGCATGATACACGTGAATTCGTTTTCAATGTTTATTCCGAGTTTTGTTTTTGTTAAATCACTTTAGATTCATTATGTATTAAACATGAGAGAATCAAGGCCCTTACATGTTTGTTCCGTTGAAATAAATTGTACATGATATATTGGCTGAATTGGTACTAATTTAGAGCTAGGAGTATTGTTTATTAAACAAGAACACTTTGCAGATATTAAAGACTACATTATAAGACAGTAAATCTTCTAGTATTCAATATTTGTATTGCTATTCATTGCAATATTTACCATTATAATAAGAAGTTAAAGATAAATAAATTTAATAATTTTAACAGCAATTTATTTTATCAATGTGATGTTTAATTCAAATTGTTATGGATTGCCTAGTTTCAATTTAATATTATAATTTAGTTTCTAGACTTTAAAAGTTTTATAATTCACATTTCTACTATACAATGATCAGATTCTTCATTTTGAGAAATTATACTAGCAAAAAGCTTGAATTCAGAACATTATTCAAAGTCCTTAAATTTTAAACAAAGGAGTCTTATTTTAATCATAAAATACACTAATAATGTAATGTATATCTATTGTCCTTACCTGAGTATTCTGTGGTATATATCTAATTCGGTTATTTCCTGTTTGTGTACGCACATGTGATGTTCCGATTGCGCTTCTCTCACTCTGTCTTGTATCGTAGACCAGTTGACCCAAGCTAGGTCACTCTGCAAAACCGAAATATTTGAAAAAATAGTAATAAATAGAAAAATAATAAATACATTGAAAGAGCAAAAAAGAAAATGTAAACTTATAAAAATACAAAAATAATCTTATTTTTGTTTGTTTAGGATAATATCTTTAGCACATTGTTTTAAAAAATGAGAGTATATCTTACCTCATTTATTTTAAGAGCATTATTATAGAACAATTTTGTGTCGTATGCATAATATAATTGGTTTATTGATCTAAATAATCTTATAACCCATATTATTGAACACAAAACTATGATAAACCACCTGAAAGAGAAAATATAATGATATTAAACAGTAAGAATTATTTTACAAAACAAACATAACAACAAAAATGTATGTGAGACACATCACATACCATAAAACTACATCCTACTGGTTTTTTATCTGTATGTCTGTATTATTGTCATTATTTCCTTTTCCTATCTTCTGAGTAAACCTGAGGCCAGCAGTTGGCAGTTACAGTTACTGTCACAGTTGTTACAATTATGCTATCACTGTTATTTTTATTTTATTCTATATTTTTATTTTTAACTTATATTTTCACATTATCTCTATATTCATTTATTTTCACTTATTTTTTACATTATTTCTTTAAAACTTACAAATAATTAATATTTAAAAATGTTCCATATTACTCGCTAATAATTCTAAGGTCATATTAATGTTTTATAAATAAATAAAAAATTACTTTGTGCAGAGTACAAGACAGTAAATTATAGTGGAAGAGAACTATCATCAACACATTAATTAAGTTATCATATTATACATTAAAAGGCAAATAATAATTTGTTTAAGTAGCTAAATGGCTATACTAGCAATTAAAAAGATATCTTATTTGATTATGGTTATGGCAGTAAATTACTTTTGATTTTTTTAAATGGTCCTTTCAAATTTTCTAAATATAAATATTCTAGTATCAACCCTAATTTTAGTATTAAGAATAAGTACTACCAATTTATAAAATACTAGCTGGCCCACACAACTTGGCCTGCGTCACATAAGGAAATTTTCAAATTGGTTCAGTCGTTCTCGAGTTTTAGCGAGACTAACGAACAGCAACTATTTAATTTAAATTTATAGAGTCTTGCCTTTCTTACTTTAAATTTATTGATATGGTACTATTACTCAAGCAACAAATATATTTATTAGTTTATTTGGTAATTTTGTTACACAATAAAATATGATTGAATTACAACATATTATCTTGTTAATTTTAAATAGTAATAGTTAATTGTAACTACACTTATGTTTATGTGTACTCAAATAATTATTGTAGATTTTACAATATTCACAATACATAATCAATTTACTCAACACATGACAAACAAACTAAGAGCATGAGTGTATGGTATAATGATTACGTTTGCATTGGACGGTAATATCAAAACTAGTTTAAGGCTCGTGAAAACCACCATTTTTTTTTATTTCCTATATTGTCAATTTAGTTTGCTAAATATTGCTAAAGAAAAGCGATAAATCGGATATAGTATTAAGATAAAGAAAATAACATACCATTTCCACGATATTCTCTCTACACACTCATCGGTAGTGTATATAACATCGTTTAAACTGAGTTTCTCACTTCTATTAGCTATGTCATCATTTCTGAACAACCTCGGATAGTTGACGCAGTGGACTAGAAACGTCGAGAACCACATAATAAATATCAATTGCAGTAAACAGAACAAATCTGACATCACCATCGGGTAGAAACCACCTCTAATGTAGTACCTATACATTCTTGTAAAGAACGAATCTAAGTCATGTATGTGGTTCCATCCACCTGTAACAGATAATACATATGATTAGTTTCGTAATTTCAGATTGATAACAAAAATAAATACCATTCTGAATAAAAGTGAAATTTAAAAAACTGTAACATACATTGAATTTCTCTGAATTGTGATTTTTTTTTTTAATAAAAAGTTTAAATAAAAGATGTGTGTCATGAATACAGTAATGTAAAAGACCACATGACATGTTTAATAATAGCATGTGGTATTTTTTTCAGATTTAAATGAAATAATCTACTATAATTTAATAGAATTCTAAAACAAGCAGTTTAAGATAGCAAAACTGATGCAACATAAATTAATTAGTAAAAGATATTACATTTTTTCAAAGTGAGAACAAAGAGATTGGTTCATTATAATTACCTTTTGTTTTTGGCACTTCATGTATGATCACCTTGCTGTAGTCCTCGGGATCAGCGTCAACGCTACCCTTGGGAGATGTAATGTTCACATTCTCAACCATACCTCCAAGTGGTGGTGTGATATCATTGTTTAGGGCACTATATGTGATATCGCGTCTTCCAAAGTAAGCCATTGCTAATTTACTTTATATTTAACTTAACTATGATTTCTACGCCTAATTGCGTTTTACGGAGGCCATTTATTATCTGCACATTATTTTCTGCGTCCCAGAAACGTAAATAATAACTTTTCAAAACATTACATTTCAAATTCAAATTTAATTATATATATCCTTTGTTCTTGAGTTTGTTATGAGCCTCGATATTAGATGAAGATTTTTTTCTTTATTAGAACTAACAATAATTTCAAGGATACAAAAATTTTGTAAGTCTTCGAACAATAAAGATTGAAATACACTCAACAAAATGAAATGACGATTGACGAAAATAAACCACGAGTGACATTTGAACAGTGACATTGACAGTTCTTTTGTTGACAACTTCTTCTTCTGATTTTTTTTACCAATGAATAATTTACCAAAGTAGCGAGAAGTAAATATCCCAAAAAATATTTTTTTACTAGATAAATTGGATAACATAATGATGAATGATGATGATGATAATGATAAGATAATCATGGAATTATTAATAATTCTATGAAGATAATGTAAAAAATATATTCATAGTTATTTCATATGAACGAATGGGTTGGTCGACATAATATTATTGCAGCATCCGGGAAAGTTTATTAAACATATTGTTTCCGATTGTGTTATTTTTACTAACGGCTAGTACTCGCATAGGCATAACCAGGTGGTTAGAATTATTCATCTACTCACCATTAGATTATCATTTTCTAATATCATCATCATTTCGTGGTTATATAAATTAATGAGGCTTACTGAAAGACAACATATATATTTTAAAGATTGTGATTCCTAGTTATACTCTTGGACGTAAAATTAATATTTCTTAAGGAATTTCCTAGAATATAAAACGTTAATTATCAATATATTATGATAACGGTTATAGTAATTTTCAAATAATTGTTAAAAAATAATATTCTGCCAGTGTAGGTGCATGTACTTCTTTACTGTCATTAAAGTAGATCTATACAAGTAATGGTTAGTAGTGGTGACAACTTAATATGGTTTCATATTATTAAAATAATTAGAAAAGTTCGTTTAAAACATCTATGAAAACTAGTGTATACCAAATGAAATAATACAAGCAATTTGTAATAAAAAGTTTTATTATATTGGTTCACATATAAAAGTAAAAACATAACAAAAGTGATGTATTTACAAAAATCTTTTTTCGTTTTATTTGTTCAACATTTTTTAAATGAGTAAGTTTACATTTTAAGGAATACATAAGTAATAGGTTTAAGAATTTATTTAAAGTATTTTTTAATCTGACATTGCAGTACATGAGCGATGGTAACCACCTACGATAGCCCGTTGGCGGGTGGCCCGTTTGGTCATATGCCAACATGGTAATAAAGTAATAATCGAGATCTATCTCATTCACTAAACTGAATCATCAGAATCAATTTTGTTCTTTTCTTTGGTTTGGATATCTGATGATACCCAACTATCGATCTACTTTAACATCATGCTTAATTTCAAGGAACATGACTTGTACAATAAAAGCGTTTTTCCGAATCTTGGCGTTTCCATCGTTTCCATCGCGTAAAGAATGCCGTAATTCGTAACATGGCGCCCTACATAATCCAGTATTGGGTTCTGCCCTCAGCTGAAGGTTTTGTGGTTCTGACTTAATTTCAAGAGGATTAAAAGAATGTTGAATACTAATTGTTGTCTCTATACCTTAAAAAGAAAGAAAGAAAGCTAATTTATTCCACACATACATATCATTTTTTTTTTCAGTCTTCAAACGGTATTTGGAAAACAAGATCCGTTGAAACGATATTTTATATTAGAAGACACGAAACCGTAAGATATGATTCTTTAAATTTCAAATAATATTATTGTTGCTATAATACCTATCTTATTTATGACACGCGCAACTTTAACAAAGTTTTTCAAGTACAGGCGCGATTTTGAGTTTTTTTGTTGTTTATTCATTAGCATTTTTGTGATATTTGATCGAACGGTATAACTGTTGCAATAAAATGCTTAATTAACAATTCCTTACCATTCCAGGGCAATATTTGGATCCTACGCCTATGATCCAATAAATCAGGTATTTGAAACTTTGAACACACAAGGTCAATCAAATCAAACGGGCTATACCACAATGAGTACAGCTACGACCGCTATGACCACGACAACCACTGTGCAAACAACTAATGTCGATGAAACATACTTATTGAGGAATAAACACGGAGAATATCGTAATACTTATCCCACAATTAAAGTTCGATTTACAAGATGGGATGATTCCAAACGTACTTTACTAAAATTGACAACAATGAAACCGAATTAAAAATGTAATAGAATTTTAAGTAGGTAATTAAATTAATATTAATAATGTTGTCTGAAGATTTATTATAAATCTATGTAATAATTTGTTCCCATTTACTGTGTAAACATATTGCACCATAACATAACACCATTCAATGTCAGTCAAATTTAATCGATTCCAAAAATAAAAGTGTTTATAAGTTGTATTTAATACAAAACCCTGTAAAATAGTTATAAGTCGTAGTGGCCAAGTGGTTGAAGCGCTTGCCTTCCTAACGGAAGGTCGCTAATTCAAATCGGGCCGGCTAAACGGCTCTAAATCTTAATGTGAAAAAGATTTGTGTGCAATTTTTCTCAACATCACTGGCTAAAAACGGTGAAAGAAAACATGACGAGGAAACCTGCATATCGGAAAAGGGTTCTAAAAGTCCTTTGAAAATAAGTGAAGTCCCCAATCTGCTTTGGACAAGCGTGGTATACTATGCCTAATCCCTCTTCATGATCCCCACCTATTCTAATTATGGAGAAAAGATGCAATTACTGACTATCTGTAATGACCCAAGAGCTAGTGACAATCTTTGGTTAGGTATTTTAGACAAACTGAACTCTGAGTCCTAGTTCTCCTGATGTACCCTAACTTGGAAATGTAGACCTATGCAATGGAGAATCCATAATCCGTAATGTAACTTTATCCCATCGAAATTCAAACTGATCAATAAAGTAGGTATTCCCAATTAACATCATTAGTAACCACAAAAATAAGGAATAAAGATGTAGTTGACTTAAGCACAATTCTGAGATCATTTACACTGTATTATTTCAAATGAATCTATACTATTATTTTAAAGCTGAAGAGTTTGTTTGAACGCGCTAGTATCAGGAACCACTGGTCCGATTTAAAAAAATCTTTCAATGTTGGATAGTCCATTTATCGAGGAACTCTACTCTATATTGTATCCCTCTGTGACGCAGACGATGCATGCAATGCATTTTTTATACCGAATCCTCAGATCGTAACAGTTTATAGAAGATTTTAGTGCAGTTTTTCTCTTTAGACAAGTTGTAGTGTGATTCAAGAATAAGGAACAGGTAGGTATAGAAGAAAAACACAGTTAATTTTAGAGTCATTTATTGTTTTAAGTATCCCATTACACATTCTTCTGTATATCGAAGTTGTTGCAGATAGTTACCTACATGAATAGATAGATGTAAAAAGGACGGCTTGATAAATCTCCAAGTGGTTGAAAGTTCTGTACTCCGTAGAATATGCAACTGGCTCTAGAAGCGTAGTACTCATACTGGTCGTTCGACTGACCAGCCATGGGACTACGCTTAAAGTGACAGTCACAGTCTCGCTGAGGTGAGGCGCCGTCCATCTTGAAATTATCGTGGTGGGTGATTCATTTCAAATGTTACAGTTCTTCGTTGTTATCTATGCTTATTTCTAAAATTATTATGTATACGTTATATTAAATGGCCATCTGCTTCCTACTTAGTGTGTCTGCTTTTATACATACTAATACGTAACTGAAATGCTGTGTAGGACTTCCAATTGTAAGTCGCAAAAAGCATTTGCTTCACTTTATTTTTTTTTTGACATTTTGATGCATCAATATTAATTAATCTAATGTTGAGTTGTAAACTGAATTTTTTTCCAGTTCTTCTATAAGTCGATTGGTTGACCATCGGTTGACCAAATGTACCATCAGGTAACCGCTTACCATCAGGTGGGTCGGTGGGTCTAAACTATCTTGCAATAAAAAAAAACCTGATTTTATTTTAATAAAAAAACAATTTTAATTAAACAATACCAATATGAAGTACTTAATAATTTTAAAAACTTACCAAAATATCACATATGTTTCTCGAAAACTAAATTTACTAACTAAAAATTCATTGCACCTTACTTTGTTCTTTATCGATGTTGCCATAATATGGTTTTTCTTTCTTACCCTGGATCTAAGAACTGCAAAAAATAATTTATTTTAATTTGAACAATAAATCTTCTTTCCGTAAACGTATTTCAAAACAATAATTATGTCACAGCACCTTATACAGGCTTATAAAATAAGTAGTTCAATAACAAATCTGGCCATATTGCATACCCACATAAAATTAAGACCTAGATTTAATTCTCAGTATAGATCATGCGCCCTGCCTCAATGCACTGATGCAATTAACAAGCTATGCTAGATAAATGAAAATAAAGAAAAACGTACCGTTTCAGTTATATTCATTACAATTCTGTCTTCGCCTGTACTCTGCAGCTCCTTCTAACCAATTATTTTTGTGTCTGGTCAGGTTTTTGTGAAGTCTTGTTTCCACGTCCTTTCCTCGCAGGATGAGAAGAGAGAATAATGAAATACGGTTGTACAGTACTGCGCGCGTCTCACGTATTGATCGAAAATTGGATGTTGACGAACAGAACGCCGTAAGTGACCAGTAGCCAGTGTTACTTGTGCCCTTCTGTTTTACACGACCTGGCTGGCTGCAGCAAACGCAGTATCTACATCTAGGTATATCATCCGGTAGTCTGGCTAGGTACCTATCTCATCCTTTGTTCAAAACGAACAAAGAAAACTGCTAATTAGATTTTTATTACTATTTTGACAATTTTTAAGATTTTAGATTTTTCATGTGAAAACTATATTCCAGTACCAACAAGTAATTAGAAAAAAAATAATAATAATAAGAGATTCGTGAGCGACGGTAACCACTAACCATTTACAATGAGTAAGCTCGTTGGTGGGCTGTAAGCTCGTTTATCCATGATGAATAAAACTAACACAACAACGGTCTTTTCCATTTTCCAGTAGAATCAGGTTCTAGTTCAATTTAATTATATTGCCTCTTTCGAATTTGAAAGTAATCAGAAATAATTTGATATCCTAAATTATTGTTTTTAGTGTAGAAAATATACCATTACGATTACGGTGTAATTTTTTAAGCTATGTAATAAATATCCTGAATGTCTTCGAATTTCTATGTGCAATCAACGATTTCCCTAAAGCGCAGCTGAAATTTGGGCAGTCTACCATGCATCGAGACTTCAACAGTTTCATGCTTTCTCGAAGCTTCTCGTCTACAATCTACAATACAGTGTGGAACTATAACATGGTACATATTGAAGCAGGGTGATAAGTTGCCGATTCTAATACAAATGTCCCCAAAAATTTTAAACTACAGACAACAAAGCATTGATTCAAGCAACAACCTCGGGTGAACTCGTGCACCGCCCAGCACCGCACACTCGCGCCTAGGTAATCCATAGCTGTCGAGCGACAATAATTTTGCAGTAATTTTGCATTTTTTTCATTGGCGCTTACTAAGGCGTTAAACTATTTTCTTTGGTTATTTTTTTAATGACCGTATATGACCATTTACTTGACTATGATGCCTTTCAATATGTACCAATTACGAACATTAAAAATTCAACATAATATAAAGCCCTCTTTCGTTGTAGGGCGCGAATATTAAATTTTAAAATTATGAAAGAATATTCTTTTATTATTATTAACACTATTCAAGCTGATCCCAGTAATTCAAAAGTCCAGAAGATTACCCCTACCTATTTACATATTGGGTTCAAAATATTTAAGTTTATCCTAAAGACTATGACTATAATAAGAATTGACATTACTATAGATGGTGCTATAGTCCAATGAAGAATCTTTTTTAATCCTATTCCCAGAGTAGTTTTTCAGTTACTTCGTTAAAGATATTTTATATTTGAAATATCAGTCCTAGGTACATAGTTGTCTAGTTTTATCAAGTCTTAGTGAGAACCCTGTGACCTGAGTTCAACAACCTTTTGGCACAGGATGGTCTTTGGATCAATACACGTAAACACTAGGACCTATCTCATAGGACAGATATACGGTGGAGGGGAAGTAGAGGCTGCTCCCCCCTTGCTTCCCGGGGCTTGAAACATTCTAATAGCGCCTCTACACGCTGGCCCATCATGTTGGCCCAGCGTAGTGGACCATCGTATAGACCATCGTAGTGGCGTAGGCTGTGGTGTGAGGCTAGTGGTGCGTACGCTGGCGGCGGGATGGCCGTAGTGTCGGTTTTTCATCCACACATCAAAGATAGTCGGCCAGCGATGGCGGTACGCGTCTACACGTCGGCCAGCCTATTTTATTTATTTAGTTTATTTATTTAGATACTTAGTCCTATAAAGTCCTGTTACGATGCATAGTTACCATCCACCATCTTTTACCGACTTCCAAAAAGGAGGAGGTACTCAACTCGTCAGATTATTTAATTTTTTTATGTTTGTTCCTTGAAAACGTCAGTTTGGGTGGACCGATTTGAATGATTCTGGTGTCAAATGAAAGGTTGAACTTGGGTCCCATACTTTTTTTATAAAGATCAAACAAGTACTTTTGGATCTGTGTTTAAAAATATGTATTTTACGGACAAAATTTTACAATTTGCTAAACGTTTTTGAGTGTATTTCTTTTTTATATGAATCGATTTCGATTTTTCATTTTTGTTGGAAAGCAAACATTTTAAGCATTATCCTAGAAATTTGATAAAGATCTGACTGGTAGTTTTTGTGCTATGCTTGAGAAATGTAAGTAGGTAGGTCGTTTTCCATTTTTGTAATACATAATAATAACTATTTTTTTACACATTAAGAAAATAATTGTACGTGCTAAATAAATATAAAGCTGCTGCTGCTTCGACATCGATTCTGTTCAACGATAGGATCATAACTCATCACCAGCGTGTAGATGCTTTGTAACCATCGCATGGCCATTAGGCTGGACCAGCGCTGGCCCAGCGTGTAGAGGAACTATAAAACACCTTTAAACTTCGAAATGATGAAAGTTTTTTATTTTTTTTATGTGACTAGAGGCTAATTTGCTGCCTTTAAATATTTACGAATACAAGAGATTATTTACTAAAAGTTTCAATTTAATTTAACAATGTTTTTTTGTAGATTATCTCAAACAATACTAACTTAGAAAAAAATCATTGAAACAAAAAAGGGTAATCGAAACCGGTTCATCTCCGAAAGAATATTCGCGACGTCATAAAAAGCCTTTACCTCAAATCAAAATTATGACTACTCAGTAAAGTATCAGCTGTTTGTTTTTCAACCAAGTATTACATACAATACGCTTGCTTAAAACAAAAGGTCTAAGAGCCCGTGAACCCAGACCTACGTTATTTTATAAAGGCTGAGAACTTGTCAGTTTATGCTCCTAACACAGGTATGAACGATGGCCAATTATCGAGTTTGGGTGGTAGTGGCTTTGGTAGATATACGGTATTAACGGTGGGTAAAATAGAGGCCTACTTTTGTCAAGTCATAAAGGCTGATTTTTTGGTATTACCTTTAAAATATTATTAAAAATCACATTATTCATTGCCAGACAATTAACATGGTGTCAACTCCTTGCTATTTTGCATACAGATGTATATCGCGTGACAATGCAATAATATGACAAAATGGCTCATATCTGATGATGGATTAGGAAGGTTGTCACAGGAACTCTCGTGCTTAACAAGGGACCCGTCGTGTTGGTAGGACTCTCTTTTACCCAACTTTATTACCGTATATCTACCAAAGCCACTACAACCCAAACTCGATAAATGGCCATCGTTCATACCTGTGTTAGGAGCATGTGCTGAAAAGTCCTCAGCCTTTATAAAATAACGAAGGTCTGGGGTTCACGGGCTCTTGCTCAGAAGTAATAAAATACATAAAGATTAAAGCATTTTTATTGAACATTACATTGGGTATATTTTTTCCGTATCCAAAAAATCCATTATATTAATGTAACGTTAAGATTATATCAGCATACAATTAAAACTCGTTTTGGTAAATAACACAAGATCAGTCTATGCAGGTAACTATTAGATATATTTTCTAAATTGACTATCCCTATTCTTTTCCCATTTTACCATACACATACACGTCAGGTAAGACTGAACTGGGCAGGTTACTTCTGCAGTTTTTGGGCTCAGGTAAAACTGTCAGTCAAAAATGACATTATTACATCTGTATGTATATGATTCATAACAAACATTATCCGAATTTTAATAACATTTTGTATAACAGTACATTTATTTAAAAGTAGTATTGCAAGAGTATTGTCATGAATGCTTAGTTTGGAATGAAAAAAACTTTATAAATATGGTACGCATTACAAATTCTCATTATTAATATAATTGCTCATTACATGGGAAACTGCAAATACTACTGACAATAAAGTGATCAGAAATATCGCCCGGAAGTACCTGAAAACAAAATTTATTTTTAACATCATATAAATAATGTAAATAACTGATGTCTGCTAAATCTCACCAACAAAACTACACACTACGGCTACAAAACGATACTTTTGTCATAACAAATTATATTGGAATAATAAGATAATACTTAACATAGCAAAAACTAAAACTTGATTGAAATTTCAACAACCGCTCAAAATCTTAATGACCCATTTTATAGTACGGAAATGATTCATTTATGTAGAAAACAGATGTAAAAGAAATTGACCATTATTACGTGTGATGAATTAATTTGCTTAAGTTTTAATAATGATTAATATATGAAAATCTCACCATGTAAACTTAGATTTTCTTAAAACTTTTATAATACTTTCTGTTTGGCTTCTAGTGTTCTTCATGTCACCAGAATTATCAATAACAAAATGTGATTTAGCAACTTTTTCTTGCAGCGGCATCTGTGTGTTTATTCTCTTTCTAGCAACTATTTCAGAGAAATCATTCCTTTTGTATAAACGTTCGAGCTGCTGATGGTCCTCACTGAAACAAATAAAAAATTTTATTGCATTGTAGCAAAGCTATCAGGCCACTTGATCAAAAGCAGTCATGGAGCTCCGCAGTATCAGGGAATACTGTAGAGCTGTCATATATGATTAGTCTTTAATCTGTATTTAACTTAGTTCAACTTTAGATGACACACATACTGATCACTCCTTGATCTTTTCACTGGCTTCAAGTCAGAGGAACAAGTCAAATGAGTGTTTTTCTAAGACGCACTACACCTATTTAAAAATAAAGTGCAGTGCAATAAAAACACATTCAGTAAGCAGATCCCTCTGCTTAGAGAACAAACAATTATACTTTAACAACAAGAACAAATTGCAAGATGGAGGATAAACAAATAATATTGAGGTTCAGCTTGATTGCAATAATATTATGACCAGATATTTTAAAGACTAGAGAATATACTAAATTTAAGCAACAAATTATAATTTAATTAAATTTATAGTTTCCATACCAAACAACAGTGATGATCTTATGCATGAATGTCAGTAGTTTTCCAGTTTCAAATAAAAGAGGCACCTCCATTACAATGTACTTGTGACCAGAGAAAAAATATGAGAATGCAATTTTTATCATTGCACTCTGTATTCTTGGATGTGTGATGGCATTTAGTTTTCTTCTCTTCTCTATGTCGTCAAAAACTATTTCGCCAAGTTTAAGTCTATTGACTCGGCCATCAGAAAGGAAGATTTCATGCCCGAAATATTCCTTGACTTCACGCCATGCTCTGGTGCCAGGTTCAAGAACTGGAAGTAAGAAAATATTATATACTGTTTTTCTGTACACAAAAATAAGTAATTGATCTGCTACAACAAAAGGATTATTCATTATAATTATATATTATGATCATTTAAATGCATTAAATAATTTAGTAGGTGGTTAATTCGTTCCTATAGGACACTGTACTGTAAAAACCCATTACTGCACACTGCTGAGCCAGAATAGGGTAGGAGAAGAATAAGGTACTTAAGAAATATATTTTAAACAACTTCTAAGGTAAGATATAATATTAAAACAGATGTACCTTTTCTGGCGACTTCATCGGCATCTATAACTGCGATCCCGTGTTCTTTGAATATTGATAGAACAGTGCTCTTTCCAGTTGCGAGACCACCAGTAAGACCGACGATAAACATCGTATCAGATAACACTCATTAGAATAATTATATTCCAATTGTATTCACTTGTATTTGAACTAGGGCGAAGTCAGTAATTTCGTTTCACTCTTTGAACAACGAACAATATGTTTACTTTTTGGAACAGACCAGTCTATTGGAATAACTGATTGATTTTATAAGAATAACTAATTTTGTAGTTATTTTTATCGAACGAAATTTTAAATATTCTAAAATATTTAAAATTCAAGAGTATTCAAGACTGGCATTTTTTGAATTTATTCTCGCTTGCCATTTGCCAGATGTTTGTGGTGTCATTTATCAATGTCAATTTAACGTGAATGTCAAGAATGAGACATAGATCTAATTTTAATGGATCGGGTATGTAAACAAGAGGATCGTGTACACATAAGTTTAATTCGCACTCAGTATGGCCGCCATCATTCTCAAAATCCACGTTTCGTGACTTTGAACAACTGAAAAGTTTTAACTTTTTCGCATCCAAGCTCTAATTTTTGCTTGTGATGATAATTTTCCTAGGAAAATGAACTTCGACATTCTATCTGTGTACTTTTCAAATTTTAGTTTCTTGTAAGTTTTATGGAATTTGTTTAGATTTATAAACTACTGTTGAAAACAATTTACAATTATTAGTATTTTTGTTTAAAACGCATAATTAGTTAGTAATCCTTTTTTATACTTTCGCTGCCAGCGTGGTCAGTGCTGACCGACACGCCTTTGAAAAGACAATAGGTTTGTTTTCTCGCCTATTAAAAAGCCGTGGATGGTCGTTATGATTAAAATTAATGAAGTTATTCTAAATATATTAAAAACATTTCAAAATAAGTCAGTTAGTTTGAAAATGAAATGTTTAATAAATAGGTACTTAATACTGCAATTGCGATTGCCGTCAATATTACATTCACGAGAAAATTGTTCGTAAGTTTTAAAATAATTATACAGCAAACAACACAACGCGAGTTGATAGTAATTTTTATTAGTGTGAAAAATATTCTTCAGTAGTGTTACGGAAAATGTATTTTTAGGACATAAGGAAATCACCCCACTTCCACCACCCCGGGGGTGGGGTATATGGGAGTCGAACCGCACTAAAACTTATCGCTCACAGTACGGTGGATGGCGACCTCGGTTCAGTCTAAAATCCAGCACGGGCTTGTGCGGGGTACGAAGCGTTGTACCTACGCTGAGATTTACGTTACGTATCGCCCCGAGTCTTATCTCAATACAATACGGAACACATTCGTTACAAATAATGCGACAACAATATAAAATATGAAAACAAGCTCAGTAATTGATATCAAATGATGATTTTTTTGTGATTTTGGTAGTATTAAGTTAGTGCTATTTTACGTTCTAATTGTGTCAATTTGATTCAAGCATATCCAATTTTTAATGGCACTTAAATTTTTAACCGACTCCCTAAAGAATGAGGCGTACAGTTACCTACTGGGTGTAGGTACAACTCGACTGTGTTTTGTTATCAGGTACTTAGAAATAGAAATAGAAATCTTTATTTGCTTTAACATGAGTACTTCTCTAGGTTAACTGAAAAAGATTTGTTTTTCGTATAACAGGGATGCTCGTTGCGTCCCATTTCGTCAAGATAAGTATGACAAAACAATCAGAAATAAAGTCAGCATGTTTTGTAAAAATATACCTAACCAGGGAGTAATTATGCGGAATAGCTTGGCACTTAGGCATTACGAAATTATTAAGTCGAGAAACCAACACCACCACACCAACGAAGAACCAACCACGTTCATCATTCGGATAAATATCCCATTCGTTTTCTGAAAAAACTATTTCGAAGAACGTCCGAATTTAAGCGAAACTCACGGTTGCTCGTGAAATAAAAATAATGTTAGGTTCACATATTTATCTTTTGCTAATTTGGCTGTGTCCGATTTTGAAGGTACACCTCTGGTTTGCACAATAGTATCTTATTTTTAAGTTGACTGAGGGAGGCGCGACGGGAAAGAGTGCCGATGGCGTAACGCGTCGCGTCATCCCTCAAAACCCCGTGCTGGGTTCTGGCCTCAGCCGGGGTTCGGATGCTGAGTGTGAGCGGTTGGAGGTTCTAGTGCGGTTCAACTCCCACATAAACCCGCACGCGGGGGGGAGCGGATTCGATGATTTCCTCCAGCTAAAAAAAAATAATAAAAAAAAGGTACCTATTAGGGATGTAACGAATATTCGCATTCGCATGTTTTTGAATATTCGCATTCGCAAAAAATCATGCGAACATTATGCGAATGTTTTGACAAAAGTAAAGAGGATGTTGTGTGGATTTCGAGGTAATCTAACAAAGCCAAAATAAAGGTCTTTAACTGCCCTTTAAAATGAGCCCAAACTCGATGGGTCTACGATCTTTCGTTGTCAAGATAATTTGCGGGGGGGTTTCAATTATTTGGTGGGGGGAGGCAAGTACATCCTACCTTCCATGTAGATCTAGGATAGATAAAATATAGGTACCTATTTTGTAGTGCTTATAAATTACAATGACTTTTGAATGATAAACCTGACTTGTCAGTAAAAGACCTTGAACATTTTATTTAAAAGGTCAACATTCGCATTCGCCAAAATCAAAAATTTATATTCGCAACATACCTTGTACCTATTAAGCTATTCATTATAATAACATTGATTCAATCTAATTTAAAGAGCTAAATTATTAGTATTTTAAATACATTAGTTTATGATTAAAGACATTCATAAATTACAATCAATTAGGTAACCCACCTACTTGGACAAGGTTTAATTTTACAGCAAAATACAAAAGATATTAAAATCATAATTTCAAAAAAGAATTAATCAATTACCACTATTGCCCCACGAGCAATAGTACACGGCTATTCGTGGATCCTTTTGAGCATTAGGTACTACTTTTTAATCGGCATGATATCAAAGTCGATTTTTTGTATAACTGTAGTGTACGATAATGTATCAAATACTACTTAATACAAATAAAATGTATAAAATGAACTAAAAACATATTAGGTTTAGTACCTACTTGAAACTTATAATAACACATTGTATATCTAAACTTATATCGTAATGAAAACTAAACACTATACAAATGCGATCCACAATGTGCAAAATCTAACAAATCATCCAGTACTAAGGTCCCAACACCCTAAGCAAACGATTGCAGCCGAAGCTCCCTCTAAATTGGTACCAAATTGGGCGGAGTGAAACTAAGGGCGGGGCGTAGAAAAGAGCCCTCCCGTTAACGTATTACCTCAGACCACAGTTGACGGCCGTGGTAATAGTATGGTCTATAAAAATGTGAATGATATTCCCGGGAAGTTTAATTACAATGTTTGATATGGACGGTGTCAACGGGATCAGGTGCCAAGTGATCGACAATAGTACTGTGCCGGTCGCTGTTGGGGGCTCGCCGACGTCTGCGAACGGGTCCGATGTGTTCCTTTACGATGATTCTTCGATGTCCGACGGCAGTTTATATGCCAGTGATCAAGAAAACCTTTCTACGCCGAGAAGAAGGTAAATACGAGATATACATTTGGTATATTCTATTTTAAACCAGCCGTCTACCTAATAAGTTAATTATTGTGATAAGTTTCACCAAGATGATAGGTAGTGCACTTAAATATTCTTTAGTTAATGAGAAAATTATCTTAGAGGACCCGAAGAAATCTGATAAAACATTCTACATTATTTAGGTATTAATTTTACAAAATAAATTTAAATTAACAGAGTTACTAAAGCCAAGATATTTTTACTGACATAAGTAATTATAATTATTTAATCCCTCTCCAAAAACCTAGAACTATTTAATTTCATTTCCGCTGTGCGTAAATTTATTTATTTCCACTTTGTTCACCATCTTAAGACATGTTTTTCGTCGTTTTATTAGTTAACACTATCTATATTCTAAACAAGTCTTTGAAATGGAGCAAAGAAAAAATAACAAGGAAAAATAGAAGTATTTTGAAATAATAGCTATATCTTATTAACCGAACTGCTCTTTACATTCCGAACACATATATGTAAATCATAAAATTTTAGCGAATGCATTTAAACAATATGATGAATACGATAATTATAAAAAGTATTTTTAAATAAGTAGTTTTAAACAAGACGGTAATTTAACTTATAAACCAGACTGAAAGAAAGTCCATGAAGGTAGGTGTTCCCTGACATTGCAAAGGTCCAACCACTACGATCAGGTGGACCGCTCTGGCAATAAAAAATAATGTTCTATAGATCAGAATACCGGCGTATCCACAAGAGAAGATCTCGATGTCCTCAGCAACAGATCCAGCAGAGGCAAGCAGCCAACCTCCGAGAAAGGCGACGGATGCAGTCCATCAATGATGCCTTCGAAGGTCTAAGAGCACACATACCAACCTTACCTTATGAAAAACGTCTCTCTAAAGTCGACACCTTGAAGCTTGCTATAGGCTACATCAGTTTTCTTGGAGAGTTGGTGAGTACTCATTAAGATTTAGACTAACTAGTCTAGTTTAGGTATATGTATACCTACAATGAAGTTTATCAGTATTTATTTTTTATATTTTATTCAACTTTTTATTATATTTACTCAAAACATAGGTAACAATTTTAGTATAATATAAATAAATAAATATTTAACCCATTTTTTTCTTAGTAAATAGTTTTATTTAACAGCAGTATGTTACTTAGTATGCACTTGTACACGTCAGTCATATTATAATAAGGATAGTAACAGTGATGATATTGTTTATTATATAATTTTAACTCCATTTACCTTCTCCATTTAGGGACTAAAACATAAAATCTAAATCATCTAAAGAATACGGGATACTAAAATTCAGAAACTTATGTATCATAGAAATACCCAAATATATTTAACATTTTATTATAAAGCGTTCATGTATTTATGTATCTCTGTTCCGAATATTGTACTTAGAAAATTATCTACAATAAAATATACTTTTTTCTGCATTGCTCATCATAAGACATCTATTTTAATATTATTCTATAACTTTCTCTTTACACCAATCATTTCAATATCTCCGAAAATGAAAAATTCACAAATAATGACACTCCCTATTTTAGTGCTATTAACAATAATACTATGTACCTTCTATATTATTTCAATCTATGATATCGTATCTAAATAAATAATTAAATCCGAATAGGTGATTAACATATTTAAGCACTTGAATAAGTATACATTATCAGTAAACAGTTTAACATCTATATATTTAAACACTGTTCTAGTATCGCATTATTCGTCGATGTATGTAAAGAAAGTCCTTAAAAGGTAGGCCGTAGGTAGCGGCCCCGCAGTGTCCGCTGACATTGCAGAGGTCCATGAGCAACGGTAACCGCTTAAGATCAGGTAGCCCGTTAGCTCGTCTGCCTACAAGGCATTAAAAAAAAATGTATTATGTTTTTTTTTAAAAAAACGCCTTTATGCTCTGGCTCTGCAGAGGTCCAAGTAACCAATACCCGCAGGAACGTTCATCCATCTAACTATTAAAAATATTATTTAATCCAAAGTATACAAAATACACTTCTGTATAAGCTACTTTCGAGTATCTAATCAAAATCTTTTGTCTTTCACTTCTTGAAGTTCTTATGCCTTCAGAACCTATAAGTTGATAGCTTACTCTGCCATAAGCGGTTGCCGTCGCCAATGTACCTCAATAATATCAGGCGACAGATGAATTATTATAGTTTTTTCAGAAGCTAGATAGCTAAATGTCTAATGCTGGGCCTAAAATAACTTAGAACTATACTCTTGTCAATGTGTAATAAAACTATTTGAGAAGACCTACCAATGCGAAATTAATTTTAAATTCAGAATGTCCTACGACTTTTTAAAGCTTGGATATAAAATATAATTTGTAAATAAACCATCGATATTTTCTGATAAATGGTTTTTGGGATAGGTCCGTGCCGATCGCAATTCATCCGACGGGTTGTTGTCTGGTGTCGGCAACAACCAGAATAAAGAAGAACAAAAGAAAATCATTATTAGAGGTATTTTACTTTATTATATGCAATCATATGAGTGATTAGTCGAAGCACATAAAGTTACACAAATATATAGTCAAGTAAATGCAATTTAAAATAATGATTTTCAACTGTGATTATTCTTTCAGTTTTTTGTTTTTTTCCAGCATCTGCTTCAACTCATATTTGTGGATATTTTATATGTAATTTTACTGTTTCTTTCATTGTACGTTTTGAAATAGTGCTGTAGATATAATCACCAAAAATAATACATCAAAAAAGGATTTTTTACATAACCTACTATTCTATACATACACGAAGATTATATTGTACCAACGATTTAATTTGTTAACGTTATCACTTATAATTGCTTCGAAGGAGGGATCCTTTGAACAATAGTACAGTATTATAAATTTAATCTGAATTTTCGTCTTTTTTTGACATTGCTGTACACGCTACATTATCATAAAATTTAATGCCGTCTAGTTCAAATATTAGGTATAATCTTGTGCCTTTAAACAAATACCTATAACTACATTTATTTTGTTTTAAGTGTGTGTTTAATAAAAATAAACTCTTCAGTATTATATATAGATTAGAGTTTTTCGCGATTGCAATTATAACGTTATTTTTTATATCATCGATAGAGCGTGCATTATTGAGGTTGTCCGCTATATGTGCAGGTCGGGGTCGTGTCACTCGCGAGCCGACCCCATCGTGTGCACCTTTACCATAATCGATACACTGCAACTAATTTGTAGGGTCATTAATGAAAAAACACATGTTTATCACATCTGTAATTCTTTTTGTACGGGTAAAGGAAATTTCTTTAAACACTTTTATCTACGCCACTTATACAAATATTAAACGGGTTCTTACAATGATTTTTATTAAATGAGCGACTACTTATCACTCAGTCTTCCCGTGATTATGGCGCTTGTTAAACTATCGGGTTCCTCAGTTGTGTCAGTGAAGCGGTAGTAGGTGTTGTTGTTAAATACATTTTGTTACTAAGGTTATTAAAAGGAAAAATATTTAACGGTCGATCTCATGAGAAAAGGTTTTCCTTGCCTATGGAGATCCATCAACCAATGAAAAGAGAAATTAAGCCTTCGAGCTGTATATTGATGATCCCTGTTCTAGAGTACATATAAAATTGAAAAGCAAGTCTTTACAAAAAAAATGACATCCTAGGTTGCTGTACCTACAACCTTATTGCTTTATACTAACTCCGTGATTGAGAACTACTACACACTATAGAACATATCCGTAAATCACAAACCCAGCCACTCTCATCAAACCACCGAGCAGTAAATGTAATTAATGTTCTATAGATCGAGTACCTAGGGATTTACCTACTAAACTTGCTTAGCAAAAATTCGATCATGATCATGACTGTATTTAAGTGAAATTGTTTGTGAGCAAAGAACTATTTTTAAAAGAAATAGAAATCATCAAAATCAGGCCAATTTTAATATACTTAATCTTCTAGAACACTCTGAAGCCAGCAATATGGTTTCAAGACAAAGTTTCAAGACCCAAATGTACTCCAACTCTGTATCCAATTTATTTCTCACACAATAATACAAAAAAAATCCGATATTGATGCAGTTAGACATATTTAATTAACGTTAGCGGAACATATTGTGGAAGATTGGTGCCTACACTAGGCGGTGGGTCTGTATTACAGGACACCAGAATCATAGCGTGCACAATTCTCATTACATAGACCTACTATCATCTCGTTGCAATGGTCCAGGTGTGTCAGTGTTCTCACGGTTGCATCGCGTGATCGACTCCCGTAGCCCGTGGGATACATTTGAAACAATTGATGCGTCCCTCATCACAATTGTGTTGTCATTTAATTTCTCCCGTTTTATTGATTATCTAAAATTCGTGTGATGTGAAATAGAAGGGTGTTATCATAATTTAGGTTTGTTACACGCAAATTGTAGAGTCGTGGGAAATTTTTATGTCTATAAATATTTTTTTTATAATTTACTTTACTTCGAGTTTTTGATTACGAAAGCCTAAACTAAAAGAACTTGATCGTTTTAATTATTCTTAATACATTTTTTTTTGGATAAGGCTTAAAATTTAAATTTATAATTACCTGGCTCTTCATCATAACATTTATTCTTTACATATCACATTATATAAATTTCGCAAACGTATTTTAGTTTAATCATGTATTCCCCTTTCATAAATCTCGTTATTATCATAGAAAGTATTCTTAGCCTTCGCCTCATTTTAAAGGCTAATGGAAGGTGCTTATAGGTAGGCTCGTCTGCCTACATGACAATATTGTTGTAATTATTAAAGTAACGGTCACAGTTAAAACAAATATTAAATTTCTTCACTATGCGTATAGGAAGTTAAAAAAAAAACTCCTACTCATTTTATTTTAGAAATGATTCCGAACAGAAGGGCTTGTTCGCATAGCTGCGATACTCAGAGCACTTGTGTCGACAATGTGCTAAAAGTGTAAACAAGGGTGTGTATTTGCGAATCACACCGTAGCAAATTGAAAGATCCCTCTCACTAAATAATGGAGGCGTACTGTATTAGAATACTATTAAGCTCTCAACACCCCTTTAATGTCCTAATTCCGAGGGTCTATAAATGTCGTAAAAACTGATCAATTCGATTCGGGAATTTGGTGATGTTTTTGCAAAGAAAATCTGATATCGTTCATCATAACTCTGAAACGAACGAATCAATCTTGAGAATATCAGTAAAACGAAAAAACCAAATCGAATAAACCAATCAATAAAATGTTGAGGAGCTGAATCTCATTCTGTTTTCCAAGTACAAAAATGTTGTATGTGACAAAATTTTGTTAAAAGTAATACTTTATCTAGTTAAAAGTTTTTTAAGTAATAGGTACTTTAGTCAACTCCAATTTCGCATGTTAAAAAAGCCTAAGTAAAAACATATTACGATAAACTGAAGTTAATTATTTTCTTATCGTCTCGCAATAATATCGGGGTGTTGATAAAAAGCTCTCCATCGAAGCCGAGTGTTTGCAATATAATCTTTTTTTCAATTATTAAAAAGCACCTTATCGTAACATTATGTGGGATTTACATAGAGATTAGTGCACGTGCGATGCTAGCGGGGGAATGGACGCATTGTTTCCTAACAAATAAAAATATGCAGTCAAATCTCGGTTTTTATAGACCACTTTTTACGGATTTGTCCTTGGTTATTAAGTGGAAACTTTTACAGGATACTATATAATGCTACTTCTTTTAAGGACTTTCAATTATTTCCTTATTTATATTGTTAGTTGACATAATACGAATCCACCTGAATGGGATTTAATATTTTTACTATTGCTGTTTCAAAGAAACTTCGATTCCTACCTGATTTACAGACCCTGTGATAAAACTTGCCAAAATATGCCAATTACTATTCATTAGTTTTACGGAAACATACCTTTTTAATGCAAATCTTGGTGATTTCTCTTGGTTTTGGTTTGTGACAGTGCAATTGTCATATACTATTATGTCAAATATGGTTAAATAGCTGTCAAATCAATGCAGCAGTAATTTATTTTCTTCCACTTTTAACGTCTTCTTTTACCAAAATTAGCTTTTAGTTTCATTAAACAAAGCGACGATGCCAATTAAACTATTACTGGCTCGTCAAGTATTCGACGCAACTGGTGTTCCCACTGTCGAAGTAGATATGGTAACAGAATTGGGTCTGTTTCGAATAGCAGTTCCTTCCACTGACTCTAAGAAAATATCGGAGGCAACTCAACTAAGGGACAACAACCCTAAGGAATACTTTGGAATGGGAGTGTCCAGTGCTATCAAAAATATAAACACCATCATTGCACCTGAGCTTATAAAACAAAACCTGGAAGTTACGATGCAAAAGGAAATCGATCAATTTCTGATATCCCTGGATGGCACTGAAAGTAGATCTAGGTTAGGCGCTAACTCTATTTTATGCGTTTCTCTCGTAGTGGCAAAGGCTGGGGCTGCAAAAAAAGGTGTACCGTTATACAGGCATATTTCAGACATGGCAGGCGTTACTACTATTATTCTACCAGTACCCCATTTTACTATTCTTACTGGCGGTATTCTGTCATCCAACGGACTTCCATTTCAAGAATACATTATCATGCCGACCGGGGCAGCTTCGTTTGCTGAGGCAATGCGTATGGGTGCAGAGATTTATCGCTACGTTAAAGACGCTGTGGCTAATAAGTTTGCAGTGGACTGTACGTATGTCAGTGATTCTGGAGGATTTTCTATACCCCTACAAAGTCACCGAGATGCTCTAATGTTTCTCACAGACGTAATTAAACAATGTGGATATGTCGGTAAAGCTGAAATTGCACTCAACGCTGCTGCCAGTGATTTATTCAAAGATGGTGCTTATGATCTGGAGTTTAAAAACCCGAATTCCAATCCTCAAGAGTACATGTCATCCGACAAGCTTGCTGAAATATATCTAGATAATATTAAAGAATTTCCCGTCTGTTCTATCGAAGATGGCTTCCAGTTCGATGATTGGTCTGCATGGTCTACATTAACTTCTCGAACGCAGGCACAGATATTTGGAAATGATTTGACTCAAACGAATCTGCGACGAGTTGGATTAGCTACAGAGAAAAAAGCTGGAAATGCAATCGGTTTAAGGCTGAATCAAGCCGGTACACTAACGGAAGTAATAGAGGCTTTTAAAATTATAAAGTCCAGTGGATTTGCTTCAGTCGTTGTTGACAGGTGGGGAGATACTGAAGACTTGTTCCTGGCTGATTTAGCGGTTGGTCTGTCTGCGGGTCAAATAAAGTGTGGAGCACCTGCCCGGTCAGAACGAATCGGGAAATACAATCAAATCATCAGAATCGAAGAGGAATTGGGAGCGCTTTCTAAATACGCCGGAAAAAACTACCGTGGACCAAATTAAACGGCACTTTTGTTAAACTATTTCTAATAAACTCATTTTCGAAGTTTTATTATTATAATTGATGTTTCAGTGTTTAATTACTTAATTTCTTGGCACTATTTTCACGTAAAACTATTTTTTGTTTTGTCGCTACGATCAGAATATTCGAAGTTAATTTCGATCATGATATCCATAGCTATTAAATCATAAATGGACGAAATTATATTCAAAATTTGTAACAGACCTGTATGAACCGACAAATTACAGGAAGTAGGAGTTCATAATAACATTGCGACATAATCTGAACGTGTTATTAATGCACTTGTTCAGTTTGCGTTGTAGTGTTGCTAATTACGAATATCGATAATTATTCCGTATAGGATTTGCTACAGAGCGGTATTTGTGACAATTTTAGAAAGTTACTGTGGCAATATCCTCGTCACTCACTTGTCAGCGATAATGTATGGACAATGATAATGTTTTTCGAATTCCAATCCAGCGCTGTTTGTTTTTTTTAGGTATAAGTTAAAATCAGTTCAAACGAGATCACGTCTTCTAACTAAAGTTATACAGGACAGGAACTTAGTAAAACTAAGAATAAACACAAACACCGTCTTATTTGGTCAAATCTAAATATCTTCCATCGCGTAATTACAACGTAATTGTCGTAACAATTGGATACACAAATATTTGCATACAATGACAATTTACATAATTTGAAAAATGGTAATTCGTAAAACAAGTAGACTATAAATGAAAAGAAAACAATTAATCGACTATAGCTCAACCCTATCAATTCGATCGACAAGGGCTCGTAATAGCGCGCACGTGTTCACTCCCCTACATTACACCCCGATAAAGAATAACACCCTGGACTTTACCGCATTTGCGAATAGTTAGAATAGGCCCCCGGGTAATGTACTCTCAGTTATAATTGTTGTTAAATAAACCTCGAGTTTGAGCTGTTTAGGGTGTGCAACTAATTGCTCGGATGTTATTAAATGATCAATAGTGTTTGAAGGATGAATTGAACATTTTATTCATTTTACTCGCTGTTCTATGCTGGGTTGTCCAAAGTTCATTTCGTGCTGAGCTATTTCTAAAAGTTTGAATAAGTTAAACTTCAAGCAAACTCACTAGTTTTTCTAGAAATAGGCCTTTTTTTATTGCCTACTATTAATCCAAGTTACAAGTACACGGAAGTTACATAAAATTTATTAGAACTTTAGGTACGAATATTAGCTAACAATGACACTCTTTCAATTTTCAGGCAAAAGTTTATCCATCCTAAATCATGGTTTGATGAAGGTTTCTTTTCAGGCAGCAACTTCCAGGCGCATTCCTTGTCATGGTCGAGACGCGGTGATCGACCGGTCGGTTCTACTCTCCACGCCAAGATCTGGGTGCCAGAGGATCCTAGGGTCTTCTCAACTACCAGTAACGTCATTGATAAAGAGGAATTGAGATAAAGGAATGTATATTTGGAAATATCATGTTGCTACAAGATCCGTGTTTAGTGAGGCGGGTCGCAACGCAATGCGTCACTGTAAATTTTTATGTGAAACTCTCATGACATTTATTTGCGGCATGTTCGTATGCGTTAGTTCAAAATAAGTTGCGTTGCGACTTAAGTGTGCGTGCTGTAGAAATTTCTGTTGTTATTTGAAGAACACTACCCCTTAGAATAATAATATTAGCCGTCATACATTATTATTTTAAGCTCTACGGTCTACCCCTAACATTGAGTATACGGACCTCTGAAGACTGTTTAATGAATTATAAAAGATATTTTTCATTTTTAAAAGCACTTATAGGATTATTTAACTAAGAATCGAGTCATGTAAATATTGTTAAAGAATGTGCATGTTGATAATAAAACCTATACATGTTTAAAGCATATAATATTATTATAACATTACCTATATTATTTTATCAAAATTGACCTACAAAAGATAACACACCGTAAAGTTATTCCAATTACAAAGTATTTCTAACACCAATGATTTGTTACATTTACCGATAAAATAATATATTTTAAATATAATATACTTAAACCTTATAGTATACAAAGTCTCTGCGAATCCCACATTTAATTAATTAAGAAGCTCTCAAATTAGTCTTAACGATATATTTAAAATATTTACAGATATTTTCACTAATGAAATTACTCGAACTTTTATTCACTAACAACGGTAAATATGTTGAGTGAACAGAAAGAGTAAGTTTACATAATTATAGCAATAATTACCAAAATATAACAATAATTATTGGATATGAAATATTTATACTTTTATAATATTTATTAATCAATATTATATTTAAATATAAAGTAAATATAACAGGTGCAATTTTTAGATTTAGTATCTAATTTAAAACAGTTGTAACATTCAATGAAAGTTGTACTATGGAGGTAGTCATTACTTTTCTAAATGTTATGTTTTCGTAATACCTATCTCTACCACAAGTGCAGAAAAAGATTTTGTAAAAATAAGCTTTATAAAACACCAAATAATAGATGTAGATATTTAATTATTAAGAGTATAATACGACACAAGATGGACCGACGACCCGGTCAGGATCGCGGGAGGTCACTGGATGCAGACAGCGCAGGACCGGCCATTTTGGCGAGGTTTGGGAGAGGCCTATATCCACCAGTAGACGTTTATAGGCTGATGATGATGATGAAGAATGTTATAAATGTATATTAGACAAATAAAGCTAGTCTAGTCATCTATATATATTTATGTACGTATGTAGAGGCTGTTGAAAAGATTGTGAATACATTTTTTTACATAAACATTTTATTATTTATATACAAAAAAAAAATACAGTAAAAGTTATTTAAAACAAAAAATAAATAGGTACCTTTTATAAAGGTATCTAGTATAGTAAAGTACCTACCTCAATGGTTATATTCATTATTTGTCCTCTTCATGATTGTATTATATTTGCACAAATATATTTGTACCTGTATCTAACCGTGTACCTAATAATATACGTAGTTCGAAAAAAATAATTTGTTTTATTTTTAAAATTAGTAATTTCTTTCCATACTTCGTTGACATAGAGACCCCCTACCCATTATCAACGCCTCATATTAGGGGTCCGCTATTACTGTCGAAGAACTCATGTTAGATTTTCAATTTTCAGATGGCTCCAAAATTAAAATGTTTAAAAGAGACCCCATTCTTTGATTGGTAAATCAATAGACATATACATTGCTTATAAACTTATAAAAATACTCGCGGTTTATAACATTACCAATAGAACAGAACAAATATCAATAGAAATAGACCACTCAACTAATTAAATATCGTGGTAAGAGGCATTTTTTTATTTATGAGGTTTCAAAGCGAAATTGCAAATATTTAAAATGTAATTTTGATATTATATTATTCATTGAAGTATTAATATCTAGGCTAAGGCTTAGGATGTTAGACTTAGATGACACCTAATGTACAAACTCTTTCAAAATGAGGACTTATATCAATAACTAATATTTTGTCAAAGAGACTAATAGCAATAAATAACCAAAGTATAACTTAGGTAACAATTTATCACAAATTAGGAGAAAATATGTCTTCTTAGAGTAGAGAATGGGATAACTTTTCTGAACTAATTTAACGTTACATATAAACTAATCCTTACCCAGAAACGTAGCTCAGTTTAACCGGTTTTAACTAAATAGTTTGGAGTATTCTGACAGATAAATTGGAATATTGGCAAATTCGCCCGACAGTGATGTGTGCTATGTAGGTACATAATATGAGGGTTGTTCGTTTGTTTAAGCTCAGAGCAAACCACGTCCAAATTGGTTTAGCTACTGTGGATTTTGTCGAGCTTAAACGTTGGTCAGATAGACCCACAGGCAAATGTTACTATACAGGGTGATTTCCTAGTGAGGGTACATATTGAAGGTCATGGTAGCTGATGGTTATATACGACCAGTAAAAATATTATTACCAAAGAATATGGCTTAATGTCTTAGTAATCGCAATTTAAAAATATCTAAAATTCTTGCAAAATGATGGTTTTTCGACAGCTGATAGGTGTGGCGGAGGTGTGGGGTGCGCGAGATCACTAGAGGTCATTAGTCAACACTCTTTAAGCCGAAATTGCTTATGTTTGAGGTAGTTTTGTCGAAATTAGAATAAAAAAAAAAAAAATTAATTACTTATTTTTTGTAATATTCCGTATTATAACAGAGTACTCATCACCTTCCTGCAATATGTACCCTGTCTAACAAATCACCCTGTATATGTATACCTACCAATAGTAAGTGTGAGTGCATTTGTAAATTATAATGTTTTTTCTTAAAAAAAAGAAAGTACAATTAATATTTAAGCTTTAAACCTCTAATAGGTAGCCATTGGTCTCATTACCGTTAGTGAAGAACCTCCCCAATATAAAGGCGGAAGAAAGCCGATTATTGGAAGCCTTGTGTAGTGGTGAATATCGGTGAACCATTGATGACGATAAAGCTATAACATCTTTTATTATATTACATTTACGTTATATCGAAAATAAAGACATTAAAAATCGACATTCAATTCAGAAAACAAATAAAATTATTCAGAAAAAACAAGCAATTATTAAAAGAATCCAAGGCTTATAAATCGAGGTCTGTTATTATTTTTATAATTTCATGTTCAGCTTTGTTTTTATTTTGAAGACCATACTTATATTCTGAAATACGTTTTGAACAGGGCTTACTGTAGCTTGGCACTGCATTAGCCAGCTGCGAAGATTCCCAAGGGTTGGGACAGATAGATACCTACCTATTTGTTTTCCTTCGTGTACATACATAATGAGAAAATTCAATTCGTTGAATAATTGAATATGTTGTTAAGTAGATATTTCTGTGGGTTTTATCTTAAAATAGACTGTTTTCGAACCTTGTTTGTACTGTAAAATTGTATCTGATGATGATGTATGATAGAAATGGATAAGTTTTGCTGTCTAATTAAGTTTCATTTAAATATCAAATAAGTAACTCGATTTTAAAAGAAATTTAATTAACAAAACCAACATGTCATTAAAGAAAAATGACCTCATCATATCTAATAAAAACATAAAATTAATAGATGATAATTAGTTTTACATGACTTTCATAAAATCTGAGTAGTCATTTGCCTAACAAATTAAAAACAATTTTTGCTCCGCAAAAGCCATTATATTTGTGCAAGCGATTATAGATCTGAATATTCGATTGCACATGAAGTCATGCATCAATTTGTATTAAAAGCTGAAACGTAGTGCCTGTCTGTTCGTCGATCGATAGATACGGAAAACGAGGATTGGTCGCAGATGTACGTTCCCACGGCGCCTCCCTTCAGAAACCAACGACTTGAGGTTTTGTTGCGAACTGTTTTCCTCGTTCTACGGCATTAGATTGTCTATTATAGGAAGGGACACGGATCTGAGCAAATACACAATGAACCAGCTATAGGTACCTACCTACATGATGTTTTTTTTAAAGCCATCTGATAGATCTCTGTAATGTCAGACGAAACAAGCATGTAAACAATTTGGAGGAAATTTATTGTAATTTTCGTAATATTTGCACCTAAACTTCGGTAGAACTTTTGTAGAATTCTTTAGTAAAATATCCTTTGACATATTTTTTTAAAGACAATAAATTATGATTGGTAGTCTAGATAAAAATCCTAAATCATTATTAATAAAGAATTTTCACAAATATGCTAATTGATTTAATAAAAAATAAGTAGAGACGCTTCTCGAAATTGTTTTTTATGAAGTTAATTTGCATAATCGATCAATAGACTCATGAATAATCAAGACAGTCCTCTTAAATAAACATTACTATAGCTCCCAACTGCTGTATGTTGATCAGAAAATTATCATTATTTTTGAATAAGTTGGTGCAGAGTGTAATCATAGAATTTTAACTACTATTAAATAATTTACATTCATAATAAATGTGTATTATCCCTATTAACATCTAATATCATAATAACTTTCGCCTTTATATATTATAAATTTGTATGTTTTTATTTTTTTTTATTGCAAGGTAGATAGACGAGCATACGGCCCACCTGATGGTAAGCGGTCACCGTCGCTCTTGAACCTCTGCAATGCCAGGGCAAAGAGGGGCCGTTATCTACCGCGTTATTTGAATGAAACTTTACCACAATATAGCTTATACATCAGAATAACACATAAGCTACAATTTTTGAGGTTTCTAATGTGACGTCGCAAACTAGACGGGCTAGACGGGACGAACCTGAAGTCCACGCGAACGAAGTCGCGGGCAAAAGCTAGTTATACATAAATGCGAAAGTAACCCTGTCTGTCTGTTATGTTTTCCAGCTTAAACCGTTCAATCGATTTTCATAAAATTTGGCACAGACAATCTTTAAACCTGAGAAAGGATTATAGGCTACGTTTTATTGCGAAAAAAAAGGATGAAGAAAAAACGGATTATAAAGTTCACACAGATGACGTCGCGAGCAGCAGCTGGTAGTTAATAAGTGTTAAATAAAAGTCGTCTTCATTTGAAACCACATTTATTTGATCTAAATGTCTTCGATTGTCTACAGGTAATGTAGACAGGTAACGCAAACATTTATAAATCTTTACTTATATGAAAAATAATTTCTATAACAACGATAATATCAAAAAACAATTATTTAACATAATTATAAAGTACCTATAAACCGCAAGAAAATTAACATAACGTAACTATAATATGCCGATGAATTGAGCTTATAATACGACATACACATGTAACTTCTAAAGAGAATTTTCTTCATCTAATACTAAATTTAATATACTTTAATAAATTTTAATATAACAAAAATACATAGCGTTTGTGATAATAAATTTGTATGAATCATATTTCGTTGAAGTCGTTGAAACATACTAAAGAGTATTGTGCAAACAAATTTAAAAAAAATTTTTGTTCGTAAACGGGAACCAAAATTAACATCGACCAATATATTATTATGTACCTTCTAACATAAAACTATTGATTACAAAAAAACATAAATATCCTATAATATCAAAAACGAAAAAAAATAAACAATATTCTTTGTATGGAAAAAAACAGTAATGCCTTTCATGGAACGCTCAAGGTAAATAGATGAAATTATAACTTGAAAGAAAAAATAATCGTTTTGATCTAAGTTGATGATTCTAGCCGATTTTAACGAAATGAAAACATTTAAATATCGATTATGAATAACTATTATTATACTTAATATAAAGATTTGGTGAAAAAAGAAATATTTTTAATAATCAGAATGAGTTATTTGTTCACTGCTATATGCTATAAATCATAACAAGCTTCACTAAAACTAGTGAGTGTAAATTAATATTTAAATACACTAAACACAGATTAACGTATGTAATGGTTATTCATATTGTTATAATAACATTAGGTATGCCACACTATGACGTTTACGTCAATTAATTACATAAATATGTACCTAAAGCTACACAAACTTTAAATTATTAAATTAATTATACGCAAAATGTCTTTTAGTATTGGATTTAGCGAAGCCGAAGAATATTGAAATTTGTAATCAAAACAAACTTCGAAACGAAAGTTAATAAACAGTATAAAAATATAAAGAAACGTACTCGCTATAAAAATATAAGTTTTTTTTTTATATTTTCGAATCACAAAAATGTAAGACCACAAATAGACCGTAAGATGCACGATTTTGGGAAGACTACGACTTTCAGGTAATAAGTACAAAAATGTGCGATCACTGCTCAATCGAAAAGTCGTAGAGATCTTGAATTTGATCCGATTTTTTAATTAAATGCTTAAACTGGAAGATAAACTTCTAGAGGTCCATAGTATTTTAATCTTAATAAAATGACAATATCACTAACACGCGACTACAACATTACATTTAGTCACAGCAGCGATTTCAAACTCTTAGTACGTATAAAAAATTGCACGTTCAATTGCAACTGTTAGTATGGTAAACTACATAAAAAATCTAACCATATTAGTGGTAAATATTAATTTACTGGGCGTAAGGATGTGTCTTGTGATGTTTTTAGCAATACTTTGACCAAGGAAGGTCGTATGTCTAGAATAATTTAACAGAGCTCTCTCTGATTTTTACATAAAAGCAACTTTTGAAAAAAATCACATATTTTTTAGCGATGGCTATAATTAAAAAAATAGACAATATTTGTCACATTCTTAGTAACCATTCATTGTTCAATGCTGGAAATCGATCTCCTATCAATAGATGAAGCAGGTATAACCCCAAGTGTGGTTTCGATCCGGATTTGGGATTAAAAATAGTATTTTAGAATTTGGAAGATTTACTTATTATAGAAAGTTGAAAAAGTAAGGAATAAGTACTCAAAATGGGACAATGTAACTAAGGGGTAATTTGACAAACCGCAGGGAATTTGTTCTCCAGATATAATAATATTGTGACCTACTTTGAATCTTGCAAAATCGAACGGTCATGCGCTGTTTGTATCGAGTGAAAACAATTTATATGAGGTCATCTGTCGGTGGCATTTCCAGCTGATGATTGGGAATATTATATTTTCAATATGTAATCCCAGTTGCAATGTCCATTTCGTGTTGATATTCTCGAGAAAATAGGTTAAAATCTTTATTTGAAAGTCTAAACGGAGAAAAAACTATGGCAATGTTATACGGAATAGTATTTAAAAACCTATTCGGGTGGATTATGTCTGATCTTTTTACTAAGAATCCCTTAACTACAGTGGGTAAGAAAGAAAGAAAGAAAGAAAGAAAGAAAGAAAGAAAGAAAGAAAGAAAGAAAGAAAGAAAGAAAGAAAGAAAGGGTAATTACAGTATTTTAAATTTCATTGTCGTTTTCCAATGAGACATTCTTACATCCAGTAAATCATTATCCGAATATTGTGACTATGTGGAAAATAACTTTAATAATTACTTAGGGTTGTGCGTAAGTCTACAATAGGGTTTCTCAACCTCACAAAAAGGTTTGAGAGCTAAACTTAATTTGTTTAAATCAATACTTATATAGGAACCGAATCATAAAAGTTTCGAAAATTGTTCTGAACATCATGCTCTTATTATTTGAAGAGTAAATAAGCATTTAGTAGAAGGTTAAGAAACCCTTGACTACAGGGAACAGCTACCGTAATGCTGGTAAAAATCTTTAACTTATTCAGGAGTCACACGACCAAGTTTGAACGTCTTGACCGCCATCAAAAGTAGAGGCTTATACAAAATGGCCCACGGCAAGAACAGGAAGAAACCCGAATAATACAGGCTTGAATAAACCCCCCACCATTTCGGAAAAGCTTTCAAATCGAACGGTATAAGACTCCAGCCCATAAAAACGATCGTGTACATTTTCAAGATCCCGTACAAAATATACTTGGCGATATTGTGAGACCAAAGTTTGTGATACAATTCCGTCTTAGTAAGAATAGGTTCGAGGTCCTTCTCCATCAGCATGATCAAGAATTCGTTGAAGAAGGTCATGTAGTAGCCGGATCTCGTGCCGTGCCACAGAGCTAGGAACAAAAGCGTGAAGAACTGGCTAAGGTTCCTGTTGCCGAGGAATTTGAGTCGTTTATAGATGTATTCGGCGGCGAAGTGATTGGTGTTGCAGTTGAAACTGTCGATGTAGTGCTGGAACCTGGTCGCTCCTTCGAAACGGAGCAGCTTGATGTTGTTACAGCCGTCCCATTTGGAAATGGACTTACCTTCAGGAGTTGTCTCGACGCCGTTGTATGACATGCCGAATCTGATGCAGGACGCTGTTGAGAATGTGTTTATTACTATTTGTAAATTTATGCTTAGATAAACATTGTAGCTTTCTGATAAAATATAAAGATATATATATATTTTTTAATTGAATACCAAATTGGAGATTTTCATTTAAATTGTATTTAACATAATAGAAGTGGCGTAGAGAAGTTGAGCATATTACTAGTTGTTTGTTTGTTAATTTGAATATATCAAAATCAAGGAGTTGAATGTAGAGGTTACTAGTTATTTAGTTTGTACAAGATAGGAAGTTAGATGTACAAGTATATTCCTATTGGAGCTATGAGGAAGTGAAGACTAGTTCATTATTAAATGCGACATATATGTAAATGTACTTAAATACGTATTAAACCTATCATGTAAACTAGTCTTTTCAAAGTTGTTATACTTATTTTAAATCAAGTTATTCACTTTTAATAAAAGATATTAAGAAAAAAAATTAAGAATAGTATTAAAAATATATGGCAAAAGTGGTGCACATGCTCATTTTCACTATCATTAATTTTATAATTTAGGGTTCAAATTTAAGTTATCATTTATTCTTAATAAGATGATTACTTAAAAAAACATGATATTGATATGACATGATGTAGTTAATGATAATGTAACAATGTAGGCTACAAAAAAGTTTATCATTACTAATTATTTGATTACATTCTTTAAATAACTTCTCATGAAACTTTTGAAAAAAGATGTAATCTGAAAATTTAATCTCTCAATTTCTTACCTTCAGTAAGAAGCCAACAAGATATGTATTTGTAGAGCGCAAAATGAGCCCACATTCCGCAGTAGAAATGTCTGTAGAATATAGACGTCTCCCAGAAATCTTCAGAAAGCATGTATTTTACATTGAACACGTAACCTGTAACACATTGTTGTATTAGTAAACCACATTGTTGGCAAGTGGGTCAGTTGGTACCGGGAATAAGTTAAATTCATTGTATATTTTCGTTTTGTTACTTGCATTTGTTGGAATGTAATGACTTGTTAACGTTACAAAATTTCAAAGGAATTACACATGGTTATTTCAAACTTTGTACTGCATGAAACACCTCTTTAAATTTTAATAGTTTGTGTATTTTTGGCAATTTGCTTTGCAATTGGAATGCAGCACATGTTATTTGTTTTACTGTTTCTTAAACTTTATTTACGTCTACAAAGGTGATTTATTGCTGCAGTTAATTATTTTTGCATTTAATCATCTAGTATTGACATTTCATAATGATATATACAAGAAAAACCATACTTCTTTTAAAGTACATAAATATAAAATACATACATAAATAAAGTACATAAATAATCTTTTATAGTAACAAACATAAAAATACCATGTCCTTACCTCCTACTTGAAAAGCAAGCAAATATCCCAATCCTTGCAGCAATCTCTTAATAGCCTGTTCTTCATACACCTTTGCTTCTTTCTCAACGGGAAACTTGTCCATGACAAAGTCAATGTATCGTCGGAACGAAAATATTGGTCCAACGAGGAAACAGGACGGGAAGTACACAAAACCAATCAACTCTACGAAGGACGGGGCTCTTAGTAAAGCTGTCTTCTTGTTGTTCTCAGAGAGGGTCTCTCCTTTAATTAGTTTCTTTCCATCCCAAAGGTCAAAAGACAAAGCCATCAGTTTCAATGTCAAAACACAGTGGGGCATGGTCCAGGTGATGTCATAGTCCTCAGATTCAGTCATAATGTATCCAATCAGAAGATAACTCATGTTGAAGACAAACGTAATCACTGCATTTAGTTTACCAGCTCCCAAGAATTTAGTTGTCATATAAATTACGAGTGCAGGGATCATGTTATGGTACATGGAGATACCGAAATTGAAGATGGCCATGTCAACTCCACAAACAATGAAGTATATGTTTCGGTAATCAAAGAAATCTTTGATGTGGTGGTGGTAGAGTATGGCTATGGGATATCCCATCAGAATTGAGATGAGGAGTTTTAAAGCAGGCGCGGTAGTACCGATACATCCTGCCAGGAATGGAATCGGACTTATGCCGATAAGGTCCAATAAGTATAGAAATACACCCCACATGATTTGACTACCTGCAAGAGATAAAATACTATGTGTCAAGATGATTAATAAGTTGCAAATAAAGAGGTTGCAAATATTAGTTGATTGAATTCTAAATATAAATATATCCACACATTGTTTGTTCCTGTTCTGATGTTATTTAATCTTTGGGTCAATAGCAATTATATATGTTTCTTGATATTTTAAATGGTATAAAACTTTAGTTTTTTTTGTTCCTTTGCATTGTAGTAGATTACAATATTGACTTTTATATTGATTTATTAGTTAACTGAAGTTTAGGAAGTAGACCAAGTATGTTTTAACAAGTGTATTTTTAAATATTATTATAGCAACTAAGTAGGTAGTCAAAAATAAAACAAGGTTTCATCATCATTCAACTAAATTATATACTGTTTCAATATAAAATGACTTACCAAATAATTAGCTAACTACTGTGTATTGTGTGCTTTGTAATTTCAAATTATTTGTATAGATCTTTGCAAGATAAACGGATTCCAAGTCGGATCTTGATAAAAATGAAACTACGAATTTAAACTTTTTTTCAATTCACGAGTTTAATAGCCAGTACTAATGATAGCAATTATATAACCGGATTTCAAAACGACTTGCAAATAAGAAACAGGAAAAATGTAAAAAGCTAAAGCCCGCCCTGTATGCCTCGATCAATAATAAAAATATGCTTGCGGTAGACAGAAACTCAAGCGTAGGACGATTTCGCACGGAAATATAAAAAATCAATCCACATACCAAATCCAGTGAGGCTTCCAAAACTCTAATCGTGTTTTAATTTTGAACAAAAAAATATAATTTACCCTCACAACAAAGAACTATGCGGCTCCGCGATTCTGATGTGACTTGTATAAAATAATGATTTATTACGTTTCGATGGATGGCAAAGAGAACCACTCTTGAATCTATGCCGCGTTTGAATTCATGAAAATTCAATTTTGACACTTGTTGACCGATGACATTTGACAGAGATGTTTGACAAGTTTTTAGGTAGTTGTCAAATCAGTAGGGAAGTGCAAAACGTAATAATATTCTATAGCACGCCTCACACTGTTATTTTTATAGTTCATGTTTTTAAATTAAAACATCTATTGCAGTTGTAACTTGTGTGTTTATGTATATTAACGAAGAATTGTTTTATTTTTGACCGAGTATATTTATTGATTATTTTTCTTATTCATTAAGATTGATTCCTTATCCAGTAATTTTATGCAGTTCGCCAGGTGGCTTATAACTATAACCAGCACTTTTACAAAATAATTGATTATTTGATCAGGTTTCAAGATGCGTGATGCTGCATCACGCATCTTGAAAATTGATGCAATGCCTCTACAACTTAGCAGTAAAATGGTACAGCTTAAAAAGTATCGCATACCCCAATTACCTCATTTTGACATTATTGTATTTTGTTGTTGGCGAGATTATCTGTGTTGGCAAATGTAGGGTAAACAAAATAAAATTTCTCATTTTCAAACAATTTGCTGTATCATCACAAATAATTGACATCGAAATTATTCTAAGCAAACTTTTACTGAATTTTACTGTAAGTATTAAATTGATTACCTATTTATATAACCGTTCTATACTTTTCAATCATATCAAGAAAGTTGTAGAGGTTAAATTTATTGCCGATTCAATCTCGGGAAATACTTCTCTTACTTACTCTTACTCTACTGTTTTAATATGATCTTCTTTAAACTCCCTACTTCCTACAAACTAAATAATGTTATGGAAACATAAACAACCTTCAATAGAACGTCATGATCGTAACATATTTCACCGCCGAAAAACTTACCGAAAAACTGCTTAAATTTCCACACAAAATGGTTCAAGAAATAAAAATTTGAAATTCGAATAACTCGATATTCTCGTCGACACGTCGAGGGTATTCTGTGCGATTTGTTCGTACGGTTGTCTGTCTGGAAATTATTGATTTTCACACCATTTTGTTACCTTTCGCGTGCGCGGTAATGGATTCTAGTTAAGTCGTAAAATATTGTTGCTAGACTAGATTCAGCATCATGGACGACTTTTCTTTTCCACTCAAGCCAATAGGTGCTAGTTTTGCGTGAGTAACTTACATTTACTTGTTGGAAAATTGATTCTTCTATGTTTTGAGTCAACCTCTTTGTCTTCATCCCTAATCAATATCACCACTTGACGTTGTAGATTTTGAGAAATAGTGCTATTTAGTATTAAGTAGTATTCTCTAATTCAAATGTTGAGTTGTGTTATACTTCTCATTAAATGTATATTTTAAGATTTCTTAACAATTCTTTGTTGGGTAGATAGTTATTATTTCTCTACCTATTTTCAATAGCTGTCATCTTCTTTCATTTTCTCCAATATAATAAAGTAATTTTACAGAATTGCACTTAAATATTGTACTATAATCATTTATACTACATCATTTAGTTACATCTATTCAACAGGCCTCGAGTCACAGTTCCCGAAATGGAATCCGCTGGAGATTGGTGTCTTCTGGAGAGTGATCCGGGAGTCTTCACTCAGCTCATCCACAAATTCGGTAAGATATACCAAAAATAATTTTAATAACATGGTGATAAGATCTAAAATGTATCAAAATTTTCACCCAGGTGCCAAAGGAGTACAAGTTGAAGAACTGTGGACAATCGAAGACAGCATGTTTGAGAATTTAAGGTAAATATATTTTATTATTGTATTAATAATGAAATGTTGCAACTGCTATATATTTATTTTAAAATGCTGAGCGTGAAAATAAGACACATAGGAAAATTCCAATAACATTTGTTTATTTTTACAGACCTGTGCATGGACTCATTTTCCTGTTCAAGTATGTAAATTACGAAGAGCCTGCTGGTCCTATTGTTAAAGATGATAGACTCGATAAAATATTCTTCGCCAAACAGGTAAGTCTCTAGCTTAGATTACATTTACCAACTACATATTATACTTTAAATATATATTTTTAATCATGACTATTATTAAGTTAATCTTATACAATGTGTTGATAGTAAAAGGTGCTTTTTTGTTGATACTTCATCAAAAAAAATAATACGAATGAGAAATACATAGGTACAAAAAATTTATCAAATTAATTCTAACCTGAAATTTTTGAAGAAATATCGAATTATAGAGCATTGTCTAACAACCTCGCGCACCCTACACCCCTGGTGACACGTGTGTCGATCGAGAAACATTTGTTTTGTAGCCCATATTCTTTAGTCATTTCGTAAATGACAATCAACCAATAAAAAGTACCATAATTAAAAGTTCACCCGTTTACAAATGTATGAAAAAAACGTCATCCACCTGAAGATAAATGCTCCCAACATCCTAAAATCAGTTATTTAATTCAGGTTATAAACAACGCTTGTGCAACACAAGCCGTACTAAGTCTTCTACTGAACTGCAAGCATCCAGATTTGGAACTGGGCCCCGAACTGACGAAACTGAAGGAGTTCAGCATGACATTTGACTCGCACATGAGAGGTCTCACACTCAGCAACTCGCAGACTATACGCAGCGCACACAACTCCATGGCACAGCAGCCATTATTTGAAATTGACCCGAAAACTTCATCCAAAGTATGTAATCAAAGTTATCTTGTTAATTTTCTAAAAAGAGCAAGCACATTTAGGCGGGTGGGATCTGATTTTTGCAAGAAAATGCGAACACGAGATTTAACTATGAGTGAACGTAAAATGTCGTAGCCCATTTCGTTTAGACGTGCGCGCGATTTTAATGTTATAGCTCGCTGCTTATATTAATGCTGCGTAACGCATTTTTACTATAATAAATCATCATGCGAACTGATCTCATGTAATTGAATATCCTAATGCGAATATTTTAACAATGTTTTGCCAAGCTGAGCCAAATCATTTTAGTTAAATGCATTCTACAGGATGAAGATGCCTACCACTTCATAGGATACATGCCGATCGATGGTCGTCTATATGAGCTGGACGGACTCCAAGAGGGACCGATTGACCACGGCGCCGTAGCTCCCGAACAAGACTGGCTTGACGTCGTACGTCCAATCATTATGAAAAGGATTAATGTGTAAGATATTACATAATATTTAGCTTATAACTTGTTTTCAATCCCTGACGTAAAACGAACATCCAAAATCATTGAATCAAAATGGCCGCCAGTACAAAATGGCGAACTACAAACTTTTTATCTTATCATGACTTAGAATATGAAAGGGTTTGGGTGTCGGGGTTTTAAATATTTAATTCAATGTTACATGTAGATTGATGGATAAAGGTTAGTATCTTATTTGCTAAACAGATACACAGAAGGCGAAATTCACTTCAACTTGATGGCTCTTGTGTCAGACCGCAAAATGATATATCAACGGCAGCTCGACACACTCATCACCGAAACGCAGTTGCTGGGCATGGAGACAGACGATCTCGACACAGAAATAGCTCGGCTCCGGATGTTGATCGAATATGAAGACATCAAAATGGCGAAATACAAACAGGAGTTGATCCGCAGACGGCACAACTACATGCCGTTCATCATTAATCTGCTGCAGATACTCGCCAAGGAGAAGAAACTGATGCCTCTGCTGGAGAAGGCTAAGGAGCGCGCGAGCAGGCGGACTCATAAGAAGATGAAAGTATAACACGAGCATTCCAGCGGGCTGCGGGTGGATCCCCCCACCCGCAGCCCGCGCCGCGTGTCCGAGCCAGCCTCGCCACGCGTGCTCCCCCTTAATGACGATTTAGACTTAACTTTACCCGATTTAGAATCCGTGTACACTGACAATTTAGACTTGCAGCCTGAGGGCGAAAACTTAGTGGAAATGCAAGATGCCGAGACATCGGAACGTGCACAACAGCTGCTCGCCAGCGTTCAAGATGACCTCATGTTACAACCTCAAGACTCAACCGATTCGCTCGACGTTGACTTGAAAGAGTACAACGATTTCGAAAAATCGGATGATCTGTAAATTTTTAGTGTTTTCAAAGGTGGCAAAGGTGACAGTGTTTATAACTTGGAAAATAGTGGTAAATCTTTAGGTGTTAAATGAAACAAAACAATTTTAATATTTAGATTTAATATCTAACAGTATTTGTGTATTACTGGACACAAACACATCAAGAGATGGACGTATAAGTGATGGGACACTGATTATAATATAATAGTACATATATCGTAAATTAGTGTAAGAAATATGATACAACAAATTGATTCAATATATCATTTGCAGTACATAATATTGCAAATAAATAGTGAAGGTAATCATTGATAGTTTATCTTGGTAACACTTTGATGTGTTTGTGCTAATAAATATTTGTAGGAAAGTGTACATGTATAAAAATATAAACGTACTTTTTGAAGTAGAAGATATTATACTCTCTAAATATAAACTTATCTATAAACTAGTAATTATATCGAATATATTTGTCGTACTTGTCATGTGTACATTGTACAATTTTCGAAGAGTACTCGATACAAAAATGTCATTATTTGGAGCACATAACGCTCATATCATACATATTATTTACAGCTTAATACGATTTTTCAACTTAAAATCTAAATTATAAACCTAATTAACGAAATACAATCATGTTTCGAATTTTTAATGAATAATAAATTAATGAAATTTGCGTATTCATGTGGCACGTTCATAGGATAGTCTAGCTGTTATTTACAAAGTTTGAAAACGATAGATGATGAACGAAGAGGAATTATTTACAGTAATAGGTACATTGTGTTGAGCGAAGCCCTCAGTGTCATTACGTGGATTCTAATTTGGTAATAAAAATTGATACATAATAGTTTTTTTTCAATAAATCTTAACACAGATTAACATAGTCATAAAAAGTAGATACTAACACTTAACAAACCTGTAACTAGATATTTAACTATGTGTAAAAATATGAATGCAAACTAATATAATGATGAAGTTAGAAACATTTTTGCGAATATCTAAAGTTAAGACATATTTTTTGTTGTACTAAAGGGGTATTATTTGAATCCAAGCAATGAGATGGTAGGCAGTGTAATAGATGACAGGGCAGGTCTTAATACTCTTAAGGATCAATCTCTGTTTTTGTTGGACTTACTGTGATTAGCAAATGTATATCCAAGAGTTCTTGACTGCCAATAGTTTTTTATAGGCGAGCTAACGTGCAGTCAGAATGTCAATCTTTATCTGTTTCTAAAGGACGAAGTTTTCGGAATCTTGCCCAAAGCCTAAATAGATTTGATGATTGTAGACCTTAAATTATAAGAAAATAATTGTTTGAAATTTCAATCTTCCTTCCAATGAGGGTATTTCTAAAAAGTCAAATGCGAGATTAAATCTTAAAAGTTTTTTTAAGACTCGTAACCCTAGAGAAATTTCATCAGGGTTGTTTGATTGTCGTTCACGTGTTGGGTTGTAGTCCTTTAGGTTTGATCATCATGGATGCCCTCTTCAGAGTGTAGTCCCATCCCCTCCAACGGAACCATACTATGCCTAAAATAAAGATAACTCATAAATACAAGCTTTTAAGATCTTGGATATCGTAAATCGGTAGAGTGCTAGCTAAAAGACAAGTAAAACGAACTAAACGCGACGGGTCTATTTTATTTAATTCAGGAGTTCCTATGGCCTTCCGTTTAGGTTTTAGTTTGTCAAATTCAACTCGCAAGTTTCCACCCGAACTTACATAGTATCCATCATCCATACATCGAGTGCAAGTTAATATAAAGCTTGTAAGAATAAGGATCGTTGTCATTCGATTTCAGTGTATTAAATGCATGAAATCCAGACGTATTTGGTATTCAAATGTCTATTAAGACCTTGCCAGCCGTGCGTCTGATTTTATTATGTTGATTCTCTATTTCAAGGTCTTGTCTACTGCATAACTGACAGAATAAATATCTAAGTAAATATCAGTGAATACAATTACCTTGTCTGGCTGTTAGGTCTTGAGGGTCATGCAGGTAGAGTCCGTTCAGACCACGACCGCATGACTTCCACCACCAGCCGCCTTTTAACATAGACGCGCAGTTCAACGATGATCTGTCATTATCCCTGGAAAATTAACACATCTATAGTAATCTTTTGGATTTTATCCAACTCATTAATAGGAAAATAAAGATCCAGGAAAAATTCTGACAAATCTGGATTAACACTTAAGTCTGCCGTCCATCAAATGAAAATAGTGTATTGTTTTAGCGAGGTGTTAAGGTTGTCTACGATGGGAACGGTTTATTGAATTTCAGTGTTTCAAACCATCAATTTACTTTCTAAACCCAAGCACTTTGCCATATCTTAATACTCTTTCTTCCCCTCTTTACTGATACTCTCTCTTCCCCTCTTTACTGATACTCTCTCTTCCCCTCTTTACTGATACTCTCTCTTCTTCGCTCTTATTTAATAGATAATAATATAATTTTCAAGTTACCTATTGTAAGTCGAGAAGGGGCTATTATTGGACCCGTACCACGGATCATTGAGCGAGTCTCCCGCAGTACCCTCGTAACCGTCTATCTCCAGCTTGTAGTATTCCGCTTCGGAATATATCTTGAAGTGCGAATACTGCGCGTATCTGTTAAAAAATATTTGATTACTCTATTTTTCTGTTAAACTGATGTTCTAGGATTATGTTAGGGCGTCTTAACACTAAAATGATGGGAAAGTATATAATACAATTGTATAGTTAAAAGACTGCGATGACAAAATGGAAATAGAAATATCAAAAAAACAGTATCTTTAGTAAAAAACTTAAAAAAGATTAAAACACCCTTTGTATGTACAACTTCAAACAATTGAATACTTTGTCTTAACCCTATCTGAATACCGAATACATACTTTCCCAATTCGTCAAAAGATCTAGGATTTTATTATCCAATATTTCTTGAATTTTTGATACCTCTTGTTTCCATCGAAGTCTTCAAGCTCGACCCTCAGCATGTAGTCGTCATTGTTGGTCAGCATGTATATGTTTTCGTTTCCAAGCCAGAACTCCTTGCTCGGGTCTCCAAATCCGTTCTTATAGTCGCTCCAATCTCGGTTGAAGTTCTCTGCTGGCTGACCGTAGTCATCTCTTCGGTGGATTACCTAAGGATTTTAATTAGCAAGTTTTAGATGTTTTTTGGGCAGAAATTACGAAGTTGAAGATTTAGATGGTTGTTCGGTTAGTCTAAACAATGCCTGGCGATTTTAATACATTGATTATGTTACTAAAGTTAATTTTTGAAATACAACAACGGTTCTTAGGATTAAATTACATTTCCCTTGCAAATACCTATTAAATTTTGAAATGAATCAGAACTCACAGTCCATCCTCCGTCAGCGATGTTTTGCTCGCAGAATACCTTCAGGAACCAATACGTCGTGCCCCTGATCTGAAGATAGTACACGCCTGATTCTCTCATGCCTGCGTTCAGGAGATCCACACACGAATATCCCTGTAAAAAAATACAACATAAAATGTGTCCTACTTACAACATAATACAGTATAAAATTCGCTGTAGACTTCTATAAAATATAGGTAAATATAGTTGTAAGATAGTATGTATTTATGTATTATTTTTTTGTTAATTTATGGTTAATGAAGAGACACCGCTGTACCTGAAAAATGTAGTGATTAATATAGAGAGCAAAAGCTCTTAATATAATATTGTATTTATAAGGTGTATTGCTATCGACTTTTAAACTATTCTCACTATTAATACATAAAATATATTAATATAACGTGCAATAAGTATATCGTAGTTACCATATAGTTATGTATTTAGCAGTGAAAAGTGGTGCAGAAGCATCCACTGATTGTTTACTTCATCGCTTTATTTTCAATGCAGTGGAGTAAATAATAAAGTTTATAATAATTTGGGCAAGTGGCATATACGTAGTTTATAAAACTTATAAGGATTTTTATGAAATTTGTGCATAATCATATTCGCATAGCTTGTGTTTCGTGTAATAATTCGCAATTTCGTATATTTTAAATATAAGAATATGGACAATTTAGAAGCGTAATCGTTGCATATAACAATACATTTTAAATCTCATATTAGTGTGTTTAAATTGGTAGCACAATCGTGTAGGAATAGGAATAAGTAACATTATTAATTTTAGGTGAATAATTATTCAGTAAACTGCAGTAATTCTGCAATCTTCTGATTTATAGGCAATAGTATTTTTCACAAGATTGAAAAGTGTAATTAAAAAAAAACTATTTGTCTTGAAAATCAACTGGGATTCAAATCCGAATTGGTAATATCTTATAATCTTATTTAAAGTAACTTTTCTAAATCTTCGTATGATATTAAAATAAGCTAGTTTCAGTAGCTATAGATTTAGGTAGGCTTTAGGCCATTTTGGTATTTCTATTCGATTATTTCGAAACTATAAAATAATCATAATTAGGCTGATCCTTAACTGCTAATTGCCAAAGTAGGTAGCTGAAAAACACTTTCATCTTTTTGTTACAATTCAGCTTTACCTGCTTAAAGTCCAGAGGGTAGATAAATAACTACCAGGAGTTTATAGTCTCTATAATAAGCTCTCCACGGTCTACGCGTATACACCATAATTTATAGTAGTTCTCGATAAAAAAAATCTCCAATAAAAAATATAGAAATCATTTTTTGTAGCTTAATTACTATCTACTGTAAACATGCTCAAACTGACCCATGGTTACTAAAAATACTACCAAAAATATGTTAGTTTGATGTCATAAAACTTAGCGTTAAAAAATTGTAATCGAAGTGAAGTTCATAATTTTGAAGAACCACCATAAAATCTCGGTGAACACGTTAAATTTGAGACCAATCATGGATCAACTTTAACAATTTTACGATCTGCTCACAAAGCGTTTTTAAAATATTCTAAGTATACTTATTATTATTTATATGTAAACTATTATTTTTATATACGCTGTATTTTCCATAGACGTCGGGAACGGAATCCTTGCACTTTGTGTATCTAATATAATATTTATAAATGTATTATAAGTAGTGTCTAGTACGTGTTTATATGTGTCTAGCTTATATAAAACTTCTCTAGTCGTCTGCGAACAATATATGTATTCTCTATTTAAAATTAATCAAGTAGATACTTAGAGTACTACAAGTATTATGAATTTATACAATTTTTGTAGTATTAGATATGTGTAACAAAAAACGTAAATTCTTTGTTCTTCGTTTATAATATTATAATATAGGTATCTACGGTTTTCGTGTTGCAAAAATGACTGTTCAATACAATTACAAAACTTATATCCTATCTATTTAACGAATCGACATACCTACTCAATTAACATTTCTGACATACCTCAAACACATTTTTACCTTTGATTATAGAATCGATTTCAAAAGGTAGACTAGGTTTGACTATGTACTTTTTGTAAATTACTGAAGGAGATTTGAAAAGATTGAACTTTTATCACATTTCAGTCTTCATACAATCTCTATAGCTGTTAGATTATTCTAATAATTATTATACTGGTTACAGTTGTCTCGAAACAGATAAGGCTTTATCCAAATGGACATCTAAATAGCAAACCATCGATCCGCTGAGTGGGTTGACGTTGGTGATTTCCTCCCACTCAAAAGGAAACTCATTGTCTTTTAAGACCAATGACACACTAAAAAAGTCACAGTGTGTACCCAAAGTATCTATTCGTAAAGAATTCAAGGCCAGCTGCGGTCACGTAAACGAAAACCACACTAGCGTGTTGCATAACACTAAAAAACTATCGGCGTCTACCGGCTCTTGACGCACAAAATGATGAATGAAAGGCCTAACTTTAAAGAGCAATGAAATATTATCTTGAAAGATATCTGTATACATAGATGCCAATTAGTGCATGCAAACTTTACTGTCTCGTGGACAGATCATTAATATCTTCATAGTGCGTGCTGGCATAATTGTCCTGTCCATATGTACCGGTCCATGGTATTGTTCTGAAGGGAAAATATTGTCCACTCTAAAGAAATGTGATGCAATGCCTTGGAAACTGCGGGCTTTCCATTCGCTAAATGTGTAAGTCATTTGTTTTAACAATGACTGCGTACAGACAAAGGTAAAGCGCTTCTCACGTGTATCTGGCTATTTGCCGATCGTTACCATAATATTATACCTGACATAAAGATCCACCACAGGGTACTTAAATGGTATGTAATAATACGGTCAATACTTTGCTTTTACAACGTCCTAAAAGAAACTTAGTCATTCAAAGTACTTTTGTTCACTGTAAGGTATTCAATATCTTTTGTGTGTGTAGTACTTTCAGAGCAATGCTGCAATGAGCGGATCATTAAGTGTCATCAATATCTTGTCAAGCTCAGGAATGTGTAGGAAGGCAGTGAAAATGTTTTATATCAGAGAGGTATAAACATTCTTGTTTGTAAGCAAATATTTTTACAGAAAAAACAATTCGTTCTGATGAAGAATAAGAAAACAAATATTAATTGAAAAACGCAAACCGTACTCGTAATTTCGTCTACTTGAGGCTCTGAGAGGTGCGTTTGAAATTAAGTATTAGTTTCTAATCGAGATACAACTTTAGAACACCTGTTAACATTTCCTAATCAGTCATTTTTGCAACCGCTAATGAAGTGTAATCGATATGAATAACTGTTATAGCTCGTAATTAAATAGATGTTTCATGAATTTATCATTAAATATTATAGCTTTCGATGTTTTATACGTGTTTGTAGAAAAGTAATGGAAGAAAGGTAAAACACGAGAATATTGTCAGGTACTTAATAAAACTAAATTACCTCGTACACTGTTACTCATAAATAAATAAATAAGTAAAAATAAAAGCATAAAACATTGTTACTCATACAACACGTTAAATATTATGAGGAAAATGGAGCAAATGAGACGTAACTTGTGGAAAAGGGTAGAAATGAAAATTATGGAAGTTGAAGCAAAGTATTACCTATCATATCGTGTTGTGGGGCGTCTTCACCATTTTTAGTTGTAATATGCAATATGAGTGAGTGAATAGAAGGTACTCTTCTTACTACGTTGTTTAGGATCTAAAATTGCATCCACAGCTTTATAAGTTTAATTCCAGATCGGAGTAATTCTGATACAAAATCAGAACCAAGTGGGTTGTTTAGTTTTTACCATTTTTATCTATCCATCTTTCTCGTGAAAAGATTGTTTTACCTAGTACAAAGGAAATCGGAAATAAGATCATGATGCATTCTGGATGAAAAAAATATGGTTTGGTAAAGTGGACGAAATTACTGTTGTAACTGTCCTACGTGTTCTACGAGAGGAACTGTAGAAACCCTTGTGTTTTACCTTTCTACTACACCTGAGTATTATTATAAGATTTTGTAGACATTTTTAATACCTACCTTACAGTATATTATTCTGTATCTGTATTACTGAAAATAAATTTGAAACGTGCTTACGAAATTTTTCATTACAATCTCAAATTTAAGTCTACTGCGCTACATTGTAAGTTTATATCTCTGATTAAAAGAAAGAAGAAAATTTCTTTAAACAGATCTTAATGTTATAGGTAAACTTAGATTCACATTTAGCTCAAAAGTAACTTTTGTCTAACAATGTCTAATCCCAGGAATTACCTTTAGTCAATCCCAAAATTCTAGAGTCACAAATGTCTCGTGATTGGATTCTCTACTCTACATGACTCAATTTCACAAATAAATTCCTAAATTACAAACCCGGAATAAGCATTATTTAACAACTAACAAGAAAAGGAAACTATAAAGAAAATTCTCAATAAAATAATGTAAAACAACAACCTTCCTAACCTGCTATATATAGCGTATTTTATCGTACTAGGTTACAGAAACCTGTTACTGAGAGTGAAATGATTACGCTATAGGAACAGTTAACCTTATTGCGTCATCACAGGGCGTTCGCTCTGAATCGAAGTGCTCGAGGACTTTCGCCGTATAGCTTTCGATTTCGTTTGTCAAAATTTATGGATATAATAATCAATTCTTATCACATTAACTGGTCCAACGCTCATAATAATGAAGGTTTATCTTTAATTATAATACTGTTATAACCGGTCTACTTTCCCGTTAGATCTTTTCGTGGAATTAGTCTCGCTGTATTAGATACCATATTAGGTTTACGTCGGTCTATGATTTATTGCGTGTGTTAGGAAAATCCTACGTTCGAATATCTAATACGTTATATCTTTTTCATGTTGTTTACTGTATTTTTGAGTCGAGATATTAATTTACAAGTCTCATTGACGAGTCTGTGTTGTTATGTCTAGTAGTTTAAAAGTTATCCTTCAAAAAACTTCTGATATTTTCAAACACATTTTTATGAGCAGCAGCCCATTAACATTATGTATTCTAATTAGTCTAGTATTAACGAAGCGGTGTCTTAAAGAGTTGTAACATTTTTGTAAGCAGGTGTTTGAGGTAGGCAAACGAGTTTGATAATGTTACATCACTTCGCTCGACATAACCGGCGGGTTCTCGAACCCAAAGACAATAATGCTGTGTAATCATAGACAATTGTCAGTCGGTGGGAATGCTGTTTTTATTCGAACGCAGCTACAATGCCGCGGAAAGCACGCTGTTCCAATAAAATGTCTATGCGTTGCAGTGAGCCATAATTTACGTAATGCTAAAAAGGTAAAAGAAAATGCACTAACATTGTTTGTTTTATGTCTTGACCCCATTCCAAATGAAAATCAATGGATACTTTAAAAAAATATATTATTCGATGACGAACTGAAGCATAGACAATGCAAAATTTCACTAAATGAACGAATTCATAAAACTAATACAATTGCAGTAAAGTATATAGAACTATATGATAATAATAAATTGAAATAACGATACGTAATGCAATAGGTTGAGATTGAATCGTTGAAGGTTCGTGAAGAAATATTGGTAGCCTCTGAACATGAGTTTCACAATAACCAATTCATTATACGACATGATCTCTATATCACTTGCAAAGTCCTTGAAAACAATCAAACGATATTGTGTGACCAACTTATGTGGTACAAGATCAACTCTGCAAATTATGTCCTTGTTCGAATAGATCTTTTCTTAATATTGATCACTGGTTTCATAAAACTTTCATTGCGAAATGTTAACCGGCGACTTGATTCTAGATAAATTCTATTTAATGTATGGAAATAGAGTAATTCAACGGCGTTTAGTTAAACATACATTAAACGACATACCTACCAGTTGCAGCAAGGTGCACTTGTGTAATTGCTGTCGATCAGACACATTTAATTCTTTAAAGTCTGAAGTTGTTATGAAAATAAAAACACTCGTTGGCGGAAGTTAGTCTGATTATGTCACGGTTCTTAAACTCAATTTTCAACTAATTGTTTTAAATTCGCTTCATTGACATCCGATATGTGTACACATAATAAGTTGTAGATAATATTTTTTATATAACTATAAACTCACTTTCACATCTTTATAGTTGGCGACGATCTCCGAAGCGAAAGTGTTATTGCCGATGATGGGTTTGTTCTTAACGCTGGGGAAGATAATGCCTCCCTTGCGAGTTGCAAGGCGCGGTGTCGTGCTTCCTCCGATCGCAGCAGTCGTAGCCGCTCCTGTGCTTGCCGGAGTCACGGTCATTGTGCCACTGGGACTGGTACTAGAGCTCTGACTGCTCGGGCTGCGTGCGATAAAACCATTAGTCACCGTAATCCTGAACACTGGAAAACACCCCACAGAAATCGAAACATTTCAAGTTCTTTGGGACACGTCTTACATTAACATTATTACAGCAACATAAATTCGCAAAAGCACAGAGCACATCGCAAAGTAAAGGATACACCAACCATCGCAATAGCATTGAGATTATTAGATAGATGTCACCTGTTATTGAATGTTGATGAGGGCGGCATAGTAGTCGCGGAGACTGTGCTCGTAGTAGGGTCCGTGGAAGGTTCTTCGACTCTATATCTGTTGGGTGCGTATTCCACGAGCCGGTCGATGGTGGGGTCTAGCAATAATTCAGCAGGAACCGGACGCTGAGCTAGGGTGGCTACATCATCTTCTTGTTTCTTTAAACGCTTCTCTACCATGTCTAGATTTTCTATGATAAGATTGGTTTTGACTCTCAGGTCATTGTGTATCTGTCCTATCGCTCTCTCTTGTCTCTGGGTTTGTGTGAGTAGTTCGTCAGATTTCGGTACTAAATCATCGACTGAACTCTTTGTTCCGACTACTACGTCCCATACTTCGTCCATCTTTTCGGAGACACTCATCATTGGTATTATTTTGTTGACAAGCGTGTCTATCTTACTGCTCTTGGTGACTGGAGATGCAGTGCTACTAGCGGTCCTGTTTTTGAACAGACTGTTTACGTTTATCGATGCAGCTTCAGGTTCTACTATCGCTGCATGCACATCAGCCATCATGTACAAAACTTTACCTAAGTTTTCCGAAACAAGGTTAATATGGAATTGTAATTTGCGATCGACGGTTGATACTGAAGATCTTAATTGGTCGACTTCCTTAGTTATTTCATTGATAACCTCCGTATTCAGACCTTTAGCGATTTCAATAACATTTAGGTTGATAGGTTTTTTCTCACTAGCTTCTGCATTAATGTCATCAACAGGTAAGAAATTATTATCTATTTGATTTTTGAGTCCTATAAGTTTCGTATCAATATTAGAGACCTTCTGATCCAATGATTCCAGCTTTCTGTCTAAAAGCTGTGCTTCACTTATTTTCTTTTCATTGCGTTTATTAGCATTTTCAGCGAACCCTTCATCCTGGTCCTGTCCGATATGACTGAATAGTTTTAAGTCAAGATTTCCCAATTTCGATATAATGGCATCTGTTTTCAGAATGTTGTCATTAACTCTTGAATCTAAAGCTTCGACCCGTCTCATGAGATGTTCGACTGCTTTATCCAGATTCTCTATCCTTTGCAATTTTGTTTCTAACGTACTGACGATCACTTCGAAAACGTTGAAGATATACTGCTCTCTGAAACAAATAGAAAAGGTCGTTATTAATTTATGATATTAGATACATAATTGCAATGCTCTTAAAGAAGATTTCCCGAATGCAACATTATAGCGAATGTACGAATGGATTATGCTAAAACTTGACTCCGTAACTAAAAGTTGGTTGGGTTTGTGAATAGTGTGTAATTAACTGTCATAAACTTTACATACGTTTTAAATCACTGTTTGTTATTTAATTTTGTACTTTCATTTTCGTTATTGTATAGAAAATGCTATAAAACAATTGTTAAGTCATTAAACATTTATATTTGATTTCAGAAACACGTAAGAAATGCGTTGTTTGTAGCATAAACTCTGTTCGACGTAGAAATGTGAAATTGACATGTTTGACAGTGTTGTTACGCAATGAACTAAATAGAAACCTTAAAACGAACGACCTATGTACGTGCATTGTTCATAATGACACACTTGTGTTGCCGTATGACTTGCTTACTTCTACTGAACCAGTAACTATGTATACAAACATACTATTACATATGTGACATGTAATAAAAACGAAAATATGTGCCGTATTCAAATTCTTTACTTCCGTATTAAAATATATATCATGCTCTCTCAGCTAAACATAAAATAAACGAAAATCACTAACGTCTTTATTATTAAAATAAATAAAGTAATGATTTGTATCTCACATAACGCAGACACCACGCTGCGTCAAAAACGGTTTAATAATCAATTTATAATTTTCGAGAATATTTTAATGCAAATTAACCTGATATTTCATAAATAAAAAATGATTTTTAATGTCATAATTATCATTATAATAAGTGTAACTGCGTGAGATGATAGTAAGATAGGTTTTAAAACTATAAAATATTGTTAGTTTACTAACGCTTTCTTCCACTTTTATGTCATAAACATACATTTATGACGTTTTCAAGTGCCTACTATAAATAATTAATAACCATCGGCGCGTGTCTTTTCTGAATACATAAATAATAAAACCATAAAGTTAAGTTATAACTGAGAATCCAAGAAAGTATTTTTTATTTCTTCATCGTTATCATTCACAGGCATAGGAGACTTGATTGAATGAATTGAAAGGATTTACGTTAAGTAAGAATATGCATTTACTATTAGGAATAGTTCTAGTAAAATGTTTTCGTAGTCAACTTTAAGCTAACTAAACACTGCTAAATTACAAGTAGGTTTTAAAATCTACTTATAATCTGCGTTGAGATAAACTCGATTCTTTTATCAATATCTTAAAACAAACAGAACATAATATCAAAGTATATCATAAATATTGAATTATTAATTGAGATTTGGAATCGGGCCGGACGAACGGACATTCTAAGATATATTAAATCGATAATACCTGCACAGACTATTAGAAATGCTAGTACATTTATTTCGAAACTGAACCACTCAGATTACATTGCTTGCCGCTTACCTACACTTAGTTAAAACCTCTCACATTGACACAGGTATGTAATTAGGGCTCGACTATTTCGATTTCAGATATTCTAGATAATGTCGTGATGTATTTTAAAGTGAATAACCTTAATTGTAAGACGGATATAGATGTTCTTTTTAAGGAAGTTTCTTGTTATATTTCATAGTCGAATTATTGATTTATTTTTGAAGTAGTCGTGTATTAGGATCCTGATGTTATTCAGACTGAGTTATTATTTGTTAATTCTTATAGCACCTTCAATACATGTCTGTATAACTCGCTTCTTAAATCGTTATTATGCAAATCCGTATTAAAATCGCAATATCGATAAGTGGTCCACGGTGTTTACATTTAGACCTGCCGCTGACCGGTCCTACACGAATCGATTTCTTCCCAACGTCATTGTACATTTATTATAATTGCTTTAAAATGAGGTATTGCAGGTCGCTATTTCATTCGTCGATCGAATTTGCGAAATTTCGTTCTAGTAAGTTCTGCACCCACCTTTAACGCCCGTAAATACTTCTCAATATGAAACTAAATGCATATTTGTTTCCAAACAGGTGCCGTTCCCATTTTAATAAATTAATCTGTCACTGCCTAAATTGGTAAATGTACCTATTGCATAGAGTTTTGGCAGGAAAATACGTTTATATCCACTAATTTGAATCAAATAATTGGGCGATTTATCCCTGCAAACTGGCCTTTTAAGTTTCAGATAAATTGCAGCTTATAATGTAGTTATTAAAAATATATAATGTAATTTGGAAACGTGATAATGAATGGGTCAATCAATTCATTAAAAAAGCATTTGTGTACATCTGTAGTCGCCATCGATGCGATCTGTCAAATGTTTTGATATTCGATTATTAACGATCCGAATGTGGTTCATGGTCTTACACATTGTGCAGATGTAGTGGATTGCGTTCGAGCCGCACTCTTTGTTACGGACGACTCTGAAGCAAAGACATTGTGACTGAATATTTGTACCGTTCATAGTCGCAATCTCTCGCTTCGTTCCGCTAACCGATTCGAGGAGCCCTGCCCACGTTTTGTTCTTTAGACGTCCGTTCCACAGTTTGTTTTATTATATTGTTTGTGGACTTCATTGATTCTTATACGGAGTTGCATCAGACTGTCAATAATCAGAAATGTCGAATTTACTACACAGCGATTGGATCGTAAACACAATAGCTATTTGTAGTCTAACTTCGAGCGAATATTTTAACACAAAACTTAAAGCGAAATAAATGAATTGCGAAATTATGAAAAGTTATTCTTTTGTTGTGTTTGACCCTGATGCTGATTGTAATTGAATAAGAAAAAATGTCAACAAGGTAAATTTGGAGGACGGTATTTATAGTACGTATGCGAAGGCGCAGTTTACTGTGACTTAACCCACTTATCGAGATAATTGACAATGGAGAGCTAATATGCCACGAACTATGTTAAGGCAAAAACTGTAGATATTTTCATGGGAATAGTAAATCGTCACACAGCCTCTAACAGATTAGAGCAAAGCTTTGGAATTTTACTAATGTTTGTTTCGCGATACTTAAACGCAGAAAACATTACTTAAGTACTTTGTGAGTTATTGTTGCTTACATGCTAGGCCTTAGGTATGAGAAATTGATTTTATTTCTAACGTAATTCAAGGTAATTTTCCTGCAACGAAACTTCTTCTACTGAAATCATGCAAAAGATATCGGAAGTTTTGGATTAAGATAGAATGAACAAGTTTTTTGTTTTTCCTCAAATGAAATATAACAAGTGAATTTTATATGATTGAAACTACAGTATGCCCTGTATCACGACAAACGTTAAAAAATCCGAAAACGAACGAAAGATAAATTTTAATTATTTCATTGAATTCAATTTTAATATACTTATTGATTGTAGCACTGTTAATTATGATATTATCGTAACATGTGGTTCACATTATTATGGTATAATTACGTGATATACCTATGCAGTTCAAGATCATGAGAAAAATTCTTGACCGCTTGGTATGCCATTAATTAGGACAGTGGTAATTTTAACAGCTTTTATGTTTGTTCATGAGACCAGGGTTTTTTTAAGATATACCTTTTTTGTGTTGGTTCATATCGACGAATATGTGAGAGTGGAACCACACTAAAATCTTCAACTTCAGTGTCCGAACCCCGGTTGTGTTGTGACCAAAATCCGGCACGTAGTTATGTGGGCTCTTTCCCGTCCGAAGATATATGTATTTTTTGTTAAATTCGTTCGTTAAAAATGACGGTGTTAGACACATACGAACTACTTAAGATTCGCTGGGTGATTGATTACTAAGATTCTACTGCATTTTATTTACAATACTGTACTTATCTCTGTATTAAATGTTAAACAAAAGAAAGTACATTATTTATTTGATACATGAGTGAATCTGAAACGGTAGCTATTTTCTGCAGCGTGTCTCCACGCGATCTCAGGTATGTGCATTGTGCACATCGATCAGGTGAAAAGGAAATCGAGCAATTAGCTGTTATAAAAAATGAGATCTCAGCTTGTTTCTTACACAGTATGGAAGTATATTAAAAACATGAAGTACGACTGCGTATTTGAGTTAATACATCATCATTATTTTGTGAATAAATTCATTGAGTTTACGAAGAATAGAAACGCAGTAACGACATATTCACCTTTTATATACTGGTGAAATTTAGTTGCGTACAAATTTCAAAAATAGCGTTTAGCAAATTATCACACCTGAGCTCAGTTTTAGTGCGATTGCGAGTAAGCGTGAAATAACTTGTCACTAAATAAATACGCTTTTTCAATAACTTGCATTCATACATTTAGGCTTCTAGCAAACTGTTACGTGCTACGCGTCGTAGGACAGAATTTGACAGATTTTCATACATTTTTGACCTATTTTTACTACGCGCGTAAGGCGTACGCAGTATGAGAATCGCCTTAGGAATATTTTATTTGAGATGAAAAAACCTAGAAAGATATAGAAGAGAAGTTAAAAACTAAAGCTTAATACGAACGCTATAATTTTTTGCTGAAAATTAACTGAGACAGTCTGAATGTCGCTGATCACAACATCAAAAGTGACATTAAATGCAAAAGCATTTTTTTTTTTTTTGTAGTTTCCAGTTGAGTATGCAAAATATGAGGACCGCATTCTATATAGTTTTAAACTCAGAAAAGCTTACAGGTTATGATTCTGAATGTTGCCAGGAGATTGATTGGTCCAATTTGTTTTTAGTGTTAGATAATTGGCACTAGCTCTCGGGCTATAAGACTATTGTGAATAGTACATGTTCCATAAGTTCACGAAGGAGTATTTTGGTACGTTAAATGCGATCTAAATTTGTTAGAGTGCTGTACTCGGTTCGCGGAACGCACATACATTGTATATCGAGACGATTAACAAAGTTGCAGAGTTCAGTAACATTAGCAAGGGGTTTTGGTTCTTGAGATGTTTGTAAATGTAAAGAAGCAGTCACACGTAAAAGCTTTGTTGTAAGATATTTCGAGTGAAGTTGAGTCGCCGTCTTTTCTGTATGTTCTAAGAATGTAAGGAATATTTGTATATGTGTGTGATTATTCGCATTCGCAAAATTGATACGATTGTTGGAATGAAGTTCCTTATCGCGCGTTATCGAAAGGGGGCTAGACGGAAATTCTTATGAAAAAGTTGGCACGACACTTTTTTTGTTTTAGATGATTATCGCTAGATGGCGCTGTGATTAAAATCTTTTAAAACAATTCCTTATTTTGTTTTATATGTTTAATGCTAGATGGCGCTGTGATCAAAATATTTTATTTAGGTTATAATAATTAGTTATTTTATAACTTAAAAAAATAAAATTTTATTACAATTCCCTCAATAATTATTCGAAAGGAACTTCGTTCCATGTGGGTGTCCCTTGACACCTCTCAATTTTTTTTACAAAAGTTGGGTGGATGTAGAGAGAACATAACAGAGAGCATAATAAAGACTCTTTAGATACTACAATTCTTATTTTTGATCGACTTCTAAAAAGAAGAAGATACTCGATTCATCTGAATTTATTTTATATTTGTTACCTCATAAGTTTAGCTCGTGATCAGAAGATGATTCTTGTTTGAGATTTTTTTTTTTTTAACGATGAAACGTAATTATCGTCATGGGGTCATTTTATTTTTAAAGATCGAACAAATAGTTTTGGATCTGTGTTTAGAAATGTATATTTTTAACGGACATCGTTTCACAATTTGCTAAACCGATTTCGATCATTCTTTTTTGTCAGAAAGCAGACTTTTCGGACAGATTCTAATTTTAATTTCATACAATCAGCAGTTTCAGTGCTATTCTAATAAAAATGGAAATGGATTGTTTTCGTTATAGCACGATTATATGTTATGAATTTTCATCTTCTATGTGTCCGTTCCCTAAGTTGTTAAATTGCACAAGCTATCAAAACGAGTGTCGTAGACTTATTATCGAGCGGGTTTCGTGTTGTGTTTCCGACATTATCAGAACACGATAATCACGCCTAATACTTTGTGCACGTTTGTGTAGCGACAGATGATGGATAGGACTTGTTTTGTTTTGAAACGAGAAAAGTGTCTCTTTACATATGTGTATAATAATATGTATATTGTAAAGTTAGCTGTTAAATCATTGTTTCTAGCTTTCCTTTTGAACATATGTTGATTATGTTTTATAAGTTTTGTTTTTGTGTGTTTTCAAACTTATATGATCCTAAATATCACATTGCAGTAGAGTGCTAATACTGAAACCAGCCTAAACAAAACAGGTCTACCTTGTTTAACACAAGAGCTCCTATGTTCACTTTCCGAATCCATCATCAGATCAGCACCATTTTGTATACATCTGCGTGCAAAATGTCAGCTCAATCGGAAACTAAATAAAACGGAGTCAAGTTTTCTGTTTTTTTTTATCCTCCTCTTTTGGGAAGTCGGTCAAAACTACTTATAAGTCCGTATTAAAGTACTTTTACAATACTAACCATTGTGAACAACATCTTTTTATTACATTATTACTTTTTGTTGTTTCGATCCGAGTAAATAAAAATAACATCGATTTAAATAGAAATTGCACTCGAGCGAGAACGGGCTGAGCTGCATCTGCATTATGAAGTCGTTTTAAAACATTCTTCATTTCCTTATTATATTCTACTTTAGTCTTGTTTTAATTATAGCTTGGGCTATTAGACATTAAAATCATATGTTTTTGTTTCTCAGTGTCATATTATTATTAAAGGTCTAACGTGTAGCCCAATTTAGTAAGATAGTTGATCATAATTTTATATAATATTCTTTTGTTTTGATTCGGAAGTTTAAATAAACGTAAGACCGCACATACGTAAAATTAGTTTCAATATTTTAATTGGTGGAGAACATAGTAAATAATAAAGGTTTTCGAATAGAGGCATACTATAATAATGTATAATGATGTACGTGTGTGAAGACAGTGTAAGATAAAATATTATGATAGTATTATTACATAGGATCGTTGCTCTTTTTGAATAATTAAATGTAAAATTTGTCTATTGACGCGTGTAAGTTCGTACAAATTACGTGTCCATTGTGCGAATTATAAATTTAATTTTTTACATCATAAAGTTTCAATAGATGATGCAACGCAATTTGTCGAATTTAATTGCTCAGTTAGAAGTAGCTGTAAGAAATCATTTATTCGTAAACTGTTACAGTTTAATATTTTACGATTTTTGTCCGTTTTAGTTTGTGTTTTATTTGAATGGGTTTTTTTGTTGTCGTTGCGCTATCAAAAGGCACGTCTGTTCCTATTACGGTCACTAAATTCGTGTTCTATTTTTACATCAAACTTGACAATTTCATAATGCAGGGGCCTTGACGGAGACTCTGAAATCAGATTTGCAGTGAGAGGAACGAGGAGTAATTAGCCGCATGCTAATCAGTGGTAAAATTAAATTCCTTAAATACGTGCACTGAATAATAAATATATAGTTACAATGAATTTAACATGGTATAGTATTGCGAGAACCGATTGCTGATTTAGCAATGTCTAAATGCACCGAATGGTTGACACTTAAAAATTTATCTTAAAAATAGCTGTAGTATATTAATAGACTTATAAAACAATGTAAGGTAAATTCAAATCTGTCTAGTTTTCATTACATTATTTTTCAGTTTAAATTCAATTAGATAGGTATTTGTTCCATTATGTATTAATATCTTATTTTTTTTTTGCCATTAATACGTTATATTATTAATGATAGTTCAATAGCAGGTGCAGTATTTCACGAAAAAAATACAATTAAATTCATCTAAAGAAATATGACGTAACACAATCAGCACAGTTAAATTTAGTGCCTATTGAAAACCGTTTAAAGACCAAAAAGAAAAAGACGGACAAACCCTCCTTGCACTCTTAGGTATGTCTCTAAAATTAGCGGCTGTAAATACATCTCACCGAAAGCAACAAAGAAACAGTCTGCGTTAACAATCAAGTTCCATTCGCACGAGCGCTTTTTAACGCGTCTTTAAAAGCACCAAACTGTTCATTTAAACAGTTTCCAGTACGATAATTACAACTACAATTTTTACTTTTCATTGAGAAGTTTTACATTTTCAGCCTAAAATACCAGTAATAAGTATTTAATTAATAATAAAATATTTATACATTGTATAGGTGTAGGTAAGACCCAACGAGTTCATGACCTCCTCAGAGTAAGGCAACAATTTTTCATTCATGCATATAGGTGATGATGAGCGAAACAAATTGCGTGAAGCTTTGATAAAAATCAGCTTTTACAGTTACAATTTGGTTACTCTTCTTACATTGTCTACGGCTTCTGCCAATTAATCATAGATGCCTATCATCAACATAAGTACAAAGTATATGAATAAACATCTTCATAAAATTGTAATGTTAATATATTTCTATTGCGCATAAACTTGGCTTATAAGACACACCATCACTGAACAAAATAAAACGCGCGTTAAAAAAGCGATCATGCGAATTGGCTATTACAATCACAATTCGGACGTCAGTCTTACAATGTTGCAGTCCATTGCTCCTTTGAACTGACCATTGCACATAGAGGTCCTGATTTCCGGTATAAGTATCGGTATGAGTTATCGCCAGCACACGATAACAGTACAAACGAGATGAGTTATACATCCTTCATAAAATTGCAATGTATTGCACCGACAGAAATAGATGGGTCAGCCGTATCGATTCGGTGACCTCACTAGTTATATCGAGAGCGTTATCAACATATATGTATTTTTGCTCGGCTGTCAGGACATGCTGTTGGTACCTACTGTAGGCTGGTACAAGTTAAAAAAGATTGGAATGTTGTATTTGATATAACTAGCAGACTTTTAGCACTTTTAGTAATAAAAAAATATAGTAGTGGTACGAGTAGTGGTAAATGGTAAATGTGGTGGTAACAAATGGACAAGAGAAAATACATTTATAACTCGAATTACAATACCTAAATATCAACATTTTGATTTTGCCAAGGACTTGAACCTATTGTCAGAATAACAGTTGACCATATTGTCTGACCATAGTATAGTCATTGTCATAGAATTAGCTTTTATCACATTTAAGTAATTAATATTTATTATCAACTCTGTTTAAAATAATACTCGTGATAATTTTTAACATAGACATCATGGTAAAAACTCGTTCATCTGTGCGTTCGGACTTTACAACGAAATTATTTTTTTTCACTACAGTATTTTTTTTTTTTTAGTAGGAGGAAATCCCGTGTGTGGGAGTTGAACCGCACTAAAACCTTCAACCGCTCTCACTCAGCGTCCAAATCCCGGCTGAGGCCAGAACCCAGCACGGGGTTATAAGGGACGGCGCGATGCTTTACGCCCACGACACTCTTTCTCGTCGCGCCGCCCTCTATAGTGTAATTTTAAGAAAAGTGGAATTAATTGAGATTTATTGTCCTGCCTAAACTACCCATCCTAGCATTTTTACTGTAAACTTCATAAATCTTTTACTAACATAAAAATAAGCTTTTAAGACAAAAATCAATGTAACAAGACGTCATAAAAAATACATCAAATAATAGTTAATTTTTTTTCTTCATGTACTTAATTTAATTAATGAATAACAAAAGTCTTCTTTATACGTTTTGTACGTAAAATACTTAAGGCGCATTTACACGTAATGATTAAACTGACTTACATGAATTGCACTTCGATTTAATACTTTGAGATGAATATTTAATTTCATCACATTAACGATATATCACGTTGAGGTGGATCCGATAAAAAGTGCAAAAAATGTGCTAAGGAAACTGTTAGACTGAACTATTAGTTAGATTTTACAGACGAAATGTTCGGCTTTGTCAGTTTCGGCTCGATTTCAGATTCATATTTGTCAATTTTATCACATTTCAAAATTTGATTCAGAAGGCATCCAAAAAAGTTACTTTTAAAGTGTAGGTAGGATGTATTTGCAACGATTGCCAACGATTAATGTTTTAAGGAAAACAATCACAAAGTTACCTAATTTATAGATAAACCATCCTATGAGAGAAATACTATTATTTTTTCTTTTATTTGGGATTAATAAACAGTTGTACAATATATTTTATAAACTAAACTTAGTCTATGTGTACAAATGTATGAAACTTAAGTAGTGGTTCAAATGTACAACTCATAACGTTATCCACGAAATATAAAATTAAATAAATGAAGCGAACTGCAGATGAAAAATCAAGTCAGAAAAACTGGTAGCCTAGCGTTAGCACAAGTGAAAATAGAAATTAGCAGCAGAAAATAGAAAATAGTAATAGCAGTTGAAGATATAACTGAATTTAAGTAAACAGACGGATTAAATATAATTGATATGTTTCTGCTTAATGTCTTATAATGTCTATAAGTTTCTCTCTAAATATGCCAACCGGCATGGCGAAATCGAGATCATTTTAAAATAATGATCGAAATATAGACCTAACTAATCATTGAATTTTTTACCAAAATTAATTTAGTTTTACTACAATTTATGAAAAAAACATTCAGATCCACCGATCGATCAATCTGCGTTGAGATCTGTACGTATTAAATCTATAATAATTCCTATGATTTCTTTCATGGTTGATATTTCTTATAAATAAATAATCATGAAAGAAATTACTACAATAAATTAAAAGATATTCGATAATCGTGAACGACGTTTCATATCCGTTAGAGTTTTCAGATATTTATCGATTCAATAAGTAAGTTGTTGTATCTCCAAAACTGCAAATGTACAGTAGCGCGTTTCAAAGATTCAAAGTGAACCAAAACCTGCATTTAATGTTACATCTTTTTGAAATTTCGTATTTAAATGTAATATAACTCAAAGAAATGGAATCTTTGAAACGCTCTACTGTAAATTTGCAGTTTTGGAGATACAACAACTTACGTGGGAGATATCGAAATTCTGATATTCACAGCATCATGAGCACATACATGTTTTCTAAGATATATTTTTATATAAAAAATAGTTTTAGTAAATAACAGTAAGTTTTTTAGTGAACACTTATCATCAATTAAGGGAAATATTATGAGAAACCAACCACTAACATATTCACGAAAAATATTTGTTTTTCGATGAAATTAAGTCTCCGACTCTCATTGCATTGTACTAGTCTAGTTCCTGTCTAGTAAAAACTTGAGTCCAGCAGTGCTGTAATTGATTGATATAGTACTGTCTAATAATAATCTGTATTCTCCATATACATGTCAATACATGATACCTATAAAGTTTTATAGAGTACCTAATTTTTAAGAATTATATCAATTATTTATAACTTTTCTCCAAAGCAAGTATGGTGCACAAACATGTTAAGTATACATAAAAGAGCTTATTGCAGTGTGCACCCGGCTCACGAATTCCATGAAACACGCAAACAAAGAGGACTGTTAGTTATAATTACGTTTCACTCGGAGTCAACAACTACATAGTACAAAGTAGCTTATCTGAAGCGTTGCTACATTGTATCGCTACATATGCATTTGCTGATAACGATGCGACGGCCGCTGCCATATGCCCTTTCGATGCCGAGAATCTAATAGCTAATTATAATTGCACACAAACTATCGACTGTACGTTATGTAATGAACTCTCCGCGCTGTACAAAAATGTACGTGGCGCATCTAACTCTACATAGCTCTACGTTGATAACGTAACGATTACGGCGAAAAAAAAAATTCAAACAAAAGACATCAACGCACGAAAAAATAAGGGTTGTGCTTAAAATGCTTTTTTTTTGTTTTGTTATGTGTTTAAATAAGGAGTTGTTTGCTCTATGATGCGCATGCACATTGCACGTGCTGCTCGATACAAAATAGATGCATAGACAAAGTTGTTATCATGTTTATAGTTAGCGATTAGATCGACCTATTGGCCTAAGTCTCAACCCTAGTGTTTACGTAACTTTTCTGTTTGATAAATAGTTGATATGTTTAGAATACAACGTGTATATTTTTGTTTCTAAGTTTCTTCTGATATTTGTTTCTAAGTCAGATTTTGCAAGAATTAACCAATTTTAAATGACTAAATATAATATATGACTTTGAAAATGCATTTTGCAGAGTTTCGTTTTACAAATTAATAATATTATACAATTTTATGACATTTGTTACAAAAGTTGTTAATTTTAACCTTTCGCATTAGATCTTATTTCAAATTAAATATTGCATGAAATTTATTCAACATTTAAAAACTAAAATGTTATGGTGAGAATATAATATTTTCAAATTTAAAACGAAATTTTTTGTGCACTAATGTGCATATATAGCACATTACATTTTAATTTATTAAATTTACATTTTCATAATTTAAAATGTATAATAAGAAAACTTTTTGGTATTATCTAAAACACTAGCATAATAGCAAAATAGAATTGGCACAATTTTCACTGACATGTACATTACAAAATAATAATTAGAATGAATTAAAACATGAAGAACAAAAATTTTAACTAAATCTCAAGCATTTGAGACACAAAAATATGATTATAAATATTAAATGACATAGCACACATTAAAAAACAAAGTGATGAAATGAAAATAATTATAAAAATAATGTAAATTGAAATCGAGAACTTAGCACAAACCGAAAATCAAAATAAGATCAATGAATTAAGAAATTAGCAGGGGAACATTTAAATGAGAAGACGAATTGAATTTTAATGTTTATTTCCAATAAAATATTTCAATTAGTACAAAAAGATTAATATGGATACAAATGAGTGGAAAAATTAAAAAAAAATCTGTTACATGTTATGGATTCAACAATAGGAGAGAAGAACCTCTAGGGTGCAGGGAGTGAGGCAGCACTCGTCGGCTACGCCCTTGTGCACGGCGGGCTCGAAGCTGGTGACCGGGGCCGGGGTGGTCGCAGCAGCCAGGGCAGCGTCGGCCTGGGCAGACGGCTCCGCATGCAGCCCGGACTCGTTGCACATCTCGGCCAGGGTGCGCGCCAGGTGACGCCCGCAGTACTTGCGCTTGGTCTCGCCCAGCACCACCGAGCTGGCCACCAACACAAACAGCAAAACCGTGAACAACTTCATTGTTACTGAGATGTATTTACGACTTTCGGAGAGCTCTAGTCTTCCCGAGAAGCGCTGGGGTTGTGAGGATGCAGTGGAAATGCGAGCCTTTATATTGAGAAAGCTATTTATAAATATATAATATTGTTGTATTAATTAACAATATCTCAATTGACACGGCATTGTGTAGGTTGTGTGTACATTGTGCCGGCACATTATTTATGATTAGTACATTAATTACTTTGCCCTAAATTTTGTCTGTAAATATTGATAGCGAAAATCTGCTCACAATATGACTTAAATTGATAACGCAAGGGAGAGATAATGCGAATTATGAAAAAACAACGAGACTAAAAAAAATGAAAATAATTTTACAGAACCGTATACGTAATACACGGAAAACAAAAAAATAAACTTTTTTTTTAATGTTACAAAAGTAAGCGTCAGTATGTACAGGCCCTTATTTCATTTTGAAGCACACATACATTGGCATATCAGTTATGGTTTCAGTGATTTGGACTGAATATTTATTGGCGAATTTCACGTATAAAACAACAGGACTGCACAGTTTACTTCATTCTCATCCTAGTCTTCGGGATAAAAGGACCACTCGTGTTTACATTTTAACCGTACACATATTCGTTACAAAATGAAGACGTTTTTCCTCATTTTGGTCCTTACTGTGATATTTGCTTCGGCAATAGAATTAGATCATAAGGTGGCCCGTCATTACTGCGGTCGTGTTTTGGCGCGTACATTGGCGTTTCTGTGCTGGGAAGACGAGAACGAAGATACGACCCAGGCGACCGAGAAGCCGACTCCAGCTGCTGCAGAGCATCACATCCAGAAGCGAGGCATTGCAGACGAGTGCTGTATCCAGGCGTGCACCTTAGATGTCCTCTTATTGTATTGTTAAATCCAAATATTTATTTATAAGTGTGTATCATGAGCCATATCGTTATTAATGTATCTTTTTGTAGAATAAAAATCAATAAACTGAAACTTAATTAAGACATTTTGTGTTTTTATTTGTAGAATATACCTCCTTCTCTTAATGCGATAGGTTTTTGTTAGGTAGGTAATTTAATAATTTACATAGATAGGATGTAAATTTTATTCTTGAAAGTAGTAAAATTCATAGTTAAATCGTTTCTTTTATTTGTAATGATTTTCTTAGTATTACTTGAAACCATTTCTAGCCAATTTTCTTTTTTATTAAAAATCACATAAGAATTTAAAAATGCAAATTATATTTCATGTTGTCATATTGTAAAAAATCAGAAATTATACCTAGAAACTACCAACCCTTGTTATTTTGAGATGTCAATAATTATCGAATGCCCTATTTTCATAATCATAAATTTAATTTATGTCCGAATCGGCGCCAAAATGTAACATGCTCGCAATTATCCTACATACATCAAATATAAACAATAAACTAACTTTGTTTTGACTCTGCAACACATAACAAAGTTGCACTGGCCTCTTTTCAAGTATATAATAACAACATATATTTTGTTATGTGCTGTTTTGAATTATTATTTTGGCCTACATATTTATCTAAATTGTCGGCGATCTGCAAGTACATTGAGTTGGCAACAACAACTTTATCATGAAAACAAAACGAAGCTGCGAGTGTTATTTTGTTGTATATTTTACAAATGGTCACGTATTTTAGAAGTACCTGTATTTGTGGGTATTTTGCCCTTGCATTGTGAGAGCCTGCGTACGGTGCGTTGACGCATTTGTTTAAAAAGTTATGGCGTATTCTTGGTGTTCGGTCACTGATCTTAATGATTTGACTTTGGTGTCCTATTTCTGTCCTATAACTTCAATAAATTGTAATTAATTTTACCTGTCTAAATAACTCATGAAAAATTTTGTTGACATTACATCATTATCCATATTTATTTATTAGCTTATTTTTTACATTATATTTTAAAAAAACATTAACAAAAAATTAAAAAAATACAATTATTATTAATACATAACGTCGTTGCGAATCAGCAGTAATTTTACTGAAAGCTCACTTGAAGAAAAATGTTCTCCTTAAAAAATATAAGTATTAGCGGAAACTATGACAATTACCGAAAAAACTGAGTTTGTGTTTTAAGAGTTATGAGAGTGTTTGTAAAAGAGTTATTACTTTTGATTAAAGTCAAATTCAACAAATCAATTTTAATTTATCCCATAATGTACAAAACATAAGCTATCTTCAGACATGTTATCTTACTGACAATTTTTCAATTTTTTTATTATTCAAATTCAAAATTCATTTAATCAAGTAGGCTTAATTAAGCACTTTTGATCGTCATTACAGCAATATGTCATATAATATATATATAAATAAATAAAATGTGCGAGGTCCTACTTTTGGGTCGTTATTTTTGAAAAAACAATAGCAGGCCTATATCTCAAGATCTGCTTTCCAAATTCACTACCTACAACTTGTAATTAAAATATGCTGATTACGAAAATACGACCCACAATACACAGAGATTTAACTAATTTAATGGATTTAAGTTTAACACTATTGTTCTAAATGAATTAAAAATAACATATCATTAAGATTTTGTTCACCGACATGTCTATATTTAATTGCTAAACTAAATGTATATTACATTCAACCTGCTTAAGAAATAAAATCTCAGGTCTGACCACTTAGAGGCCTATAATTAGAACCTATTATATAAATTGGAGTACAAGCCTGTAATTTAATATGCGATCATTATTAAAATGTTTAAGTTATTCTTAATTGGTATAAAATTAAATGTAAAAATAAAATATACCATACACAATGTTTAGGATTGTCTATCTGCAGGGGTAAATTGGACTTGTCTTGAGTTGCTTTCCAAATTTTTTTAACCTATCAGGAATTCTGGTCTATTACTTCTGCTAGGCAATTTTTTTCATATTCGGTAGTTATTTATGAGCAATATAATAATATATAAAGAATACGGTATAACTTCTTACTAAAACCCACTTAAAAATATCCATTAATCTGTAGCCTATTTCGAATTCTTCTTGAGAATTTATCTCACCAGAACTTGTTTAAAAACGCACCGAAAACAGGGCGTATTTTTACTTGTCTCTTATAAGCTTTAAAGCGATTTTATACTATAGGCAATTTGCGTAGTAACCAACTATCCTAAGGTTCGTGAGCGACAGTCACCATCTACCATCATGTGGACCATCATCTAAAAACGTACGAAATGAAGTAGTTTTTAAATGTAATAATGAAATACATTTCAGTTGCTCATTAAGCTGAAATGCACAATAATTATACGACATATTAACAAGACGATCCTAAAAGGTTAACACATACGTGAAAGCCTACGCACTGTCGATACTAATAACTTTTCAGTCATAATATATTGAATATTCATTAGCAATTTCCCATATAAAAGCACAAGAACGTGAGCTTTCTCCATTATCATCGTGACTTTAGGACTAGTACGATCTTAAAAGATATATCTACCAATTTGGAACCATGAAGCTGTTAGTACTTTTCATGTTGGTCTTATCTTTCAAGTTAATGTTGGCTGGAGAAGACCAACCCCAGTATTATTGCGGTCGATATTTGGCTGACACTTTGGCCGCTGTTTGCTGGGACACATTCGCTGAGAAACGCAGTGACAATTCTTTGGCAATGTATGGCGGTCGAGGTTGGCCTTGGCTGCCAACACCCTACTTCCACAAAAGAAGTGTTGGTCAAACAATGAACAACTACCACAAGCGCAATGTTGGTCAAGGAGGAGTGGCTAATGAATGCTGTCTTCAACCCTGCACAATGGACGTACTAAGAAGCTATTGTTAATTTATAATTAATTTTGTACAAAATAATGTAACTACTATTTTATGTAAGAAATAAATTTCTTATATCAACGACTATCTTTTATTCAGTGTTATTTGAAATAATATTTAAAATTTTGTATTTAAAAAGATTTTTTTTACCATCACACGGAGATTAATTTTATTATTATTCAGCTATCATAAACTTACTATTTAAATATATTTTCACAAGTATTTAATAACACTTTGCAGAAATAAGTCTTTAAAATCACGAATTCGTAAAGGTTTTTTTTTATTTGTCACAGAAAAGATACTGGTTGCGATTAAATTTGATGATGAGGCTTCACAAATAATTTTTTTAATAAATTTAATAGTCGTATAGGCAGACTAACAAACGGGCCACCTTATCGTAGGTAGTTATCGTCGCTCATGGAGCTCTGCAAAATCAGGGGATATTAAAGACCTGACACGACCTAACTTTAAGGACCCTTCTCAAACCTCATTTGAAAAAGTCATATAAGTGAAGCACCAAGTCTTGAACCTATATTATGTCAGTGTTTGCTACCAAGAATTGCTATCAAACTTTATGACAAAAGGATGTTCTGATAACCCGACCGAAGCGCTCGTAATAAGTTTCTTCTGATTTATTGAGCCTCAATAAATCTACTTTTTATGACTAAGTGACGGTTGCACATTTGATCCATGGAGTTAAAACAATTGCGAATAACATCGGTAAAAGTGATCATGAAATCTGTTATATTTTGGTATTTTATCTCCGTGGTAATTCTTATATATAAAAAAGAATCGCAAAATGTGTTGGTAAGCGCATAACTCGAGAACGACTGAACCGATTTGGCTTATTTTAATCTTGAAATATTCGTAGAAGTCCAGGGAAGGTTTAAACGGTGAGAAAAATTCCTTATGTGGCGCAGACGAAGTTGTGTGGGCCAGCTAGTTAGTTATAAGTATGAGCCTTTTGCTACCTTGAAAGCCTAGCATCTCACCCTTTTTAAGTCATCAAACTACTTACTTCATCTGAGAATTGTAAAAAATTATATTATGAAGAATGTCTCTCTTTAGTTCGTATGGTTTTTAAATTGATTATGTTCTTAGTAACAAGACTTTTTTCATTTTATGTTTGTTTATTAAAATACGGGTGACTTACAACCAGCGTTAAAACAGTCTAAATTTCAAACACACAATACTCTATTGTTAGTAATATCTACACTGGTTTCAGGAGGTTGTATACGTACACAATTTCTAAAAACGCCGAAGACCACTTTATACGTAAAAATAAACAAAAATTTGTCTAAATAAAGCTTTACCGTAAGCGTTTTTAGCCGTAAGTCCAGTCACTCAAATGTACTATTTAGTGACATACATTTTTTTACTACTATCGTAGGTAAAGATGAATTGCTAGACTAAGTAGTAGAGTTACATTTTTGCGGAAACAATATGGAAACCATCATCAAATCACCTTCCGCGGAAGAAGAGTTAACAGCTGTCGGTAAACCCTAAGGTCGACTGGCAGAAAATGTCTATTTAAGTTTGTAAAATATTTTTATATTTGTGCGTAAAGCATAGAAAATAATAAATAAACAAAAAACTAATCTACGCTTTTATTGGAAACTAGCTGGCCCACACAATTTCGTTTGCGTCACATAAGGAAATTTTCTCACCGTTTAAACCTTCCGACCACCGACTTCTACGAATTAAAATAAGCCAAATCGGTTCAGTCGTTCTCGAGTTTTAGCGAGACTAACGAACAGCAATTCATTTTTATATATGTATAAGAAGAAGAAGAAGATATCCAAAAGTTTCAATTGAGTAAATTCTCATCTAGAACTCTTTGTCTACTTTTGAACCATCTACAATCAAAAATATAATGAAACATTATTTAAATCACTCCTCAAAGAAAAAATCGTTAAAAGCTCTTAGTAACTTTGCGAGGAGCACAAGCTTATAAACCAACATTCTTATAATATGTAAGAATTAACAAGCACAATAAATAATATCGCTAAACATATTGTCAAAATGATTTTGGTATTTTTAATACATTAATGTGATGAGGTCAGACGGTTTCAGATCAGTTGACTGATACGTGTGTTCAGTGAACAATAGAGTTGACGTCAACGAAGACTTAATATAGCCAGATCTTTCAGTACGGTTCTCGTCAACTCTGCTTACCAGACGATTTGGCGAGAAATACATAAATAAAGATAAGCCCACGTTACCTTTCTGAATACATTTTCATTAACAGGTTCACTGCGGACGGGGTCAGAATTTACCTGAAGTGACATTTATTTATTTATTTTTTCTTGTTTTATTAAAGCGCTTTTGTAATTGACATTTGGTTTTGAAAAGTCTACATGAATTGTTTCCGTTAAAAAATTGTGTGATTACTAATATAAAAAAATCAACTAAAATTCAAAATCTATTTTTGGTAGTTACTATTAATTCAATGATGGTATCGTTTGGTATTTTAACTAATTATCCAAAATGTTATTTAATTAAATCTAAACACAATCGTCAATATCGCCTATTTAGTCACGGATTACGAAAAAATGCAGTTTGTAACAAACATAAATAACACAAAAATAATAAAATTAATGAACAAACATGAATAAGTCGAATAAATAAAGAGTATTTTATTAAAAATATAATAAATAACTTGCTGTAAATTCCATTAGAATCTAAATAATAAAGATTTCGCTGTCTTATTTTCATATAAAGTTACTTAACATTCACCAACGCTAGGTAATTACACTCTGAATGTGAGATTTGACATGTTTTGGACACCATATATTATTAAATATTTTGTAATAACTTTAATAACATTAACATAATGTTTTTCAACTACCAATATTTATTAAAGGTTATTCCAGCTCTTGTAATAATGCAGTATAATAAATACATATTTTATTTCCTTTATTAGTTACTAAATTACATACTTCTCTAACTATTTTTTGTGTACAAGGACTAGAAGTGAATGCTTTAAAGAGGCATGAAATTAGTTGTGTATTAAATTCGTTTTTGTTCGATCGGGCTGCTGGTTTTTTATTTAAAATGCATTTTACTTTAGCAAAATATATCATATGATATAAATTTGTATACTTGGTCTAATATATTGCATATAAATACAGTGGTAAGAAAATAACAGTGGTTAACAAAGTTAATTAAGTAGTAATAAGAGTACAGTAAGTAGGCACTCCATTTTTGCCAGAAGTTTCAGTTCGTTATTATTTTTGTAGAATGATTTTAGACTTAAATTGAATATTTGTAGATGAGTTACATAGATACTCGTACGTTTAAAATAAATGAAACCTTGTATATTTATAATTTAACAATATTTTTCAATGCAATATTTATCAGTAACAAAGGGTACCTTAACCAAAATCTCTTTATCGAATTAATAATGATAACAAAATACTTCATATAAACACTCCATTTACATAATAATTATTTATTATACAGTGGTATTACTATACAGAGGCTCTGTCAAGATGAAAGGATACACGATAAAAGTAAATTTATGATGTTAGCCTCGAGGCCCAACAAGTAAGAGTGGTCCAGTTATACAACTGAACTGTGGGTTGGACCCCGAGGCGGATATATTTGAACTAAACTGACTAATTTATATGAAATATGGAGCATTGTTTTTTGGCGATATATTAATGAGGTGCTTATTTTAAATATAATTAACTATCGGACTTGCGTGTCTTGCGGGACGAACGTGCGGCTACAGTAAAATATATCTTTCCATGAAAAAATAATTATTCCCCAGTATGAGCTATATATCGACGCAACAAGATTACCTAGATCAAAAATATAGACCGACATACAAACAGGCAGAAAAACGGGTATACAGATATTTTAACAAATGCTGTTTTCGACTGCATTCCGTGTATAGGTAGGTACATATTTGCATTTAAGCGCTTATGATATTACAATCAGACACCCCAATTTTATTTACAAAGATTCAAATTAAAATAACTCTTAATAACATATCACTAATTATATAATTGTTGCGTATTTCTCACGTACAAGATTTCCTGTTTTTGTAATCTTGTTTCAAGAATTGAACGTAACAAAACGAACGCTCTTACTAATTATTAAAACGAACGTGCACCTGAGTAAATATTATGTATTAGGTACTATTCTCTGAAACGAAATCTATTTTCATGAAACAGAAACATACTAGGGTGAACAAACCTGGCTTTCAGCACACTTCAGTTTCATTGTTGCATTGATGTTTCTGAAACATTTGATGCTCGCCCTCGTATTCGTTTAAAATCACAAATTTCGTAACGGAGAGACGCATTAAAGGTGTTTAGGATCATCAGGTATACTTGTTTATCTAATTTATCTAACATTGCAATAAAATATTAAATAAACGAAAAGCGATGAACTAGTTAACCATCAGTGTTTTTCGTAACTTATGGCCGAAAATGTTTCAGATTAGTCATTAATTGTGGCGCATATAAAAGGATTTGAAAAGATTCTATGCAAAGCAGATAGTATTGCAATGTTACAGGGAGACTGTCGAATTACCTAATAAAGAGGTTCGATTAAATCTTTCTCCAATTACCGCGACTTTTAGATAAAAAGTGAAGTTTATAACATATCAGTGAAGTTTATTAGTCAATATACCGTAAAACGAGTCGGTGTTTTTTTAATTGTATGTAATTGATCGTATCGGGAACCTAAAGTTACCGCGTTCACATTTTCCTATGGATTGCGTTGCAGCAACCGCCTTGAATGGAACCGAGCTCGCATTCTTAAGTTAGGTAACACAGCTAATAAGTTTTAACTAATGAACTGAACATTATCGGATCGTGTGATAAAAATCTGACGACATAAATGCATGTCGCTTGTATAACGTTATGTATCTGTTCAATCGGTAATATATATCTTGTAGTTGGCAATTGGTGAACAATACTTTTGTAGATACTTCTGTTTGGTAAATTTGAGTTTACGTATCATGCTGAATTATTTTATACAGGAATGACTCGAAAAGTATAGAGATTAAGCAAATTTCAAACTAATGACGTGAGAGTTGTGAAACTTCATGCAGATAGAACTTTCAGCGCTCGTGCCAGGCCACATCAACTTTTCTCGTTTTCCACTACGTTTTCTAGAAACCACCTTTGTCTACTTACATAATACGAACTTCTAGAAAACAGTATAGGAACATTTGTTACCACAAAAAGTTTACCTCTTATTGTCTGCCGGAGGATACCTTAAGCAAGATATCAGGTAGGTACCTGACTCCTTTTTTGAAAGAATTTTGTTCACAGACGTTTTGAGTTAGTTCATTAGGTACTTTAGAATGTAGACTTGACATTTATATCGAAATAAGGTCCATATGCAGCTGTTTCAAACTCGGATGTGGAATGTTTAGTTAAATTCCTTGTAGTACTTATATTTTATGAGCAAACGTTATTTCATAGCATTGTGTTCGATATACCAGGCGCTGCGGGAATGTATTAATTGAACTTAATGGTTTTTCCGTGTAATTCTTTTAATGTACTGATATATTTTAATTGTTGTCTATATATTTCATAAAAACATTACTAAGAAACACAATATCATTATCAGTTATATATTAAAGTACTCGGGTAGTTGCAAGTAGGTATTTCTAAGAAAAATTAGATATAGTTATAACACTTTTGTCGAAAATCTCGAGTAGGTAGTCGGTTGTATGTATCGGTGTGTGTATGGCCACTTAGAACTCCTTTTCCATTTTCCGAAATCATGTTTTTACCTGTAACAAAGAAAATAATCATTAGTATAAATATTTTTGGTAATTTTATTTGAATTAATCAGCCAAATGCAACTGACTAATGATTGTAAATCACAAAACTTCCCTCTGAAGAAGGTTTCTTAATTATTCAGACTTATTGCACAAATTCAATTATCTACATATAAAGCTGGAGAGATTATCTGGCAAACAATCGTGTGATGTCTCCATTTTGTATTAATTTACTGTACAATAATTAGCCTTTTTACATTTATAGGTAGGTACTAGCTTTGTTGTGAAAACATTTCGTGTTTAAATGACATTACTCGATTACTTCAGCTTTAAAATATTATGAGACTATTTTACTGAATTCTGTGAACATTTACAAACAAAAACATCATAATGAACAATTATAAAATAATGTAATTAGGCCCATTAGTCAGTTGCATTTGGCTGATTAATTAAACTAATAATTAAAAAGATAATCATCTTTATAGTCAAGAAACAAGATGCAAATAGTTACGGCACGAGTTACAAAAAAATACTTCATTTTAGAATAATATTTTTACAACCCAATTTCTTCCTGCATTCTGTTATGCGTAATGCGTATACTACTAGCTAATGATGCAAAAGAATGTCGTGTGAACTAGGTTTCAGTAAAAAAATGTTGTGTTTTTGAATCACGTAACACTTACCGCATTACGAGTCGAAGATTTGATCACGAATTGTAAACAAGATTCGACTTAACCTTTTTGTGACACGCTAAATGATATTTGTCATTAACACCTTCTTAAATTCCGTGTGGTTGACACAACGGTTGACGAATTTTGAGGAAAGTTCTTTAAATGATACGTAGAAGCCTTCATTCCTTCAATTGTAGAGGTCGATTTGTTCACGACATCTTTACAGAAATGTAGGAATAAAATGCATCTATTTTTTTATGTAAATGAGATCATTGGTTTAGGTATTATTATAGACAATGAACAAGTACTAAGGTGACTTATATTCATAGTATCTTATGATTTTCATCAAGTATACAATAAATCAATCATGTGACTTGTTTAGGTATAGGTAATAAGATAACTTGCGTCTATAGAATAATCTTAGAATTTGAACTGGTCATTACGTTAAAATAAACATGCTTCAATAACACAACAGTTACATAACATATTTACCACAAGAACGTTCTAGATTTGCTCGTGTCAATGTTAGAAATTATAATTAATAGGACACATAGTGTTTGTAAACGTGTTCAAGAGATTAAATTGTGCTGTCTCCAATCTATAGGGTTATTCTCTAATGCAAGTGCGATCAATTGCGCGATTATCGGTTTAAAATTGCTTCTCGATCGTATGTTTAATGATAGTAGTGAGAACCTGAAAAATAGCGTTGAAAGTCGGCTACGTCTGCCAAATAATCGATAATATATCAAGAAAATCGGAATCTAAATCGTTCAAACGACGAGCGATTGGGTGTCGTGCAATTATTGCTGATTGCAGAATTATAGAGAATACGCATGCGGATCTCATTCACGTGTCGACTACGACTCTGTTTGATAAACAATTTTCTAGAATCCAGTGTTTATGCAACAACTAAATCGCTAATTGGCAAGTGTGTAGTTAAGGACAAGTTAACAAAACAATGTTATCTAATTAACAACTATGTTATCCGATAATATCGAGGCAGAATTAACCAGTTTAATTCAGTATTGCTGAAGTTTTACCAACATAGTTAAAACCCCGGAGGATTAACAACAATAGTTGGAGAGCGATAATCGGAGAAAAAACAATACAATATGCTTTTCTACGAAACTTTATAATCCTACTGAAAATATTTATGTCAGACTAGCTGGCCCACACAACTTCGTCTGCGACACATAAGGAAATTTTCTCACCGTTTAAACCTTCACTGGACTTCTACGAATTTTTCAAGATTAAAATAAGCCAAATCGGTTCAGTCGTTCTCGAGTTTTAGCGAGACTAACGAACAGCAATTCATTTTTATATATAAGAAGACTAGCTGGCCCACACAGATTCGTCTGCGTGACTTAAGTAAATTTTCTCACCGTTTAAACCTTCCCTGGACTTCTACAAATACTTCAAGATTAAAATAAGCCAAATCGGTTCAGTCGTTCTCGAGTTTTAGCGAGACTAACGAACAGCAATTCATTTTTATATATAAGAAGATGATCCCGTCTCGACCTCCAAATTAAGTTCACGATATTAAAAACTACAACATCTTTAAGAAATACGGAATTATAATTATCATAGAATAATCACAATCATTCATAATGACGCCAATAACAGTAATTGCTTACATAACTTGTTAAATGCTGTAAAAATACATTTTAGAAGTAAAAGTTAATGACGTTCTGTTCTAATGCATAGGGTCAGTGAGAGACTGGTTAACACTATATAACGGCTTTTTGACACATCAATCAGCGGAAGTAATCGAGTGTTAATTATAATTCACACGGGTTTTCAGCATGTACTGATTTTGATGTTTTTTTAGTTTTTTGTTATAAGTTTGTACTACTTTAACGGTGTCAATTAGTACTGACTATTAATACTGATAAATTCAAATATTTTTTACGCATTGCATAATGTATTCCTTAAAATCAAAAAGTGACAACAGCATTTTGGTTATACCATCGTAGAATATGTAAGCCACTAGTAGGTATAGTGTTTCGTTTTGAATTTATTTTAATGGACGACGGTGTAATCTATTGCAGAGATTCCATATTGGCTCGCCAACTACCAATGCGTGTAAATGACAACCGGTAGGCCAACTGTCAACCGGTGTTTCATGTAGTTTCAATGACAGTACATTTAAAACCCCCGTTTACATGTTAATCGGTCGTCATCGTCATTTGTTTTTTGCGTGCATTGGACGTTGGTGGGCAAAAAATGGACACGGCAAATTAGATTTTCTACATCTGATCTAATATGTATAAAATTGACATTAGGTAGTCAAATAATAATTAATAACCCTGGTGCGAGCGATATGTCTATGTTAAGTGTCAGGACAAACAAACAACAACTTCAAAAGGTGCACCTGAATATTAAGGTTACACACTGCTGTATTCAATACACGTATGAAATTATATATCTTATTAGCTGCTGCCCGCGACGTCGTCTACATTCACGTATACTATACTACACAGTATACAGCATCAAAAATAACCCTAATGACTATTAAAAATAGGGCTTGCTGATTAGTGTAACAATTTAGGGTTCAGTGTTTTTTAATGACGCATTGTTAAAAAATAAACACAATTTTTTTATCCAAAAAGTAAAATGAATGTTACAATTTTTACAAACTACTAATAAAAACTTATTTTATTTGTGCGTGTCAAAAGCTGTATAGTAGTTCAAAAATTAAAATGAAGTAAAACTGCCTCTTTATGGCACAGACAAAGTAGCACAGTTCAGCTAGTTTTAGTATAAAAGTGCATTACGCTTTATATTTTACACGTCGACTGGACAATTACTATTTATTTGAAGGCCTATTTTACTGGATCAACATGTATGAATGTCTTATAAATCATGTATGAGGTCACTATTATTATAATAAATTTATCCTTTGAGAAATTCGCCTTTTATGTCAAATGCATTTAAAAAATATGCTATTTATAATTTTTAACAATTATTTTAGCTGCACAGTGATTCTGCTAGCAAACATGCTTGCTTAATGCAAGTTGATTTCGTTTCCATCGTTTCCTGAAACAACGAGAGAAGTTAAAATCAAAATATATGAAATATTTGAATACTAGCGCATAATTATATGGTGATTTGACTGTTGTGATGCGACTGTTGGCAAAAAGACCTACTAAAAATCGTATCACATACAAAAACTTGTTATTGATACTAATACTACCAAGCCGGTGATTAAGTTTCAATATTTTTTAATCTGAAGTGTTCTAAGGTTGTTTACGTGCGTGTATTAATATATTGTCAGTAATGAGTCTTAAGTAAGTTGGTCCGGAATGTTAAATATATTTTAGAAATATAATATATGTTAATAACAATATTGTGCAGTAAGTGCCGTGGAAACTATATGAATAGTAAAAAAATTCACTAGCTAGCTAATCTTGTAATTACTTTTGCTTTGAAACATCGTAAAATTAGTCTACATCTTCGATTCAATCTTTCTTCTATCTCAATATACCTATTGACTTTCATATATTTTCGCTGTTCCAATCCACAGAAAACATAACAAATAATTTATTTTAAAGAATACTTTTAAATACAAGCTTTTAAGTTCCAGTATATTATGAAGCAGTTGAGTGCTAGAGCTAATACAAGTAAAACGAGCCCAAACACGACGGGTCTATCTTGTTTAGTACAAGAGTTTCTATACCTTCCGAATCTATCATCAGATAGGCGCCATTTTGTAATATTATGGTCACGCGATATAAATCTGCATTCAAAATGTCAGCTCAATCGGAAAACGGGAAGTTTGTCAAATTTAACTTGCGAATTTTCACCCGAACACAAAAATATACATTACATCCAGTACAAGTGAATATAAAGCTTGTAAAAAGACACTTTCTCATAACATTGAGCAGGCTTTTCAAATTAAATGAGTAGATATATTTTTAACAAGTGTATTGGGTGGAGTCAGGCCGGAACTCCGCTGGAGGTCACCGTTGTGTTTATGGGTCGTTTACGAATCGCGTCGACACAAGGTCTTAGACACAACCATACGAACATTATGGCTTAACGATCTCGAAACATGTTTATATGGGAAATCGATAAGGACGCAAAGAAATACGATTTTGTATTCCTACTACCTGAGTGAAAGGTCGAGTGGATTTATCATGAAAACGCAAGTATTCTTCTGGCTGTACGTTAGTACCTTGTTGTTGTGTAAAGATCATATGATTTTTTTTTTAATATTTAAGGTAAAATTGTATAATACTGTTAAACTACATTAAAAATCCGCTGAGTTTCTTGCCAGTTCTTCTCAGGACGGTGGCTACAATTATTATTTTTTGCTTTTAAATTTTGACGTCAACAAGAATGAGTACGTCATCAATGTTGAAAATAAAGTATTTCATTTCATTTCTATGAAACGAAAGAAGAGATAAACACTGAACATTTTATTTAATAATTTAAATAAACTTCATTATATTGTGTATAAGTATGATACTTTACTTTTAAGTTCTCCTTGATGCATATACCTATTACAATACATGTGACGTTATGTAGGTTCTATTTTTTAATGACTTCGACAGTGTTAACGACTCTATAGAAGAACTAAGAGCTTTTACTAATTGAATTAATAGGAAAACTAAAGTTCTTAATTGTATTGTATTTATGTAATATCAATTAAAACAGTCATTTCCGTATTGGCCTAAAAGTTTTATTGGTTGTCTCTAAAGCGCACTATTATTGTAAGTTGCATCGTTTAATTGATACAAACTGTGTAAATTACCCAATTAGCGAACGGTTACAACGAAACTCTTATATTCCGATGACCTGAAATTGTATAAATTATTAAGATATTTGCCAACAAAGTTACACAATCGCCAATACACGCCATGATAGATGACTACGCCTACGATTCATTTAAACATAATATAGTGTACACATAGACATACACATGAATACTTCCATTTTTAAAATACTCAAGTAATTTTAATGAGGTTTTTAATAGGTAGAGCGATTTAAGAGAATGGTCATTTAAAACACTAGTTCATCTGTAAAACTATGCCTGCATCAAAGGGATGATCTTCTTATATATAAAAATGAGTTGCTGTTCGTTAGTCTCGCTAAAACTCGAGAACGACTGAACCGATTTGGCTTATTTTAATCTAGAAACATTCGTAGAAGTCCAGGGAAGGTTTAAACGATGAGTAAATTTCCTTATGTGACGCAGACGAAGTTGTGTGGGCCAGCTAGTATAAAATAATAGTAATTGTTGGTTACCTTGCGTTACAACATTGGACACTTAATACGGTTCACTAATTTAAAAAAATATATAATATAGTCAAAAGCGTTACAAAAGGACTATCAAACTCCGAAAGAATTATTGAAATCAGACCAGCGATTTCTGAGATTATCGCATTCAAACAAACAAATCTTCAGCTTTATAATATTACTATTGATTTAGAATATACCTAATACCTTGTAACATTGATCATTGTAGGTTTTTGCATGTGACGTCGTATATATGTACCTGTCACTATTTTTTGCACGTACTTACATCGAAAACGCAATCAAAATTTTACTTTGTGACGGAGACGAAGCTGTGTGTGAGAGCTACTTCATTATAAAATACTAGGTGACCCACGCAATTTCGTCTGCGTTACAAAGGGGTTCAAAAATTGTAGCCTATGTGTTATTCTGATGTATAAGCTATATTGTGGTAAAGTTTCATTCAAATCCATTCTGTAGTTTTTACGTGAAAGAGTAACAAACATACATCCATACATCCATACTTACAAACTTTCACCTTTATAATATATATTAGATGAAGAAAACTTTATAATTATAACCGGAACATCAAATAATCATTTTGTATTTGTATAAACTTATTATTTAATGTTAAATGGTTACTTACTAATTCAATTCGAATATATTATTAATTGAATGGAACCATATATTACAACAAACATGTTTGTGTCACAATTGAATTTATAATTATGATTTTATGATTAATAGTTAAATGATTCTTTTGTTTTACAAGGACAAAGATCATCAAATTCATATTTAAAACGGATTAAGGTATAATATTACTTTGTTAAGCTGAAATTGTATTTTTTTTCCGAGGGATTAAGAGGAATATGATTTACAATGCAATTAGAGAACAATATTAAGTAACTGTTGACAGATTATTAATTTTAAACTTCAGCAAAAGATATATAAAATTTATGGATGTTTGATTTCGATCATAATTCGTTTTCAAAAAAAGCTTATTCTTTCTGATGTATGTTTCCAAAATTCAAAAGACACTGATAGCCTTATTAAACTTGGTTTTGTTGCATTTGTTATAAGAATAAACGAAATAATCATAATGCTTAATGACCTTATAATTTAATACCTGTCTAAATCTGCTTTGCTAATCGATCATCAAAGTTATATTGATTGAATGATCTTAAGGAAATATGTTATTTGTATACATTATGCTATATAATTAAATTAATCAGGAAAACTAGTTTTTAGCAAGTAAACGATGTGGCGACATTCCGACATTGTCATCATCTAAAAATGAATAATAGGTAGCTATAAAACTAATCATAGGTTATAGGTGATTATAACCAATGATGCATTTGATTAAAAAACTTACATTCTTACTTACATTAATATATTAAAAAAATCATCGTTTAGACTGTTCAAACAGGAGACGGTAGCCATGGTATTGAATCAATCCAGAACAATGGATATTTTACAACTTCTTACCATAAAATAGCTATTTTAGTACTGTATTGTTCAACCTATTATTGCCAACTGCTAGGCTCAAGTCTCCTCAGAAGAGGGATCAGGCATGTTGGTGTTGTGAAAAATTTAACATAGTATATCTTTTTTTACAATAAGATATAGAGGTTTTGGACCCGCAACCTCCCGTATGGAAGGCAAGCGGTTCATGCACTCAGCCACCACGACTTTGCTTAAAGTGGTCCTATGTAATTGAAAGAGCGTGAGATCGCTGGTTACGATTACTTTGTTTCCTTTATTTTTTTGAGGATCAAAATAATTCAAAATCCATATAGTCCAATAACCGCTTATTTGATATTATTTTATTTTCCTGTGCGCATAACATAACTAGTCAGCGAATATAATAATATATTGGGAAGATCATGAATTAAAACTTAATTATGGACAGAGAAGGTTTTATGATTATACTATTCAAAGTATACCACGAGACCACGCATGTGACTATTAGTTGAAGGATAACATCGTAATAAAGCTGAGCAACTAATATGTAAAATATTGATACATAATCGAATTTTTGGTCAAAGGTGAGGGATAGTTTCAAGTAATTTATTTTAAAGAAGACTTTGAAACAAAATCTTTGCAGATCCTGGATATCGTGTAGCAGTAGGGTGTTAGCTTAAGAGTTCCTACGACCACCTTCCGAATCCATCGTCACCGTCATTTGTCATATTATTTCATTGTTAAGATTATTGCAAGAGTCCATCCGAACTCATAGTTACATCCAGTGCAAGTTAATATAAGCCAACATACAATTATGTAATATTTCAAACATCTTGTGAACATGTATGCTCCTATACTATGATTAAGAATTTTCTCCACTCTTGTCTGTAGGGGCACGTGTGAATAGTAATAAGCACGGAATAGGTTTTTTCTACAGCATTAATGTTTTCGAAATGTTTATGTCATGAGGTCTGCCATGGTATGCTGATTTGAACTGGATGCAGAGAGCACAAGACCGGTCGTTGTGAGGTTTGAAGAAGGTCTATGTCTAGTAGTAGACGTCTACGGGCTAATAAAAAATTCTGGATTTTTCCTTTTCTTAGAATCTTCTTCTTCTTATATATAAAAATGAATTGCTGTTCGTTAGTCTCGCTAAAACTCGAGAACGACTGAACCGATTTGGCTTATTTTAATCTTGAAATATTCCTAGAAGTCCAAGGAAGGTTTAAACGGTTAGAAAATTTCCTTATGTGACGCAAACGAAGTGGTGTGGGCCAGCTAGTATTTAAATAAATGTAGTGTAGGTATTAGGAAGTCGATTATTTAAAGTTCTATTATACTAAATATTTTCAGCTATGGTTACATTACCATCGGAATGACTGATTAATTAATTTAATGTTTCGTTTTAATTTTGCGTACAATAAATCATAAATTATTACTCGTTCTTGGAATTTATATTCGTCATTCGTTTTTTTCCTAAAATTGTATTTTACAAACTAATTACTATGCAAAGATATGAATATTTATCAATTCTATCAATCTCGTAAAATGCCTACTAAGAATGTTCCAAATCGTATATTATTGATTCATTATTTATGGATATATTTCATTTATTCATTGTTTTTGATAAAAATTAACACCGACTATACATTATTAGAGATTTTTCTATAATTGAAAATAAATGTTTGATAATTGAGGCATAGTTCTGAAAAATTTTTGCAACAGTCTGTGGAAAAGTGACAAAAGAAAATTAAAAGAAATCCGATTCAATGTTTTTTGTTCTTCCCAGTGTTACAAGTAAGGAACAGCGCACACCCAGTGAGTCAAGACAAAATGCCTTGTTGAATTTTTACCTTGAATATATAGGCCTCAAAAATACTTCTAAAGTGCTGAAGTGACATCGAATATCATCATCATCATACACGTCCACTGCTGGACATAAGCCTCCCTCAAACCTCGCCACATCGACCGGTCCAGCGCTGCCTGCATCCAGCGACATCGAATATAGAGCTATACTTTTTGCACAACCTTGTTAACATTTCAATGATTTCATTTACTCCATTAAATATCCTTGGTTTGACTATTGAACAATCAACAATATAAAGTTTGGTATGTGGTTGATTGGGCAATAACATCGAATCGCTCTAATTCGAATAGAACGATCACTATCTGGTAGCTCGATGGTATACTACCGTTTAATACAACTGAGCACTTCACGGCCTTTTAATGCTGTAACTTTGGAATTCTCTGCTATACAGAAGTGTTTTAGTTGAAAACGTATAAATTAAACATATTTTTAATGGATGAATAAATTATAATATGTATTACTGAATATCCTGCGAAAAAATCCTTTATCCTTAAATTAAAAACAAAGTTGTTGTAAAGAAAAAAAATCTAAATAACAGAGATATAAACCAGATCATTTCGCAATAAACACGGAAGGAACTTACTTGTTCAAATACAATTTAATTTAAAAAGAAGATAAATCAATCGCTTCATCATAATAATTAATGATAGTTCACTAATTAAATTAAAGAATTTTAATAAGTCACATACACTTTACATCATTTAAAAAACACACTTATTTATAAATAAATTAATTAAGGAGTTTGAACTTATTAACCATAAATAAATGATATCAAGAAATCAAATAGTTTTTCTATTGCATTACATGATCCATTAATATTACTTGAAAAATTCTAGAATACTCTAAATAAGTATTACATCTAAAAAGGATAAAACCGTTTTTAATGTATCACGTTTCTCATTACACTTTAATGATGAATTAAAGATTATTTCCTAAAGTAACTCAGTTGAAATTGTTTATGGAGGTGTTCGAATTTGCAACGGTTTTAATTGCTAAAATATATCACCTTCGAATGTTTTATAGGCTGTCCACTCACATGAGCTATTCAGAGTAAAAAGTGTTGATGGTATGGTTAAAAATAAAAATATGTGTGTTTTAGGTAAAAAAATCATTAATCATATAAAAACCTTCTTTCAAACATCTCCTTAAGTTAAAATTTATTGTCGTTAAACTCAAGATTTTATATAATATTATTATGAATTATTTTTATAACTCGTCGCCTCAGTGCTTGTTTGGTCAATCTGCACTCGAGCAAATTTTACAGGAGACAGCAAACAAGCACGGAATTTTCGTTAAGTGCCGTGTTGAGAAAAAAATTGAAATGAGATTTTTATTGTTTTAGAATTGAATATTTTAAAAAATATTTTACTAGTCGGATGGAAATTTTATTCTTTATAATACGGCATTAAAAATTAATTTTCGTAAAAAATGTCAGATTGGCCAAACAAGCACTGAGGCGACGAATTGTCAAGTATATCTTAACTAATACATACACTTCACGCATATTAGGTAATCGAAATGAAAAGTTCTGCCCTATATTATAACGAGACCGCTTTTAAAAACCAGTTTTAACTGTCATACTAACGTTACAGAATAATTATATTGCACAGAAATAATACTTATTTACATTAATATTACTTTTAAACGTGCAATTTTTTTTCTTTTTAATGTATTCTATTACTTTTTTCTTGTATTTTCAAATCGTGTTCTGTAACATCGGAACGTAATAAACGATTTTTGAATATTTATATTTAGTTCTTTTTTTTCTTGATTTAAACTCAGTTGTTTCAAACAACTTGTTATTTCGTTCTACTAAAAGGTGCATAAACGCATTCTTCAAGTCTTAAATTTATATAAAGATTTTCAGCTATAAATCATTTTGTTATAAAAAAAATACGCAGAACATTGTTTATAGTCTACATAGTTGCTATCTATCGCTTCTCATTTACGTAACACAAACACACACATATCTAAGAAACTGCATTGATAGTAAGTTCACGACCTGTGCAATTATAATATAGGTTACAGTTGTATAAACAATCGTCTATTTTGTTGCATTGGCGTCTTGTTATTTACAATCTATCCCGATAAAACTAGTATATAAACGAACGGAAAATTTCCTACACAACTAGGCTGCACATGACTGTAGGCAAACAATAAATTGATCATTTCTGTAGCAACACTAGCAACAGTCATGAATACAAGAGTTTTATAATCACACTAGCTGGCCCACACAACTTCGTCTGCGTCACATAAGGAAATTTTCTCACCGTTTAAACCTTCCCTGGACTTCTACGAATATTTCAAGATTAAAATAAGCCAAATCGGTTCAGTCGTTTTCTAGTTTTAGCGAGACTAACGAACAGCAATTCATTTTTATATATAAGAAGATTACTCACAAAATAGCAATCTTATAAGGTTAATTATATATGATCGAAATGATAATTGATTGAATAAGAAAGCTCATATTCTTAAAATAATATTATAGGTACTCATTACCTGAGATCTTTCTTAAACAAGCAACAAAGTCTGATAGTTTATGCTTGATTTCGTAACCAGCCATCTTTTCCAAAATTATTTATAAACGCGACTGTATGCTATTACAAAAACAACATTTATAAATGCGACTGTATGCGATTACAGTTTGCGCCGGCCCTCAGATCAACATACCTTTCAAAAGTAATTGTTCCTTTATCCGAACCCCGATCCGTTTCAGGTCGATTTGTAGTTAGCATTTCAATTTGGCAATCTCAACGACTATTGCGCGCACCAAGACGCAACACCCGAGATGTGATTTCGAATTCTTTCATACTTATTTGGTAAATGTTTAATTAGATTAAATATAACACGAACTCGATTAATGTATGTAATAATGTTACGTTTTTTTTTTAAACGTTCACATCGTACTCTCTTTATGACACGAACTGGATCATATTATCTTTTCAATTTGTTTTGTAATGACAGTTACTGTGCTCGTTTTTAATTTGCAATTTTATATTGCTTTATTTTTTTAGGTTAAGAGAAATGCAGTGTAAAAAGGTTAATTGCACCGATTGCATCTGTTATAATTTATTATTCAATTATCTTATTACGGTATGTTTATGAGAAACTGAGATTATTATAATGATTATGAAAATCTTTTCAAAATATAGTTTATATTAAATGTTATCTAATGAAATATAAAAATAATATAACCATAACAAAACATACAAAGCTGTCTGAAACACATAGGTATCACAGATCACAGTAAATTTACCAAGTAACACCTATTTTTCCAGTAACATTCTGGAAAAATTATTTTTTATATATTTTTATAAAACTAACTAATATTATAAAGCTGTAGAGTTGGTTTGTTTGATCGCGCTAATCTCAGTAACTACTGGTCCGATTTCAAAAATTCTTTCACTGTTGGAAAGTCCATTTATCGAGGAAGGCTATAAGCTACGTTGTATTCCTCTGTGACGCAGACGAAGTTGCGTGGGTCACCTAGCATTTTTATAAGTAGATATAATTTCATCAATTAGTAATATAAATATTACGTTACATGCATGACGCATATACACTTGTATGTCGAAAATGCCTTAAACCCTTTCCTTAGTGAAAGTGAGCTCGAACTTTTAGAGTACCTACTGCCCGATTTCACAATAATTTGAACTGCGCTTTCGTAATACAAATACCGGGAAAGATATTATTATATCAAGTACCTCATAACAGGGCTAGTGCGGCGAATAATAGTCATTTCGCTCGTTCACTTTGAATTTCTTTAAAACAATGTCGAAAGCATTGCAATGTGACTTTTTGCGATCAAAATTTGATCTTTTGTTGTTACAAAATCAACAGCTTTCTACTCTTGGTTTAACAGTAGTATCGTTTCTGTTCTTAGATTGATTTAATTTTTTCTTTTTAGTACTGATTCTGTACTAATATTTTATGGAGCATAATTGTTTTTGATTAATTCTAAATTTATATTATATAAAAATCAAATTAATCTCAAAAAGTATTTTAAAAATTAGTCAAACTATATATTTTTTTTAAATTTACGATTTACCATTGAGCCTTAACTTCATTACCCGTTGTCATACCTACATGGCAAGGGTGTAGTCAATATTCATTTTAATAAAGTATAAATAACAATAAAAATACTATAAAGTATGTAATGTAGTAAAAGGAACATTTCGTATGAACCAGAGTGACACAAACTTGTAACAATAACATTACATTGTGTGACAATTTCATAAAGCTTGCAGTATAAATTTCCTAATTACGACCATCATTTTAAATGGACTATTTGGTCGTTAACTCAGGTTATAAAATATAATTTAATTCTTGTTGAGTTATGTAATATTTCTTACAAAATACACGCCCACGACTTGAGAGCAGGATGTTTAAAATAAGAATACATTTTGTTGATATTAGACACGTGTCCAGAGAGCCTTCTAGAATGTTATGTAATTATTTAGAACATCAAAACAATGTAGAGAAGGGCCAGACTCCTTGGACTGGCGAGGCGCAATGACCCCCGCTATCAGGCGTCTGCGTGGATCTGCAGTGTTATCTCCGTGAACCGACCGTATTTTGTATTTAATTAATACATCATCCTTCCCTTTATCGCTCTTTGTTACATTGTAATTGGCAAGATTGTTTATCTTAGGCAAATAAACAACGTTATCTGTCGGTCCAGTTAATTGCTTTATATAAGATGCTTTATGACCGTGTGTACATCTTGCAGTGACAGAATAGAATCACGCGGACTACAAGAAAATTGCTTTTTAAATAAATTAAGTACCATTGTGTGTTTGGTTGCGATCTCGTTGTTTAATTTCGTGAGATGGCGATTCACATGATTGTTAACGACTTTTTAAATGTTACCCTACGTGCTTTCTCATTTTAATGTAGCACTTTAGATATGAAATCTAAGGTTTTTGCATATTGTCTGCAACTTTATTTCGATTTATTGTTTTAAGATTAAATTATGAGAATTTTTGAAGTAAACTTGTAAAACAAAAGTATGAAGACTTAACCATAAATGCGATATCCCAAGTGTCAACTATCTAGAATTACATCATAAAATCGAAGTTTACGTTTAGTTTCATGTTTCAGTAAGCTGTACTATAATGTTAAAATCCTCGAATAACTTCTCATGTTTCCCTTTACGTCACATTAAAGTGAGCTTAAATGAACACAGTTAAATACTAACACAAGTTAAATAGGCGACAACTTCTATACTTATTCTGTTTTCATTTGTTATTTTTCTGATTGACCAAGAGGTAATAATTTCGTCACACTACATATTTATTCACGAAGAATAAATAAATAGTTAAGACACAATCATAACAATAATTTCTACCGTAGTCCGTTTCAGACTTGTTTGTTCAATTCACAGTCCATTAAGTATCAAGTTGAGTGATTGACAACAAAATACGGCTTATGTGAGCGAACTACATATTCATGTATTTATTAGTGGTACCATTTGTTGGTCAACACGGTGCCAGTGTACCTAAAATAGAAAGATTAGAATGACCGGCAGACCACCTTGTTACATTTTCAAATGCCCCCGGCGGTACTGGTGTCGGTGTGTCATTTTTTAATTGCTACAGGAAAAAATAAATTTTCATGCACAGAAAAATAAGTTGACTGCGTAAATTCATAATTAGTGGTTAAGTAATGAATGTAATTGACTAATTTGGAGTACCTACTAATTTGTGTTTTACAACTTATTAATATTTATTTTGTGTTAGCGTAAATTATAACCTAACAACTTAATATTCGTATTTACACTTAAACCATTAACTTCTATCACTAGACGTTTTAGCTGGTTAATGTTATATATTTTGGGTAGCGATGTTATACATAATATATGAGAAGATAAACAAGGGCAAGTTTTATACCGAATTATTATTTTTCTTTTACAAAAAAAAATAATATCAAAGCTATGTTTTAAGAGTAATAAATTTGTAAAAGGCGAACACTTATTGCAGAGTCAAAGACAATACACCTAGCATTAGTGTTGCTATAAATATGAAAGAAAGAAAGTCGTATATTTCAGGCATTGCGTCAATTAGTTACATAACAAAGCGACAATACAAATGATTGGTTACGAGTTGATTCCCTGGTGAGTGCCGTAACCCCGCCTGGGACTAGAGAACAGTCGTGATCCATGCATATGCGATTAGGATTTCCCAACACTTTCTTTGCAATTCACTATCGAATTATTCCACGTAAGCCTCTGTAGATTGTTCTCGAAGGTGATTAGTAATTATGTACTAGAAACTGTTTAAGCCTAAGATGGTTCTGCATCTTTTTTTTTATTTTTTTTTATTGCCATTTAGGCAGACGAGCCAACAGCCCACCTGATAGTAAGTGGTTACCGTCGCTCATGAACCTCTGCAATGTCAGGGGACACTGAGGAGTCGCAACCTACTTATCATGAGTTTAGATCCTTTAATTCACGATCAGTTATTTAGAACTTTATCTATTTGCACGCTTGTGATAATGATTGTTATCGAAATATTGTTATCTTTTCATCCTCACATCCACTCGTAGATTCAATGTTTCAGAAAGCTCGCTATCTATGGGGGTATCTCGTGATGCTCAAAACAGTAGAAGAGTAGCAGTAGCAGGAATCCAGCTTTTGACAAACAATGCAGTCTTCTCGTGAAATCTTTAGTGTATTTTATTGAGTACTGAGCTTAAGTGTATCTTATTTCAATGCTCAAGATGAGAATACTATTCAGTCCACACTATATCCTAAGCATTAGTAAAATGAGATCAAACATATCTTAAATCACGCCAAACAAAGGCCTCATCCAAACCTCTTCAAATTGACTAGACTTCTAGTATAAAATAGATTATCTTTAAACAAAATCCTTTAAACACCGTCTCACAGAAGGGACGCAATTATTGTATTCGAATGCAATACTTAGGAATGCATGCACTGTTGACATTTAGCCGCAACAGATCTCGCCCTATATTACCTAACCGGTGGATATTGATATTAAGCGCTTCCGTGTAAGTGGACTACATTTAAGTGGTCACAAAACGGTTGCAAACGACTGGAAGTTCGAGTTTGCATAACGTCGCTCCCGTAACAAGTAAAACTTTGATCTTATTTAATATTGTAAAGAGGTACTGAGGTACTGATCTGAATATCTTTGGATAAACTCTTTTACTATTAGGAAGCTACACAATTTGTGAGGTTATCTGGTAAATATAAAAATTAAATTTGGGTAAAATTGTGACGCAAAGTGGAGTCGTTCAACTATAATAGAAATATTAAATAAGATTTCATTGCATGGCCGTTTGCTCAAGACGATTAAACAACTTAACATATCAATTGGAAATACGTAACGAAGTTGTTTTCTTTTTACTCTGCTTTTTTTGTATTTACTATTACGCGAGTGTATTGAGAACTCGCATAAATTATTTTTTTGTGATACAATTGTAGACACGTCTTAATCAGCTATTCTGGTGAAATAGTTGTTTATATCTTTTCTTTTATCGGGTTGTCTAAAGTTCAGAAACATTAAAAAGACTAAATACCAAAAATATTAAAACTAGTGTTTAAAAAATGTAAACAAATTTAAACATAAAATCCCTCAACAAAAGCTATGGTTTTCTCAAAAAGTTCAAATATTCACAATTTAACTACAAAAACAAAGTTGAAATGCAAAAATAAATAAAGAATTGTAAAATCAGTCCAATGTTAATATTGTCTTGAAATACGCGGTATCAAAATATGGCCGCTCACGCAAACAGACATTCGAAGCATGACATTGGTTTTAGCCGTAATTTATTCAAGAAAAATCTCGCAACATACATTGTGCTGTCTATGAAGGCGGTTTAAGTCATCGTGACAATGACCACGGTTAAGAAGCGAAAGTTTTATTTTCATAACACAATACCGGGAGAATTCATTAGTTCAATCTTTTTAAAATCTCAGAATATTAACCTCTCAAATTAAATCAAAGTAATTGAACAAATTAAAAAAAAAAACATTTTAAATACAAGATATTCAGATGCTAGCTAAAACAAATAAAATAATCCCCAACAATTTCAGCCAGCGCTGTTAAGTACAGGAGTTTCCATAGCTACCTCCCAAAATCCAATTCCATTGTCAGATCAACTTAATGGTAGCATTGCATTGTCACGCTAGGTAAGTATACCTACATATTTCTACAAAATTTCAGCTTAATTAGGAATTTGGTCAAATTTAACATATTAACTTGCAAAGTTAGGTGCATAATTATAGTTACCAATGCAAGCAAAAAAACCTTTTAAAATCGTCTTAAAATAATAGTGTTAAATTATTTAATTTAACCGTTATCAGATTATCTGAAGTTGAAACAATTTCTTTTACGTGTGAAATGATTAATTATGACAGGATTGTAAACCATAACAACTGCGTTTCGAGGTGCGGTGTACGAACAGAACCTGTTAATGTCGCGTTATGCAATTTGTATAATATCAATAAAAGTGTTATGACAATGATTATGCAACACGCAAGGAGAGGGTAAACGCACTTGGCCTTTAAATTGATCATAGATATTATACAAAAATGTTCCCAAACCGAGACGATTTTAGGAAACGCTTTGTTCACTAATCTTGATAATAAATTCAATGGCTTTATAAGCATTCTTTCGGGTATCTCGCTAGATTCCATTATTTTCGCTAATTACTGAGGTGTTGGACAATCTTTACACTTTACAAGCTGAAAGTCGTACGACGAACATCATTCATGAAAATTGACATTTAAAATAATGAAGCAGAAAATTACCATCATTTTCCTTCCAGCCTTGTTCTCAGAATTGAAACAAAAAAAGTATAAAAGTTTTATTCGTTGTTTATACGAAAAATAATATTTTTTATATCCAAAAACATTGAAATACTTCAAAAAACATTTAGTATTCAATTCGCACCGGATAAGAGATTAGCATGCAGCTCGCTCTATACGTGTTGAATAAAACGACTACCATTTAGAAATTTGAATAAATTTTCTATTATTAATTTATTTCACTGAACTTTACAAACACGTATCCGATTTTTATTTTGCATAAATATACGATTGTTTATTATTTGTAATCGGATAGCGTGTTGGAAATTGATTTGTCACAAAACATGCGTAAAACAGCGAACATGTTTATGTTCGAAACGATTCTTAAAATGTGATATATTGGTGTTTTTTAAACAAATTTTATGTTAGAGAAAAGTGATATTTGCGAAGTGTGTTGTAAGTTTTTATTGTGAAATTAAACGATTTATAACTTTTCTTGTTGTAGTTAACTATTTATCCATTTTAGTTTATGACGCTTAACTACGTGTCTCGTAGGGAAGTCGAAACTCATGTTTTCCTACTCCTTCTTGGTAGAAGGAAACAAGACAAGTTATCTTTCCCTCGGGTTCCTGGGCTTCACTGCTCAGAGTCATTACGGTGATCGCTGCTGTGGATCCTAGGAAAAATTTACAGTGGTGGGAGTCAGAGTTGGGCCGAATACCTGTCTCGTAACAGTGGCATGTTTACCTTTACCAAAGCATTCCTTCTTGTACCTTCGCATATAGCCCTCTACAATATTGAAGAACTGAAGTGTCCTAAGAAGACAGATTAACTTGGCGCAATGAGAAGATCCTACACCAAATAAAGGAGAAAGGGGAAAGAGAAGAAGAAGAATAATAAGTATACATAATAGATAAATGTAGCATTTTACTATTTCTTTTTATACAACAACAAACAAAAAGCGATTGTCTATTTCTCATTGGAAAAACACCATCATTAAAAGCCTATAGTAGATTACGTTGTTTCACGATGAAATGTAGGCCAGACGTGGCTGCATTTACAATTCGTTTTTTTATTCAACAAAATGCTAGTGGACCGTATAAATACAAATAATTACAGTACGTTAGGCCGGATTTGGCGTTCGGTAGTTTAATTGATTGTGTAACCTCACGTGGGATATTGTACGGGCAATTATAACCATATCTTAATAGCAATTAACGACTTACCGTCAAGGAGCTACTTCAAACGAGTTTAAAAGTTGTGTTTTTCGTGTTTCGTGTAGTAAAGTTTGGGAAGGTTGGATGAAGGATAACTAGCAGGCCATTTGGTTGTAAGTTAGCATCGTACATTGACCTATACGTTACACTAAATCTGATTAAAATTTTGTGAGTTTCCGACTTTGTTTTATGTACGTGTGGCGCTTACACTGACCTAAATAAGGTTGTGGTTTTTTAAATATTGACTTCTTTAATTCACTTTTGGTCACAGTTACAGATTTTAGAGATGACCTTATTACAGTCGCAGGAACGCGTTGGACATATGAGCCACTTTCGATCGACCATTGGCGACAGGCAATAGTCAGGGGAGGCCTAACTCCAGCAGTGGACATCTTGTGTCTGAGAAATTAAATGACGATGATGACAGATTTGAAATCTACTCCGCAGTAAAATTCCCAAGTAACATTTTTAATGTTAATTCTATTTTAAATTATTGTAGACGCGACTGAGTTATACAAACCAGACCAAAATCAATTATGATTGTTACTTAATATTGTAGCTACATTTAATTTTATAGATAGGTTAGTTATTTTTTATGAAAACTAATTAATATTTGAAGGTTGTATCAAATCGCTGCGACGTTTCCTCAAATATTATTATCTATTTCGTAGAATCGTAAAAAATGCTATACTTTATTATGTATTGTGAAAATATATTTATATTATTTTATCCTTGATAACAATAAGATAAGTTTAAGAAATATTTTGTTACTAAGCTGATTATTATTTGTAAGCATCTAAATAATGAACATTTTGTTTATACTTAGTGTCTGTTGTATTTAATATCACAAAGTTATTGAAATATTTCTAGATCATTTGAAATACCTGTTGCTTAACAACCTAGAAATAATTAAAAAGGTTGCGTTAAACATTCGAAATATAAATGTCATTTTGTCATTAAAAAATAAAGTGTAGGAGAGTATATAGAGCAAAGCATAATACAGGGTAGATATAGAACATTGTCTAAGCCGAAGTGGAGACGACTAAGCCGACGACTGCCGGTTCGGCGTCGGAGCCACAATCGCGAACGCGTCCTGTCACCCCTACCAGCCTCGTGCCGGGTTCTGTCCCGGTCGGGGATCGGACGTCGAGCGTGAGCAGCGGGAGGTTTTAGTGCGGTTCAACCCCCACATACCCCACTCGCGGGGCGAGTGGAAGTCCGGCAATTTCCTCCCGTCCAAAAAAAAAAAGCCGAAGTGGAGTGATTATCCTGTCGAAATACATTTTTTTTTATTAATAGATACACGAGCCTACGGCCCACCTGATGGTAAGCGGTTACCGTCGCTCATGGACCTCTACAATGCCAGGACAAAGAGGGGCCCTTATCTATCACCTACCCATACAGGACTTTTCTTAAACCTCGTTTAAAGAGAGACATGTCATAGCGTTGCGGAAACACCGTGGATGGGAGTCCATTCCAGAAATTTGTAATCATTTTGGTTTTTGGAATCCGTTTAACTTTTTTTTCAATATCATATGTTAGCCCACAAATTTTGTGTTGTACGATTATTAAGTCGTATAACACAAAATATGTCACCTTGGTGGAATATTTTATAAAGTTTACCAAAAAGATAGTTTGGTGACAAAGTGTTTAAAATAAAGTGACTTATTAAATATTGCTGTTATCCTGCGTCTAATTGTGTGTTATCTACCTGTCTAAGTTTGTATTACACACCTAATAACGATACTCGTCGATATTAAATAAAATAGATTTTAGATAAAGAAACTCAGGCCAGCACTTGATATGGGTAAGACGTTGAACCAGAAGAAGCCAGAATACATCATTATCATCAGCCTATAGACGTCCACTGCTGGACATAGGCCTCCCAAAAACTTCGCCACAACGGCCGGTCCTGCACTATCTGTATGCAGCCAGAATACGAATTAGATCAATTAATCCCTTTAGAATTATGTAAAGCCATAGAAAGAATATAGGAACCTCCTTCCTATGCAATTAAACGGAACTTAAAAAGCCATTTAAAATTGTACCTATATATTATGAATGCTCTCTCTATCTACGTTATCTTTGGTTGTGAGATAGGAAGTGTTGTAATTGTGTTTGTAAATCGAGTGAGCTGCCAGGTACCTGCGCCTGCTGTCGGTATCCGCAATCTTGATTTACACGTACTTGAATGACAACTTCCAATTCATGAATATTTTGAAAGCAATTGAATGTACGACTATTTAGATATTATTGTAGAGTAAGCTGTAAATTAATAATTGAAAGTATATATTAAATACCGAAATATAATGACGTTTTGTATGAGTACGTATTATATATATATATTTTTGTATTACAATAGTAAGATACTGTCGAAAATATGAAAAATAGGCTAACGTTCAATTTCATTTACGTCGTTATTTTTATGATCACCAATCAGCCCATAGACGACCAATGTGAGACATAAGCCTCTCCCAAACATCACCCTAACAACTGGTCCTGTTTGGTCTGTTGCATCCACTGACTTTCCGCGATTCATAGTCATACTTTTTATAGTCTTTCGTATATTCTTAAATTCAATTAGCATATTCAACTGTTTTTCTCAAGTGAGTGCTATCGTAATGTTCCAATACTGAGCTTAACGGTCAAAAGTAAGCTCTTACAATATCCCGCCTTTACAAATCAAGTGACCTTAAGAAACTTGCCGTTCATTTCCTTATAAGATAGGTATATAGACGTAGGTATCTATACACTCGTTAAGTTGTCTTTTTATATTATATATTGTTGTTTTTCTAAGCATTGTAAAGGTTACTAGAACTAGTGCAATTAGAATTTAGTAAATTTGATCGCTGGGAAGATTTTTTAAATAAAATCTTATATTATTAGAATAATATGGCCAATTACTTTCCACTGTAACATTTTCGGACTCATGGGGGTAAAGTTTTCAAAACATCGTAGAGAAACGAGCTTACGACCCATCGTAAGTGGTTAACATAGGAGGGCCAAAGTATCCTAAGAAATTTTTCTATTTTTTTTACTATGGGGACGGCGCGACGGAAAAGAGCGCCGAGCGCGTAACGCGTCGCGCCGTCCCTCCAAACCCCGTGCTGGGTTCTGGCCTCAGCCGGGGTTCGGACGCTGACTGTAAGCGGTTGGAGGTTTTAGTACGGTTCAATTCCCACATACCCCACCTGCCCCGCGGTGATTTCGCCCAAATGAAAAAAAAAATCTATACAAGCAACTAACTAGTTATAATTTGCGAAATCTGTTTATTATATTTCCTAACATTTCTCTCATAATAAGTAATAAATATAATGAAATTACTACAATTATCTTTCCATCGTTTCTGAGAAGCGTTCGTGCGTTTCAATTAGAAATATAAAGCAATTAATACTTTTCTAATTTAAAGATACGCAAGCTTAGTCATTGGCTAAGTATCTACAGTATACTTACTGATTTCAAGGTTATATGGAATTATGCTTTGATCTATTTTTTCAACGATGGTTGACATTTTTGTTTGATTTAAAAAAGTGCATGTCATAGACCGGTCGATGTGGCGAAGTTTGGGTGAGGCTTATGTCCAGCAGTGGACGTCTATAGGCTGATGAAAGTTCAATAAATGTACGATGTAGTAATGATTTAAATAAAGAACCCCAGTATAGATATAAATATTAGAAGAATATGTATAGGCTGGCACCCCACCAGCGGAAAGTGTGAATGGGAAGGATGGATGTGAAGTATGCGGTACGAAAGTTGGACAGAAGTGAGAACTAGAATGAAAGAGTTAACAAACCAACAATTAGATTAAGAATATCCGCGATAATGTTGGGGGGATTTAGATTAAAAAAAAAGAATAGGCTGATGATGATGATAATGATGATGATGCATGCCATAGTAATATGAAGTCTTTAACTGTTAACACGTCGAGAGCCTTGGGAATGTCTTTTGGTGGAACCGACTAAAGTGTACTAGTGTAAGACATTTATTTTATAACCTGTATATATTTTAGTAGTTTATTGTGACCTTTATTTTGTTAGTTTAAGAACCTCTTAGTTTTACTAAAAAAATCATTTTTCTTCAGAATCTTACTTTAAATGCCTTCCAATCAAAAAATAAAGAAACGCCTTTAACCCCCCCGTTTCCGTACCCTGTGTTACATACAGAACAAAAGGACTCATCATTATTCTTGGTAATAAAAAATAGTGACTGACATAACCATTACAATAAACATTTAAATTAATCGATTTTGAATTCGAATTTAAATCATTAGACTAACTTTGAATTGAATCTCAGTCAATAAAATTTTATTTATGTTTAAATAATACGTTTTATTAAAATTATAATAAAACTTAGTAATAAGTGTTAAATATACTAACAGTATAATCATTATCAGTACCAAATTGCATAGAGTGTAAATTTATAATATCTCTAGAGCATTATACATATTAGAAATTTATGTTTCTCAGAAAAATAATTTCTATAAGATATGCTAACTACCTTTTCCTCTAATTTATTTATTGCTTCTACAGTTAGAAACAAGCTTCTCTTCTTTATATTTTTATTAGAAGCTTTATTTTACAAGTATCGAGTACATAATATAAGTCCCTGACTATATTAAATTTCACGATCAAGCCTCAATATTTTCAAAGAGCCGAACCAAACTCACGAAGTAACCGTCATCCATTCAATAAATATCTTCAATACACAATTCACTATTTTATAATGCTTATTACAACTTGTTATAAAAATTGTTGCAAAACTTAAAAGGTTTTATGTTTCGAAGACAGACGCTGTAATTTGGTTACGTTTTCGTTTGCGTACAAGGTCTATTGAATTCTGTATTATAACTTTATTTATTTAATAAATTATTATAAACATGTTATTTTATAACATGTTGTGATAACGTGACCTCGTGATAGCATTGCATCAGATTTACGGGGTTGGGTTGGACACGTGTTTTCTATTTACAAAACAATTTTCCTTCCTTGAGATAACTTTGAATAAATAACTAACTATTTACAAAGTATATTTCAACAGCTTGATCTCGGCATTAACAGTTCAATTCTTGTTATTCACGCTATACGGGGCACTTTAGACCGCGTATGTAAATCTTAATTGATATAAATTAGCAATTACAAATTTTAAATTAAAAGTTTATTTTTTGTTATATTAAAACTTTTTAATTTCCTTAATTGTACTTATTTACCTACGACGTTTTAATAAAGTCCAATAGACCTCGTTCCGCAGTGAAGGTGTTAAAAGACATTAATAAAAAGAATGAAATTATATACTAGTCAGAGAAATCTATTTTATTTTGCACTAAAGTCGATCATTATTTTATTACTGCACTCGATTTAAGAACATGTAATTTTATTTTCATTGCCATTTTAAATTAAAAATGGCCTCGCTTAATGGATTATTGTCATTATTAAGTCTTTACTTAGATAAAATTAATTCTAGTTTGTAACTAATGACTTTACTGTTGTGGAATAAGGACAGTACGTTATACAACCTCTATTCTATATTTTATTTTATTTTTTATTGCCATGTAGGCAGACGAGCGAACGGGCCACCTGATCGTCAGTGGTAACCGTTGCTAATGAACCTCAATGTCAGGCAGATATTCGCTTAATTTGTTAAGAATTGTATTTTTGAAATATCTCAGAAAATTGCAAGACCAATAAAACAGCTTACTGCCCATCTAAAAGAAGCTGTTACAATCGCTCATGAACCTTTGCAATGCTACGAAACTAATTGTGAAGGTCTCTCCTACATTAGACTAGACCTTGAGAAGAGAGCCTTATTGTTTCACCACTGTACTGTACCAACCCATTACTGTCCACTGTTGGGCTCAGGTCTCCTCAGAAGAGGGATTAGGCATAGTCCACCACGCTTACCCAGTGCGGATTGGAGACTTCACATATCTACAAATTTTTAGAACCCTTTTCCGACGTGCAGGTTTCCTCACGATGTTTTCCTTCACCGTTTTTAGCCAGTGGTGTTGTGAAAAATTGCACATAAATCTTTTTCACATTTAGATTTAGAGGTACAGGCCGGCCGGATTTGAACCCGCGACCTCCCGTTATGAAGGATAGCGCTTCGACCACTCGGCCACCACGATCTGTGTACCACTAATTAAGTAACCACTAATCTATCCAAAAAGATAGTTCATAGTACCAATATTGTTTACATAATTATTGAAAACTAGCTGCTGCCCGCGACGTCGTCTGCGTGAACCCTATGACTCGTTTTTTTCAATTCTTCCCGGCAACTATTCGATTTTTTCTCGCCGTAAAAACCATCCTTGAACTTCAACGAACATTTAAAAAAAGATTTGGCCAAATCGGTCCAGGCGTGGTTGCGTTATGCGCTTACAAACATTTTGCGGTCCATTTTTATATTATAGATAAAAAGTACCAAGTCCGAAATGACATAGTTGGCTGTAAACTTCGTTGCGTCTGACTCTAGTCAGTTTTATTGGATTACCAAACGTAATATTGGTAATAGCTCAACAGTCACGCAGAAGTCTATAATTCAAAGCTCGAGTTTCTTCAACTGGATAATTGTTGGTATATCAACCACCATTGATGGCTTACGTAACGTTCATGCCCTATTTCCTTTTGTTTTGCATTTGTGCAATGTGAGAATTATGAGTTGTTGCAGCGGAAAGGTGACGTATTGTCGCTTTGGATCCGCTGTTGCATGAGAGGAAGAAGCAATGGTTTGTACAAGCTTTGCGATAGGTGGACGTAGGAGCGATTATCTATGATGTAAAACAATTAAAAATAAAAACTTGAGAGGTGTCAAGGGACACCCGGATGGAACGAAGTTCCTTTCGATTAATTAGTGAGGGTATTGTAATAAAATGTTTTTTTTTTAAGTTATAATAATTAGTTAGTTAGTAACGTCAGTCGCTCTCTTTTAGAAAGAGAGAGAGAGAGTAACAAACTAATTATTATAACTTAAATAAAATATTTTGATCACAGCGCCATCTAGCATTAACCATATAAAACAAAATAAGGAATTGTTTTAAAAGATTTTAATCACAGCGCCATCTAGCGATAATCATCTAAAATAAGAAAACTGTCGTGACAACTTTTTCATAAGAATTTCCGTCTAGCCCCCTTTCGATAACGCGCATAAGGAACTTCGTTCCAAAATTGCTGCAGGTCAAGTACAATGCATGCGGTGCAAGAGCAGCGGTAAGCGCATACGATCAGGTGGCACAGGACAAGGCAATAAAAAAATGCATAGACGGTGCCAGGGTTACCATAGTGCAACTGTTTCAATGTTATCCTACACATATGATTAATTATTTATGTAAGTAATTCGATTTTTTTTTCCAAATTAATTTACATTCATGCACTTCGCGAAATTTACTCTTTAGTATAGACATTATTAGTAGTATAGCAGTAGGTATAGACTAAAGAGTAGTACTACTAGAGAGAGAGCTTTAGAAAAGTATTTTAGTAATAAAAAGCTATGATATTTGTGAGTTTCATATATAAGTACTCTATTGTACTGTACCAACCCATTACTGCCCACTGTTGGGCTCAGGTCTCCTCAGAAGAGGGATTAGGCATAGTCCACCACGCTTGCCCAGTGCGAATTGGGGACTTCACATATCTTCAAAGGATTTTTAGAACCCTTTATCGACATGCAGGTTTCCTCACGATGTTTTCCTTCACCGTTTTTAGCCAGTGGTGTTGTGAAAATTTGCACATAAATCTTTTTCACATTTAGATTTAGAGGTACAAGCCGGCCGGATTTGAATCCGCGACCTCCGGTACGGAAGGACGCGCTTCGACTACTCGGCCACCAAGATATATATATATAAATAAATAAATAAATAAATAAAAATGTATTGTTCCAAAAGTAGGTTACAGATGTTTAATTTTACAATATACTATTATGTAACTATATGTATATATAAGTAATAGTTCTAAATTACATTTTGGTGAAAAATTCTACAAAATAACGATTGTGGCGTAACTATATGTAAAACTCTACACAAGCTCTTTAATATCTTCCGACGCGTTTTATAGATCGATACAACTTGTATCCTTGAAGCTTGCTTTCTAAAATCTAGAATATGTGTCAAAATTATTCACGATTGAAAAAACGATATCGAAAAAAAAACAAAGTAAATTATGACAAAAAATTTAATTTAAAATATTATATTACAAATTAACAGGATCTTAAAATCGATAAAATTACCAAATTATATATAGTATAATTTATCAAGATGATTAAAAACGTTTTGTTGGTCCATATTTTTGTCATCAATGAGATTCAACGTATACAAATTATTATAATATTATTCATATATGAAGCAATATAAATCAATATATATGAGTTATTGAGCTAATACTAAAATGATCTACAAGGTTTCATTAAACTATATTTAAATATTTTATTAATTAAGCATTTAGTGAAAAACTTAAAAGATCATTTGATTGCTATTTAATATAATAATTAGAAAATAATAATTAGAAAAGGACTATAGAATAGACTTTTGACTTGACTTTTTTTGATAGGAAGTAATCGCCGAACTTCCAAGGCTTACTTTCATGCATTTTCAACGGGTTCTTACCACGATATTTAATTAATTGAGTTGTCTCAATATTTCAACGTTGTTGCAAACGTCATGATCTTAAATCGACCCGCAGTATCCAGTCTTCTCGTGATATAATGACGTTAATAATATCGAAATATCGTGGTAAGGACCCGTTGAAAATGCATGAAAGTATTATAGTAAACCGCGAGTGTCTGAATAAGTTCCACGGCTTACGTCTTGCCCTCACCCTGAATATGTAGTACTTAGTTATACGTAATTATAATGAAGTTAAAAGTTCTGTGAAAATATTTCGACACAACATTCGTCGAAGCGCCATCTACGGCCCGTTATGTTTGTTTTACCTTAATCGGCTTAAATATACAAACCACGCGATAGAGCTTATGAAATAACACGCAGTAAATTTTGGTTTTTTAGTCGCAAAGTAATCTATAAACAGCTTCGAGATTTGTGACGAAAAGTCGTATTAGTAGTAAATATGAATTTGCACTTTTTAACTATAGAGTTATAAATATTATTTCTCGTAATCTTGCAAAATATATTCGGAAAATACATTCATTCAAGTCAAAACCTTACACACCAAATATCAAAAATATTTTTTTTAAATAACTCATATACATACTAAAATATTCTTAACCGTGTCCAAGAAGAGAAATATCGTAATACGTTTTGCATTCTTTCGTAAACATTTAACAAAAGAATACAGTTGTAAAGCGACAATAATGGCACATTAAATGGTTAAATTAAACAATTAAATACCTTTCTCTGCATTAATCGCGCATTAGTTTTGCTTCTATTCGCTCACAAACTACGGAAATTATACACGATACGAACAAAACAACAATAAAGACATAGAACGTAATTAAAAATGTAACAATTTTGTTGTGAATTTCATATTATTTTATGCAAGATCTTGTACGAAACGCCGTAATGTTTAGCATGTCGGTTTATGCAATTACTTTGATGGACCGACTGTATCCGTTCTCTAATCGGATGGTGGAGATTCGAGCGAAAATTATGTTTTAAAAAGTGCCAGCTTGATAGTGTCAAATATAACGACGTGAGGATTCATCATAATAATATATATGTACCACTCTGTACTTTCCACAAAACCTCCACAAAAGAGTACATCTCCGACTTTATAAACGTAATCAATAAATATTGTCGTTATATACTAAAACAATATACTTTGAAATCTATAATATAAAAATGGACCGCAAAATGTTTGTAAGCGCATAACTCAACAACGCCTGGACCGAGTTGGACAAATTTTTTTTTAAAATGTTCGTTGAAGTTCAAGGATGGTTTTTACGGCGAAAAAATCGAATAGTTGCCGGGAAGAATTGAAAAAAACGGGTCATAGGGTTCACGCAGACGACGTCGCGGGCAGCAAGTAGTTAATGAATAAAAACTCTTAAAATACACTCTATTTACTTATTTAAATGGATACTTCTGAGAACAAACCCATCAGAGCTTTACTATTGTCAGAACTTTAAGGTTAAGTTAACGAGAAAACACGATTTTGTAACGTAAATTCTAGATATTTTTTAACAGTACTAGCCCACTATAAGTTACTACTAAATTATCGAATTCTACATTCTACTAATGACCAACCAAGACCACGGAAATACTTTGTGAAGTCTCTCAGTAAAGCACGCCCAAAACAAGGCTTCGCATGCAATCAAGGAAATATTACTTAACTATTTAATAACCATATACAAAGAGGAGCTCGTTAATACTGACAATGGAAATGGTGCATATATCTAGTAAATGATGCTTTGCAAATTGGTCTATTTTTACGAGCACTATCTTGTAACAGTCAGCGCCATTGTAACAAGCCGCGAATGCGTAACGTACCTGCAACACAATTACATGTCGTTCTATCATCGTTTTAATGATATTTCACATTATTTTGAATGCTGGGAAATTCACTAACTCTTTTGAGCTATATACACCAGGCAATCAAACCTGTCAAAATTTATTTTACTGCAAAAGTTCATTCTTTTAATGGCCACCCCTTTTATTTATCTGTGAACAAACGCACCGTTTGGCACTGCAATGGTTTTATAGGTATCTATATTGAAAGCGCTTCGAATTTTACTGTAAAGAATCTTAAATCAGTTTATATTGATTTCGGCAGTTTTTAAATCCGGTGGTTTGAGTATACATTGGTTGAAGTAAAACTATTATATTTAAAAAAAAATAAAAGAGGTACTTTACCAAATCTAATAAGTATATAAAATTCTCGTGTCACTGTTTCGTTGCCATACTCCTCCGATACGGCTTGACCGATTTTGATAAAATTTTTGTGCTTATCCGGTATCTATGAAAATCGGCCAACATCAATTTTCAATCTCCCTAAATGTTAGAGGTAGTCCGCCCCTAAATTTCTTTATTTATTTTTTCGACGCAGACGAAGTTGCACGGGGCCGCTAGTAAAATATAAAATAACCAACCAGAGAATATCATTTCTAGTATATCATGTAAAGGAGTGCCGAAACATATTATAACAGTAGATAATTAATAATGTTTAATAGGTGTAAATTTAAATCTAAACCATTTAATTAATATGTTGCAAAAATGTTGTCATTTATCAATAGTCGTTAGGACTAAGGACGATTTAAGATTAATAGCTTCATTATAATGTGTTAATTATCATTCTTGTTATTATAAAAAAAAGTTTTTTTACTGAACATTATTAAAAAAAAAACAACTTAATTTTTCTACTCCCAGCATATTATAATAACTTTTCATTACTATTATTCTGTGATAGTCTAATTAAAGTCGATTTTGAGCCAAGCCACAAAATAGAGCCAAGTGATTTTAAATAAAGATTTTTAAATACAAGCTTTTAAGGTCCTGGACATCATATAGCAACAGAGGGTTAGAGAAATAACAAGAGCCGAACCACGACAATCTATCGTATTTACTATAGGAGTTTCTATGGCCACCTTTCAAACTCATCATCAGATCAGTTCCATGGTACAATATAGTTACACTGTCGTGCGATATAATACATAACTTGCAAGATTCCACCCGAACACACATCATGTGGTATACATAATTACATCCAGTAGAAGGTAATATAAAGCTTAAAAAACTCACAGGATTCTGTACGGCATGCACTAAAACAGTTATAAAGCATTCGTGCCAGCGAATAGACGTTTCGTCACGAAATGACGATTTGACCGAGAGATTTCGAAAGGTAACAAAGTTCACAGTCACATTGCTCGCTCGGTCGGTACCTAGTCCAAAACAGATGTAAGGCTATCGTTTGGAGTGTAGACAACAGAAGACAACTATACTACTGTACCAACCCATTACTGTCCACTGCTGGAATCAGGTCTCCTCCTGGAAAGATTAAGCAAAGTACACCACGCTTGCCCGATGCGGATTGGAGAATTCACATATCTTCAAAGGATTTTTAGATTTATTTTATTTTTATTTTTCCGATACGCAGATTTCCTCACGATGTTTTCCTTCACCGTTTTTAGCCAGTAGTGTTCTGAATAATTGTACATAAATCTTCTTCACATTAAGATTTAAAAGTAACCGCCGGGCCCTGTATTGAATCCGCAACCTCCCATACGGAAGGCAAGCGCTTCAACCATTTGACCACCATCATAGTAGACAACAACATGAAGCTAAAACACATTTGAAAACTGTGAATTCTTTTGCTACACCATAACCCGTTTAGATGGACTGTCTACTCTCTCCACATATGTGTGTGAAAAATAAATTTTGAAAATTATTGTGCTATAAGAGAGGCCTTTTGGTTACTCTAACGAGTATAATCACTTACCATCAAATGAGTGGTATATTCGTATAGGTCTTGCAATGTTGATATAACAAATTGAGCATATTGTTGTAAATGTTGTATTTGAAGGTAAATGGATGTAAGAAGTATATGTGATGATGCATATAAAGATGGATGTACGGAATACAATATATTACGAAGTTTGACGTAATATAGCATTAGCAATGAGTTGATAAAGTAGACACATTTCGCTTTATTTCAATAGGATAAAGTCACGGAAAAGAATTAGACTGTATTTTTGGTAGTAATCAACATATTAGATATTGTTAGGCATTGTCATACTAAGCTGACTCTCGTCTAGTATGTTCGCCGTACATACTCCTGATGTATATCCTCTAGAGGCTATCACAGTATGAAATCGAGCACGGTCCAACGGAGCAGTCGTGTGGTGCGTGAGCTATCGTCCTTCTGTTGCACTCACGATCCACTTCTTAACATATACTGTTAAAGAGAGTGACACACGTGCAAATAAAAACGCGGCGTTAGTTCAACGAGCTTTAATGTAAACACATAATGCAGGATGCGGATTTAATCTCCGGCTTATGTATATTTTCATGCTTAAGGTCGCGTTCTTATAAAAAACATATCGACTTTGTGTGTCACTTCCTTAATGTTTTAAAACGTACTCCAAATAGTAGCAATATAGAGTATTTCTTTAGTATTTAAATAAATCTATATTTGTCCTATATACCTACAAAAGCTATAAAAAACCTAAGTATGGTAAGAAAGAAAGAAAGAAAAGTACTCACGAGTGTTTTATTCGTTCAAGTGAACTCGTTAATTGGACTTTGTAATTACCTGGAACATAAAAATAAACCATTAAATAATCTATAGATATTATTGAAATTTATATTCTAAATAAACACACGAAATTGAGAACAAATCGACTTACTTTTAAATTGATAAACAGTCATCGATAGCCATTAGAAACTTTTCATGAGAATCTTGACTATTCATAGACCCAGTTCTAAATTTCCTACCCGCCTTGCAGATAGGATTTGTGGGAGTTGATCCGCACTAAAACCTTACAATCAGCGTCCAAATCCCGGTAAAGCCAGAACCCAGCAAGGGGTTATGCGGAACAGCACAACACGTTACGCACTACAGCACTTTTTCACGTGCGTCACCCCCTATCATTTGAGCCTAAACTATATTCAGAATCTTAAGCCATGAGGTCGAAACAAAGTCATCATAACAAAAACAGAATATAATTAACGAAACACCACTTTACGAGACTTTGTAATTGGATCAGAACTCGTAAAAATCATGATTTAATGAATTAGTCGTCTGACCCAACTTATTTAATAATCACATTTTATTCTAAGGAAAAAAACGAGAGTATCTTAAATACGGCAATGCGCAATATCAAAAACTGGTCCGATATTAAATAATTTAGTAAAACATTAATTTGTTTACCACTTTGATGTAAATCAGCTGGTTGGACATCTCGAATAATATTTATCAATGAAAACGCAATTCTAAAGGAAATAGATAAAGGTAACTAGGTAACTACTATAGAGTAACAAGTGACAAGTGAATTTGAAAAACACTGGCTAAAAACGGTAAAGGTAATCTGCATGTTGGAGAAGGATTTAAAAACCCTTTGAAAATATGTGAAGTCTACAGTCAGTATTGGACAAGCGATTATTCATGCCAATGATAATCATGCGATCCCTCTACTAAAAAATCCTGATGCTAGTAGTGGGCTAAATAAAAATAGATTATTGCAGTATAGTACCTACCGTAATAAATGTATAATTTTTTAATGTTTAATTAATATGTCTAACTTCATGAATATGAAAGCCAGAAATAAAGTAAAAACTAGGAGTAGAGGCATTACATTGGATTTATTCATCTAACTCAACTTAGTTTGTATGATTTTTTAAATTACTCTTTAATTCTCCGTAGTTGAGAGTCAGGATGTTTAATTTTAATTGTTCTACGAATTTAAGGAGTGCCATCACATCACCTAATCATTTAAATTAATACAATAAAGATTCAGATTAACAAAGAAATCACAACATTTATATTTCATCATCATCATCATCATCAGCCTACTGACGTCCACTGCTGGACATAAGCCTCCCCCAAACCTCGGCACATCGACCGGTCCTGCGCCATCTGCATCCAGTGACCTCTCGCGATCATTTATATTTACAACATAATTTTATGCGAAATTCGGATGAGTTATGTCTTTAATTAAAATTTTACAATTAGGTAAAGTTGTGCCCATTTGGTATGCCGCCTACCATAATTGGTTAGCTAAATATACCTATGACATATGTCACTCTTGATCGTAAGTGGTTACGTAGTTGTCAAAACGTCTAGAATGTCAACTGTTAGGGCCTTTCTTCCCTTACTATTCAGTAGATATAAGAAAGGCTAAAGCTCATTTGATCTGTTTGGACTAGCAAATGTGTGTCTTTACAGTATTGCCTAGGTAGAAGACAGATTATTGAAAGAAACTAAATTAAATTAAATTTACACAAACATCTGGACATAATATCATAAAAAGCTCAAAAACAATTGAAGACTAAGACATCAAACGTAACATCAACTTCGCAAGTTCGTGCAACAATGAACAGGTAAAACTAATGTTAAGTACAAAATATATTAGTGTACGAATCTAGAAACAGAAACTTGTCCAGTTTGTCTCTCCACGATCCACATCATACTCGGTGTAATTAGTCAACCATTGCACAATTAACTGGTCTACTACTTCTTATAGCTTCTAACGTGGAAAAATCAAATAAATCGAACATAAAAATTAATTTAATACAGCTCTCTCGGGCAATAAGTGTTACCACATTTCAGATTGTATTTTTATTTGCAACAAGTCTTGCGATACAGCGTGCGTAGGAATGTCGTGAATTAATAAATAATCTTCGCGATTTTAATTACTCTTAATGAAATGGATGTATAATTAGTGCCATATTATCGAGATTTTTCATGATCAGAGAAACTTTTATCATATAAGTATTGTCTACTACTATTTTCCCGAAAAACGTTTGAAATCACCTAACGGGTCTAATACCTAATTTAGTTTATGTATAGGCAACATGGTTACTACATTTATGCTTTCATCAAACACTTTCAAAATAGGTTTTACAGATCCATCGAATCACTCTCAATATCACAAAAATTATTTCTTTAAATAATTGTAAATTAAAAATTCCGTACAATTATTTGCCCTTTTTGACACATGAGGAGATATCGCTGCAGCCCCTTTCCTGGTTTATCAAGTTTTAAATTAAAGAAATACCAAGTGTTTGTTTATTTTGCAATAAAATTATACGATTCACATACATATGCGGTAAGTATAATATACATTTAGTGTAGGGCTATTGAAAACAACAACCGAGTAGGTAGTTCTAGTTGAGCGAATTTGAGAACTCTGAAGGTTGTGAAGGTGATGTTGCATAGCTCTTTCATTTCTCGTTTGATTTCTAATGTGCAAAAAAGAGTATCGTAATTCATCGCGGTTCAATGGCACTTTGCCAAACAAAAGTTCGGTGAGTTACGCTGTTTTAAATATTGGTAATCTTGTGCATAGGTATTGCTGTAGTGGAAATAGCGATTAGAAGATAGATTTGGGCTCTCGTCTTAAGACCACCATAACTCGCTATGTTACTCGGCTGACGTTCTCAAATGCATTAGATAGATTTAGTATTTTCCAACTGAATTTGAAAAATATATTGGTAATTGATATAACAAAAATAGTGGTAGTTCTTAAGTAAAAAAAAATCAAGTGTCTTTCTTTCTGGCATATTTAATTAAAATTTTCGTACTTAGGAAATTGTTGCTAACATTTATTGTAATCTGAAGTTGAGCAATAAATTCAAACGAATTATTTATTACCTATGTATCATTTAATGTATTATTTTAGCGAATTGATTACAATGTCATAAAAAACTAACATCAGATTTAAATTTGTCGATTCACGAAATAGCTTCACAATTTGAGTGCACAAATTTAGAAGCAGCAAGGTCACTAAATATATTATAATGATACAAATAGTGGGGCAACAAACAGTGTCTTCTGTCCAAAACAGGAAACCTGTATCTCACACATAATGCAACTTGCCGAGAGGTCGACATTCGGATCTTGGACAATCGATGATCACTTTATTCTTTTTCAAATAAAGTATAAAAATAAACTTGTATTAATGATCTCAATTTAGACAAAACGGTGTATTTTTTTTAGCAATATAGTTTTGTTGACACAAACACATTTAATGTTTTCATATGATCATTAATATAGTTGTTTTTAAATTTAAAAGTCAATTTTAGCCAGAGCAATGAACTTTCGCGAACCTTTTATTTATTTGAAACTTAATTAATATTTTAATTATGAGTTTATTAAATAAACAAATGACTATCATTCGGTAAATTTTCCTTAAAATTAGACAGTTTAATTTGTAACAACTGTTATCGTCTATCTATATCTGCATCAGCATATTTTTTAGACGTTGAGTTATTTGGAATTGTGTAATAAATAAGTTTGAGTAAGAGGAAAATATTTCTGATAATACCAAAACAGACAAGGCAATCAATATCATTTAAAATTTAGAAATTTTTGTGCGGTTGAATGACTTTTCAATTTTTATTGTATTTTATAGTGTACTTTTTAATATTTATGTAGGGAATAGTAATCTCACTCATAATAAAGTAGTAAGCTAAAATGGAAAGCTCTCTATCATATCACATTACGTCAAACTAGACTTGAAGTGAGAGATACTTTATAGTGAAACAAAAAGTATTCTAAATTACTCATTTACCAGGTAGAAACTGTGAGGAACAAAACTTATTGATGTTTTAATGAAAATAGACTTGTTAACAATTAAATTAGATACACGCAGTATAATTATATCGTGTGAATAAAATGTAAGCGCCTGAGACAATAATATTTGTTAATGGACGATAAGCAGTATAGCAGTACAAATAGTCGAGCCCAGTAATTTTAATAACGATACAATCATCTTAGCCTTCCTTTGTACTATCTCAGAGAACATTATTTAAGTTTTCAACAATCTTATTGTTATCGAATCAGATAGTAGCGCGAAGGTCAAACAGTCCATACAGGTATCTCGGTATCGGCTCCACCATGATCAGTGTAAAACAATAGTCGACCGCAACTGGTACCCGGATAAATAATTACTGTACAACACGAGTAAATGGAAACAAAACGGCTGTCTATAGACGCAGAATAGACAGAAGGTAATCTACATGAAAATCGTATCCGACGAACACACAAAATAAAAACATTTTAAAATTCTAAGGTAGTCTCATTATGGTTTACTTATTTACCTAAGCAAATTTATTGACAACTAGCTGGCCCACACAACTTCGTCTGCGTCACATAAATAAATTTTCTCACCGTTTAAACCTTCCCTGGACTTCTACGAATATTTCAAGATTAAAATAAGCCAAATCAGTTCAGTCGTTCTCGAGTTTTAGCGAGACTTACGAACAGCAATTCATTTTTAAATATAAGACTAGCTGGCCCACACAGCTTCGTCTGTGTCACATTAGGAAATTTTCTCACCGTTTAAACCTTCCCTGGACTTCTACGAATATTTCAAGATTAAAATGAGCCAAATCGGTTCAGCCGTTCTCGAGTTTTAGCGAGACTAACGAACAGCAATTTATTTTTATATATAAGAAGAAGATTATAAGTATAGATAGGTATTTCTATTGTATACAAAAACTGTAATAGTTGTAAACTTCAACCCAAATTGAGTTACCCAAATTCGCTGTCAACATCTGTTCAAATGAATATAGATGTAGGGTATTCATGAAATAGAGAGCTTGTTGTGAAGATCTAATACTTTTTGTTAAGGATAAACGTAAGCTTAACTTCTGAATGTTAAATATTTTGTGGTACAGAACAACCTTGAAGCAAGAGCTTTTAAAGTGTGCGTGTATCACATGTTTTAACCTATAAGCTTTATTAAGTTTCTTTTAATGAAACACCTTTGAGTGACCCATCACGAGATTTGCAACGACAGCCAGATTGACTTGGTTTTGGTCAAATAATTTGAACGTGAAAGGTACGGGCTAAATTGAAGGTTTTGAAATGGGATTTAAATCTTAGTGTAATTTACAATAGCTCAGAGATATTTGTCGATTTAAAATACTGTCTTGATCATGTAATTTTTTTTTATTGTTTTGGCAGGTGGCAGGTCACAAGGCGGGAAGCGGTAAGCGTTGCCTATGGATCTCAACAAAGGCAAGGCACAACCAAGTCACCATCTAACCACAACTATACATGCATTTTCTTATACCTCGTTTGAAGTCGTGTCATATGAAGCTTGCTATAAATTATCATAGATTAAAAAACAGCCGCTCTACCTAGTATGACAAAAATATGTTGATGTAATTTTAAACCGGAAAAATCACTTGCAGTAACATTAGTGATATTATACCGACATAACTAAGATTCAACCTCATTAATAATCGGGTAATCCTATAGGTATTGAGGTTATTGACCACTTTTATACATTCACACGTAATTTAAACAGCATTTGCTAAAACGTTTTGATTGCGATGTAGGCTGACGACGATCTATCGCGTGCCACCTTATCGTAAGTGGTTACCTTCGCTCGTGGACTTTAACAATGTCAGGGTACACTGCGGAGACATAACTCTGTCAGGAGGACTCATCAGGTCTCGTTTGAAGTAAAACAAAATCCTATGTATTGAAATAGGAAGATAAATGGATATATCCGACTCATAGACACAAGTCAGTGTATACGACGAGCTTGTTTCTTCTAGAGAAAAGAAACTGTATATTTTACTGTCCTTAACAAAAAGAAACCAACCAGTAGGTTTGACAGAGGTTTGCAGAGGTTCATGAGCGACGCTTCCCGTCAGGTGGGCCGTAGGCTCGTTTATCTATCTTGCAATAAAAAAAAAACTGATTGACCGCGAGGAGCGACATCGGGCATAGTTTACTACGCTTACCTTCCATGTGCGGCTTCAAATATCAAGGGAATTTAACCTTTCTCCAATATGCAAGTTACGAGTTTTCACTTAAAATTAATTATACAGGTTTAGGAATAACCATTATGTTTTGACTAACAAAAATCAATGTCGTCTACATAACATTGTTTTCTTCTATGTGCTACATTTCCAAATTCAACGTGTGTTAGTAATATTTATGCATAAATTAGGCTACTTTCGATGTATTAAATACGCTAAGTGCTTCAATACATATCTTGAACTCGATTTCATAACGCCGGATACGGTGGACAGCTAATAATAAGTACTAGTTACTTAATAACCGATTTAATTTTGCTACGACACACTATCGAGTGAGCTGAAGCATTAACAACTTGAGAAGGACAAATTCAATAATTGTAATCGTAAATAATGAACGTGGAGCTAAACTATTGGTGTCGATTTCCAAGAAAATTGTTTTGTTTTTGTTTTATAGGAAATCGAACCTATGGTCAACCTGATAGCCATCTCTTGCTTGAAAAAGTAAACTAAGTACATATCATAGAGCTCGTATAACACCGAGGAGTTAGTTCCAAAGTTGGTGACTAATAAAAAAAGTTTCTGAAATATACCAAACATACTGATAAAAGGGACTTTGGTCCGATGACGTACGATGCGATGGTAAAATAGAGATGTTGGAAAAAAATCAATAAATCTTCTGAGCACTCTCTATGAAAGAATTGACCAAAAACAGAAACTATTGGACCCAGATTTTCAGGTTATTTTGTGAACAAATTCCATCGATTATTCGACCTCTATAAGGAATAATAACGGAAACAAATAACGGATAAAAACAACAACACTATTAATTAGTACAATACTTCGCGCCTATTACCTCAAGTCGACACAAAATAATGAAAGTACAGAGGTAAATATTCATACAAATTCTACTTTATATAACTGATTTACGACTTAGGTATAGATGCGATGTATCACTACCTAACAAAACTGAAGAAGAGATTAGGTTTTCAATGTTTTAGAATTGTTTTGAGTTACCATCATCATCATCATCAGCCCACACTCGTCAACTGCTGGACATAGGCCTCTCCCAAAATACGCCACTGAGCTCGATCTTCTGCTCGTCTCATCCAGTTGTTACCGGCCACCTTTCTTAGGTCATCGTTCCATCTAGCAGGGGGGCGCCCAACACTACGTTTACCACATCGCGGTCTCCACTCTAGAACTCGTCTACTCCATCGGGCATCAGTTCTTCGACATATGTGCCCAGCCCTTTGCCAGCAGCTGATTCGCAGAGCTATGTCGGTTACTTTAGTTCTCTGTCGGATAACTTAATTTCTGATCTTATCCTTCAATGAGACCCCAAGCATAGCTCTTTCCATTGCTCGCTGAGCAATTTTGAACAGACAGACTAGGCCCACCGTTGAGTTACCAGTATATTCCAAAAGATTAAATAAAACTATAAAAACTAAACAAATAAGTTAAGTTATTTTTTCACAAATCGCTAATTCATTAAGTGCCTATTAAATTATTTTCGCGAGAGCACTGTCTTCTACAGCAACGTTCATACTAGTTTAGGATCCTTATTACTTCTAATGTCGTGTCAACAAAAGTTACTTCATTTAAGGACTTGTATTCTGCATAGTTTACTTCTTACACCTCTAATTAGTATACTTTGCGCCTAAGTCAAGTTTAACAGCGATTCACGGTTCGTGATTAAACTGAACGGTGCATCCGATCGCATATTCGATATTATGCCGAAGCAGCCTCGCTTCGACCAGGTCAAGGGAATTTAGATGACAATGTGTTTTGACCTGGTACGTCGGACAACTACAATAATAATATTGATGACCGCTACAGAGAACGAATAACTAAAAATAAAATAACGATTCTTAAAACAGATTTTTATGATATTATTGGGTTATAAAGGTTATTTCAAAAGAAGTCTTGAAATGCACGTGATTAATAAACCTGTATGTAAACCATGCTCAGAATATTATAAAACATGCATGTCTTTTTTAAAGTAAATAAACAAACAATAGTCTTTGTAGATTAAACTATAAATTAAATTGTTTTATCTACTATTTATTTAAATTAAGTAACACTTTTTAAAAACGTAGTTCGTTGGCAGATTTTAGAGGTCAATGAGCGATAGTAGTCACTTACGATCAGGAGGTCCGTTGGCCTAAAAAGAAAAAAAACTAAAAATTGTAGAACCACAGAATAAGTTATGGTAGCAATTACGCTATGAAGTGGTCTTATCTCCGATTGCGCGGTGCATTGACTTCAAGTTAGGTAACATAACGGGTTCCAAAAAAGCAGAACTAAGTTATGTGCATTTTTGTTTAATATTAACGATATCATTATAAATATTGGCGTGTGCATACAAATAAAGGTGAAGATAAAATTTATTTCATCTATTTCTAATTCAGTTCGTCGCCTTGAACCCGAGTTTCAACAACGCTGTTGGGTCATGCTTTAGTATCATAAAAAGTATAAAACAAATCGCAAAAACCTACTCAGTTTTCCAATGATACAGATTTCGTATCTAGTCTTGTAACAGATCATTATACAGTTGTTAAACCTTTGGTGTACCTAATTACTTTTTTACTGAAATTTTATGGATTTACGGAATAGAAAACGAGCATTCGATAATTAAAATAGCCTATAGGATAGGATCGAAGCTGAGCAAGAAAATATTTGATAATTTCCCAACAGACCTTATCGCACAGTCATACCATCGTGTACTTACAACGCGAAGAAAAGAATTATACATACGTTAGTCAAGGGTCACTCAGTCACACAATGTCAACTTAATATGTTATAGCAGCCTCCAGTCAGTCAGACGTCGGTGTCTCGATTGTAAAAGTTTAGATAATCTGATGTATCAAGGTCGGCAGTTTTGAAATTTAATCCCCTCGAGCTTTATAAAACTTGACCGGCGTTAACATCGTAAATAGAGCCTCGTACAATATCGATTAATTGCGTATCGCTTCACAAAAACGTTAGTCTGAGGCTGTTCTTTCATAGTAACGCTAAGGTTCGTTAAGTAAATAATTCGCACGGTTTGTCGTGTCGATTCTTGAGCACTAAAACAAGTGTCGAAATCGCCTTTCGTCGAACGCAATTTAAGAAATTATGTTCGACATCGTTTCGACAGTCGAGTCGCAACTCACAAGTTGGCATTACGTCTGGTATTATGCATCAGATGTTAATGACTTTGTGTATGATGAAAATTGAAGGTAACGGATAAGAAGATCGTTATATGCACACTTTATTACTTCTTTAAATGATTATACGTTCGATTAATTACTCTAACAGTATTGCCGTAATTATTCATTAATTGATATAAAGCAATAACGCAAAACAAATGGGTTTGTAAATGTTTAAACATCTGTTACCTAACCCCGTACGTTCTAATGGTTTAGTCTAGTTTGATGCAGATTATTTTGAATACGACAAAATAAAACGTATTGTTCTGTACCGGAACTTGAACCACTCAGTCGATATACATAAAAGTATGATTTTTACGAATGTGGCCTTGTACGAAAACTCGTATCTCTGATCGATCTTTATTAGATGACAAATGTGATTGTATCGAATATGTTGTAATATTTTAAAGTCGTTGAATTTTTACGATATTGTGATCGAAATAAATAAAAGTCGTTTCAATAAATATTGAGGTTACCGATACTTAAATGTTAAAAGAGATCGACAAAAATAAGATTATGTAGGCAATTAAACATTTAAAAATTCTGAACACGATTCAAGAACATAACAAAGAACGTGTCAACTCATTTATGAATATTCATATTAACTGCAATTTCATTTCATTTGCATTGATCTAAATATAATAGAAGGCGCACAAAGGAAGCCTTGCGCAATTCTCGACCAAAACGTCTCAAATGGAATAATTTAATGAATAGATGCCGTTAGGTAAAATATAGGATTGAGGATATTGGACAGCGAAAAAAACGGAGCGAAGAATTTAAGAAGGTACAATATTATTGTAAACTAAGTGCTAATTACATCCTGGTATAATTTTACAGCTTTTACTGGGTATAAATGTATCAGATATCGGGTATTGGCCCACCTCTCACTCCCACCACTGTAACTCCTGTTTAGCCAGGATCCACAGCAGCGACCATCGTAATGACTCTGAGCAGTGAAGCCCAGGAAAACCCGAGGGAAAGCTAACTTGTCTTGGACCCCGCAACGAATGTAATCAGAAGATGATAGAAGGAGTTGGAAAAACATGAGTTTCGACTTCCCTTCTGTCAAAGCGGGAGAAAATAAAATAACATTGAAAGATGCATTACGCCAGATTTGAGAAAAGCACGGACATTCTATTAAATAAATAATGTATCAGATATGTTAATATAGATAAAATTCTATACTCTATATGTATGCACACTTTTATGTAAAGCATTTCAGTCGTTTACATGTAAACAAGTGGCAACTATCTCATAAACTTTGACATTCATTATTATTAGTAGAGCTGGTGTTTTGGCTATAATATTATATGTATACTGTACAATAATAATCGATCACTGTGAAGTATGACAAGTTGATTGACTTGCTTTTACCAACCAATTAGCGAGTACAAAGCTGAGTTAATAGCATCGAAATGACAATTACTAAGTAGTTTACAAAATGGGGTTTCGATTTTTTTGTATAGAATAATCGACTCTGTATTATTAGGTATTAATTTAAAAGATAAAAACAGTTTTTTCTTAGTTCAATAACTAAGTAAATTAAGTGTTCATTTCAATAGCGGCACGCTTTTATAAGTAAATGGATTAAAAAGTTATTAATACAAAAAGCGTGAGTAATTGAACGATACAAAAATCGTACGCCTAATTTGGTTTTTCAAACTTTTAGCTTTATTTCATAATTTCTCATAGGCAAATTTATAAATAATTTGGCTATTACTTTGAAAATAGAGCACCAGTTTAGTATCTGATTTTTTTAACTTTATCTCCTTTTCGTAACTGTATAATATTTAATAATAAGAAGAAGACTGAATCCTTAGTATTTAACATTCCTATTCGTTTATTTGCTTATTTTTTACGTTAAATTTAAAAAAAACATTTACAAAAAAATAAATTTAAAAATACAATATAAAAAACAGAGGGTTACTGCAGGCGGAGTCTACGACCCAAGCCATCAGTGGTCAGGGCTCAAGAGAGAGGAACCTCCTCACAATATATGCCGTGTCAAGAACGACCGCCTACATTCCTATATTATTAGCAAATCCTTTTTCAGTATTTTGTCTTTAGATGGATTGAACTTAGAAGTGTTTTAATAAGATCTTTTTTTAATTTTAATTAATATTAATGAAAAATATATTGTTAGGAAGCAAAGTCACAGAAAGTTGCTAGTAAATGATAATATACAGATTAAAATTCAAGCATTCTCTCAAAACTGACGATTAGTGTATTAATTTAAATGAAACTAAATCAATAGACATCAATGAAACAGCTTTTGAATATTAAAATATCATTATTCACGTAAATTTCGAGGTTACATATTTATAATAATACTATAATTTACCATAATATAATATACTAGATGACCCGCGCAACTTCGTCTGCGTCACAAAGGGGTTTAAAAGAACACGCGATGTCGTCGCGATATTTTTGTAGCGGACAGCGTTTTAAACTTGTGATAATTTCTCAACGAAATGTCCGATTGGAATAAAACAAAAAGTATTTTACTTCTACATTAATACTCTTGATAATATAATACTTAAATCGGATAAGGATTAATATCACGATTCTCGATTCACCTCGTTTCAATCTCCAGACGATATCATATTTTTTATGAACATAAAAGCAGTTATTGTTACTAAACTATGATAATTAGATATATGCTCTAGCGAACTTTATTTCAGATCTTACTAAGACTTACAAACTCGTAGTACAATATTTTGTTGTATTGTCAATAATTTTTGCAGCGTACGCAAATATGTTTTCGATTTTACACCTTGTGTTACAAGTGTTACAAATTCGATTTTCTCGTACGGATCCCTATTTTTCAAAATAAAGTATACCTAAAAACATTCATAAGTATCACTTTATATATTAAAAAACCGCATCAAAATCCGTTGCGTAGTTATAAAGATCTAATCATACATAGTATTCCAAGATCCCGGAGCGATAAGACACAACTTATTTTCACATAATAAATGAAACCTCATGTTCTCAGTAGTGTCTTAGAAAACGACTTTGTTTTATAATATGTATTGATTTAATGTTTTAATGCTCTTGTACAATAGGTATATTATTAAGAAAAGTTTGGAAATACTATATTTCAATATTTGTGACTTTGTAGATATATCAATTATACTATTTTATACATGTTACTACAGTCGCAGAATACTAAAAAAAATTACCAGAAAAAGAATTAATGTGACCAGAAAAAGAAGTATTTTGTACTATTTAAACAAGGACAAAATGAAAGAAAAAGGATACTTATACGTCAAACATCGTAGAAAGAAAACATTTTAGAAGCATATTTTGTAACTTTTCACAGTGAAGCCTATATTTTCTGCATTCAACGGAAACTATTAAATAGCACCAACTATACTAAATGATATTCGTGTGTTAAATGCTTTAAACTACGGCAATTAATTTAAGGTATTATCTTAATTCGTATCGATTAGTCAAGAAAATCGATAATATTTGAATCACCGTATAATTTTCCAATCACACTACAGATCCGAACAGTTTTATTGGTATCCATTTTATCTCTGTTTTTAATCTGCATATTAACGATGTTAATATTGACAACTCTATAACTGTATTCCACTGGGTATAAAATAAAACAAATTTATCTGTACTGTGATCTATTTTCTTGATTAACCTCGAAGACCGGAATAGGAAAACTCAATTAAAACGTTAAAGACTAAACATATCTTTGAAGGTTTCTAACCACTCAACTGGGATCGGCAACCAAATTGGTTTGTTTACTTTTGCCAAGTCTGTGGCAGGAGCCAAAATTGAGCACAGTTCTAAAACCTGTTTTGTTTACATTTTTTAATCATCTCATATTTTACGAAGATGATATATTTTCGCTGAAAATGCAATACAGCGTCGTTTAGTAATAAAAATTTACAAAAATATAAGATTTAATTATAAATCAAAATTAAAAATTATTGGAAAAAATGTTTTTAAAAAGGGGCTTAAACAAGGTAGTGATTCCAAACGAAGTCCCCAGTTTCACCATCTACCGAATAGTGACGTTCCCAGTTGAGTGGCCAATGCTTCTTTAGTTTCTCTATCTTCTACTATTTTTACAGCCATTGATGATAACAGGATCAAAACGAATTATAACTGTAACAAAAAAATATGTATACCGCTTAAATTAGTGTAGTTTTTACATAGAAATGATTTTGGTAGTTATTTGTAAATGCATCTTCGAATGCCTTTACTGTTTGATGCTCTTTTAGTATATTATCTAAACTAACCTACAAAATTGGACGTTTTTGTTTCATTTTTCCTCTTATTTTGTAACCTATATAATTTTGTTTGTGCTGTTAAATATATAGTCATTGTAGGGCACTACCTGAGAAAAAGCATTGCATTTTGCATTACGCATATTATTATGCAGAACTATCCTAAATCAAAGCATTATGCTGTAATTTTTTAATTAATTTTAAGATATTAATATTTAATAAAATCAATGTCCGTGGTGCTTTTCTCAACTCTGGCGTAATGCTTCTTTCAATGTTATTTTATTGTCTCCCGCTTTTCCGAGAAGGGAAGTCGAAACTCATGTTTTTCCTACTCCTTCTATCATCTTCTGATTAAATTCGTTGCGGGGTCCAAGACAAGTTAGCTTTCCCTCGGGTTTTCCTGGGCTTCACTGCTCAGAGTCATTACGATGGTCGCCGCTGTGGATCCTGGCTACACAGGAGTTACAGTGGTGGGAGTGAGAGGTGGGCCAATACCCGAATTATGCTGTAATTTTAAGATTCTAAATAAGAGTGAATCTCATAGTCTTTAAGTGTGTGTCTAATGACAAATATTTTTATTTATTAACATATTTGACGAAGGATGATAAATCCATAAAATTCAGTCGTAAAAAGTCGACTCTACAATCTCTAATCGTAAAGCTGAACACTTTATAAATCTTATCTTAAAACTGCAATCGATTATATTAAATCATGATGAAATCTCTTTTATGTATAACACAATTGAATTAGTAAATTAACATTTCCTCTTTGCTTCGTACAGTTATGCAACAAAGATTTATAACCTAAAAACAGTAGGTACATATCTACCATTCAGATTGTTCGTAGATTAGATTTTATACAGTTTATTCAGACCTTTAAATCATGTTTTGACTGTATTCTGTTTTGTGTAATAATAATAAATAAATAAACTCGCTGTTCTTTCATGCATTTTCAACGTCACTAAGGGTTCATGCTCAGAGAGTCTTGTAGATACAGTGAGTGTGGTGTGTCGTGATTTGAGTTGTGGTACTACCCAAAAACGAACGAGAAAGAGGGTAGACAGATTTGTTTGCTCTTACATCGACCCGCAGTATCCAGTCTTTTCGTGATCATGACGTTTGCAACAATGTTGAAATATCGAGACAACTCAATTAATTAAATATGGTGGTAAGAACCCGTTGAAAATGCATGAAAGTATTTATACAGTTTAACTGATCACCTCGTTATTTGTAAAGTTGCTCAAAAGTTGTTTTAATGAAAGTGTTGGTTGTCAAAGTTACTTAGTTTTAGTCTTGATGACATTGGTAGAAGCGCTTGCTTTTGCGTGTATCTCACGCAATTTCGAACCGGTGGATTGTACCTAATCTAATTTTAAGGATTTAAACAACTCTTTTAAGATTGGTTGGTGGTTGGTCTACGCTTCATCACGTCATGGCCATTGATCCCAGTAGTGGGAGTAGGTAATAGGTTGTTCAATTATACATATCCAAAATTTTCCATCGTTGGCATTATTAAAATATTTATTTATAAATCAATAAAATAAATTATAATGTACCAAATTAGTATGTATTTATCTTGCTTAACGAGTATTAAAAACAGACCAACCAAAGCTAAAAAAACGATTTTGTTGTTCGAAAACATGGATATTCATTCCTGCGTTTTTTAGCCATAAATCTTGGCTTTAATACGGTAGTCGCCCTGTGATTGAACCAGTCTTATATAAGAATCATACAAAATGTGATTTTACCTGCATGCAATAAAAGTCTAAATTTATTCGTGACTTCAGACCTGACAAAAGATCGTGGTCAGGTCAAAAATAAAAAATACAATTTAGCATTTTGTAACTTGCTATCATTACCTAGATTTTGAATTGAAACATTCAGCGGTTTTAATCTTACTATTTTTTCTTAGTCACTATGTTATATAAAAAACCACTATAGAGCACTACTAAGAGCGGAACTTAGGAAGGTCGAAACGCAAATCATCAATGAGATTGTCATACGAAAATTCACAGTGACCAAAAATTTACAGTGACAGGTTACGTTGGGGCGTATCATCAATCATCAATATTAGCACTGTACTGTACTGTAACAACCCATTACTGCCCCCTGCTGAGCTCAGGTCTCCTCCGAACAGGGGTTAGGCATAGTCCACCACGCTTGCCTAATGCGGATTGGGGACTTCAAATATCTTCAAAGGATTTTTAGAACCCTTTTTCGACATGCAGGTTTCCTCACGATGTTTTCTTCACCGTTTTTAGCCAGTGGTGTTGTGAAAAATTCCACATAAATCTTTTTCATATTAAGACGGCTATTTCTATCTCTCCAAATCAGAATAAATTCTTCACTTGCCCTTCTTCATAATTGCCCTATCTCCATTTTTATTGTATGATAGAGAAACGAGCACACGACTCCTCTGTTGGCTTTTCAGAACTTATCAAGTGAAGAGGTCATGAGGTTTACAAACAATTTAAGGTTTTTTCATTATTAACTTGTGTTTTTATTCTATCTGTCATCTGTACCAACCCATTACTGCCCACTGTTGGGCTCAGGTCTCCTTAGAAGAGGGATTAGGCATAGTCCACCACGCTTGCCCAGTGCGGATTGGGGACTTCACATATCTTCCCTTTTCCGACATGCAGGTTTCCTCAGGCTGTTTTCCTTCACCGTTTTAGCCAGTAGTGTTGTGAAAAATTGCACATAAATTTTTTTTTTTTTTTTTTTTTTTATTGCAAGGTAGATAAACGAGCATACGGCCCACCTGATGGTAAGCGGCCCACCTGATGGTAAGTTTTACACATTTAGATTTAGAGGTTCAAGCCGGCCGGATTTGAACCCGCGACCTCCCGTTCGGAAGGACGCGCTTCGGCCACTCGGCCACCACGACTTTTATTCTATAAGTGATCATAATGCTAAATTACGATGAACAAGTCATAAATATGAATATTTTACGACGTACATAACATCAATGCGTTTTGCATTAATTTTACAAAATTATACTGAAAATATTATTGAATTTTCTAGGTAATCATCATACCGTATTAAAATTATCGAATTCTAATTCTATTACAGATATAACTTTGTTTATAATGCGTAGAATGATCACATAATATTTGCGTAGGTATGTTTTACATCTACATACAAACTGCATGTTATATCTTAAATGGAAAATTATGGAGGAAGTTGTCATATGATTCCCACTGTCCTCATGTAGGTATGCTTAAAGTATAGAACATAACAAGGAAGGTGTATAATACATGCATAATATAGTAGAGAAAAAGAGGTTTTTAAACACGTTTTTCTGCGCTTGTGATAAATCTAAACTATGATTTGGAAAGTAGTTTCAATCACATATCATAGCAATTTTTTAAAGGTTTTATCTTTAGAAAGTGTTTAATAATTAGAGTTACATTTATGTCAACATTAATTATGTATCTAATATATCTTTTAAAAAGTGATTCGCAAAAAGTTATCTTTTTGAATTAATTAGTCATTAATTAAACGCGGCTTTCAATTTGTTTTATGAAAATTTTATTTTGGTTTTGTCGGCATGATTGATTTACTTTTAAATTACTACTTTCGATTAGACAGACTATACAGGGCGATAAAAGAGTAGTATCAAAATAAAGACAGATGAGATCATGTGTGTCATAGACTCATTTGATGTGTAAAAAAATTGTTTTTTTTTCTATGACCATTTTTTTTTTTTTTGTTGGAGGAAATCGCCGGATTGGGAGTTGAACCGCACTAAAATCTCCAACCGCTCACACTCAGCGTCCCAGAACCCTGGCTGAGGCCAGAACCCAGCACGGGGTTACGAGGGACGGCGCGACGCGTTACGCCCAAGGCACTCTTTGCCGTCGCGGCGCCCCATTCTATGACCATTAATGATTTTTGTAATATATCTTCGTTTAACAAACAAAAAAACACGTAATGATAAGAAGGTTGCTTTGAAATTGATCACTTGTTATGAAACAAAATGCATCAACATTATATTTACACTTTCGAGTATTATTAATATAACTATCACAAAAGCAAACTTTATACAAAAAAAAGGTATTTTATTTTCATCTTATATATAAAAATGAATTACTGTTCGTTAGTCTCGCTAAAACTCGAGAACGACTGAACCGATTTGGCTTATTTTAATCTTGAAATATTCGTAGAAGTCCAGGGAAGGTTTAAACGATGAGAAAATTTCCTTATGTGACGCAGACGAAGTTGTGTGGGCCAACTAGTTACTGTATAAAATTAGCTTAAAAAAACCTAGTATAAACTATGCACAAAGAAGGAATTTTTTTGGGAAATCCTGTTATTGGGGGAGGCCTCCAGCAACGGACATACGTCCGTGGCTGAGAAACGTCCCAACAAAAAAAAATTCTAAATCAATAACTTAAAAGTACGTGACAAAAATCATTACAGATACGTATTGATAACAATTCAAACATTCTAGTTTGCGGTTAACCTCTCGAGAACGTTGCGAGATGTTATTCAATGGAACACTCCACTCCATAAACCACTAAACGGTTGCCGGCGAACAAGGTTTAGTACTCGTAAACAATCGCCAATAGGACAAACTAGAGGTTAAACCTATTAAACTGGGAAACCTGCTCAGTAGTTTGTAACAACATACTTGAAGAGACAAAATGACCGGTAAGGTGGCTCGGATACTGTGCAACTTGATTCATTCTGGCTTCATTTTGGAGTAAAAATTTTACATATAAGTTGAATATTCATCTTATCCGCTTTTGGAGAAATGATGAAAAAAAAATTAAAAGCTTTAACGGATGTATGTATTAGACAAATAAAACTTTATAAAGTTTTTCAATGTACAAGATACCATGTAAGGTATTTAGCTATAAACATAGGTAAACTAATAAATACAATGCATTAAATATGATGCAATAAAATACGTATATTTTCATTACAAAATCAAGTCTAGCTTTAGTACAATTTTCTGTGGAACGTTTATTATTAATCATAACATTACTTCGCAATTTCACACCGTAACCTCCATAGAAACAGCTTTACAACTATTACAAAATAGCAATAACGCAATTAAACTAGTAAAGGTTGGAAGTAGTAATCGATTAATCCTTGTTGCTGGTGTCCTTGTTATAGATACATACATGTATCGAAGGATTTTATTTGTACATTTCGACCACTTCTTCCTGTAATTCGACATTGACATTTGGTCAGAATTGTGCGACTGACAAGTCCGCCAACGTAACGACCAATCGATGCATCGAAAACTGTGCATAAGCTTTCATTATACTTGCACTGGGTTTACTCTCAGCCTCATTAGTGCATGCTCATTTTTAGTATCGCATAAACACAAGTCTAAGTTATTATTTAATAAAAAAATCACATTATCGTAGCTAATTTTTCGCTAGCGAATTTCTTTTATGCTTAATATTACTTTTGTGACTAATTCTATCTACTACCTACATATATATGTAAGTTCAGATGGAATCTTACGAGTTGAATTTGACCAACTTCCCAGTTTCCGATTGAGCTGAAATTTTCCACGCATAATATGTATATCAAATAGAAATGGAATAAGTGCCATGGAGGGTCTGATTATGGAGTGGGAAGCTGTAGGAACACCTGTACTAAACAAGACAAAGTCATGGTATTTTGTTGGACTCTACTTCTACGTATCTAGGATCTTAAAAAATAACTTTAATTAAATCATTTAAATAACAGAGTGCAGTGAAGATTTCCATTCGCTTAAAACCTTGGCCGGACGGAGGTCCCTTCGAAAAGCATAGCACACATTCTCTGACTCAATGTTTGATTCGACTAATGATGAGACGAGAAGACATATTAAATTGTGGCTTGCTTTTGAGGTAAAGAACTTGGGAAGATGATTCATTATAAAATTAAAACTATTCCGAAATTATTTTTAACACCTTGTGACGTAACAATTTTGACTATACAAAGTCTATTTTGTAAATCTATTTTCACCAACTGATCTTGTGTTCTCTTGCACATTATAGTCAGCTACAATACATTTTCAAAGCACAGTACTTCTGAACAATGTTGGGTCTGTAGTGAATAGTAGCGATCCTTACAAGCCAATAGTTGATAACAATATTAGAGTGTAATTAGCACCCGAACGAGTAACAACAATACAAAATGCGTAACCTTGATCTCGTTTCGTGTACAGACAACGTCTCTATCAACCACCTGTTTATGCTTTAAGCTTAAGAAATGCAGCATGCTCGTAAATTAAATAATAATGAAGTACCTACCTTAGATATGTGTTTAGAAAGTGTACTCCAGAAATTGTAGGTTAATCTAAAATATTTTAGCGTCTCATTGGTACTCTTGGGTAATTTACTTAAGCACTAGCCCGAAAAATGATGACTTTAAATGGTAATAGGCGGGACATATTGTTCACAGAAGGGATGGTCGATGGGATTGAAGAGTTCTGAAATGGTGGCCGCACAACGGCAGTCGCAATGCAAATAGAACCTCTACAAGATATAATGAAGACCTAACTAGGACCACGAGATGGCTAGATGCAAACACCACAGGACAGGTAATTATAGAGAAAATTGATAAAGGGCTATGTCCAGTGAACATATCCAGACAAATGATGAAAAATAATTTAGAAAACTTAAAGAAAACTTAAAATACAAGCTTTTAAATCTTGAAAATCATGTATCAGTAGAGTGCTGGACAAGACAATTAAAATGAGTCCAAACACGACAGGTCTATCTTATTTAGTACAGGAGTTTCTATGACCACCTTCCGAACCCATCATCAGATCAGCACCATTTTGTCATATTATTGCATTGTCACGCGATATACATCTGCGTGCAAAATGTCAGATCAATCAGACTACCGGAAGTTTGTCAAATTTGACTCGCAAGATTGCACCCTAACTTACATAGGTACATTAGTACATAGTTAAAAAAAATAAAAAAAAGCTTGTAAAAAATTCGAAGCTGCAATTAGTGTCATTCCGCAAAGAATATTATAATTCAAAATCGTGAAAACCGGTTAATAGGAGCAATTTAGTTTGAATATTTGCGATCGAAATGTTTCATCATTCTCTCCCGCGGCGCTGTACCCAGTTTCGTGCAAGTGTACTGTTGTTCGTACTAGGTCTATGTAAATCTGAGTTAGGTAATTATAAAGTCAGATTAGTGTTACTTGTTGGATTAATTTTATATAATTTCGTTGCGACAATCACAGCTTATGTCTGTGAAATATTAGATATGATCTAATTAAAATACAATTTAAATTGTTATGTTATTTAGCGTAAGTACTGTAAGTGCATATCGTCGTATTTGTTAGTAGCATTTAATTTAGATATTCAACAAGTTAAGGAAAAAAAATACTGAACATATTATAAACAGAAAGTAAGATAGGTCTCTTAGGTCATAAATACTAAAATATAGTGTGTTGACGAATACAAATTCTATAGAAGATACAGAATATGTTAGTTTTCTCTGAACCACCTCTCATTGGCCGATAGACAGTGTTTTACATACTTTACTTAACTTTATCTGTGTTTTACTTTGTAAACAAGTACCTAAAACTGATATCATAAGATGGTCATTTAAAAATGTCAATATTTATTACGCTAATAAAGACGCGGAAACATTAACTAAAAGTAACAAAAGAACTGAAAAATCAACTATCCCCAGCATTAAATTCGTAGATTATTATTAGTCATATTTATTATATTATATCGAATTCAATCAAAATTATATTAAGGCAAATCTAGTAATCCTTGACTCTACAACAATGGTATAAATCCTTGCGATCCTTATTCTTGAATAATATAAATGCGTGAAGATGTTTTGATATTAGTATATAAATCATGGCTCGCCTATCAAGTATAGCACGAATATAATTAATTATAAAACTAGAATACAAAAGATTTAATACGAAAACTCAGTCTCAATGACTTTTGAAACTTAGTTTAATATCGTATTGTTTTTTTTCTTCTAATAAGCATGTCAACGTGTCAGAAATACTTGTGTAACATGTAATTTGGTAAAAACAATAGTTCCATTTTGAAGTTTTTAGACGTCGGGTACCTTTCCATAGATAACCAATCGTCCCCTCAGTGCTTGTTTGGCCAATCTGCACTCGAGCAAATTTTACAGGAGACAGCAAACAAGCACGGAATTTTCGTTAAGTGCCGTGTTAAGGAAAAAATTGAAATGAGATTTTTATTGTTTTAGAATTGAATATTTAAAAAAAAAAATTTACCAGTCGGATGGTAATTTTATTCTTTATAATACATAAAATTCATTTTCGTAAAAAATGTCAGATTGGCCAAACAAGCACAGAGGCGACGCAATATATCGTTGTATTTACCTAAATAATAAAATGCGTCAGTTGCGGAGATAAACCGTTTTGAACAAAACTTTAAGTTATCAAACGTGTTAGTCAATTTAGTAATTACTTTATCACTGTTATTTTTATGATTACGATTACTAAACACTACCTAGTAGTGGTTAGTTGTTTCTGCGTAGGTAACCACTCCTGTTGACTGAAATAAAAGTGAAAGATAATCCGAGTAAAAAAATAACAGAAAGTGGTAGTAAAAATACAATGTTATTTTAAACTTACTGTTTTAAAGTGAAAGATAATCCCGACTTTACGAGTGAAGACGTAATAGAAAACGTTAGGATTAAGGAAAAAATGGATGATTCATGACACCTCGGTAACACGACGGTAGAATTGTATGAATGGAAAGCGACGAGACACGCATCGACAATAAGTATTTAATGTTTACAACTTGCTTCAATATTACGTTTACATCTCTTGAATTAGAATTTAAACTAGTGATTTTTTATTGATAGAGGGATAGACAAATTACATGAAATGTTTAAATGGCACAAAAAAAATGGTACCTATATATTGTAATACGGAATATTTAAAAAAAAATTGGTTTTTCAAATTGGACTTTTTTGAGCTCAATTTTTTTGTACTTTATTGACTTTTTTTTTTTGGACGTCCGATCCCCGGCCGGGACAGAACCCGGCACGAGGCTGGTAGGGGTGACAGGACGCGTTCGCGATTGTCGCTCACGTATCGCCCCGTCACCCCCGACTTTATTGACCTACGAGAATTCTCACAATTTATAAACCTGATGCACTGAAGCCTTTTATTTCAGTTAGGCTTAAATATAGTGCCTCCTACAGAATTAAAGCATTACTCTACCTTATTTTCAGTTTAAAACAAATAACTGAATTCTATTCTGTTGGCAATTCAAATTCTTTGATTGTAATAAGCAAAGCCGTAAATGTAGTTTGCAGTAGTTTATAATACAAAATCTAATCTAATCGTACGAGATGCAACATTACATTAACATTTTAAACGCACTGAGAACATCTTCAGCCTTGAGTCTTGACGGCGGTTCTAATTAGAACGATTCCAAATACCTACCGCTCAACCAACCGACCGACGATTATTGTTGCAAATTGTCTTTTCATGTGACATTTTATACAACTAATCCGTAATCTTGTAAGAGAACGAGGTAAATGTTCGGTGCAAAATTATATCGATTATAGTTACATGCAATTTGTTGTAATTAAAAAGATTATTAACATTGCGCAAGAGGATTATCTTCCAATCGTTCTTTAATCGTAGTTAATTTTAATTAATAATTGCTGACAATTAAATATTTAAATTGTGTATGTAGTTGTGTCCCCTAGCTAGGCATTACGTGACTATAATTGTACACCTTCTGTGACAACGTTGTTTGTTTTACTTCGATGTAATTATGACAATTAGCCAGTTGTTCTGAAGTTACCTTCCTTATTTAGGCGCTGCATTATTTCTGTAATAGTTTTAGTTCAAGTGTATCTAACGCAGATCGTAGTTGCAAAATGATATAGTGATTTTGAAAGCAGTCATAAGGTTTGTTTATTCATTTTTATAGTTACAAAATGTGATGCTGTATCGGTTATTTATTTATTCTGAGTTGCGTAAAATCTCACTTTGATTTTCATCATTATAATACAATGTTAAGGCAATAATAATCGTCTTTTTATGTAAATATTATGTCGTAGACATTTTTAGTACAAATTGTTGTTCCGTGATTTATAATTTATGATGCGTTTTGACTTGTGGGTGTTCCTATTGTCATGAAACAATAATAACATCGTCTGTTATTTTTCAATTTCGACAGGCCAAGGAGCATTAATGATATAATATATACATCGCATTTAATGTTCAAAAGTAAATTCGTATCAAAATAATGACATAAATTGGGGCAAGACATTTTAATATCTCGTTTATATCCGTGCACCTCTATCTGTACTAGTTGTACTTGACAACTTCACAAAGCTCGTGTGTTCAAGCCGCAGTTGCTTAACGACCAACGTACACTAGAAACATAATCATATCAATTTTGTTTATTATCTTACTAAATTGAACTCGAGACATTTGAATCGATCAAAATCTCACCTCGGCTTCATTGCAATCGTTACCGATGTCTTACATAATAAATATAAGGTAGACATAAATCAACATGTCAGTAAATAGTGATTTTGTTGTACGTGATAAGAGTGTAGGCGAGTTGTTACCTGTTTCTAACAGTGGGCCTGGAGGCTAGGGTTAGATTCCTCTGCGGCAAGCGAGGCGCGGGCGAGGCTTGCTGCGAGGTCGCGGCTTGCGAGGTGCGAGGCAGCCTCGTCCCGGCGGCCGCCGCCCCGGCAGCCAGCAACATCACCATCCACCACCTGGACATCACGAACGCACTCATACGGTACGCACAACACGCGACGCGACCAAAAACGTACTGTCACCTCGTCCGCAAACAAACTCAGCACCGTCGTACGCGCGCCACACGACAATCACTTGCGGTGGTAGTGGTAGCCCCACCACGATGAAAGTCAGGCTTTCACTGGCGCCCGCGGCTTCACATCGACAGACGCAGCCTCCGTGGCCACCACATCTCGCACCGATACATTATATTGACCGCGCTGTTGGTATAACGGCTTTAGTGTTTGTCCTCGATGTAGCCGTTTTTATGTAGAACATTGTGTAGTTTTAGGTTTTTGTTTTGTTACAGTTACCTATCAAATAATTGAAATTTATAGACCACGTGCATGAAAGCATGATAAAATTTTCGAAATACCCACATGCATATGATAAATGAAACAACATAACTTAAAATATCACCCCTCCATTTATTAAAATAGTATTCAATTTGAAAACAAAACAAAAAATATTAATTAGTATAAGACATCAAATCTTGGGACAGGTAGTCTTCCTCAAGTATTTCTTCCCGGATGGCAACGTGACAACATTCACGCCTTGAGGGAAACAAGTCTTGATCTGATCCTCTGGCACAGTTGGCAACACCATACACTCGTCACCCATCTATATAAATAAATAAATTGTACATGCAACGACAGTGAAGAGTTTTTTATTTAGAATTCAAGAGACGAATTTACCTACTTAAAATCTTATTTAAAATGATTATTTATTCTTTGACGTCAACAACAATGAGCACGTCATCAATGTTGAAAATAAAGTATTTCTATCTATCTATCTCCACAAAAGCCTCTAAAGGTGACATAAATGTATGTACAGATATTGAAAATTTTAATTTGCTGTATAATAAAATTAAAATAAAACAATAAATAATAATATCAGACAGGTTATTGACATACAAACTTTAAAAAAAAGATATTATTGCACATATATAACTCAAAAATCGGCCAAATTAAGCACACCATCACGCTCCTGAGCCGAAAACCTATTGGCCAAAAAATATCTCTGTTACTTTATGTTTAATAATAATTTATATTTATATAGCCCTGACTACTGATGGCTTGGGTCGTAGACTCCGCCTGCAGTGGACCTCTGTTTTTTTATATTGTATTTTTAAATTTATCTTTTTGTAAATGTTTTTTTAAAAATATAATGTAAAAAAATAAGCTAATAAATGAATATGGACAGTAAAAATTTATATTCATAATATTTCTGCGATGCACAGGAATCAATCAGTTTTCAACTTGAAGAAAAGACGGACACAGATAGCGTCACCGCGGTATCCCCTAACATTAAATTTTTTCAATAGATATGACCAACGTCAGTTACCGTAGACTAGATCGAGACATTCCATTTCTAAATGAACATTAATAACTTCAAATAAGGAAGTATCACGTACCTTCCAGTCAACAGGCGTCGCCACCTTCGCCTTGTCCGTTAGCTGAAGGCTGTCCAATATACGCAGAATCTCACTGAAATACACAACTACTAGTTATCTATCATATTTTCATAAAAACAATCTTTTTTTTACAGTTCGACTTACTAACGCCATCTGTTGTTGGACCGTGAAAACTCTTAATACAAAACAATGTAGTGATGTTGTGGTCGCTAGAGGGTGCTATTTTTAGGTTATTTTTGAACAGAAATAAATGCTTTAAAATAGCGCATTTTTATTTAAACTATGTTTAAACCAAAATCTTTATTTCAAATAAAGCATTTGCAAATATTCGCATTCGCAAAAAATCATGCAAATGTTATGCGAATATTTTGATGAAGACGGGGAGTGCTCCGAAGAATTATTCGAGATGATTCCAACATCTCCGTTCTATCATCGCACCACCCGTCGTCGAGGTGGAGTTCATCCTTACTATTTAGAACCACCGCGGTCATCCACAGTCCTTTTCAAAAATTCTTTTCTGCCACGTACTATCCGGCTGTGGAATGAGCTCCCCTCTTCGGTGTTTCCCGAGCGCTATGACTTGTCCTTTTTCAAACGAGGCTTAAAGAAAGTCCTTAAAAGGTAGGCCGTAGGTAGCGGCCCTGCAGTGTCCGCTGACATTGCAGAGGTCCATGAGCAACGGTAACCGCTTACGATCAGGTGGCCCGTTAGCTCGTCGGCCTACAAGACAATAAAAAAGAAAAAAAGAAAAGGAGGATGTTGTATGGATGTAGAGGGAATCGGACAGATGATCAAAATAAAGGTTTGCCCTTTAAAATGAGCCCAAACTCGGTGGATCTACGACCTTTCGTTGTGAATTTGCAGGGGGTTTTCAATTAATTGGTGGGGGGAGGCAAGTACTCCCTACCTTCCCGATAGATCCAGGATAGGTAAAATATAGGTTCCTATTTTGTAATGCCTATAAATTACAATGACTTTTGGAAGATAAATTTGACTTGTCAGTAAAAAACCTTGAACTTTTTGTTTGAAAGGTCAACATTCGCATTCGCATATGTCAATATTGAATATTCGCATTCGCGAATGTCAATATCTTAAAATCGACATTCGCAACATCCCTAATACATACTATGCTATGAGCAGTTTTAGAATATTATCGATTAGATGATCGGCACAACTTTTTATATCTAAGCTCAAAAACATCTAAAATATCAATATTTCTCTGCTATATTATGTACATGTTATACACATAAACCTGGCTTTTAAATCGCTTTATCTATTAAAAACGCATCAAATCCATTTTTAGAGATCCACATTTAAAGATTTAAGTATACACAGGGACAGACAACGTGAAGTAACTTTGTTTTAATCTATGCAATGGAGTTATGTACCAAATTTTAAGCGTGTTATTGTGATAAAGCGACAGCTGTCGAAACTACGAAATGAATATAACGAAACACTTGTAAAGAGTCAACACATATTATCATATAAACAATAGCTTTGTCCGTTGACAATGTGCTACTGTTCACTAAATATGCAGTGTTTCCTTCACAATTTTATCAGTAACAAATTTTACAAACTGTGTAATAGTTTTAAAATGATCAGAATGTTATCTCAACAATTTGATATGCTCATGGACTTCTATATTATCAGGGGACAATGAATGACCACTACCTACAGTCTACCTTTAAGAACTTTCGTTAAGCCTCGTTGCAATTTAGCCTATTTTTAGACACTTACAAAAAACTTCTTATAAGTGAAATAAAATTCGAAATCGGTTCAGTAGATCCAAAGAATACGGTCTACAAATGACGACATCAAATTTACAGTTTTATATTATTGGTTGAGATATCTTGGTATTGAACCGAATTCAAAAAAAATTACTAACGTTATTTATCTGCATCTGGGCTAGATAACTTTAAAAGGTTTTAAGGATTAGTGTTTATTTTTTTTGCGACGACATGCACGATAACGCATCAAAGGCATATTTATAACAAAAATTGGAAATTCAGACTCCTTTCGTGACGTAGACGACGTTGAAAAGATCTGTTTACAATAGATCAAGTTCTCATCTACAGTATCGATACACGTGTATGAGTTAAAGGTCGAAAGCGGTCTATATCATCATGATAAGCCTTATCAATATAATATAAATACATCGCGTGTAAATGACATCAACTGTATTTCTGTGTGCAATCAATAAATCATGCTGACAAAATTTTGAGACTCTTGACATAATTTTTGCGAGACCCAACTTTCAAATCACATTTTTAACCCAAAATAAAAAAAGAACCACTTGCGGTACAAATGTATTGGAAAATGATTTCTATCATGTCACACTTACGTTACTAAAAAATGAGGAGTCACCTCATGTGAGTGCAGACAAGGTAGAGATCAAAATAAGAAGACCTTTAAATTTTGATGATGTGAAATAGTTGCTATTTTAATGTTGTTATTGTGTATCTAATTGTATATTTTAATCAAAGCCTAGTTCTATTAAATTATCATTATCACCATCAACAGCCGGTACGTCCACTGGGTCAAATAAGTTCTGGAGTGACGGCCACGAAACGGTGGGCGCAACGTAGGCATATTTCTCAGAACGTAAGAAGTGACTGACTTACATTGAAATAACTTCGATTCTAATAGCAGGTCAATCACTGTGTTCTTCACCACAAAATTACAAGTTTATAACTAACTTAATTAGTATTTCAAATATCTCAAAGTTTATCGATACATACTCGAAATTTCGTCCAGTTGTCGCCGGATACAGGATAGATAGTCTAAACTTCTTGTTAGGGTCGACAATGAACACAGCCCTCGCGGTCAGAGGCATCCCTTTATGGTCCAACTCGTCGCAATCAATCATACCTAGTTTGTTGGCCAATTCTCTACTCTCATCATCTATTATTGGATATGGAAAGGGTTCGTCTTCGTTGCAACCTGGAGATAGATGAGAAATGTATTGACAATTATGTAAATGATTTTTACCATAACAGTTATTTTGCTGCGATCTGTATTACACTATTTTTTGGATATACACAAAGAATTTTGTTTATAATAAACATTTGTTATCTATAAACTTGTGCACACACAATTAAGATATTAATGAAATTATCTTAACAAATTTTAGGTTACCAACAACAAGACTGAAAAATATCATTTTACTCAATCACTGAATTTTCAATTAAACAGTGTTTACAAAATTAGCATCTAACCTGCATAGCTTTTAATGTCTTTGCACCATTCCAAATGAGATGCGACATTGTCACAAGACAGTCCTATAACCTTAGTGTTCCGCTTCACAAACTCAGGCACAAGAACCAGCACACGTGCCAGCTCAGTTGTGCAGACTGGAGTAAAGTCTGATGGATGAGAAAACAGGATTCCCCACCTGGAGTTGACATTTTCTTTATGTAATAATGAAGTTATTGTAGACAGTGGAAGGCTATAGACATGTTTAAGTGATTTCCTTTACTGTCTTTTCATTACGAAACCTTACTGTCAGACTATGTATAACTCATGTATGTGTGCAATGTCACTTACAAGTATAAATGAAAGGATTGATAGGTTTAAGATATTTATTGGAGGACTTATACCTTTTTATACTGGGCTTTAAGTGATAAATGGGCTGTTTTCTGCAATTCAATGACATTGCGTGTGGGCTTTTTTTTTAGTTGGAGGAATGGACTGGATGTGGGAGGAGGAGTGGTATGTGGGAGTTGGACCGCACTAAAACCTCTAACCGCTCACACTCAGCTGAGGCCAGAACCCAGGACGGTTAAAAAATGTAAACAAAACAAGTTTTAGAACTGTGCTCAATTTTAGCTCCTTCCACAGACTTTGCAAAAGTCAAACAAACCAATTTTGTTGCCGATCCCAGTTGAGTGGATAAAGGATTTTTACAACTTGAGTATAATATTATATTTACAGAAGGTTGTGAGTAAAAACCAAAATTGACACAAAACAGAAAGACAAAATATGAGAAAAATAAACTTCTAATATTATTAAATATGATGATAGGAAAGGTAAGTATTAAATTATACAACTAGATAAAAACTAATTAAGTTTGGGTAACTACAATTTTACAGTTAATTTATTTTAAAAAGAAGTCATATATAGTTTTTAATTGCTCTTAATACTTAGGTTATTAATTTTAATAATTGTAGCGTATTAATAAAGAATCTCACACGTAAATTTACTTACTTATCTCCTAGCCACTCATGAAAATTAATTTCACCTTCTGTTGTATTTGCAGAAAAATCTGGAAAAGTTTTTCCAAGTAATAGCATGGTTAAAGTTTTACAGGAAGTTTACTTTAAAACTACGTTTTCAAGATCAATGAAACAAAATCGATCAACTATTCGATACTTTACGAAAAGTTCTCACTTCTCGTTACTTCAAAAACTGAATTTACTGAAGTTTCAGATTTAAAACTTTTTCATTTGTTTTTTTGCCGGCCAGAATGTTTTCATTCGAGGAGGTTTGACATAAATGCATTATATATTTGACATTGACAGCTGACAAAAAGAAACGTCAAAAGTTGCATTAGAGCTGTTCTTTTAGTCGATATTCTAGTGCACCTCCCTATGTGAAATCCTAGTTGACTAAATTTTTTAGTCATCATCATCATGATTATCAGCCTGTAGACGTCCACTGGATATAGGCCTCCTAAAAAGATTTCCAATGCCACCGGTTGGTAGCGGCGTGCATCCAGCGTGTTCCTGCGATCTTAACAAGATCATCCGTCCACCTTGCAACTGGTCGTCCAACACTGCGCTTGCCTTGACTTTTAATTTTATAGCCATGTTAAGACAAATTTATATTTTACTAGTTAAGTGAAATTTAAAAAATACCACTTCTTTTAATATTACTGTGCTTGAATGCCACTAATTTTGACGTAGTTTTTTAATGTACTTCAAGTTTTGTGTTTGTGATATATTGATACAAGACATAATAAAAAAATGTGAGCTGCAGTCACGGTAAGTATGCCTGGCAGATGTGAAACATCGACATTATTTTAAGTAATTTATTTAACAATATTTTCAATACAAAAATTTACGAATTTATTTTGAATCATGCAAATTAACTGGCCTATCGATTTTATCAATTCAGTCTTAGTGGCGTTGTGCGATTACCATCTGTGATTACCATCATTCATTTGTATTTTATTGTCGACTTTTTGTTAGCCCAGCGAATGGTGATATTTTGAAATACTGAAGACTGTGGTTCTAGTGATTTTTGCTGAAAGGAATTGGTCTTTCATTTTAGAGAAGCTGCTGTATTCATAGATTTTGCAAAAGAAACAAAGGAACTTGGAATCGAACCTATTAAATTTCTCAAAAACAGTAATAATGTGTTTTAAAAATCTTTCAAATTTCGCTAGCTGTTTGTTTTTTGCAGCAGGTGTTAGCTAGCCAATTTTTATTCAACGTTTATAATTGAATTAGGTTAATTTTCTGGTTAGTTCTGAAGCCTATGTAATAAAATTAAATTCTTAATTCAGGCTGTTTTACATTACATACAGATATTGTACTTTCTTTACAGGGCCTCAGAAAATACAAATTTAATTTGTGAGTTGTAGGATATTTTGTACTTTTATAAACTTTTAGAGCTTTGTTTATGACCCAAAATCGATTAAAATGTTCCACTTTCAAATATCGACTAAACCACTAAAAACATTGGCTGTGCTCTATTCGTTCAATCAATAGTCAATTTTCAGTCAAATATCAATGGCGTCACTCCGTCAATGACCCAACCCGCTACGTGCATCCTGTAACTTTCAATATTATTTACAACGTGGTGTTATTGTATTTATTAGTTTTAGTCGTGATTTCGTAATTAGGTAAGTGTACAATTAAATATTATTGTTATTAGAGTAAATAGACTAATAGTGCGGATTGTCGAGTACAAGACAAAATGGACGTCAAAATTATTGTGACGTGATTATGTAAAAAAAGGCAAGATTACTTGGAATATTCACAAAATATTATCGGTATATCCAGTAAAATACTTCACATAATAGTTGCGTTCTATTTAATCCATAAATAAATAGTAGTAGCATGACAAATGGCACGGAATGTGTAGCGACAGGAACTGGCCAAGCATTTGTCTCGTTCGCGACAAACACACCCTGTTATCGGTCGGTCGAGCTCGTCAATATCTCGAAAAATATTTTCTTTGTTTTGTGCTCAAAAGCTGTAATGATTTAGAACGTAAACTTTTCTACTGATGCGTCCCTTTTAAAGGTCATTGCCCTATGTATGTGTTCCTATTTAGTAGTGTGCTTGGCATCCGATTTGCTTTGCGACGCGCGAGACCCTGATTGTTGATTCGGAATGCAGTTTGTGTGTGTTATGTACTTTAGAGATAATTAGTAATTGTTTTTGTTGCTTAGCTTATTAGAAAAGATTAATTTAAATATTTTGTCTTAAATGCCAATTTGTAAATTTAAAATGCAAAATCAAGGTATTGAGACCAAGGATTACCAGATTTGAAATTAAGAATGTTGTATTTTTAAATAAATTATGCATTTTTCTAGCATTCCTAAATAAGCTTTTGATTAGTTTAGATGAATCTGCTATTTTTATTTCATTTGTGGGTAGTTCTGTTTTTCTTTGTCACAATGTAGTTTAGTTTTATCAAATACCATCTCTTATCTATATGTACAACACCATTCTACAAACTTAACTAAAGCATTGAAATGCATATTTTTCTTCATAAGATTACTTTAGATTAAAAATACATAAAACAATGTGCATAAAACTTGGAACTCATTTAGAATAAAAAAATCAGAGCAAACTTGCCAATGCGAATGTTGTTAAAAGTTAAATATAATAATTGAGTTTTAAGCAGTTAATATAATGGTTTTACAGAAAATTTAAATTTTATACATAACAAATATTACAAAAACTAAAAAAAACAAATCAGCATGGCAAGTTTGTAAATAACAATTAATTGCATTACTTCTTATGATATAATAGAAAATATTCCTGAAAGTATTGTCTACTTAGAGTTTAGTTAAAAAAAAACTGATAAATACATAAACCAAACACTCTTTCTTTCTAGATGATTAATATAGTAATTGCAGGCATCAGAATAATTTTCATTTATTTTATACATTAAAAATGTGTCCTTACTAGGGATTAAAATGCCATCTGTAAATAGTTTTTATTAATAATTGTATAAATCTCATTCATAAATTCTGTTTTAAATTTAAGATGGAATGTTGGTGTGATTTTTTCAAAATTCGAATTTCGTAAAACTTGAAATGCAGGTTTTGTCATACGTTATTTTCTTCATCTTATTGTTTCGAAGTTTCCTTTTACACATACAGTGCTAAATTTCACAGTAATACTTATTATTTACATACCTTGGGAATTTATTTTGTTTATAAAGGTATGAAAAAGCAATCCTCAATCTTTTGAAAACCAAATAAATTCAGTTTTAATAGAGATTTTCTTTATTAACCAAACCGACAATAATAAAATTTACAACAATGGTCTTAAGTTTCCTAGTGTGGGGACCAATGTTTAATTTTTTTGGTTTAAGAATTTTCAGTTAAATAAATTTTCATATCATTTCAAATACTACACTAGTTACAGGTAAGCATAACATTGCATATCAAAGCAGATCAAAATATAAATTGTATAATGCCGGAGTTTTTAAAATGCAATAAAATATTAATAGGCCTTAGGTAGCGGCCTCGGAGTGTCCCCTGACAATGCAGAGGTCCATGAACAAAGGTTACAACTCTCAAGTGGAGGCCGTTAGCTTGTCTGAATAAAAAAATTTATAAAAACCTTTCTAGTAGTTACCTATAAATATGGTAAGAATGTAGTTTTACTTGTTATTATTATTGAATTTTTGAAGGGGTTTAAGGGCATCTCATACTTATCACATCACTGTGACCCTGTACATATCTATTGTGTCCATCCCCCTATATTATTTAAAAATCTGCGCAAACTAAGGCTTAGCTTTACTTAAATTTTTGTTAAACAGTAACTGTAAATGATAATTATGCACATAATGCAACTTGTAAAAATATTGTTCAAAGAAAATTGTTTAAAAAATTAAATGGTAGTGGACATTACTTTTTCTCTATGGTATATCTATTCTCTTTGTTTTGATTTTATCAATCCTAAATGCATGGTGAATACTGACTTTTTTTACTCTACTTGTTGATTATTATCATACCTTTGGGAGAAAGGGTCTCAGAAAAGTCAAGAAATTAGTAGTTTACTAGGCAATATTCTAGGTGTCATAAATTTTCATGGTGAAGTTAACAAATTTGATGTAAAAATTAAATTTATTGATCCATGAGATGCTTTTTTAATTAAAATTTTCTGCTTCTGCCTCACCTCCTTGGTAAGTTGTTTTGAGACTTTATTCAACTCCCTCCAATACCCCAATCTCACGTGAGATTTCTCGTTAGATTGTAATAGAAAAAAAAAATGCTTCAAGCTTTTATTTACCACTATATTCTGAAAATAGAAAATCATCAAAATCGGCATAACAAATTAAAAGTTGCTAGAAATTAGCTACATTTCTATACTAGTCTGGGCCGAATAAATATTATATAGGCATCCAAATTTCATCCATCCAATAACATGCTTTTCAATATTTGGAGACCCCTGTTCCAGCTTAGCTATTTAATACGCATGCGTAAGTCGAATGCGTAGTCAAATGCGCGAAAGGAATTTTACGTCGCGTCTTTCAATAACCTAAAAATCAATAACACGCACAATAACACGTTGTCGGATTCCTAATAATCCTTACATAGTAAGATTTTACATTTTCAATTTAAGTTTGTCGAAAACGATACGTGATGGCGCCGATCTTTGGGATTCATGACGAAAAAATATACGTAAGTTAATCATTATGTCGCAATACAAGAAAATATTTTCTAAAGATGTGACTTATTGATTGTTGCCATTTTCTTCTTCTTCTTTTAGTTATGGCTCCCGTACAATGACGATAATTTTTAGTTCGGTAGTTTAGTAAACAATATAGTAAAAAATAATGAAATGGAAAAAAATTGTATCAAAACATCGTACAATGTAGGTAACATTCTAGCTCGACGGATATAATAATACACAAAACATTTTTTTGTTTTAGTACTCTTACTAAAATTGTGTGGGCATGACTTTTAAACCCTCTATTTATTATAGTTCTCATTCCAAATCTAGTGAATCCATATACGTCTCGAAAACTTGTAAAACAGCTACTAGATTCTCTTAAAATATCAAATCAATAATGTCGACATTTATATCAACTTTAAATAACTTGTGTGACCTTTGGATCACTGGTTCTTTTTGCTGAATAATCTGTTTTATTCTAGCTAATGTGTGGGTTGGACAGTCACGTTGCAAAATAACTGTGAGCATTTATAATATGGATTTGATGGAATATTTTATTTTATGAATAGCATTACTAGACAGTTTTAAGCTTATTGTTGATTTTAAAGTAAGGAAATTAATTTCAAGTAAATAATAACAACGGTAATTTTGTATGATAAGTTTTTGTCATATTTCATATATTTAGTGTTTAGTTTTTTTTTTTCAAATATTTTATCCTATTAAGGTAGCAGTAGCATTGCCAAAGGATTTATAAATATAACAAAACGATGTAGGTGTAACAATAGTCTATCATTTACAATGTAAATACGTACCTCCGATTTACATTTGATTACGTAATATCAGTAATTGGCATCTCTTTCTTTTGTTGCAGAAACTAGCTCGCACCAGAGCTTGCTATGAACCAAATATCTCATAGTATTGATAGAAACTGAGTGCAAAAAGTGAAAATATAATTCCTCGAAGATGCAGACTATAAAGTGCGTTGTCGTGGGGGACGGAGCCGTCGGTAAAACATGTCTACTAATCAGCTACACCACCAACAAGTTTCCATCGGAGTATGTTCCAACAGTCTTCGATAACTACGCAGTCACTGTCATGATCGGCGGTGAACCATACACCCTAGGTCTTTTTGATACTGCAGGTATGTTTACTTATTTATTGTATTTGAAGTTAAACTCAATAATAATTAAAGATAACATTTAACTAATTATCTTTACTTTAGAAATTATGATCAAAACCTGTTATAACTGCAGTCATTTTCTAAAAAAACAAAGCATTCAAAAAGGTTGATTCTTGATTTTAATGGGAAAGTACTTAGTAGCACTTTATAAGGCAATCAAAACAGCAAAAATATTGATATTTTCAGTATATTGATGTGCATGTTATTTGTTACAGGTCAGGAGGATTATGACAGACTAAGACCGCTGAGTTATCCTCAAACCGATGTTTTCCTCGTATGCTTCAGCGTCGTCAGCCCTAGTTCATTTGAAAATGTCAAGGAAAAGGTAAATTTATGGAATTTTGCTATACTTTAAATTCACTTTTTCTGTCATTGTTACGCAGTTATGTTTGTTTAATAAATTGTATTCAGAAACCATAATTTAGTAAGTAAATAATTTGAGTAATTGAAAATGAAAACAATACAAATATTGTTAAATTACTGGTAAAGTATTTTATCTATTAAAGCTACCTATTATAATTATAAAACAGAAACAATTGGCTACATTGTTTCATGTTTGGAAGTTAATTTTGCATTGAATATTGCAGTGGGTTCCGGAAATCACTCATCATCAACAGAAGACTCCGTTCTTGTTGGTCGGTACACAGATAGATTTGCGTGACGATTCAGCAACAATGGAAAAACTCGCTAAGATCAAACAGAAGCCAGTATCATTGGAACAGGGAGAAAAGTTAGCCAAGGAACTAAAAGCTGTTAAATATGTAGAATGCTCAGCGCTCACCCAGGTAAAACAATTTTTTAACATTTGAAACTATTTGCTGGTTGCTCTCGCTCATCACATTATGGTCAGTGGTAATCTACACCTTATCAGAATTCATAAAAATCTCCTTTAACAACTTGTCTGTGGCTGTTCCCAGTTAAGAAGACTAAAAGTAATTTTTATATCATGTTAACAAAGACATTCAACACCATGTATATTATAATCAAGAGACCGGACATTGGATCCAAAATTTTCTATTTGTTAGTTGTCAGCTGTCAACTGTCAAGTGACGAAAGTTCATTTTAAAGAAACTATTTTTTTAACAAAATTTTAGCAATATACTCTCATGTGAGAGATTCGATTCGATTCTTCGAAGGCTAAAACTAGTTTATTTTTTTTAATGTTTCATTTATTACATAAGAAATTAGACCATTTTCGTGGAGATAAGATAGATCAACTAAAGTCATGTATTGTTGATTAAGTGAACTAAATCTCAATAATGTCTACAGTGCTGTTACATTTTATCGATTGGATCGATTAATAATTAATCAATTTCATAGTGAAATATTTTGGAAGAGGCCTATGCCAGCAGTGGACGAGTGTGGGCTGATGATGATGATGATGATGATAGTGAAATAATTTTCAATAATCAGTCAAAATTAAATGTTATTAAAATTTCTGTTGATTATATTGAAATTTTATCATAGTTTATTTATGTTTACTAAAGCAAAAGCTCAAAACAAACTTAAAAAGTATAGCCTTTATTGTCCTTTTAAAGCGAATCAAATTTATAAAACTAGAGTTCCGCCTGTTATTCGCGAGAAGGATCAAACTTCACCACTTATCAAAATTCAATCCAGATCTCTCAATACACAAGTTTATTATCAGAAGTCAACTATGTTCAGGATTCAATGTTCAAATAAATGAGAAATATAATCGAATAGCTATTTTATCCGAATCATTTAGGAACGTCACTAATTGGTCAGTGGGTTAATTTCCCTTTTATACTAGATGGCGTTATTATAAATTGATGGATTAACAGAATTCTAATGTATGGAAATAGATGTCAATGTCCTCTCTTCATACTTTAATCTCTTTGCATGTTAAGGAAAGTTAATTATTAGCTCTGTTATGAATATTTTGGTTTCTAATTACCATTAAATCATCAGACTTTTCTTCTCTCCAAATGTTGACATTCAACTTCTGTTTTCAATTTTATATTTATATGCCTAAGAAGAGAAAATAACTCTTAGGACTAATTAATTTTGACTTAGTTTTGATGATGGGATTTTTTAGATAGTTTTCACATGACTTGCTTGTTATAACTATGTTTTTTCATGTGAAATTTAGGTAGTTAATGTATCATAATTTTGAATTTTTTTACAGTTTTATTTTACGTGATATTTTTATTACAGAAAGGTTTAAAGAATGTCTTCGACGAAGCGATACTTGCTGCCTTGGAGCCTCCAGAACCCGCCAAGAAGAAGAAGTGCGTTCTTTTGTAAAGAGTTCTCCTCCTTGTAACACCCGCCGTTCAAACTCTATGGGAAATAATGTAATATTCAAAATATTTTTATAATATATCTATAATATAATCAATACTATGCCATAACTAAATTGAATATTACAAAATGAAATAATCGGAGGATACAAACAGTATGGGTCACTTTCCATTTATTATAATTAACGCTAAAAACGATTTTGTACCATGTCGTTGTTTTTGGCGAAAAAATAATTTTATTTATGACTTTTATAGTCATTTTTATTTATATATACGCAATTATCACTGCTATTTATAGATAGTCAAGTGTATATTAACTTGCATTGTACTGGAAAGGCTGTAACTAGTTTATTTCCGCCAATGCAGAGCAAACAATATTCAGCACAATATTGCTATGCATGCGTACTGTGCATTTTATTAGTATTATAAATATACATAAATAATTACTATCAGAAGTAAGACTCAAGAAATAAATACTTTAAATTTAGCTCTAAGCTTAAAGTGAAAAAAAAAAATCGAAAATAATGACACTGCTTTTAGTTTTTTTTTCATGTTTTGATATTTCGTAAATTCGTATCAGCCAGTGTCATGGCTAATGTAAAGCAGGTTTTGTATGTGAATTTACTTGTGATAGTAATTATTTAGTCGTTATTGCAATGTATGTAAAGCCTGTAGTTGCCAGGCGTCCGATATCCGCATATATTTTATTTAGCGTTTTTAAATATACGCATCGTAACCAACTACTCATGTACACTAAGAATATAGACTATAATTTTATTTTTATTGGTCGTTTGGACCATTTCAATTGCAATTATAAAATATAATAATAAATATACAGATACAGAGTATTAGCATTTTATACTGATATATATTATATTAACTTTTACACAATATTTTAACTTTTTATCCAACAAAGCTTACGTAAAGTATGACAATACAGTTTGAATCTATAACATGGAGTGCAATTTATAGTAAACATCGCAATAAGTATATTCATGTTATATTTTATTATATTTTTGAGTAGTTACGAGAACAATCAATCTCTTAGTTGATTTCTACTACTACAGAATAAATATTTTATCTTCTCGACTTATCAATTATACTACGCTTAAAACTATAATTTTACGGTATAATTATTATTGAAGATATTCTTGAATGCCAATTAATGGAATAATAAATATGCACATGGGTTGTTTATAGCACTTAATACTCAAATTAAAGAGGCCAATCAATGAAATATCCAAATTGAATTTTAGTATATAACAAAATGTCAGGTGCAAATAACAGTATTTTACTCACTTATAAAGTATTGTGCCACAATAATTATTAAATTTTAATTACAATGTCAAATACAATGTGTAAAGAAATCCCGACCGGAACGTGAATTAAAATCATTCAACGCGAGCAAAGACGGGTTGGGCCGCAACCAGTCGCAAAAAACGATACTTTACAAATGAAATCACGAGAGACTGATTTATAATGTGTTGCGGTCCACGATCTTTTAACCATTCGCCTTGGGCTTTTACACCTTTTCGCGACCATAATCTTTTAGAAAGTTAACGTTGCAATTTTACTTTAAATTATTATTTTAAACGAGATAATACCAAGGCTGCCATGTAGTTCACCATTTTGAATCAAACATTTCAATTAATGATAAAAACAAACATAATTTAATAATTACGATAACTAATAATATCACACGGTTGGTCGGGTTTTTGATACACTTGTAAATACTGTCAGGTATAATGTAATAAATACGCAACATTGAAAATAAAAACATAATGTCTGATTGTAAGTTCATTCTTTTTAATGTACTTTTAGTAATATCTTTCGTTTTCTAATGTATTCTTAAACTTATTTATTCCTAATTCAGGTATCATTTTCGAAACATTTTTCAGAAATGTCTACTGAAAATATATTTACTGAATATTATTGTGTCAGTAAGTAGATATAGGTGTATATTGAGAATTAAATGTTAAATGTAAGATGAAACTATTTTTTTATTATTTTAATACTAAAAATTAACACAACTTTTGTCTGTAAATAACGTTACTAAACTATTACTAATAAGTTTAATTTAAAAATAACGTTTTTAAAACACCCAAAATAAAGCATGCTTAACAAATTGAAAATGTAAAAAAAAAATCGAAGGGTGAGGTCAGTAAACGACTTAGTTTATTGTGTCCAAGTTGTGTAAAGGTTTAAATATTGCACATTGATTCTTTGGAATGAAGCTATAATTTTTGCTTCGTCATCTGTGATGGAATAGGACAATGTTGAGCCAAATAAGAATTTGTCACTCCTTCATAAACTTACCTCATGATCAATGGTTCTGCCAAGAGTTGGCCTATACACGTGTGAGTCATGCAACATAAATTTGTTAAGAAATTATAAAAACTGGATGAGTTATGTATCTCAATTGTGAAGAGCGTCTATTAACTGTTCAAATGCACAACTGGTCCAAAACGACGGTGGAAAATCTATTGCCAGTTGAAGAGATCTTAAAGAAGGTGATATTCAACAAAATTTCATCAAGAGCGATATACTATTTCATTCAAGAAGTCTACAGATAACCTTGGAACTTGGAAAAACAGAATAAAGATACAACTACTGATAACAAGAATTGCGGCGCAACAAATATAATTACGTCATCGAAAACCAAAATAAAACTTCCGTGCAATACAACAAACACAAAAATATAAGAAAATGGAATTCCTTCACTACTTACCGTAAAAAATCTACTCTTCTAAACATTAGCCATTCTACACGTGTGTTGAGAAGTCATCGAAATGGAAGTCTTACACCTGAAAAATTATCAAGTCAACAAGAGAAGTTCGCTTAAAATATCAATATAAACATTAAACATCTGCTTGAAGACTTAAATGTAAACAACGGCAACGTTTGGTGGTTGTTGGAAGCTGGATGAAAGAACTAGATGACATAAGAACAGTGCATTACTTTTCGGAAATATCAAAGTTAGATCAATTGTTTATACAGTAAAACTTTTCTCAGCAGAATGTCTAGTCGTACCAATCATGAAACCCAAAGAAACAATATTATATCTGTGTGCAGATTACAGTGATTAGAGATGAGAAATTTCCAATTAAGAAATCAAGCAAAAGAAAAAATTACGTGCATCATTGTGAGATACATTAACTAACCTAAAAACCTACATGAATTGAAAAGGTTGAGTCCAGAACCAAGAACGTGAAACAATGATTTTTTTATTAGATTCAAACTAACATATAATTAGAAACCGAAGAATGTGAACCAGGAGAAGCTTAATATTGGTGTGATTTGAAGACGCCTACATGCGACGCGACTACTCCAATTAATTACAAACTACTCTGTTTTCGACACTGCAAATCGAACCACATTAAACACAATCACAGAATAATCATCAGCTCCATGTCCAGTTTCTACAAGATGAAGATTATTTCGAACTTTTAAATAAGAAAACTAATGCCTGTAGTTGCTGCTGACTACGTTTACTTGATCTGATCTGCAGATGTTGTATGACATGCGCTCTACAGAATCCGAAGGATAAATGGATCAAGGAGTTCAGGACAATTCTTGATTAATATATTGATCCTATTCTCGTCGCTGCTATATGTGCTGTTCATTTAATAAATATATTTCGAACAACATTAGTTGCTTTCGGCAAAGAGCCGGTCGATAGTAAAGTCGATGCTTTAATTCCAAAATCGATGTGCAATATTTATCAACGGGTATTGTGAGATTTTCTTATAAATTTTTGTGTCCGTCGGTCATTCCACAGTGGGTCCAATGCTCTTGTAACTCAATTATGGTGTATTGTAAACCGGAGGATGTTAGACCGCGCTCCCCGACCCACGCTGGTTCTGACCCAGCGGGGTATTCCGCGGGAGGGTGACACCCGGGACATCTTGACAGGCTTCGGAAAGCCCACCGACCGATACCTTCGATTATTGTTTATTATTGTTTTTAATTTATTTTATTTTATATATTTTGTTTTTTATTGTCGATTATTGTTCTGGAACAACTATTTTCATGTTATTTCTCGGTTCAGTGCTGTGTAATAATTTTGACAAATATGATTTGTTTATTACCACCAGTCCACAAGTGTAACATAACACTAAAGATACATTACAAAGAAAAAAATATAATTGCATGCAGGTGAAGATTTCTGCGTGCCTTTGAAGCACCTCCTCATTTTTGATTTCATTACTAAAGCAACTGATTGCTGTGTTGCAAGTTACTGTTCTCAAGAGCTACTTTGTCATTGGAAGATAAATGGTCAGCTGGTACGCTGGAGCGTTTCTAGTGATAAGAGAGCAATTTTGAGTCAAATTGACATTGCCTTTGGTGATATAATCAGGTTATGTCAATTTTATAAGTGATGCTTTTGACTCACCGTCCCATTTTGTTTCCTGTAATTAAAGAAATTGATTGCATCTGGTGATTTCTTCGTATAGTTTCCACGAAATCAAAACCTTGACTTTTTAGATGGCGATGGCATCCTTAAAACTACTGTCGGTGCCGGTGCTTCTAGTAACTTTTTATCCTGGTGCGGTGTGACTGTTTAGGTACATAGATTTGTGATTCACACACTTCTTAGGACTTTATGTCCCGCCCACCAGCTTTGCCCGGAATAAGGCACGAATTAAGTAACTGGACTCAAAGTTTTTATGAAAGACTTTATTTCCAAAGGTCACTAAATACAGCTTTGATAACAATTAATTTACATTCATCTCTTGGGTCTATTTATACTAACTTAAATGCTATGTTGACAATATCTTATTGAGGACAAACGTGCAGTGAGATCTGCTGTCGATGCTGCACTCTGTTGTTCCGCAATTTTAAAATGGACGTCACGTGCAGAGGGATCTACTGACAAAGCTGATCTCTCTGGGTTCCACACATTTAACGCACGCAATGGCTAATTTTTCTTTTCACTTTAAAACACTCGTTTACTGCAATGTTTTGCATGCGGGGTTGTCGCACTGACATTTGTTACTGAGAAAGTTTTTTCCCACCTCGATTCAGATGGAATTGGATGCATTAGAAAGTCTTTCTTTCTTTTAAGAGCAGCTCTACAGCTTGAATAATAATTAATTAACATTCATATCTTGGGTCTTCGTATACTAACTTAAATGCTATGTTGACACTTATTGAGGACAAACGTGCAGTGAGATCTGCTGTCGATGCTGCACTCTGTAGTTCCGCAATTTTAACATGAACGTCACGTGCAGAGGGATCTGCTGACAAAGCTGATCTCTGTGGGTTCCACACATTTAACGCACGCAATCGCTAATTTTTCTTTTCCCTTTAAACACTCGTTTACTGCAATGTTTTGCATGCGGGGTTGTCGCACTGACATTTGTTACTGAGAAAGGTTTTTCCCACCTCGATTCAGATGGAATTGGATGCATTGGAAAGTCTTTCTTTCTTTTAAGAGCAGCTCTACAGCTTGAATAATAATTAATTAACATTCATATCTTGGGTCTTCATTTGTTACTGAGAAAGTTTTTTCCCACCTCGATTCAGATGGAATTGGATACATTGGAAAGTCTTTCTTTCTTTTAAGAGCAGCTCTACAGCTTGAATAATAATTAATTAACATTCATATCTTGGGTCTTTGTATACTAACTTAAATGCTATGTTGACAATATCTTATTGAGGACAAACGTGTGGTGAGATCTGCTGTCGATGCTGCACTCTGTTGATCCGCAATTTGAACATGGACGCCACGTGCAGAGAGATGTGCTTACAAAGCAGATCTCTGTGGGTTCCACACATTTAACGCACGCAATGGCTAATATTCTTTTCACTTAAAAACACTCGTTTACTGCAATGTTTTGCATGCGGGGTTGTCGCACTGACATTTGTTACTGAGAAAGGTTTTTCCCACCTCGATTCAGATGGAATTGGATGCATTGGAAAGTCTTTCTTTCTTTTAAGAGCTGCTCTACAGCTTGAATAATAATTAATTAACATTCATATCTTGGGTCTTTGTATACTAACTTAAATGCTATGTTGACAATATCTTATTGAGGACAAACGTGCAGTGAGATCTGCTGTCGATGCTGCACTCTGTAGTTTCGCAATTTTAACATGGACGTCACGTGCAGAGGGATCTGCTTACAAAGCTGATCTCTGTGGGTTCCACACATTTAACGCACGCAATGGCTAATTTTTCTTTTCCCTTTAAACACTCGTTTACTGCAATGCTTTGCATGCGGGGTTGTCGCACTGACACTTGTTACTGAGAAAGTTTTTTCCCACCTCGATTCAGATGGAATTGGATGCATTGGAAAGTCTTTCTTTTTTTTAAAGGTTTTTGAAGGTGCTTCTAGTAAATTTTTATTTTGTTGGGGTGTGACAGCCTAGGTACGTAGATTTGTGATTCACACACTTCCTAGGACTTTATGTCCCGCCCACCAGCTTTGCCCGGAATAAGGCACGAATTAAGTAACTGGACTCTAGAAAGAGTTTTTATGACTTTATTTTCAAAGATTCACTAAATACAGCTTTGATAATAATTAGTTTACATTCATCTCTTGGGTCTATTTATACTAACTTAAATGCTATGTTGACGATATCTTATTGAGGACAAACGTGCGGTGAGATCTGCTGTCGATGCTGCACTCTGTTGTTCCGCAATTTGAACATGGACGCCACGTGCAGAGAGATGTGCTTACAAAGCAGATCTCTGTGGGTTCCACACATTTAACGCACGCAATGGCTAATTTTCTTTTCACTTAAAAACACTCGTTTACTGCAATGTTTTGCATGCGGGGTTGTCGCACTGACATTTGTTACTGAGAAAGGTTTTTCCCACCTCGATTCAGATGGAATTGGATGCATTGGAAAGTCTTTCTTTCTTTTAAGAGCTGCTCTACAGCTTGAATAATAATTAATTAACATTCATATCTTGGGTCTTCATTAGTTACTAAGAAAGTTTTTTCCCACCTCGATTCAGATGGAATTGGATGCATTGGAAAGTCTTTCTTTCTTTTAAGAGCAGCTCTACAGCTTGAATAATAATTAATTAACATTCATATCTTGGGTCTTTGTATACTAACTTAAATGCTATGTTGACAATATCTTATTGAGGACAAACGTGTGGTGAGATCTGCTGTCGATGCTGCACTCTGTTGATCCGCAATTTGAACATGGACGCCACGTGCAGAGAGATGTGCTTACAAAGCAGATCTCTGTGGGTTCCACACATTTAACGCACGCAATGGCTAATATTCTTTTCACTTAAAAACACTCGTTTACTGCAATGTTTTGCATGCGGGGTTGTCGCACTGACATTTGTTACTGAGAAAGGTTTTTCCCACCTCGATTCAGATGGAATTGGATGCATTGGAAAGTCTTTCTTTCTTTTAAGAGCTGCTCTACAGCTTGAATAATAATTAATTAACATTCATATCTTGGGTCTTTGTATACTAACTTAAATGCTATGTTGACAATATCTTATTGAGGACAAACGTGCAGTGAGATCTGCTGTCGATGCTGCACTCTGTAGTTTCGCAATTTTAACATGGACGTCACGTGCAGAGGGATCTGCTTACAAAGCTGATCTCTGTGGGTTCCACACATTTAACGCACGCAATGGCTAATTTTTCTTTTCCCTTTAAACACTCGTTTACTGCAATGCTTTGCATGCGGGGTTGTCGCACTGACACTTGTTACTGAGAAAGTTTTTTCCCACCTCGATTCAGATGGAATTGGATGCATTGGAAAGTCTTTCTTTTTTTTAAAGGTTTTTGAAGGTGCTTCTAGTAAATTTTTATTTTGTTGGGGTGTGACAGCCTAGGTACGTAGATTTGTGATTCACACACTTCCTAGGACTTTATGTCCCGCCCACCAGCTTTGCCCGGAATAAGGCACGAATTAAGTAACTGGACTCTAGAAAGAGTTTTTATGAAAGACTTTATTTTCAAAGATTCACTAAATACAGCTTTGATAATAATTAGTTTACATTCATCTCTTGGGTCTATTTATACTAACTTAAATGCTATGTTGACGATATCTTATTGAGGACAAACGTGCGGTGAGATCTGCTGTCGATGCTGCACTCTGTTGTTCCGCAATTTGAACATGGACGCCACGTGCAGAGAGATGTGCTTACAAAGCAGATCTCTGTGGGTTCCACACATTTAACGCACGCAATGGCTAATTTTCTTTTCACTTAAAAACACTCGTTTACTGCAATGTTTTGCATGCGGGGTTGTCGCACTGACATTTGTTACTGAGAAAGGTTTTTCCCATCTCGATTCAGATGGAATTGGATGCATTGGAAAGTCTTTCTTTCTTTTAAGAGCTGCTCTACAGCTTGAATAATAATTAATTAACATTCATATCTTGGGTCTTCATTAGTTACAAAGAAAGTTTTTTCCCACCTCGATTCAGATGGAATTGGATGCATTGGAAAGTCTTTCTTTCTTTTAAGAGCTGCTCTACAGCTTGAATAATAATTAATTAACATTCATATCTTGGGTCTTCATTAGTTACTAAGAAAGTTTTTTTCCACCTCGATTCAGATGGAATTGGATGCATTGGAAAGTCTTTCTTTCTTTTAAGAGCAGCTCTACAGCTTGAATAATAATTAATTAACATTCATATCTTGGGTCTTTGTATACTAACTTAAATGCTATGTTGACAATATCTTATTGAGGACAAACGTGCGGTGAGATCTGCTGTCGATGCTGCACTCTGTTGTTCCGCAATTTGATCATGGACGCCACGTGCAGAGAGATGTGCTTACAAAGCAGATCTCTGTGGGTTCCACACATTTAACGCACGCAATGGCTAATTTTCTTTTCACTTAAAAACACTCGTTTACTGCAATGTTTTGCATGCGGGGTTGTCGCACTGACATTTGTTACTGAGAAAGGTTTTTCCCACCTCGATTCAGATGGAATTGGATGCATTGGAAAGTCTTTCTTTCTTTTAAGAGCTGCTCTACAGCTTGAATAATAATTAATTAACATTCATATCTTGGGTCTTTGTATACTAACTTAAATGCTATGTTGACAATATCTTATTGAGGACAAACGTGCGGTGAGATCTGCTGTCGATGCTGCACTCTGTTGTTCCGCAATTTTAACATGGACGTCACGTGCAGAGGGATCTGCTGACAAAGCTGATTTCTGTGGGATCCACACATTTAACGCACGCAGTGGCTAATTTTTCTTTTTACTTTAAACACTCGTTTATTGCAATGTTTTGCATGCGGGGTTGTCGCACTGACATTTGTTACTGAGAAAGTTTTTTCCCACCTCGATTCAGATGGAATTGGATGCATTGGAAAGTCTTTCTTTCTTTTAAGAGCAGCTCTACAGCTTGAATAATAATTAATTAACATTCATATCTTGGGTCTTCATTTGTTACTGAGAAAGTTTTTTCCCACCTCGATTCAGATGGAATTGGATACATTGGAAAGTCTTTCTTTCTTTTAAGAGCAGCTCTACAGCTTGAATAATAATTAATTAACATTCATATCTTGGGTCTTTGTATACTAACTTAAATGCTATGTTGACAATATCTTATTGAGGACAAACGTGCGGTGAGATCTGCTGTCGATGCTGCACTCTGTTGTTCCGCAATTTGAACATGGACGCCACGTGCAGAGAGATGTGCTTACAAAGCAGATCTCTGTGGGTTCCACACATTTAACGCACGCAATGGCTAATTTTCTTTTCACTTAAAAACACTCGTTTACTGCAATGCTTTGCATGCGGGGTTGTCGCACTGACACTTGTTACTGAGAAAGTTTTTTCCCACCTCGATTCAGATGGAATTGGATGCATTGGAAAGTCTTTCTTTTTTTTAAAGGTTTTTGAAGGTGCTTCTAGTAAATTTTTATTTTGTTGGGGTGTGACAGCCTAGGTACGTAGATTTGTGATTCACACACTTCCTAGGACTTTATGTCCCGCCCACCAGCTTTGCCCGGAATAAGGCACGAATTAAGTAACTGGACTCTAGAAAGAGTTTTTATGAAAGACTTTATTTTCAAAGATTCACTAAATACAGCTTTGATAATAATTAGTTTACATTCATCTCTTGGGTCTATTTATACTAACTTAAATGCTATGTTGACGATATCTTATTGAGGACAAACGTGCGGTGAGATCTGCTGTCGATGCTGCACTCTGTTGTTCCGCAATTTGAACATGGACGCCACGTGCAGAGAGATGTGCTTACAAAGCAGATCTCTGTGGGTTCCACACATTTAACGCACGCAATGGCTAATTTTCTTTTCACTTAAAAACACTCGTTTACTGCAATGTTTTGCATGCGGGGTTGTCGCACTGACATTTGTTACTGAGAAAGGTTTTTCCCACCTCGATTCAGATGGAATTGGATGCATTGGAAAGTCTTTCTTTCTTTTAAGAGCTGCTCTACAGCTTGAATAATAATTAATTAACATTCATATCTTGGGTCTTCATTAGTTACAAAGAAAGTTTTTTCCCACCTCGATTCAGATGGAATTGGATGCATTGGAAAGTCTTTCTTTCTTTTAAGAGCTGCTCTACAGCTTGAATAATAATTAATTAACATTCATATCTTGGGTCTTCATTAGTTACTAAGAAAGTTTTTTTCCACCTCGATTCAGATGGAATTGGATGCATTGGAAAGTCTTTCTTTCTTTTAAGAGCAGCTCTACAGCTTGAATAATAATTAATTAACATTCATATCTTGGGTCTTTGTATACTAACTTAAATGCTATGTTGACAATATCTTATTGAGGACAAACGTGCGGTGAGATCTGCTGTCGATGCTGCACTCTGTTGTTCCGCAATTTTAACATGGACGTCACGTGCAGAGGGATCTGCTGACAAAGCTGATTTCTGTGGGATCCACACATTTAACGCACGCAGTGGCTAATTTTTCTTTTTACTTTAAACACTCGTTTATTGCAATGTTTTGCATGCGGGGTTGTCGCACTGACATTTGTTACTGAGAAAGTTTTTTCCCACCTCGATTCAGATGGAATTGGATGCATTGGAAAGTCTTTCTTTCTTTTAAGAGCAGCTCTACAGCTTGAATAATAATTAATTAACATTCATATCTTGGGTCTTCATTAGTTACTAAGAAAGTTTTTTCCCACCTCGATTCAGATGGAATTGGATGCATTGGAAAGTCTTTCTTTCTTTTAAGAGCTGCTCTACAGCTTGAATAATAATTAATTAACATTCATATCTTGGGTCTTCATTAGTTACTAAGAAAGTTTTTTTCCACCTCGATTCAGATGGAATTGGATGCATTGGAAAGTCTTTCTTTCTTTTAAGAGCAGCTCAACAGCTTGAATAATAATTAATAAACATTCATATCTTGGGTCTTTGTATACTAACTTAAATGCTATGTTGACAATATCTTATTGAGGACAAACGTGCGGTGAGATCTGCTGCTGATGCTGCACTCTGTTTTTCCTGCACTCTGTTGTTCCGCAATTTTAACATGGACGTCACGTGCAGAGGGATCTGCTGACAAAGCTGATTTCTGTGGGATCCACACATTTAACGCACGCAGTGGCTAATTTTTCTTTTTACTTTAAACACTCGTTTATTGCAATGTTTTGCATGCGGGGTTGTCGCACTGACATTTGTTACTGAGAAAGTTTTTTCCCACCTCGATTCAGATGGAATTGGATGCATTGGAAAGTCTTTCTTTCTTTTAAGAGCAGCTCTACAGCTTGAATAATAATTAATTAATATTCATATCTTGGGTCTTCATTTGTTACTGAGAAAGTTTTTTCCCACCTCGATTCAGATGGAATTGGATACATTGGAAAGTCTTTCTTTCTTTTAAGAGCAGCTCTACAGCTTGAATAATAATTAATTAACATTCATATCTTGGGTCTTTGTATACTAACTTAAATGCTATGTTGACAATATCTTATTGAGGACAAACGTGCGGTGAGATCTGCTGTCGATGCTGCACTCTGTTGTTCCGCAATTTGAACATGGACGCCACGTGCAGAGAGATGTGCTTACAAAGCAGATCTCTGTGGGTTCCACACATTTAACGCACGCAATGGCTAATTTTCTTTTCACTTAAAAACACTCGTTTACTGCAATGCTTTGCATGCGGGGTTGTCGCACTGACACTTGTTACTGAGAAAGTTTTTTCCCACCTCGATTCAGATGGAATTGGATGCATTGGAAAGTCTTTCTTTTTTTTAAAGGTTTTTGAAGGTGCTTCTAGTAAATTTTTATTTTGTTGGGGTGTGACAGCCTAGGTACGTAGATTTGTGATTCACACACTTCCTAGGACTTTATGTCCCGCCCACCAGCTTTGCCCGGAATAAGGCACGAATTAAGTAACTGGACTCTAGAAAGAGTTTTTATGAAAGACTTTATTTTCAAAGATTCACTAAATACAGCTTTGATAATAATTAGTTTACATTCATCTCTTGGGTCTATTTATACTAACTTAAATGCTATGTTGACGATATCTTATTGAGGACAAACGTGCGGTGAGATCTGCTGTCGATGCTGCACTCTGTTGTTCCGCAATTTGAACATGGACGCCACGTGCAGAGAGATGTGCTTACAAAGCAGATCTCTGTGGGTTCCACACATTTAACGCACGCAATGGCTAATTTTCTTTTCACTTAAAAACACTCGTTTACTGCAATGTTTTGCATGCGGGGTTGTCGCACTGACATTTGTTACTGAGAAAGGTTTTTCCCACCTCGATTCAGATGGAATTGGATGCATTGGAAAGTCTTTCTTTCTTTTAAGAGCTGCTCTACAGCTTGAATAATAATTAATTAACATTCATATCTTGGGTCTTCATTAGTTACAAAGAAAGTTTTTTCCCACCTCGATTCAGATGGAATTGGATGCATTGGAAAGTCTTTCTTTCTTTTAAGAGCTGCTCTACAGCTTGAATAATAATTAATTAACATTCATATCTTGGGTCTTCATTAGTTACTAAGAAAGTTTTTTTCCACCTCGATTCAGATGGAATTGGATGCATTGGAAAGTCTTTCTTTCTTTTAAGAGCAGCTCTACAGCTTGAATAATAATTAATTAACATTCATATCTTGGGTCTTTGTATACTAACTTAAATGCTATGTTGACAATATCTTATTGAGGACAAACGTGCGGTGAGATCTGCTGTCGATGCTGCACTCTGTTGTTCCGCAATTTGATCATGGACGCCACGTGCAGAGAGATGTGCTTACAAAGCAGATCTCTGTGGGTTCCACACATTTAACGCACGCAATGGCTAATTTTCTTTTCACTTAAAAACACTCGTTTACTGCAATGTTTTGCATGCGGGGTTGTCGCACTGACATTTGTTACTGAGAAAGGTTTTTCCCACCTCGATTCAGATGGAATTGGATGCATTGGAAAGTCTTTCTTTCTTTTAAGAGCTGCTCTACAGCTTGAATAATAATTAATTAACATTCATATCTTGGGTCTTTGTATACTAACTTAAATGCTATGTTGACAATATCTTATTGAGGACAAACGTGCGGTGAGATCTGCTGTCGATGCTGCACTCTGTTGTTCCGCAATTTTAACATGGACGTCACGTGCAGAGGGATCTGCTGACAAAGCTGATTTCTGTGGGATCCACACATTTAACGCACGCAGTGGCTAATTTTTCTTTTTACTTTAAACACTCGTTTATTGCAATGTTTTGCATGCGGGGTTGTCGCACTGACATTTGTTACTGAGAAAGTTTTTTTCCCACCTCGATTCAGATGGAATTGGATGCATTGGAAAGTCTTTCTTTCTTTTAAGAGCAGCTCTACAGCTTGAATAATAATTAATTAACATTCATATCTTGGGTCTTCATTTGTTACTGAGAAAGTTTTTTCCCACCTCGATTCAGATGGAATTGGATACATTGGAAAGTCTTTCTTTCTTTTAAGAGCAGCTCTACAGCTTGAATAATAATTAATTAACATTCATATCTTGGGTCTTTGTATACTAACTTAAATGCTATGTTGACAATATCTTATTGAGGACAAACGTGCGGTGAGATCTGCTGTCGATGCTGCACTCTGTTGTTCCGCAATTTGAACATGGACGCCACGTGCAGAGAGATGTGCTTACAAAGCAGATCTCTGTGGGTTCCACACATTTAACGCACGCAATGGCTAATTTTCTTTTCACTTAAAAACACTCGTTTACTGCAATGCTTTGCATGCGGGGTTGTCGCACTGACACTTGTTACTGAGAAAGTTTTTTCCCACCTCGATTCAGATGGAATTGGATGCATTGGAAAGTCTTTCTTTCTTTTAAGAGCAGCTCTACAGCTTGAATAATAATTAATTAACATTCATATCTTGGGTCTTTGTATACTAACTTAAATGCTATGTTGACAATATCTTATTGAGGACAAACGTGCGGTGAGATCTGCTGTCGATGCTGCACTCTGTTGTTCCGCAATTTGATCATGGACGCCACGTGCAGAGAGATGTGCTTACAAAGCAGATCTCTGTGGGTTCCACACATTTAACGCACGCAATGGCTAATTTTCTTTTCACTTAAAAACACTCGTTTACTGCAATGTTTTGCATGCGGGGTTGTCGCACTGACATTTGTTACTGAGAAAGGTTTTTCCCACCTCGATTCAGATGGAATTGGATGCATTGGAAAGTCTTTCTTTCTTTTAAGAGCTGCTCTACAGCTTGAATAATAATTAATTAACATTCATATCTTGGGTCTTCATTAGTTACAAAGAAAGTTTTTTCCCACCTCGATTCAGATGGAATTGGATGCATTGGAAAGTCTTTCTTTCTTTTAAGAGCTGCTCTACAGCTTGAATAATAATTAATTAACATTCATATCTTGGGTCTTCATTAGTTACTAAGAAAGTTTTTTTCCACCTCGATTCAGATGGAATTGGATGCATTGGAAAGTCTTTCTTTCTTTTAAGAGCAGCTCTACAGCTTGAATAATAATTAATTAACATTCATATCTTGGGTCTTTGTATACTAACTTAAATGCTATGTTGACAATATCTTATTGAGGACAAACGTGCGGTGAGATCTGCTGTCGATGCTGCACTCTGTTGTTCCGCAATTTGATCATGGACGCCACGTGCAGAGAGATGTGCTTACAAAGCAGATCTCTGTGGGTTCCACACATTTAACGCACGCAATGGCTAATTTTCTTTTCACTTAAAAACACTCGTTTACTGCAATGTTTTGCATGCGGGGTTGTCGCACTGACATTTGTTACTGAGAAAGGTTTTTCCCACCTCGATTCAGATGGAATTGGATGCATTGGAAAGTCTTTCTTTCTTTTAAGAGCTGCTCTACAGCTTGAATAATAATTAATTAACATTCATATCTTGGGTCTTTGTATACTAACTTAAATGCTATGTTGACAATATCTTATTGAGGACAAACGTGCGGTGAGATCTGCTGTCGATGCTGCACTCTGTTGTTCCGCAATTTTAACATGGACGTCACGTGCAGAGGGATCTGCTGACAAAGCTGATTTCTGTGGGATCCACACATTTAACGCACGCAGTGGCTAATTTTTCTTTTTACTTTAAACACTCGTTTATTGCAATGTTTTGCATGCGGGGTTGTCGCACTGACATTTGTTACTGAGAAAGTTTTTTCCCACCTCGATTCAGATGGAATTGGATGCATTGGAAAGTCTTTCTTTCTTTTAAGAGCAGCTCTACAGCTTGAATAATAATTAATTAACATTCATATCTTGGGTCTTCATTTGTTACTGAGAAAGTTTTTTCCCACCTCGATTCAGATGGAATTGGATACATTGGAAAGTCTTTCTTTCTTTTAAGAGCAGCTCTACAGCTTGAATAATAATTAATTAACATTCATATCTTGGGTCTTTGTATACTAACTTAAATGCTATGTTGACAATATCTTATTGAGGACAAACGTGCGGTGAGATCTGCTGTCGATGCTGCACTCTGTTGTTCCGCAATTTGAACATGGACGCCACGTGCAGAGAGATGTGCTTACAAAGCAGATCTCTGTGGGTTCCACACATTTAACGCACGCAATGGCTAATTTTCTTTTCACTTAAAAACACTCGTTTACTGCAATGCTTTGCATGCGGGGTTGTCGCACTGACACTTGTTACTGAGAAAGTTTTTTCCCACCTCGATTCAGATGGAATTGGATGCATTGGAAAGTCTTTCTTTCTTTTAAGAGCAGCTCTACAGCTTGAATAATAATTAATTAACATTCATATCTTGGGTCTTTGTATACTAACTTAAATGCTATGTTGACAATATCTTATTGAGGACAAACGTGCGGTGAGATCTGCTGTCGATGCTGCACTCTGTTGTTCCGCAATTTGAACATGGACGCCACGTGCAGAGAGATGTGCTTACAAAGCAGATCTCTGTGGGTTCCACACATTTAACGCACGCAATGGCTAATTTTCTTTTCACTTAAAAACACTCGTTTACTGCAATGTTTTGCATGCGGGGTTGTCGCACTGACATTTGTTACTGAGAAAGGTTTTTCCCACCTCGATTCAGATGGAATTGGATGCATTGGAAAGTCTTTCTTTCTTTTAAGAGCTGCTCTACAGCTTGAATAATAATTAATTAACATTCATATCTTGGGTCTTTGTATACTAACTTAAATGCTATGTTGACAATATCTTATTGAGGACAAACGTGCGGTGAGATCTGCTGTCGATGCTGCACTCTGTTGTTCCGCAATTTTAACATGGACGTCACGTGCAGAGGGATCTGCTGACAAAGCTGATTTCTGTGGGATCCACACATTTAACGCACGCAGTGGCTAATTTTTCTTTTTACTTTAAACACTCGTTTATTGCAATGTTTTGCATGCGGGGTTGTCGCACTGACATTTGTTACTGAGAAAGTTTTTTCCCACCTCGATTCAGATGGAATTGGATGCATTGGAAAGTCTTTCTTTCTTTTAAGAGCAGCTCTACAGCTTGAATAATAATTAATTAACATTCATATCTTGGGTCTTCATTTGTTACTGAGAAAGTTTTTTCCCACCTCGATTCAGATGGAATTGGATACATTGGAAAGTCTTTCTTTCTTTTAAGAGCAGCTCTACAGCTTGAATAATAATTAATTAACATTCATATCTTGGGTCTTTGTATACTAACTTAAATGCTATGTTGACAATATCTTATTGAGGACAAACGTGCGGTGAGATCTGCTGTCGATGCTGCACTCTGTTGTTCCGCAATTTGAACATGGACGCCACGTGCAGAGAGATGTGCTTACAAAGCAGATCTCTGTGGGTTCCACACATTTAACGCACGCAATGGCTAATTTTCTTTTCACTTAAAAACACTCGTTTACTGCAATGCTTTGCATGCGGGGTTGTCGCACTGACACTTGTTACTGAGAAAGTTTTTTCCCACCTCGATTCAGATGGAATTGGATGCATTGGAAAGTCTTTCTTTCTTTTAAGAGCAGCTCTACAGCTTGAATAATAATTAATTAACATTCATATCTTGGGTCTTTGTATACTAACTTAAATGCTATGTTGACAATATCTTATTGAGGACAATCGTGCGGTGAGATCTGCTGTCGATGCTGCACTCTGTTGTTCCGCAATTTGATCATGGACGCCACGTGCAGAGAGATGTGCTTACAAAGCAGATCTCTGTGGGTTCCACACATTTAACGCACGCAATGGCTAATTTTCTTTTCACTTAAAAACACTCGTTTACTGCAATGTTTTGCATGCGGGGTTGTCGCACTGACATTTGTTACTGAGAAAGGTTTTTCCCACCTCGATTCAGATGGAATTGGATGCATTGGAAAGTCTTTCTTTCTTTTAAGAGCTGCTCTACAGCTTGAATAATAATTAATTAACATTCATATCTTGGGTCTTTGTATACTAACTTAAATGCTATGTTGACAATATCTTATTGAGGACAAACGTGCGGTGAGATCTGCTGTCGATGCTGCACTCTGTTGTTCCGCAATTTTAACATGGACGTCACGTGCAGAAGGATCTGCTGACAAAGCTGATTTCTGTGGGATCCACACATTTAACGCACGCAGTGGCTAATTTTTCTTTTTACTTTAAACACTCGTTTATTGCAATGTTTTGCATGCGGGGTTGTCGCACTGACATTTGTTACTGAGAAAGTTTTTTCCCACCTCGATTCAGATGGAATTGGATGCATTGGAAAGTCTTTCTTTCTTTTAAGAGCAGCTCTACAGCTTGAATAATAATTAATTAACATTCATATCTTGGGTCTTCATTTGTTACTGAGAAAGTTTTTTCCCACCTCGATTCAGATGGAATTGGATACATTGGAAAGTCTTTCTTTCTTTTAAGAGCAGCTCTACAGCTTGAATAATAATTAATTAACATTCATATCTTGGGTCTTTGTATACTAACTTAAATGCTATGTTGACAATATCTTATTGAGGACAAACGTGCGGTGAGATCTGCTGTCGATGCTGCACTCTGTTGTTCCGCAATTTGAACATGGACGCCACGTGCAGAGAGATGTGCTTACAAAGCAGATCTCTGTGGGTTCCACACATTTAACGCACGCAATGGCTAATTTTCTTTTCACTTAAAAACACTCGTTTACTGCAATGCTTTGCATGCGGGGTTGTCGCACTGACACTTGTTACTGAGAAAGTTTTTTCCCACCTCGATTCAGATGGAATTGGATGCATTGGAAAGTCTTTCTTTTTTTTAAAGGTTTTTGAAGGTGCTTCTAGTAAATTTTTATTTTGTTGGGGTGTGACAGCCTAGGTACGTAGATTTGTGATTCACACACTTCCTAGGACTTTATGTCCCGCCCACCAGCTTTGCCCGGAATAAGGCACGAATTAAGTAACTGGACTCTAGAAAGAGTTTTTATGAAAGACTTTATTTTCAAAGATTCACTAAATACAGCTTTGATAATAATTAGTTTACATTCATCTCTTGGGTCTATTTATACTAACTTAAATGCTATGTTGACGATATCTTATTGAGGACAAACGTGCGGTGAGATCTGCTGTCGATGCTGCACTCTGTTGTTCCGCAATTTGAACATGGACGCCACGTGCAGAGAGATGTGCTTACAAAGCAGATCTCTGTGGGTTCCACACATTTAACGCACGCAATGGCTAATTTTCTTTTCACTTAAAAACACTCGTTTACTGCAATGTTTTGCATGCGGGGTTGTCGCACTGACATTTGTTACTGAGAAAGGTTTTTCCCACCTCGATTCAGATGGAATTGGATGCATTGGAAAGTCTTTCTTTCTTTTAAGAGCTGCTCTACAGCTTGAATAATAATTAATTAACATTCATATCTTGGGTCTTTGTATACTAACTTAAATGCTATGTTGACAATATCTTATTGAGGACAAACGTGCGGTGAGATCTGCTGTCGATGCTGCACTCTGTTGTTCCGCAATTTTAACATGGACGTCACGTGCAGAGGGATCTGCTGACAAAGCTGATTTCTGTGGGATCCACACATTTAACGCACGCAGTGGCTAATTTTTCTTTTTACTTTAAACACTCGTTTATTGCAATGTTTTGCATGCGGGGTTGTCGCACTGACATTTGTTACTGAGAAAGTTTTTTCCCACCTCGATTCAGATGGAATTGGATGCATTGGAAAGTCTTTCTTTCTTTTAAGAGCAGCTCTACAGCTTGAATAATAATTAATTAACATTCATATCTTGGGTCTTCATTTGTTACTGAGAAAGTTTTTTCCCACCTCGATTCAGATGGAATTGGATACATTGGAAAGTCTTTCTTTCTTTTAAGAGCAGCTCTACAGCTTGAATAATAATTAATTAACATTCATATCTTGGGTCTTTGTATACTAACTTAAATGCTATGTTGACAATATCTTATTGAGGACAAACGTGCGGTGAGATCTGCTGTCGATGCTGCACTCTGTTGTTCCGCAATTTGAACATGGACGCCACGTGCAGAGAGATGTGCTTACAAAGCAGATCTCTGTGGGTTCCACACATTTAACGCACGCAATGGCTAATTTTCTTTTCACTTAAAAACACTCGTTTACTGCAATGCTTTGCATGCGGGGTTGTCGCACTGACACTTGTTACTGAGAAAGTTTTTTCCCACCTCGATTCAGATGGAATTGGATGCATTGGAAAGTCTTTCTTTTTTTTAAAGGTTTTTGAAGGTGCTTCTAGTAAATTTTTATTTTGTTGGGGTGTGACAGCCTAGGTACGTAGATTTGTGATTCACACACTTCCTAGGACTTTATGTCCCGCCCACCAGCTTTGCCCGGAATAAGGCACGAATTAAGTAACTGGACTCTAGAAAGAGTTTTTATGAAAGACTTTATTTTCAAAGATTCACTAAATACAGCTTTGATAATAATTAGTTTACATTCATCTCTTGGGTCTATTTATACTAACTTAAATGCTATGTTGACGATATCTTATTGAGGACAAACGTGCGGTGAGATCTGCTGTCGATGCTGCACTCTGTTGTTCCGCAATTTGAACATGGACGCCACGTGCAGAGAGATGTGCTTACAAAGCAGATCTCTGTGGGTTCCACACATTTAACGCACGCAATGGCTAATTTTCTTTTCACTTAAAAACACTCGTTTACTGCAATGTTTTGCATGCGGGGTTGTCGCACTGACATTTGTTACTGAGAAAGGTTTTTCCCACCTCGATTCAGATGGAATTGGATGCATTGGAAAGTCTTTCTTTCTTTTAAGAGCTGCTCTACAGCTTGAATAATAATTAATTAACATTCATATCTTGGGTCTTCATTAGTTACTAAGAAAGTTTTTTTCCCACCTCGATTCAGATGGAATTGGATGCATTGGAAAGTCTTTCTTTCTTTTAAGAGCTGCTCTACAGCTTGAATAATAATTAATTAACATTCATATCTTGGGTCTTCATTAGTTACTAAGAAAGTTTTTTCCCACCTCGATTCAGATGGAATTGGATTCATTGGAAAGTCTTTCTTTCTTTTAAGAGCAGCTCTACAGCTTGAATAATAATTAATTAACATTCATATCTTGGGTCTTTGTATACTAACTTAAATGCTATGTTGACAATATCTTATTGAGGACAAACGTGTGGTGAGATCTGCTGTCGATGCTGCACTCTGTTGATCCGCAATTTGAACATGGACGCCACGTGCAGAGAGATGTGCTTACAAAGCTGATCTCTGTGGGTTCCACACATTTAACGCACGCAATGGCTAATTTTTCTTTTCCCTTTAAACACTCGTTTACTGCAATGCTTTGCATGCGGGGTTGTCGCACTGACACTTGTTACTGAGAAAGTTTTTTCCCACCTCGATTCAGATGGAATTGGATGCATTGGAAAGTCTTTCTTTTTTTTTAAAGGTTTTTGAAGGTGCTTCTAGTAAATTTTTATTTTGTTGGGGTGTGACAGCCTAGGTACGTAGATTTGTGATTCACACACTTCCTAGGACTTTATGTCCCGCCCACCAGCTTTGCCCGGAATAAGGCACGAATTAAGTAACTGGACTCTAGAAAGAGTTTTTATGAAAGACTTTATTTTCAAAGATTCACTAAATACAGCTTTGATAATAATTAGTTTACATTCATCTCTTGGGTCTATTTATACTAACTTAAATGCTATGTTGACGATATCTTATTGAGGACAAACGTGCGGTGAGATCTGCTGTCGATGCTGCACTCTGTTGTTCCGCAATTTGAACATGGACGCCACGTGCAGAGAGATGTGCTTACAAAGCAGATCTCTGTGGGTTCCACACATTTAACGCACGCAATGGCTAATTTTCTTTTCACTTAAAAACACTCGTTTACTGCAATGTTTTGCATGCGGGGTTGTCGCACTGACATTTGTTACTGAGAAAGGTTTTTCCCACCTCGATTCAGATGGAATTGGATGCATTGGAAAGTCTTTCTTTCTTTTAAGAGCTGCTCTACAGCTTGAATAATAATTAATTAACATTCATATCTTGGGTCTTCATTAGTTACAAAGAAAGTTTTTTCCCACCTCGATTCAGATGGAATTGGATGCATTGGAAAGTCTTTCTTTCTTTTAAGAGCTGCTCTACAGCTTGAATAATAATTAATTAACATTCATATCTTGGGTCTTCATTAGTTACAAAGAAAGTTTTTTCCCACCTCGATTCAGATGGAATTGGATGCATTGGAAAGTCTTTCTTTCTTTTAAGAGCTGCTCTACAGCTTGAATAATAATTAATTAACATTCATATCTTGGGTCTTCATTAGTTACTAAGAAAGTTTTTTTCCACCTCGATTCAGATGGAATTGGATGCATTGGAAAGTCTTTCTTTCTTTTAAGAGCAGCTCTACAGCTTGAATAATAATTAATTAACATTCATATCTTGGGTCTTTGTATACTAACTTAAATGCTATGTTGACAATATCTTATTGAGGACAAACGTGCGGTGAGATCTGCTGTCGATGCTGCACTCTGTTGTTCCGCAATTTGATCATGGACGCCACGTGCAGAGAGATGTGCTTACAAAGCAGATCTCTGTGGGTTCCACACATTTAACGCACGCAATGGCTAATTTTCTTTTCACTTAAAAACACTCGTTTACTGCAATGTTTTGCATGCGGGGTTGTCGCACTGACATTTGTTACTGAGAAAGGTTTTTCCCACCTCGATTCAGATGGAATTGGATGCATTGGAAAGTCTTTCTTTCTTTTAAGAGCTGCTCTACAGCTTGAATAATAATTAATTAACATTCATATCTTGGGTCTTTGTATACTAACTTAAATGCTATGTTGACAATATCTTATTGAGGACAAACGTGCGGTGAGATCTGCTGTCGATGCTGCACTCTGTTGTTCCGCAATTTTAACATGGACGTCACGTGCAGAGGGATCTGCTGACAAAGCTGATTTCTGTGGGATCCACACATTTAACGCACGCAGTGGCTAATTTTTCTTTTTACTTTAAACACTCGTTTATTGCAATGTTTTGCATGCGGGGTTGTCGCACTGACATTTGTTACTGAGAAAGTTTTTTCCCACCTCGATTCAGATGGAATTGGATGCATTGGAAAGTCTTTCTTTCTTTTAAGAGCAGCTCTACAGCTTGAATAATAATTAATTAACATTCATATCTTGGGTCTTCATTTGTTACTGAGAAAGTTTTTTCCCACCTCGATTCAGATGGAATTGGATACATTGGAAAGTCTTTCTTTCTTTTAAGAGCAGCTCTACAGCTTGAATAATAATTAATTAACATTCATATCTTGGGTCTTTGTATACTAACTTAAATGCTATGTTGACAATATCTTATTGAGGACAAACGTGCGGTGAGATCTGCTGTCGATGCTGCACTCTGTTGTTCCGCAATTTGAACATGGACGCCACGTGCAGAGAGATGTGCTTACAAAGCAGATCTCTGTGGGTTCCACACATTTAACGCACGCAATGGCTAATTTTCTTTTCACTTAAAAACACTCGTTTACTGCAATGCTTTGCATGCGGGGTTGTCGCACTGACACTTGTTACTGAGAAAGTTTTTTCCCACCTCGATTCAGATGGAATTGGATGCATTGGAAAGTCTTTCTTTTTTTTAAAGGTTTTTGAAGGTGCTTCTAGTAAATTTTTATTTTGTTGGGGTGTGACAGCCTAGGTACGTAGATTTGTGATTCACACACTTCCTAGGACTTTATGTCCCGCCCACCAGCTTTGCCCGGAATAAGGCACGAATTAAGTAACTGGACTCTAGAAAGAGTTTTTATGAAAGACTTTATTTTCAAAGATTCACTAAATACAGCTTTGATAATAATTAGTTTACATTCATCTCTTGGGTCTATTTATACTAACTTAAATGCTATGTTGACGATATCTTATTGAGGACAAACGTGCGGTGAGATCTGCTGTCGATGCTGCACTCTGTTGTTCCGCAATTTGAACATGGACGCCACGTGCAGAGAGATGTGCTTACAAAGCAGATCTCTGTGGGTTCCACACATTTAACGCACGCAATGGCTAATTTTCTTTTCACTTAAAAACACTCGTTTACTGCAATGTTTTGCATGCGGGGTTGTCGCACTGACATTTGTTACTGAGAAAGGTTTTTCCCACCTCGATTCAGATGGAATTGGATGCATTGGAAAGTCTTTCTTTCTTTTAAGAGCTGCTCTACAGCTTGAATAATAATTAATTAACATTCATATCTTGGGTCTTCATTAGTTACTAAGAAAGTTTTTTCCCACCTCGATTCAGATGGAATTGGATGCATTGGAAAGTCTTTCTTTCTTTTAAGAGCTGCTCTACAGCTTGAATAATAATTAATTAACATTCATATCTTGGGTCTTCATTAGTTACTAAGAAAGTTTTTTCCCACCTCGATTCAGATGGAATTGGATTCATTGGAAAGTCTTTCTTTCTTTTAAGAGCAGCTCTACAGCTTGAATAATAATTAATTAACATTCATATCTTGGGTCTTTGTATACTAACTTAAATGCTATGTTGACAATATCTTATTGAGGACAAACGTGTGGTGAGATCTGCTGTCGATGCTGCACTCTGTTGATCCGCAATTTGAACATGGACGCCACGTGCAGAGAGATGTGCTTACAAAGCTGATCTCTGTGGGTTCCACACATTTAACGCACGCAATGGCTAATTTTTCTTTTCCCTTTAAACACTCGTTTACTGCAATGCTTTGCATGCGGGGTTGTCGCACTGACACTTGTTACTGAGAAAGTTTTTTCCCACCTCGATTCAGATGGAATTGGATGCATTGGAAAGTCTTTCTTTTTTTTTAAAGGTTTTTGAAGGTGCTTCTAGTAAATTTTTATTTTGTTGGGGTGTGACAGCCTAGGTACGTAGATTTGTGATTCACACACTTCCTAGGACTTTATGTCCCGCCCACCAGCTTTGCCCGGAATAAGGCACGAATTAAGTAACTGGACTCTAGAAAGAGTTTTTATGAAAGACTTTATTTTCAAAGATTCACTAAATACAGCTTTGATAATAATTAGTTTACATTCATCTCTTGGGTCTATTTATACTAACTTAAATGCTATGTTGACGATATCTTATTGAGGACAAACGTGCGGTGAGATCTGCTGTCGATGCTGCACTCTGTTGTTCCGCAATTTGAACATGGACGCCACGTGCAGAGAGATGTGCTTACAAAGCAGATCTCTGTGGGTTCCACACATTTAACGCACGCAATGGCTAATTTTCTTTTCACTTAAAAACACTCGTTTACTGCAATGTTTTGCATGCGGGGTTGTCGCACTGACATTTGTTACTGAGAAAGGTTTTTCCCACCTCGATTCAGATGGAATTGGATGCATTGGAAAGTCTTTCTTTCTTTTAAGAGCTGCTCTACAGCTTGAATAATAATTAATTAACATTCATATCTTGGGTCTTCATTAGTTACAAAGAAAGTTTTTTCCCACCTCGATTCAGATGGAATTGGATGCATTGGAAAGTCTTTCTTTCTTTTAAGAGCTGCTCTACAGCTTGAATAATAATTAATTAACATTCATATCTTGGGTCTTCATTAGTTACAAAGAAAGTTTTTTCCCACCTCGATTCAGATGGAATTGGATGCATTGGAAAGTCTTTCTTTCTTTTAAGAGCTGCTCTACAGCTTGAATAATAATTAATTAACATTCATATCTTGGGTCTTCATTAGTTACTAAGAAAGTTTTTTTCCACCTCGATTCAGATGGAATTGGATGCATTGGAAAGTCTTTCTTTCTTTTAAGAGCAGCTCTACAGCTTGAATAATAATTAATTAACATTCATATCTTGGGTCTTTGTATACTAACTTAAATGCTATGTTGACAATATCTTATTGAGGACAAACGTGCGGTGAGATCTGCTGTCGATGCTGCACTCTGTTGTTCCGCAATTTGATCATGGACGCCACGTGCAGAGAGATGTGCTTACAAAGCAGATCTCTGTGGGTTCCACACATTTAACGCACGCAATGGCTAATTTTCTTTTCACTTAAAAACACTCGTTTACTGCAATGTTTTGCATGCGGGGTTGTCGCACTGACATTTGTTACTGAGAAAGGTTTTTCCCACCTCGATTCAGATGGAATTGGATGCATTGGAAAGTCTTTCTTTCTTTTAAGAGCTGCTCTACAGCTTGAATAATAATTAATTAACATTCATATCTTGGGTCTTTGTATACTAACTTAAATGCTATGTTGACAATATCTTATTGAGGACAAACGTGCGGTGAGATCTGCTGTCGATGCTGCACTCTGTTGTTCCGCAATTTGATCATGGACGCCACGTGCAGAGAGATGTGCTTACAAAGCAGATCTCTGTGGGTTCCACACATTTAACGCACGCAATGGCTAATTTTCTTTTCACTTAAAAACACTCGTTTACTGCAATGTTTTGCATGCGGGGTTGTCGCACTGACATTTGTTACTGAGAAAGGTTTTTCCCACCTCGATTCAGATGGAATTGGATGCATTGGAAAGTCTTTCTTTCTTTTAAGAGCTGCTCTACAGCTTGAATAATAATTAATTAACATTCATATCTTGGGTCTTTGTATACTAACTTAAATGCTATGTTGACAATATCTTATTGAGGACAAACGTGCGGTGAGATCTGCTGTCGATGCTGCACTCTGTTGTTCCGCAATTTTAACATGGACGTCACGTGCAGAGGGATCTGCTGACAAAGCTGATTTCTGTGGGATCCACACATTTAACGCACGCAGTGGCTAATTTTTCTTTTTACTTTAAACACTCGTTTATTGCAATGTTTTGCATGCGGGGTTGTCGCACTGACATTTGTTACTGAGAAAGTTTTTTCCCACCTCGATTCAGATGGAATTGGATGCATTGGAAAGTCTTTCTTTCTTTTAAGAGCAGCTCTACAGCTTGAATAATAATTAATTAACATTCATATCTTGGGTCTTCATTTGTTACTGAGAAAGTTTTTTCCCACCTCGATTCAGATGGAATTGGATACATTGGAAAGTCTTTCTTTCTTTTAAGAGCAGCTCTACAGCTTGAATAATAATTAATTAACATTCATATCTTGGGTCTTTGTATACTAACTTAAATGCTATGTTGACAATATCTTATTGAGGACAAACGTGCGGTGAGATCTGCTGTCGATGCTGCACTCTGTTGTTCCGCAATTTGAACATGGACGCCACGTGCAGAGAGATGTGCTTACAAAGCAGATCTCTGTGGGTTCCACACATTTAACGCACGCAATGGCTAATTTTCTTTTCACTTAAAAACACTCGTTTACTGCAATGCTTTGCATGCGGGGTTGTCGCACTGACACTTGTTACTGAGAAAGTTTTTTCCCACCTCGATTCAGATGGAATTGGATGCATTGGAAAGTCTTTCTTTCTTTTAAGAGCAGCTCTACAGCTTGAATAATAATTAATTAACATTCATATCTTGGGTCTTTGTATACTAACTTAAATGCTATGTTGACAATATCTTATTGAGGACAAACGTGCGGTGAGATCTGCTGTCGATGCTGCACTCTGTTGTTCCGCAATTTGAACATGGACGCCACGTGCAGAGAGATGTGCTTACAAAGCAGATCTCTGTGGGTTCCACACATTTAACGCACGCAATGGCTAATTTTCTTTTCACTTAAAAACACTCGTTTACTGCAATGTTTTGCATGCGGGGTTGTCGCACTGACATTTGTTACTGAGAAAGGTTTTTCCCACCTCGATTCAGATGGAATTGGATGCATTGGAAAGTCTTTCTTTCTTTTAAGAGCTGCTCTACAGCTTGAATAATAATTAATTAACATTCATATCTTGGGTCTTTGTATACTAACTTAAATGCTATGTTGACAATATCTTATTGAGGACAAACGTGCGGTGAGATCTGCTGTCGATGCTGCACTCTGTTGTTCCGCAATTTTAACATGGACGTCACGTGCAGAGGGATCTGCTGACAAAGCTGATTTCTGTGGGATCCACACATTTAACGCACGCAGTGGCTAATTTTTCTTTTTACTTTAAACACTCGTTTATTGCAATGTTTTGCATGCGGGGTTGTCGCACTGACATTTGTTACTGAGAAAGTTTTTTCCCACCTCGATTCAGATGGAATTGGATGCATTGGAAAGTCTTTCTTTCTTTTAAGAGCAGCTCTACAGCTTGAATAATAATTAATTAACATTCATATCTTGGGTCTTCATTTGTTACTGAGAAAGTTTTTTCCCACCTCGATTCAGATGGAATTGGATACATTGGAAAGTCTTTCTTTCTTTTAAGAGCAGCTCTACAGCTTGAATAATAATTAATTAACATTCATATCTTGGGTCTTTGTATACTAACTTAAATGCTATGTTGACAATATCTTATTGAGGACAAACGTGCGGTGAGATCTGCTGTCGATGCTGCACTCTGTTGTTCCGCAATTTGAACATGGACGCCACGTGCAGAGAGATGTGCTTACAAAGCAGATCTCTGTGGGTTCCACACATTTAACGCACGCAATGGCTAATTTTCTTTTCACTTAAAAACACTCGTTTACTGCAATGCTTTGCATGCGGGGTTGTCGCACTGACACTTGTTACTGAGAAAGTTTTTTCCCACCTCGATTCAGATGGAATTGGATGCATTGGAAAGTCTTTCTTTCTTTTAAGAGCAGCTCTACAGCTTGAATAATAATTAATTAACATTCATATCTTGGGTCTTTGTATACTAACTTAAATGCTATGTTGACAATATCTTATTGAGGACAATCGTGCGGTGAGATCTGCTGTCGATGCTGCACTCTGTTGTTCCGCAATTTGATCATGGACGCCACGTGCAGAGAGATGTGCTTACAAAGCAGATCTCTGTGGGTTCCACACATTTAACGCACGCAATGGCTAATTTTCTTTTCACTTAAAAACACTCGTTTACTGCAATGTTTTGCATGCGGGGTTGTCGCACTGACATTTGTTACTGAGAAAGGTTTTTCCCACCTCGATTCAGATGGAATTGGATGCATTGGAAAGTCTTTCTTTCTTTTAAGAGCTGCTCTACAGCTTGAATAATAATTAATTAACATTCATATCTTGGGTCTTTGTATACTAACTTAAATGCTATGTTGACAATATCTTATTGAGGACAAACGTGCGGTGAGATCTGCTGTCGATGCTGCACTCTGTTGTTCCGCAATTTTAACATGGACGTCACGTGCAGAAGGATCTGCTGACAAAGCTGATTTCTGTGGGATCCACACATTTAACGCACGCAGTGGCTAATTTTTCTTTTTACTTTAAACACTCGTTTATTGCAATGTTTTGCATGCGGGGTTGTCGCACTGACATTTGTTACTGAGAAAGTTTTTTCCCACCTCGATTCAGATGGAATTGGATGCATTGGAAAGTCTTTCTTTCTTTTAAGAGCAGCTCTACAGCTTGAATAATAATTAATTAACATTCATATCTTGGGTCTTCATTTGTTACTGAGAAAGTTTTTTCCCACCTCGATTCAGATGGAATTGGATACATTGGAAAGTCTTTCTTTCTTTTAAGAGCAGCTCTACAGCTTGAATAATAATTAATTAACATTCATATCTTGGGTCTTTGTATACTAACTTAAATGCTATGTTGACAATATCTTATTGAGGACAAACGTGCGGTGAGATCTGCTGTCGATGCTGCACTCTGTTGTTCCGCAATTTGAACATGGACGCCACGTGCAGAGAGATGTGCTTACAAAGCAGATCTCTGTGGGTTCCACACATTTAACGCACGCAATGGCTAATTTTCTTTTCACTTAAAAACACTCGTTTACTGCAATGCTTTGCATGCGGGGTTGTCGCACTGACACTTGTTACTGAGAAAGTTTTTTCCCACCTCGATTCAGATGGAATTGGATGCATTGGAAAGTCTTTCTTTTTTTTTAAAGGTTTTTGAAGGTGCTTCTAGTAAATTTTTATTTTGTTGGGGTGTGACAGCCTAGGTACGTAGATTTGTGATTCACACACTTCCTAGGACTTTATGTCCCGCCCACCAGCTTTGCCCGGAATAAGGCACGAATTAAGTAACTGGACTCTAGAAAGAGTTTTTATGAAAGACTTTATTTTCAAAGATTCACTAAATACAGCTTTGATAATAATTAGTTTACATTCATCTCTTGGGTCTATTTATACTAACTTAAATGCTATGTTGACGATATCTTATTGAGGACAAACGTGCGGTGAGATCTGCTGTCGATGCTGCACTCTGTTGTTCCGCAATTTGAACATGGACGCCACGTGCAGAGAGATGTGCTTACAAAGCAGATCTCTGTGGGTTCCACACATTTAACGCACGCAATGGCTAATTTTCTTTTCACTTAAAAACACTCGTTTACTGCAATGTTTTGCATGCGGGGTTGTCGCACTGACATTTGTTACTGAGAAAGGTTTTTCCCACCTCGATTCAGATGGAATTGGATGCATTGGAAAGTCTTTCTTTCTTTTAAGAGCTGCTCTACAGCTTGAATAATAATTAATTAACATTCATATCTTGGGTCTTTGTATACTAACTTAAATGCTATGTTGACAATATCTTATTGAGGACAAACGTGCGGTGAGATCTGCTGTCGATGCTGCACTCTGTTGTTCCGCAATTTTAACATGGACGTCACGTGCAGAGGGATCTGCTGACAAAGCTGATTTCTGTGGGATCCACACATTTAACGCACGCAGTGGCTAATTTTTCTTTTTACTTTAAACACTCGTTTATTGCAATGTTTTGCATGCGGGGTTGTCGCACTGACATTTGTTACTGAGAAAGTTTTTTCCCACCTCGATTCAGATGGAATTGGATGCATTGGAAAGTCTTTCTTTCTTTTAAGAGCAGCTCTACAGCTTGAATAATAATTAATTAACATTCATATCTTGGGTCTTCATTTGTTACTGAGAAAGTTTTTTCCCACCTCGATTCAGATGGAATTGGATACATTGGAAAGTCTTTCTTTCTTTTAAGAGCAGCTCTACAGCTTGAATAATAATTAATTAACATTCATATCTTGGGTCTTTGTATACTAACTTAAATGCTATGTTGACAATATCTTATTGAGGACAAACGTGCGGTGAGATCTGCTGTCGATGCTGCACTCTGTTGTTCCGCAATTTGAACATGGACGCCACGTGCAGAGAGATGTGCTTACAAAGCAGATCTCTGTGGGTTCCACACATTTAACGCACGCAATGGCTAATTTTCTTTTCACTTAAAAACACTCGTTTACTGCAATGCTTTGCATGCGGGGTTGTCGCACTGACACTTGTTACTGAGAAAGTTTTTTCCCACCTCGATTCAGATGGAATTGGATGCATTGGAAAGTCTTTCTTTTTTTTTAAAGGTTTTTGAAGGTGCTTCTAGTAAATTTTTATTTTGTTGGGGTGTGACAGCCTAGGTACGTAGATTTGTGATTCACACACTTCCTAGGACTTTATGTCCCGCCCACCAGCTTTGCCCGGAATAAGGCACGAATTAAGTAACTGGACTCTAGAAAGAGTTTTTATGAAAGACTTTATTTTCAAAGATTCACTAAATACAGCTTTGATAATAATTAGTTTACATTCATCTCTTGGGTCTATTTATACTAACTTAAATGCTATGTTGACGATATCTTATTGAGGACAAACGTGCGGTGAGATCTGCTGTCGATGCTGCACTCTGTTGTTCCGCAATTTGAACATGGACGCCACGTGCAGAGAGATGTGCTTACAAAGCAGATCTCTGTGGGTTCCACACATTTAACGCACGCAATGGCTAATTTTCTTTTCACTTAAAAACACTCGTTTACTGCAATGTTTTGCATGCGGGGTTGTCGCACTGACATTTGTTACTGAGAAAGGTTTTTCCCACCTCGATTCAGATGGAATTGGATGCATTGGAAAGTCTTTCTTTCTTTTAAGAGCTGCTCTACAGCTTGAATAATAATTAATTAACATTCATATCTTGGGTCTTCATTAGTTACTAAGAAAGTTTTTTCCCACCTCGATTCAGATGGAATTGGATGCATTGGAAAGTCTTTCTTTCTTTTAAGAGCTGCTCTACAGCTTGAATAATAATTAATTAACATTCATATCTTGGGTCTTCATTAGTTACTAAGAAAGTTTTTTCCCACCTCGATTCAGATGGAATTGGATTCATTGGAAAGTCTTTCTTTCTTTTAAGAGCAGCTCTACAGCTTGAATAATAATTAATTAACATTCATATCTTGGGTCTTTGTATACTAACTTAAATGCTATGTTGACAATATCTTATTGAGGACAAACGTGTGGTGAGATCTGCTGTCGATGCTGCACTCTGTTGATCCGCAATTTGAACATGGACGCCACGTGCAGAGAGATGTGCTTACAAAGCTGATCTCTGTGGGTTCCACACATTTAACGCACGCAATGGCTAATTTTTCTTTTCCCTTTAAACACTCGTTTACTGCAATGCTTTGCATGCGGGGTTGTCGCACTGACACTTGTTACTGAGAAAGTTTTTTCCCACCTCGATTCAGATGGAATTGGATGCATTGGAAAGTCTTTCTTTTTTTTTAAAGGTTTTTGAAGGTGCTTCTAGTAAATTTTTATTTTGTTGGGGTGTGACAGCCTAGGTACGTAGATTTGTGATTCACACACTTCCTAGGACTTTATGTCCCGCCCACCAGCTTTGCCCGGAATAAGGCACGAATTAAGTAACTGGACTCTAGAAAGAGTTTTTATGAAAGACTTTATTTTCAAAGATTCACTAAATACAGCTTTGATAATAATTAGTTTACATTCATCTCTTGGGTCTATTTATACTAACTTAAATGCTATGTTGACGATATCTTATTGAGGACAAACGTGCGGTGAGATCTGCTGTCGATGCTGCACTCTGTTGTTCCGCAATTTGAACATGGACGCCACGTGCAGAGAGATGTGCTTACAAAGCAGATCTCTGTGGGTTCCACACATTTAACGCACGCAATGGCTAATTTTCTTTTCACTTAAAAACACTCGTTTACTGCAATGTTTTGCATGCGGGGTTGTCGCACTGACATTTGTTACTGAGAAAGGTTTTTCCCACCTCGATTCAGATGGAATTGGATGCATTGGAAAGTCTTTCTTTCTTTTAAGAGCTGCTCTACAGCTTGAATAATAATTAATTAACATTCATATCTTGGGTCTTCATTAGTTACAAAGAAAGTTTTTTCCCACCTCGATTCAGATGGAATTGGATGCATTGGAAAGTCTTTCTTTCTTTTAAGAGCTGCTCTACAGCTTGAATAATAATTAATTAACATTCATATCTTGGGTCTTCATTAGTTACAAAGAAAGTTTTTTCCCACCTCGATTCAGATGGAATTGGATGCATTGGAAAGTCTTTCTTTCTTTTAAGAGCTGCTCTACAGCTTGAATAATAATTAATTAACATTCATATCTTGGGTCTTCATTAGTTACTAAGAAAGTTTTTTTCCACCTCGATTCAGATGGAATTGGATGCATTGGAAAGTCTTTCTTTCTTTTAAGAGCAGCTCTACAGCTTGAATAATAATTAATTAACATTCATATCTTGGGTCTTTGTATACTAACTTAAATGCTATGTTGACAATATCTTATTGAGGACAAACGTGCGGTGAGATCTGCTGTCGATGCTGCACTCTGTTGTTCCGCAATTTGATCATGGACGCCACGTGCAGAGAGATGTGCTTACAAAGCAGATCTCTGTGGGTTCCACACATTTAACGCACGCAATGGCTAATTTTCTTTTCACTTAAAAACACTCGTTTACTGCAATGTTTTGCATGCGGGGTTGTCGCACTGACATTTGTTACTGAGAAAGGTTTTTCCCACCTCGATTCAGATGGAATTGGATGCATTGGAAAGTCTTTCTTTCTTTTAAGAGCTGCTCTACAGCTTGAATAATAATTAATTAACATTCATATCTTGGGTCTTTGTATACTAACTTAAATGCTATGTTGACAATATCTTATTGAGGACAAACGTGCGGTGAGATCTGCTGTCGATGCTGCACTCTGTTGTTCCGCAATTTTAACATGGACGTCACGTGCAGAGGGATCTGCTGACAAAGCTGATTTCTGTGGGATCCACACATTTAACGCACGCAGTGGCTAATTTTTCTTTTTACTTTAAACACTCGTTTATTGCAATGTTTTGCATGCGGGGTTGTCGCACTGACATTTGTTACTGAGAAAGTTTTTTCCCACCTCGATTCAGATGGAATTGGATGCATTGGAAAGTCTTTCTTTCTTTTAAGAGCAGCTCTACAGCTTGAATAATAATTAATTAACATTCATATCTTGGGTCTTCATTTGTTACTGAGAAAGTTTTTTCCCACCTCGATTCAGATGGAATTGGATACATTGGAAAGTCTTTCTTTCTTTTAAGAGCAGCTCTACAGCTTGAATAATAATTAATTAACATTCATATCTTGGGTCTTTGTATACTAACTTAAATGCTATGTTGACAATATCTTATTGAGGACAAACGTGCGGTGAGATCTGCTGTCGATGCTGCACTCTGTTGTTCCGCAATTTGAACATGGACGCCACGTGCAGAGAGATGTGCTTACAAAGCAGATCTCTGTGGGTTCCACACATTTAACGCACGCAATGGCTAATTTTCTTTTCACTTAAAAACACTCGTTTACTGCAATGCTTTGCATGCGGGGTTGTCGCACTGACACTTGTTACTGAGAAAGTTTTTTCCCACCTCGATTCAGATGGAATTGGATGCATTGGAAAGTCTTTCTTTTTTTTTAAAGGTTTTTGAAGGTGCTTCTAGTAAATTTTTATTTTGTTGGGGTGTGACAGCCTAGGTACGTAGATTTGTGATTCACACACTTCCTAGGACTTTATGTCCCGCCCACCAGCTTTGCCCGGAATAAGGCACGAATTAAGTAACTGGACTCTAGAAAGAGTTTTTATGAAAGACTTTATTTTCAAAGATTCACTAAATACAGCTTTGATAATAATTAGTTTACATTCATCTCTTGGGTCTATTTATACTAACTTAAATGCTATGTTGACGATATCTTATTGAGGACAAACGTGCGGTGAGATCTGCTGTCGATGCTGCACTCTGTTGTTCCGCAATTTGAACATGGACGCCACGTGCAGAGAGATGTGCTTACAAAGCAGATCTCTGTGGGTTCCACACATTTAACGCACGCAATGGCTAATTTTCTTTTCACTTAAAAACACTCGTTTACTGCAATGTTTTGCATGCGGGGTTGTCGCACTGACATTTGTTACTGAGAAAGGTTTTTCCCACCTCGATTCAGATGGAATTGGATGCATTGGAAAGTCTTTCTTTCTTTTAAGAGCTGCTCTACAGCTTGAATAATAATTAATTAACATTCATATCTTGGGTCTTCATTAGTTACTAAGAAAGTTTTTTCCCACCTCGATTCAGATGGAATTGGATGCATTGGAAAGTCTTTCTTTCTTTTAAGAGCTGCTCTACAGCTTGAATAATAATTAATTAACATTCATATCTTGGGTCTTCATTAGTTACTAAGAAAGTTTTTTCCCACCTCGATTCAGATGGAATTGGATTCATTGGAAAGTCTTTCTTTCTTTTAAGAGCAGCTCTACAGCTTGAATAATAATTAATTAACATTCATATCTTGGGTCTTTGTATACTAACTTAAATGCTATGTTGACAATATCTTATTGAGGACAAACGTGTGGTGAGATCTGCTGTCGATGCTGCACTCTGTTGATCCGCAATTTGAACATGGACGCCACGTGCAGAGAGATGTGCTTACAAAGCTGATCTCTGTGGGTTCCACACATTTAACGCACGCAATGGCTAATTTTTCTTTTCCCTTTAAACACTCGTTTACTGCAATGCTTTGCATGCGGGGTTGTCGCACTGACACTTGTTACTGAGAAAGTTTTTTCCCACCTCGATTCAGATGGAATTGGATGCATTGGAAAGTCTTTCTTTTTTTTAAAGGTTTTTGAAGGTGCTTCTAGTAAATTTTTATTTTGTTGGGGTGTGACAGCCTAGGTACGTAGATTTGTGATTCACACACTTCCTAGGACTTTATGTCCCGCCCACCAGCTTTGCCCGGAATAAGGCACGAATTAAGTAACTGGACTCTAGAAAGAGTTTTTATGAAAGACTTTATTTTCAAAGATTCACTAAATACAGCTTTGATAATAATTAGTTTACATTCATCTCTTGGGTCTATTTATACTAACTTAAATGCTATGTTGACGATATCTTATTGAGGACAAACGTGCGGTGAGATCTGCTGTCGATGCTGCACTCTGTTGTTCCGCAATTTGAACATGGACGCCACGTGCAGAGAGATGTGCTTACAAAGCAGATCTCTGTGGGTTCCACACATTTAACGCACGCAATGGCTAATTTTCTTTTCACTTAAAAACACTCGTTTACTGCAATGTTTTGCATGCGGGGTTGTCGCACTGACATTTGTTACTGAGAAAGGTTTTTCCCACCTCGATTCAGATGGAATTGGATGCATTGGAAAGTCTTTCTTTCTTTTAAGAGCTGCTCTACAGCTTGAATAATAATTAATTAACATTCATATCTTGGGTCTTCATTAGTTACAAAGAAAGTTTTTTCCCACCTCGATTCAGATGGAATTGGATGCATTGGAAAGTCTTTCTTTCTTTTAAGAGCTGCTCTACAGCTTGAATAATAATTAATTAACATTCATATCTTGGGTCTTCATTAGTTACAAAGAAAGTTTTTTCCCACCTCGATTCAGATGGAATTGGATGCATTGGAAAGTCTTTCTTTCTTTTAAGAGCTGCTCTACAGCTTGAATAATAATTAATTAACATTCATATCTTGGGTCTTCATTAGTTACTAAGAAAGTTTTTTTCCACCTCGATTCAGATGGAATTGGATGCATTGGAAAGTCTTTCTTTCTTTTAAGAGCAGCTCTACAGCTTGAATAATAATTAATTAACATTCATATCTTGGGTCTTTGTATACTAACTTAAATGCTATGTTGACAATATCTTATTGAGGACAAACGTGCGGTGAGATCTGCTGTCGATGCTGCACTCTGTTGTTCCGCAATTTGATCATGGACGCCACGTGCAGAGAGATGTGCTTACAAAGCAGATCTCTGTGGGTTCCACACATTTAACGCACGCAATGGCTAATTTTCTTTTCACTTAAAAACACTCGTTTACTGCAATGTTTTGCATGCGGGGTTGTCGCACTGACATTTGTTACTGAGAAAGGTTTTTCCCACCTCGATTCAGATGGAATTGGATGCATTGGAAAGTCTTTCTTTCTTTTAAGAGCTGCTCTACAGCTTGAATAATAATTAATTAACATTCATATCTTGGGTCTTTGTATACTAACTTAAATGCTATGTTGACAATATCTTATTGAGGACAAACGTGCGGTGAGATCTGCTGTCGATGCTGCACTCTGTTGTTCCGCAATTTTAACATGGACGTCACGTGCAGAGGGATCTGCTGACAAAGCTGATTTCTGTGGGATCCACACATTTAACGCACGCAGTGGCTAATTTTTCTTTTTACTTTAAACACTCGTTTATTGCAATGTTTTGCATGCGGGGTTGTCGCACTGACATTTGTTACTGAGAAAGTTTTTTCCCACCTCGATTCAGATGGAATTGGATGCATTGGAAAGTCTTTCTTTCTTTTAAGAGCAGCTCTACAGCTTGAATAATAATTAATTAACATTCATATCTTGGGTCTTCATTTGTTACTGAGAAAGTTTTTTCCCACCTCGATTCAGATGGAATTGGATACATTGGAAAGTCTTTCTTTCTTTTAAGAGCAGCTCTACAGCTTGAATAATAATTAATTAACATTCATATCTTGGGTCTTTGTATACTAACTTAAATGCTATGTTGACAATATCTTATTGAGGACAAACGTGCGGTGAGATCTGCTGTCGATGCTGCACTCTGTTGTTCCGCAATTTGAACATGGACGCCACGTGCAGAGAGATGTGCTTACAAAGCAGATCTCTGTGGGTTCCACACATTTAACGCACGCAATGGCTAATTTTCTTTTCACTTAAAAACACTCGTTTACTGCAATGCTTTGCATGCGGGGTTGTCGCACTGACACTTGTTACTGAGAAAGTTTTTTCCCACCTCGATTCAGATGGAATTGGATGCATTGGAAAGTCTTTCTTTTTTTTAAAGGTTTTTGAAGGTGCTTCTAGTAAATTTTTATTTTGTTGGGGTGTGACAGCCTAGGTACGTAGATTTGTGATTCACACACTTCCTAGGACTTTATGTCCCGCCCACCAGCTTTGCCCGGAATAAGGCACGAATTAAGTAACTGGACTCTAGAAAGAGTTTTTATGAAAGACTTTATTTTCAAAGATTCACTAAATACAGCTTTGATAATAATTAGTTTACATTCATCTCTTGGGTCTATTTATACTAACTTAAATGCTATGTTGACGATATCTTATTGAGGACAAACGTGCGGTGAGATCTGCTGTCGATGCTGCACTCTGTTGTTCCGCAATTTGAACATGGACGCCACGTGCAGAGAGATGTGCTTACAAAGCAGATCTCTGTGGGTTCCACACATTTAACGCACGCAATGGCTAATTTTCTTTTCACTTAAAAACACTCGTTTACTGCAATGTTTTGCATGCGGGGTTGTCGCACTGACATTTGTTACTGAGAAAGGTTTTTCCCACCTCGATTCAGATGGAATTGGATGCATTGGAAAGTCTTTCTTTCTTTTAAGAGCTGCTCTACAGCTTGAATAATAATTAATTAACATTCATATCTTGGGTCTTCATTAGTTACTAAGAAAGTTTTTTCCCACCTCGATTCAGATGGAATTGGATGCATTGGAAAGTCTTTCTTTCTTTTAAGAGCTGCTCTACAGCTTGAATAATAATTAATTAACATTCATATCTTGGGTCTTCATTAGTTACTAAGAAAGTTTTTTCCCACCTCGATTCAGATGGAATTGGATTCATTGGAAAGTCTTTCTTTCTTTTAAGAGCAGCTCTACAGCTTGAATAATAATTAATTAACATTCATATCTTGGGTCTTTGTATACTAACTTAAATGCTATGTTGACAATATCTTATTGAGGACAAACGTGTGGTGAGATCTGCTGTCGATGCTGCACTCTGTTGATCCGCAATTTGAACATGGACGCCACGTGCAGAGAGATGTGCTTACAAAGCTGATCTCTGTGGGTTCCACACATTTAACGCACGCAATGGCTAATTTTTCTTTTCCCTTTAAACACTCGTTTACTGCAATGCTTTGCATGCGGGGTTGTCGCACTGACACTTGTTACTGAGAAAGTTTTTTCCCACCTCGATTCAGATGGAATTGGATGCATTGGAAAGTCTTTCTTTTTTTTTAAAGGTTTTTGAAGGTGCTTCTAGTAAATTTTTATTTTGTTGGGGTGTGACAGCCTAGGTACGTAGATTTGTGATTCACACACTTCCTAGGACTTTATGTCCCGCCCACCAGCTTTGCCCGGAATAAGGCACGAATTAAGTAACTGGACTCTAGAAAGAGTTTTTATGAAAGACTTTATTTTCAAAGATTCACTAAATACAGCTTTGATAATAATTAGTTTACATTCATCTCTTGGGTCTATTTATACTAACTTAAATGCTATGTTGACGATATCTTATTGAGGACAAACGTGCGGTGAGATCTGCTGTCGATGCTGCACTCTGTTGTTCCGCAATTTGAACATGGACGCCACGTGCAGAGAGATGTGCTTACAAAGCAGATCTCTGTGGGTTCCACACATTTAACGCACGCAATGGCTAATTTTCTTTTCACTTAAAAACACTCGTTTACTGCAATGTTTTGCATGCGGGGTTGTCGCACTGACATTTGTTACTGAGAAAGGTTTTTCCCACCTCGATTCAGATGGAATTGGATGCATTGGAAAGTCTTTCTTTCTTTTAAGAGCTGCTCTACAGCTTGAATAATAATTAATTAACATTCATATCTTGGGTCTTCATTAGTTACAAAGAAAGTTTTTTCCCACCTCGATTCAGATGGAATTGGATGCATTGGAAAGTCTTTCTTTCTTTTAAGAGCTGCTCTACAGCTTGAATAATAATTAATTAACATTCATATCTTGGGTCTTCATTAGTTACTAAGAAAGTTTTTTTCCACCTCGATTCAGATGGAATTGGATGCATTGGAAAGTCTTTCTTTCTTTTAAGAGCAGCTCTACAGCTTGAATAATAATTAATTAACATTCATATCTTGGGTCTTTGTATACTAACTTAAATGCTATGTTGACAATATCTTATTGAGGACAAACGTGCGGTGAGATCTGCTGTCGATGCTGCACTCTGTTGTTCCGCAATTTGAACATGGACGCCACGTGCAGAGAGATGTGCTTACAAAGCAGATCTCTGTGGGTTCCACACATTTAACGCACGCAATGGCTAATTTTCTTTTCACTTAAAAACACTCGTTTACTGCAATGTTTTGCATGCGGGGTTGTCGCACTGACATTTGTTACTGAGAAAGGTTTTTCCCACCTCGATTCAGATGGAATTGGATGCATTGGAAAGTCTTTCTTTCTTTTAAGAGCTGCTCTACAGCTTGAATAATAATTAATTAACATTCATATCTTGGGTCTTTGTATACTAACTTAAATGCTATGTTGACAATATCTTATTGAGGACAAACGTGCAGTGAGATCTGCTGTCGATGCTGCACTCTGTAGTTTCGCAATTTTAACATGGACGTCACGTGCAGAGGGATCTGCTTACAAAGCTGATCTCTGTGGGTTCCACACATTTAACGCACGCAATGGCTAATTTTTCTTTTCCCTTTAAACACTCGTTTACTGCAATGCTTTGCATGCGGGGTTGTCGCACTGACACTTGTTACTGAGAAAGTTTTTTCCCACCTCGATTCAGATGGAATTGGATGCATTGGAAAGTCTTTCTTTTTTTTAAAGGTTTTTGAAGGTGCTTCTAGTAAATTTTTATTTTGTTGGGGTGTGACAGCCTAGGTACGTAGATTTGTGATTCACACACTTCCTAGGACTTTATGTCCCGCCCACCAGCTTTGCCCGGAATAAGGCACGAATTAAGTAACTGGACTCTAGAAAGAGTTTTTATGAAAGACTTTATTTTCAAAGATTCACTAAATACAGCTTTGATAATAATTAGTTTACATTCATCTCTTGGGTCTATTTATACTAACTTAAATGCTATGTTGACGATATCTTATTGAGGACAAACGTGCGGTGAGATCTGCTGTCGATGCTGCACTCTGTTGTTCCGCAATTTGAACATGGACGCCACGTGCAGAGAGATGTGCTTACAAAGCAGATCTCTGTGGGTTCCACACATTTAACGCACGCAATGGCTAATTTTCTTTTCACTTAAAAACACTCGTTTACTGCAATGTTTTGCATGCGGGGTTGTCGCACTGACATTTGTTACTGAGAAAGGTTTTTCCCACCTCGATTCAGATGGAATTGGATGCATTGGAAAGTCTTTCTTTCTTTTAAGAGCTGCTCTACAGCTTGAATAATAATTAATTAACATTCATATCTTGGGTCTTCATTAGTTACTAAGAAAGTTTTTTCCCACCTCGATTCAGATGGAATTGGATGCATTGGAAAGTCTTTCTTTCTTTTAAGAGCTGCTCTACAGCTTGAATAATAATTAATTAACATTCATATCTTGAGTCTTCATTAGTTACTAAGAAAGTTTTTTCCCACCTCGATTCAGATGGAATTGGATTCATTGGAAAGTCTTTCTTTCTTTTAAGAGCAGCTCTACAGCTTGAATAATAATTAATTAACATTCATATCTTGGGTCTTTGTATACTAACTTAAATGCTATGTTGACAATATCTTATTGAGGACAAACGTGTGGTGAGATCTGCTGTCGATGCTGCACTCTGTTGATCCGCAATTTGAACATGGACGCCACGTGCAGAGAGATGTGCTTACAAAGCAGATCTCTGTGGGTTCCACACATTTAACGCACGCAATGGCTAATATTCTTTTCACTTAAAAACACTCGTTTACTGCAATGTTTTGCATGCGGGGTTGTCGCACTGACATTTGTTACTGAGAAAAGTTTTTCCCACCTCGATTCAGATGGAATTGGATGCATTGGAAAGTCTTTCTTTCTTTTAAGAGCTGCTCTACAGCTTGAATAATAATTAATTAACATTCATATCTTGGGTCTTTGTATACTAACTTAAATGCTATGTTGACAATATCTTATTGAGGACAAACGTGCAGTGAGATCTGCTGTCGATGCTGCACTCTGTAGTTTCGCAATTTTAACATGGACGTCACGTGCAGAGGGATCTGCTTACAAAGCTGATCTCTGTGGGTTCCACACATTTAACGCACGCAATGGCTAATTTTCTTTTCCCTTTAAACACTCGTTTACTGCAATGCTTTGCATGCGGGGTTGTCGCACTGACACTTGTTACTGAGAAAGTTTTTTCCCACCTCGATTCAGATGGAATTGGATGCATTGGTAAGTCTTTCTTTTTTTTAAAGGTTTTTGAAGGTGCTTCTAGTAAATTTTTATTTTGTTGGGGTGTGACAGCCTAGGTACGTAGATTTGTGATTCACACACTTCCTAGGACTTTATGTCCCGCCCACCAGCTTTGCCCGGAATAAGGCACGAATTAAGTAACTGGACTCTAGAAAGAGTTTTTATGAAAGACTTTATTTTCAAAGATTCACTAAATACAGCTTTGATAATAATTAGTTTACATTCATCTCTTGGGTCTATTTATACTAACTTAAATGCTATGTTGACGATATCTTATTGAGGACAAACGTGCGGTGAGATCTGCTGTCGATGCTGCACTCTGTTGTTCCGCAATTTGAACATGGACGCCACGTGCAGAGAGATGTGCTTACAAAGCAGATCTCTGTGGGTTCCACACATTTAACGCACGCAATGGCTAATTTTCTTTTCACTTAAAAACACTCGTTTACTGCAATGTTTTGCATGCGGGGTTGTCGCACTGACATTTGTTACTGAGAAAGGTTTTTCCCACCTCGATTCAGATGGAATTGGATGCATTGGAAAGTCTTTCTTTCTTTTAAGAGCTGCTCTACAGCTTGAATAATAATTAATTAACATTCATATCTTGGGTCTTTGTATACTAACTTAAATGCTATGTTGACAATATCTTATTGAGGACAAACGTGCAGTGAGATCTGCTGTCGATGCTGCACTCTGTAGTTTCGCAATTTTAACATGGACGTCACGTGCAGAGGGATCTGCTTACAAAGCTGATCTCTGTGGGTTCCACACATTTAACGCACGCAATGGCTAATTTTTCTTTTCCCTTTAAACACTCGTTTACTGCAATGCTTTGCATGCGGGGTTGTCGCACTGACACTTGTTACTGAGAAAGTTTTTTCCCACCTCGATTCAGATGGAATTGGATGCATTGGAAAGTCTTTCTTTTTTTTTAAAGGTTTTTGAAGGTGCTTCTAGTAAATTTTTATTTTGTTGGGGTGTGACAGCCTAGGTACGTAGATTTGTGATTCACACACTTCCTAGGACTTTATGTCCCGCCCACCAGCTTTGCCCGGAATAAGGCACGAATTAAGTAACTGGACTCTAGAAAGAGTTTTTATGAAAGACTTTATTTTCAAAGATTCACTAAATACAGCTTTGATAATAATTAGTTTACATTCATGTCTTGGGTCTATTTATACTAACTTAAATGCTATGTTGACGATATCTTATTGAGGACAAACGTGCGGTGAGATCTGCTGTCGATGCTGCACTCTGTTGTTCCGCAATTTGAACATGGACGCCACGTGCAGAGAGATGTGCTTACAAAGCAGATCTCTGTGGGTTCCACACATTTAACGCACGCAATGGCTAATTTTCTTTTCACTTAAAAACACTCGTTTACTGCAATGTTTTGCATGCGGGGTTGTCGCACTGACATTTGTTACTGAGAAAGGTTTTTCCCACCTCGATTCAGATGGAATTGGATGCATTGGAAAGTCTTTCTTTCTTTTAAGAGCTGCTCTACAGCTTGAATAATAATTAATTAACATTCATATCTTGGGTCTTCATTAGTTACAAAGAAAGTTTTTTCCCACCTCGATTCAGATGGAATTGGATGCATTGGAAAGTCTTTCTTTCTTTTAAGAGCTGCTCTACAGCTTGAATAATAATTAATTAACATTCATATCTTGGGTCTTCATTAGTTACTAAGAAAGTTTTTTTCCACCTCGATTCAGATGGAATTGGATGCATTGGAAAGTCTTTCTTTCTTTTAAGAGCAGCTCTACAGCTTGAATAATAATTAATTAACATTCATATCTTGGGTCTTTGTATACTAACTTAAATGCTATGTTGACAATATCTTATTGAGGACAAACGTGCGGTGAGATCTGCTGTCGATGCTGCACTCTGTTGTTCCGCAATTTGAACATGGACGCCACGTGCAGAGAGATGTGCTTACAAAGCAGATCTCTGTGGGTTCCACACATTTAACGCACGCAATGGCTAATTTTCTTTTCACTTAAAAACACTCGTTTACTGCAATGTTTTGCATGCGGGGTTGTCGCACTGACATTTGTTACTGAGAAAGGTTTTTCCCACCTCGATTCAGATGGAATTGGATGCATTGGAAAGTCTTTCTTTCTTTTAAGAGCTGCTCTACAGCTTGAATAATAATTAATTAACATTCATATCTTGGGTCTTCATTAGTTACTAAGAAAGTTTTTTCCCACCTCGATTCAGATGGAATTGGATGCATTGGAAAGTCTTTCTTTCTTTTAAGAGCTGCTCTACAGCTTGAATAATAATTAATTAACATTCATATCTTGGGTCTTCATTAGTTACTAAGAAAGTTTTTTCCCACCTCGATTCAGATGGAATTGGATTCATTGGAAAGTCTTTCTTTCTTTTAAGAGCAGCTCTACAGCTTGAATAATAATTAATTAACATTCATATCTTGGGTCTTTGTATACTAACTTAAATGCTATGTTGACAATATCTTATTGAGGATAAACGTGTGGTGAGATCTGCTGTCGATGCTGCACTCTGTTGATCCGCAATTTGAACATGGACGCCACGTGCAGAGAGATGTGCTTACAAAGCAGATCTCTGTGGGTTCCACACATTTAACGCACGCAATGGCTAATTTTCTTTTCACTTAAAAACACTCGTTTACTGCAATGTTTTGCATGCGGGGTTGTCGCACTGACATTTGTTACTGAGAAAGGTTTTTCCCACCTCGATTCAGATGGAATTGGATGCATTGGAAAGTCTTTCTTTCTTTTAAGAGCTGCTCTACAGCTTGAATAATAATTAATTAACATTCATATCTTGGGTCTTTGTATACTAACTTAAATGCTATGTTGACAATATCTTATTGAGGACAAACGTGCAGTGAGATCTGCTGTCGATGCTGCACTCTGTAGTTTCGCAATTTTAACATGGACGTCACGTGCAGAGGGATCTGCTTACAAAGCTGATCTCTGTGGGTTCCACACATTTAACGCACGCAATGGCTAATTTTTCTTTTCCCTTTAAACACTCGTTTACTGCAATGCTTTGCATGCGGGGTTGTCGCACTGACACTTGTTACTGAGAAAGTTTTTTCCCACCTCGATTCAGATGGAATTGGATGCATTGGAAAGTCTTTCTTTTTTTTAAAGGTTTTTGAAGGTGCTTCTAGTAAATTTTTATTTTGTTGGGGTGTGACAGCCTAGGTACGTAGATTTGTGATTCACACACTTCCTAGGACTTTATGTCCCGCCCACCAGCTTTGCCCGGAATAAGGCACGAATTAAGTAACTGGACTCTAGAAAGAGTTTTTATGAAAGACTTTATTTTCAAAGATTCACTAAATACAGCTTTGATAATAATTAGTTTACATTCATGTCTTGGGTCTATTTATACTAACTTAAATGCTATGTTGACGATATCTTATTGAGGACAAACGTGCGGTGAGATCTGCTGTCGATGCTGCACTCTGTTGTTCCGCAATTTGAACATGGACGCCACGTGCAGAGAGATGTGCTTACAAAGCAGATCTCTGTGGGTTCCACACATTTAACGCACGCAATGGCTAATTTTCTTTTCACTTAAAAACACTCGTTTACTGCAATGTTTTGCATGCGGGGTTGTCGCACTGACATTTGTTACTGAGAAAGGTTTTTCCCACCTCGATTCAGATGGAATTGGATGCATTGGAAAGTCTTTCTTTCTTTTAAGAGCTGCTCTACAGCTTGAATAATAATTAATTAACATTCATATCTTGGGTCTTCATTAGTTACAAAGAAAGTTTTTTCCCACCTCGATTCAGATGGAATTGGATGCATTGGAAAGTCTTTCTTTCTTTTAAGAGCTGCTCTACAGCTTGAATAATAATTAATTAACATTCATATCTTGGGTCTTCATTAGTTACTAAGAAAGTTTTTTTCCACCTCGATTCAGATGGAATTGGATGCATTGGAAAGTCTTTCTTTCTTTTAAGAGCAGCTCTACAGCTTGAATAATAATTAATTAACATTCATATCTTGGGTCTTTGTATACTAACTTAAATGCTATGTTGACAATATCTTATTGAGGACAAACGTGCGGTGAGATCTGCTGTCGATGCTGCACTCTGTTGTTCCGCAATTTGAACATGGACGCCACGTGCAGAGAGATGTGCTTACAAAGCAGATCTCTGTGGGTTCCACACATTTAACGCACGCAATGGCTAATTTTCTTTTCACTTAAAAACACTCGTTTACTGCAATGTTTTGCATGCGGGGTTGTCGCACTGACATTTGTTACTGAGAAAGGTTTTTCCCACCTCGATTCAGATGGAATTGGATGCATTGGAAAGTCTTTCTTTCTTTTAAGAGCTGCTCTACAGCTTGAATAATAATTAATTAACATTCATATCTTGGGTCTTCATTAGTTACTAAGAAAGTTTTTTCCCACCTCGATTCAGATGGAATTGGATGCATTGGAAAGTCTTTCTTTCTTTTAAGAGCTGCTCTACAGCTTGAATAATAATTAATTAACATTCATATCTTGGGTCTTCATTAGTTACTAAGAAAGTTTTTTCCCACCTCGATTCAGATGGAATTGGATTCATTGGAAAGTCTTTCTTTCTTTTAAGAGCAGCTCTACAGCTTGAATAATAATTAATTAACATTCATATCTTGGGTCTTTGTATACTAACTTAAATGCTATGTTGACAATATCTTATTGAGGATAAACGTGTGGTGAGATCTGCTGTCGATGCTGCACTCTGTTGATCCGCAATTTGAACATGGACGCCACGTGCAGAGAGATGTGCTTACAAAGCAGATCTCTGTGGGTTCCACACATTTAACGCACGCAATGGCTAATTTTCTTTTCACTTAAAAACACTCGTTTACTGCAATGTTTTGCATGCGGGGTTGTCGCACTGACATTTGTTACTGAGAAAGGTTTTTCCCACCTCGATTCAGATGGAATTGGATGCATTGGAAAGTCTTTCTTTCTTTTAAGAGCTGCTCTACAGCTTGAATAATAATTAATTAACATTCATATCTTGGGTCTTCATTAGTTACTAAGAAAGTTTTTTCCCACCTCGATTCAGATGGAATTGGATGCATTGGAAAGTCTTTCTTTCTTTTAAGAGCTGCTCTACAGCTTGAATAATAATTAATTAACATTCATATCTTGGGTCTTTGTATACTAACTTAAATGCTATGTTGACAATATCTTATTGAGGACAAACGTGCAGTGAGATCTGCTGTCGATGCTGCACTCTGTAGTTTCGCAATTTTAACATGGACGTCACGTGCAGAGGGATCTGCTTACAAAGCTGATCTCTGTGGGTTCCACACATTTAACGCACGCAATGGCTAATTTTTCTTTTCCCTTTAAACACTCGTTTACTGCAATGCTTTGCATGCGGGGTTGTCGCACTGACACTTGTTACTGAGAAAGTTTTTTCCCACCTCGATTCAGATGGAATTGGATGCATTGGAAAGTCTTTCTTTTTTTTAAAGGTTTTTGAAGGTGCTTCTAGTAATTTTTTATTTTGTTGGGGTGTGACAGCCTAGGTACGTAGATTTGTGATTCACACACTTCCTAGGACTTTATGTCCCGCCCACCAGCTTTGCCCGGAATAAGGCACGAATTAAGTAACTGGACTCTAGAAAGAGTTTTTATGAAAGACTTTATTTTCAAAGATTCACTAAATACAGCTTTGATAATAATTAGTTTACATTCATGTCTTGGGTCTATTTATACTAACTTAAATGCTATGTTGACGATATCTTATTGAGGACAAACGTGCGGTGAGATCTGCTGTCGATGCTGCACTCTGTTGTTCCGCAATTTGAACATGGACGCCACGTGCAGAGAGATGTGCTTACAAAGCAGATCTCTGTGGGTTCCACACATTTAACGCACGCAATGGCTAATTTTCTTTTCACTTAAAAACACTCGTTTACTGCAATGTTTTGCATGCGGGGTTGTCGCACTGACATTTGTTACTGAGAAAGGTTTTTCCCACCTCGATTCAGATGGAATTGGATGCATTGGAAAGTCTTTCTTTCTTTTAAGAGCTGCTCTACAGCTTGAATAATAATTAATTAACATTAATATCTTGGGTCTTCATTAGTTACAAAGAAAGTTTTTTCCCACCTCGATTCAGATGGAATTGGATGCATTGGAAAGTCTTTCTTTCTTTTAAGAGCTGCTCTACAGCTTGAATAATAATTAATTAACATTCATATCTTGGGTCTTCATTAGTTACTAAGAAAGTTTTTTTCCACCTCGATTCAGATGGAATTGGATGCATTGGAAAGTCTTTCTTTCTTTTAAGAGCAGCTCTACAGCTTGAATAATAATTAATTAACATTCATATCTTGGGTCTTTGTATACTAACTTAAATGCTATGTTGACAATATCTTATTGAGGACAAACGTGCGGTGAGATCTGCTGTCGATGCTGCACTCTGTTGTTCCGCAATTTGAACATGGACGCCACGTGCAGAGAGATGTGCTTACAAAGCAGATCTCTGTGGGTTCCACACATTTAACGCACGCAATGGCTAATTTTCTTTTCACTTAAAAACACTCGTTTACTGCAATGTTTTGCATGCGGGGTTGTCGCACTGACATTTGTTACTGAGAAAGGTTTTTCCCACCTCGATTCAGATGGAATTGGATGCATTGGAAAGTCTTTCTTTCTTTTAAGAGCTGCTCTACAGCTTGAATAATAATTAATTAACATTCATATCTTGGGTCTTCATTAGTTACTAAGAAAGTTTTTTCCCACCTCGATTCAGATGGAATTGGATGCATTGGAAAGTCTTTCTTTCTTTTAAGAGCTGCTCTACAGCTTGAATAATAATTAATTAACATTCATATCTTGGGTCTTCATTAGTTACTAAGAAAGTTTTTTCCCACCTCGATTCAGATGGAATTGGATTCATTGGAAAGTCTTTCTTTCTTTTAAGAGCAGCTCTACAGCTTGAATAATAATTAATTAACATTCATATCTTGGGTCTTTGTATACTAACTTAAATGCTATGTTGACAATATCTTATTGAGGATAAACGTGTGGTGAGATCTGCTGTCGATGCTGCACTCTGTTGATCCGCAATTTGAACATGGACGCCACGTGCAGAGAGATGTGCTTACAAAGCAGATCTCTGTGGGTTCCACACATTTAACGCACGCAATGGCTAATTTTCTTTTCACTTAAAAACACTCGTTTACTGCAATGTTTTGCATGCGGGGTTGTCGCACTGACATTTGTTACTGAGAAAGGTTTTTCCCACCTCGATTCAGATGGAATTGGATGCATTGGAAAGTCTTTCTTTCTTTTAAGAGCTGCTCTACAGCTTGAATAATAATTAATTAACATTCATATCTTGGGTCTTCATTAGTTACTAAGAAAGTTTTTTCCCACCTCGATTCAGATGGAATTGGATGCATTGGAAAGTCTTTCTTTCTTTTAAGAGCTGCTCTACAGCTTGAATAATAATTAATTAACATTCATATCTTGAGTCTTCATTAGTTACTAAGAAAGTTTTTTCCCACCTCGATTCAGATGGAATTGGATTCATTGGAAAGTCTTTCTTTCTTTTAAGAGCAGCTCTACAGCTTGAATAATAATTAATTAACATTCATATCTTGGGTCTTTGTATACTAACTTAAATGCTATGTTGACGATATCTTATTGAGGACAAACGTGCGGTGAGATCTGCTGTCGATGCTGCACTCTGTTGATCCGCAATTTGAACATGGACGCCACGTGCAGAGAGATGTGCTTACAAAGCAGATCTCTGTGGGTTCCACACATTTAACGCACGCAATGGCTAATATTCTTTTCACTTAAAAACACTCGTTTACTGCAATGTTTTGCATGCGGGGTTGTCGCACTGACATTTGTTACTGAGAAAAGTTTTTCCCACCTCGATTCAGATGGAATTGGATGCATTGGAAAGTCTTTCTTTCTTTTAAGAGCTGCTCTACAGCTTGAATAATAATTAATTAACATTCATATCTTGGGTCTTTGTATACTAACTTAAATGCTATGTTGACAATATCTTATTGAGGACAAACGTGCAGTGAGATCTGCTGTCGATGCTGCACTCTGTAGTTTCGCAATTTTAACATGGACGTCACGTGCAGAGGGATCTGCTTACAAAGCTGATCTCTGTGGGTTCCACACATTTAACGCACGCAATGGCTAATTTTCTTTTCCCTTTAAACACTCGTTTACTGCAATGCTTTGCATGCGGGGTTGTCGCACTGACACTTGTTACTGAGAAAGTTTTTTCCCACCTCGATTCAGATGGAATTGGATGCATTGGTAAGTCTTTCTTTTTTTTTAAAGGTTTTTGAAGGTGCTTCTAGTAAATTTTTATTTTGTTGGGGTGTGACAGCCTAGGTACGTAGATTTGTGATTCACACACTTCCTAGGACTTTATGTCCCGCCCACCAGCTTTGCCCGGAATAAGGCACGAATTAAGTAACTGGACTCTAGAAAGAGTTTTTATGAAAGACTTTATTTTCAAAGATTCACTAAATACAGCTTTGATAATAATTAGTTTACATTCATCTCTTGGGTCTATTTATACTAACTTAAATGCTATGTTGACGATATCTTATTGAGGACAAACGTGCGGTGAGATCTGCTGTCGATGCTGCACTCTGTTGTTCCGCAATTTGAACATGGACGCCACGTGCAGAGAGATGTGCTTACAAAGCAGATCTCTGTGGGTTCCACACATTTAACGCACGCAATGGCTAATATTCTTTTCACTTAAAAACACTCGTTTACTGCAATGTTTTGCATGCGGGGTTGTCGCACTGACATTTGTTACTGAGAAAGGTTTTTCCCACCTCGATTCAGATGGAATTGGATGCATTGGAAAGTCTTTCTTTCTTTTAAGAGCTGCTCTACAGCTTGAATAATAATTAATTAACATTCATATCTTGGGTCTTTGTATACTAACTTAAATGCTATGTTGACAATATCTTATTGAGGACAAACGTGCAGTGAGATCTGCTGTCGATGCTGCACTCTGTAGTTTCGCAATTTTAACATGGACGTCACGTGCAGAGGGATCTGCTTACAAAGCTGATCTCTGTGGGTTCCACACATTTAACGCACGCAATGGCTAATTTTTCTTTTCCCTTTAAACACTCGTTTACTGCAATGCTTTGCATGCGGGGTTGTCGCACTGACACTTGTTACTGAGAAAGTTTTTTCCCACCTCGATTCAGATGGAATTGGATGCATTGGAAAGTCTTTCTTTTTTTTAAAGGTTTTTGAAGGTGCTTCTAGTAAATTTTTATTTTGTTGGGGTGTGACAGCCTAGGTACGTAGATTTGTGATTCACACACTTCCTAGGACTTTATGTCCCGCCCACCAGCTTTGCCCGGAATAAGGCACGAATTAAGTAACTGGACTCTAGAAAGAGTTTTTATGAAAGACTTTATTTTCAAAGATTCACTAAATACAGCTTTGATAATAATTAGTTTACATTCATCTCTTGGGTCTATTTATACTAACTTAAATGCTATGTTGACGATATCTTATTGAGGACAAACGTGCGGTGAGATCTGCTGTCGATGCTGCACTCTGTTGTTCCGCAATTTGAACATGGACGCCACGTGCAGAGAGATGTGCTTACAAAGCAGATCTCTGTGGGTTCCACACATTTAACGCACGCAATGGCTAATTTTCTTTTCACTTAAAAACACTCGTTTACTGCAATGTTTTGCATGCGGGGTTGTCGCACTGACATTTGTTACTGAGAAAGGTTTTTCCCACCTCGATTCAGATGGAATTGGATGCATTGGAAAGTCTTTCTTTCTTTTAAGAGCTGCTCTACAGCTTGAATAATAATTAATTAACATTCATATCTTGGGTCTTCATTAGTTACAAAGAAAGTTTTTTCCCACCTCGATTCAGATGGAATTGGATGCATTGGAAAGTCTTTCTTTCTTTTAAGAGCTGCTCTACAGCTTGAATAATAATTAATTAACATTCATATCTTGGGTCTTCATTAGTTACTAAGAAAGTTTTTTTCCACCTCGATTCAGATGGAATTGGATGCATTGGAAAGTCTTTCTTTCTTTTAAGAGCAGCTCTACAGCTTGAATAATAATTAATTAACATTCATATCTTGGGTCTTTGTATACTAACTTAAATGCTATGTTGACAATATCTTATTGAGGACAAACGTGCGGTGAGATCTGCTGTCGATGCTGCACTCTGTTGTTCCGCAATTTGAACATGGACGCCACGTGCAGAGAGATGTGCTTACAAAGCAGATCTCTGTGGGTTCCACACATTTAACGCACGCAATGGCTAATTTTCTTTTCACTTAAAAACACTCGTTTACTGCAATGTTTTGCATGCGGGGTTGTCGCACTGACATTTGTTACTGAGAAAGGTTTTTCCCACCTCGATTCAGATGGAATTGGATGCATTGGAAAGTCTTTCTTTCTTTTAAGAGCTGCTCTACAGCTTGAATAATAATTAATTAACATTCATATCTTGGGTCTTCATTAGTTACTAAGAAAGTTTTTTCCCACCTCGATTCAGATGGAATTGGATGCATTGGAAAGTCTTTCTTTCTTTTAAGAGCTGCTCTACAGCTTGAATAATAATTAATTAACATTCATATCTTGGGTCTTCATTAGTTACTAAGAAAGTTTTTTCCCACCTCGATTCAGATGGAATTGGATTCATTGGAAAGTCTTTCTTTCTTTTAAGAGCAGCTCTACAGCTTGAATAATAATTAATTAACATTCATATCTTGGGTCTTTGTATACTAACTTAAATGCTATGTTGACAATATCTTATTGAGGATAAACGTGTGGTGAGATCTGCTGTCGATGCTGCACTCTGTTGATCCGCAATTTGAACATGGACGCCACGTGCAGAGAGATGTGCTTACAAAGCAGATCTCTGTGGGTTCCACACATTTAACGCACGCAATGGCTAATATTCTTTTCACTTAAAAACACTCGTTTACTGCAATGTTTTGCATGCGGGGTTGTCGCACTGACATTTGTTACTGAGAAAGGTTTTTCCCACCTCGATTCAGATGGAATTGGATGCATTGGAAAGTCTTTCTTTCTTTTAAGAGCTGCTCTACAGCTTGAATAATAATTAATTAACATTCATATCTTGGGTCTTTGTATACTAACTTAAATGCTATGTTGACAATATCTTATTGAGGACAAACGTGCAGTGAGATCTGCTGTCGATGCTGCACTCTGTAGTTTCGCAATTTTAACATGGACGTCACGTGCAGAGGGATCTGCTTACAAAGCTGATCTCTGTGGGTTCCACACATTTAACGCACGCAATGGCTAATTTTTCTTTTCCCTTTAAACACTCGTTTACTGCAATGCTTTGCATGCGGGGTTGTCGCACTGACACTTGTTACTGAGAAAGTTTTTTCCCACCTCGATTCAGATGGAATTGGATGCATTGGAAAGTCTTTCTTTTTTTTAAAGGTTTTTGAAGGTGCTTCTAGTAAATTTTTATTTTGTTGGGGTGTGACAGCCTAGGTACGTAGATTTGTGATTCACACACTTCCTAGGACTTTATGTCCCGCCCACCAGCTTTGCCCGGAATAAGGCACGAATTAAGTAACTGGACTCTAGAAAGAGTTTTTATGAAAGACTTTATTTTCAAAGATTCACTAAATACAGCTTTGATAATAATTAGTTTACATTCATCTCTTGGGTCTATTTATACTAACTTAAATGCTATGTTGACGATATCTTATTGAGGACAAACGTGCGGTGAGATCTGCTGTCGATGCTGCACTCTGTTGTTCCGCAATTTGAACATGGACGCCACGTGCAGAGAGATGTGCTTACAAAGCAGATCTCTGTGGGTTCCACACATTTAACGCACGCAATGGCTAATTTTCTTTTCACTTAAAAACACTCGTTTACTGCAATGTTTTGCATGCGGGGTTGTCGCACTGACATTTGTTACTGAGAAAGGTTTTTCCCACCTCGATTCAGATGGAATTGGATGCATTGGAAAGTCTTTCTTTCTTTTAAGAGCTGCTCTACAGCTTGAATAATAATTAATTAACATTCATATCTTGGGTCTTCATTAGTTACAAAGAAAGTTTTTTCCCACCTCGATTCAGATGGAATTGGATGCATTGGAAAGTCTTTCTTTCTTTTAAGAGCTGCTCTACAGCTTGAATAATAATTAATTAACATTCATATCTTGGGTCTTCATTAGTTACTAAGAAAGTTTTTTTCCACCTCGATTCAGATGGAATTGGATGCATTGGAAAGTCTTTCTTTCTTTTAAGAGCAGCTCTACAGCTTGAATAATAATTAATTAACATTCATATCTTGGGTCTTTGTATACTAACTTAAATGCTATGTTGACAATATCTTATTGAGGACAAACGTGCAGTGAGATCTGCTGTCGATGCTGCACTCTGTAGTTTCGCAATTTTAACATGGACGTCACGTGCAGAGGGATCTGCTTACAAAGCTGATCTCTGTGGGTTCCACACATTTAACGCACGCAATGGCTAATTTTTCTTTTCCCTTTAAACACTCGTTTACTGCAATGCTTTGCATGCGGGGTTGTCGCACTGACACTTGTTACTGAGAAAGTTTTTTCCCACCTCGATTCAGATGGAATTGGATGCATTGGAAAGTCTTTCTTTTTTTTAAAGGTTTTTGAAGGTGCTTCTAGTAAATTTTTATTTTGTTGGGGTGTGACAGCCTAGGTACGTAGATTTGTGATTCACACACTTCCTAGGACTTTATGTCCCGCCCACCAGCTTTGCCCGGAATAAGGCACGAATTAAGTAACTGGACTCTAGAAAGAGTTTTTATGAAAGACTTTATTTTCAAAGATTCACTAAATACAGCTTTGATAATAATTAGTTTACATTCATCTCTTGGGTCTATTTATACTAACTTAAATGCTATGTTGACGATATCTTATTGAGGACAAACGTGCGGTGAGATCTGCTGTCGATGCTGCACTCTGTTGTTCCGCAATTTGAACATGGACGCCACGTGCAGAGAGATGTGCTTACAAAGCAGATCTCTGTGGGTTCCACACATTTAACGCACGCAATGGCTAATTTTCTTTTCACTTAAAAACACTCGTTTACTGCAATGTTTTGCATGCGGGGTTGTCGCACTGACATTTGTTACTGAGAAAGGTTTTTCCCACCTCGATTCAGATGGAATTGGATGCATTGGAAAGTCTTTCTTTCTTTTAAGAGCTGCTCTACAGCTTGAATAATAATTAATTAACATTCATATCTTGGGTCTTTGTATACTAACTTAAATGCTATGTTGACAATATCTTATTGAGGACAAACGTGCAGTGAGATCTGCTGTCGATGCTGCACTCTGTAGTTTCGCAATTTTAACATGGACGTCACGTGCAGAGGGATCTGCTTACAAAGCTGATCTCTGTGGGTTCCACACATTTAACGCACGCAATGGCTAATTTTTCTTTTCCCTTTAAACACTCGTTTACTGCAATGCTTTGCATGCGGGGTTGTCGCACTGACACTTGTTACTGAGAAAGTTTTTTCCCACCTCGATTCAGATGGAATTGGATGCATTGGAAAGTCTTTCTTTTTTTTTAAAGGTTTTTGAAGGTGCTTCTAGTAAATTTTTATTTTGTTGGGGTGTGACAGCCTAGGTACGTAGATTTGTGATTCACACACTTCCTAGGACTTTATGTCCCGCCCACCAGCTTTGCCCGGAATAAGGCACGAATTAAGTAACTGGACTCTAGAAAGAGTTTTTATGAAAGACTTTATTTTCAAAGATTCACTAAATACAGCTTTGATAATAATTAGTTTACATTCATGTCTTGGGTCTATTTATACTAACTTAAATGCTATGTTGACGATATCTTATTGAGGACAAACGTGCGGTGAGATCTGCTGTCGATGCTGCACTCTGTTGTTCCGCAATTTGAACATGGACGCCACGTGCAGAGAGATGTGCTTACAAAGCAGATCTCTGTGGGTTCCACACATTTAACGCACGCAATGGCTAATTTTCTTTTCACTTAAAAACACTCGTTTACTGCAATGTTTTGCATGCGGGGTTGTCGCACTGACATTTGTTACTGAGAAAGGTTTTTCCCACCTCGATTCAGATGGAATTGGATGCATTGGAAAGTCTTTCTTTCTTTTAAGAGCTGCTCTACAGCTTGAATAATAATTAATTAACATTCATATCTTGGGTCTTCATTAGTTACAAAGAAAGTTTTTTCCCACCTCGATTCAGATGGAATTGGATGCATTGGAAAGTCTTTCTTTCTTTTAAGAGCTGCTCTACAGCTTGAATAATAATTAATTAACATTCATATCTTGGGTCTTCATTAGTTACTAAGAAAGTTTTTTTCCACCTCGATTCAGATGGAATTGGATGCATTGGAAAGTCTTTCTTTCTTTTAAGAGCAGCTCTACAGCTTGAATAATAATTAATTAACATTCATATCTTGGGTCTTTGTATACTAACTTAAATGCTATGTTGACAATATCTTATTGAGGACAAACGTGCGGTGAGATCTGCTGTCGATGCTGCACTCTGTTGTTCCGCAATTTGAACATGGACGCCACGTGCAGAGAGATGTGCTTACAAAGCAGATCTCTGTGGGTTCCACACATTTAACGCACGCAATGGCTAATTTTCTTTTCACTTAAAAACACTCGTTTACTGCAATGTTTTGCATGCGGGGTTGTCGCACTGACATTTGTTACTGAGAAAGGTTTTTCCCACCTCGATTCAGATGGAATTGGATGCATTGGAAAGTCTTTCTTTCTTTTAAGAGCTGCTCTACAGCTTGAATAATAATTAATTAACATTCATATCTTGGGTCTTCATTAGTTACTAAGAAAGTTTTTTCCCACCTCGATTCAGATGGAATTGGATGCATTGGAAAGTCTTTCTTTCTTTTAAGAGCTGCTCTACAGCTTGAATAATAATTAATTAACATTCATATCTTGGGTCTTCATTAGTTACTAAGAAAGTTTTTTCCCACCTCGATTCAGATGGAATTGGATTCATTGGAAAGTCTTTCTTTCTTTTAAGAGCAGCTCTACAGCTTGAATAATAATTAATTAACATTCATATCTTGGGTCTTTGTATACTAACTTAAATGCTATGTTGACAATATCTTATTGAGGATAAACGTGTGGTGAGATCTGCTGTCGATGCTGCACTCTGTTGATCCGCAATTTGAACATGGACGCCACGTGCAGAGAGATGTGCTTACAAAGCAGATCTCTGTGGGTTCCACACATTTAACGCACGCAATGGCTAATTTTCTTTTCACTTAAAAACACTCGTTTACTGCAATGTTTTGCATGCGGGGTTGTCGCACTGACATTTGTTACTGAGAAAGGTTTTTCCCACCTCGATTCAGATGGAATTGGATGCATTGGAAAGTCTTTCTTTCTTTTAAGAGCTGCTCTACAGCTTGAATAATAATTAATTAACATTCATATCTTGGGTCTTTGTATACTAACTTAAATGCTATGTTGACAATATCTTATTGAGGACAAACGTGCAGTGAGATCTGCTGTCGATGCTGCACTCTGTAGTTTCGCAATTTTAACATGGACGTCACGTGCAGAGGGATCTGCTTACAAAGCTGATCTCTGTGGGTTCCACACATTTAACGCACGCAATGGCTAATTTTTCTTTTCCCTTTAAACACTCGTTTACTGCAATGCTTTGCATGCGGGGTTGTCGCACTGACACTTGTTACTGAGAAAGTTTTTTCCCACCTCGATTCAGATGGAATTGGATGCATTGGAAAGTCTTTCTTTTTTTTAAAGGTTTTTGAAGGTGCTTCTAGTAAATTTTTATTTTGTTGGGGTGTGACAGCCTAGGTACGTAGATTTGTGATTCACACACTTCCTAGGACTTTATGTCCCGCCCACCAGCTTTGCCCGGAATAAGGCACGAATTAAGTAACTGGACTCTAGAAAGAGTTTTTATGAAAGACTTTATTTTCAAAGATTCACTAAATACAGCTTTGATAATAATTAGTTTACATTCATGTCTTGGGTCTATTTATACTAACTTAAATGCTATGTTGACGATATCTTATTGAGGACAAACGTGCGGTGAGATCTGCTGTCGATGCTGCACTCTGTTGTTCCGCAATTTGAACATGGACGCCACGTGCAGAGAGATGTGCTTACAAAGCAGATCTCTGTGGGTTCCACACATTTAACGCACGCAATGGCTAATTTTCTTTTCACTTAAAAACACTCGTTTACTGCAATGTTTTGCATGCGGGGTTGTCGCACTGACATTTGTTACTGAGAAAGGTTTTTCCCACCTCGATTCAGATGGAATTGGATGCATTGGAAAGTCTTTCTTTCTTTTAAGAGCTGCTCTACAGCTTGAATAATAATTAATTAACATTCATATCTTGGGTCTTCATTAGTTACAAAGAAAGTTTTTTCCCACCTCGATTCAGATGGAATTGGATGCATTGGAAAGTCTTTCTTTCTTTTAAGAGCTGCTCTACAGCTTGAATAATAATTAATTAACATTCATATCTTGGGTCTTCATTAGTTACTAAGAAAGTTTTTTTCCACCTCGATTCAGATGGAATTGGATGCATTGGAAAGTCTTTCTTTCTTTTAAGAGCAGCTCTACAGCTTGAATAATAATTAATTAACATTCATATCTTGGGTCTTTGTATACTAACTTAAATGCTATGTTGACAATATCTTATTGAGGACAAACGTGCGGTGAGATCTGCTGTCGATGCTGCACTCTGTTGTTCCGCAATTTGAACATGGACGCCACGTGCAGAGAGATGTGCTTACAAAGCAGATCTCTGTGGGTTCCACACATTTAACGCACGCAATGGCTAATTTTCTTTTCACTTAAAAACACTCGTTTACTGCAATGTTTTGCATGCGGGGTTGTCGCACTGACATTTGTTACTGAGAAAGGTTTTTCCCACCTCGATTCAGATGGAATTGGATGCATTGGAAAGTCTTTCTTTCTTTTAAGAGCTGCTCTACAGCTTGAATAATAATTAATTAACATTCATATCTTGGGTCTTCATTAGTTACTAAGAAAGTTTTTTCCCACCTCGATTCAGATGGAATTGGATGCATTGGAAAGTCTTTCTTTCTTTTAAGAGCTGCTCTACAGCTTGAATAATAATTAATTAACATTCATATCTTGGGTCTTCATTAGTTACTAAGAAAGTTTTTTCCCACCTCGATTCAGATGGAATTGGATTCATTGGAAAGTCTTTCTTTCTTTTAAGAGCAGCTCTACAGCTTGAATAATAATTAATTAACATTCATATCTTGGGTCTTTGTATACTAACTTAAATGCTATGTTGACAATATCTTATTGAGGATAAACGTGTGGTGAGATCTGCTGTCGATGCTGCACTCTGTTGATCCGCAATTTGAACATGGACGCCACGTGCAGAGAGATGTGCTTACAAAGCAGATCTCTGTGGGTTCCACACATTTAACGCACGCAATGGCTAATTTTCTTTTCACTTAAAAACACTCGTTTACTGCAATGTTTTGCATGCGGGGTTGTCGCACTGACATTTGTTACTGAGAAAGGTTTTTCCCACCTCGATTCAGATGGAATTGGATGCATTGGAAAGTCTTTCTTTCTTTTAAGAGCTGCTCTACAGCTTGAATAATAATTAATTAACATTCATATCTTGGGTCTTCATTAGTTACTAAGAAAGTTTTTTCCCACCTCGATTCAGATGGAATTGGATGCATTGGAAAGTCTTTCTTTCTTTTAAGAGCTGCTCTACAGCTTGAATAATAATTAATTAACATTCATATCTTGGGTCTTTGTATACTAACTTAAATGCTATGTTGACAATATCTTATTGAGGACAAACGTGCAGTGAGATCTGCTGTCGATGCTGCACTCTGTAGTTTCGCAATTTTAACATGGACGTCACGTGCAGAGGGATCTGCTTACAAAGCTGATCTCTGTGGGTTCCACACATTTAACGCACGCAATGGCTAATTTTTCTTTTCCCTTTAAACACTCGTTTACTGCAATGCTTTGCATGCGGGGTTGTCGCACTGACACTTGTTACTGAGAAAGTTTTTTCCCACCTCGATTCAGATGGAATTGGATGCATTGGAAAGTCTTTCTTTTTTTTAAAGGTTTTTGAAGGTGCTTCTAGTAATTTTTTATTTTGTTGGGGTGTGACAGCCTAGGTACGTAGATTTGTGATTCACACACTTCCTAGGACTTTATGTCCCGCCCACCAGCTTTGCCCGGAATAAGGCACGAATTAAGTAACTGGACTCTAGAAAGAGTTTTTATGAAAGACTTTATTTTCAAAGATTCACTAAATACAGCTTTGATAATAATTAGTTTACATTCATGTCTTGGGTCTATTTATACTAACTTAAATGCTATGTTGACGATATCTTATTGAGGACAAACGTGCGGTGAGATCTGCTGTCGATGCTGCACTCTGTTGTTCCGCAATTTGAACATGGACGCCACGTGCAGAGAGATGTGCTTACAAAGCAGATCTCTGTGGGTTCCACACATTTAACGCACGCAATGGCTAATTTTCTTTTCACTTAAAAACACTCGTTTACTGCAATGTTTTGCATGCGGGGTTGTCGCACTGACATTTGTTACTGAGAAAGGTTTTTCCCACCTCGATTCAGATGGAATTGGATGCATTGGAAAGTCTTTCTTTCTTTTAAGAGCTGCTCTACAGCTTGAATAATAATTAATTAACATTAATATCTTGGGTCTTCATTAGTTACAAAGAAAGTTTTTTCCCACCTCGATTCAGATGGAATTGGATGCATTGGAAAGTCTTTCTTTCTTTTAAGAGCTGCTCTACAGCTTGAATAATAATTAATTAACATTCATATCTTGGGTCTTCATTAGTTACTAAGAAAGTTTTTTTTCCACCTCGATTCAGATGGAATTGGATGCATTGGAAAGTCTTTCTTTCTTTTAAGAGCAGCTCTACAGCTTGAATAATAATTAATTAACATTCATATCTTGGGTCTTTGTATACTAACTTAAATGCTATGTTGACAATATCTTATTGAGGACAAACGTGCGGTGAGATCTGCTGTCGATGCTGCACTCTGTTGTTCCGCAATTTGAACATGGACGCCACGTGCAGAGAGATGTGCTTACAAAGCAGATCTCTGTGGGTTCCACACATTTAACGCACGCAATGGCTAATTTTCTTTTCACTTAAAAACACTCGTTTACTGCAATGTTTTGCATGCGGGGTTGTCGCACTGACATTTGTTACTGAGAAAGGTTTTTCCCACCTCGATTCAGATGGAATTGGATGCATTGGAAAGTCTTTCTTTCTTTTAAGAGCTGCTCTACAGCTTGAATAATAATTAATTAACATTCATATCTTGGGTCTTCATTAGTTACTAAGAAAGTTTTTTCCCACCTCGATTCAGATGGAATTGGATGCATTGGAAAGTCTTTCTTTCTTTTAAGAGCTGCTCTACAGCTTGAATAATAATTAATTAACATTCATATCTTGGGTCTTCATTAGTTACTAAGAAAGTTTTTTCCCACCTCGATTCAGATGGAATTGGATTCATTGGAAAGTCTTTCTTTCTTTTAAGAGCAGCTCTACAGCTTGAATAATAATTAATTAACATTCATATCTTGGGTCTTTGTATACTAACTTAAATGCTATGTTGACAATATCTTATTGAGGATAAACGTGTGGTGAGATCTGCTGTCGATGCTGCACTCTGTTGATCCGCAATTTGAACATGGACGCCACGTGCAGAGAGATGTGCTTACAAAGCAGATCTCTGTGGGTTCCACACATTTAACGCACGCAATGGCTAATTTTCTTTTCACTTAAAAACACTCGTTTACTGCAATGTTTTGCATGCGGGGTTGTCGCACTGACATTTGTTACTGAGAAAGGTTTTTCCCACCTCGATTCAGATGGAATTGGATGCATTGGAAAGTCTTTCTTTCTTTTAAGAGCTGCTCTACAGCTTGAATAATAATTAATTAACATTCATATCTTGGGTCTTCATTAGTTACTAAGAAAGTTTTTTCCCACCTCGATTCAGATGGAATTGGATGCATTGGAAAGTCTTTCTTTCTTTTAAGAGCTGCTCTACAGCTTGAATAATAATTAATTAACATTCATATCTTGAGTCTTCATTAGTTACTAAGAAAGTTTTTTCCCACCTCGATTCAGATGGAATTGGATTCATTGGAAAGTCTTTCTTTCTTTTAAGAGCAGCTCTACAGCTTGAATAATAATTAATTAACATTCATATCTTGGGTCTTTGTATACTAACTTAAATGCTATGTTGACGATATCTTATTGAGGACAAACGTGCGGTGAGATCTGCTGTCGATGCTGCACTCTGTTGATCCGCAATTTGAACATGGACGCCACGTGCAGAGAGATGTGCTTACAAAGCAGATCTCTGTGGGTTCCACACATTTAACGCACGCAATGGCTAATATTCTTTTCACTTAAAAACACTCGTTTACTGCAATGTTTTGCATGCGGGGTTGTCGCACTGACATTTGTTACTGAGAAAAGTTTTTCCCACCTCGATTCAGATGGAATTGGATGCATTGGAAAGTCTTTCTTTCTTTTAAGAGCTGCTCTACAGCTTGAATAATAATTAATTAACATTCATATCTTGGGTCTTTGTATACTAACTTAAATGCTATGTTGACAATATCTTATTGAGGACAAACGTGCAGTGAGATCTGCTGTCGATGCTGCACTCTGTAGTTTCGCAATTTTAACATGGACGTCACGTGCAGAGGGATCTGCTTACAAAGCTGATCTCTGTGGGTTCCACACATTTAACGCACGCAATGGCTAATTTTCTTTTCCCTTTAAACACTCGTTTACTGCAATGCTTTGCATGCGGGGTTGTCGCACTGACACTTGTTACTGAGAAAGTTTTTTCCCACCTCGATTCAGATGGAATTGGATGCATTGGTAAGTCTTTCTTTTTTTTAAAGGTTTTTGAAGGTGCTTCTAGTAAATTTTTATTTTGTTGGGGTGTGACAGCCTAGGTACGTAGATTTGTGATTCACACACTTCCTAGGACTTTATGTCCCGCCCACCAGCTTTGCCCGGAATAAGGCACGAATTAAGTAACTGGACTCTAGAAAGAGTTTTTATGAAAGACTTTATTTTCAAAGATTCACTAAATACAGCTTTGATAATAATTAGTTTACATTCATCTCTTGGGTCTATTTATACTAACTTAAATGCTATGTTGACGATATCTTATTGAGGACAAACGTGCGGTGAGATCTGCTGTCGATGCTGCACTCTGTTGTTCCGCAATTTGAACATGGACGCCACGTGCAGAGAGATGTGCTTACAAAGCAGATCTCTGTGGGTTCCACACATTTAACGCACGCAATGGCTAATATTCTTTTCACTTAAAAACACTCGTTTACTGCAATGTTTTGCATGCGGGGTTGTCGCACTGACATTTGTTACTGAGAAAGGTTTTTCCCACCTCGATTCAGATGGAATTGGATGCATTGGAAAGTCTTTCTTTCTTTTAAGAGCTGCTCTACAGCTTGAATAATAATTAATTAACATTCATATCTTGGGTCTTTGTATACTAACTTAAATGCTATGTTGACAATATCTTATTGAGGACAAACGTGCAGTGAGATCTGCTGTCGATGCTGCACTCTGTAGTTTCGCAATTTTAACATGGACGTCACGTGCAGAGGGATCTGCTTACAAAGCTGATCTCTGTGGGTTCCACACATTTAACGCACGCAATGGCTAATTTTTCTTTTCCCTTTAAACACTCGTTTACTGCAATGCTTTGCATGCGGGGTTGTCGCACTGACACTTGTTACTGAGAAAGTTTTTTCCCACCTCGATTCAGATGGAATTGGATGCATTGGAAAGTCTTTCTTTTTTTTTAAAGGTTTTTGAAGGTGCTTCTAGTAAATTTTTATTTTGTTGGGGTGTGACAGCCTAGGTACGTAGATTTGTGATTCACACACTTCCTAGGACTTTATGTCCCGCCCACCAGCTTTGCCCGGAATAAGGCACGAATTAAGTAACTGGACTCTAGAAAGAGTTTTTATGAAAGACTTTATTTTCAAAGATTCACTAAATACAGCTTTGATAATAATTAGTTTACATTCATCTCTTGGGTCTATTTATACTAACTTAAATGCTATGTTGACGATATCTTATTGAGGACAAACGTGCGGTGAGATCTGCTGTCGATGCTGCACTCTGTTGTTCCGCAATTTGAACATGGACGCCACGTGCAGAGAGATGTGCTTACAAAGCAGATCTCTGTGGGTTCCACACATTTAACGCACGCAATGGCTAATTTTCTTTTCACTTAAAAACACTCGTTTACTGCAATGTTTTGCATGCGGGGTTGTCGCACTGACATTTGTTACTGAGAAAGGTTTTTCCCACCTCGATTCAGATGGAATTGGATGCATTGGAAAGTCTTTCTTTCTTTTAAGAGCTGCTCTACAGCTTGAATAATAATTAATTAACATTCATATCTTGGGTCTTCATTAGTTACAAAGAAAGTTTTTTCCCACCTCGATTCAGATGGAATTGGATGCATTGGAAAGTCTTTCTTTCTTTTAAGAGCTGCTCTACAGCTTGAATAATAATTAATTAACATTCATATCTTGGGTCTTCATTAGTTACTAAGAAAGTTTTTTTCCACCTCGATTCAGATGGAATTGGATGCATTGGAAAGTCTTTCTTTCTTTTAAGAGCAGCTCTACAGCTTGAATAATAATTAATTAACATTCATATCTTGGGTCTTTGTATACTAACTTAAATGCTATGTTGACAATATCTTATTGAGGACAAACGTGCGGTGAGATCTGCTGTCGATGCTGCACTCTGTTGTTCCGCAATTTGAACATGGACGCCACGTGCAGAGAGATGTGCTTACAAAGCAGATCTCTGTGGGTTCCACACATTTAACGCACGCAATGGCTAATTTTCTTTTCACTTAAAAACACTCGTTTACTGCAATGTTTTGCATGCGGGGTTGTCGCACTGACATTTGTTACTGAGAAAGGTTTTTCCCACCTCGATTCAGATGGAATTGGATGCATTGGAAAGTCTTTCTTTCTTTTAAGAGCTGCTCTACAGCTTGAATAATAATTAATTAACATTCATATCTTGGGTCTTCATTAGTTACTAAGAAAGTTTTTTCCCACCTCGATTCAGATGGAATTGGATGCATTGGAAAGTCTTTCTTTCTTTTAAGAGCTGCTCTACAGCTTGAATAATAATTAATTAACATTCATATCTTGGGTCTTCATTAGTTACTAAGAAAGTTTTTTCCCACCTCGATTCAGATGGAATTGGATTCATTGGAAAGTCTTTCTTTCTTTTAAGAGCAGCTCTACAGCTTGAATAATAATTAATTAACATTCATATCTTGGGTCTTTGTATACTAACTTAAATGCTATGTTGACAATATCTTATTGAGGATAAACGTGTGGTGAGATCTGCTGTCGATGCTGCACTCTGTTGATCCGCAATTTGAACATGGACGCCACGTGCAGAGAGATGTGCTTACAAAGCAGATCTCTGTGGGTTCCACACATTTAACGCACGCAATGGCTAATATTCTTTTCACTTAAAAACACTCGTTTACTGCAATGTTTTGCATGCGGGGTTGTCGCACTGACATTTGTTACTGAGAAAGGTTTTTCCCACCTCGATTCAGATGGAATTGGATGCATTGGAAAGTCTTTCTTTCTTTTAAGAGCTGCTCTACAGCTTGAATAATAATTAATTAACATTCATATCTTGGGTCTTTGTATACTAACTTAAATGCTATGTTGACAATATCTTATTGAGGACAAACGTGCAGTGAGATCTGCTGTCGATGCTGCACTCTGTAGTTTCGCAATTTTAACATGGACGTCACGTGCAGAGGGATCTGCTTACAAAGCTGATCTCTGTGGGTTCCACACATTTAACGCACGCAATGGCTAATTTTTCTTTTCCCTTTAAACACTCGTTTACTGCAATGCTTTGCATGCGGGGTTGTCGCACTGACACTTGTTACTGAGAAAGTTTTTTCCCACCTCGATTCAGATGGAATTGGATGCATTGGAAAGTCTTTCTTTTTTTTAAAGGTTTTTGAAGGTGCTTCTAGTAAATTTTTATTTTGTTGGGGTGTGACAGCCTAGGTACGTAGATTTGTGATTCACACACTTCCTAGGACTTTATGTCCCGCCCACCAGCTTTGCCCGGAATAAGGCACGAATTAAGTAACTGGACTCTAGAAAGAGTTTTTATGAAAGACTTTATTTTCAAAGATTCACTAAATACAGCTTTGATAATAATTAGTTTACATTCATCTCTTGGGTCTATTTATACTAACTTAAATGCTATGTTGACGATATCTTATTGAGGACAAACGTGCGGTGAGATCTGCTGTCGATGCTGCACTCTGTTGTTCCGCAATTTGAACATGGACGCCACGTGCAGAGAGATGTGCTTACAAAGCAGATCTCTGTGGGTTCCACACATTTAACGCACGCAATGGCTAATTTTCTTTTCACTTAAAAACACTCGTTTACTGCAATGTTTTGCATGCGGGGTTGTCGCACTGACATTTGTTACTGAGAAAGGTTTTTCCCACCTCGATTCAGATGGAATTGGATGCATTGGAAAGTCTTTCTTTCTTTTAAGAGCTGCTCTACAGCTTGAATAATAATTAATTAACATTCATATCTTGGGTCTTCATTAGTTACAAAGAAAGTTTTTTCCCACCTCGATTCAGATGGAATTGGATGCATTGGAAAGTCTTTCTTTCTTTTAAGAGCTGCTCTACAGCTTGAATAATAATTAATTAACATTCATATCTTGGGTCTTCATTAGTTACTAAGAAAGTTTTTTTTTCCACCTCGATTCAGATGGAATTGGATGCATTGGAAAGTCTTTCTTTCTTTTAAGAGCAGCTCTACAGCTTGAATAATAATTAATTAACATTCATATCTTGGGTCTTTGTATACTAACTTAAATGCTATGTTGACAATATCTTATTGAGGACAAACGTGCGGTGAGATCTGCTGTCGATGCTGCACTCTGTTGTTCCGCAATTTGAACATGGACGCCACGTGCAGAGAGATGTGCTTACAAAGCAGATCTCTGTGGGTTCCACACATTTAACGCACGCAATGGCTAATTTTCTTTTCACTTAAAAACACTCGTTTACTGCAATGTTTTGCATGCGGGGTTGTCGCACTGACATTTGTTACTGAGAAAGGTTTTTCCCACCTCGATTCAGATGGAATTGGATGCATTGGAAAGTCTTTCTTTCTTTTAAGAGCTGCTCTACAGCTTGAATAATAATTAATTAACATTCATATCTTGGGTCTTCATTAGTTACTAAGAAAGTTTTTTCCCACCTCGATTCAGATGGAATTGGATGCATTGGAAAGTATTTCTTTCTTTTAAGAGCTGCTCTACAGCTTGAATAATAATTAATTAACATTCATATCTTGGGTCTTCATTAGTTACTAAGAAAGTTTTTTCCCACCTCGATTCAGATGGAATTGGATTCATTGGAAAGTCTTTCTTTCTTTTAAGAGCAGCTCTACAGCTTGAATAATAATTAATTAACATTCATATCTTGGGTCTTTGTATACTAACTTAAATGCTATGTTGACAATATCTTATTGAGGATAAACGTGTGGTGAGATCTGCTGTCGATGCTGCACTCTGTTGATCCGCAATTTGAACATGGACGCCACGTGCAGAGAGATGTGCTTACAAAGCAGATCTCTGTGGGTTCCACACATTTAACGCACGCAATGGCTAATATTCTTTTCACTTAAAAACACTCGTTTACTGCAATGTTTTGCATGCGGGGTTGTCGCACTGACATTTGTTACTGAGAAAGGTTTTTCCCACCTCGATTCAGATGGAATTGGATGCATTGGAAAGTCTTTCTTTCTTTTAAGAGCTGCTCTACAGCTTGAATAATAATTAATTAACATTCATATCTTGGGTCTTTGTATACTAACTTAAATGCTATGTTGACAATATCTTATTGAGGACAAACGTGCAGTGAGATCTGCTGTCGATGCTGCACTCTGTAGTTTCGCAATTTTAACATGGACGTCACGTGCAGAGGGATCTGCTTACAAAGCTGATCTCTGTGGGTTCCACACATTTAACGCACGCAATGGCTAATTTTTCTTTTCCCTTTAAACACTCGTTTACTGCAATGCTTTGCATGCGGGGTTGTCGCACTGACACTTGTTACTGAGAAAGTTTTTTCCCACCTCGATTCAGATGGAATTGGATGCATTGGAAAGTCTTTCTTTTTTTTAAAGGTTTTTGAAGGTGCTTCTAGTAAATTTTTATTTTGTTGGGGTGTGACAGCCTAGGTACGTAGATTTGTGATTCACACACTTCCTAGGACTTTATGTCCCGCCCACCAGCTTTGCCCGGAATAAGGCACGAATTAAGTAACTGGACTCTAGAAAGAGTTTTTATGAAAGACTTTATTTTCAAAGATTCACTAAATACAGCTTTGATAATAATTAGTTTACATTCATCTCTTGGGTCTATTTATACTAACTTAAATGCTATGTTGACGATATCTTATTGAGGACAAACGTGCGGTGAGATCTGCTGTCGATGCTGCACTCTGTTGTTCCGCAATTTGAACATGGACGCCACGTGCAGAGAGATGTGCTTACAAAGCAGATCTCTGTGGGTTCCACACATTTAACGCACGCAATGGCTAATTTTCTTTTCACTTAAAAACACTCGTTTACTGCAATGTTTTGCATGCGGGGTTGTCGCACTGACATTTGTTACTGAGAAAGGTTTTTCCCACCTCGATTCAGATGGAATTGGATGCATTGGAAAGTCTTTCTTTCTTTTAAGAGCTGCTCTACAGCTTGAATAATAATTAATTAACATTCATATCTTGGGTCTTCATTAGTTACAAAGAAAGTTTTTTCCCACCTCGATTCAGATGGAATTGGATGCATTGGAAAGTCTTTCTTTCTTTTAAGAGCTGCTCTACAGCTTGAATAATAATTAATTAACATTCATATCTTGGGTCTTCATTAGTTACTAAGAAAGTTTTTTTCCACCTCGATTCAGATGGAATTGGATGCATTGGAAAGTCTTTCTTTCTTTTAAGAGCAGCTCTACAGCTTGAATAATAATTAATTAACATTCATATCTTGGGTCTTTGTATACTAACTTAAATGCTATGTTGACAATATCTTATTGAGGACAAACGTGCGGTGAGATCTGCTGTCGATGCTGCACTCTGTTGTTCCGCAATTTGAACATGGACGCCACGTGCAGAGAGATGTGCTTACAAAGCAGATCTCTGTGGGTTCCACACATTTAACGCACGCAATGGCTAATATTCTTTTCACTTAAAAACACTCGTTTACTGCAATGTTTTGCATGCGGGGTTGTCGCACTGACATTTGTTACTGAGAAAGGTTTTTCCCACCTCGATTCAGATGGAATTGGATGCATTGGAAAGTCTTTCTTTCTTTTAAGAGCTGCTCTACAGCTTGAATAATAATTAATTAACATTCATATCTTGGGTCTTTGTATACTAACTTAAATGCTATGTTGACAATATCTTATTGAGGACAAACGTGCAGTGAGATCTGCTGTCGATGCTGCACTCTGTAGTTTCGCAATTTTAACATGGACGTCACGTGCAGAGGGATCTGCTTACAAAGCTGATCTCTGTGGGTTCCACACATTTAACGCACGCAATGGCTAATTTTTCTTTTCCCTTTAAACACTCGTTTACTGCAATGCTTTGCATGCGGGGTTGTCGCACTGACACTTGTTACTGAGAAAGTTTTTTCCCACCTCGATTCAGATGGAATTGGATGCATTGGTAAGTCTTTCTTTTTTTTTAAAGGTTTTTGAAGGTGCTTCTAGTAAATTTTTATTTTGTTGGGGTGTGACAGCCTAGGTACGTAGATTTGTGATTCACACACTTCCTAGGACTTTATGTCCCGCCCACCAGCTTTGCCCGGAATAAGGCACGAATTAAGTAACTGGACTCTAGAAAGAGTTTTTATGAAAGACTTTATTTTCAAAGATTCACTAAATACAGCTTTGATAATAATTAGTTTACATTCATGTCTTGGGTCTATTTATACTAACTTAAATGCTATGTTGACGATATCTTATTGAGGACAAACGTGCGGTGAGATCTGCTGTCGATGCTGCACTCTGTTGTTCCGCAATTTGAACATGGACGCCACGTGCAGAGAGATGTGCTTACAAAGCAGATCTCTGTGGGTTCCACACATTTAACGCACGCAATGGCTAATTTTCTTTTCACTTAAAAACACTCGTTTACTGCAATGTTTTGCATGCGGGGTTGTCGCACTGACATTTGTTACTGAGAAAGGTTTTTCCCACCTCGATTCAGATGGAATTGGATGCATTGGAAAGTCTTTCTTTCTTTTAAGAGCTGCTCTACAGCTTGAATAATAATTAATTAACATTCATATCTTGGGTCTTTGTATACTAACTTAAATGCTATGTTGACAATATCTTATTGAGGACAAACGTGCAGTGAGATCTGCTGTCGATGCTGCACTCTGTAGTTTCGCAATTTTAACATGGACGTCACGTGCAGAGGGATCTGCTTACAAAGCTGATCTCTGTGGGTTCCACACATTTAACGCACGCAATGGCTAATTTTTCTTTTCCCTTTAAACACTCGTTTACTGCAATGCTTTGCATGCGGGGTTGTCGCACTGACACTTGTTACTGAGAAAGTTTTTTCCCACCTCGATTCAGATGGAATTGGATGCATTGGAAAGTCTTTCTTTTTTTTTAAAGGTTTTTGAAGGTGCTTCTAGTAAATTTTTATTTTGTTGGGGTGTGACAGCCTAGGTACGTAGATTTGTGATTCACACACTTCCTAGGACTTTATGTCCCGCCCACCAGCTTTGCCCGGAATAAGGCACGAATTAAGTAACTGGACTCTAGAAAGAGTTTTTATGAAAGACTTTATTTTCAAAGATTCACTAAATACAGCTTTGATAATAATTAGTTTACATTCATCTCTTGGGTCTATTTATACTAACTTAAATGCTATGTTGACGATATCTTATTGAGGACAAACGTGCGGTGAGATCTGCTGTCGATGCTGCACTCTGTTGTTCCGCAATTTGAACATGGACGCCACGTGCAGAGAGATGTGCTTACAAAGCAGATCTCTGTGGGTTCCACACATTTAACGCACGCAATGGCTAATTTTCTTTTCACTTAAAAACACTCGTTTACTGCAATGTTTTGCATGCGGGGTTGTCGCACTGACATTTGTTACTGAGAAAGGTTTTTCCCACCTCGATTCAGATGGAATTGGATGCATTGGAAAGTCTTTCTTTCTTTTAAGAGCTGCTCTACAGCTTGAATAATAATTAATTAACATTCATATCTTGGGTCTTCATTAGTTACAAAGAAAGTTTTTTCCCACCTCGATTCAGATGGAATTGGATGCATTGGAAAGTCTTTCTTTCTTTTAAGAGCTGCTCTACAGCTTGAATAATAATTAATTAACATTCATATCTTGGGTCTTCATTAGTTACTAAGAAAGTTTTTTTCCACCTCGATTCAGATGGAATTGGATGCATTGGAAAGTCTTTCTTTCTTTTAAGAGCAGCTCTACAGCTTGAATAATAATTAATTAACATTCATATCTTGGGTCTTTGTATACTAACTTAAATGCTATGTTGACAATATCTTATTGAGGACAAACGTGCGGTGAGATCTGCTGTCGATGCTGCACTCTGTTGTTCCGCAATTTGAACATGGACGCCACGTGCAGAGAGATGTGCTTACAAAGCAGATCTCTGTGGGTTCCACACATTTAACGCACGCAATGGCTAATTTTCTTTTCACTTAAAAACACTCGTTTACTGCAATGTTTTGCATGCGGGGTTGTCGCACTGACATTTGTTACTGAGAAAGGTTTTTCCCACCTCGATTCAGATGGAATTGGATGCATTGGAAAGTCTTTCTTTCTTTTAAGAGCTGCTCTACAGCTTGAATAATAATTAATTAACATTCATATCTTGGGTCTTTGTATACTAACTTAAATGCTATGTTGACAATATCTTATTGAGGACAAACGTGCGGTGAGATCTGCTGTCGATGCTGCACTCTGTTGTTCCGCAATTTTAACATGGACGTCACGTGCAGAGGGATCTGCTGACAAAGCTGATTTCTGTGGGATCCACACATTTAACGCACGCAGTGGCTAATTTTTCTTTTTACTTTAAACACTCGTTTATTGCAATGTTTTGCATGCGGGGTTGTCGCACTGACATTTGTTACTGAGAAAGTTTTTTCCCACCTCGATTCAGATGGAATTGGATGCATTGGAAAGTCTTTCTTTCTTTTAAGAGCAGCTCTACAGCTTGAATAATAATTAATTAACATTCATATCTTGGGTCTTCATTTGTTACTGAGAAAGTTTTTTCCCACCTCGATTCAGATGGAATTGGATACATTGGAAAGTCTTTCTTTCTTTTAAGAGCAGCTCTACAGCTTGAATAATAATTAATTAACATTCATATCTTGGGTCTTTGTATACTAACTTAAATGCTATGTTGACAATATCTTATTGAGGACAAACGTGCGGTGAGATCTGCTGTCGATGCTGCACTCTGTTGTTCCGCAATTTGAACATGGACGCCACGTGCAGAGAGATGTGCTTACAAAGCAGATCTCTGTGGGTTCCACACATTTAACGCACGCAATGGCTAATTTTCTTTTCACTTAAAAACACTCGTTTACTGCAATGCTTTGCATGCGGGGTTGTCGCACTGACACTTGTTACTGAGAAAGTTTTTTCCCACCTCGATTCAGATGGAATTGGATGCATTGGAAAGTCTTTCTTTTTTTTAAAGGTTTTTGAAGGTGCTTCTAGTAATTTTTTATTTTGTTGGGGTGTGACAGCCTAGGTACGTAGATTTGTGATTCACACACTTCCTAGGACTTTATGTCCCGCCCACCAGCTTTGCCCGGAATAAGGCACGAATTAAGTAACTGGACTCTAGAAAGAGTTTTTATGAAAGACTTTATTTTCAAAGATTCACTAAATACAGCTTTGATAATAATTAGTTTACATTCATCTCTTGGGTCTATTTATACTAACTTAAATGCTATGTTGACGATATCTTATTGAGGACAAACGTGCGGTGAGATCTGCTGTCGATGCTGCACTCTGTTGTTCCGCAATTTGAACATGGACGCCACGTGCAGAGAGATGTGCTTACAAAGCAGATCTCTGTGGGTTCCACACATTTAACGCACGCAATGGCTAATTTTCTTTTCACTTAAAAACACTCGTTTACTGCAATGTTTTGCATGCGGGGTTGTCGCACTGACATTTGTTACTGAGAAAGGTTTTTCCCACCTCGATTCAGATGGAATTGGATGCATTGGAAAGTCTTTCTTTCTTTTAAGAGCTGCTCTACAGCTTGAATAATAATTAATTAACATTCATATCTTGGGTCTTCATTAGTTACTAAGAAAGTTTTTTCCCACCTCGATTCAGATGGAATTGGATGCATTGGAAAGTCTTTCTTTCTTTTAAGAGCTGCTCTACAGCTTGAATAATAATTAATTAACATTCATATCTTGGGTCTTCATTAGTTACTAAGAAAGTTTTTTCCCACCTCGATTCAGATGGAATTGGATTCATTGGAAAGTCTTTCTTTCTTTTAAGAGCAGCTCTACAGCTTGAATAATAATTAATTAACATTCATATCTTGGGTCTTTGTATACTAACTTAAATGCTATGTTGACAATATCTTATTGAGGATAAACGTGTGGTGAGATCTGCTGTCGATGCTGCACTCTGTTGATCCGCAATTTGAACATGGACGCCACGTGCAGAGAGATGTGCTTACAAAGCAGATCTCTGTGGGTTCCACACATTTAACGCACGCAATGGCTAATATTCTTTTCACTTAAAAACACTCGTTTACTGCAATGTTTTGCATGCGGGGTTGTCGCACTGACATTTGTTACTGAGAAAGGTTTTTCCCACCTCGATTCAGATGGAATTGGATGCATTGGAAAGTCTTTCTTTCTTTTAAGAGCTGCTCTACAGCTTGAATAATAATTAATTAACATTCATATCTTGGGTCTTTGTATACTAACTTAAATGCTATGTTGACAATATCTTATTGAGGACAAACGTGCAGTGAGATCTGCTGTCGATGCTGCACTCTGTAGTTTCGCAATTTTAACATGGACGTCACGTGCAGAGGGATCTGCTTACAAAGCTGATCTCTGTGGGTTCCACACATTTAACGCACGCAATGGCTAATTTTTCTTTTCCCTTTAAACACTCGTTTACTGCAATGCTTTGCATGCGGGGTTGTCGCACTGACACTTGTTACTGAGAAAGTTTTTTCCCACCTCGATTCAGATGGAATTGGATGCATTGGAAAGTCTTTCTTTTTTTTAAAGGTTTTTGAAGGTGCTTCTAGTAAATTTTTATTTTGTTGGGGTGTGACAGCCTAGGTACGTAGATTTGTGATTCACACACTTCCTAGGACTTTATGTCCCGCCCACCAGCTTTGCCCGGAATAAGGCACGAATTAAGTAACTGGACTCTAGAAAGAGTTTTTATGAAAGACTTTATTTTCAAAGATTCACTAAATACAGCTTTGATAATAATTAGTTTACATTCATCTCTTGGGTCTATTTATACTAACTTAAATGCTATGTTGACGATATCTTATTGAGGACAAACGTGCGGTGAGATCTGCTGTCGATGCTGCACTCTGTTGTTCCGCAATTTGAACATGGACGCCACGTGCAGAGAGATGTGCTTACAAAGCAGATCTCTGTGGGTTCCACACATTTAACGCACGCAATGGCTAATTTTCTTTTCACTTAAAAACACTCGTTTACTGCAATGTTTTGCATGCGGGGTTGTCGCACTGACATTTGTTACTGAGAAAGGTTTTTCCCACCTCGATTCAGATGGAATTGGATGCATTGGAAAGTCTTTCTTTCTTTTAAGAGCTGCTCTACAGCTTGAATAATAATTAATTAACATTCATATCTTGGGTCTTCATTAGTTACAAAGAAAGTTTTTTCCCACCTCGATTCAGATGGAATTGGATGCATTGGAAAGTCTTTCTTTCTTTTAAGAGCTGCTCTACAGCTTGAATAATAATTAATTAACATTCATATCTTGGGTCTTCATTAGTTACTAAGAAAGTTTTTTTCCACCTCGATTCAGATGGAATTGGATGCATTGGAAAGTCTTTCTTTCTTTTAAGAGCAGCTCTACAGCTTGAATAATAATTAATTAACATTCATATCTTGGGTCTTTGTATACTAACTTAAATGCTATGTTGACAATATCTTATTGAGGACAAACGTGCGGTGAGATCTGCTGTCGATGCTGCACTCTGTTGTTCCGCAATTTGAACATGGACGCCACGTGCAGAGAGATGTGCTTACAAAGCAGATCTCTGTGGGTTCCACACATTTAACGCACGCAATGGCTAATTTTCTTTTCACTTAAAAACACTCGTTTACTGCAATGTTTTGCATGCGGGGTTGTCGCACTGACATTTGTTACTGAGAAAGGTTTTTCCCACCTCGATTCAGATGGAATTGGATGCATTGGAAAGTCTTTCTTTCTTTTAAGAGCTGCTCTACAGCTTGAATAATAATTAATTAACATTCATATCTTGGGTCTTTGTATACTAACTTAAATGCTATGTTGACAATATCTTATTGAGGACAAACGTGCAGTGAGATCTGCTGTCGATGCTGCACTCTGTAGTTTCGCAATTTTAACATGGACGTCACGTGCAGAGGGATCTGCTTACAAAGCTGATCTCTGTGGGTTCCACACATTTAACGCACGCAATGGCTAATTTTTCTTTTCCCTTTAAACACTCGTTTACTGCAATGCTTTGCATGCGGGGTTGTCGCACTGACACTTGTTACTGAGAAAGTTTTTTCCCACCTCGATTCAGATGGAATTGGATGCATTGGAAAGTCTTTCTTTTTTTTAAAGGTTTTTGAAGGTGCTTCTAGTAAATTTTTATTTTGTTGGGGTGTGACAGCCTAGGTACGTAGATTTGTGATTCACACACTTCCTAGGACTTTATGTCCCGCCCACCAGCTTTGCCCGGAATAAGGCACGAATTAAGTAACTGGACTCTAGAAAGAGTTTTTATGAAAGACTTTATTTTCAAAGATTCACTAAATACAGCTTTGATAATAATTAGTTTACATTCATCTCTTGGGTCTATTTATACTAACTTAAATACTATGTTGACGATATCTTATTGAGGACAAACGTGCGGTGAGATCTGCTGTCGATGCTGCACTCTGTTGTTCCGCAATTTGAACATGGACGCCACGTGCAGAGAGATGTGCTTACAAAGCAGATCTCTGTGGGTTCCACACATTTAACGCACGCAATGGCTAATTTTCTTTTCACTTAAAAACACTCGTTTACTGCAATGTTTTGCATGCGGGGTTGTCGCACTGACATTTGTTACTGAGAAAGGTTTTTCCCACCTCGATTCAGATGGAATTGGATGCATTGGAAAGTCTTTCTTTCTTTTAAGAGCTGCTCTACAGCTTGAATAATAATTAATTAACATTCATATCTTGGGTCTTCATTAGTTACTAAGAAAGTTTTTTCCCACCTCGATTCAGATGGAATTGGATGCATTGGAAAGTCTTTCTTTCTTTTAAGAGCTGCTCTACAGCTTGAATAATAATTAATTAACATTCATATCTTGGGTCTTCATTAGTTACTAAGAAAGTTTTTTCCCACCTCGATTCAGATGGAATTGGATTCATTGGAAAGTCTTTCTTTCTTTTAAGAGCAGCTCTACAGCTTGAATAATAATTAATTAACATTCATATCTTGGGTCTTTGTATACTAACTTAAATGCTATGTTGACAATATCTTATTGAGGACAAACGTGTGGTGAGATCTGCTGTCGATGCTGCACTCTGTTGATCCGCAATTTGAACATGGACGCCACGTGCAGAGAGATGTGCTTACAAAGCAGATCTCTGTGGGTTCCACACATTTAACGCACGCAATGGCTAATATTCTTTTCACTTAAAAACACTCGTTTACTGCAATGTTTTGCATGCGGGGTTGTCGCACTGACATTTGTTACTGAGAAAAGTTTTTCCCACCTCGATTCAGATGGAATTGGATGCATTGGAAAGTCTTTCTTTCTTTTAAGAGCTGCTCTACAGCTTGAATAATAATTAATTAACATTCATATCTTGGGTCTTTGTATACTAACTTAAATGCTATGTTGACAATATCTTATTGAGGACAAACGTGTGGTGAGATCTGCTGTCGATGCTGCACTCTGTTGATCCGCAATTTGAACATGGACGCCACGTGCAGAGAGATGTGCTTACAAAGCAGATCTCTGTGGGTTCCACACATTTAACGCACGCAATGGCTAATATTCTTTTCTTATTGAGGACAAATGTGCGGTGAGATCTGCTGTCGATGCTGCACTCTGTTGTTCCGCAATTTGAACATGGACGCCACGTGCAGAGAGATGTGCTTACAAAGCAGATCTCTGTGGGTTCCACACATTTAACGCACGCAATGGCTAATTTTCTTTTCACTTAAAAACACTCGTTTACTGCAATGTTTTGCATGCGGGGTTGTCGCACTGACATTTGTTACTTAGAAAGGTTTTTCCCACCTCGATTCAGATGGAATTGGATGCATTGGAAAGTCTTTCTTTCTTTTAAGAGCTGCTCTACAGCTTGAATAATAATTAATTAACATTCATATCTTGGGTCTTTGTATACTAACTTAAATGCTATGTTGACAATATCTTATTGAGGACAAACGTGCAGTGAGATCTGCTGTCGATGCTGCACTCTGTAGTTTCGCAATTTTAACATGGACGTCACGTGCAGAGGGATCTGCTTACAAAGCTGATCTCTGTGGGTTCCACACATTTAACGCACGCAATGGCTAATTTTTCTTTTCCCTTTAAACACTCGTTTACTGCAATGCTTTGCATGCGGGGTTGTCGCACTGACACTTGTTACTGAGAAAGTTTTTTCCCACCTCGATTCAGATGGAATTGGATGCATTGGAAAGTCTTTCTTTTTTTTAAAGGTTTTTGAAGGTGCTTCTAGTAAATTTTTATTTTGTTGGGGTGTGACAGCCTAGGTACGTAGATTTGTGATTCACACACTTCCTAGGACTTTATGTCCCGCCCACCAGCTTTGCCCGGAATAAGGCACGAATTAAGTAACTGGACTCTAGAAAGAGTTTTTATGAAAGACTTTATTTTCAAAGATTCACTAAATACAGCTTTGATAATAATTAATTAACATTCATATCTTGGGTCTTTGTATACTAACTTAAATGCTATGTTGACAATATCTTATTGAGGACAAATGTGCGGTGAGATCTGCTGTCGATGCTGCACTCTGTTGTTCCGCAATTTGAACATGGACGCCACGTGCAGAGAGATGTGCTTACAAAGCAGATCTCTGTGGGTTCCACACATTTAACGCACGCAATGGCTAATTTTCTTTTCACTTAAAAACACTCGTTTACTGCAATGTTTTGCATGCGGGGTTGTCGCACTGACATTTGTTACTTAGAAAGGTTTTTCCCACCTCGATTCAGATGGAATTGGATGCATTGGAAAGTCTTTCTTTCTTTTAAGAGCTGCTCTACAGCTTGAATAATAATTAATTAACATTCATATCTTGGGTCTTCATTAGTTACTAAGAAAGTTTTTTCCCACCTCGATTCAGATGGAATTGGATGCATTGGAAAGTCTTTCTTTCTTTTAAGAGCTGCTCTACAGCTTGAATAATAATTAATTAACATTCATATCTTGGGTCTTCATTAGTTACTAAGAAAGTTTTTTCCCACCTCGATTCAGATGGAATTGGATTCATTGGAAAGTCTTTCTTTCTTTTAAGAGCAGCTCTACAGCTTGAATAATAATTAATTAACATTCATATCTTGGGTCTTTGTATACTAACTTAAATGCTATGTTGACAATATCTTATTGAGGACAAACGTGTGGTGAGATCTGCTGTCGATGCTGCACTCTGTTGATCCGCAATTTGAACATGGACGCCACGTGCAGAGAGATGTGCTTACAAAGCAGATCTCTGTGGGTTCCACACATTTAACGCACGCAATGGCTAATATTCTTTTCACTTAAAAACACTCGTTTACTGCAATGTTTTGCATGCGGGGTTGTCGCACTGACATTTGTTACTGAGAAAGGTTTTTCCCACCTCGATTCAGATGGAATTGGATGCATTGGAAAGTCTTTCTTTCTTTTAAGAGCTGCTCTACAGCTTGAATAATAATTAATTAACATTCATATCTTGGGTCTTTGTATACTAACTTAAATGCTATGTTGACAATATCTTATTGAGGACAAACGTGCAGTGAGATCTGCTGTCGATGCTGCACTCTGTAGTTTCGCAATTTTAACATGGACGTCACGTGCAGAGGGATCTGCTTACAAAGCTGATCTCTGTGGGTTCCACACATTTAACGCACGCAATGGCTAATTTTTCTTTTCCCTTTAAACACTCGTTTACTGCAATGCTTTGCATGCGGGGTTGTCGCACTGACACTTGTTACTGAGAAAGTTTTTTCCCACCTCGATTCAGATGGAATTGGATGCATTGGAAAGTCTTTCTTTTTTTTTAAAGGTTTTTGAAGGTGCTTCTAGTAAATTTTTATTTTGTTGGGGTGTGACAGCCTAGGTACGTAGATTTGTGATTCACACACTTCCTAGGACTTTATGTCCCGCCCACCAGCTTTGCCCGGAATAAGGCACGAATTAAGTAACTGGACTCTAGAAAGAGTTTTTATGAAAGACTTTATTTTCAAAGATTCACTAAATACAGCTTTGATAATAATTAGTTTACATTCATCTCTTGGGTCTATTTATACTAACTTAAATGCTATGTTGACGATATCTTATTGAGGACAAACGTGCGGTGAGATCTGCTGTCGATGCTGCACTCTGTTGTTCCGCAATTTGAACATGGACGCCACGTGCAGAGAGATGTGCTTACAAAGCAGATCTCTGTGGGTTCCACACATTTAACGCACGCAATGGCTAATTTTCTTTTCACTTAAAAACACTCGTTTACTGCAATGTTTTGCATGCGGGGTTGTCGCACTGACATTTGTTACTGAGAAAGGTTTTTCCCACCTCGATTCAGATGGAATTGGATGCATTGGAAAGTCTTTCTTTCTTTTAAGAGCTGCTCTACAGCTTGAATAATAATTAATTAACATTCATATCTTGGGTCTTCATTAGTTACTAAGAAAGTTTTTTCCCACCTCGATTCAGATGGAATTGGATGCATTGGAAAGTCTTTCTTTCTTTTAAGAGCTGCTCTACAGCTTGAATAATAATTAATTAACATTCATATCTTGGGTCTTCATTAGTTACTAAGAAAGTTTTTTCCCACCTCGATTCAGATGGAATTGGATTCATTGGAAAGTCTTTCTTTCTTTTAAGAGCAGCTCTACAGCTTGAATAATAATTAATTAACATTCATATCTTGGGTCTTTGTATACTAACTTAAATGCTATGTTGACAATATCTTATTGAGGACAAACGTGTGGTGAGATCTGCTGTCGATGCTGCACTCTGTTGATCCGCAATTTGAACATGGACGCCACGTGCAGAGAGATGTGCTTACAAAGCAGATCTCTGTGGGTTCCACACATTTAACGCACGCAATGGCTAATATTCTTTTCACTTAAAAACACTCGTTTACTGCAATGTTTTGCATGCGGGGTTGTCGCACTGACATTTGTTACTGAGAAAGGTTTTTCCCACCTCGATTCAGATGGAATTGGATGCATTGGAAAGTCTTTCTTTCTTTTAAAAGCTGCTCTACAGCTTGAATAATAATTAATTAACATTCATATCTTGGGTCTTTGTATACTAACTTAAATGCTATGTTGACAATATCTTATTGAGGACAAACGTGCAGTGAGATCTGCTGTCGATGCTGCACTCTGTAGTTTCGCAATTTTAACATGGACGTCACGTGCAGAGGGATCTGCTTACAAAGCTGATCTCTGTGGGTTCCACACATTTAACGCACGCAATGGCTAATTTTTCTTTTCCCTTTAAACACTCGTTTACTGCAATGCTTTGCATGCGGGGTTGTCGCACTGACACTTGTTACTGAGAAAGTTTTTTCCCACCTCGATTCAGATGGAATTGGATGCATTGGAAAGTCTTTCTTTTTTTTAAAGGTTTTTGAAGGTGCTTCTAGTAAATTTTTATTTTGTTGGGGTGTGACAGCCTAGGTACGTAGATTTGTGATTCACACACTTCCTAGGACTTTATGTCCCGCCCACCAGCTTTGCCCGGAATAAGGCACGAATTAAGTAACTGGACTCTAGAAAGAGTTTTTATGAAAGACTTTATTTTCAAAGATTCACTAAATACAGCTTTGATAATAATTAGTTTACATTCATCTCTTGGGTCTATTTATACTAACTTAAATGCTATGTTGACGATATCTTATTGAGGACAAACGTGCGGTGAGATCTGCTGTCGATGCTGCACTCTGTTGTTCCGCAATTTGAACATGGACGCCACGTGCAGAGAGATGTGCTTACAAAGCAGATCTCTGTGGGTTCCACACATTTAACGCACGCAATGGCTAATTTTCTTTTCACTTAAAAACACTCGTTTACTGCAATGTTTTGCATGCGGGGTTGTCGCACTGACATTTGTTACTGAGAAAGGTTTTTCCCACCTCGATTCAGATGGAATTGGATGCATTGGAAAGTCTTTCTTTCTTTTAAGAGCTGCTCTACAGCTTGAATAATAATTAATTAACATTCATATCTTGGGTCTTCATTAGTTACTAAGAAAGTTTTTTCCCACCTCGATTCAGATGGAATTGGATGCATTGGAAAGTCTTTCTTTCTTTTAAGAGCTGCTCTACAGCTTGAATAATAATTAATTAACATTCATATCTTGGGTCTTCATTAGTTACTAAGAAAGTTTTTTTCCCACCTCGATTCAGATGGAATTGGATTCATTGGAAAGTCTTTCTTTCTTTTAAGAGCAGCTCTACAGCTTGAATAATAATTAATTAACATTCATATCTTGGGTCTTTGTATACTAACTTAAATGCTATGTTGACAATATCTTATTGAGGACAAACGTGTGGTGAGATCTGCTGTCGATGCTGCACTCTGTTGATCCGCAATTTGAACATGGACGCCACGTGCAGAGAGATGTGCTTACAAAGCAGATCTCTGTGGGTTCCACACATTTAACGCACGCAATGGCTAATATTCTTTTCACTTAAAAACACTCGTTTACTGCAATGTTTTGCATGCGGGGTTGTCGCACTGACATTTGTTACTGAGAAAGGTTTTTCCCACCTCGATTCAGATGGAATTGGATGCATTGGAAAGTCTTTCTTTCTTTTAAGAGCTGCTCTACAGCTTGAATAATAATTAATTAACATTCATATCTTGGGTCTTCATTAGTTACTAAGAAAGTTTTTTCCCACCTCGATTCAGATGGAATTGGATGCATTGGAAAGTCTTTCTTTCTTTTAAGAGCTGCTCTACAGCTTGAATAATAATTAATTAACATTCATATCTTGGGTCTTCATTAGTTACTAAGAAAGTTTTTTCCCACCTCGATTCAGATGGAATTGGATTCATTGGAAAGTCTTTCTTTCTTTTAAGAGCAGCTCTACAGCTTGAATAATAATTAATTAACATTCATATCTTGGGTCTTTGTATACTAACTTAAATGCTATGTTGACAATATCTTATTGAGGACAAACGTGTGGTGAGATCTGCTGTCGATGCTGCACTCTGTTGATCCGCAATTTGAACATGGACGCCACGTGCAGAGAGATGTGCTTACAAAGCAGATCTCTGTGGGTTCCACACATTTAACGCACGCAATGGCTAATATTCTTTTCACTTAAAAACACTCGTTTACTGCAATGTTTTGCATGCGGGGTTGTCGCACTGACATTTGTTACTGAGAAAAGTTTTTCCCACCTCGATTCAGATGGAATTGGATGCATTGGAAAGTCTTTCTTTCTTTTAAGAGCTGCTCTACAGCTTGAATAATAATTAATTAACATTCATATCTTGGGTCTTTGTATACTAACTTAAATGCTATGTTGACAATATCTTATTGAGGACAAACGTGTGGTGAGATCTGCTGTCGATGCTGCACTCTGTTGATCCGCAATTTGAACATGGACGCCACGTGCAGAGAGATGTGCTTACAAAGCAGATCTCTGTGGGTTCCACACATTTAACGCACGCAATGGCTAATATTCTTTTCACTTAAAAACACTCGTTTACTGCAATGTTTTGCATGCGGGGTTGTCGCACTGACATTTGTTACTGAGAAAAGTTTTTCCCACCTCGATTCAGATGGAATTGGATGCATTGGAAAGTCTTTCTTTCTTTTAAGAGCTGCTCTACAGCTTGAATAATAATTAATTAACATTCATATCTTGGGTCTTTGTATACTAACTTAAATGCTATGTTGACAATATCTTATTGAGGACAAACGTGCAGTGAGATCTGCTGTCGATGCTGCACTCTGTAGTTTCGCAATTTTAACATGGACGTCACATGCAGAGGGATCTGCTTACAAAGCTGATCTCTGTGGGTTCCACACATTTAACGCACGCAATGGCTAATTTTTCTTTTCCCTTTAAACACTCGTTTACTGCAATGCTTTGCATGCGGGGTTGTCGCACTGACACTTGTTACTGAGAAAGTTTTTTCCCACCTCGATTCAGATGGAATTGGATGCATTGGAAAGTCTTTCTTTTTTTTTAAAGGTTTTTGAAGGTGCTTCTAGTAAATTTTTATTTTGTTGGGGTGTGACAGCCTAGGTACGTAGATTTGTGATTCACACACTTCCTAGGACTTTATGTCCCGCCCACCAGCTTTGCCCGGAATAAGGCACGAATTAAGTAACTGGACTCTAGAAAGAGTTTTTATGAAAGACTTTATTTTCAAAGATTCACTAAATACAGCTTTGATAATAATTAATTAACATTCATATCTTGGGTCTTTGTATACTAACTTAAATGCTATGTTGACAATATCTTATTGAGGACAAATGTGCGGTGAGATCTGCTGTCGATGCTGCACTCTGTTGTTCCGCAATTTGAACATGGACGCCACGTGCAGAGAGATGTGCTTACAAAGCAGATCTCTGTGGGTTCCACACATTTAACGCACGCAATGGCTAATTTTCTTTTCACTTAAAAACACTCGTTTACTGCAATGTTTTGCATGCGGGGTTGTCGCACTGACATTTGTTACTGAGAAAGGTTTTTCCCACCTCGATTCAGATGGAATTGGATGCATTGGAAAGTCTTTCTTTCTTTTAGGAGCTGCTCTACAGCTTGAATAATAATTAATTAACATTCATATCTTGGGTCTTCATTAGTTACTAAGAAAGTTTTTTCCCACCTCGATTCAGATGGAATTGGATGCATTGGAAAGTCTTTCTTTCTTTTAAGAGCAGCTCTACAGCTTGAATAATAATTAATTAACATTCATATCTTGGGTCTTTGTATACTAACTTAAATGCTATGTTGACAATATCTTATTGAGGACAAACGTGTGGTGAGATCTGCTGTCGATGCTGCACTCTGTTGATCCGCAATTTGAACATGGACGCCACGTGCAGAGAGATGTGCTTACAAAGCAGATCTCTGTGGGTTCCACACATTTAACGCACGCAATGGCTAATATTCTTTTCACTTAAAAACACTCGTTTACTGCAATGTTTTGCATGCGGGGTTGTCGCACTGACATTTGTTACTGAGAAAGGTTTTTCCCACCTCGATTCAGATGGAATTGCATGCATTGGAAAGTCTTTCTTTCTTTTAAGAGCTGCTCTACAGCTTGAATAATAATTAATTAACATTCATATCTTGGGTCTTTGTATACTAACTTAAATGCTATGTTGACAATATCTTATTGAGGACAAACGTGTGGTGAGATCTGCTGTCGATGCTGCACTCTGTTGATCCGCAATTTGAACATGGACGCCACGTGCAGAGAGATGTGCTTACAAAGCAGATCTCTGTGGGTTCCACACATTTAACGCACGCAATGGCTAATATTCTTTTCACTTAAAAACACTCGTTTACTGCAATGTTTTGCATGCGGGGTTGTCGCACTGACATTTGTTACTGAGAAAAGTTTTTCCCACCTCGATTCAGATGGAATTGGATGCATTGGAAAGTCTTTCTTTCTTTTAAGAGCTGCTCTACAGCTTGAATAATAATTAATTAACATTCATATCTTGGGTCTTTGTATACTAACTTAAATGCTATGTTGACAATATCTTATTGAGGACAAACGTGTGGTGAGATCTGCTGTCGATGCTGCACTCTGTTGATCCGCAATTTGAACATGGACGCCACGTGCAGAGAGATGTGCTTACAAAGCAGATCTCTGTGGGTTCCACACATTTAACGCACGCAATGGCTAATATTCTTTTCACTTAAAAACACTCGTTTACTGCAATGTTTTGCATGCGGGGTTGTCGCACTGACATTTGTTACTGAGAAAAGTTTTTCCCACCTCGATTCAGATGGAATTGGATGCATTGGAAAGTCTTTCTTTCTTTTAAGAGCTGCTCTACAGCTTGAATAATAATTAATTAACATTCATATCTTGGGTCTTTGTATACTAACTTAAATGCTATGTTGACAATATCTTATTGAGGACAAACGTGCAGTGAGATCTGCTGTCGATGCTGCACTCTGTAGTTTCGCAATTTTAACATGGACGTCACATGCAGAGGGATCTGCTTACAAAGCTGATCTCTGTGGGTTCCACACATTTAACGCACGCAATGGCTAATTTTTCTTTTCCCTTTAAACACTCGTTTACTGCAATGCTTTGCATGCGGGGTTGTCGCACTGACACTTGTTACTGAGAAAGTTTTTTCCCACCTCGATTCAGATGGAATTGGATGCATTGGAAAGTCTTTCTTTTTTTTAAAGGTTTTTGAAGGTGCTTCTAGTAAATTTTTATTTTGTTGGGGTGTGACAGCCTAGGTACGTAGATTTGTGATTCACACACTTCCTAGGACTTTATGTCCCGCCCACCAGCTTTGCCCGGAATAAGGCACGAATTAAGTAACTGGACTCTAGAAAGAGTTTTTATGAAAGACTTTATTTTCAAAGATTCACTAAATACAGCTTTGATAATAATTAATTAACATTCATATCTTGGGTCTTTGTATACTAACTTAAATGCTATGTTGACAATATCTTATTGAGGACAAATGTGCGGTGAGATCTGCTGTCGATGCTGCACTCTGTTGTTCCGCAATTTGAACATGGACGCCACGTGCAGAGAGATGTGCTTACAAAGCAGATCTCTGTGGGTTCCACACATTTAACGCACGCAATGGCTAATTTTCTTTTCACTTAAAAACACTCGTTTACTGCAATGTTTTGCATGCGGGGTTGTCGCACTGACATTTGTTACTGAGAAAGGTTTTTCCCACCTCGATTCAGATGGAATTGGATGCATTGGAAAGTCTTTCTTTCTTTTAGGAGCTGCTCTACAGCTTGAATAATAATTAATTAACATTCATATCTTGGGTCTTCATTAGTTACTAAGAAAGTTTTTTCCCACCTCGATTCAGATGGAATTGGATGCATTGGAAAGTCTTTCTTTCTTTTAAGAGCTGCTCTACAGCTTGAATAATAATTAATTAACATTCATATCTTGGGTCTTCATTAGTTACTAAGAAAGTTTTTTCCCACCTCGATTCAGATGGAATTGGATTCATTGGAAAGTCTTTCTTTCTTTTAAGAGCAGCTCTACAGCTTGAATAATAATTAATTAACATTCATATCTTGGGTCTTTGTATACTAACTTAAATGCTATGTTGACAATATCTTATTGAGGACAAACGTGTGGTGAGATCTGCTGTCGATGCTGCACTCTGTTGATCCGCAATTTGAACATGGACGCCACGTGCAGAGAGATGTGCTTACAAAGCAGATCTCTGTGGGTTCCACACATTTAACGCACGCAATGGCTAATATTCTTTTCACTTAAAAACACTCGTTTACTGCAATGTTTTGCATGCGGGGTTGTCGCACTGACATTTGTTACTGAGAAAGGTTTTTCCCACCTCGATTCAGATGGAATTGCATGCATTGGAAAGTCTTTCTTTCTTTTAAGAGCTGCTCTACAGCTTGAATAATAATTAATTAACATTCATATCTTGGGTCTTTGTATACTAACTTAAATGCTATGTTGACAATATCTTATTGAGGACAAACGTGCAGTGAGATCTGCTGTCGATGCTGCACTCTGTAGTTTCGCAATTTTAACATGGACGTCACGTGCAGAGGGATCTGCTTACAAAGCTGATCTCTGTGGGTTCCACACATTTAACGCACGCAATGGCTAATTTTTCTTTTCCCTTTAAACACTCGTTTACTGCAATGCTTTGCATGCGGGGTTGTCGCACTGACACTTGTTACTGAGAAAGTTTTTTCCCACCTCGATTCAGATGGAATTGGATGCATTGGAAAGTCTTTCTTTTTTTTAAAGGTTTTTGAAGGTGCTTCTAGTAAATTTTTATTTTGTTGGGGTGTGACAGCCTAGGTACGTAGATTTGTGATTCACACACTTCCTAGGACTTTATGTCCCGCCCACCAGCTTTGCCCGGAATAAGGCACGAATTAAGTAACTGGACTCTAGAAAGAGTTTTTATGAAAGACTTTATTTTCAAAGATTCACTAAATACAGCTTTGATAATAATTAATTAACATTCATATCTTGGGTCTTTGTATACTAACTTAAATGCTATGTTGACAATATCTTATTGAGGACAAATGTGCGGTGAGATCTGCTGTCGATGCTGCACTCTGTTGTTCCGCAATTTGAACATGGACGCCACGTGCAGAGAGATGTGCTTACAAAGCAGATCTCTGTGGGTTCCACACATTTAACGCACGCAATGGCTAATTTTCTTTTCACTTAAAAACACTCGTTTACTGCAATGTTTTGCATGCGGGGTTGTCGCACTGACATTTGTTACTGAGAAAGGTTTTTCCCACCTCGATTCAGATGGAATTGGATGCATTGGAAAGTCTTTCTTTCTTTTAAGAGCTGCTCTACAGCTTGAATAATAATTAATTAACATTCATATCTTGGGTCTTCATTAGTTACTAAGAAAGTTTTTTCCCACCTCGATTCAGATGGAATTGGATGCATTGGAAAGTCTTTCTTTCTTTTAAGAGCTGCTCTACAGCTTGAATAATAATTAATTAACATTCATATCTTGGGTCTTCATTAGTTACTAAGAAAGTTTTTTCCCACCTCGATTCAGATGGAATTGGATTCATTGGAAAGTCTTTCTTTCTTTTAAGAGCAGCTCTACAGCTTGAATAATAATTAATTAACATTCATATCTTGGGTCTTTGTATACTAACTTAAATGCTATGTTGACAATATCTTATTGAGGACAAACGTGTGGTGAGATCTGCTGTCGATGCTGCACTCTGTTGATCCGCAATTTGAACATGGACGCCACGTGCAGAGAGATGTGCTTACAAAGCAGATCTCTGTGGGTTCCACACATTTAACGCACGCAATGGCTAATATTCTTTTCACTTAAAAACACTCGTTTACTGCAATGTTTTGCATGCGGGGTTGTCGCACTGACATTTGTTACTGAGAAAGGTTTTTCCCACCTCGATTCAGATGGAATTGGATGCATTGGAAAGTCTTTCTTTCTTTTAAGAGCTGCTCTACAGCTTTAATAATAATTAATTAACATTCATATCTTGGGTCTTTGTATACTAACTTAAATGCTATGTTGACAATATCTTATTGAGGACAAACGTGCAGTGAGATCTGCTGTCGATGCTGCACTCTGTAGTTTCGCAATTTTAACATGGACGTCACGTGCAGAGGGATCTGCTTACAAAGCTGATCTCTGTGGGTTCCACACATTTAACGCACGCAATGGCTAATTTTTCTTTTCCCTTTAAACACTCGTTTACTGCAATGCTTTGCATGCGGGGTTGTCGCACTGACACTTGTTACTGAGAAAGTTTTTTCCCACCTCGATTCAGATGGAATTGGATGCATTGGAAAGTCTTTCTTTTTTTTAAAGGTTTTTGAAGGTGCTTCTAGTAAATTTTTATTTTGTTGGGGTGTGACAGCCTAGGCACGTAGATTTGTGATTCACACACTTCCTAGGACTTTATGTCCCGCCCACCAGCTTTGCCCGGAATAAGGCACGAATTAAGTAACTGGAGTTTTTATGAAAGACTTTATTTTCAAAGATTCACTAAATACAGCTTTGATAATAATTAGTTTACATTCATCTCTTGGGTCTATTTATACTAACTTAAATGCTATGTTGACGATATCTTATTGAGGACAAACGTGCGGTGAGATCTGCTGTCGATGCTGCACTCTGTTGTTCCGCAATTTGAACATGGACGCCACGTGCAGAGAGATGTGCTTACAAAGCAGATCTCTGTGGGTTCCACACATTTAACGCACGCAATGGCTAATTTTCTTTTCACTTAAAAACACTCGTTTACTGCAATGTTTTGCATGCGGGGTTGTCGCACTGACATTTGTTACTGAGAAAGGTTTTTCCCACCTCGATTCAGATGGAATTGGATGCATTGGAAAGTCTTTCTTTCTTTTAAGAGCTGCTCTACAGCTTGAATAATAATTAATTAACATTCATATCTTGGGTCTTCATTAGTTACTAAGAAAGTTTTTTCCCACCTCGATTCAGATGGAATTGGATGCATTGGAAAGTCTTTCTTTCTTTTAAGAGCTGCTCTACAGCTTGAATAATAATTAATTAACATTCATATCTTGGGTCTTCATTAGTTACTAAGAAAGTTTTTTTCCACCTCGATTCAGATGGAATTGGATGCATTGGAAAGTCTTTCTTTCTTTTAAGAGCAGCTCTACAGCTTGAATAATAATTAATAAACATTCATATCTTGGGTCTTTGTATACTAACTTAAATGCTATGTTGACAATATCTTATTGAGGACAAACGTGCGGTGAGATCTGCTGCTGATGCTGCACTCTGTTTTTCCTGCACTCTGTTGTTCCGCAATTTTAACATGGACGTCACGTGCAGAGGGATCTGCTGACAAAGCTGATTTCTGTGGGATCCACACATTTAACGCACGCAGTGGCTAATTTTTTTCTTTTTACTTTAAACACTCGTTTATTGCAATGTTTTGCATGCGGGGTTGTCGCACTGACATTTGTTACTGAGAAAGTTTTTTCCCACCTCGATTCAGATGGAATTGGATGCATTGGAAAGTCTTTCTTTCTTTTAAGAGCAGCTCTACAGCTTGAATAATAATTAATTAACATTCATATCTTGGGTCTTCATTTGTTACTGAGAAAGTTTTTTCCCACCTCGATTCAGATGGAATTGGATACATTGGAAAGTCTTTCTTTCTTTTAAGAGCAGCTCTACAGCTTGAATAATAATTAATTAACATTCATATCTTGGGTCTTTGTATACTAACTTAAATGCTATGTTGACAATATCTTATTGAGGACAAACGTGCGGTGAGATCTGCTGTCGATGCTGCACTCTGTTGTTCCGCAATTTGAACATGGACGCCACGTGCAGAGAGATGTGCTTACAAAGCAGATCTCTGTGGGTTCCACACATTTAACGCACGCAATGGCTAATTTTCTTTTCACTTAAAAACACTCGTTTACTGCAATGCTTTGCATGCGGGGTTGTCGCACTGACACTTGTTACTGAGAAAGTTTTTTCCCACCTCGATTCAGATGGAATTGGATGCATTGGAAAGTCTTTCTTTTTTTTAAAGGTTTTTGAAGGTGCTTCTAGTAAATTTTTATTTTGTTGGGGTGTGACAGCCTAGGTACGTAGATTTGTGATTCACACACTTCCTAGGACTTTATGTCCCGCCCACCAGCTTTGCCCGGAATAAGGCACGAATTAAGTAACTGGACTCTAGAAAGAGTTTTTATGAAAGACTTTATTTTCAAAGATTCACTAAATACAGCTTTGATAATAATTAGTTTACATTCATCTCTTGGGTCTATTTATACTAACTTAAATGCTATGTTGACGATATCTTATTGAGGACAAACGTGCGGTGAGATCTGTTGTCGATGCTGCACTCTGTTGTTCCGCAATTTGAACATGGACGCCACGTGCAGAGAGATGTGCTTACAAAGCAGATCTCTGTGGGTTCCACACATTTAACGCACGCAATGGCTAATTTTCTTTTCACTTAAAAACACTCGTTTACTGCAATGTTTTGCATGCGGGGTTGTCGCACTGACATTTGTTACTGAGAAAGGTTTTTCCCACCTCGATTCAGATGGAATTGGATGCATTGGAAAGTCTTTCTTTCTTTTAAGAGCTGCTCTACAGCTTGAATAATAATTAATTAACATTCATGTCTTGGGTCTTCATTAGTTACTAAGAAAGTTTTTTCCCACCTCGATTCAGATGGAATTGGATGCATTGGAAAGTCTTTCTTTCTTTTAAGAGCTGCTCTACAGCTTGAATAATAATTAATTAACATTCATATCTTGGGTCTTCATTAGTTACTAAGAAAGTTTTTTTCCACCTCGATTCAGATGGAATTGGATGCATTGGAAAGTCTTTCTTTCTTTTAAGAGCAGCTCTACAGCTTGAATAATAATTAATTAACATTCATATCTTGGGTCTTTGTATACTAACTTAAATGCTATGTTGGCAATATCTTATTGAGGACAAATGTGCGGTGAGATCTGCTGTCGATGCTGCACTCTGTTGTTCCGCAATTTGAACATGGACGCCACGTGCAGAGAGATGTGCTTACAAAGCAGATCTCTGTGGGTTCCACACATTTAACGCACGCAATGGCTAATTTTCTTTTCACTTAAAAACACTCGTTTACTGCAATGTTTTGCATGCGGGGTTGTCGCACTGACATTTGTTACTGAGAAAGGTTTTTCCCACCTCGATTCAGATGGAATTGGATGCATTGGAAAGTCTTTCTTTCTTTTAAGAGCTGCTCTACAGCTTGAATAATAATTAATTAACATTCATATCTTGGGTCTTTGTATACTAACTTAAATGCTATGTTGACAATATCTTATTGAGGACAAACGTGCAGTGAGATCTGCTGTCGATGCTGCACTCTGTAGTTTCGCAATTTTAACATGGACGTCACGTGCAGAGGGATATGCTTACAAAGCTGATCTCTGTGGGTTCCACACATTTAACGCACGCAATGGCTAATTTTTCTTTTCCCTTTAAACACTCGTTTACTGCAATGCTTTGCATGCGGGGTTGTCGCACTGACACTTGTTACTGAGAAAGTTTTTTCCCACCTCGATTCAGATTGAATTGGATGCATTGAAAAGTATTTCTTTCCTTTAAGGGTTTTTGAAGGTGCTTCTAGTCAATTTTTATTTTGTTTGGGTGTGACAGCCTAGGTACATAGATTTGTGATTCACACACTTCCTAGGACTTTATGTCCCGCCCACCAGCTTTGCCCGGAATAAGGCACGAATTAAGTAACTGGACTCAGAGTTTTTATAAAAGACTTTATTTCCAAAGGTCACTAAATACAGCTTTGATACTAATTATAATTAATTTACATTCATCTCTTGGGTCTATTTATACTAACTTAAATGCTATGTTGACAATATCTTATTGAGGACAAACTTGCGGTTAGATCTGCTGTCGATGCCTAATCTGCAGTTCCGCAATTTTAAAATGGACGTCACGTGCAGAGGGATCTACTGACAAAGATGATCTCTGTGGGTTCCACACATTTAACGCACGCAATGGCTAATTTTTCTTTTAACTTTAAAACACTCGTTTACTGCAATGTTTTGCATGCGAGGTTGTCGCACTGACATTTGTTACTGAGAAAGTTTTTAACCACCTCGATTCAGATTGAATTGGATGCATTGAAAAGTATTTCTTTCTTTTAAGAGCAGCTCTACAGCTTGAATAATAATTAATTAACATTCATATCTTGGGTCTTCATTTGTTACTGAGAAAGTTTTTTCCCACCTCAATTCCCATAGAATTGGATGCATTAGAAAGTCTTTCTTTCTTTTAAGAGCAGCTCTACAGCTTGAATAATAATTAGTTTACATTCATATCTTGGGTCTTTGTATACTAACTTAAATGCTATGTTGACAATATCTTATTGAGGACAAACGTGTGGTGAGATCTGCTGTCGATGCTGCACTCTGTTGATCCGCAATTTGAACATGGACGCCACGTGCAGAGAGATGTGCTTACAAAGCAGATCTCTGTGGGTTCCACACATTTAACGCACGCAATGGCTAATATTCTTTTCACTTAAAAACACTCGTTTACTGCAATGTTTTGCATGCGGGGTTGTCGCACTGACATTTGTTACTGAGAAAGGTTTTTCCCACCTCGATTCAGATGGAATTGGATGCATTGGAAAGTCTTTCTTTCTTTTAAGAGCTGCTCTACAGCTTTAATAATAATTAATTAACATTCATATCTTGGGTCTTTGTATACTAACTTAAATGCTATGTTGACAATATCTTATTGAGGACAAACGTGCAGTGAGATCTGCTGTCGATGCTGCACTCTGTAGTTTCGCAATTTTAACATGGACGTCACGTGCAGAGGGATCTGCTTACAAAGCTGATCTCTGTGGGTTCCACACATTTAACGCACGCAATGGCTAATTTTTCTTTTCCCTTTAAACACTCGTTTACTGCAATGCTTTGCATGCGGGGTTGTCGCACTGACACTTGTTACTGAGAAAGTTTTTTCCCACCTCGATTCAGATGGAATTGGATGCATTGGAAAGTCTTTCTTTTTTTTAAAGGTTTTTGAAGGTGCTTCTAGTAAATTTTTATTTTGTTGGGGTGTGACAGCCTAGGCACGTAGATTTGTGATTCACACACTTCCTAGGACTTTATGTCCCGCCCACCAGCTTTGCCCGGAATAAGGCACGAATTAAGTAACTGGAGTTTTTATGAAAGACTTTATTTTCAAAGATTCACTAAATACAGCTTTGATAATAATTAGTTTACATTCATCTCTTGGGTCTATTTATACTAACTTAAATGCTATGTTGACGATATCTTATTGAGGACAAACGTGCGGTGAGATCTGCTGTCGATGCTGCACTCTGTTGTTCCGCAATTTGAACATGGACGCCACGTGCAGAGAGATGTGCTTACAAAGCAGATCTCTGTGGGTTCCACACATTTAACGCACGCAATGGCTAATTTTCTTTTCACTTAAAAACACTCGTTTACTGCAATGTTTTGCATGCGGGGTTGTCGCACTGACATTTGTTACTGAGAAAGGTTTTTCCCACCTCGATTCAGATGGAATTGGATGCATTGGAAAGTCTTTCTTTCTTTTAAGAGCTGCTCTACAGCTTGAATAATAATTAATTAACATTCATATCTTGGGTCTTCATTAGTTACTAAGAAAGTTTTTTCCCACCTCGATTCAGATGGAATTGGATGCATTGGAAAGTCTTTCTTTCTTTTAAGAGCTGCTCTACAGCTTGAATAATAATTAATTAACATTCATATCTTGGGTCTTCATTAGTTACTAAGAAAGTTTTTTTTTCCACCTCGATTCAGATGGAATTGGATGCATTGGAAAGTCTTTCTTTCTTTTAAGAGCAGCTCTACAGCTTGAATAATAATTAATAAACATTCATATCTTGGGTCTTTGTATACTAACTTAAATGCTATGTTGACAATATCTTATTGAGGACAAACGTGCGGTGAGATCTGCTGCTGATGCTGCACTCTGTTTTTCCTGCACTCTGTTGTTCCGCAATTTTAACATGGACGTCACGTGCAGAGGGATCTGCTGACAAAGCTGATTTCTGTGGGATCCACACATTTAACGCACGCAGTGGCTAATTTTTCTTTTTACTTTAAACACTCGTTTATTGCAATGTTTTGCATGCGGGGTTGTCGCACTGACATTTGTTACTGAGAAAGTTTTTTCCCACCTCGATTCAGATGGAATTGGATGCATTGGAAAGTCTTTCTTTCTTTTAAGAGCAGCTCTACAGCTTGAATAATAATTAATTAACATTCATATCTTGGGTCTTCATTTGTTACTGAGAAAGTTTTTTCCCACCTCGATTCAGATGGAATTGGATACATTGGAAAGTCTTTCTTTCTTTTAAGAGCAGCTCTACAGCTTGAATAATAATTAATTAACATTCATATCTTGGGTCTTTGTATACTAACTTAAATGCTATGTTGACAATATCTTATTGAGGACAAACGTGCGGTGAGATCTGCTGTCGATGCTGCACTCTGTTGTTCCGCAATTTGAACATGGACGCCACGTGCAGAGAGATGTGCTTACAAAGCAGATCTCTGTGGGTTCCACACATTTAACGCACGCAATGGCTAATTTTCTTTTCACTTAAAAACACTCGTTTACTGCAATGCTTTGCATGCGGGGTTGTCGCACTGACACTTGTTACTGAGAAAGTTTTTTCCCACCTCGATTCAGATGGAATTGGATGCATTGGAAAGTCTTTCTTTTTTTTAAAGGTTTTTGAAGGTGCTTCTAGTAAATTTTTATTTTGTTGGGGTGTGACAGCCTAGGTACGTAGATTTGTGATTCACACACTTCCTAGGACTTTATGTCCCGCCCACCAGCTTTGCCCGGAATAAGGCACGAATTAAGTAACTGGACTCTAGAAAGAGTTTTTATGAAAGACTTTATTTTCAAAGATTCACTAAATACAGCTTTGATAATAATTAGTTTACATTCATCTCTTGGGTCTATTTATACTAACTTAAATGCTATGTTGACGATATCTTATTGAGGACAAACGTGCGGTGAGATCTGTTGTCGATGCTGCACTCTGTTGTTCCGCAATTTGAACATGGACGCCACGTGCAGAGAGATGTGCTTACAAAGCAGATCTCTGTGGGTTCCACACATTTAACGCACGCAATGGCTAATTTTCTTTTCACTTAAAAACACTCGTTTACTGCAATGTTTTGCATGCGGGGTTGTCGCACTGACATTTGTTACTGAGAAAGGTTTTTCCCACCTCGATTCAGATGGAATTGGATGCATTGGAAAGTCTTTCTTTCTTTTAAGAGCTGCTCTACAGCTTGAATAATAATTAATTAACATTCATGTCTTGGGTCTTCATTAGTTACTAAGAAAGTTTTTTCCCACCTCGATTCAGATGGAATTGGATGCATTGGAAAGTCTTTCTTTCTTTTAAGAGCTGCTCTACAGCTTGAATAATAATTAATTAACATTCATATCTTGGGTCTTCATTAGTTACTAAGAAAGTTTTTTTCCACCTCGATTCAGATGGAATTGGATGCATTGGAAAGTCTTTCTTTCTTTTAAGAGCAGCTCTACAGCTTGAATAATAATTAATTAACATTCATATCTTGGGTCTTTGTATACTAACTTAAATGCTATGTTGGCAATATCTTATTGAGGACAAATGTGCGGTGAGATCTGCTGTCGATGCTGCACTCTGTTGTTCCGCAATTTGAACATGGACGCCACGTGCAGAGAGATGTGCTTACAAAGCAGATCTCTGTGGGTTCCACACATTTAACGCACGCAATGGCTAATTTTCTTTTCACTTAAAAACACTCGTTTACTGCAATGTTTTGCATGCGGGGTTGTCGCACTGACATTTGTTACTGAGAAAGGTTTTTCCCACCTCGATTCAGATGGAATTGGATGCATTGGAAAGTCTTTCTTTCTTTTAAGAGCTGCTCTACAGCTTGAATAATAATTAATTAACATTCATATCTTGGGTCTTTGTATACTAACTTAAATGCTATGTTGACAATATCTTATTGAGGACAAACGTGCAGTGAGATCTGCTGTCGATGCTGCACTCTGTAGTTTCGCAATTTTAACATGGACGTCACGTGCAGAGGGATATGCTTACAAAGCTGATCTCTGTGGGTTCCACACATTTAACGCACGCAATGGCTAATTTTTCTTTTCCCTTTAAACACTCGTTTACTGCAATGCTTTGCATGCGGGGTTGTCGCACTGACACTTGTTACTGAGAAAGTTTTTTCCCACCTCGATTCAGATTGAATTGGATGCATTGAAAAGTATTTCTTTCCTTTAAGGGTTTTTGAAGGTGCTTCTAGTCAATTTTTATTTTGTTTGGGTGTGACAGCCTAGGTACATAGATTTGTGATTCACACACTTCCTAGGACTTTATGTCCCGCCCACCAGCTTTGCCCGGAATAAGGCACGAATTAAGTAACTGGACTCAGAGTTTTTATAAAAGACTTTATTTCCAAAGGTCACTAAATACAGCTTTGATACTAATTATAATTAATTTACATTCATCTCTTGGGTCTATTTATACTAACTTAAATGCTATGTTGACAATATCTTATTGAGGACAAACTTGCGGTTAGATCTGCTGTCGATGCCTAATCTGCAGTTCCGCAATTTTAAAATGGACGTCACGTGCAGAGGGATCTACTGACAAAGATGATCTCTGTGGGTTCCACACATTTAACGCACGCAATGGCTAATTTTTCTTTTAACTTTAAAACACTCGTTTACTGCAATGTTTTGCATGCGAGGTTGTCGCACTGACATTTGTTACTGAGAAAGTTTTTAACCACCTCGATTCAGATTGAATTGGATGCATTGAAAAGTATTTCTTTCTTTTAAGAGCAGCTCTACAGCTTGAATAATAATTAATTAACATTCATATCTTGGGTCTTCATTTGTTACTGAGAAAGTTTTTTCCCACCTCAATTCCCATAGAATTGGATGCATTAGAAAGTCTTTCTTTCTTTTAAGAGCAGCTCTACAGCTTGAATAATAATTAGTTTACATTCATATCTTGGGTCTGTTGTATACTAACTTAAATGCTATGTTGACACTTATTGAGGACAAACGTGCAGTGAGATCTGCTGTCGATGCTGCACTCTGTAGTTCCGCAATTTTAACATGGACGTCACGTGCAGAGGGATCTGCTGACAAAGCTGATCTCTGTGGGTTCCACACATTTAACGCACGCAATGGCTAATTTTTCTTTTCCCTTTAAACACTCGTTTACTGCATTGTTTTGCATGCGGGGTTGTCGCACTGACATTTGTTACTGAGAAAGTTTTTTCCCACCTCGATTCAGATGGAATTGGATGCATTGGAAAGTCTTTCTTTCTTTTAAGAGCTGCTCTACAGCTTGAATAATAATTAATTAACATTCATATCTTGGGTCTTCATTAGTTACTAAGAAAGTTTTTTCCCACCTCGATTCAGATGGAATTGGATTCATTGGAAAGTCTTTCTTTCTTTTAAGAGCAGCTCTACAGCTTGAATAATAATTAATTAACATTCATATCTTGGGTCTTTGTATACTAACTTAAATGCTATGTTGACAATATCTTATTGAGGACAAACGTGTGGTGAGATCTGCTGTCGATGCTGCACTCTGTTGATCCGCAATTTGAACATGGACGCCACGTGCAGAGAGATGTGCTTACAAAGCAGATCTCTGTGGGTTCCACACATTTAACGCACGCAATGGCTAATATTCTTTTCACTTAAAAACACTCGTTTACTGCAATGTTTTGCATGCGGGGTTGTCGCACTGACATTTGTTACTGAGAAAGGTTTTTCCCACCTCGATTCAGATGGAATTGGATGCATTGGAAAGTCTTTCTTTCTTTTAAGAGCTGCTCTACAGCTTGAATAATAATTAATTAACATTCATATCTTGGGTCTTTGTATACTAACTTAAATGCTATGTTGACAATATCTTATTGAGGACAAACGTGCAGTGAGATCTGCTGTCGATGCTGCACTCTGTAGTTTCGCAATTTTAACATGGACGTCACGTGCAGAGGGATCTGCTTACAAAGCTGATCTCTGTGGGTTCCACACATTTAACGCACGCAATGGCTAATTTTTCTTTTCCCTTTAAACACTCGTTTACTGCAATGCTTTGCATGCGGGGTTGTCGCACTGACACTTGTTACTGAGAAAGTTTTTTCCCACCTCGATTCAGATGGAATTGGATGCATTGGAAAGTCTTTCTTTTTTTTAAAGGTTTTTGAAGGTGCTTCTAGTAAATTTTTATTTTGTTGGGGTGTGACAGCCTAGGTACGTAGATTTGTGATTCACACACTTCCTAGGACTTTATGTCCCGCCCACCAGCTTTGCCCGGAATAAGGCACGAATTAAGTAACTGGACTCTAGAAAGAGTTTTTATGAAAGACTTTATTTTCAAAGATTCACTAAATACAGCTTTGATAATAATTAGTTTACATTCATCTCTTGGGTCTATTTATACTAACTTAAATGCTATGTTGACGATATCTTATTGAGGACAAACGTGCGGTGAGATCTGCTGTCGATGCTGCACTCTGTTGTTCCGCAATTTGAACATGGACGCCACGTGCAGAGAGATGTGCTTACAAAGCAGATCTCTGTGGGTTCCACACATTTAACGCACGCAATGGCTAATTTTCTTTTCACTTAAAAACACTCGTTTACTGCAATGTTTTGCATGCGGGGTTGTCGCACTGACATTTGTTACTGAGAAAGGTTTTTCCCACCTCGATTCAGATGGAATTGGATGCATTGGAAAGTCTTTCTTTCTTTTAAGAGCTGCTCTACAGCTTGAATAATAATTAATTAACATTCATATCTTGGGTCTTCATTAGTTACTAAGAAAGTTTTTTCCCACCTCGATTCAGATGGAATTGGATGCATTGGAAAGTCTTTCTTTCTTTTAAGAGCTGCTCTACAGCTTGAATAATAATTAATTAACATTCATATCTTGGGTCTTTGTATACTAACTTAAATGCTATGTTGACAATATCTTATTGAGGACAAACGTGTGGTGAGATCTGCTGTCGATGCTGCACTCTGTTGATCCGCAATTTGAACATGGACGCCACGTGCAGAGAGATGTGCTTACAAAGCAGATCTCTGTGGGTTCCACACATTTAACGCACGCAATGGCTAATATTCTTTTCACTTAAAAACACTCGTTTACTGCAATGTTTTGCATGCGGGGTTGTCGCACTGACATTTGTTACTGAGAAAGGTTTTTCCCACCTCGATTCAGATGGAATTGGATGCATTGGAAAGTCTTTCTTTCTTTTAAGAGCTGCTCTACAGCTTGAATAATAATTAATTAACATTCATATCTTGGGTCTTTGTATACTAACTTAAATGCTATGTTGACAATATCTTATTGAGGACAAACGTGCAGTGAGATCTGCTGTCGATGCTGCACTCTGTAGTTTCGCAATTTTAACATGGACGTCACGTGCAGAGGGATCTGCTTACAAAGCTGATCTCTGTGGGTTCCACACATTTAACGCACGCAATGGCTAATTTTTCTTTTCCCTTTAAACACTCGTTTACTGCAATGCTTTGCATGCGGGGTTGTCGCACTGACACTTGTTACTGAGAAAGTTTTTTCCCACCTCGATTCAGATGGAATTGGATGCATTGGAAAGTCTTTCTTTTTTTTAAAGGTTTTTGAAGGTGCTTCTAGTAAATTTTTATTTTGTTGGGGTGTGACAGCCTAGGTACGTAGATTTGTGATTCACACACTTCCTAGGACTTTATGTCCCGCCCACCAGCTTTGCCCGGAATAAGGCACGAATTAAGTAACTGGAGTTTTTATGAAAGACTTTATTTTCAAAGATTCACTAAATACAGCTTTGATAATAATTAGTTTACATTCATCTCTTGGGTCTATTTATACTAACTTAAATGCTATGTTGACGATATCTTATTGAGGACAAACGTGCGGTGAGATCTGCTGTCGATGCTGCACTCTGTTGTTCCGCAATTTGAACATGGACGCCACGTGCAGAGAGATGTGCTTACAAAGCAGATCTCTGTGGGTTCCACACATTTAACGCACGCAATGGCTAATTTTCTTTTCACTTAAAAACACTCGTTTACTGCAATGTTTTGCATGCGGGGTTGTCGCACTGACATTTGTTACTGAGAAAGGTTTTTCCCACCTCGATTCAGATGGAATTGGATGCATTGGAAAGTCTTTCTTTCTTTTAAGAGCTGCTCTACAGCTTGAATAATAATTAATTAACATTCATATCTTGGGTCTTCATTAGTTACTAAGAAAGTTTTTTCCCACCTCGATTCAGATGGAATTGGATGCATTGGAAAGTCTTTCTTTCTTTTAAGAGCTGCTCTACAGCTTGAATAATAATTAATTAACATTCATATCTTGGGTCTTCATTAGTTACTAAGAAAGTTTTTTTCCACCTCGATTCAGATGGAATTGGATGCATTGGAAAGTCTTTCTTTCTTTTAAGAGCAGCTCTACAGCTTGAATAATAATTAATAAACATTCATATCTTGGGTCTTTGTATACTAACTTAAATGCTATGTTGACAATATCTTATTGAGGACAAACGTGCGGTGAGATCTGCTGCTGATGCTGCACTCTGTTTTTCCTGCACTCTGTTGTTCCGCAATTTTAACATGGACGTCACGTGCAGAGGGATCTGCTGACAAAGCTGATTTCTGTGGGATCCACACATTTAACGCACGCAGTGGCTAATTTTTCTTTTTACTTTAAACACTCGTTTATTGCAATGTTTTGCATGCGGGGTTGTCGCACTGACATTTGTTACTGAGAAAGTTTTTTCCCACCTCGATTCAGATGGAATTGGATGCATTGGAAAGTCTTTCTTTCTTTTAAGAGCAGCTCTACAGCTTGAATAATAATTAATTAACATTCATATCTTGGGTCTTCATTTGTTACTGAGAAAGTTTTTTCCCACCTCGATTCAGATGGAATTGGATACATTGGAAAGTCTTTCTTTCTTTTAAGAGCAGCTCTACAGCTTGAATAATAATTAATTAACATTCATATCTTGGGTCTTTGTATACTAACTTAAATGCTATGTTGACAATATCTTATTGAGGACAAACGTGCGGTGAGATCTGCTGTCGATGCTGCACTCTGTTGTTCCGCAATTTGAACATGGACGCCACGTGCAGAGAGATGTGCTTACAAAGCAGATCTCTGTGGGTTCCACACATTTAACGCACGCAATGGCTAATTTTCTTTTCACTTAAAAACACTCGTTTACTGCAATGTTTTGCATGCGGGGTTGTCGCACTGACATTTGTTACTGAGAAAGGTTTTTCCCACCTCGATTCAGATGGAATTGGATGCATTGGAAAGTCTTTCTTTCTTTTAAGAGCTGCTCTACAGCTTGAATAATAATTAATTAACATTCATGTCTTGGGTCTTCATTAGTTACTAAGAAAGTTTTTTCCCACCTCGATTCAGATGGAATTGGATGCATTGGAAAGTCTTTCTTTCTTTTAAGAGCTGCTCTACAGCTTGAATAATAATTAATTAACATTCATATCTTGGGTCTTCATTAGTTACTAAGAAAGTTTTTTTCCACCTCGATTCAGATGGAATTGGATGCATTGGAAAGTCTTTCTTTCTTTTAAGAGCAGCTCTACAGCTTGAATAATAATTAATTAACATTCATATCTTGGGTCTTTGTATACTAACTTAAATGCTATGTTGACAATATCTTATTGAGGACAAATGTGCGGTGAGATCTGCTGTCGATGCTGCACTCTGTTGTTCCGCAATTTGAACATGGACGCCACGTGCAGAGAGATGTGCTTACAAAGCAGATCTCTGTGGGTTCCACACATTTAACGCACGCAATGGCTAATTTTCTTTTCACTTAAAAACACTCGTTTACTGCAATGTTTTGCATGCGGGGTTGTCGCACTGACATTTGTTACTGAGAAAGGTTTTTCCCACCTCGATTCAGATGGAATTGGATGCATTGGAAAGTCTTTCTTTCTTTTAAGAGCTGCTCTACAGCTTGAATAATAATTAATTAACATTCATATCTTGGGTCTTTGTATACTAACTTAAATGCTATGTTGACAATATCTTATTGAGGACAAACGTGCAGTGAGATCTGCTGTCGATGCTGCACTCTGTAGTTTCGCAATTTTAACATGGACGTCACGTGCAGAGGGATATGCTTACAAAGCTGATCTCTGTGGGTTCCACACATTTAACGCACGCAATGGCTAATTTTTCTTTTCCCTTTAAACACTCGTTTACTGCAATGCTTTGCATGCGGGGTTGTCGCACTGACACTTGTTACTGAGAAAGTTTTTTCCCACCTCGATTCAGATTGAATTGGATGCATTGAAAAGTATTTCTTTCCTTTAAGGGTTTTTGAAGGTGCTTCTAGTCAATTTTTATTTTGTTTGGGTGTGACAGCCTAGGTACATAGATTTGTGATTCACACACTTCCTAGGACTTTATGTCCCGCCCACCAGCTTTGCCCGGAATAAGGCACGAATTAAGTAACTGGACTCAGAGTTTTTATAAAAGACTTTATTTCCAAAGGTCACTAAATACAGCTTTGATACTAATTATAATTAATTTACATTCATCTCTTGGGTCTATTTATACTAACTTAAATGCTATGTTGACAATATCTTATTGAGGACAAACTTGCGGTTAGATCTGCTGTCGATGCCTAATCTGCAGTTCCGCAATTTTAAAATGGACGTCACGTGCAGAGGGATCTACTGACAAAGATGATCTCTGTGGGTTCCACACATTTAACGCACGCAATGGCTAATTTTTCTTTTAACTTTAAAACACTCGTTTACTGCAATGTTTTGCATGCGAGGTTGTCGCACTGACATTTGTTACTGAGAAAGTTTTTAACCACCTCGATTCAGATTGAATTGGATGCATTGAAAAGTATTTCTTTCTTTTAAGAGCAGCTCTACAGCTTGAATAATAATTAATTAACATTCATATCTTGGGTCTTCATTTGTTACTGAGAAAGTTTTTTCCCACCTCAATTCCCATAGAATTGGATGCATTAGAAAGTCTTTCTTTCTTTTAAGAGCAGCTCTACAGCTTGAATAATAATTAGTTTACATTCATATCTTGGGTCTGTTGTATACTAACTTAAATGCTATGTTGACACTTATTGAGGACAAACGTGCAGTGAGATCTGCTGTCGATGCTGCACTCTGTTGTTCCGCAATTTGAACATGGACGCCACGTGCAGAGAGATGTGCTTACAAAGCAGATCTCTGTGGGTTCCACACATTTAACGCACGCAATGGCTAATTTTCTTTTCACTTAAAAACACTCGTTTACTGCAATGTTTTGCATGCGGGGTTGTCGCACTGACATTTGTTACTGAGAAAGGTTTTTCCCACCTCGATTCAGATGGAATTGGATGCATTGGAAAGTCTTTCTTTCTTTTAAGAGCTGCTCTACAGCTTGAATAATAATTAATTAACATTCATATCTTGGGTCTTCATTAGTTACTAAGAAAGTTTTTTCCCACCTCGATTCAGATGGAATTGGATGCATTGGAAAGTCTTTCTTTCTTTTAAGAGCTGCTCTACAGCTTGAATAATAATTAATTAACATTCATATCTTGGGTCTTTGTATACTAACTTAAATGCTATGTTGACAATATCTTATTGAGGACAAACGTGTGGTGAGATCTGCTGTCGATGCTGCACTCTGTTGATCCGCAATTTGAACATGGACGCCACGTGCAGAGAGATGTGCTTACAAAGCAGATCTCTGTGGGTTCCACACATTTAACGCACGCAATGGCTAATATTCTTTTCACTTAAAAACACTCGTTTACTGCAATGTTTTGCATGCGGGGTTGTCGCACTGACATTTGTTACTGAGAAAGGTTTTTCCCACCTCGATTCAGATGGAATTGGATGCATTGGAAAGTCTTTCTTTCTTTTAAGAGCTGCTCTACAGCTTGAATAATAATTAATTAACATTCATATCTTGGGTCTTTGTATACTAACTTAAATGCTATGTTGACAATATCTTATTGAGGACAAACGTGCAGTGAGATCTGCTGTCGATGCTGCACTCTGTAGTTTCGCAATTTTAACATGGACGTCACGTGCAGAGGGATCTGCTTACAAAGCTGATCTCTGTGGGTTCCACACATTTAACGCACGCAATGGCTAATTTTTCTTTTCCCTTTAAACACTCGTTTACTGCAATGCTTTGCATGCGGGGTTGTCGCACTGACACTTGTTACTGAGAAAGTTTTTTCCCACCTCGATTCAGATGGAATTGGATGCATTGGAAAGTCTTTCTTTTTTTTAAAGGTTTTTGAAGGTGCTTCTAGTAAATTTTTATTTTGTTGGGGTGTGACAGCCTAGGTACGTAGATTTGTGATTCACACACTTCCTAGGACTTTATGTCCCGCCCACCAGCTTTGCCCGGAATAAGGCACGAATTAAGTAACTGGAGTTTTTATGAAAGACTTTATTTTCAAAGATTCACTAAATACAGCTTTGATAATAATTAGTTTACATTCATCTCTTGGGTCTATTTATACTAACTTAAATGCTATGTTGACGATATCTTATTGAGGACAAACGTGCGGTGAGATCTGCTGTCGATGCTGCACTCTGTTGTTCCGCAATTTGAACATGGACGCCACGTGCAGAGAGATGTGCTTACAAAGCTGATCTCTGTGGGTTCCACACATTTAACGCACGCAATGGCTAATTTTCTTTTCACTTAAAAACACTCGTTTACTGCAATGTTTTGCATGCGGGGTTGTCGCACTGACATTTGTTACTGAGAAAGGTTTTTCCCACCTCGATTCAGATGGAATTGGATGCATTGGAAAGTCTTTCTTTCTTTTAAGAGCTGCTCTACAGCTTGAATAATAATTAATTAACATTCATATCTTGGGTCTTCATTAGTTACTAAGAAAGTTTTTTCCCACCTCGATTCAGATGGAATTGGATGCATTGGAAAGTCTTTCTTTCTTTTAAGAGCTGCTCTACAGCTTGAATAATAATTAATTAACATTCATATCTTGGGTCTTCATTAGTTACTAAGAAAGTTTTTTTCCACCTCGATTCAGATGGAATTGGATGCATTGGAAAGTCTTTCTTTCTTTTAAGAGCAGCTCTACAGCTTGAATAATAATTAATAAACATTCATATCTTGGGTCTTTGTATACTAACTTAAATGCTATGTTGACAATATCTTATTGAGGACAAACGTGCGGTGAGATCTGCTGCTGATGCTGCACTCTGTTTTTCCTGCACTCTGTTGTTCCGCAATTTTAACATGGACGTCACGTGCAGAGGGATCTGCTGACAAAGCTGATTTCTGTGGGATCCACACATTTAACGCACGCAGTGGCTAATTTTTCTTTTTACTTTAAACACTCGTTTATTGCAATGTTTTGCATGCGGGGTTGTCGCACTGACATTTGTTACTGAGAAAGTTTTTTCCCACCTCGATTCAGATGGAATTGGATGCATTGGAAAGTCTTTCTTTCTTTTAAGAGCAGCTCTACAGCTTGAATAATAATTAATTAACATTCATATCTTGGGTCTTCATTTGTTACTGAGAAAGTTTTTTCCCACCTCGATTCAGATGGAATTGGATACATTGGAAAGTCTTTCTTTCTTTTAAGAGCAGCTCTACAGCTTGAATAATAATTAATTAACATTCATATCTTGGGTCTTTGTATACTAACTTAAATGCTATGTTGACAATATCTTATTGAGGACAAACGTGCGGTGAGATCTGCTGTCGATGCTGCACTCTGTTGTTCCGCAATTTGAACATGGACGCCACGTGCAGAGAGATGTGCTTACAAAGCAGATCTCTGTGGGTTCCACACATTTAACGCACGCAATGGCTAATTTTCTTTTCACTTAAAAACACTCGTTTACTGCAATGCTTTGCATGCGGGGTTGTCGCACTGACACTTGTTACTGAGAAAGTTTTTTCCCACCTCGATTCAGATGGAATTGGATGCATTGGAAAGTCTTTCTTTTTTTTAAAGGTTTTTGAAGGTGCTTCTAGTAAATTTTTATTTTGTTGGGGTGTGACAGCCTAGGTACGTAGATTTGTGATTCACACACTTCCTAGGACTTTATGTCCCGCCCACCAGCTTTGCCCGGAATAAGGCACGAATTAAGTAACTGGACTCTAGAAAGAGTTTTTATGAAAGACTTTATTTTCAAAGATTCACTAAATACAGCTTTGATAATAATTAGTTTACATTCATCTCTTGGGTCTATTTATACTAACTTAAATGCTATGTTGACGATATCTTATTGAGGACAAACGTGCGGTGAGATCTGCTGTCGATGCTGCACTCTGTTGTTCCGCAATTTGAACATGGACGCCACGTGCAGAGAGATGTGCTTACAAAGCAGATCTCTGTGGGTTCCACACATTTAACGCACGCAATGGCTAATTTTCTTTTCACTTAAAAACACTCGTTTACTGCAATGTTTTGCATGCGGGGTTGTCGCACTGACATTTGTTACTGAGAAAGGTTTTTCCCACCTCGATTCAGATGGAATTGGATGCATTGGAAAGTCTTTCTTTCTTTTAAGAGCTGCTCTACAGCTTGAATAATAATTAATTAACATTCATGTCTTGGGTCTTCATTAGTTACTAAGAAAGTTTTTTCCCACCTCGATTCAGATGGAATTGGATGCATTGGAAAGTCTTTCTTTCTTTTAAGAGCTGCTCTACAGCTTGAATAATAATTAATTAACATTCATATCTTGGGTCTTCATTAGTTACTAAGAAAGTTTTTTTCCACCTCGATTCAGATGGAATTGGATGCATTGGAAAGTCTTTCTTTCTTTTAAGAGCAGCTCTACAGCTTGAATAATAATTAATTAACATTCATATCTTGGGTCTTTGTATACTAACTTAAATGCTATGTTGACAATATCTTATTGAGGACAAATGTGCGGTGAGATCTGCTGTCGATGCTGCACTCTGTTGTTCCGCAATTTGAACATGGACGCCACGTGCAGAGAGATGTGCTTACAAAGCAGATCTCTGTGGGTTCCACATATTTAACGCACGCAATGGCTAATTTTCTTTTCACTTAAAAACACTCGTTTACTGCAATGTTTTGCATGCGGGGTTGTCGCACTGACATTTGTTACTGAGAAAGGTTTTTCCCACCTCGATTCAGATGGAATTGGATGCATTGGAAAGTCTTTCTTTCTTTTAAGAGCTGCTCTACAGCTTGAATAATAATTAATTAACATTCATATCTTGGGTCTTTGTATACTAACTTAAATGCTATGTTGACAATATCTTATTGAGGACAAACGTGCAGTGAGATCTGCTGTCGATGCTGCACTCTGTAGTTTCGCAATTTTAACATGGACGTCACGTGCAGAGGGATATGCTTACAAAGCTGATCTCTGTGGGTTCCACACATTTAACGCACGCAATGGCTAATTTTTCTTTTCCCTTTAAACACTCGTTTACTGCAATGCTTTGCATGCGGGGTTGTCGCACTGACACTTGTTACTGAGAAAGTTTTTTCCCACCTCGATTCAGATTGAATTGGATGCATTGAAAAGTATTTCTTTCCTTTAAGGGTTTTTGAAGGTGCTTCTAGTCAATTTTTATTTTGTTTGGGTGTGACAGCCTAGGTACATAGATTTGTGATTCACACACTTCCTAGGACTTTATGTCCCGCCCACCAGCTTTGCCCGGAATAAGGCACGAATTAAGTAACTGGACTCAGAGTTTTTATAAAAGACTTTATTTCCAAAGGTCACTAAATACAGCTTTGATACTAATTATAATTAATTTACATTCATCTCTTGGGTCTATTTATACTAACTTAAATGCTATGTTGACAATATCTTATTGAGGACAAACTTGCGGTTAGATCTGCTGTCGATGCCTAATCTGCAGTTCCGCAATTTTAAAATGGACGTCACGTGCAGAGGGATCTACTGACAAAGATGATCTCTGTGGGTTCCACACATTTAACGCACGCAATGGCTAATTTTTCTTTTAACTTTAAAACACTCGTTTACTGCAATGTTTTGCATGCGAGGTTGTCGCACTGACATTTGTTACTGAGAAAGTTTTTAACCACCTCGATTCAGATTGAATTGGATGCATTGAAAAGTATTTCTTTCTTTTAAGAGCAGCTCTACAGCTTGAATAATAATTAATTAACATTCATATCTTGGGTCTTCATTTGTTACTGAGAAAGTTTTTTCCCACCTCAATTCCCATAGAATTGGATGCATTAGAAAGTCTTTCTTTCTTTTAAGAGCAGCTCTACAGCTTGAATAATAATTAGTTTACATTCATATCTTGGGTCTGTTGTATACTAACTTAAATGCTATGTTGACACTTATTGAGGACAAACGTGCAGTGAGATCTGCTGTCGATGCTGCACTCTGTAGTTCCGCAATTTTAACATGGACGTCACGTGCAGAGGGATCTGCTGACAAAGCTGATCTCTGTGGGTTCCACACATTTAACGCACGCAATGGCTAATTTTTCTTTTCCCTTTAAACACTCGTTTACTGCATTGTTTTGCATGCGGGGTTGTCGCACTGACATTTGTTACTGAGAAAGTTTTTTCCCACCTCGATTCAGATGGAATTGGATGCATTGGAAAGTCTTTCTTTCTTTTAAGAGCAGCTCTACTGCTTGAATAATAATTAGTTTACATTCATATCTTGGGTCTGTTGTATACTAACTTAAATGCTATATTGGCAATATCTTATTGAGGACAAACGTGCGGTGCGATCTGCTGTCGATGCTGCACTCTGTTGTTCCGCAATTTTAACATGGACGTCACGTGCAGAGGGATCTGCTGACAAAGCTGATCTCTGTGGGTTCCACACATTTAACGCTTGCAAATTGCAATGGCTAATTATCTTTTCACTTTAAAACACTCGTTTACTGCAATATTTTGCATGCGGGGTTGTCGCACTGACATTAGTTACTGAGAAAGTTTTTTCCCACCTCGATTCAGATTGAATTGGATGCATTGGAAAGTCTTTCTTTCTTTTAAGGGTTTTTGAAGGTGCTTGTAGTCAATTTTGGTTTTGTTGTGGTGTGACAACTTAGGTACATAAATTTGGGATTCACACACTTCCTAGGACTTTATGTCCCGCCCACCAGCTTTGCCCGGAATAAGGCACGAATTAAGTAACTGGACTCAGAGTTTTTATGAAAGACTTTATTTCCAAAGGTTCACTAAATACAGCTTGAATAATAATTAATTTACATTCATCTCTTGGGTCTTTATATACTAACTTAAATGCTATGTTGACAATATCTTATTGAGGACAAACGTGCAGTGAGATCTGCTGTCGATGCTGCACTCTGTAGTTCCGCAATTTTAACATGGACGTCACGTGCAGAGGGATCTGCTGACAAAGCTGATCTCTGTGGGTTCCACACATTTAACGCACGCAATGGCTAATTTTCTTTTCACTAAAAAAAAAAAAACACTCGTTTACTGCAATGTTTTGCATGCGGGGTTGTCGCACTGACATTAGTTACTGAGAAAGTTTTTTCCCACCTCGATTCACATGGAATTGGATGCATTTAGAAAGTCTTTCTTTCTTTTAAGAGCAGCTCTAAAGCTTGAATAATAATTAATTTACATTCATATCTTTGGTCTTTAAATACTAACTTAAATGCTATGTTGACAATATCTTATTGAGGACAAACGTGCGGTGAGATCTGCTGCTGATGCTGCACTCTGTTGTTCCTGCACTCTGTTGTTCCGCAATTTTAACATGGACGTCACGTGCAGAGGGATCTGCTGACAAAGCTGATCTCTGTGGGTTCCACACATTTAACGCACGCAATGGCTAATTTTCTTTTCACTTTAAAACACTCGTTTACTGCAATGTTTTGCATGCGGAGTTGTCGCACTGACATATGTTACTGAGAAAGTTTTTTCCCACCTCGATTCAGATGGAATTGGATGCATTGGAAAGTCTTTCTTTCTTTTAAGAGCAGCTCTAAAGCTTGAATAATAATTAATTTACATTCATATCTTTGGTCTTTAAATACTAACTTAAATGCTATGTTGACAATATCTTATTGAGGACAAACGTGCGGTGAGATCTGCTGCTGATGCTGCACTCTGTTGTTCCTGCACTCTGTTGTTCCGCAATTTTAACATGGACGTCACGTGCAGAGGGATCTGCTGACAAAGCTGATCTCTGTGGGTTCCACACATTTAACGCACGCAATGGCAAATTTTTCTTTTCACTTTAAAACACTCGTTTACTGCAATGTTTTGCATGCGGAGTTGTCGCACTGACATATGTAACTGAGAAAGTTTTTTCCCCACCTCGATTCAGATGGAATTGGATGCATTGGAAAGTCTTTCTTTCTTTTAAGAGCAGCTCTACAGCTTGAATAATAATTAGTTTACATTCATATTTTTGGTCTTTATATACTAACTTAAATGCTATGTTGACAATATCTTATTGAGGACAAACGTGCGGTGAGGTCGAAGCTGCACTCTGTAGTTCCGCAATTTTAAAATGGACGTCACGTGCAGAGAGATGTGCTGACAAAGCTGATCTCTGTGGGTTCCACACCCTTCACGCACGCAATGCCTAATTTTTCTTTTCACTTTAAAACACTAATTTACTGCAATGTTTTGAATGCGGAGTTGTCGCACTGACATTTGTTACTGAGAAAGTTTTTTCCCCACCTCGATTCAGATGGAATTGGATGCATTGGAAAGTCTTTCTTTCTTTTAAGAGCAGCTCTACAGCTTGAATAATAATTAATTAACATTAATATCTTGGGTCTTTGTATACTAACTTAAATGCTATGTTGACAATATCTTATTGAGGACAAACGTGCAGTGAGATCTGCTGTCGATGCTGCACTCTGTAGTTCCGCAATTTTAACATGGACGTCACGTGCAGAGGGATCTGCTGACAAAGCTGATCTCTGTGGGTTCCACACATTTAACGCACGCAATGGCTAATTTTTCTTTTCCCTTTAAACACTCGTTTACTGCATTGTTTTGCATGCGGGGTTGTCGCACTGACATTTGTTACTGAGAAAGTTTTTTCCCACCTCGATTCAGATGGAATTGGATGCATTGGAAAGTCTTTCTTTCTTTTAAGAGCAGCTCTACTGCTTGAATAATAATTAGTTTACATTCATATCTTGGGTCTGTTGTATACTAACTTAAATGCTATATTGACAATATCTTATTGAGGACAAACGTGCGGTGCGATCTGCTGTCGATGCTGCACTCTGTTGTTCCGCAATTTTAACATGGACGTCACGTGCAGAGGGATCTGCTGACAAAGCTGATCTCTGTGGGTTCCACACATTTAACGCTTGCAAATTGCAATGGCTAATTTTCTTTTCACTTTAAAACACTCGTTTACTGCAATATTTTGCATGCGGGGTTGTCGCACTGACATTAGTTACTGAGAAAGTTTTTTCCCACCTCGATTCAGATTGAATTGGATGCATTGGAAAGTCTTTCTTTCTTTTAAGGGTTTTTGAAGGTGCTTGTAGTCAATTTTGGTTTTGTTGTGGTGTGACAACTTAGGTACATAAATTTGGGATTCACACACTTCCTAGGACTTTATGTCCCGCCCACCAGCTTTGCCCGGAATAAGGCACGAATTAAGTAACTGGACTCAGAGTTTTTATGAAAGACTTTATTTCCAAAGGTTCACTAAATACAGCTTGAATAATAATTAATTTACATTCATCTCTTGGGTCTTTATATACTAACTTAAATGCTATGTTGACAATATCTTATTGAGGACAAACGTGCAGTGAGATCTGCTGTCGATGCTGCACTCTGTAGTTCCGCAATTTTAACATGGACGTCACGTGCAGAGGGATCTGCTGACAAAGCTGATCTCTGTGGATTCCACACATTTAACGCACGCAATGGCTAATTTTCTTTTCACTTAAAAAAACACTCGTTTACTGCAATGTTTTGCATGCGGGGTTGTCGCACTGACATTAGTTACTGAGAAAGTTTTTTCCCACCTCGATTCACATGGAATTGGATGCATTTAGAAAGTCTTTCTTTCTTTTAAGAGCAGCTCTAAAGCTTGAATAATAATTAATTTACATTCATATCTTTGGTCTTTAAATACTAACTTAAATGCTATGTTGACAATATCTTATTGAGGACAAACGTGCGGTGAGATCTGCTGCTGATGCTGCACTCTGTTGTTCCTGCACTCTGTTGTTCCGCAATTTTAACATGGACGTCACGTGCAGAGGGATCTGCTGACAAAGCTGATCTCTGTGGGTTCCACACATTTAACGCACGCAATGGCTAATTTTCTTTTCACTTTAAAACACTCGTTTACTGCAATGTTTTGCATGCGGAGTTGTCGCACTGACATATGTTACTGAGAAAGTTTTTTCCCACCTCGATTCAGATGGAATTGGATGCATTGGAAAGTCTTTCTTTCTTTTAAGAGCAGCTCTAAAGCTTGAATAATAATTAATTTACATTCATATCTTTGGTCTTTAAATACTAACTTAAATGCTATGTTGACAATATCTTATTGAGGACAAACGTGCGGTGAGATCTGCTGCTGATGCTGCACTCTGTTGTTCCTGCACTCTGTTGTTCCGCAATTTTAACATGGACGTCACGTGCAGAGGGATCTGCTGACAAAGCTGATCTCTGTGGGTTCCACACATTTAACGCACGCAATGGCAAATTTTTCTTTTCACTTTAAAACACTCGTTTACTGCAATGTTTTGCATGCGGAGTTGTCGCACTGACATATGTTACTGAGAAAGTTTTTTCCCCACCTCGATTCAGATGGAATTGGATGCATTGGAAAGTCTTTCTTTCTTTTAAGAGCAGCTCTACAGCTTGAATAATAATTAGTTTACATTCATATCTTGGGTCTGTTGTATACTAACTTAAATGCTATATTGACAATATCTTATTGAGGACAAACGTGCGGTGAGATCTGCTGTCGATGCTGCACTCTGTTGTTCCGCAATTTGAACATGGACGTCACGTGCAGAGGGATCTGCTGACAAAGCTGATCTCTGTGGGTTCCACACATTTAACGCTTGCAAATTTGCAATGGCTAATTTTCTTTTCACTTTAAAACACTCGTTTACTGCAATGTTTTGCATGCGGAGTTGTCGCACTGACATTTGTTACTGAGAAAGTTTTTTCCCCACCTCGATTCAGATGGAATTGGATGCATTGGAAAGTCTTTCTTTCTTTTAAGAGCAGCTCTACAGCTTGAATAATAATTAATTAACATTAATATCTTGGGTCTTTGTATACTAACTTAAATGCTATGTTGACAATATCTTATTGAGGACAAACGTGCAGTGAGATCTGCTGTCGATGCTGCACTCTGTAGTTCCGCAATTTTAACATGGACGTCACGTGCAGAGGGATCTGCTGACAAAGCTGATCTCTGTGGGTTCCACACATTTAACGCACGCAATGGCTAATTTTTCTTTTCCCTTTAAACACTCGTTTACTGGATTGTTTTGCATGCGGGGTTGTCGCACTGACATTTGTTACTGAGAAAGTTTTTTCCCACCTCGATTCAGATGGAATTGGATGCATTGGAAAGTCTTTCTTTCTTTTAAGAGCAGCTCTACTGCTTGAATAATAATTAGTTTACATTCTTATCTTGGGTCTGTTGTATACTAACTTAAATGCTATATTGACAATATCTTATTGAGGACAAACGTGCGGTGAGATCTGCTGTCGATGCTGCACTCTGTTGTTCCGCAATTTTAACATGGACGTCACGTGCAGAGGGATCTGCTGACAAAGCTGATCTCTGTGGGTTCCACACATTTAACGCTTGCAAATTGCAATGGCTAATTTTCTTTTCACTTTAAAACACTCGTTTACTGCAATATTTTGCATGCGGGGTTGTCGCACTGACATTAGTTACTGAGAAAGTTTTTTCCCACCTCGATTCAGATTGAATTGGATGCATTGGAAAGTCTTTCTTTCTTTTAAGGGTTTTTGAAGGTGCTTGTAGTCAATTTTGGTTTTGTTGTGGTGTGACAACTTAGGTACATAAATTTGGGATTCACACACTTCCTAGGACTTTATGTCCCGCCCACCAGCTTTGCCCGGAATAAGGCACGAATTAAGTAACTGGACTCAGAGTTTTTATGAAAGACTTTATTTCCAAAGGTTCACTAAATACAGCTTGACTAATAATTAATTTACATTCATCTCTTGGGTCTATTTATACTAACTTAAATGCTATGTTGACAATATCTTATTGACGACAAACGTGCGGTGAGATCAGCTGTCGAAGCCGCTCTCTGTAGTTCCGCAATTTAACAAGGACGTCACGTGCAGAGAGATCTGCTGACAAAGCTGATCTCTGTGGGTTCCACACATTTAACGCACGCAATGGCTAATTTATCTTTTCACTTTAAAACACTCGTTTACTGCAATGTTTTGCATGCGGGGTTGTCGCACTGACATTAGTTACTGAGAAAGGTTTTTCCTACCTCGATTGAGATGGAATTGGATGCATTGGAAAGGCTTTCTTTATTTTAGGAGCAGCTCTAAAGCTTGAATAATAATTAATTTACATTCATATCTTGGGTCTTCATTTGTTACTGAGAAAGTTTTTTCCCACCTCGATTCACATGGAATTGGATGCATTTAGAAAGTCTTTCTTTCTTTTAAGAGCAGCTCTACAGCTTGAATAATAATTAATTAACATTCATATCTTTGGTCTTTAAATACTAACTTAAATGCTATGTTGACAATATCTTATTGAGGACAAACGTGCGGTGAGATCTGCTGCTGATGCTGCACTCTGTTGTTCCGCAATTTTAACATGGACGTCACGTGCAGAGGGATCTGCTGACAAAGCTGATCTCTGTGGGTTCCACACATTTAACGCTTGCAAATTGCAATGGCTAATTTTCTTTTCACTTTAAAACACTCGTTTACTGCAATATTTTGCATGCGGGGTTGTCGCACTGACATTAGTTACTGAGAAAGTTTTTTCCCACCTCGATTCAGATTGAATTGGATGCATTGGAAAGTCTTTCTTTCTTTTAAGGGTTTTTGAAGGTGCTTGTAGTCAATTTTGGTTTTGTTGTGGTGTGACAACTTAGGTACATAAATTTGGGATTCACACACTTCCTAGGACTTTATGTCCCGCCCACCAGCTTTGCCCGGAATAAGGCACGAATTAAGTAACTGGACTCAGAGTTTTTATGAAAGACTTTATTTCCAAAGGTTCACTAAATACAGCTTGAATAATAATTAATTTACATTCATCTCTTGGGTCTTTATATACTAACTTAAATGCTATGTTGACAATATCTTATTGAGGACAAACGTGCAGTGAGATCTGCTGTCGATGCTGCACTCTGTAGTTCCGCAATTTTAACATGGACGTCACGTGCAGAGGGATCTGCTGACAAAGCTGATCTCTGTGGGTTCCACACATTTAACGCACGCAATGGCTAATTTTCTTTTCACTTAAAAAAACACTCGTTTACTGCAATGTTTTGCATGCGGGGTTGTCGCACTGACATTAGTTACTGAGAAAGTTTTTTCCCACCTCGATTCACATGGAATTGGATGCATTTAGAAAGTCTTTCTTTCTTTTAAGAGCAGCTCTAAAGCTTGAATAATAATTAATTTACATTCATATCTTTGGTCTTTAAATACTAACTTAAATGCTATGTTGACAATATCTTATTGAGGACAAACGTGCGGTGAGATCTGCTGCTGATGCTGCACTCTGTTGTTCCTGCACTCTGTTGTTCCGCAATTTTAACATGGACGTCACGTGCAGAGGGATCTGCTGACAAAGCTGATCTCTGTGGGTTCCACACATTTAACGCACGCAATGGCTAATTTTCTTTTCACTTTAAAACACTCGTTTACTGCAATGTTTTGCATGCGGAGTTGTCGCACTGACATATGTTACTGAGAAAGTTTTTTCCCACCTCGATTCAGATGGAATTGGATGCATTGGAAAGTCTTTCTTTCTTTTAAGAGCAGCTCTAAAGCTTGAATAATAATTAATTTACATTCATATCTTTGGTCTTTAAATACTAACTTAAATGCTATGTTGACAATATCTTATTGAGGACAAACGTGCGGTGAGATCTGCTGCTGATGCTGCACTCTGTTGTTCCTGCACTCTGTTGTTCCGCAATTTTAACATGGACGTCACGTGCAGAGGGATCTGCTGACAAAGCTGATCTCTGTGGGTTCCACACATTTAACGCACGCAATGGCAAATTTTTCTTTTCACTTTAAAACACTCGTTTACTGCAATGTTTTGCATGCGGAGTTGTCGCACTGACATATGTTACTGAGAAAGTTTTTTTCCCCACCTCGATTCAGATGGAATTGGATGCATTGGAAAGTATTTCTTTCTTTTAAGAGCAGCTCTACAGCTTGAATAATAATTAGTTTACATTCATATTTTTGGTCTTTATATACTAACTTAAATGCTATGTTGACAATATCTTATTGAGGACAAACGTGCGGTGAGGTCGAAGCTGCACTCTGTAGTTCCGCAATTTTAAAATGGACGTCACGTGCAGAGAGATGTGCTGACAAAGCTGATCTCTGTGGGTTCCACACCCTTCACGCACGCAATGGCTAATTTTTCTTTTCACTTTAAAACACTAATTTACTGCAATGTTTTGAATGCGGAGTTGTCGCACTGACATTTGTTACTGAGAAAGTTTTTTCCCCACCTCGATTCAGATGGAATTGGATGCATTGGAAAGTCTTTCTTTCTTTTAAGAGCAGCTCTACAGCTTGAATAATAATTAATTAACATTAATATCTTGGGTCTTTGTATACTAACTTAAATGCTATGTTGACAATATCTTATTGAGGACAAACGTGCAGTGAGATCTGCTGTCGATGCTGCACTCTGTAGTTCCGCAATTTTAACATGGACGTCACGTGCAGAGGGATCTGCTGACAAAGCTGATCTCTGTGGGTTCCACACATTTAACGCACGCAATGGCTAATTTTTCTTTTCCCTTTAAACACTCGTTTACTGCATTGTTTTGCATGCGGGGTTGTCGCACTGACATTTGTTACTGAGAAAGTTTTTTCCCACCTCGATTCAGATGGAATTGGATGCATTGGAAAGTCTTTCTTTCTTTTAAGAGCAGCTCTACTGCTTGAATAATAATTAGTTTACATTCATATCTTGGGTCTGTTGTATACTAACTTAAATGCTATATTGACAATATCTTATTGAGGACAAACGTGCGGTGAGATCTGCTGTCGATGCTGCACTCTGTTGTTCCGCAATTTTAACATGGACGTCACGTGCAGAGGGATCTGCTGACAAAGCTGATCTCTGTGGGTTCCACACATTTAACGCTTGCAAATTGCAATGGCTAATTTTCTTTTCACTTTAAAACACTCGTTTACTGCAATATTTTGCATGCGGGGTTGTCGCACTGACATTAGTTACTGAGAAAGTTTTTTCCCACCTCGATTCAGATTGAATTGGATGCATTGGAAAGTCTTTCTTTCTTTTAAGGGTTTTTGAAGGTGCTTGTAGTCAATTTTGGTTTTGTTGTGGTGTGACAACTTAGGTACATAAATTTGGGATTCACACACTTCCTAGGACTTTATGTCCCGCCCACCAGCTTTGCCCGGAATAAGGCACGAATTAAGTAACTGGACTCAGAGTTTTTATGAAAGACTTTATTTCCAAAGGTTCACTAAATACAGCTTGAATAATAATTAATTTACATTCATCTCTTGGGTCTTTATATACTAACTTAAATGCTATGTTGACAATATCTTATTGAGGACAAACGTGCAGTGAGATCTGCTGTCGATGCTGCACTCTGTAGTTCCGCAATTTTAACATGGACGTCACGTGCAGAGGGATCTGCTGACAAAGCTGATCTCTGTGGGTTCCACACATTTAACGCACGCAATGGCTAATTTTCTTTTCACTTAAAAAAACACTCGTTTACTGCAATGTTTTGCATGCGGGGTTGTCGCACTGACATTAGTTACTGAGAAAGTTTTTTCCCACCTCGATTCACATGGAATTGGATGCATTTAGAAAGTCTTTCTTTCTTTTAAGAGCAGCTCTAAAGCTTGAATAATAATTAATTTACATTCATATCTTTGGTCTTTAAATACTAACTTAAATGCTATGTTGACAATATCTTATTGAGGACAAACGTGCGGTGAGATCTGCTGCTGATGCTGCACTCTGTTGTTCCTGCACTCTGTTGTTCCGCAATTTTAACATGGACGTCACGTGCAGAGGGATCTGCTGACAAAGCTGATCTCTGTGGGTTCCACACATTTAACGCACGCAATGGCAAATTTTTCTTTTCACTTTAAAACACTCGTTTACTGCAATGTTTTGCATGCGGAGTTGTCGCACTGACATATCTTATTGAGGACAAACGTGCGGTGAGATCTGCTGTCGATGCTGCACTCTGTTGTTCCGCAATTTGAACATGGACGTCACGTGCAGAGGGATCTGCTGACAAAGCTGATCTCTGTGGGTTCCACACATTTAACGCTTGCAAATTTGCAATGGCTAATTTTCTTTTCACTTTAAAATACTCGTTTACTGCAATGTTTTGCATGCGGGGTTGTCGCACTGACATTAGTTACTGAGAAAGTTTTTTCCCACCTCGATTCAGATTGAATTGGATGCATTGGAAAGTCTTTCTTTCTTTTAAGGGTTTTTGAAGGTGCTTGTAGTCAATTTTGGTTTTGTTGTGGTGTGACAACTTAGGTACATAAATTTGGGATTCACACACTTCCTAGGACTTTATGTCCCGCCCACCAGCTTTGCCCGGAATAAGGCACGAATTAAGTAACTGGACTCAGAGTTTTTATGAAAGACTTTATTTCCAAAGGTTCACTAAATACAGCTTGACTAATAATTAATTTACATTCATCTCTTGGGTCTATTTATACTAACTTAAATGCTATGTTGACAATATCTTATTGACGACAAACGTGCGGTGAGATCAGCTGTCGAAGCCGCTCTCTGTAGTTCCGCAATTTAACAAGGACGTCACGTGCAGAGAGATGTGCTTACAAAGCAGATCTCTGTGGGTTCCACACATTTAACGCACGCAATGGCTAATTTTCTTTTCACTTAAAAACACTCGTTTACTGCAATGTTTTGCATGCGGGGTTGTCGCACTGACATTTGTTACTGAGAAAGGTTTTTCCCACCTCGATTCAGATGGAATTGGATGCATTGGAAAGTCTTTCTTTCTTTTAAGAGCTGCTCTACAGCTTGAATAATAATTAATTAACATTCATATCTTGGGTCTTCATTAGTTACTAAGAAAGTTTTTTCCCACCTCGATTCAGATGGAATTGGATGCATTGGAAAGTCTTTCTTTCTTTTAAGAGCTGCTCTACAGCTTGAATAATAATTAATTAACATTCATATCTTGGGTCTTCATTAGTTACTAAGAAAGTTTTTTTCCACCTCGATTCAGATGGAATTGGATGCATTGGAAAGTCTTTCTTTCTTTTAAGAGCAGCTCTACAGCTTGAATAATAATTAATAAACATTCATATCTTGGGTCTTTGTATACTAACTTAAATGCTATGTTGACAATATCTTATTGAGGACAAACGTGCGGTGAGATCTGCTGCTGATGCTGCACTCTGTTTTTCCTGCACTCTGTTGTTCCGCAATTTTAACATGGACGTCACGTGCAGAGGGATCTGCTGACAAAGCTGATTTCTGTGGGATCCACACATTTAACGCACGCAGTGGCTAATTTTTCTTTTTACTTTAAACACTCGTTTATTGCAATGTTTTGCATGCGGGGTTGTCGCACTGACATTTGTTACTGAGAAAGTTTTTTCCCACCTCGATTCAGATGGAATTGGATGCATTGGAAAGTCTTTCTTTCTTTTAAGAGCAGCTCTACAGCTTGAATAATAATTAATTAACATTCATATCTTGGGTCTTCATTTGTTACTGAGAAAGTTTTTTCCCACCTCGATTCAGATGGAATTGGATACATTGGAAAGTCTTTCTTTCTTTTAAGAGCAGCTCTACAGCTTGAATAATAATTAATTAACATTCATATCTTGGGTCTTTGTATACTAACTTAAATGCTATGTTGACAATATCTTATTGAGGACAAACGTGCGGTGAGATCTGCTGTCGATGCTGCACTCTGTTGTTCCGCAATTTGAACATGGACGCCACGTGCAGAGAGATGTGCTTACAAAGCAGATCTCTGTGGGTTCCACACATTTAACGCACGCAATGGCTAATTTTCTTTTCACTTAAAAACACTCGTTTACTGCAATGCTTTGCATGCGGGGTTGTCGCACTGACACTTGTTACTGAGAAAGTTTTTTCCCACCTCGATTCAGATGGAATTGGATGCATTGGAAAGTCTTTCTTTTTTTTAAAGGTTTTTGAAGGTGCTTCTAGTAAATTTTTATTTTGTTGGGGTGTGACAGCCTAGGTACGTAGATTTGTGATTCACACACTTCCTAGGACTTTATGTCCCGCCCACCAGCTTTGCCCGGAATAAGGCACGAATTAAGTAACTGGACTCTAGAAAGAGTTTTTATGAAAGACTTTATTTTCAAAGATTCACTAAATACAGCTTTGATAATAATTAGTTTACATTCATCTCTTGGGTCTATTTATACTAACTTAAATGCTATGTTGACGATATCTTATTGAGGACAAACGTGCGGTGAGATCTGTTGTCGATGCTGCACTCTGTTGTTCCGCAATTTGAACATGGACGCCACGTGCAGAGAGATGTGCTTACAAAGCAGATCTCTGTGGGTTCCACACATTTAACGCACGCAATGGCTAATTTTCTTTTCACTTAAAAACACTCGTTTACTGCAATGTTTTGCATGCGGGGTTGTCGCACTGACATTTGTTACTGAGAAAGGTTTTTCCCACCTCGATTCAGATGGAATTGGATGCATTGGAAAGTCTTTCTTTCTTTTAAGAGCTGCTCTACAGCTTGAATAATAATTAATTAACATTCATGTCTTGGGTCTTCATTAGTTACTAAGAAAGTTTTTTCCCACCTCGATTCAGATGGAATTGGATGCATTGGAAAGTCTTTCTTTCTTTTAAGAGCTGCTCTACAGCTTGAATAATAATTAATTAACATTCATATCTTGGGTCTTCATTAGTTACTAAGAAAGTTTTTTTCCACCTCGATTCAGATGGAATTGGATGCATTGGAAAGTCTTTCTTTCTTTTAAGAGCAGCTCTACAGCTTGAATAATAATTAATTAACATTCATATCTTGGGTCTTTGTATACTAACTTAAATGCTATGTTGACAATATCTTATTGAGGACAAATGTGCGGTGAGATCTGCTGTCGATGCTGCACTCTGTTGTTCCGCAATTTGAACATGGACGCCACGTGCAGAGAGATGTGCTTACAAAGCAGATCTCTGTGGGTTCCACACATTTAACGCACGCAATGGCTAATTTTCTTTTCACTTAAAAACACTCGTTTACTGCAATGTTTTGCATGCGGGGTTGTCGCACTGACATTTGTTACTGAGAAAGGTTTTTCCCACCTCGATTCAGATGGAATTGGATGCATTGGAAAGTCTTTCTTTCTTTTAAGAGCTGCTCTACAGCTTGAATAATAATTAATTAACATTCATATCTTGGGTCTTTGTATACTAACTTAAATGCTATGTTGACAATATCTTATTGAGGACAAACGTGCAGTGAGATCTGCTGTCGATGCTGCACTCTGTAGTTTCGCAATTTTAACATGGACGTCACGTGCAGAGGGATATGCTTACAAAGCTGATCTCTGTGGGTTCCACACATTTAACGCACGCAATGGCTAATTTTTCTTTTCCCTTTAAACACTCGTTTACTGCAATGCTTTGCATGCGGGGTTGTCGCACTGACACTTGTTACTGAGAAAGTTTTTTCCCACCTCGATTCAGATTGAATTGGATGCATTGAAAAGTATTTCTTTCCTTTAAGGGTTTTTGAAGGTGCTTCTAGTCAATTTTTATTTTGTTTGGGTGTGACAGCCTAGGTACATAAATTTGGGATTCACACACTTCCTAGGACTTTATGTCCCGCCCACCAGCTTTGCCCGGAATAAGGCACGAATTAAGTAACTGGACTCAGAGTTTTTATGAAAGACTTTATTTCCAAAGGTTCACTAAATACAGCTTGAATAATAATTAATTTACATTCATCTCTTGGGTCTTTATATACTAACTTAAATGCTATGTTGACAATATCTTATTGAGGACAAACGTGCAGTGAGATCTGCTGTCGATGCTGCACTCTGTAGTTCCGCAATTTTAACATGGACGTCACGTGCAGAGGGATCTGCTGACAAAGCTGATCTCTGTGGGTTCCACACATTTAACGCACGCAATGGCTAATTTTCTTTTCACTAAAAAAAAAAAACACTCGTTTACTGCAATGTTTTGCATGCGGGGTTGTCGCACTGACATTAGTTACTGAGAAAGTTTTTTCCCACCTCGATTCACATGGAATTGGATGCATTTAGAAAGTCTTTCTTTCTTTTAAGAGCAGCTCTAAAGCTTGAATAATAATTAATTTACATTCATATCTTTGGTCATTAAATACTAACTTAAATGCTATGTTGACAATATCTTATTGAGGACAAACGTGCGGTGAGATCTGCTGCTGATGCTGCACTCTGTTGTTCCTGCACTCTGTTGTTCCGCAATTTTAACATGGACGTCACGTGCAGAGGGATCTGCTGACAAAGCTGATCTCTGTGGGTTCCACACATTTAACGCTTGCAAATTGCAATGGCTAATTTTCTTTTCACTTTAAAACACTCGTTTACTGCAATATTTTGCATGCGGGGTTGTCGCACTGACATTAGTTACTGAGAAAGTTTTTTCCCACCTCGATTCAGATTGAATTGGATGCATTGGAAAGTCTTTCTTTCTTTTAAGGGTTTTTGAAGGTGCTTGTAGTCAATTTTGGTTTTGTTGTGGTGTGACAACTTAGGTACATAAATTTGGGATTCACACACTTCCTAGGACTTTATGTCCCGCCCACCAGCTTTGCCCGGAATAAGGCACGAATTAAGTAACTGGACTCAGAGTTTTTATGAAAGACTTTATTTCCAAAGGTTCACTAAATACAGCTTGAATAATAATTAATTTACATTCATCTCTTGGGTCTTTATATACTAACTTAAATGCTATGTTGACAATATCTTATTGAGGACAAACGTGCAGTGAGATCTGCTGTCGATGCTGCACTCTGTAGTTCCGCAATTTTAACATGGACGTCACGTGCAGAGGGATCTGCTGACAAAGCTGATCTCTGTGGATTCCACACATTTAACGCACGCAATGGCTAATTTTCTTTTCACTTAAAAAAACACTCGTTTACTGCAATGTTTTGCATGCGGGGTTGTCGCACTGACATTAGTTACTGAGAAAGTTTTTTTCCCACCTCGATTCACATGGAATTGGATGCATTTAGAAAGTCTTTCTTTCTTTTAAGAGCAGCTCTAAAGCTTGAATAATAATTAATTTACATTCATATCTTTGGTCTTTAAATACTAACTTAAATGCTATGTTGACAATATCTTATTGAGGACAAACGTGCGGTGAGATCTGCTGCTGATGCTGCACTCTGTTGTTCCTGCACTCTGTTGTTCCGCAATTTTAACATGGACGTCACGTGCAGAGGGATCTGCTGACAAAGCTGATCTCTGTGGGTTCCACACATTTAACGCACGCAATGGCTAATTTTCTTTTCACTTTAAAACACTCGTTTACTGCAATGTTTTGCATGCGGAGTTGTCGCACTGACATATGTTACTGAGAAAGTTTTTTCCCACCTCGATTCAGATGGAATTGGATGCATTGGAAAGTCTTTCTTTCTTTTAAGAGCAGCTCTAAAGCTTGAATAATAATTAATTTACATTCATATCTTTGGTCTTTAAATACTAACTTAAATGCTATGTTGACAATATCTTATTGAGGACAAACGTGCGGTGAGATCTGCTGCTGATGCTGCACTCTGTTGTTCCTGCACTCTGTTGTTCCGCAATTTTAACATGGACGTCACGTGCAGAGGGATCTGCTGACAAAGCTGATCTCTGTGGGTTCCACACATTTAACGCACGCAATGGCAAATTTTTCTTTTCACTTTAAAACACTCGTTTACTGCAATGTTTTGCATGCGGAGTTGTCGCACTGACATATGTTACTGAGAAAGTTTTTTCCCCACCTCGATTCAGATGGAATTGGATGCATTGGAAAGTATTTCTTTCTTTTAAGAGCAGCTCTACAGCTTGAATAATAATTAGTTTACATTCATATTTTTGGTCTTTATATACTAACTTAAATGCTATGTTGACAATATCTTATTGAGGACAAACGTGCGGTGAGGTCGAAGCTGCACTCTGTAGTTCCGCAATTTTAAAATGGACGTCACGTGCAGAGAGATGTGCTGACAAAGCTGATCTCTGTGGGTTCCACACCCTTCACGCACGCAATGGCTAATTTTTCTTTTCACTTTAAAACACTAATTTACTGCAATGTTTTGAATGCGGAGTTGTCGCACTGACATTTGTTACTGAGAAAGTTTTTTTCCCCACCTCGATTCAGATGGAATTGGATGCATTGGAAAGTCTTTCTTTCTTTTAAGAGCAGCTCTACAGCTTGAATAATAATTAATTAACATTAATATCTTGGGTCTTTGTATACTAACTTAAATGCTATGTTGACAATATCTTATTGAGGACAAACGTGCAGTGAGATCTGCTGTCGATGCTGCACTCTGTAGTTCCGCAATTTTAACATGGACGTCACGTGCAGAGGGATCTGCTGACAAAGCTGATCTCTGTGGGTTCCACACATTTAACGCACGCAATGGCTAATTTTTCTTTTCCCTTTAAACACTCGTTTACTGCATTGTTTTGCATGCGGGGTTGTCGCACTGACATTTGTTACTGAGAAAGTTTTTTCCCACCTCGATTCAGATGGAATTGGATGCATTGGAAAGTCTTTCTTTCTTTTAAGAGCAGCTCTACTGCTTGAATAATAATTAGTTTACATTCATATCTTGGGTCTGTTGTATACTAACTTAAATGCTATATTGACAATATCTTATTGAGGACAAACGTGCGGTGAGATCTGCTGTCGATGCTGCACTCTGTTGTTCCGCAATTTTAACATGGACGTCACGTGCAGAGGGATCTGCTGACAAAGCTGATCTCTGTGGGTTCCACACATTTAACGCTTGCAAATTGCAATGGCTAATTTTCTTTTCACTTTAAAACACTCGTTTACTGCAATATTTTGCATGCGGGGTTGTCGCACTGACATTAGTTACTGAGAAAGTTTTTTCCCACCTCGATTCAGATTGAATTGGATGCATTGGAAAGTCTTTCTTTCTTTTAAGGGTTTTTGAAGGTGCTTGTAGTCAATTTTGGTTTTGTTGTGGTGTGACAACTTAGGTACATAAATTTGGGATTCACACACTTCCTAGGACTTTATGTCCCGCCCACCAGCTTTGCCCGGAATAAGGCACGAATTAAGTAACTGGACTCAGAGTTTTTATGAAAGACTTTATTTCCAAAGGTTCACTAAATACAGCTTGAATAATAATTAATTTACATTCATCTCTTGGGTCTTTATATACTAACTTAAATGCTATGTTGACAATATCTTATTGAGGACAAACGTGCAGTGAGATCTGCTGTCGATGCTGCACTCTGTAGTTCCGCAATTTTAACATGGACGTCACGTGCAGAGGGATCTGCTGACAAAGCTGATCTCTGTGGGTTCCACACATTTAACGCACGCAATGGCTAATTTTCTTTTCACTTAAAAAAACACTCGTTTACTGCAATGTTTTGCATGCGGGGTTGTCGCACTGACATTAGTTACTGAGAAAGTTTTTTCCCACCTCGATTCACATGGAATTGGATGCATTTAGAAAGTCTTTCTTTCTTTTAAGAGCAGCTCTAAAGCTTGAATAATAATTAATTTACATTCATATCTTTGGTCTTTAAATACTAACTTAAATGCTATGTTGACAATATCTTATTGAGGACAAACGTGCGGTGAGATCTGCTGCTGATGCTGCACTCTGTTGTTCCTGCACTCTGTTGTTCCGCAATTTTAACATGGACGTCACGTGCAGAGGGATCTGCTGACAAAGCTGATCTCTGTGGGTTCCACACATTTAACGCACGCAATGGCAAATTTTTCTTTTCACTTTAAAACACTCGTTTACTGCAATGTTTTGCATGCGGAGTTGTCGCACTGACATATCTTATTGAGGACAAACGTGCGGTGAGATCTGCTGTCGATGCTGCACTCTGTTGTTCCGCAATTTGAACATGGACGTCACGTGCAGAGGGATCTGCTGACAAAGCTGATCTCTGTGGGTTCCACACATTTAACGCTTGCAAATTTGCAATGGCTAATTTTCTTTTCACTTTAAAATACTCGTTTACTGCAATGTTTTGCATGCGGGGTTGTCGCACTGACATTAGTTACTGAGAAAGTTTTTTCCCACCTCGATTCAGATTGAATTGGATGCATTGGAAAGTCTTTCTTTCTTTTAAGGGTTTTTGAAGGTGCTTGTAGTCAATTTTGGTTTTGTTGTGGTGTGACAACTTAGGTACATAAATTTGGGATTCACACACTTCCTAGGACTTTATGTCCCGCCCACCAGCTTTGCCCGGAATAAGGCACGAATTAAGTAACTGGACTCAGAGTTTTTATGAAAGACTTTATTTCCAAAGGTTCACTAAATACAGCTTGACTAATAATTAATTTACATTCATCTCTTGGGTCTATTTATACTAACTTAAATGCTATGTTGACAATATCTTATTGACGACAAACGTGCGGTGAGATCAGCTGTCGAAGCCGCTCTCTGTAGTTCCGCAATTTAACAAGGACGTCACGTGCAGAGAGATGTGCTTACAAAGCAGATCTCTGTGGGTTCCACACATTTAACGCACGCAATGGCTAATTTTCTTTTCACTTAAAAACACTCGTTTACTGCAATGTTTTGCATGCGGGGTTGTCGCACTGACATTTGTTACTGAGAAAGGTTTTTCCCACCTCGATTCAGATGGAATTGGATGCATTGGAAAGTCTTTCTTTCTTTTAAGAGCTGCTCTACAGCTTGAATAATAATTAATTAACATTCATATCTTGGGTCTTCATTAGTTACTAAGAAAGTTTTTTCCCACCTCGATTCAGATGGAATTGGATGCATTGGAAAGTCTTTCTTTCTTTTAAGAGCTGCTCTACAGCTTGAATAATAATTAATTAACATTCATATCTTGGGTCTTCATTAGTTACTAAGAAAGTTTTTTTCCACCTCGATTCAGATGGAATTGGATGCATTGGAAAGTCTTTCTTTCTTTTAAGAGCAGCTCTACAGCTTGAATAATAATTAATAAACATTCATATCTTGGGTCTTTGTATACTAACTTAAATGCTATGTTGACAATATCTTATTGAGGACAAACGTGCGGTGAGATCTGCTGCTGATGCTGCACTCTGTTTTTCCTGCACTCTGTTGTTCCGCAATTTTAACATGGACGTCACGTGCAGAGGGATCTGCTGACAAAGCTGATTTCTGTGGGATCCACACATTTAACGCACGCAGTGGCTAATTTTTCTTTTTACTTTAAACACTCGTTTATTGCAATGTTTTGCATGCGGGGTTGTCGCACTGACATTTGTTACTGAGAAAGTTTTTTCCCACCTCGATTCAGATGGAATTGGATGCATTGGAAAGTCTTTCTTTCTTTTAAGAGCAGCTCTACAGCTTGAATAATAATTAATTAACATTCATATCTTGGGTCTTCATTTGTTACTGAGAAAGTTTTTTCCCACCTCGATTCAGATGGAATTGGATACATTGGAAAGTCTTTCTTTCTTTTAAGAGCAGCTCTACAGCTTGAATAATAATTAATTAACATTCATATCTTGGGTCTTTGTATACTAACTTAAATGCTATGTTGACAATATCTTATTGAGGACAAACGTGCGGTGAGATCTGCTGTCGATGCTGCACTCTGTTGTTCCGCAATTTGAACATGGACGCCACGTGCAGAGAGATGTGCTTACAAAGCAGATCTCTGTGGGTTCCACACATTTAACGCACGCAATGGCTAATTTTCTTTTCACTTAAAAACACTCGTTTACTGCAATGCTTTGCATGCGGGGTTGTCGCACTGACACTTGTTACTGAGAAAGTTTTTTCCCACCTCGATTCAGATGGAATTGGATGCATTGGAAAGTCTTTCTTTTTTTTAAAGGTTTTTGAAGGTGCTTCTAGTAAATTTTTATTTTGTTGGGGTGTGACAGCCTAGGTACGTAGATTTGTGATTCACACACTTCCTAGGACTTTATGTCCCGCCCACCAGCTTTGCCCGGAATAAGGCACGAATTAAGTAACTGGACTCTAGAAAGAGTTTTTATGAAAGACTTTATTTCCAAAGGTTCACTAAATACAGCTTGAATAATAATTAATTTACATTCATCTCTTGGGTCTTTATATACTAACTTAAATGCTATGTTGACAATATCTTATTGAGGACAAACGTGCAGTGAGATCTGCTGTCGATGCTGCACTCTGTAGTTCCGCAATTTTAACATGGACGTCACGTGCAGAGGGATCTGCTGACAAAGCTGATCTCTGTGGGTTCCACACATTTAACGCACGCAATGGCTAATTTTCTTTTCACTAAAAAAAAAAAAACACTCGTTTACTGCAATGTTTTGCATGCGGGGTTGTCGCACTGACATTAGTTACTGAGAAAGTTTTTTTCCCACCTCGATTCACATGGAATTGGATGCATTTAGAAAGTCTTTCTTTCTTTTAAGAGCAGCTCTAAAGCTTGAATAATAATTAATTTACATTCATATCTTTGGTCATTAAATACTAACTTAAATGCTATGTTGACAATATCTTATTGAGGACAAACGTGCGGTGAGATCTGCTGCTGATGCTGCACTCTGTTGTTCCTGCACTCTGTTGTTCCGCAATTTTAACATGGACGTCACGTGCAGAGGGATCTGCTGACAAAGCTGATCTCTGTGGGTTCCACACATTTAACGCTTGCAAATTGCAATGGCTAATTTTCTTTTCACTTTAAAACACTCGTTTACTGCAATATTTTGCATGCGGGGTTGTCGCACTGACATTAGTTACTGAGAAAGTTTTTTCCCACCTCGATTCAGATTGAATTGGATGCATTGGAAAGTCTTTCTTTCTTTTAAGGGTTTTTGAAGGTGCTTGTAGTCAATTTTGGTTTTGTTGTGGTGTGACAACTTAGGTACATAAATTTGGGATTCACACACTTCCTAGGACTTTATGTCCCGCCCACCAGCTTTGCCCGGAATAAGGCACGAATTAAGTAACTGGACTCAGAGTTTTTATGAAAGACTTTATTTCCAAAGGTTCACTAAATACAGCTTGAATAATAATTAATTTACATTCATCTCTTGGGTCTTTATATACTAACTTAAATGCTATGTTGACAATATCTTATTGAGGACAAACGTGCAGTGAGATCTGCTGTCGATGCTGCACTCTGTAGTTCCGCAATTTTAACATGGACGTCACGTGCAGAGGGATCTGCTGACAAAGCTGATCTCTGTGGATTCCACACATTTAACGCACGCAATGGCTAATTTTCTTTTCACTTAAAAAAACACTCGTTTACTGCAATGTTTTGCATGCGGGGTTGTCGCACTGACATTAGTTACTGAGAAAGTTTTTTCCCACCTCGATTCACATGGAATTGGATGCATTTAGAAAGTCTTTCTTTCTTTTAAGAGCAGCTCTAAAGCTTGAATAATAATTAATTTACATTCATATCTTTGGTCTTTAAATACTAACTTAAATGCTATGTTGACAATATCTTATTGAGGACAAACGTGCGGTGAGATCTGCTGCTGATGCTGCACTCTGTTGTTCCTGCACTCTGTTGTTCCGCAATTTTAACATGGACGTCACGTGCAGAGGGATCTGCTGACAAAGCTGATCTCTGTGGGTTCCACACATTTAACGCACGCAATGGCTAATTTTCTTTTCACTTTAAAACACTCGTTTACTGCAATGTTTTGCATGCGGAGTTGTCGCACTGACATATGTTACTGAGAAAGTTTTTTCCCACCTCGATTCAGATGGAATTGGATGCATTGGAAAGTCTTTCTTTCTTTTAAGAGCAGCTCTAAAGCTTGAATAATAATTAATTTACATTCATATCTTTGGTCTTTAAATACTAACTTAAATGCTATGTTGACAATATCTTATTGAGGACAAACGTGCGGTGAGATCTGCTGCTGATGCTGCACTCTGTTGTTCCTGCACTCTGTTGTTCCGCAATTTTAACATGGACGTCACGTGCAGAGGGATCTGCTGACAAAGCTGATCTCTGTGGGTTCCACACATTTAACGCACGCAATGGCAAATTTTTCTTTTCACTTTAAAACACTCGTTTACTGCAATGTTTTGCATGCGGAGTTGTCGCACTGACATATGTTACTGAGAAAGTTTTTTCCCCACCTCGATTCAGATGGAATTGGATGCATTGGAAAGTATTTCTTTCTTTTAAGAGCAGCTCTACAGCTTGAATAATAATTAGTTTACATTCATATTTTTGGTCTTTATATACTAACTTAAATGCTATGTTGACAATATCTTATTGAGGACAAACGTGCGGTGAGGTCGAAGCTGCACTCTGTAGTTCCGCAATTTTAAAATGGACGTCACGTGCAGAGAGATGTGCTGACAAAGCTGATCTCTGTGGGTTCCACACCCTTCACGCACGCAATGGCTAATTTTTCTTTTCACTTTAAAACACTAATTTACTGCAATGTTTTGAATGCGGAGTTGTCGCACTGACATTTGTTACTGAGAAAGTTTTTTCCCCACCTCGATTCAGATGGAATTGGATGCATTGGAAAGTCTTTCTTTCTTTTAAGAGCAGCTCTACAGCTTGAATAATAATTAATTAACATTAATATCTTGGGTCTTTGTATACTAACTTAAATGCTATGTTGACAATATCTTATTGAGGACAAACGTGCAGTGAGATCTGCTGTCGATGCTGCACTCTGTAGTTCCGCAATTTTAACATGGACGTCACGTGCAGAGGGATCTGCTGACAAAGCTGATCTCTGTGGGTTCCACACATTTAACGCACGCAATGGCTAATTTTTCTTTTCCCTTTAAACACTCGTTTACTGCATTGTTTTGCATGCGGGGTTGTCGCACTGACATTTGTTACTGAGAAAGTTTTTTCCCACCTCGATTCAGATGGAATTGGATGCATTGGAAAGTCTTTCTTTCTTTTAAGAGCAGCTCTACTGCTTGAATAATAATTAGTTTACATTCATATCTTGGGTCTGTTGTATACTAACTTAAATGCTATATTGACAATATCTTATTGAGGACAAACGTGCGGTGAGATCTGCTGTCGATGCTGCACTCTGTTGTTCCGCAATTTTAACATGGACGTCACGTGCAGAGGGATCTGCTGACAAAGCTGATCTCTGTGGGTTCCACACATTTAACGCTTGCAAATTGCAATGGCTAATTTTCTTTTCACTTTAAAACACTCGTTTACTGCAATATTTTGCATGCGGGGTTGTCGCACTGACATTAGTTACTGAGAAAGTTTTTTCCCACCTCGATTCAGATTGAATTGGATGCATTGGAAAGTCTTTCTTTCTTTTAAGGGTTTTTGAAGGTGCTTGTAGTCAATTTTGGTTTTGTTGTGGTGTGACAACTTAGGTACATAAATTTGGGATTCACACACTTCCTAGGACTTTATGTCCCGCCCACCAGCTTTGCCCGGAATAAGGCACGAATTAAGTAACTGGACTCAGAGTTTTTATGAAAGACTTTATTTCCAAAGGTTCACTAAATACAGCTTGAATAATAATTAATTTACATTCATCTCTTGGGTCTTTATATACTAACTTAAATGCTATGTTGACAATATCTTATTGAGGACAAACGTGCAGTGAGATCTGCTGTCGATGCTGCACTCTGTAGTTCCGCAATTTTAACATGGACGTCACGTGCAGAGGGATCTGCTGACAAAGCTGATCTCTGTGGGTTCCACACATTTAACGCACGCAATGGCTAATTTTCTTTTCACTTAAAAAAACACTCGTTTACTGCAATGTTTTGCATGCGGGGTTGTCGCACTGACATTAGTTACTGAGAAAGTTTTTTCCCACCTCGATTCACATGGAATTGGATGCATTTAGAAAGTCTTTCTTTCTTTTAAGAGCAGCTCTAAAGCTTGAATAATAATTAATTTACATTCATATCTTTGGTCTTTAAATACTAACTTAAATGCTATGTTGACAATATCTTATTGAGGACAAACGTGCGGTGAGATCTGCTGCTGATGCTGCACTCTGTTGTTCCTGCACTCTGTTGTTCCGCAATTTTAACATGGACGTCACGTGCAGAGGGATCTGCTGACAAAGCTGATCTCTGTGGGTTCCACACATTTAACGCACGCAATGGCAAATTTTTCTTTTCACTTTAAAACACTCGTTTACTGCAATGTTTTGCATGCGGAGTTGTCGCACTGACATATCTTATTGAGGACAAACGTGCGGTGAGATCTGCTGTCGATGCTGCACTCTGTTGTTCCGCAATTTGAACATGGACGTCACGTGCAGAGGGATCTGCTGACAAAGCTGATCTCTGTGGGTTCCACACATTTAACGCTTGCAAATTTGCAATGGCTAATTTTCTTTTCACTTTAAAATACTCGTTTACTGCAATGTTTTGCATGCGGGGTTGTCGCACTGACATTAGTTACTGAGAAAGTTTTTTCCCACCTCGATTCAGATTGAATTGGATGCATTGGAAAGTCTTTCTTTCTTTTAAGGGTTTTTGAAGGTGCTTGTAGTCAATTTTGGTTTTGTTGTGGTGTGACAACTTAGGTACATAAATTTGGGATTCACACACTTCCTAGGACTTTATGTCCCGCCCACCAGCTTTGCCCGGAATAAGGCACGAATTAAGTAACTGGACTCAGAGTTTTTATGAAAGACTTTATTTCCAAAGGTTCACTAAATACAGCTTGACTAATAATTAATTTACATTCATCTCTTGGGTCTATTTATACTAACTTAAATGCTATGTTGACAATATCTTATTGACGACAAACGTGCGGTGAGATCAGCTGTCGAAGCCGCTCTCTGTAGTTCCGCAATTTAACAAGGACGTCACGTGCAGAGAGATGTGCTTACAAAGCAGATCTCTGTGGGTTCCACACATTTAACGCACGCAATGGCTAATTTTCTTTTCACTTAAAAACACTCGTTTACTGCAATGTTTTGCATGCGGGGTTGTCGCACTGACATTTGTTACTGAGAAAGGTTTTTCCCACCTCGATTCAGATGGAATTGGATGCATTGGAAAGTCTTTCTTTCTTTTAAGAGCTGCTCTACAGCTTGAATAATAATTAATTAACATTCATATCTTGGGTCTTCATTAGTTACTAAGAAAGTTTTTTCCCACCTCGATTCAGATGGAATTGGATGCATTGGAAAGTCTTTCTTTCTTTTAAGAGCTGCTCTACAGCTTGAATAATAATTAATTAACATTCATATCTTGGGTCTTCATTAGTTACTAAGAAAGTTTTTTTCCACCTCGATTCAGATGGAATTGGATGCATTGGAAAGTCTTTCTTTCTTTTAAGAGCAGCTCTACAGCTTGAATAATAATTAATAAACATTCATATCTTGGGTCTTTGTATACTAACTTAAATGCTATGTTGACAATATCTTATTGAGGACAAACGTGCGGTGAGATCTGCTGCTGATGCTGCACTCTGTTTTTCCTGCACTCTGTTGTTCCGCAATTTTAACATGGACGTCACGTGCAGAGGGATCTGCTGACAAAGCTGATTTCTGTGGGATCCACACATTTAACGCACGCAGTGGCTAATTTTTCTTTTTACTTTAAACACTCGTTTATTGCAATGTTTTGCATGCGGGGTTGTCGCACTGACATTTGTTACTGAGAAAGTTTTTTCCCACCTCGATTCAGATGGAATTGGATGCATTGGAAAGTCTTTCTTTCTTTTAAGAGCAGCTCTACAGCTTGAATAATAATTAATTAACATTCATATCTTGGGTCTTCATTTGTTACTGAGAAAGTTTTTTCCCACCTCGATTCAGATGGAATTGGATACATTGGAAAGTCTTTCTTTCTTTTAAGAGCAGCTCTACAGCTTGAATAATAATTAATTAACATTCATATCTTGGGTCTTTGTATACTAACTTAAATGCTATGTTGACAATATCTTATTGAGGACAAACGTGCGGTGAGATCTGCTGTCGATGCTGCACTCTGTTGTTCCGCAATTTGAACATGGACGCCACGTGCAGAGAGATGTGCTTACAAAGCAGATCTCTGTGGGTTCCACACATTTAACGCACGCAATGGCTAATTTTCTTTTCACTTAAAAACACTCGTTTACTGCAATGCTTTGCATGCGGGGTTGTCGCACTGACACTTGTTACTGAGAAAGTTTTTTCCCACCTCGATTCAGATGGAATTGGATGCATTGGAAAGTCTTTCTTTTTTTTAAAGGTTTTTGAAGGTGCTTCTAGTAAATTTTTATTTTGTTGGGGTGTGACAGCCTAGGTACGTAGATTTGTGATTCACACACTTCCTAGGACTTTATGTCCCGCCCACCAGCTTTGCCCGGAATAAGGCACGAATTAAGTAACTGGACTCAGAGTTTTTATGAAAGACTTTATTTCCAAAGGTTCACTAAATACAGCTTGAATAATAATTAATTTACATTCATCTCTTGGGTCTTTATATACTAACTTAAATGCTATGTTGACAATATCTTATTGAGGACAAACGTGCAGTGAGATCTGCTGTCGATGCTGCACTCTGTAGTTCCGCAATTTTAACATGGACGTCACGTGCAGAGGGATCTGCTGACAAAGCTGATCTCTGTGGGTTCCACACATTTAACGCACGCAATGGCTAATTTTCTTTTCACTTAAAAAAACACTCGTTTACTGCAATGTTTTGCATGCGGGGTTGTCGCACTGACATTAGTTACTGAGAAAGTTTTTTCCCACCTCGATTCACATGGAATTGGATGCATTTAGAAAGTCTTTCTTTCTTTTAAGAGCAGCTCTAAAGCTTGAATAATAATTAATTTACATTCATATCTTTGGTCTTTAAATACTAACTTAAATGCTATGTTGACAATATCTTATTGAGGACAAACGTGCGGTGAGATCTGCTGCTGATGCTGCACTCTGTTGTTCCTGCACTCTGTTGTTCCGCAATTTTAACATGGACGTCACGTGCAGAGGGATCTGCTGACAAAGCTGATCTCTGTGGGTTCCACACATTTAACGCACGCAATGGCAAATTTTTCTTTTCACTTTAAAACACTCGTTTACTGCAATGTTTTGCATGCGGAGTTGTCGCACTGACATATCTTATTGAGGACAAACGTGCGGTGAGATCTGCTGTCGATGCTGCACTCTGTTGTTCCGCAATTTGAACATGGACGTCACGTGCAGAGGGATCTGCTGACAAAGCTGATCTCTGTGGGTTCCACACATTTAACGCTTGCAAATTTGCAATGGCTAATTTTCTTTTCACTTTAAAATACTCGTTTACTGCAATGTTTTGCATGCGGGGTTGTCGCACTGACATTAGTTACTGAGAAAGTTTTTTCCCACCTCGATTCAGATTGAATTGGATGCATTGGAAAGTCTTTCTTTCTTTTAAGGGTTTTTGAAGGTGCTTGTAGTCAATTTTGGTTTTGTTGTGGTGTGACAACTTAGGTACATAAATTTGGGATTCACACACTTCCTAGGACTTTATGTCCCGCCCACCAGCTTTGCCCGGAATAAGGCACGAATTAAGTAACTGGACTCAGAGTTTTTATGAAAGACTTTATTTCCAAAGGTTCACTAAATACAGCTTGACTAATAATTAATTTACATTCATCTCTTGGGTCTATTTATACTAACTTAAATGCTATGTTGACAATATCTTATTGACGACAAACGTGCGGTGAGATCAGCTGTCGAAGCCGCTCTCTGTAGTTCCGCAATTTAACAAGGACGTCACGTGCAGAGAGATGTGCTTACAAAGCAGATCTCTGTGGGTTCCACACATTTAACGCACGCAATGGCTAATTTTCTTTTCACTTAAAAACACTCGTTTACTGCAATGTTTTGCATGCGGGGTTGTCGCACTGACATTTGTTACTGAGAAAGGTTTTTCCCACCTCGATTCAGATGGAATTGGATGCATTGGAAAGTCTTTCTTTCTTTTAAGAGCTGCTCTACAGCTTGAATAATAATTAATTAACATTCATATCTTGGGTCTTCATTAGTTACTAAGAAAGTTTTTTCCCACCTCGATTCAGATGGAATTGGATGCATTGGAAAGTCTTTCTTTCTTTTAAGAGCTGCTCTACAGCTTGAATAATAATTAATTAACATTCATATCTTGGGTCTTCATTAGTTACTAAGAAAGTTTTTTTCCACCTCGATTCAGATGGAATTGGATGCATTGGAAAGTCTTTCTTTCTTTTTAAGAGCAGCTCTACAGCTTGAATAATAATTAATAAACATTCATATCTTGGGTCTTTGTATACTAACTTAAATGCTATGTTGACAATATCTTATTGAGGACAAACGTGCGGTGAGATCTGCTGCTGATGCTGCACTCTGTTTTTCCTGCACTCTGTTGTTCCGCAATTTTAACATGGACGTCACGTGCAGAGGGATCTGCTGACAAAGCTGATTTCTGTGGGATCCACACATTTAACGCACGCAGTGGCTAATTTTTCTTTTTACTTTAAACACTCGTTTATTGCAATGTTTTGCATGCGGGGTTGTCGCACTGACATTTGTTACTGAGAAAGTTTTTTCCCACCTCGATTCAGATGGAATTGGATGCATTGGAAAGTCTTTCTTTCTTTTAAGAGCAGCTCTACAGCTTGAATAATAATTAATTAACATTCATATCTTGGGTCTTCATTTGTTACTGAGAAAGTTTTTTCCCACCTCGATTCAGATGGAATTGGATACATTGGAAAGTCTTTCTTTCTTTTAAGAGCAGCTCTACAGCTTGAATAATAATTAATTAACATTCATATCTTGGGTCTTTGTATACTAACTTAAATGCTATGTTGACAATATCTTATTGAGGACAAACGTGCGGTGAGATCTGCTGTCGATGCTGCACTCTGTTGTTCCGCAATTTGAACATGGACGCCACGTGCAGAGAGATGTGCTTACAAAGCAGATCTCTGTGGGTTCCACACATTTAACGCACGCAATGGCTAATTTTCTTTTCACTTAAAAACACTCGTTTACTGCAATGCTTTGCATGCGGGGTTGTCGCACTGACACTTGTTACTGAGAAAGTTTTTTCCCACCTCGATTCAGATGGAATTGGATGCATTGGAAAGTCTTTCTTTTTTTTAAAGGTTTTTGAAGGTGCTTCTAGTAAATTTTTATTTTGTTGGGGTGTGACAGCCTAGGTACGTAGATTTGTGATTCACACACTTCCTAGGACTTTATGTCCCGCCCACCAGCTTTGCCCGGAATAAGGCACGAATTAAGTAACTGGACTCTAGAAAGAGTTTTTATGAAAGACTTTATTTTCAAAGATTCACTAAATACAGCTTTGATAATAATTAGTTTACATTCATCTCTTGGGTCTATTTATACTAACTTAAATGCTATGTTGACGATATCTTATTGAGGACAAACGTGCGGTGAGATCTGTTGTCGATGCTGCACTCTGTTGTTCCGCAATTTGAACATGGACGCCACGTGCAGAGAGATGTGCTTACAAAGCAGATCTCTGTGGGTTCCACACATTTAACGCACGCAATGGCTAATTTTCTTTTCACTTAAAAACACTCGTTTACTGCAATGTTTTGCATGCGGGGTTGTCGCACTGACATTTGTTACTGAGAAAGGTTTTTCCCACCTCGATTCAGATGGAATTGGATGCATTGGAAAGTCTTTCTTTCTTTTAAGAGCTGCTCTACAGCTTGAATAATAATTAATTAACATTCATGTCTTGGGTCTTCATTAGTTACTAAGAAAGTTTTTTCCCACCTCGATTCAGATGGAATTGGATGCATTGGAAAGTCTTTCTTTCTTTTAAGAGCTGCTCTACAGCTTGAATAATAATTAATTAACATTCATATCTTGGGTCTTCATTAGTTACTAAGAAAGTTTTTTTCCACCTCGATTCAGATGGAATTGGATGCATTGGAAAGTCTTTCTTTCTTTTAAGAGCAGCTCTACAGCTTGAATAATAATTAATTAACATTCATATCTTGGGTCTTCATTAGTTACTAAGAAAGTTTTTTTCCACCTCGATTCAGATGGAATTGGATGCATTGGAAAGTCTTTCTTTCTTTTAAGAGCAGCTCTAAAGCTTGAATAATAATTAATTTACATTCATATCTTTGGTCTTTAAATACTAACTTAAATGCTATGTTGACAATATCTTATTGAGGACAAACGTGCGGTGAGATCTGCTGCTGATGCTGCACTCTGTTGTTCCTGCACTCTGTTGTTCCGCAATTTTAACATGGACGTCACGTGCAGAGGGATCTGCTGACAAAGCTGATCTCTGTGGGTTCCACACATTTAACGCACGCAATGGCAAATTTTTCTTTTCACTTTAAAACACTCGTTTACTGCAATGTTTTGCATGCGGAGTTGTCGCACTGACATATGTTACTGAGAAAGTTTTTTCCCCACCTCGATTCAGATGGAATTGGATGCATTGGAAAGTATTTCTTTCTTTTAAGAGCAGCTCTACAGCTTGAATAATAATTAGTTTACATTCATATTTTTGGTCTTTATATACTAACTTAAATGCTATGTTGACAATATCTTATTGAGGACAAACGTGCGGTGAGGTCGAAGCTGCACTCTGTAGTTCCGCAATTTTAAAATGGACGTCACGTGCAGAGAGATGTGCTGACAAAGCTGATCTCTGTGGGTTCCACACCCTTCACGCACGCAATGGCTAATTTTTCTTTTCACTTTAAAACACTAATTTACTGCAATGTTTTGAATGCGGAGTTGTCGCACTGACATTTGTTACTGAGAAAGTTTTTTCCCCACCTCGATTCAGATGGAATTGGATGCATTGGAAAGTCTTTCTTTCTTTTAAGAGCAGCTCTACAGCTTGAATAATAATTAATTAACATTAATATCTTGGGTCTTTGTATACTAACTTAAATGCTATGTTGACAATATCTTATTGAGGACAAACGTGCAGTGAGATCTGCTGTCGATGCTGCACTCTGTAGTTCCGCAATTTTAACATGGACGTCACGTGCAGAGGGATCTGCTGACAAAGCTGATCTCTGTGGGTTCCACACATTTAACGCACGCAATGGCTAATTTTTCTTTTCCCTTTAAACACTCGTTTACTGCATTGTTTTGCATGCGGGGTTGTCGCACTGACATTTGTTACTGAGAAAGTTTTTTCCCACCTCGATTCAGATGGAATTGGATGCATTGGAAAGTCTTTCTTTCTTTTAAGAGCAGCTCTACTGCTTGAATAATAATTAGTTTACATTCATATCTTGGGTCTGTTGTATACTAACTTAAATGCTATATTGACAATATCTTATTGAGGACAAACGTGCGGTGAGATCTGCTGTCGATGCTGCACTCTGTTGTTCCGCAATTTTAACATGGACGTCACGTGCAGAGGGATCTGCTGACAAAGCTGATCTCTGTGGGTTCCACACATTTAACGCTTGCAAATTGCAATGGCTAATTTTCTTTTCACTTTAAAACACTCGTTTACTGCAATATTTTGCATGCGGGGTTGTCGCACTGACATTAGTTACTGAGAAAGTTTTTTCCCACCTCGATTCAGATGGAATTGGATGCATTTAGAAAGTCTTTCTTTCTTTTAAGAGCAGCTCTAAAGCTTGAATAATAATTAATTTACATTCATATCTTTGGTCTTTAAATACTAACTTAAATGCTATGTTGACAATATCTTATTGAGGACAAACGTGCGGTGAGATCTGCTGCTGATGCTGCACTCTGTTGTTCCTGCACTCTGTTGTTCCGCAATTTTAACATGGACGTCACGTGCAGAGGGATCTGCTGACAAAGCTGATCTCTGTGGGTTCCACACATTTAACGCACGCAATGGCAAATTTTTCTTTTCACTTTAAAACACTCGTTTACTGCAATGTTTTGCATGCGGAGTTGTCGCACTGACATATGTTACTGAGAAAGTTTTTTCCCCACCTCGATTCAGATGGAATTGGATGCATTTAGAAAGTCTTTCTTTCTTTTAAGAGCAGCTCTAAAGCTTGAATAATAATTAATTTACATTCATATCTTTGGTCTTTAAATACTAACTTAAATGCTATGTTGACAATATCTTATTGAGGACAAACGTGCGGTGAGATCTGCTGCTGATGCTGCACTCTGTTGTTCCTGCACTCTGTTGTTCCGCAATTTTAACATGGACGTCACGTGCAGAGGGATCTGCTGACAAAGCTGATCTCTGTGGGTTCCACACATTTAACGCACGCAATGGCTAATTTTCTTTTCACTTTAAAACACTCGTTTACTGCAATGTTTTGCATGCGGAGTTGTCGCACTGACATATGTTACTGAGAAAGTTTTTTCCCACCTCGATTCAGATGGAATTGGATGCATTGGAAAGTCTTTCTTTCTTTTAAGAGCAGCTCTAAAGCTTGAATAATAATTAATTTACATTCATATCTTTGGTCTTTAAATACTAACTTAAATGCTATGTTGACAATATCTTATTGAGGACAAACGTGCGGTGAGATCTGCTGCTGATGCTGCACTCTGTTGTTCCTGCACTCTGTTGTTCCGCAATTTTAACATGGACGTCACGTGCAGAGGGATCTGCTGACAAAGCTGATCTCTGTGGGTTCCACACATTTAACGCACGCAATGGCAAATTTTTCTTTTCACTTTAAAACACTCGTTTACTGCAATGTTTTGCATGCGGAGTTGTCGCACTGACATATGTAACTGAGAAAGTTTTTTCCCCACCTCGATTCAGATGGAATTGGATGCATTGGAAAGTCTTTCTTTCTTTTAAGAGCAGCTCTACAGCTTGAATAATAATTAGTTTACATTCATATTTTTGGTCTTTATATACTAACTTAAATGCTATGTTGACAATATCTTATTGAGGACAAACGTGCGGTGAGGTCGAAGCTGCACTCTGTAGTTCCGCAATTTTAAAATGGACGTCACGTGCAGAGAGATGTGCTGACAAAGCTGATCTCTGTGGGTTCCACACCCTTCACGCACGCAATGGCTAATTTTTCTTTTCACTTTAAAACACTAATTTACTGCAATGTTTTGAATGCGGAGTTGTCGCACTGACATTTGTTACTGAGAAAGTTTTTTCCCCACCTCGATTCAGATGGAATTGGATGCATTGGAAAGTCTTTCTTTCTTTTAAGAGCAGCTCTACAGCTTGAATAATAATTAATTAACATTAATATCTTGGGTCTTTGTATACTAACTTAAATGCTATGTTGACAATATCTTATTGAGGACAAACGTGCAGTGAGATCTGCTGTCGATGCTGCACTCTGTAGTTCCGCAATTTTAACATGGACGTCACGTGCAGAGGGATCTGCTGACAAAGCTGATCTCTGTGGGTTCCACACATTTAACGCACGCAATGGCTAATTTTTCTTTTCCCTTTAAACACTCGTTTACTGCATTGTTTTGCATGCGGGGTTGTCGCACTGACATTTGTTACTGAGAAAGTTTTTTCCCACCTCGATTCAGATGGAATTGGATGCATTGGAAAGTCTTTCTTTCTTTTAAGAGCAGCTCTACTGCTTGAATAATAATTAGTTTACATTCATATCTTGGGTCTGTTGTATACTAACTTAAATGCTATATTGACAATATCTTATTGAGGACAAACGTGCGGTGCGATCTGCTGTCGATGCTGCACTCTGTTGTTCCGCAATTTTAACATGGACGTCACGTGCAGAGGGATCTGCTGACAAAGCTGATCTCTGTGGGTTCCACACATTTAACGCTTGCAAATTGCAATGGCTAATTTTCTTTTCACTTTAAAACACTCGTTTACTGCAATATTTTGCATGCGGGGTTGTCGCACTGACATTAGTTACTGAGAAAGTTTTTTCCCACCTCGATTCAGATTGAATTGGATGCATTGGAAAGTCTTTCTTTCTTTTAAGGGTTTTTGAAGGTGCTTGTAGTCAATTTTGGTTTTGTTGTGGTGTGACAACTTAGGTACATAAATTTGGGATTCACACACTTCCTAGGACTTTATGTCCCGCCCACCAGCTTTGCCCGGAATAAGGCACGAATTAAGTAACTGGACTCAGAGTTTTTATGAAAGACTTTATTTCCAAAGGTTCACTAAATACAGCTTGAATAATAATTAATTTACATTCATCTCTTGGGTCTTTATATACTAACTTAAATGCTATGTTGACAATATCTTATTGAGGACAAACGTGCAGTGAGATCTGCTGTCGATGCTGCACTCTGTAGTTCCGCAATTTTAACATGGACGTCACGTGCAGAGGGATCTGCTGACAAAGCTGATCTCTGTGGATTCCACACATTTAACGCACGCAATGGCTAATTTTCTTTTCACTTAAAAAAACACTCGTTTACTGCAATGTTTTGCATGCGGGGTTGTCGCACTGACATTAGTTACTGAGAAAGTTTTTTCCCACCTCGATTCACATGGAATTGGATGCATTTAGAAAGTCTTTCTTTCTTTTAAGAGCAGCTCTAAAGCTTGAATAATAATTAATTTACATTCATATCTTTGGTCTTTAAATACTAACTTAAATGCTATGTTGACAATATCTTATTGAGGACAAACGTGCGGTGAGATCTGCTGCTGATGCTGCACTCTGTTGTTCCTGCACTCTGTTGTTCCGCAATTTTAACATGGACGTCACGTGCAGAGGGATCTGCTGACAAAGCTGATCTCTGTGGGTTCCACACATTTAACGCACGCAATGGCTAATTTTCTTTTCACTTTAAAACACTCGTTTACTGCAATGTTTTGCATGCGGAGTTGTCGCACTGACATATGTTACTGAGAAAGTTTTTTCCCACCTCGATTCAGATGGAATTGGATGCATTGGAAAGTCTTTCTTTCTTTTAAGAGCAGCTCTAAAGCTTGAATAATAATTAATTTACATTCATATCTTTGGTCTTTAAATACTAACTTAAATGCTATGTTGACAATATCTTATTGAGGACAAACGTGCGGTGAGATCTGCTGCTGATGCTGCACTCTGTTGTTCCTGCACTCTGTTGTTCCGCAATTTTAACATGGACGTCACGTGCAGAGGGATCTGCTGACAAAGCTGATCTCTGTGGGTTCCACACATTTAACGCACGCAATGGCAAATTTTTCTTTTCACTTTAAAACACTCGTTTACTGCAATGTTTTGCATGCGGAGTTGTCGCACTGACATATGTTACTGAGAAAGTTTTTTCCCCACCTCGATTCAGATGGAATTGGATGCATTGGAAAGTCTTTCTTTCTTTTAAGAGCAGCTCTACAGCTTGAATAATAATTAGTTTACATTCATATCTTGGGTCTGTTGTATACTAACTTAAATGCTATATTGACAATATCTTATTGAGGACAAACGTGCGGTGAGATCTGCTGTCGATGCTGCACTCTGTTGTTCCGCAATTTGAACATGGACGTCACGTGCAGAGGGATCTGCTGACAAAGCTGATCTCTGTGGGTTCCACACATTTAACGCTTGCAAATTTGCAATGGCTAATTTTCTTTTCACTTTAAAATACTCGTTTACTGCAATGTTTTGCATGCGGGGTTGTCGCACTGACATTAGTTACTGAGAAAGTTTTTTCCCACCTCGATTCAGATTGAATTGGATGCATTGGAAAGTCTTTCTTTCTTTTAAGGGTTTTTGAAGGTGCTTGTAGTCAATTTTGGTTTTGTTGTGGTGTGACAACTTAGGTACATAAATTTGGGATTCACACACTTCCTAGGACTTTATGTCCCGCCCACCAGCTTTGCCCGGAATAAGGCACGAATTAAGTAACTGGACTCAGAGTTTTTATGAAAGACTTTATTTCCAAAGGTTCACTAAATACAGCTTGACTAATAATTAATTTACATTCATCTCTTGGGTCTATTTATACTAATTTAAATGCTATGTTGACAATATCTTATTGACGACAAACGTGCGGTGAGATCAGCTGTCGAAGCCGCTCTCTGTAGTTCCGCAATTTAACAAGGACGTCACGTGCAGAGAGATCTGCTGACAAAGCTGATCTCTGTGGGTTCCACACATTTAACGCACGCAATGGCTAATTTATCTTTTCACTTTAAAACACTCGTTTACTGCAATGTTTTGCATGCGGGGTTGTCGCACTGACATTAGTTACTGAGAAAGGTTTTTCCTACCTCGATTGAGATGGAATTGGATGCATTGGAAAGGCTTTCTTTATTTTAGGAGCAGCTCTAAAGCTTGAATAATAATTAATTTACATTCATATCTTGGGTCTTCATTTGTTACTGAGAAAGTTTTTTCCCACCTCGATTCACATGGAATTGGATGCATTTAGAAAGTCTTTCTTTCTTTTAAGAGCAGCTCTACAGCTTGAATAATAATTAATTAACATTCATATCTTTGGTCTTTAAATACTAACTTAAATGCTATGTTGACAATATCTTATTGAGGACAAACGTGCGGTGAGATCTGCTGCTGATGCTGCACTCTGTTGTTCCGCAATTTTAACATGGACGTCACGTGCAGAGGGATCTGCTGACAAAGCTGATCTCTGTGGGTTCCACACATTTAACGCTTGCAAATTGCAATGGCTAATTTTCTTTTCACTTTAAAACACTCGTTTACTGCAATATTTTGCATGCGGGGTTGTCGCACTGACATTAGTTACTGAGAAAGTTTTTTCCCACCTCGATTCAGATTGAATTGGATGCATTGGAAAGTCTTTCTTTCTTTTAAGGGTTTTTGAAGGTGCTTGTAGTCAATTTTGGTTTTGTTGTGGTGTGACAACTTAGGTACATAAATTTGGGATTCACACACTTCCTAGGACTTTATGTCCCGCCCACCAGCTTTGCCCGGAATAAGGCACGAATTAAGTAACTGGACTCAGAGTTTTTATGAAAGATTTTATTTCCAAAGGTTCACTAAATACAGCTTGAATAATAATTAATTTACATTCATCTCTTGGGTCTTTATATACTAACTTAAATGCTATGTTGACAATATCTTATTGAGGACAAACGTGCAGTGAGATCTGCTGTCGATGCTGCACTCTGTAGTTCCGCAATTTTAACATGGACGTCACGTGCAGAGGGATCTGCTGACAAAGCTGATCTCTGTGGGTTCCACACATTTAACGCACGCAATGGCTAATTTTCTTTTCACTTAAAAAAACACTCGTTTACTGCAATGTTTTGCATGCGGGGTTGTCGCACTGACATTAGTTACTGAGAAAGTTTTTTCCCACCTCGATTCACATGGAATTGGATGCATTTAGAAAGTCTTTCTTTCTTTTAAGAGCAGCTCTAAAGCTTGAATAATAATTAATTTACATTCATATCTTTGGTCTTTAAATACTAACTTAAATGCTATGTTGACAATATCTTATTGAGGACAAACGTGCGGTGAGATCTGCTGCTGATGCTGCACTCTGTTGTTCCTGCACTCTGTTGTTCCGCAATTTTAACATGGACGTCACGTGCAGAGGGATCTGCTGACAAAGCTGATCTCTGTGGGTTCCACACATTTAACGCACGCAATGGCTAATTTTCTTTTCACTTTAAAACACTCGTTTACTGCAATGTTTTGCATGCGGAGTTGTCGCACTGACATATGTTACTGAGAAAGTTTTTTCCCACCTCGATTCAGATGGAATTGGATGCATTGGAAAGTCTTTCTTTCTTTTAAGAGCAGCTCTAAAGCTTGAATAATAATTAATTTACATTCATATCTTTGGTCTTTAAATACTAACTTAAATGCTATGTTGACAATATCTTATTGAGGACAAACGTGCGGTGAGATCTGCTGCTGATGCTGCACTCTGTTGTTCCTGCACTCTGTTGTTCCGCAATTTTAACATGGACGTCACGTGCAGAGGGATCTGCTGACAAAGCTGATCTCTGTGGGTTCCACACATTTAACGCACGCAATGGCAAATTTTTCTTTTCACTTTAAAACACTCGTTTACTGCAATGTTTTGCATGCGGAGTTGTCGCACTGACATATGTTACTGAGAAAGTTTTTTCCCCACCTCGATTCAGATGGAATTGGATGCATTGGAAAGTATTTCTTTCTTTTAAGAGCAGCTCTACAGCTTGAATAATAATTAGTTTACATTCATATTTTTGGTCTTTATATACTAACTTAAATGCTATGTTGACAATATCTTATTGAGGACAAACGTGCGGTGAGGTCGAAGCTGCACTCTGTAGTTCCGCAATTTTAAAATGGACGTCACGTGCAGAGAGATGTGCTGACAAAGCTGATCTCTGTGGGTTCCACACCCTTCACGCACGCAATGGCTAATTTTTCTTTTCACTTTAAAACACTCGTTTACTGCAATGTTTTGCATGCGGGGTTGTCGCACTGACATTAGTTACTGAGAAAGGTTTTTCCTACCTCGATTGAGATGGAATTGGATGCATTGGAAAGGCTTTCTTTATTTTAGGAGCAGCTCTAAAGCTTGAATAATAATTAATTTACATTCATATCTTGGGTCTTCATTTGTTACTGAGAAAGTTTTTTCCCACCTCGATTCACATGGAATTGGATGCATTTAGAAAGTCTTTCTTTCTTTTAAGAGCAGCTCTACAGCTTGAATAATAATTAATTAACATTCATATCTTTGGTCTTTAAATACTAACTTAAATGCTATGTTGACAATATCTTATTGAGGACAAACGTGCGGTGAGATCTGCTGCTGATGCTGCACTCTGTTGTTCCGCAATTTTAACATGGACGTCACGTGCAGAGGGATCTGCTGACAAAGCTGATCTCTGTGGGTTCCACACATTTAACGCTTGCAAATTGCAATGGCTAATTTTCTTTTCACTTTAAAACACTCGTTTACTGCAATATTTTGCATGCGGGGTTGTCGCACTGACATTAGTTACTGAGAAAGTTTTTTCCCACCTCGATTCAGATTGAATTGGATGCATTGGAAAGTCTTTCTTTCTTTTAAGGGTTTTTGAAGGTGCTTGTAGTCAATTTTGGTTTTGTTGTGGTGTGACAACTTAGGTACATAAATTTGGGATTCACACACTTCCTAGGACTTTATGTCCCGCCCACCAGCTTTGCCCGGAATAAGGCACGAATTAAGTAACTGGACTCAGAGTTTTTATGAAAGATTTTATTTCCAAAGGTTCACTAAATACAGCTTGAATAATAATTAATTTACATTCATCTCTTGGGTCTTTATATACTAACTTAAATGCTATGTTGACAATATCTTATTGAGGACAAACGTGCAGTGAGATCTGCTGTCGATGCTGCACTCTGTAGTTCCGCAATTTTAACATGGACGTCACGTGCAGAGGGATCTGCTGACAAAGCTGATCTCTGTGGGTTCCACACATTTAACGCACGCAATGGCTAATTTTCTTTTCACTTAAAAAAACACTCGTTTACTGCAATGTTTTGCATGCGGGGTTGTCGCACTGACATTAGTTACTGAGAAAGTTTTTTCCCACCTCGATTCACATGGAATTGGATGCATTTAGAAAGTCTTTCTTTCTTTTAAGAGCAGCTCTAAAGCTTGAATAATAATTAATTTACATTCATATCTTTGGTCTTTAAATACTAACTTAAATGCTATGTTGACAATATCTTATTGAGGACAAACGTGCGGTGAGATCTGCTGCTGATGCTGCACTCTGTTGTTCCTGCACTCTGTTGTTCCGCAATTTTAACATGGACGTCACGTGCAGAGGGATCTGCTGACAAAGCTGATCTCTGTGGGTTCCACACATTTAACGCACGCAATGGCTAATTTTTCTTTTCACTTTAAAACACTCGTTTACTGCAATGTTTTGCATGCGGAGTTGTCGCACTGACATATGTTACTGAGAAAGTTTTTTCCCCACCTCGATTCAGATGGAATTGGATGCATTGGAAAGTATTTCTTTCTTTTAAGAGCAGCTCTACAGCTTGAATAATAATTAGTTTACATTCATATTTTTGGTCTTTATATACTAACTTAAATGCTATGTTGACAATATCTTATTGAGGACAAACGTGCGGTGAGGTCGAAGCTGCACTCTGTAGTTCCGCAATTTTAAAATGGACGTCACGTGCAGAGAGATGTGCTGACAAAGCTGATCTCTGTGGGTTCCACACCCTTCACGCACGCAATGGCTAATTTTTCTTTTCACTTTAAAACACTCGTTTACTGCAATGTTTTGCATGCGGGGTTGTCGCACTGACATTAGTTACTGAGAAAGGTTTTTCCTACCTCGATTGAGATGGAATTGGATGCATTGGAAAGGCTTTCTTTATTTTAGGAGCAGCTCTAAAGCTTGAATAATAATTAATTTACATTCATATCTTGGGTCTTCATTTGTTACTGAGAAAGTTTTTTCCCACCTCGATTCACATGGAATTGGATGCATTTAGAAAGTCTTTCTTTCTTTTAAGAGCAGCTCTACAGCTTGAATAATAATTAATTAACATTCATATCTTTGGTCTTTAAATACTAACTTAAATGCTATGTTGACAATATCTTATTGAGGACAAACGTGCGGTGAGATCTGCTGCTGATGCTGCACTCTGTTGTTCCGCAATTTTAACATGGACGTCACGTGCAGAGGGATCTGCTGACAAAGCTGATCTCTGTGGGTTCCACACATTTAACGCTTGCAAATTGCAATGGCTAATTTTCTTTTCACTTTAAAACACTCGTTTACTGCAATATTTTGCATGCGGGGTTGTCGCACTGACATTAGTTACTGAGAAAGTTTTTTCCCACCTCGATTCAGATTGAATTGGATGCATTGGAAAGTCTTTCTTTCTTTTAAGGGTTTTTGAAGGTGCTTGTAGTCAATTTTGGTTTTGTTGTGGTGTGACAACTTAGGTACATAAATTTGGGATTCACACACTTCCTAGGACTTTATGTCCCGCCCACCAGCTTTGCCCGGAATAAGGCACGAATTAAGTAACTGGACTCAGAGTTTTTATGAAAGATTTTATTTCCAAAGGTTCACTAAATACAGCTTGAATAATAATTAATTTACATTCATCTCTTGGGTCTTTATATACTAACTTAAATGCTATGTTGACAATATCTTATTGAGGACAAACGTGCAGTGAGATCTGCTGTCGATGCTGCACTCTGTAGTTCCGCAATTTTAACATGGACGTCACGTGCAGAGGGATCTGCTGACAAAGCTGATCTCTGTGGGTTCCACACATTTAACGCACGCAATGGCTAATTTTCTTTTCACTTAAAAAAACACTCGTTTACTGCAATGTTTTGCATGCGGGGTTGTCGCACTGACATTAGTTACTGAGAAAGTTTTTTCCCACCTCGATTCACATGGAATTGGATGCATTTAGAAAGTCTTTCTTTCTTTTAAGAGCAGCTCTAAAGCTTGAATAATAATTAATTTACATTCATATCTTTGGTCTTTAAATACTAACTTAAATGCTATGTTGACAATATCTTATTGAGGACAAACGTGCGGTGAGATCTGCTGCTGATGCTGCACTCTGTTGTTCCTGCACTCTGTTGTTCCGCAATTTTAACATGGACGTCACGTGCAGAGGGATCTGCTGACAAAGCTGATCTCTGTGGGTTCCACACATTTAACGCACGCAATGGCTAATTTTCTTTTCACTTTAAAACACTCGTTTACTGCAATGTTTTGCATGCGGAGTTGTCGCACTGACATATGTTACTGAGAAAGTTTTTTCCCACCTCGATTCAGATGGAATTGGATGCATTGGAAAGTCTTTCTTTCTTTTAAGAGCAGCTCTAAAGCTTGAATAATAATTAATTTACATTCATATCTTTGGTCTTTAAATACTAACTTAAATGCTATGTTGACAATATCTTATTGAGGACAAACGTGCGGTGAGATCTGCTGCTGATGCTGCACTCTGTTGTTCCTGCACTCTGTTGTTCCGCAATTTTAACATGGACGTCACGTGCAGAGGGATCTGCTGACAAAGCTGATCTCTGTGGGTTCCACACATTTAACGCACGCAATGGCAAATTTTTCTTTTCACTTTAAAACACTCGTTTACTGCAATGTTTTGCATGCGGAGTTGTCGCACTGACATATGTTACTGAGAAAGTTTTTTCCCCACCTCGATTCAGATGGAATTGGATGCATTGGAAAGTATTTCTTTCTTTTAAGAGCAGCTCTACAGCTTGAATAATAATTAGTTTACATTCATATTTTTGGTCTTTATATACTAACTTAAATGCTATGTTGACAATATCTTATTGAGGACAAACGTGCGGTGAGGTCGAAGCTGCACTCTGTAGTTCCGCAATTTTAAAATGGACGTCACGTGCAGAGAGATGTGCTGACAAAGCTGATCTCTGTGGGTTCCACACCCTTCACGCACGCAATGGCTAATTTTTCTTTTCACTTTAAAACACTAATTTACTGCAATGTTTTGAATGCGGAGTTGTCGCACTGACATTTGTTACTGAGAAAGTTTTTTCCCCACCTCGATTCAGATGGAATTGGATGCATTGGAAAGTCTTTCTTTCTTTTAAGAGCAGCTCTACAGCTTGAATAATAATTAATTAACATTAATATCTTGGGTCTTTGTATACTAACTTAAATGCTATGTTGACAATATCTTATTGAGGACAAACGTGCAGTGAGATCTGCTGTCGATGCTGCACTCTGTAGTTCCGCAATTTTAACATGGACGTCACGTGCAGAGGGATCTGCTGACAAAGCTGATCTCTGTGGGTTCCACACATTTAACGCACGCAATGGCTAATTTTTCTTTTCCCTTTAAACACTCGTTTACTGCATTGTTTTGCATGCGGGGTTGTCGCACTGACATTTGTTACTGAGAAAGTTTTTTCCCACCTCGATTCAGATGGAATTGGATGCATTGGAAAGTCTTTCTTTCTTTTAAGAGCAGCTCTACTGCTTGAATAATAATTAGTTTACATTCATATCTTGGGTCTGTTGTATACTAACTTAAATGCTATATTGACAATATCTTATTGAGGACAAACGTGCGGTGAGATCTGCTGTCGATGCTGCACTCTGTTGTTCCGCAATTTTAACATGGACGTCACGTGCAGAGGGATCTGCTGACAAAGCTGATCTCTGTGGGTTCCACACATTTAACGCTTGCAAATTGCAATGGCTAATTTTCTTTTCACTTTAAAACACTCGTTTACTGCAATATTTTGCATGCGGGGTTGTCGCACTGACATTAGTTACTGAGAAAGTTTTTTCCCACCTCGATTCAGATTGAATTGGATGCATTGGAAAGTCTTTCTTTCTTTTAAGGGTTTTTGAAGGTGCTTGTAGTCAATTTTGGTTTTGTTGTGGTGTGACAACTTAGGTACATAAATTTGGGATTCACACACTTCCTAGGACTTTATGTCCCGCCCACCAGCTTTGCCCGGAATAAGGCACGAATTAAGTAACTGGACTCAGAGTTTTTATGAAAGACTTTATTTCCAAAGGTTCACTAAATACAGCTTGAATAATAATTAATTTACATTCATCTCTTGGGTCTTTATATACTAACTTAAATGCTATGTTGACAATATCTTATTGAGGACAAACGTGCAGTGAGATCTGCTGTCGATGCTGCACTCTGTAGTTCCGCAATTTTAACATGGACGTCACGTGCAGAGGGATCTGCTGACAAAGCTGATCTCTGTGGGTTCCACACATTTAACGCACGCAATGGCTAATTTTCTTTTCACTTAAAAAAACACTCGTTTACTGCAATGTTTTGCATGCGGGGTTGTCGCACTGACATTAGTTACTGAGAAAGTTTTTTCCCACCTCGATTCACATGGAATTGGATGCATTTAGAAAGTCTTTCTTTCTTTTAAGAGCAGCTCTAAAGCTTGAATAATAATTAATTTACATTCATATCTTTGGTCTTTAAATACTAACTTAAATGCTATGTTGACAATATCTTATTGAGGACAAACGTGCGGTGAGATCTGCTGCTGATGCTGCACTCTGTTGTTCCTGCACTCTGTTGTTCCGCAATTTTAACATGGACGTCACGTGCAGAGGGATCTGCTGACAAAGCTGATCTCTGTGGGTTCCACACATTTAACGCACGCAATGGCTAATTTTCTTTTCACTTTAAAACACTCGTTTACTGCAATGTTTTGCATGCGGAGTTGTCGCACTGACATATGTTACTGAGAAAGTTTTTTCCCACCTCGATTCAGATGGAATTGGATGCATTGGAAAGTCTTTCTTTCTTTTAAGAGCAGCTCTAAAGCTTGAATAATAATTAATTTACATTCATATCTTTGGTCTTTAAATACTAACTTAAATGCTATGTTGACAATATCTTATTGAGGACAAACGTGCGGTGAGATCTGCTGCTGATGCTGCACTCTGTTGTTCCTGCACTCTGTTGTTCCGCAATTTTAACATGGACGTCACGTGCAGAGGGATCTGCTGACAAAGCTGATCTCTGTGGGTTCCACACATTTAACGCACGCAATGGCAAATTTTTCTTTTCACTTTAAAACACTCGTTTACTGCAATGTTTTGCATGCGGAGTTGTCGCACTGACATATGTGACTGAGAAAGTTTTTTCCCCACCTCGATTCAGATGGAATTGGATGCATTGGAAAGTCTTTCTTTCTTTTAAGAGCAGCTCTACAGCTTGAATAATAATTAGTTTACATTCATATCTTGGGTCTGTTGTATACTAACTTAAATGCTATATTGACAATATCTTATTGAGGACAAACGTGCGGTGAGATCTGCTGTCGATGCTGCACTCTGTTGTTCCGCAATTTGAACATGGACGTCACGTGCAGAGGGATCTGCTGACAAAGCTGATCTCTGTGGGTTCCACACATTTAACGCTTGCAAATTTGCAATGGCTAATTTTCTTTTCACTTTAAAATACTCGTTTACTGCAATGTTTTGCATGCGGGGTTGTCGCACTGACATTAGTTACTGAGAAAGTTTTTTCCCACCTCGATTCAGATTGAATTGGATGCATTGGAAAGTCTTTCTTTCTTTTAAGGGTTTTTGAAGGTGCTTGTAGTCAATTTTGGTTTTGTTGTGGTGTGACAACTTAGGTACATAAATTTGGGATTCACACACTTCCTAGGACTTTATGTCCCGCCCACCAGCTTTGCCCGGAATAAGGCACGAATTAAGTAACTGGACTCAGAGTTTTTATGAAAGACTTTATTTCCAAAGGTTCACTAAATACAGCTTGACTAATAATTAATTTACATTCATCTCTTGGGTCTATTTATACTAACTTAAATGCTATGTTGACAATATCTTATTGACGACAAACGTGCGGTGAGATCAGCTGTCGAAGCCGCTCTCTGTAGTTCCGCAATTTAACAAGGACGTCACGTGCAGAGAGATCTGCTGACAAAGCTGATCTCTGTGGGTTCCACACATTTAACGCACGCAATGGCTAATTTATCTTTTCACTTTAAAACACTCGTTTACTGCAATGTTTTGCATGCGGGGTTGTCGCACTGACATTAGTTACTGAGAAAGGTTTTTCCTACCTCGATTGAGATGGAATTGGATGCATTGGAAAGGCTTTCTTTCTTTTAGGAGCAGCTCTAAAGCTTGAATAATAATTAATTTACATTCATATCTTGGGTCTTCATTTGTTACTGAGAAAGTTTTTTCCCACCTCGATTCACATGGAATTGGATGCATTTAGAAAGTCTTTCTTTCTTTTAAGAGCAGCTCTACAGCTTGAATAATAATTAATTAACATTCATATCTTTGGTCTTTAAATACTAACTTAAATGCTATGTTGACAATATCTTATTGAGGACAAACGTGCGGTGAGATCTGCTGCTGATGCTGCACTCTGTTGTTCCTGCACTCTGTTGTTCCGCAATTTTAACATGGACGTCACGTGCAGAGGGATCTGCTGACAAAGCTGACCTCTGTGGGTTCCACACATTTAACGCACGCAATGGCTAATTTATCTTTTCACTTTAAAACACTCGTTTACTGCAATGTTTTGCATGCGGGGTTGTCGCACTGACATTAGTTACTGAGAAAGTTTTTTCCCACCTCGATTCAGATGGAATTGGATGCATTGGAGTCTTTCTTTATTTTAAGAGCAGCTCTACAGCTTGAATAATAATTAGTTTACATTCATATCTTGGGTCTGTTGTATACTAACTTAAATGCTATGTTGACACTTATTGAGGACAAACGTGCAGTGAGATCTGCTGTCGATGCTGCACTCTGTAGTTCCGCAATTTTAACATGGACGTCACGTGCAGAGGGATCTACTGACAAAGCTGATCTCTGTGGGTTCCACACATTTAACGCACGCAATGGCTAATTTTTCTTTTCCCTTTAAACACTCGTTTACTGCATTGTTTTGCATGCGGGGTTGTCGCACTGACATTTGTTACTGAGAAAGTTTTTTCCCACCTCGATTCAGATGGAATTGGATGCATTGGAAAGTCTTTCTTTCTTTTAAGAGCAGCTCTACTGCTTGAATAATAATTAATTAACATTCATATCTTGGGTCTTCATTTGTTACTGAGAAAGTTTTTTCCCACGTCGATTCAGATGGAATTGGATGCATTGCAAAGTCTTTCTTTCTTTTAAGAGCAGCTCTACAGCTTGAATAATAATAAGTTTACATTCATATCTTTGGTCTTTATATACAACTTAAATGCTACGTTGACAATATCTTATTGAGGACAAACGTGCGGTGCGATCTGCTGTCGATGCTGCACTCTGTTGTTCCGCAATTTTAACATGGACGTCACGTGCAGAGGGATCTGCTGACAAAGCTGATCTCTGTGGGTTCCACACATTTAACGCTTGCAAATTGCAATGGCTTATTTTCTTTTCACTTTAAAACACTCGTTTACTGCAATATTTTGCATGCGGGGTTGTCGCACTGACATTAGTTACTGAGAAAGTTTTTTCCCACCTCGATTCAGATTGAATTGGATGCATTGGAAAGTCTTTCTTTCTTTTAAGGGTTTTTGAAGGTGCTTGTAGTCAATTTTGGTTTTGTTGTGGTGTGACAACTTAGGTACATAAATTTGGGATTCACACACTTCCTAGGACTTTATGTCCCGCCCACCAGCTTTGCCCGGAATAAGGCACGAATTAAGTAACTGGACTCAGAGTTTTTATGAAAGATTTTATTTCCAAAGGTTCACTAAATACAGCTTGAATAATAATTAATTTACATTCATCTCTTGGGTCTTTATATACTAACTTAAATGCTATGTTGACAATATCTTATTGAGGACAAACGTGCAGTGAGATCTGCTGTCGATGCTGCACTCTGTAGTTCCGCAATTTTAACATGGACGTCACGTGCAGAGGGATCTGCTGACAAAGCTGATCTCTGTGGGTTCCACACATTTAACGCACGCAATGGCTAATTTTCTTTTCACTTAAAAAAACACTCGTTTACTGCAATGTTTTGCATGCGGGGTTGTCGCACTGACATTAGTTACTGAGAAAGTTTTTTCCCACCTCGATTCACATGGAATTGGATGCATTTAGAAAGTCTTTCTTTCTTTTAAGAGCAGCTCTAAAGCTTGAATAATAATTAATTTACATTCATATCTTTGGTCTTTAAATACTAACTTAAATGCTATGTTGACAATATCTTATTGAGGACAAACGTGCGGTGAGATCTGCTGCTGATGCTGCACTCTGTTGTTCCTGCACTCTGTTGTTCCGCAATTTTAACATGGACGTCACGTGCAGAGGGATCTGCTGACAAAGCTGATCTCTGTGGGTTCCACACATTTAACGCACGCAATGGCTAATTTTCTTTTCACTTTAAAACACTCGTTTACTGCAATGTTTTGCATGCGGAGTTGTCGCACTGACATATGTTACTGAGAAAGTTTTTTTCCCACCTCGATTCAGATGGAATTGGATGCATTGGAAAGTCTTTCTTTCTTTTAAGAGCAGCTCTAAAGCTTGAATAATAATTAATTTACATTCATATCTTTGGTCTTTAAATACTAACTTAAATGCTATGTTGACAATATCTTATTGAGGACAAACGTGCGGTGAGATCTGCTGCTGATGCTGCACTCTGTTGTTCCTGCACTCTGTTGTTCCGCAATTTTAACATGGACGTCACGTGCAGAGGGATCTGCTGACAAAGCTGATCTCTGTGGGTTCCACACATTTAACGCACGCAATGGCAAATTTTTCTTTTCACTTTAAAACACTCGTTTACTGCAATGTTTTGCATGCGGAGTTGTCGCACTGACATATGTTACTGAGAAAGTTTTTTCCCCACCTCGATTCAGATGGAATTGGATGCATTGGAAAGTATTTCTTTCTTTTAAGAGCAGCTCTACAGCTTGAATAATAATTAGTTTACATTCATATTTTTGGTCTTTATATACTAACTTAAATGCTATGTTGACAATATCTTATTGAGGACAAACGTGCGGTGAGGTCGAAGCCGCTCTCTGTAGTTCCGCAATTTAACAAGGACGTCACGTGCAGAGAGATCTGCTGACAAAGCTGATCTCTGTGGGTTCCACACATTTAACGCACGCAATGGCTAATTTATCTTTTCACTTTAAAACACTCGTTTACTGCAATGTTTTGCATGCGGGGTTGTCGCACTGACATTAGTTACTGAGAAAGGTTTTTCCTACCTCGATTGAGATGGAATTGGATGCATTGGAAAGGCTTTCTTTATTTTAGGAGCAGCTCTAAAGCTTGAATAATAATTAATTTACATTCATATCTTGGGTCTTCATTTGTTACTGAGAAAGTTTTTTCCCACCTCGATTCACATGGAATTGGATGCATTTAGAAAGTCTTTCTTTCTTTTAAGAGCAGCTCTACAGCCTGAATAATAATTAATTAACATTCATATCTTTGGTCTTTAAATACTAACTTAAATGCTATGTTGACAATATCTTATTGAGGACAAACGTGCGGTGAGATCTGCTGCTGATGCTGCACTCTGTTGTTCCGCAATTTTAACATGGACGTCACGTGCAGAGGGATCTGCTGACAAAGCTGATCTCTGTGGGTTCCACACATTTAACGCTTGCAAATTGCAATGGCTAATTTTCTTTTCACTTTAAAACACTCGTTTACTGCAATATTTTGCATGCGGGGTTGTCGCACTGACATTAGTTACTGAGAAAGTTTTTTCCCACCTCGATTCAGATTGAATTGGATGCATTGGAAAGTCTTTCTTTCTTTTAAGGGTTTTTGAAGGTGCTTGTAGTCAATTTTGGTTTTGTTGTGGTGTGACAACTTAGGTACATAAATTTGGGATTCACACACTTCCTAGGACTTTATGTCCCGCCCACCAGCTTTGCCCGGAATAAGGCACGAATTAAGTAACTGGACTCAGAGTTTTTATGAAAGATTTTATTTCCAAAGGTTCACTAAATACAGCTTGAATAATAATTAATTTACATTCATCTCTTGGGTCTTTATATACTAACTTAAATGCTATGTTGACAATATCTTATTGAGGACAAACGTGCAGTGAGATCTGCTGTCGATGCTGCACTCTGTAGTTCCGCAATTTTAACATGGACGTCACGTGCAGAGGGATCTGCTGACAAAGCTGATCTCTGTGGGTTCCACACATTTAACGCACGCAATGGCTAATTTTCTTTTCACTTAAAAAAACACTCGTTTACTGCAATGTTTTGCATGCGGGGTTGTCGCACTGACATTAGTTACTGAGAAAGTTTTTTCCCACCTCGATTCACATGGAATTGGATGCATTTAGAAAGTCTTTCTTTCTTTTAAGAGCAGCTCTAAAGCTTGAATAATAATTAATTTACATTCATATCTTTGGTCTTTAAATACTAACTTAAATGCTATGTTGACAATATCTTATTGAGGACAAACGTGCGGTGAGATCTGCTGCTGATGCTGCACTCTGTTGTTCCTGCACTCTGTTGTTCCGCAATTTTAACATGGACGTCACGTGCAGAGGGATCTGCTGACAAAGCTGATCTCTGTGGGTTCCACACATTTAACGCACGCAATGGCTAATTTTCTTTTCACTTTAAAACACTCGTTTACTGCAATGTTTTGCATGCGGAGTTGTCGCACTGACATATGTTACTGAGAAAGTTTTTTCCCACCTCGATTCAGATGGAATTGGATGCATTGGAAAGTCTTTCTTTCTTTTAAGAGCAGCTCTAAAGCTTGAATAATAATTAATTTACATTCATATCTTTGGTCTTTAAATACTAACTTAAATGCTATGTTGACAATATCTTATTGAGGACAAACGTGCGGTGAGATCTGCTGCTGATGCTGCACTCTGTTGTTCCTGCACTCTGTTGTTCCGCAATTTTAACATGGACGTCACGTGCAGAGGGATCTGCTGACAAAGCTGATCTCTGTGGGTTCCACACATTTAACGCACGCAATGGCAAATTTTTCTTTTCACTTTAAAACACTCGTTTACTGCAATGTTTTGCATGCGGAGTTGTCGCACTGACATATGTTACTGAGAAAGTTTTTTCCCCACCTCGATTCAGATGGAATTGGATGCATTGGAAAGTATTTCTTTCTTTTAAGAGCAGCTCTACAGCTTGAATAATAATTAGTTTACATTCATATTTTTGGTCTTTATATACTAACTTAAATGCTATGTTGACAATATCTTATTGAGGACAAACGTGCGGTGAGGTCGAAGCTGCACTCTGTAGTTCCGCAATTTTAAAATGGACGTCACGTGCAGAGAGATGTGCTGACAAAGCTGATCTCTGTGGGTTCCACACCCTTCACGCACGCAATGGCTAATTTTTCTTTTCACTTTAAAACACTAATTTACTGCAATGTTTTGAATGCGGAGTTGTCGCACTGACATTTGTTACTGAGAAAGTTTTTTCCCCACCTCGATTCAGATGGAATTGGATGCATTGGAAAGTCTTTCTTTCTTTTAAGAGCAGCTCTACAGCTTGAATAATAATTAATTAACATTAATATCTTGGGTCTTTGTATACTAACTTAAATGCTATGTTGACAATATCTTATTGAGGACAAACGTGCAGTGAGATCTGCTGTCGATGCTGCACTCTGTAGTTCCGCAATTTTAACATGGACGTCACGTGCAGAGGGATCTGCTGACAAAGCTGATCTCTGTGGGTTCCACACATTTAACGCACGCAATGGCTAATTTTTCTTTTCCCTTTAAACACTCGTTTACTGCATTGTTTTGCATGCGGGGTTGTCGCACTGACATTTGTTACTGAGAAAGTTTTTTCCCACCTCGATTCAGATGGAATTGGATGCATTGGAAAGTCTTTCTTTCTTTTAAGAGCAGCTCTACTGCTTGAATAATAATTAGTTTACATTCATATCTTGGGTCTGTTGTATACTAACTTAAATGCTATATTGACAATATCTTATTGAGGACAAACGTGCGGTGAGATCTGCTGTCGATGCTGCACTCTGTTGTTCCGCAATTTTAACATGGACGTCACGTGCAGAGGGATCTGCTGACAAAGCTGATCTCTGTGGGTTCCACACATTTAACGCACGCAATGGCTAATTTTCTTTTCACTTAAAAAAACACTCGTTTACTGCAATGTTTTGCATGCGGGGTTGTCGCACTGACATTAGTTACTGAGAAAGTTTTTTCCCACCTCGATTCACATGGAATTGGATGCATTTAGAAAGTCTTTCTTTCTTTTAAGAGCAGCTCTAAAGCTTGAATAATAATTAATTTACATTCATATCTTTGGTCTTTAAATACTAACTTAAATGCTATGTTGACAATATCTTATTGAGGACAAACGTGCGGTGAGATCTGCTGCTGATGCTGCACTCTGTTGTTCCTGCACTCTGTTGTTCCGCAATTTTAACATGGACGTCACGTGCAGAGGGATCTGCTGACAAAGCTGATCTCTGTGGGTTCCACACATTTAACGCACGCAATGGCTAATTTTCTTTTCACTTTAAAACACTCGTTTACTGCAATGTTTTGCATGCGGAGTTGTCGCACTGACATATGTTACTGAGAAAGTTTTTTCCCACCTCGATTCAGATGGAATTGGATGCATTGGAAAGTCTTTCTTTCTTTTAAGAGCAGCTCTAAAGCTTGAATAATAATTAATTTACATTCATATCTTTGGTCTTTAAATACTAACTTAAATGCTATGTTGACAATATCTTATTGAGGACAAACGTGCGGTGAGATCTGCTGCTGATGCTGCACTCTGTTGTTCCTGCACTCTGTTGTTCCGCAATTTTAACATGGACGTCACGTGCAGAGGGATCTGCTGACAAAGCTGATCTCTGTGGGTTCCACACATTTAACGCACGCAATGGCAAATTTTTCTTTTCACTTTAAAACACTCGTTTACTGCAATGTTTTGCATGCGGAGTTGTCGCACTGACATATGTGACTGAGAAAGTTTTTTCCCCACCTCGATTCAGATGGAATTGGATGCATTGGAAAGTCTTTCTTTCTTTTAAGAGCAGCTCTACAGCTTGAATAATAATTAGTTTACATTCATATCTTGGGTCTGTTGTATACTAACTTAAATGCTATATTGACAATATCTTATTGAGGACAAACGTGCGGTGAGATCTGCTGTCGATGCTGCACTCTGTTGTTCCGCAATTTGAACATGGACGTCACGTGCAGAGGGATCTGCTGACAAAGCTGATCTCTGTGGGTTCCACACATTTAACGCTTGCAAATTTGCAATGGCTAATTTTCTTTTCACTTTAAAATACTCGTTTACTGCAATGTTTTGCATGCGGGGTTGTCGCACTGACATTAGTTACTGAGAAAGTTTTTTCCCACCTCGATTCAGATTGAATTGGATGCATTGGAAAGTCTTTCTTTCTTTTAAGGGTTTTTGAAGGTGCTTGTAGTCAATTTTGGTTTTGTTGTGGTGTGACAACTTAGGTACATAAATTTGGGATTCACACACTTCCTAGGACTTTATGTCCCGCCCACCAGCTTTGCCCGGAATAAGGCACGAATTAAGTAACTGGACTCAGAGTTTTTATGAAAGACTTTATTTCCAAAGGTTCACTAAATACAGCTTGACTAATAATTAATTTACATTCATCTCTTGGGTCTATTTATACTAACTTAAATGCTATGTTGACAATATCTTATTGACGACAAACGTGCGGTGAGATCAGCTGTCGAAGCCGCTCTCTGTAGTTCCGCAATTTAACAAGGACGTCACGTGCAGAGAGATCTGCTGACAAAGCTGATCTCTGTGGGTTCCACACATTTAACGCACGCAATGGCTAATTTATCTTTTCACTTTAAAACACTCGTTTACTGCAATGTTTTGCATGCGGGGTTGTCGCACTGACATTAGTTACTGAGAAAGGTTTTTCCTACCTCGATTGAGATGGAATTGGATGCATTGGAAAGGCTTTCTTTCTTTTAGGAGCAGCTCTAAAGCTTGAATAATAATTAATTTACATTCATATCTTGGGTCTTCATTTGTTACTGAGAAAGTTTTTTCCCACCTCGATTCACATGGAATTGGATGCATTTAGAAAGTCTTTCTTTCTTTTAAGAGCAGCTCTACAGCTTGAATAATAATTAATTAACATTCATATCTTTGGTCTTTAAATACTAACTTAAATGCTATGTTGACAATATCTTATTGAGGACAAACGTGCGGTGAGATCTGCTGCTGATGCTGCACTCTGTTGTTCCTGCACTCTGTTGTTCCGCAATTTTAACATGGACGTCACGTGCAGAGGGATCTGCTGACAAAGCTGACCTCTGTGGGTTCCACACATTTAACGCACGCAATGGCTAATTTATCTTTTCACTTTAAAACACTCGTTTACTGCAATGTTTTGCATGCGGGGTTGTCGCACTGACATTAGTTACTGAGAAAGTTTTTTCCCACCTCGATTCAGATGGAATTGGATGCATTGGAGTCTTTCTTTATTTTAAGAGCAGCTCTACAGCTTGAATAATAATTAGTTTACATTCATATCTTGGGTCTGTTGTATACTAACTTAAATGCTATGTTGACACTTATTGAGGACAAACGTGCAGTGAGATCTGCTGTCGATGCTGCACTCTGTAGTTCCGCAATTTTAACATGGACGTCACGTGCAGAGGGATCTACTGACAAAGCTGATCTCTGTGGGTTCCACACATTTAACGCACGCAATGGCTAATTTTTCTTTTCCCTTTAAACACTCGTTTACTGCATTGTTTTGCATGCGGGGTTGTCGCACTGACATTTGTTACTGAGAAAGTTTTTTCCCACCTCGATTCAGATGGAATTGGATGCATTGGAAAGTCTTTCTTTCTTTTAAGAGCAGCTCTACTGCTTGAATAATAATTAATTAACATTCATATCTTGGGTCTTCATTTGTTACTGAGAAAGTTTTTTCCCACGTCGATTCAGATGGAATTGGATGCATTGCAAAGTCTTTCTTTCTTTTAAGAGCAGCTCTACAGCTTGAATAATAATAAGTTTACATTCATATCTTTGGTCTTTATATACAACTTAAATGCTACGTTGACAATATCTTATTGAGGACAAACGTGCGGTGCGATCTGCTGTCGATGCTGCACTCTGTTGTTCCGCAATTTTAACATGGACGTCACGTGCAGAGGGATCTGCTGACAAAGCTGATCTCTGTGGGTTCCACACATTTAACGCTTGCAAATTGCAATGGCTTATTTTCTTTTCACTTTAAAACACTCGTTTACTGCAATATTTTGCATGCGGGGTTGTCGCACTGACATTAGTTACTGAGAAAGTTTTTTCCCACCTCGATTCAGATTGAATTGGATGCATTGGAAAGTCTTTCTTTCTTTTAAGGGTTTTTGAAGGTGCTTGTAGTCAATTTTGGTTTTGTTGTGGTGTGACAACTTAGGTACATAAATTTGGGATTCACACACTTCCTAGGACTTTATGTCCCGCCCACCAGCTTTGCCCGGAATAAGGCACGAATTAAGTAACTGGACTCAGAGTTTTTATGAAAGACTTTATTTCCAAAGGTTCACTAAATACAGCTTGAATAATAATTAATTTACATTCATCTCTTGGGTCTTTATATACTAACTTAAATGCTATGTTGACAATATCTTATTGAGGACAAACGTGCAGTGAGATCTGCTGTCGATGCTGCACTCTGTAGTTCCGCAATTTTAACATGGACGTCACGTGCAGAGGGATCTGCTGACAAAGCTGATCTCTGTGGGTTCCACACATTTAACGCACGCAATGGCTAATTTTCTTTTCACTTTAAAACACTCGTTTACTGCAATGTTTTGCATGCGGAGTTGTCGCACTGACATATGTTACTGAGAAAGTTTTTTCCCACCTCGATTCAGATGGAATTGGATGCATTGGAAAGTCTTTCTTTCTTTTAAGAGCAGCTCTAAAGCTTGAATAATAATTAATTTACATTCATATCTTTGGTCTTTAAATACTAACTTAAATGCTATGTTGACAATATCTTATTGAGGACAAACGTGCGGTGAGATCTGCTGCTGATGCTGCACTCTGTTGTTCCTGCACTCTGTTGTTCCGCAATTTTAACATGGACGTCACGTGCAGAGGGATCTGCTGACAAAGCTGATCTCTGTGGGTTCCACACATTTAACGCACGCAATGGCAAATTTTTCTTTTCACTTTAAAACACTCGTTTACTGCAATGTTTTGCATGCGGAGTTGTCGCACTGACATATGTTACTGAGAAAGTTTTTTCCCCACCTCGATGCAGATGGAATTGGATGCATTGGAAAGTCTTTCTTTCTTTTAAGAGCAGCTCTACAGCTTGAATAATAATTAGTTTACATTCATATCTTGGGTCTGTTGTATACTAACTTAAATGCTATATTGACAATATCTTATTGAGGACAAACGTGCAGTGAGATCTGCTGTCGATGCTGCACTCTGTTGTTCCGCAATTTGAACATGGACGTCACGTGCAGAGGGATCTGCTGACAAAGCTGATCTCTGTGGGTTCCACACATTTAACGCACGCAATGGCTAATTTTTCTTTTCCCTTTAAACACTCGTTTACTGCATTGTTTTGCATGCGGGGTTGTCGCACTGACATTTGTTACTGAGAAAGTTTTTTCCCACCTCGATTCAGATGGAATTGGATGCATTGGAAAGTCTTTCTTTCTTTTAAGAGCAGCTCTACTGCTTGAATAATAATTAATTAACATTCATATCTTGGGTCTTCATTTGTTACTGAGAAAGTTTTTTCCCACGTCGATTCAGATGGAATTGGATGCATTGCAAAGTCTTTCTTTCTTTTAAGAGCAGCTCTACAGCTTGAATAATAATAAGTTTACATTCATATCTTTGGTCTTTATATACAACTTAAATGCTACGTTGACAATATCTTATTGAGGACAAACGTGCGGTGCGATCTGCTGTCGATGCTGCACTCTGTTGTTCCGCAATTTTAACATGGACGTCACGTGCAGAGGGATCTGCTGACAAAGCTGATCTCTGTGGGTTCCACACATTTAACGCTTGCAAATTGCAATGGCTTATTTTCTTTTCACTTTAAAACACTCGTTTACTGCAATATTTTGCATGCGGGGTTGTCGCACTGACATTAGTTACTGAGAAAGTTTTTTCCCACCTCGATTCAGATTGAATTGGATGCATTGGAAAGTCTTTCTTTCTTTTAAGGGTTTTTGAAGGTGCTTGTAGTCAATTTTGGTTTTGTTGTGGTGTGACAACTTAGGTACATAAATTTGGGATTCACACACTTCCTAGGACTTTATGTCCCGCCCACCAGCTTTGCCCGGAATAAGGCACGAATTAAGTAACTGGACTCAGAGTTTTTATGAAAGACTTTATTTCCAAAGGTTCACTAAATACAGCTTGAATAATAATTAATTTACATTCATCTCTTGGGTCTTTATATACTAACTTAAATGCTATGTTGACAATATCTTATTGAGGACAAACGTGCAGTGAGATCTGCTGTCGATGCTGCACTCTGTAGTTCCGCAATTTTAACATGGACGTCACGTGCAGAGGGATCTGCTGACAAAGCTGATCTCTGTGGGTTCCACACATTTAACGCACGCAATGGCTAATTTTCTTTTCACTTTAAAACACTCGTTTACTGCAATGTTTTGCATGCGGAGTTGTCGCACTGACATATGTTACTGAGAAAGTTTTTTCCCACCTCGATTCAGATGGAATTGGATGCATTGGAAAGTCTTTCTTTCTTTTAAGAGCAGCTCTAAAGCTTGAATAATAATTAATTTACATTCATATCTTTGGTCTTTAAATACTAACTTAAATGCTATGTTGACAATATCTTATTGAGGACAAACGTGCGGTGAGATCTGCTGCTGATGCTGCACTCTGTTGTTCCTGCACTCTGTTGTTCCGCAATTTTAACATGGACGTCACGTGCAGAGGGATCTGCTGACAAAGCTGATCTCTGTGGGTTCCACACATTTAACGCACGCAATGGCAAATTTTTCTTTTCACTTTAAAACACTCGTTTACTGCAATGTTTTGCATGCGGAGTTGTCGCACTGACATATGTTACTGAGAAAGTTTTTTCCCCACCTCGATGCAGATGGAATTGGATGCATTGGAAAGTCTTTCTTTCTTTTAAGAGCAGCTCTACAGCTTGAATAATAATTAGTTTACATTCATATCTTGGGTCTGTTGTATACTAACTTAAATGCTATATTGACAATATCTTATTGAGGACAAACGTGCAGTGAGATCTGCTGTCGATGCTGCACTCTGTTGTTCCGCAATTTGAACATGGACGTCACGTGCAGAGGGATCTGCTGACAAAGCTGATCTCTGTGGGTTCCACACATTTAACGCACGCAATGGCTAATTTTTCTTTTCCCTTTAAACACTCGTTTACTGCATTGTTTTGCATGCGGGGTTGTCGCACTGACATTTGTTACTGAGAAAGTTTTTTCCCACCTCGATTCAGATGGAATTGGATGCATTGGAAAGTCTTTCTTTCTTTTAAGAGCAGCTCTACTGCTTGAATAATAATTAATTAACATTCATATCTTGGGTCTTCATTTGTTACTGAGAAAGTTTTTTCCCACGTCGATTCAGATGGAATTGGATGCATTGCAAAGTCTTTCTTTCTTTTAAGAGCAGCTCTACAGCTTGAATAATAATAAGTTTACATTCATATCTTTGGTCTTTATATACAACTTAAATGCTACGTTGACAATATCTTATTGAGGACAAACGTGCGGTGCGATCTGCTGTCGATGCTGCACTCTGTTGTTCCGCAATTTTAACATGGACGTCACGTGCAGAGGGATCTGCTGACAAAGCTGATCTCTGTGGGTTTTCTTTTCACTTTAAAACACTCGTTTACTGCAATATTTTGCATGCGGGGTTGTCGCACTGACATTAGTTACTGAGAAAGTTTTTTCCCACCTCGATTCAGATTGAATTGGATGCATTGGAAAGTCTTTCTTTCTTTTAAGGGTTTTTGAAGGTGCTTGTAGTCAATTTTGGTTTTGTTGTGGTGTGACAACTTAGGTACATAAATTTGGGATTCACACACTTCCTAGGACTTTATGTCCCGCCCACCAGCTTTGCCCGGAATAAGGCACGAATTAAGTAACTGGACTCAGAGTTTTTATGAAAGACTTTATTTCCAAAGGTTCACTAAATACAGCTTGAATAATAATTAATTTACATTCATCTCTTGGGTCTTTATATACTAACTTAAATGCTATGTTGACAATATCTTATTGAGGACAAACGTGCAGTGAGATCTGCTGTCGATGCTGCACTCTGTAGTTCCGCAATTTTAACATGGACGTCACGTGCAGAGGGATCTGCTGACAAAGCTGATCTCTGTGGGTTCCACACATTTAACGCACGCAATGGCTAATTTTCTTTTCACTTAAAAAAACACTCGTTTACTGCAATGTTTTGCATGCGGGGTTGTCGCACTGACATTAGTTACTGAGAAAGTTTTTTCCCACCTCGATTCACATGGAATTGGATGCATTGGAAAGTCTTTCTTTCTTTTAAGAGCAGCTCTACAGCTTGAATAATAATTAGTTTACATTCATCTCTTGGGTCTATTTATACTAACTTAAATGCTATGTTGACAATATCTTATTGAGGACAAACGTGCAGTGAGATCTGCTGTCGATGCTGCACTCTGTTGTTCCGCAATTTGAACATGGACGTCACGTGCAGAGGGATCTGCTGACAAAGCTGATCTCTGTGGGTTCCACACATTTAACGCTTGCAAATTTGCAATGGCTAATTTTCTTTTCACTTTAAAATACTCGTTTACTGCAATGTTTTGCATGCGGGGTTGTCGCACTGACATATGTTACTGAGAAAGTTTTTTCCCCACCTCGATTCAGATGGAATTGGATGCATTGGAAAGTCTTTCTTTCTTTTAAGAGCAGCTCTACAGCTTGAATAATAATTAGTTTACATTCATATCTTGGGTCTGTTGTATACTAACTTAAATGCTATATTGACAATATCTTATTGAGGACAAACGTGCAGTGAGATCTGCTGTCGATGCTGCACTCTGTTGTTCCGCAATTTGAACATGGACGTCACGTGCAGAGGGATCTGCTGACAAAGCTGATCTCTGTGGGTTCCACACATTTAACGCTTGCAAATTTGCAATGGCTAATTTTCTTTTCACTTTAAAATACTCGTTTACTGCAATGTTTTGCATGCGGGGTTGTCGCACTGACATTAGTTACTGAGAAAGTTTTTTCCCACCTCGATTCAGATTGAATTGGATGCATTGGAAAGTCTTTCTTTCTTTTAAGGGTTTTTGAAGGTGCTTGTAGTCAATTTTGGTTTTGTTGTGGTGTGACAACTTAGGTACATAAATTTGGGATTCACACACTTCCTAGGACTTTATGTCCCGCCCACCAGCTTTGCCCGGAATAAGGCACGAATTAAGTAACTGGACTCAGAGTTTTTATGAAAGACTTTATTTCCAAAGGTTCACTAAATACAGCTTGAATAATAATTAATTTACATTCATCTCTTGGGTCTTTATATACTAACTTAAATGCTATGTTGACAATATCTTATTGAGGACAAACGTGCAGTGAGATCTGCTGTCGATGCTGCACTCTGTAGTTCCGCAATTTTAACATGGACGTCACGTGCAGAGGGATCTGCTGACAAAGCTGATCTCTGTGGGTTCCACACATTTAACGCACGCAATTGCTAATTTTCTTTTCACTTAAAAAAACACTCGTTTACTGCAATGTTTTGCATGCGGGGTTGTCGCACTGACATTAGTTACTGAGAAAGTTTTTTCCCACCTCGATTCAGATGGAATTGGATGCATTGGAGTCTTTCTTTATTTTAAGAGCAGCTCTAAAGCTTGAATAATAATTAATTTACATTCATATCTTTGGTCTTTAAATACTAACTTAAATGCTATGTTGACAATATCTTATTGAGGACAAACGTGCGGTGAGATCTGCTGCTGATGCTGCACTCTGTTGTTCCTGCACTCTGTTGTTCCGCAATTTTAACATGGACGTCACGTGCAGAGGGATCTGCTGACAAAGCTGATCTCTGTGGGTTCCACACATTTAACGCTTGCAAATTTGCAATGGCTAATTTTCTTTTCACTTTAAAACACTCGTTTACTGCAATGTTTTGCATGCGGGGTTGTCGCACTGACATTAGTTACTGAGAAAGTTTTTTCCCACCTCGATTCAGATTGAATTGGATGCATTGGAAAGTCTTTCTTTCTTTTAAGGGTTTTTGAAGGTGCTTGTAGTCAATTTTGGTTTTGTTGTGGTGTGACAACTTAGGTACATAAATTTGGGATTCACACACTTCCTAGGACTTTATGTCCCGCCCACCAGCTTTGCCCGGAATAAGGCACGAATTAAGTAACTGGACTCAGAGTTTTTATGAAAGACTTTATTTCCAAAGGTTCACTAAATACAGCTTGACTAATAATTAATTTACATTCATCTCTTGGGTCTATTTATACTAACTTAAATGCTATGTTGACAATATCTTATTGACGACAAACGTGCGGTGAGATCAGCTGTCGAAGCCGCTCTCTGTAGTTCCGCAATTTGAACATGGACGTCACGTGCAGAGGGATCTGCTGACAAAGCTGATCTCTGTGGGTTCCACACATTTAACGCTTGCAAATTTGCAATGGCTAATTTTCTTTTCACTTTAAAATACTCGTTTACTGCAATGTTTTGCATGCGGGGTTGTCGCACTGACATATGTTACTGAGAAAGTTTTTTCCCACCTCGATTCAGATTGAATTGGATGCATTGGAAAGTCTTTCTTTCTTTTAAGGGTTTTTGAAGGTGCTTGTAGTCAATTTTGGTTTTGTTGTGGTGTGACAACTTAGGTACATAAATTTGGGATTCACACACTTCCTAGGACTTTATGTCCCGCCCACCAGCTTTGCCCGGAATAAGGCACGAATTAAGTAACTGGACTCAGAGTTTTTATGAAAGACTTTATTTCCAAAGGTTCACTAAATACAGCTTGACTAATAATTAATTTACATTCATCTCTTGGGTCTATTTATACTAACTTAAATGCTATGTTGACAATATCTTATTGACGACAAACGTGCGGTGAGATCAGCTGTCGAAGCCGCTCTCTGTAGTTCCGCAATTTGAACATGGACGTCACGTGCAGAGGGATCTGCTGACAAAGCTGATCTCTGTGGGTTCCACACATTTAACGCTTGCAAATTTGCAATGGCTAATTTTCTTTTCACTTTAAAATACTCGTTTACTGCAATGTTTTGCATGCGGGGTTGTCGCACTGACATATGTTACTGAGAAAGTTTTTTCCCCACCTCGATTCAGATGGAATTGGATGCATTGGAAAGTCTTTCTTTCTTTTAAGAGCAGCTCTACAGCTTGAATAATAATTAGTTTACATTCATATCTTGGGTCTGTTGTATACTAACTTAAATGCTATATTGACAATATCTTATTGAGGACAAACGTGCAGTGAGATCTGCTGTCGATGCTGCACTCTGTTGTTCCGCAATTTGAACATGGACGTCACGTGCAGAGGGATCTGCTGACAAAGCTGATCTCTGTGGGTTCCACACATTTAACGCTTGCAAATTTGCAATGGCTAATTTTCTTTTCACTTTAAAATACTCGTTTACTGCAATGTTTTGCATGCGGGGTTGTCGCACTGACATTAGTTACTGAGAAAGTTTTTTCCCACCTCGATTCAGATTGAATTGGATGCATTGGAAAGTCTTTCTTTCTTTTAAGGGTTTTTGAAGGTGCTTGTAGTCAATTTTGGTTTTGTTGTGGTGTGACAACTTAGGTACATAAATTTGGGATTCACACACTTCCTAGGACTTTATGTCCCGCCCACCAGCTTTGCCCGGAATAAGGCACGAATTAAGTAACTGGACTCAGAGTTTTTATGAAAGACTTTATTTCCAAAGGTTCACTAAATACAGCTTGAATAATAATTAATTTACATTCATCTCTTGGGTCTTTATATACTAACTTAAATGCTATGTTGACAATATCTTATTGAGGACAAACGTGCAGTGAGATCTGCTGTCGATGCTGCACTCTGTAGTTCCGCAATTTTAACATGGACGTCACGTGCAGAGGGATCTGCTGACAAAGCTGATCTCTGTGGGTTCCACACATTTAACGCACGCAATTGCTAATTTTCTTTTCACTTAAAAAAACACTCGTTTACTGCAATGTTTTGCATGCGGGGTTGTCGCACTGACATTAGTTACTGAGAAAGTTTTTTCCCACCTCGATTCAGATGGAATTGGATGCATTGGAGTCTTTCTTTATTTTAAGAGCAGCTCTACAGCTTGAATAATAATTAGTTTACATTCATCTCTTGGGTCTATTTATACTAACTTAAATGCTATGTTGACAATATCTTATTGAGGACAAACGTGCAGTGAGATCTGCTGTTGATGCTGCATCTGCAGTTCCGCAATTTTAAAATGGACGTCACGTGCAGAGGGATCTACTGACAAAGATGATCTCTGTGGGTTCCACACATTTAACGCACGCAATGGCTAATTTTTCTTTTCACTTTAAAACACTCGTTTACTGCAATGTTTTGCATGCGGGGTTGTCGCACTGACATTAGTTACTGAGAAAGGTTTTTCCTACCTCGATTGAGATGGAATTGGATGCATTGGAAAGGCTTTCTTTCTTTTAGGAGCAGCTCTAAAGCTTGAATAATAATTAATTTACATTCATATCTTTGGTCTTTAAATACTAACTTAAATGCTATGTTGACAATATCTTATTGAGGACAAACGTGCGGTGAGATCTGCTGCTGATGCTGCACTCTGTTGTTCCTGCACTCTGTTGTTCCGCAATTTTAACATGGACGTCACGTGCAGAGGGATCTGCTGACAAAGCTGATCTCTGTGGGTTCCACACATTTAACGCTTGCAAATTTGCAATGGCTAATTTTCTTTTCACTTTAAAACACTCGTTTACTGCAATGTTTTGCATGCGGGGTTGTCGCACTGACATTAGTTACTGAGAAAGTTTTTTCCCACCTCGATTCAGATTGAATTGGATGCATTGGAAAGTCTTTCTTTCTTTTAAGGGTTTTTGAAGGTGCTTGTAGTCAATTTTGGTTTTGTTGTGGTGTGACAACTTAGGTACATAAATTTGGGATTCACACACTTCCTAGGACTTTATGTCCCGCCCACCAGCTTTGCCCGGAATAAGGCACGAATTAAGTAACTGGACTCAGAGTTTTTATGAAAGACTTTATTTCCAAAGGTTCACTAAATACAGCTTGACTAATAATTAATTTACATTCATCTCTTGGGTCTATTTATACTAACTTAAATGCTATGTTGACAATATCTTATTGACGACAAACGTGCGGTGAGATCAGCTGTCGAAGCCGCTCTCTGTAGTTCCGCAATTTAACAAGGACGTCACGTGCAGAGAGATCTGCTGACAAAGCTGATCTCTGTGGGTTCCACACATTTAACGCACGCAATGGCTAATTTATCTTTTCACTTTAAAACACTCGTTTACTGCAATGTTTTGCATGCGGGGTTGTCGCACTGACATTAGTTACTGAGAAAGTTTTTTCCTACCTCGATTCAGATGGAATTGGATGCATTGGAGTCTTTCTTTATTTTAAGAGCAGCTCTACAGCTTGAATAATAATTAGTTTACATTCATATCTTGGGTCTGTTGTATACTAACTTAAATGCTATGTTGACACTTATTGAGGACAAACGTGCAGTGAGATCTGCTGTCGATGCTGCACTCTGTAGTTCCGCAATTTTAACATGGACGTCACGTGCAGAGGGATCTGCTGACAAAGCTGATCTCTGTGGGTTCCACACATTTAACGCACGCAATGGCTAATTTTTCTTTTCCCTTTAAACACTCGTTTACTGCATTGTTTTGCATGCGGGGTTGTCGCACTGACATTTGTTACTGAGAAAGTTTTTTCCCACCTCGATTCAGATGGAATTGGATGCATTGGAAAGTCTTTCTTTCTTTTAAGAGCAGCTCTACTGCTTGAATAATAATTAATTAACATTCATATCTTGGGTCTTCATTTGTTACTGAGAAAGTTTTTTCCCACGTCGATTCAGATGGAATTGGATGCATTGCAAAGTCTTTCTTTCTTTTAAGAGCAGCTCTACAGCTTGAATAATAATAAGTTTACATTCATATCTTTGGTCTTTATATACAACTTAAATGCTACGTTGACAATATCTTATTGAGGACAAACGTGCGGTGCGATCTGCTGTCGATGCTGCACTCTGTTGTTCCGCAATTTTAACATGGACGTCACGTGCAGAGGGATCTGCTGACAAAGCTGATCTCTGTGGGTTCCACACATTTAACGCTTGCAAATTGCAATGGCTAATTTTCTTTTCACTTTAAAACACTCGTTTACTGCAATATTTTGCATGCGGGGTTGTCGCACTGACATTAGTTACTGAGAAAGTTTTTTCCCACCTCGATTCAGATTGAATTGGATGCATTGGAAAGTCTTTCTTTCTTTTAAGGGTTTTTGAAGGTGCTTGTAGTCAATTTTGGTTTTGTTGTGGTGTGACAACTTAGGTACATAAATTTGGGATTCACACACTTCCTAGGACTTTATGTCCCGCCCACCAGCTTTGCCCGGAATAAGGCACGAATTAAGTAACTGGACTCAGAGTTTTTATGAAAGACTTTATTTCCAAAGGTTCACTAAATACAGCTTGAATAATAATTAATTTACATTCATCTCTTGGGTCTTTATATACTAACTTAAATGCTATGTTGACAATATCTTATTGAGGACAAACGTGCAGTGAGATCTGCTGTCGATGCTGCACTCTGTAGTTCCGCAATTTTAACATGGACGTCACGTGCAGAGGGATCTGCTGACAAAGCTGATCTCTGTGGGTTCCACACATTTAACGCACGCAATTGCTAATTTTCTTTTCACTTAAAAAAACACTCGTTTACTGCAATGTTTTGCATGCGGGGTTGTCGCACTGACATTAGTTACTGAGAAAGTTTTTTCCCACCTCGATTCAGATGGAATTGGATGCATTGGAGTCTTTCTTTATTTTAAGAGCAGCTCTACAGCTTGAATAATAATTAGTTTACATTCATCTCTTGGGTCTATTTATACTAACTTAAATGCTATGTTGACAATATCTTATTGAGGACAAACGTGCAGTGAGATCTGCTGTTGATGCTGCATCTGCAGTTCCGCAATTTTAAAATGGACGTCACGTGCAGAGGGATCTACTGACAAAGATGATCTCTGTGGGTTCCACACATTTAACGCACGCAATGGCTAATTTTTCTTTTCACTTTAAAACACTCGTTTACTGCAATGTTTTGCATGCGGGGTTGTCGCACTGACATTAGTTACTGAGAAAGGTTTTTCCTACCTCGATTGAGATGGAATTGGATGCATTGGAAAGGCTTTCTTTCTTTTAGGAGCAGCTCTAAAGCTTGAATAATAATTAATTTACATTCATATCTTTGGTCTTTAAATACTAACTTAAATGCTATGTTGACAATATCTTATTGAGGACAAACGTGCGGTGAGATCTGCTGCTGATGCTGCACTCTGTTGTTCCTGCACTCTGTTGTTCCGCAATTTTAACATGGACGTCACGTGCAGAGGGATCTGCTGACAAAGCTGATCTCTGTGGGTTCCACACATTTAACGCACGCAATGGCTAATTTTCTTTTCACTTTAAAACACTCGTTTACTGCAATGTTTTGCATGCGGAGTTGTCGCACTGACATATGTTACTGAGAAAGTTTTTTCCCACCTCGATTCAGATGGAATTGGATGCATTGGAAAGTCTTTCTTTCTTTTAAGAGCAGCTCTAAAGCTTGAATAATAATTAATTTACATTCATATCTTTGGTCTTTAAATACTAACTTAAATGCTATGTTGACAATATCTTATTGAGGACAAACGTGCGGTGAGATCTGCTGCTGATGCTGCACTCTGTTGTTCCTGCACTCTGTTGTTCCGCAATTTTAACATGGACGTCACGTGCAGAGGGATCTGCTGACAAAGCTGATCTCTGTGGGTTCCACACATTTAACGCTTGCAAATTTGCAATGGCTAATTTTCTTTTCACTTTAAAATACTCGTTTACTGCAATGTTTTGCATGCGGGGTTGTCGCACTGACATTAGTTACTGAGAAAGTTTTTTCCCACCTCGATTCAGATTGAATTGGATGCATTGGAAAGTCTTTCTTTCTTTTAAGAGCAGCTCTAAAGCTTGAATAATAATTAATTTACATTCATATCTTTGGTCTTTAAATACTAACTTAAATGCTATGTTGACAATATCTTATTGAGGACAAACGTGCGGTGAGATCTGCTGCTGATGCTGCACTCTGTTGTTCCTGCACTCTGTTGTTCCGCAATTTTAACATGGACGTCACGTGCAGAGGGATCTGCTGACAAAGCTGATCTCTGTGGGTTCCACACATTTAACGCTTGCAAATTTGCAATGGCTAATTTTCTTTTCACTTTAAAATACTCGTTTACTGCAATGTTTTGCATGCGGGGTTGTCGCACTGACATTAGTTACTGAGAAAGTTTTTTCCCACCTCGATTCAGATTGAATTGGATGCATTGGAAAGTCTTTCTTTCTTTTAAGGGTTTTTGAAGGTGCTTGTAGTCAATTTTGGTTTTGTTGTGGTGTGACAACTTAGGTACATAAATTTGGGATTCACACACTTCCTAGGACTTTATGTCCCGCCCACCAGCTTTGCCCGGAATAAGGCACGAATTAAGTAACTGGACTCAGAGTTTTTATGAAAGACTTTATTTCCAAAGGTTCACTAAATACAGCTTGACTAATAATTAATTTACATTCATCTCTTGGGTCTATTTATACTAACTTAAATGCTATGTTGACAATATCTTATTGACGACAAACGTGCGGTGAGATCAGCTGTCGAAGCCGCTCTCTGTAGTTCCGCAATTTAACAAGGACGTCACGTGCAGAGAGATCTGCTGACAAAGCTGATCTCTGTGGGTTCCACACATTTAACGCACGCAATGGCTAATTTATCTTTTCACTTTAAAACACTCGTTTACTGCAATGTTTTGCATGCGGGGTTGTCGCACTGACATTAGTTACTGAGAAAGGTTTTTCCTACCTCGATTGAGATGGAATTGGATGCATTGGAAAGGCTTTCTTTCTTTTAGGAGCAGCTCTAAAGCTTGAATAATAATTAATTTACATTCATATCTTGGGTCTTCATTTGTTACTGAGAAAGTTTTTTCCCACCTCGATTCACATGGAATTGGATGCATTTAGAAAGTCTTTCTTTCTTTTAAGAGCAGCTCTACAGCTTGAATAATAATTAATTAACATTCATATCTTTGGTCTTTAAATACTAACTTAAATGCTATGTTGACAATATCTTATTGAGGACAAACGTGCGGTGAGATCTGCTGCTGATGCTGCACTCTGTTGTTCCTGCACTCTGTTGTTCCGCAATTTTAACATGGACGTCACGTGCAGAGGGATCTGCTGACAAAGCTGACCTCTGTGGGTTCCACACATTTAACGCACGCAATGGCTAATTTATCTTTTCACTTTAAAACACTCGTTTACTGCAATGTTTTGCATGCGGGGTTGTCGCACTGACATTAGTTACTGAGAAAGTTTTTTCCCACCTCGATTCAGATGGAATTGGATGCATTGGAGTCTTTCTTTATTTTAAGAGCAGCTCTACAGCTTGAATAATAATTAGTTTACATTCATATCTTGGGTCTGTTGTATACTAACTTAAATGCTATGTTGACACTTATTGAGGACAAACGTGCAGTGAGATCTGCTGTCGATGCTGCACTCTGTAGTTCCGCAATTTTAACATGGACGTCACGTGCAGAGGGATCTGCTGACAAAGCTGATCTCTGTGGGTTCCACACATTTAACGCACGCAATGGCTAATTTTTCTTTTCCCTTTAAACACTCGTTTACTGCATTGTTTTGCATGCGGGGTTGTCGCACTGACATTTGTTACTGAGAAAGTTTTTTCCCACCTCGATTCAGATGGAATTGGATGCATTGGAAAGTCTTTCTTTCTTTTAAGAGCAGCTCTACTGCTTGAATAATAATTAATTAACATTCATATCTTGGGTCTTCATTTGTTACTGAGAAAGTTTTTTCCCACGTCGATTCAGATGGAATTGGATGCATTGCAAAGTCTTTCTTTCTTTTAAGAGCAGCTCTACAGCTTGAATAATAATAAGTTTACATTCATATCTTTGGTCTTTATATACAACTTAAATGCTACGTTGACAATATCTTATTGAGGACAAACGTGCGGTGCGATCTGCTGTCGATGCTGCACTCTGTTGTTCCGCAATTTTAACATGGACGTCACGTGCAGAGGGATCTGCTGACAAAGCTGATCTCTGTGGGTTTTCTTTTCACTTTAAAACACTCGTTTACTGCAATATTTTGCATGCGGGGTTGTCGCACTGACATTAGTTACTGAGAAAGTTTTTTCCCACCTCGATTCAGATTGAATTGGATGCATTGGAAAGTCTTTCTTTCTTTTAAGGGTTTTTGAAGGTGCTTGTAGTCAATTTTGGTTTTGTTGTGGTGTGACAACTTAGGTACATAAATTTGGGATTCACACACTTCCTAGGACTTTATGTCCCGCCCACCAGCTTTGCTTGGAATAAGGCACGAATTAAGTAACTGGACTCAGAGTTTTTATGAAAGACTTTATTTCCAAAGGTCACTAAACAGCTTTGATAATAATTAATTTACATTCATCTATTGGGTCTATTTATACTAACTTAAATGCTATGTTGACAATATCTTATTGACGACAAACGTGCGGTGAGATTACTGTCGATGCTGCACTCTGTTGTTCCGCAATTTTAACATGGACGTCACGTGTAGAGGGATCTGCTGACAAAGCTAATCTCTGTGGGTTACACAAATTTAACGCACGCAATGGCTAATTTATCTTTTCACTTTAAATTACTCGTTTACTGCAATGTTTTGCATGCGGGGTTGTCGCACTGACATTAGTTACTGAGAACGTTTTTTCCCACCTCGATTCAGATGGAATTGGATGCATTGGAAAGGCTTTCTTTCTTTTAGGAGCAGCTCTAAAGCTTGAATAATAATTAATTTACATTCATATCTTTGGTCTTTAAATACTAACTTAAATGCTATGTTGACAAATTCTTATTGAGGACAAACGTGCGGTGAGATCTGCTGTTGATGCTGCACTCTGTAGTTCCGCAATTTTAACATGGACGTCACGTGTAGAGGGATCTGCCGACAAAGCTGATCTCTGTGGGTTCCACACCCTTCACGCACGCAATGGCTAACTTTTCTTTTCACTTTAAAACACTCGTTTACTGCAATGTTTTGCATGCGGGGTTGTCGCACTGACATTTGTTACTGAGAAAGTTTTTTCCCACCTCGATTCAGATGGAATTGGATGCATTGGAAAGTCTTTCTTTCTTTTAAGGGTTTTTGAAGGTGCTTCCAGTCAATTTTTGTTTTGTTGTGGTGTGACAGCTTAGGTACATAAATTTGGGATTCATACACTTCCTAGGACTTTATGTCCCGCCCACCAGCTTTGCCCGGAATAAGGCACGAATTAAGTAACTGGACTCAGAGTTTTTATGAAAGACTTTATTTCCAAAGGTTCACTAAATACAGCTTGAATAATAATTAATTTACATTCATCCCTTGGATCTATTTATACTAACTTAAATGCTATTTTGACAATATCTTATTGAGGACAAACTTGCGGTGAGATCTGCTGTCGAAGCCGCTCTCTGTAGTTCCGCAATTTTAACATGAACGTCAAGTGCAGAGAGATCTGCTGACAAAGCTGATCTCTGTGGGTTCCACACCCTTAACGCACGCAATGGCATACTTTTTTTTTCACTTTAAAACTCTCGTCTACTGCAATGTTTTGCATGCGGGGTTGTCGCACTGACATTAGTTACTGAGAAAGTTTTTTCCCACCTCGATTCAGATGGAATTGGATGCATTGGAAAGGCTATCTTTCTTTTAGGAGCAGCTCTAAAGCTTGAATAATAATTAATTAACATTCATATCTTTGGTCTTTAAATACTAACTTAAATGCTATGTTGACAATATCTTATTGAGGACAAACGTGCAGTGAGATCTGCTGTCGATGCTGCACTCTGTTGATCCGCAATTTTAACATGGACGTCACGTGCAGAGAGATGTGCTGACAAAGCTGATCTCTGTGGGTTCCACACCCTTCACGCACGCAATGGCTAACTTTTCTTTTCACTTTAAAACACTTATTTACTGCAATGTTTTGAATGCGGAGTTATTGCACTGACATTTGTTACTGAGAAAGTTTTTTCCCACCTCGATTCAGATGGAATTGGATGCATTGGAAAGTCTTTCTTTCTTTTAAGGGTTTTTGAAGGTGCTTCCAGTCAATTTTTGTTTTGTTGTGGTGTGACAGCTTAGGTACATAAATTTGGGATTCACACACTTCCTAGGACTTTATGTCCCGCCCACCAGCTTTGCTTGGAATAAGGCACGAATTAAGTAACTGGACTCAGAGTTTTTATGAAAGACTTTATTTCCAAAGGTCACTAAATACAGCTTTGATAATAATTAATTTACATTCATCTATTGGGTCTATTTATACTAACTTAAATGCTATATTGACAATATCTTATTGAAGACAAACGTGCGGTGAGATCAGCTGTCGAAGCCGCTCTCTGTAGTTCCGCAATTTAACAAGGACGTCACGTGCAGAGGGATCTGCTGACAAAGCTGATCTCTGTGGGTTCCACACCTTTAACGCACGCAATGGCTAATTTTTCTTTTCACTTTAAAACACTCGTCTACTGCAATGTTTTGCATGCGGGGTTGTCGCACTGACATTAGTTACTGAGAAAGTTTTTTCCCACCTCGATTCAGATGGAATTGGATGCATTGGAAAGTCTTTCTTTCTTTTAAGAGTTTTTGAAGCAGGGGGGATTATCTGGTGATTTCTTGAATTGGTTTCCACGAAATCAACACCTTGACTTTTTAGATGGCGATCTAGGCATTGTGATTGATAGTAATTATCCATCCATACCGTGTATCCCTTATTTTCCAGACTGAAGCATCCTTAAAACAACTGTCGGTGCCGGTGCTTCTAGTCAATTTTTATTATGTTGGGGTGTGACAGCCTAGTTACATCGATTAGGGATTCACACACTTCCTAGGACTTTATGTCCCGCCCACCATTTTTTTTTGCAACACTCCGTGAACGAACAATTTTTGTTGGCTTTAACTCAGTTTCGAACATCCAAACTTGTGACTGGATTTTTGTTTCGGGTTCGAACGCGTATATCCAGGATTCGTCTTAATATATCGAAAGTATTATTCCGTTTCCCTACGTATCCTTCTGTAATTCCGCTTTCCTAGAAGTCTTTTTTTTTCAAGATAGATAAACGAGCTTACTGCCCACCTGAGGTTTGGTAATTTAAGGTCCTGTCTACAAAAAATCGTTGCAACAGAAACACTTTCGTAAGGAGTTGAATTGCTAACTTCACGGTCATTTTGGAGTTTCTGAATTGAACATGTTTTTGATAGACCGTTAGCAAGATGTAAACCAGTTTCAATTCAACTAGAGTTTTTACATATTTCCATTTAAAAAGTTCTTTTGTCTCAAAGTGATTTCTGATTAATTGTAGCATGTGACAGATATCCAGAAATACTGCTATCTCGTAATCAACTGATGGGTGTTTGAATGTTGTCTTCAGCTCTCTTGGGTTTATTATATTTGCAACTTAACACTTTCATGGAAAAAGGTTCTAAAAAAAATCCTTTGAAGATATGTGAAGTCCCCAATCCGCAATGGGCAAGCGTGGTGGACTATGCCTAATCCCTCTTCTGAGGAGACCTGAGCCCAACAGTGGGCAGTAATGGGTTGGTACAGGTACAGGTACTTCCATGTCGTATAAATTATAAAGAGTGTGGCCATCAAACATCAAGGAAACTACGTCAACGCCTACTTCGTGGCATTTGTAGAGTATGGATTTAATAATATTGGCTTTCGCTCCCCTGTCAATCCATGAACTAAAAATACCCTGCTAGTAATTTCCAAGGCTAGTTGAGAGAGACAAGTAAAAACATATAAAATCGTGGTCAACTCAGTATTACTAAAATACAACATCGTCCTGCCAGTCCGGAAATAATAAAAACCAAAAGGCTTTGAAACTTGTTTTAATTAATAACAAGTAATTTAGCTAGTATTCCAAATATTTAAGGACCAAAAAAAGGTAAAAGCTAATTGCGATCGAAATTGTTAAATAAATATATCATTGCCACTATCACATAATTGACTTATGGATGGACAAATAATTAGGGACACGTAAAATCTTAACTGTTAATGTAAATAACTGGTAATTATTTAGGTGAGTTTTACATTAAAAGTTTTCATAAATAATTAGAATACAAAGCAAATCATTAAACGCATTTTTAATAGCAATCAAATTATTACAGGTATCTAAAGAAATAATGTTTCAAACATCTTAAAATTTCTCGTAAAGATTATTTTTAGTGCCTGTACGTTGAACTGCAACTTTTTCTTTGATTCATATTTCATACTATAATTAGTGCTCTATCTGGTTTACGTCTGGGCTGTTTGCAGGCCAGTCTAGTACCGTCACTGACTGCTGCACTAGGAACTATTTAACAGAGTTCACTGTATGTTTTAGGTCATTATCGTGTTGAAACATCCAGGATACTGGTAAAACATCTTCAGCAAACGGTAGCATCGTTTCCTCCAATATTTCTTTTTATTGGAATTGTTCAAGTTTATCTTCAATCATTTTTTAAGTCCTACTCTATGTCCAGATAAACAGCCCCAGATTTGGATATTGCCACCCCCATGTTTCACCTGCTTCTTTGTGTATTTTTGATTAATTTCGGACTTTAAAGGTCGTCGCACGTATTGTCTGCCATCGGAAGTAATTAGTTTTATTGTCCAGACTTTCTTGCATATGCCAACCTTCTTGCTTGTTTGTGATCTTTCTTCAGAAATGGAACTTTTCGAACAACTCTTCCAACAAGCTTCGCTTCTACCAGTCGCCTTCTTGCGGTCCTCGCTGATACTCTAGCAGTCGGTTCTGGTCCAAAAATCACGCTTTTTATCAGAACGGAACCCTTAAGGGGTCTCTCTTCGCGAGAGTATTCTGCGATGGTCTTGTGCGGTTGTTTTTCTTGGTCTTTTCCTTCTAGGCACACCGTTACTGTTATTTTATGAATTTTAAAATAAGCCACTGCATTGTAGGTCATGTTTTTGGAACATTTCAGATGATCTGCAATTGTCCGGTATGACCATTCACGCTGATAAAGAATTATCATAATTTTTCGCGTTGTTGCATCACAGCTTTTATTCCGACCCATTTTTTTTAATTATTTGATGTGTGGGAATTCCCCAATTTGTAGATATTGAAACACATAATTGTGAATAAGATATTGTATTCGTCCTTATGTGACACGAAATTAAGGCGGCCATAAAATAAGAAGAATAATAACATACTATATTATGTTACTTACTAATTGCTTAAATTATGTTGTTATAGCTTAAAATCACAGTTAATAAGATATAATCCAATTTTTAATTAAAGACTGACTGTCTTTGTATCATTCAAAATCCCGCCTAAATTTTTCCACCCTTTTGTTCGGAAATCAAAAACCGATTCGAAATTCTTCGTTCAAAAAATGACTCCACAAGAATATTGTTTTTCAAATTGGCGCCAAAATTACAAATGAACAGAAAATTTTACTTTTTAATTTCGTTGTTATTGATACTAGTACTAACTTTTATTGTCTTTTATAATGAGTTAATTATTAATTCAGGCCTATTTATAATCAAATCAACATCGTCTTGTACTATATCATTGATTATTTGTCGATTCATATCTTCCTGAATTTTTTCGTCCAGTTCGGGTGGTACTGGAGAATTTGATTCGATAGCCAAATTGTGTAACATCGTGCATGCATTTATAATATTCCCAGCTTAGTGCCAATTAACATCACCATCTACTCTTCAGAATTCAAATGCATCGTTCCACGGTGTTACGAACTCAGCAGTTCTGTTTGGTTTAGTATTCCTCTGGTGGTTCGGGAGCACTACCAAGCACTGGAGTCATCACGTACGGCCTTAGCGCGTAACCGGAATCAGATAAAACAAGTACTTAGTATTTAATTACTAAAAACATATTTTTTGATTAAATGGTCATCGTATATATCATCATATGATATTTATTTATATAACGGAGAGGTGTGTGGGCGATTATCTTCATCCATTTCTTTGATATTTAAATTGTTTCAGAACGCGGTGAAGTCGGTTGTACGTTTTACAAGAAAAGTGTTGTTGCCTCGTTGACAGTTGACAGTTCCGTTCCGTTGACAGTTGACCAGACCAACGTACATTCCGAACACACCCAAGTCAATGTTCCCTTGATTTTCCGATTTACAATCCCCTTTAAAAACATAAAAATCTTCATATTTAAAATTCACATCAAAATACACATTTTTAAACACAGATCTAAAATAACTCCTTCGGTTTTTTTTAAGATTAATGGAACCCCATGACAACTTTCACATTTCTAATGACACCAGAATCATTTAAATCGGTTCAACCAAACCAAAGTTATGGAGGAACAAACATAACAAAAAATATACACGCATTGAGTACTACTTCCTCCTTTTTAGAAGTCGGTCAAAAAGGAACAGTATCCAATAGACCAGCAATTTTGATAGCTGTCATTTAGGTTTTCCACGTATTCTTTAACTGAACAACAGTTCCGGCTTCCAAAAATAGGAGTCGTGACTTGCACCGCCAAATGAAGCTTTTACATGTAAAATTCACAAATCGGCATCACAAATCTGACAAATACACATTAGTTAATTCAAAATACTAATATTAACTACGTTATATCAAATTGTAATATTTTCTGTTAAAATACGCCTCTTCATTTTCGGGTGGGCGAACGATCGCAACTTGTGCTCCGTCTATACATCCTATAGTTCCGAAAATTAATAAGATAAGATCTATCAGTTAACTAAAATTATCTTACTGCTATAAAAATTAATACATATCGTTCCATTGTATCTTTCAGATGGTGTCGTTGGAAATTTTATAAATTTTGCTAACCTTTCTGGCTTATTCAGCACCTCACAAATTTCTGTGAGGCACTGACTTACTGCTGCTGACAAATGTTTAAAAAATTATGGTTATCCACTGGCCTTTGATATGACCCAGTGGCAAAAAAATTTAAGGCTGCAAGTAACTAAAGCAAATCATGAATATTATATTTGTGCAATTTGTTTAACGACCGCGATTTTTAAGTAATACATATTATAAAATCTTAATCTCCAAAACGCTAACTCGAATTTCGAGGCTCAGATCAATTTCCAAGGTATTTTTGGACAATATTAATGGCTTATTCCACTCCCGTAGAAATCTTGTCTCTGCAATCATTTGGTTCAGTAAACGATGCTCTTTGACCAGCCACAATAAATATCCTTCCATTAAAACCGTATTTTTATAAAATAATAATGGATTTAAATTTGAAATTAAATGAAACTAAAAGAAATGAAATAGATATCGAATGGAGTGACAGAGATACAGAGTTAAATATACATATCTCTGTCTCACCTGCACATTGTCGAAGAACAAATAACAATTTGTTCGCATCATGCTTCTGGTACAACACCCTGGGAGAACACGATATTCACAATGTCAAGAAAATATCGTTTGAGTTGAACTGGACATTTTGATATGAACGAGTAGTATGCCATCAATTCCAGAAGCAGTCTTTTACGACTTGAAGTAGTGCTTTGAGCTCTGGAAATGAGAAGGGTTTGATGAGAAAGTTGTTAGGTTGCGGGAAGCTATGGGCTATCTGAAATTGTGTGTAGAAAGGTACGTACAGAGGAGCAATTTTTTTGAAAAATTTGTCAAATTCTTTGATGGATTTCCGCACTGCTAAAACAGTCGTTGTCGGAGCTATGGACTGGCAGAATTAAGTCCATCCTAAGCGCTTCTTCTTCTTCTTTAAAGTTCTTTTGCACTGAGCTTCTCCAACGTCTTTGTATAACTGCATTATTTATCCCATCATGGTGGGGATGGATGTTTTCTAGCAGGCTGTTTCAAGGGTATTGATATTGCAAAAAAAAAAATTATTTAATAAAAATAGATAAAAACGAACCAGTAATATAGGTTCCGCCATCTAACGTTTTTTTTTCAACTAGTGCTTATTTCGTGAATGTTAACACTAATCTCATATCTGATTTGACAAATAATTACTTTTATCCTTTCGCTGAACGAATATGGTTGTGTATACACTACGTATACATACTTATACTACATCCAACTAAAACAAAAAGAAAAAAAATGTGCCATTTTTAAACGTCGCGATATTTTACATGTGATAGGTTGGTAATACTGAGATTGGCTTGTTTACATAATATGGTCGTGGTATTTGTTGTGTTATTTGGTGATAGTAGTTGTGTTATTTTCGTTCGTGCTTTGATTTTAAAATACGCCTTTCGATATCAAATATAATGCCGTTATCTTCGTTATCGTCTCTATCTGACGACGAGAGGTCTACCACGAGTCGCAGAAATATTGAAAAGCTAAATGCTTTTTAAAAATGTAAAGACGCCGAATTTATCAAAAGAAACTGTGCAGTATCTCGACTCAGTATTTGGTCAATCTATAAAACCTGCAACTAAATGGAATAGAGCTATAGAATTAATTGACCAAATTTTGATTACTCTTCGTTTCTACGCCACTGGAAGCTACCAAATAGTCATTGATGATATATTCCATGTTGAACAACCCACAGTACACAAGTCTTTGTCGAACACATTGCCCCTGAAACGATTCTCAAAGCTCTGTTTTGTAATATGTCTGATTACTATTCAAATAAGCCAGACAGCTGTAGTCAAAATGGCTGAAGTCAGAATGGCAAATTCAGGCAGATTTATACAGCACTGAGAGGATTTAGGGGTCATGATCACCCCATGAAACACATATCTTAAAATGTTAACACCCTTTAATGCATTTCTAGATATATATTTAATATGCTTTTCAAATGATAGCTTCTGATCAATAACAAACCCCAAAAAATTATGTGAGGCTGCTCTAGGTATAACATCATCATTATAAAATATCTATTATAATAGATATTTCTCTGTTATTGGTGTGTCTTTATCAAATTTCATGACACTACTTTTAGAATCATTTATTTTCAAACTTAATCTGTGCTGATAATAGTCTCTCAACTGTCTTAAACCAATGTTAACAATTTCAATGGCTACCATTAAATTTACGTCTGAACTGTACTAGACTAAATCATCTGCAAACTGAAGAATATTTACATTTGTAATATTTACATATCTCACAAGTATAAAAAATGTATGATAAGGGTGACAATGTAGACCCTGCATAGTGCCTTTTGATACCATTCTAGGTCCATGCATATGCTACCCAGCTACCCCAATAGTACTAAGTATCCTTACCCATATACCAAAATCCACACTATCAAACGCTCCTTGTACATCCAGAAATACACTGACTTTGTGTAATCTGTTACCTTTTGCATTTTCAGATCACTTATAAGGGAAATGAAGCTGTCAGCACAACTTCGTTCCCTGCGGAATCCATATTGCACATGAGGAATGATAGTGTTGGATTCTGCATACTAGTCAACTCGCGACTATAACATGTTTTCAAATATTTTTACTAGACATGATGACAGTGAGATTGGTCGATAACAACTAGCGTGTTCAGGTGGCTTGCCTGATTTAAGTATAGGAACTACACTTATGATGGGTAAAGATTTAGAAATAGATGTTTTTAATGGACGAAAAAATTCGAATAATTCGAAAAGTTTCGAATATTCGTCGAATTTCGAATAGTATCGAATTTGACTACGACGATGCATCGGAAATAGGACAAGAATTTGTATTTTAATGCGCTAGATTTCTACAAAATAGTCGTAGTCGTCGTAATCAAATTCGATACTATTCGAAATTCGACGAATATTCGATTCGGAACGAATAATTCGTGAGTTCGGATTATTCGCAAACCCCTACTATTGAAATGTCCTGTGTTGAGCTTGAGCACCACATTGTTATATGTGTACAGACCACCTGATGCGTTATATGATTCCTTTGATAAATATTTTGGAAAACCTATTGTTGAAAATTACTGTTTGTAACAAACATATTTTAATTTGTGGTGATTTTAATATGAATTTACTGGAAATTACTGTCACTAATTTGGTCCACTTTTCCTTATTCTCTCTTACCATGTGTCCTGCCCATTTCCATTTAAGTCTTCTCCATACTGATTCCACATTTTGAAATTTGGTTTAAGTTTTGATTTTAGTCAGTCGGACCTTGTCCCTTCTTCGGATACCCAATACACTACGTTCCATACTATTTTGGCACACTTGTAATTTTCTTGCTTGTAATTGTTCCGTTACAGCCAATGTCTGGCATCCATATGTCAGACATGGCAGAATACAAGTGTTGAAAACTTTTCATTTTTCTGCTAATAGCATATCTTTATTATGTATATTATATATTAACATATTTAATCACTTAAAAAAATATTATTCTTTTTTTATGTTAACAAGAATTTAAAAGTTAACTGACTGATCGTAATATGCATGTTTATAATATAGAATATACCTTGAACTGATCATTTGTTTTATTTCTCTCAGTTCCTGGACTATTGATTCTAATATCACTGTTCTCCGCCTTTCATCAAGTGAGTGAAGTGATCTGAGTCCATTGTTACTGTCTCTTGACGGCGACTGTGGCGGCGTCGGCGTCGGCTTCGTGGCACTGTGCTGGGACTTTGTTGCACAAGCCGTCGTCGGCGAGGTGTTGGTGCGACAGTCGGGGATGTTTGTCCATTTGGCGAACGTGGAACTGGTGGTGGTGAAGAAGTTTGTAAAATATCTTGGGGCAGAATTAGTGGAGTAAAATTTTGTAGAAGGCAAGGAACTGCTTCCACAAATAAAGGATGCACTTACCTGAGACTCAAGGGCTGCGATCTGGCGCCGCCTTCCTGCAGAAGTATCAGCGACTCCTTCACTAAGGGCACACACACTATTACGACCGACCACTTCGAAGATTATTTTCAACTGATGATTCCACGAACATCACATTAGCCTTTATACAAAAAAGTGACGTTTATTCAAATTCTAAATTTTGAATTTTTACTTTTTCAATGTTTGTGACACATCATGTGCCCGAACAAAAAGGCCGAGTGTTTTGCTCCAGCAGAAAGGTCGAATGTGTCGTCCGAGTTCCAGAGCGCCAATACTTCGCGCTCCAGCAAACACCAGACGACAAGCCAATGAGCACAAGGGTGCACCAATCATAAGTGAAACGTCCCTTGAACTCTCACTCCTACACACGACATAATTGAGCATGCGGCTCAAACAATTATGGAATAAGCATACCGTGAAAACGGCCTAAACTACGATTTGCCTTTCCACTTATTTTTGACATATTACTAAACTATTTGTTAAAGCAGAGTTTAGAGTACACAATTTTACCTCGACCCTAATAAAACACAATAACTAAAAGTCTTCTATAAACCTTGTTCCAACTCTTCCAATCTTTGCGCGCTCCTTCTCCTTGTGAGTTTAAAATATTTGTAATGGATTCCCACATTCGTTTGGAAAACTCCCGCGCCTGTGCAGTTTTATTATATCCTATTGCTACATTTCTGTGTTCATTTAAAAACTCCCAAAGACTCTCCAACTAATTATAAGTTACTCGTCGTTGGCTGAAAGTGACAAAAACATTTTAAGTTTGAGGAAATGTTAAGAGGGTGAGATCTTGATTTTAAAAACAGTCTCACGTAACGTAATCCAAATGTTTAAAATACATTCGCAATTTATAAAATATAATTACGACATTTTTGATTAAATTAAAATAACGTGGAAATTTTTAAAACTTTATTCAAAACTTCAAAAATTCAAAATTTGAGTAGCCGCCAAATTCACAAGACCTTCACCTTTGTCACAACTAGTCACCTGTCACAACTCACAAGTGACATTACAAACAAAAATTACGTTAAAAATATTTTCACAGACGATGTCAATTTTAACGCAACAGTATAATCATTCGTTATAAATATTTTTCTTTTGTTGAATATATTGGAAACAAACAAATATACGTCCATTCTTGTGGAAAGTGATACATTTTATTATTATTTTGCATTTAGAAATTATACATTGCATGTTTTCAAAAACCGGTAAAGTTAAAAGTGTAAACCAAGCCTAAAGCATGTTGATTTTTGAACGAAACCAACTGTCATGTGAGAACGAGACAAACTTATGCGGGTAGTGCTAGAGCGCTGTCACTCTTACACAACAGGCGATTTTTATGCTACTCAGAGACAAACATCGGTCTATCATTCACTAATAGCAATTCAAATTCGGTTCAACTTTAAACACGTCATGGTACGAAACGATGCGATTCAGTATAGGTACCTAAACTGAACTGCCTCGCATTTGAATAGTAATTGTAAAGGTGGTGGTAAGGCCCCTGATTCTATTTGTACAAGAACAATTTGCATTTCCTCAAAGGCAAGAAGCTGTTTTCCTGTAACGCGATAAAGATGAGTCTTTAGACTCTGAATATTAGCCACCCAAATTCCTCCGAAATGAGAGGAGCGTGGTGGAATCATCTTCCACTCAATACCTCGTGACTCGAGCTCTTTTTTCAGCATCGGTGGTTATTCAGAATTTTTTAAGAATTTGTATAGTTCGTCCAGCTGCGTTTTGGCACCAACAAAATTTGTACCATTATCAGAGTAGACGAGAAACTGGGCCACGACGTGAAACAACGAGTAAATGCAGCCAAAAAGGCATGAGTTGTCAGATCCGAAACTAATTCTATATGAACTGCTTTCGTTACTAAACAGCTATTTTGGGTGTAAAGTAAGATAATATCACTAGAAAAACATAGGTGTATAGATTTTCTATACCTTCATGGGAAATATTTTTCCCTATGGACCATAAAAGTAAATAAACGAAGACTTAGGTTTTTTATATCGGTATTTTATTTATTTCTTTGTAATACAAAAAAACATAGTAAAAATGTTCAGAAAAGTAAAATAAATAGTTAATTATGGTATTCTACGAAACAATTACGTTTACTTGTGAAGCACAAGTGAACGCTGCACATAACACATTTATTATGTGTTCTATTTTCTATACGCCGTTTTGCACAATTTACGCACCGCTTCAGTTTTTCGGCTTTTTCCATGTTGTGCGCTGGCAAATTGCGTTTATTTCCAATGCGGAGCTTTTTAGAGGAGACTAAAGTGGGTCTTGATCGCTATCTACATGTAAAATTATTTGTTATACTTCGTGCTACATGTTGGCGATACTCTAGGCTGCTCAAAAGCGGACCTTCTACTCTGTGTTTTTCGTACAACTTTACGTAGACTAAATATGAGTTATTCGTTATATCTAAGATGTCAAAAAAGAGGCGCAGGTAATATTTGATTTTGGCTTTGCGATCAACCTCATAACATGCTTTGCGCTGGTCCATAAGGTCGACACCGCCCATATATTTATTATAGTGCATCACTACTTCCGGACATGTAACATGGATTTTCTGAGCAGTTCCTGCCTGCCTCCTCTTTACTGTGCTAAGTTGGCACCGGAAAAATGAAATTGGTCAACATATGGACTATCCGGCTCGATTAGGACCAAAAATGGGGAGGCATGGGGCGTGTAAATAACCCCAAACCCGTGGGCCATGTGGGCCTGTGTCGCGGAGGGTGCCTGTCACCGACCAAACGTAGAGTTCAAGGAACTGCTTCCACAAATAAAAGATGTACTTACCTGAGACTCAAAGACTGCGATCTGGCGCCGCCTTCCTTCAAAGTATCAGCGACTCCTTCACCAATGGCACACACACTCGCTGTAGTACTCGTCATCTTAAAGATCTCATTCCACTTCGATGTCGAATCTATTATGACTAAGAACATGCTGTCTGCTATAGGTCCTAAAAAATCAACGTGCGATCGCCGCCACGGACGTCCTAGCCAAGGCCAAAGACGCGGCGCTTGCGAGGGAGGCGGCAGATGCATGCTCCGCATACGTGGCACACTGGCGACACTGCTTCGATCGCTTCGTCCACCCCGGGCCACAATACTCCTAGACAAACTTTTCATTTTGACCATGCCTAAATGCGTTTCATGAAGCTCTTTCAACACATGGTCCTGTAATGTTTGCGGTACAATGATCCGATGCTCCCACATAAGACAATCGGCCTCTAAATAAATCTCACTCCTCCGGTGGAAATACGGTCGTAATTGTTTCAGTTCCACATCATTAGGCCAACCATCTTGGACATATAAGATCACCCTGCCCAAAATAGGGTCCCTATGTGTTTCTGAACGCAACGTTTTATGGTCCAAGATCAACGCATCTCTGGCAAAGTTCAAATGCGTTTGCTCCGGTATCTGATCGACCTCATTAACAAGAATTGGTAAGTGTGATAATGCATCCGCAATATTATTTATTGACTGTTCTTATATACTTTATTTCAAAGTTATAACCAGACAAAATTACGACCCATCTTTGTAACCTACTCGCAGTCATTGCTGGAATTCCACATATTGGACCAAAAAAGCGTGAACTTCCTTCCGTAAATATACTGGTCTTTCATCTGAAATCTTTTAACTGCAAAAACTGTAGCCAGAGCCTCTCTTTGTATCTGACTATACTGTTTTTCAGCTTGCGACAAGGAACGCGAAGCATAACATACCGGGCGCTCACCAGAAACATCCTCGATAGTCAAGACTGCTCCAATGCCACGCGCACTAGCGTTGCATGTGACAAAGATTGACTTACCGAGGCTATTATGTGCCAGAACTTCTGCACTAGTCAGCTGACGTTTCACGTTTTCGAAAGCCTCATCACAATTTTGACTCCACTGCCAATGTGACGACTTTTTTAGAAGTTTAAACAAGGGAGCCATTTAACTACTTAAGTTTCTTATGAATTTACCGTAAAAATTTACCATGCCTATAAAAGACCTAAGCTCTGTGATAATTGATGGCTTCGGTAACTCCACTATTGCCCTAACCTTCTCAGGATCAGTATGTATTTCGTACTTATCCACTATGTGCCCTAAATAGCTAACCGACTTAGCAAAAAAATGCATTTCTTTTTATAAAACATCTGTGTGCAGCCCAGACCTGAATCTTGAAATGCCTGCGACAAATTTGTCCAAATCTCTTTAGACGTAGTCACATCCGGAATGTGTATGAAGTTTACTGGATCGACTAATAAAATTAGTTTGGATTTCGCCTTTTTTTTCTCTTTTTGAATCAATACAAGTGCCTTCGACACGCCAGTAAGTTTTTCAATTTGTATCAAAGATCTGTTTGAAGCCATTTTTCTAATGTTTATAGTGGCTTCCGTGCTTGGTTGTGTTGGTGGTTTTAAAGTACCTTGTATAGCTTCCAAAGTGCCTGAATTACTCCGCAGCAACAGCATAACTTAATATTTCCAAGTTGGCCAATTACTTCCGTTAAACAATCCAATTTCTAGTTTCATTTTTGACGACATGATTGTACTCATTGCAAAAATTGTTTTCTTCAGAAATTTACTCCTTTGTTATTTTGATTTATATATGCCGATAAAAGATTATAAACGCTCTGCTACCATATTAATGTAAATAAATTAATTAAACTAAAATTCATTTTTTACATTATAATAATTTTCTTTATAACAATTCAACCGAAACCTAGGCAACCACACAGAGTTATATTTAATAGGGGTGTGCGAATATCATTCGTATTATTTCGAATCGAATATTAATATAATGATATGATCTTCTTGAAATAATAACAAAATTGCGTTTCTGTAAATTACAATTGTTTAATTAACATATTTGAATTACAATTTAATATTTTAAATACAATTTAATATTTTAAACACAATTTAATATAAAACAAAAAACTTATTAACTAACAAAATAATCACTCACCTGTAAACTACAATAGAAACAACATTTAAAGCTATTATTTACAATTAATATTAAATAAAAATTAATCTATTGAAAAATAAAATATTGCTTTCTTTACTAAATGTCATGTTATAAATGTCAGGTGAGTGTAAATTCTCTATTAAATAGATTTCATTATAATACTAAAAAGTTCTCTTTACATCTCCTCCCCCCCGTAAAAGAAACAATCCGGGGATTGTTTATATCGGAGATAATTTAGTAACATGATATAAATTTGACTCTACTTTCCTGTCTCCAATGTCAACTAAATATATTGAATTTAAAATTTTCCTCAGAATCTTAAAAGGTCCGACTCTCATTTCGTCCATTTTCTTTTTATTTAATCGATTTCCGTTTTCCACATACACTAATTCTTCTTCCTCGAATTCATACTCTTTTCTATTTAAATCAAAAAGTTTTTTATTATAATTATGTGATTTTAGTGTGTTCTCAAATTCCAAATTCCTGTCTTTCTCAAGATCTTCTTTTGAACTATTTGTCTTTAGTTCCAGTGGTAAAACATCTACATTTTCCCCATATAGTAGATATTTTGGAGCAAACTGTGTGACCGTGTGTTCAGTTTCATTATATTTTTCGACACATTCTTGTGCAATTGTAGTCCATGCTCTTTTATTTTCATTTTCATTAAGTTTACACCGTATCTTATTGACTAAAGTTTGATTTAATCGTTCATTAAGTCCATTTGAAAATGGCGTATCGACTGCTGTAAAAATCATTTTAATGTGTTTTTCTTTTAAAAACTCTTTAAATTCTTTAGAGTTTAAGCCAGGATATTGGTCGGTTAATACTAAATCAATGTCGTAACTGTCTGTTATATTTTGAATAAGCTTTATAAAATCCAGAGTTCTGACTTTTCGAAGTTAAAATTATCGCATACCTCGTAAAATGATCAACCAAAAAATGCATATATTTTTTTGTAGATCGCGACCCTGCAAAACCTCCAATGGTGTCAATAGATACAATCTTAAAAGGGCGTGTTGCTGGAGCTAAATGCGACATTACTCCAAATCTTGGCTTTCGTCTAGACTTAAAAATCCTCCTCGCTCTCGTATGGCTCTAAACTGGATTTCTACTTAAACAATCTGCTTCTTAATTCACTTTTCCTGGATTATATTTTATGATAAAGTTATTTTGTGATAAATAATAAGACAAATCCCCTAATTTCTCATCAGTTCTAGCTTTAATATTTAGATTTTCTAAAGGTTTATGATCAGTGTATACTACAAACTCTCTTCCCATAAGCCAATGCTGCCAATATTTTACGGCTTCTTTAATTGCAAGACATTCTAAATAAATTGCCTTTTTTTTCTTTTAACCAAATCTTGACAAATGTATTACATGTTCTTCAAAACTTTTAGAAAAAAATAAAATGTCATCTATAAAATTCACAGCAAAACTTGTAAGATGATATTTTCTAATAACGTTACTTAATATTCTTTGGAAAATAGCTGGAGCCGTTTTTAAACCAAATGGAAGACATCTCCATTGAAAATGACCTTCCTGTGTAAAAAATGCAGTCTTGTATCTATCACTTACTTTCATTAGAATCGACCAAAACGCTGAGTTAAATCAAAAATGAAAAATACTCACAGTTTACAGTTTTAACCATTAAATCCTCTATCAGCGGAAAAAGTTGTGATTGTGGAACAATTATCTTGTTCAATTCTCTAAAACCTATACATAACCTCGACTTTCTCCCATCTTCTTTTTAAAGGCCAGAGTTACCGGAGCAGCGAATGGGCTATAGGATTCTTCAATCAATTTTTTTTCCAATAGTAGTGATATTTGGCTTTTATTTCCTTTCTATCTTCAACCGTACATCTGTATGGACGTTTTGAACAATATTTATCCACCATCAAATCAATGTGAGCCTCATAATCTTTAACCGTCCCCACATCATATTATCTATGTTTAGCGAAGACTGTTTCGTACTTTTCTACTATTCGATTTATTTCTGTCTGTGGAAAAGGATCAAGATGACTGAGAAGTATTTGAAATTCACCTTAATGTATATTTTCATTAAAATTAACTTCATAATTATTAACGTATTCTACATCATTTAATTCCGTTTCCTTTTCTAAAAAAACTTCTTCATTTATGTTACCTAGTACATCAGGAATTTCGACATTTTCTCGATCTTTTTCCTTTTCTGAAAAATTTTCTTCATTTATGTCGCCTAGTACATCAGGAATTTCGACATTCACTAGATTTAAAGGAAAATCTCTACAGTTTTCTTGATCATCTGTGTCCTTCTCTTCACGTTGTTCAATACTTAAATCTTCATTTTGAATTAGTTTGAATTTCTTTATGCAATCCAAACCAATCAGGAAATCAATTAAAATTTATGTTATCTACAATAAATATATCCATATCCTTTTCAATGTTAAATATTTTTATTTTTCATGTTACCACGCCTTTTGTTTTCTTTACACCAGTAATAGTTTTCAAGTTAACTATTTCCATTTCATCCATTTTTTTTTTGTTTTATCTTCAATAAATGCATTAATCAAAGATACATTGGATCCAGAATCATAAATTCCAGATACTTTTAAAATACCATTTAGTATAACCTTTACTTATATTAATGGTGGCACTTCTAGTTTTTTGGATTCTTCTCATTTAATTCGATTTCTAATTCAGAGTTGTTCACATTTCTGACCATAATTTTCTTTTCATCAAACCAACAGTTTTCTTCAGGATGATAACGTTTATTTTTCTTTTCATTAAGACAAATTGAACAAGGTTTCTTTTCTACTTTTTCCTATATACAGTGTTTGAATATTTTATGTCTATTTTTTCATACCTACTGTTTCGGAAAAGATGTTCTAATTTTCCTATTCTGTTATAAAGATCTTGAGTCCCTTTTAAGGCATCTATTTTGTCAGTTACAAAGTTTGGTAGTCCGAAAGCTAACAGATCTATGAGTGTCCCAGTATCAATATGTTTTCTAACTTACAATAACATTTTTTCTTTTTTTAAAGCATAATCCAATAAAGAACCTGTTTGATACTTAAAAGCCAGGGCATATCTAATGGGTGCTCAACCTTTGCTTTCAAATGTTTCACAAAAATTTTCTTCCCATGTCTTCCACTCTGAATCTATACCTACCTTTATTAACATGTAGCTGTACCAATCTACACTAGAGCACTCCAAAAAGAATTTCAAACTTTCAATCTTTTTTTTGTCTTCATCTATTTTGAAACGTTGACACTCTTTATTAAAATCTTCATTTAAAAAAAAAGAAGTTTGGTCTTATAAATTTATCTTCAAATAATTTTTCTACTACTTTCTCAACCTGATTTGAACGATTGAGCAATGATTCAATGCTCTTTTCTGAAACTTCCTCTAAATAAACATCATTAAATTGTAAATTGAATTCATTGTCCAAATATGTTTTCGACATTTCTGCTGTCAATGTTATCCATACTTTTCAGGTCTGATGTCGTTTTTGTAAAGTTTTTTTGACTTTGGAGTAATTTGGAGTACTTATAACTTCCTTATGAAGATTTACATTTTGATATTCATCAGGCATATTATAAATTTGTCCGTCAGGTGTAGCTATGGTAGCTTATACATATGACGTTTGTTTTTGCGACCTCTGTTTCTTTAACAGTAAAATCAAATCTCAGTTTTTCCATTGTTAATAATTACAAAAAATGTTGTTTTATAATATCATCTTCTTAAAATAATAACAAAATTGCGTTTCTGTAAATTACAATAGTTTTATTAACATATTTGAATTACAATTTTATATAAAACAAATCACTTATTAACTAACAAAATAATCACTCACCTGTAAATTACAATAGAAACAACATTTAAAGCTATTAAATAAAAATTAATCTATTGAAAAATAAAATATTGCTTTCTTTACTAAGTCTCATGTTATAATGTCAGGTGAGTGTAAATTCTCTATTAAATAGATTTCATTATAATACTACAAGTTCTCTTTACATTAATATTAACGATTCGAAATTCGAATCGAATATTAAAATTAATATTAACGATTCGAACTATTCGAAATACAACGAATATTCTAAAAACTTTCGATGTCGACAATTGCTGGATTGTTCCATTTTCACCGGTTCTATTGCGCACTTTTAAAGCACATATCAACGTTGAACTCTGTAGCAGTATTAAGTCCTTTAAGTACATTTGTAAAAATGTCAATAAAGGTTCAGACTTGGCAGTATTTGGTGTGCAAAATGGTAACGATGAAATAACGTCCTATCAAAATGGAAGATATATTAATACTTCCGAGGCAGTCTGGCGCATGTTATCATTTTCGATTTCGAACGTTTTCCTGCTGTAATACATCTAGAAATCCATTTAGAAAATGACCAAAGAGTTTATTTTGATGCAAGCAATGCCCGTAGAGTTGTAGAAAATCCGAGAAACACAACATTGATTGCATTTTTCGGTCTGTGTAATAACGATGAATTCGCAGCTTCTTATTGTACGAAGAAATACCAGGTTATTACACCTTCAATAAACAAAATTAAACATTTCAATGTCGAAGTCGAGGTAAACCTGTGGAAGGTCATCCCGGCATATTTTGAGCACACACTTGGGAGGATCTATACAATTCACCCCAATAATCGGGAATGTTATTACCTTACATTGTTACTAATGTTTGTCAAGGGAGCAACTTATTTTGAAAATCTCAAAATGGTGAATGGGATTTTACATCCAACATTTCAAGCGGCCTTGTACTTGGCTTACTAGAAGGCGATAAACACTGGTGCGACGCTACAGATGCCAGTATAAGCAGCAACGCATCGAAATTACGAGAACTATTCACCATTATTTTAGTTTTCTGCAATGTCTCTAATCCCACAGAGTTATGGGACAAGTTCAAGGATTATTTTACAGAGGATTATGTAAGAGACTTCCAAAAGCATTACCCGAATGCAAATATAAATAATCATTTAGACGTTTGCATTACAAAAAGTTCTCCTTTCGATAAGCGGTAATTCTCTCCCTCATTATGGTTTACCATCTCCACAAGCGACTGATGGTTTTGATGACAATTTAAACAGAGAATATATTGAACATACAAATTTCGACCCAAGTTCTATTAACTTCAAAATACTATAAATCATAATGAATCACGACAAACAAAATCAAATCTACTGACTCCTCATTGGTAAAATAAATACGAACGCTGATGGAGTATATTTTTTAGATGCTTCAAGTGATACCGGCAAAACATTTTTGATTAAACTTTTGTTGGCCAAAATACGTGCAGAAAAGAAAATCAGACAAAGCGTCGATTCAACAAAAGCTGGGAAAATCGACAAAATATAATCAATGATAAAGTTGCCTCGTTGCACATACTCGCATATACGGACACACGGAACTTTAAACGACTATTGTTGGGAATCCCAAGGTGCTTTTTATTTAATGAAAAATCTCTGGAGCTTGGTCAACATAAAATATATTCAGTGTTCTCTCATTAACAATAAAACCAAAACTAAAAACTGTACATTTTTTCGTATAAAAGTCATCTTGCTTTTTTTTATGACAAATCATTTTCAAAAATAATAAAAATTCCAAACAAATATAACCTATTTACAACATCCTCCGCACTTAAAAAAGAAAACTGAACTGTAAAAATAATAACTGTTATAACATAAAAAATATAAGGAAGACAAAAGACACTTCCGCATAGGTACTAATTAAAAAAACATAAAACCCCTCCGCACTCAAAGAAAAAATAATGCAAATGTAACAACTAACTAAATACACTAACTATTTTCTTCTACACTACACTTCTACTTTATTACATAAAGATCCTAGCAAATCTAAATCTTCTCAGAAATGGACTTGACGTGATACCAAAAACTACTCTACGATGCCTATAAGTTCTAAGTTCCTTTTTATTCTTTATGTCTTTCCACCAAAGAAACTTTAAATAATTACGATCCTTTAGATGTAATGAAATTTGTAAAAATGCCTTTTTAATATCTGTTGTTATTCCTATAGCTTTTTTACGGAAAAGAATCAACAATCTTGGTATACGTTCTAACAAATTTTGGCATTTTCCTAGACACATACTCAGAGATATATTATTCTTACTTTTAGCCGAAGCATCGAAAACTGGTCTTATTCTAGTTGTCAAGCTACTTTCTTTAATTACTGCTTGACGTGGTAAATAATATCCGCTATGATCAGTATCATCAGGAGCTATTTCTATTATATTAAGATTTAACCACTTTTTAAATATTTTGTCGTAATCATCGAAATTACCTGAAGCCATCAATCGTTTAGAAGTAGTTATCAATCTTTTTTGAGCCAAATAATAATTCGATTCTGGTATCGGGTAACCGTCTTTCCAAGGTAGTCTAACTTCGTACCGATTCTCACTATTAATTGTTATGGTACTTTTAAACTTGTCCATTATCTCAGTCTCTACTATTTCTCGTGACTTAACTTCACATGGATTTCTTATTTCTAATGCTTCTAAATCCCATAAATTTGAAATATCTAACACATTTAAATTTGAAATCATCGTCATATTGTTAATAATGGAACTATAAATACCTGTTACAAGCCCTTGTATTGTCCATCCTAATTTCGTTTTTACTGCTATCAAGTTAGTATCTACAGGGTGATTTGATGATGGTGGGACATATTCAAGGATAAAAAAGTAGAAGATCAAAGGTTAACAATGGAATTAATATAATATAAAAATATTAATTTTCAGCTCAGTAAACCACGATCAAAGTGGTCTTAATTTTTCAAAAAAACATGGTCACTGCATCTGCGTTGTCAAGTAAGTATGTCAGCGGCTCAGTGGGCCCGCCGCTGGGGTTAATTTAAAAAGTGCTTACCTCTTTAATACCGATGAACATTCGGGTTGTCTGGAAGAGATCGTCTTTAGTGATAAGACCGCGTCCATTGTTTGTTTCTTTTTACGTTTTTTTGTTTCATTTTGAATAGGTACCATTAAATTTCATTAATTTTCATTTCATTTTTTAAATTTCATTAATTTTCATTTCATTTTTACTACACACACAGCAATGCAGAGTTCGGCACGCCTTCTTAAACTGTTTTTTACTCTGTTCAATACAAATGCATCACTTCTAATTTTGTTAAACGCCGTGACAATTCTAGCCTTCAATTCTTCCCTGTTAGAGAACTCTGTCGCGTAAACCAGCCGTTTAACCTCGCCCCACAAGTAGAAGTCCAGAGGTGTTAAATCTGGTGAGCGCGCTGGCCATGCTACGGGACCGCTTCGACCTATCCAATTATTTCCGAAATTATTGCTCAAGTACTCTCGAACCTGGCTGTGATAATGGGCAGGAGCACCATCATGTTGGAAAAATAATTGACGTAAATGATTAATAGGCACGTAATCTAACATATCGTTTACTACACTCAATAAAATGTTTAAGTCTGCCTTCGATGAAGTACGGACCCAGCACACAGTTGTTTAGGATACCTGCCCTCACATTAACACTAAATCGATGTTGATATGCGTGTTGTTGCGTTACATGTGGATTTGATGAACTCCACCAGTGTTCATTTCGTAAATTAAATATGCCAAGTTTTGTAAATGTGGCCTCGTCAGTAAATATGTAAAAGGTTCTTATCGTTATCGGCCAAATATCATCGGCAAAAATTGACACGTGGCTCGTGGTCATCGAAGCAAAGTTCCTGCACTGGGCGAAAATGATAAGGATGTAAACCTTGGTGTAACAAATTCCAAACAGTAGTTTGTGATACACCAAAGCGCCTCGCAGCTTGCCGTGTGCTCGCTTGGGGATCGTCTGCGAAGAAATCAAGAATTTGCTGGCGTAAATATGCAGAATAGGGGACTCTGCCTCGTCCCTGAGCATGTGCCGGGATCGTAAACTGCCCAAATTCACGTAAACGCTGATTTACGCCGAGCATGAAGTGGTAGCTAGGTACTGTTCGTGTCGGGAACATTTCTCTGTACAAGGCTATAGCACCTCGTACGCTATCATTGGCTCTGCAGTAAGCGCGAACCATGTCCCACATTTCACTATTGTTGAAAGACATTTTGACACAACACCACTAAAACACAAAAACAACACGAAAACAACGCGATCAAAAATTGCTGCGCGGACGCACTTTGACCTCGGCTCATGCACTTTGACTGAGCGGTGAGCCGACATGCAACACAGCCGCTACTTCGGGGGATTTCCCGGGGCGGGGTAGGTTATTTTAAAGGCAACGAACGGAGTTAAGATTGCGTAATAAGTGAATATCGGTGTCCGCACTTAAATGTTTTTGTAGATAATTTGGTCATATTGTAACCACCTGTTTTTATATTTTTTTTGAAGAAGGTATCGTCTGTCCATTTACCTCTATCAGTATGTACCACGTATAGGAAATCACCCTGTATATTTGTGTAACATCCTGTCATTAAAGCTCCAGAATAATCGGCTCCAATCAGCAATCCTATTGGTAATTGTTCATCGCCTCTATCCGACAAAATAATATTATGCTGCAATAATTTGTCATTAAGTGTACCATTTTTGACACGTGGTAAAAATCCACAGATCTTTTCTTTATCTACAACAGTCATGTCTATAGAATACTGACTATCTAAACTAAAGACTGTAATCTTAAATACATTATGTTGATCTATTTTAGTTTCAACGCCACCAAAAAGACAATGCGCTATTTTCTCGCTACCTATGGCATCTAAACCTAACTGTTGAGTTACACCTCTCGACATATGATCTCTGGGCCCCACTGTCTAACGATGCACGTACATACAATTGCCTATCCTTATTAACTAATCGTACCATAACAGTCTGCAATAGAGTAGTTGTACTCCTATGACACAACATAACTTCCGGATTCTTCTCTACTATTGACGTAGTTTTGTTATTGCTCTGGTTAATCTTGTGTGTATTTATTTCAGGGCACATAGCAATTGCATGTCGTTTCGCACAATGAAGTCACTTCGTAAATACTCTGCACCTTTGTGCATAATGTCCTATCCTCGTACATATATAACAAGCTCGTTTTCTTCTTAAAATATCTTTTTTCTCTTGAAATGTCATCTTTAAAATTTTATGACAGTCACTGCTTGAATGACAAACTCTGTCACACCATACACATTTGATCTCAGTCGGTGTAGTCTTTATTGGATTTTTTGACGTTCCAGCTGAAAAAAAGTTTGCTGTAAGTTCTTTACCTTCTTTAGACGATTGGTATGATGTTGATGGAAATGGTGTGAAATTAGATTTCGCGATCTGGATGCGTTCTTCACTTTCTACTTCTTTTCTAAGGAAATTTAAAAGTTCTGGAAGAGATTCCTTGCAGTCTACAGTTCGTACTCTCTCCCACATCCTGAGAACATCCTCTGGAATCACAGACTCAACTAATGATCGTAACATTGCTGCGTACTTCTCTTGAGTTACACCTAGTGAATCCAGCGCTCTGAGTTGTGTGACTAATTTATCATAAAGATGACGTAGGTCTGCTGTCTTTTCTCTATTTAGGGCTAGTACCAAATTTAAATCTTCTCTTACATAATACTCCACCATTAACTCTTCTCGTGCAAATCTACTCTTCAGCTGCTCTATTGCATTAAGGTAGTTGACTCCACATGGCGGGTAACTTTCAACTAACTCTCTTGCCGCAGTACCAATCTCTGTTGCTTGTATTAAATACTGGAACTTGTCATCCTCGTCGATAGTCATGTCCTCATGAATTTTCTTAAACTGACCCTAAAACCTAAGCCAATTTTTGGGTTGCCCATCAAATTTATATATCTCGATTGTCGGGAGTCTAAATCTCCTCTGTATTCCAATTTTTCCAAAATTACATTCTTCTTGAGTTTTAATTTCCGAAATACCACTTCTTATGTTATTGTCCTTTAAAAATTTTCGCATTTATCTCTGATGTCTTTATACTTAAATTTATATTCATCTGCCTTCAAAAACTCTGCTTCCATGTGGTCCAGATCTACGTGTTCTATCTGTAAATTGAATCTGTCTTATTTTTTCTTCTATGTCTTCCAAAACAGTAGTTTTTTCCGACAGAACTTCTAATGTTATTTTTATCTGGTGTGGGTCTCTTCCTTGTTGTTTCAGCATATCGTCCAGTAAATTTACATATTTCGTTACTTGGCCACGATACAACTGCCTCTGCACCTTGAGACTCTCCATGTTTATTTAGTGTCACGGTCGCCAGATGTTGGGAATCCCAAGGTGCTTTTTATTGAATGAAAAATCTCTGGAGCTTGGTCAACATAAAATATATTCAGTGTTCTCTCATTAACAATAAAACCAAAACTAAAAACTGTACCTTTTTTCGTATAAAAGTCATCTTGCTTTTTTTTATTATGACAAATCATTTTCAAAAATAATAAAAATTCCAAACAAATAAAACTTATTTACAACAACTATATTTCTGTTTCTCCACAGTTTTGAGATTAATTCAGGCCTATTTTGAATCAAATCAACATTATATTGTACTCTATCATTGATTATATTTTGTCGATTCATATCTTCCTGTATTTATTCGTCAAGTTCGGGTGGTGCTCGAGAATTTGTTTCGATAGCCAAATTGTGTCGTATCATGCATGCAGTTATTATTTTCCCAGCTTTTGTTGTATCGCGTGCTTTACTATGAAAGCACGCGATGTGCCAATTAACATCACCATCTACTCTTCAGAATTCAAATGCATCGTTCCACGGTGTTACGAACTCTGCAGTGCTGATTGGTGTAATATTCCTCTGGTGATCCGGGAGCACTACGAAGCACTGGAGTCATCACGTACGGCCTTTGCGCGTAACCGGAATCAGCTAAAAAAAGTACCTAGAATTTAATGACAAAAGCATATATTTTTTAAATAAATGAAACCCCATGAGAACCACCACTTTTCATCTGACACCAAAATCATTCAAATTCGGTTTACGCAAAGTAAAGTTATGAAAGAATAAACATAAGAAACAGTCGAATTGAGTACCTCCGCGTTTTTGGAAGTCGGTCAATTAAACAGCATTTTTGACCTCGGTCATTAAGGTTTTCGACGTATTGTTTAACTGGACAATGGTTCCAAACATAGGAGTCGTGACTTGCACCGCCAAATGATGCACCCACATGTAAAATCCGCAAATCGGCATCACAAATCTGACAAAAACACATGAATTGATTCAAAATACTAATATTAAGTACGTTATTTTGAACTGTTCCTTTCGATAGACATAGATGCAAAAAAAAAATTTTGAAAAAAGTGTAGTGTAAATGCAATTTTAAAAAAATCATGACAAATTGGGTCGAAATTAAACCGTGCATTGATTAAAAAGAGATAAGTACTTACTATTAAATCGTTAATCGAATGATAATGTTTTCTGTTAAAATACGCCTCTTCGTGTTCGGTTGGGCGAATGATTGCAACTTGTGTTCCGTCTATACATTTTATGACACCCGGAAATGAATAGAGTTCCATAAACCTACAATGGTTACACAAGATCCATGATTTAACTACAGCTTAGTATCAAAATTATCTTACTGCTATAAAAATGAATACATACCGTTCCGTTTTAGCGTGTCTTTCAGATGGTGTCATTGGAAATTTAATAAATTTTGCTAAAATTTCTGGCTTATTCTGCACCTCACAAATTTCTGTGAGGCACTGACTTACTGCCGCTTGACAAATGTTTAAAAAAATATGGTTTCACACTGGCCTTTGATCCAGTATGACCCAGTAAATAAACCAAACAAACAAATAATGTATATATTTTTGATTTTGATCGATTGTCGACATCGAAAGAGTTAGTTCGTGATTGAATTGTCGTTCTTATACCACTATTTTCAGGTGAACGACGTTTGTAAAATGGATAACCATCCATCCTTACCCGTAATAGTATCTGTAGTAAAACATTTGGGGAATATTTTGCTACAGATACCGTTCTTCACACATGGAGATCGGGGATTGTAAGAGCCACATGGACCGTGCACCACGTGGATTTTCACTACATCAAGTAGGACTGGATCAACTTCTTCATCTGGCAATTCTGCTCCAATCACATCATCAATTTGCTCAGCCCTTATTTTCGTTTCTAACTATATCAGAATGTGGGCATGGGGCAAACCACGCTTTTGCCACTCTACACTGTACATAAAACAGCGAACGCAACGGATTTTTTTTCCTTTTACCAGGAGATCCATTAGTTTTTTTAATTTTTGTTTAAAAACTCCGACATCATGCTGATCAGAAGCCAACTGTCACCTAAAAAGGTCACTGGTAATTTCATCTCATTTAGGGTTTGTCGTGAATTATTTCCTGACATAACAGAACGCATCCTGTGTGCGTTGGTGCATAAATCTAGGTCCTCCCGTAAAAGACGAAATTCTACCTTCTACTAACTGGCCCAAGTCCTCTACATTCTCATTCTGATGGACAGCGTCTTGAAGATGAATATAATTTTTAACTCGAAGCTTCTTTTGATTAGTTTGTATAAAGGTAAGCCGTTCTGTTTCGATTTTAGCATATACGTCAACTAAGTTTTGCATATTCGTCATCATTTTCACATTCTGTACATTTTATCTCTCTACACAACTTATGTACAATATCCATGAAACTTCTAGCGATACAGTTAATTCTTTCATTAATCACGTGATGGCTGGAGGTTTCCGACGTGGATGTTGTAGCACCTTCCGTTACATCACCAGCCACTGTATTAGTGGCTGTTTGAGTTGGACTATGCAGAGACAACAAGTTTTTTTTTTATATCTAATATTGTTGCCTCTGTATCGTTCTCACAATTTGAAAATTTAGAATGCATGCTGATCATATTTGTTATGATGAGAGATTTGAAATAGTTTTCAAAGGCGAATGAGTTTGGGTTATTATTTAGATAATGGAGGGACCGTATTTTTCTAAAGATATTTTCTAGGGGGCCTTTGACAAAAATCGTTTGAAGAATTTTTGTAATATTTTTTTCAACAAGCCTTTAAGGATTAAAACAAAAAAATGGTTGCGCACTCTGCTGGATTTTGATTAGGTCTAGAGTTGAAAATATTGAGCATCCTGCGAGTTGAAAAGTCTTGAATATGTTTTATAGGATACCTGTCAGGAATTGTTCGGGCGTTCAGTGCACGGTAGTCACCACATGGTCTCCAGCTATCATCCTTCTTTTTGACTAGGTGCAGAGCAGAGGACCATGGGCTTTCGGAACGACGAGCAATTCCACTCATGACCATGTCTTGAAATTCCTTCTTGGCAGCGATCAATCTAGCGGGATCCAAACGGCGTGGCTTACAAAAGACTGGAGGACCTGGAGTAGTCTTAATGTGATGAAGAGTGTTGTTTCACCGAGGTGAGTGTACGCCTGGAGGTCGAGTTAGGTCAGGGAACTCTCGGAGGATTTGGTTTGAATTCTGATTCGCCAGTAACTGCTTTGATTGAAGTTATGTTTGCTGATGAAGAAGATGCAGCAGATGTGCTAAGTTTGGTAATGCCATCTATCAATCAATGATTCTTCACGTCAATTAGTATGTTGTAGTGACTGAGAAAATCTACACCGATGATTGGTTTGGAAATGTCAGCGATGGTAAAGCTCCAGGTGAAATCTCGTCTTAGTCTAACATGAAGGATAGTCGGACCATACGTGTGAATGAGAGTATTATTGGCTGCGACAAGATCGTATTTGGAGAGTTTGCAAGTCGTCTTTACAGCTTTCCGGGGGAAACACTCAAGTCTGAGCCAGTGTCCACTTCTTTTTTGAAGTCCGGTCGGTTGCAAAAAGACGGCCTGTATTAGAAGGGCAGTCGTTGGCCGTTATTAGCGACTGCCTCTGGAGTTTTCCATCTGATTAAAACTACACGGCTGTTGGCATTTTTTGGCTTTGGCTCCAAATGAGAAGTGGTAGAAACAATGTGGATGACTTTGCGGTGGTTATCGAGGCCTGGAACGACTACGTGAGCGGTTATGCTGGTCAGCAACTTGTTGAGCTAGGAGTGAAATTTGCTGTGTCAAAGCGCTAATCTGCTGAGCCATCTCTTTGATCTGGCTGTCGTTAAATTATGACATATTTGCAGTAGCAGTAGTAGTTTGTAGTGCTTGAGCATAAGACAGCATTTTTCTTGAAGTGTGATAAAAATTTTGATGTTTAAATCGCTCACCGTTTGTAAGAATCTTGTAGCGAAAATTTTTTCATGCAAAATAAATGTAAATTTTTTGCAAATCTGATGTTGAATTTTCCAAATTCTTCAGTAACTCCTTGTGGTTCGTCGGGTAGTCACCAGTTGTGGAGTGGTATTAATGATGAACGATTTGTAAGATTGTATAAAGTACGTTTAGAAGTATTTACAAGAAAACTGATAAAATTAATTAATAAAGAAAAACTATATTCCAAGATCCCAGAGCGATAAGACACAACTTATTTTCACATAAATGAAACCTCATGTTCTCAGTAGTGTCTTATGTGCTCAGAATACCTGCGCGCTTGTGGAGCTTGCCGAGTGACACCTGGGCAGCTACCAGGTGTGAAAGGTAACTAAAATTAAGAGTTACCTAACTTAAATTACCATAGCTGATTTTTAAATATATTTTGTAGAGTGTTATTATAAAGTTATACCATAAGCGTCAGACACTTTTCATGGGCCAGAACTTTTGTCAGACGCTTTAAAGCTCTACAAAAAATAAATTAACCTAACTTATTTTTACGTCTGACATTTAAATATGTTGTTCAGAATTGTTACGAAGTTATATTTAATTAGTCAGACAAAATTGATTGACCAAACACCTCCTAAACAGCAAAATTATTCGAAGATAACGAATAATAAGATAGCAAATAACGAAGATCATGCCAAGACTTTTGAACAGTATTCTTCGTTGACGATATTTGATAGAAATATTCCCATTGACATTTTTGGTGATAATAGATTGTTGACTCTAGTACATCTTGCACTTTCTCTATAAATTCCGCGGAGTCTTCTTCATTTAATTTTTTTTTAGATATTTTTTATTGCACGTATGCAATGGGAGTATTTTTAATTTATGTCTTTTAGTTTTTCTATCACAAAATATACACTTTTCACTATCGTCATTATTTATATTATTTTCGAATGGGACTTGATTGGTAGACAAATAAAAATCATTTTCACCTGCCACACAAGAATCTCCAGAATTACAAGACACCGGTTCTACTGATTCAAATTCAATACCTTGATCGACATTTGGCTCAGATATTACAAAAAGTTCAAGAGTAGCACTCTAGCTGAAATTGAGTTGGACACTAAATCTGAATCGGCAACAGTAGAATTATTTTCTTCAGTTGAGGTAGATGCTGTGGATGGATCACTATTAGTACTTGTACTACTAGGTAAAATTAATGTCGATGCAACAAATGGTTTGTCAACAATGCTCGGAGAACTTTTATTTTTACTGATTTGAGTTTTTTCTGGAATCTCAGAATAATATTTTTTGGGCAGAGCAGTAAAATTTTTATAGCATTCCCGATGATAACCTTTATCATATAAATTTTCAGGTAAAACTACGTCTTTAAATTTTAGGTTATGTGTCACTCGCTGTTGTAAAATAATTTTACACTTTTTTAATGTTATCTCGGTAAATAATATTAATTTATCACTAGATTTTTCACAAAATGTACACGTTAATTTTGCTGGTTCTGTTTCTTCCATGATTTTCACGTTAATATTAATGTAAATAACTTACAAATCATACGACGTAAACAACAAAAACATGTGGTCTCACAGATCCAAACAATACTGTACACGGCTGTGACATTCCATACAAACTTGATAGTTCTTAGTGGAAGTGGTACGGAAATTTAAAAATCCAGCAGAGGGCTAAATAAGTATTTTTCATATATTTACTCTAAAACGCATGCGCATAATGCTTTCGCGCTTATACTCACGGCAGAATAATTTTGCTGTTTAGGGGGTGTTTGGTCAATCAATTTTGTCTGACTAATTAAATATAACTTCGTAACAATTGTATGAACAACATATTTAAATGTCAAACATTAAAAATAAGTTAAGTTAATTTATTTTTCGTAGAGCTTTAAAGCGTCTGACAAAAGTTCTGGCCCATGAAAAGACTAAGTGTCTGACGCTTATGGTATAACTCTATAATAACACTCTACAAAATATATTTAAAAATCAGCTATGAAAATATAAGTTAGGTAACTATTAATATTAGTTACCTTTCACACCTGGTACCTGCCCAGGTGTCACTCGGCAAGCTCCACAAGCGCGCAGGTATTTTGAGCACATAAGACACTACTGAGAACATGAGGTTTCATTTATGTGAAAATAAGTTGTGTCTTATCGCTCTGGGATCTTGGAATACTAGTTTAGTTGCCGAGGACACGTAGTTGACGTCTCTAGTCTGTCTTTTTTCGGCCCGCATCGCGCGAACTCGTGAGACGAAGCTGCGCGCGCAGAACAACGTCAAACTCCGTCTCACGCGATGCGTTTCACACGAGACGGAAATGTTCGCCACAGACGGTACAGCCTGTTTTTTCGATGATATAGCCTTACAAGGACATACATACATACAATTATTCAGATATTACAAGAATTCAGTTTTCAGAAAACAGTTTTCAAGAAATTACAAGAATGTGGCCTACATTTAAATAAGAAATAATGCCAATTTTTCCAAAAGTCAGTAACCTACCTCGGATACACAATTAATGAACAGGGTCTATATCCTACTTAAGAGAAAATAAATGATATTAAAAATAGTCCACGTCCTACAGATGTTTCATCTCTCCGCACATTTTTAGGATTGATAAACTATTACCAACAGTTTATTCCAATATTGCATCTAAGTTAAATCCTCTCTGCAACTTATTACAGAAAAATACAAAATTTCAGTGGTCAAAAAAATGTGAGAAAACATTTAAAGAATTGAAAGAAGAAATATGTGGAGAAAAAGTACTTCACGGGAACCCACCAGTAACCCTTCCTACAGACGCATCACCAATGGATTTGGAGCAGTATTGTCACACATTATGCCAGACAAGACGGAAGGACCTATAGCATTCGCATCAAGGTCTTTAACCAAAGCTGAAAAGGGTTATAGTCAACTTCATCAAGAAGCAGCAGCACTAATATGGGGACTGAAGAAATTTTTTCAATACTGTTAAGGAAGAAAGATAACATTGATCATTGATAACCAACCCTTGGCTAGAATTTTACATCCACAAAAAGCAACACCTACAACTACAGCTATGAGACTTGTATAGGGTGCACCAGAGTAACTTACTTATTTGAAAGGTCAATAAAAAAAAGTACTTCGGTTATTGTTTTAATTTTTTTTTATTTGAGAATACAATATCCCATTTTTTTTAATGCAGTCTTAAAAATGACATTGAATAAATGGCGACCCCCATTGCGCATACACTGATGAAGTCGATTTTTGAAATTCGTATCCACTCTTCGCAGCATATCAATCGGTATGTTGGCAATGGCGTCGCAAATGTTGTTCTTGAGGTGTGCTGTGGTCCGTGGTCGATCGACATAAACCAGGGATTTCAAATCTATACTAATATTATAAAGCTGCAGAGTTTGTTTGTTTGAACGTGCTAATCTCAGAAACTACCGGTCCGATTTCAAAAATTCTGTCACTGTTGGAATGTCCATTTATCGAGGAAGGTTATAGGCTATATTTTATTTTGGAAAAAAATAGAGATCCGTATGAAAATATCGAATTTATAAGACGAGGTAAAATATCGAAAACCTATTTATGCGTACGCTGCAAAAACTATTCACAATAGAACAAAATGATGTACTACGGGTTTTTAGGTGTTGGTAAGACCTACAAAAAAGTACGCGAGAGCATATACCTAACTATCATAGTTTAGTCACACTAACCGCTTTTATGTTTATAAAAATAAAAAAAATGTCCGAAAAATTAATTTAACGTTACATGAGTATCGTTATATTAACCCTTATCCAAATTAAGTATTATGTTATCAAGAGTATTAATGTAGAAGTAAATTACTTTTTGTTTTATTCTATCTTATTACGAGTATAAAACGCAATGAATATGTGGGTGCCACAGCGGGCCGCGAAAATAATAACGCGACGGCATTGCGAGTACTGTTTGAACCCCTTTGTAACGCAGACGAAGTTGCGCGGGTCAGCTAGTAACCCCATAAAAAGAAATCGCATGGAGTCAAATCTGGAGAGCGTGCCGGCCATCGGAGATCAATCAGCATTTCACATGCATTTTGACGGGCAACAAAATCGCGTTCAGTTAATCCTTGCACAACAGCCAATTTATAGGGATGAAATTGAAGGTCTTCATGGAGAATTCGTCGAACAGTGGTATTAGAAATTCCCATAGCAGCTGCGTGTGTTTGCGAGCCGAACGCCGGGGAGAACGCACAACTGACTGCCTCACTCTTTCGATATTTTCCGGAGTTCTGATGGTCCGTTGATGTCCATTTCTGGGTTTAACGACACTTTCACACTCCCGAAATGAGTTAACCCACGACAGAATCGAATTACGGCCAGGAACGAGTCTGTGAGGAGGAATTTCAGAGCGAGCGCGGAAGGCACGTTGCGTAGCAACAAGTGAGCGACCGTTAGAAAAGAAGCTCTCAGCTGCGAAGGCCCGCTGCTCTCTAGACCAGAGCATGATGGCAACTGACTGGAGGGAGAAACAAACTTGGGAACTTCCCCCTCCAGATGAGCCCCCTCTTGCCCGCGTGCGTAATTAAACACATTAATTAAAAGAATTTAGCTGGTGAATATAATGTTGAATAGTGGACTGTATGTTAAAGAAATTTTAGATTTACGGTCTGAAGTAATATTCGCTCCTCGCCCAATAATATGGTAGATAGCAGCACTCCACTTACCTTAATATTATTGCAGTCTTCATATGTAGTCTCGTGGTATGATGAGAAGGTGGCAATGATGATCAAACTTATTATCGTTGTAGAATTCAATTAGTTTTGTTTATTCAGAACGTCCGATTATATATTTTAAGCTTTTTTCGGTGTTACGTCAAATTGTCTTCTTTTTCTTCTTAAATCGAGTAGGCCACGCTTCGATCAAGATGGCCGCGCCGGCAATTCTTACCGGCCAGTATCATGCTTCACGGAAGCGGTTAGTCGTGAAGACATCACTCTTCTTTTATGCAATATATTAGGCAGTGGAGTATCGTCGATTACTCGAACTACCTACCGTAAGTCGAACGAGGATCGAACATACCCCCCACCGAAATCAATGTGAATGATTTCCTTAACAAGGTGTATGTAATGTGAGATAAATAAAATAAAAGTACAGTGTCAATGTATAGTAATAGATTAACTAAATAAAATAAGTAATTAAGAAGTAAGATATTGAAAAAATAAAACAAAGTTAGTTAATCTTTATGAGGAAGCGGACTACATTTATTTACAGACCGTTTATAAAGTCCCTTTTGAGTTCGTAAAGTGACACATCTAACTATACCATCTGAACCAGGGTGCAACTGATCAACCCTAGCTAGAGGCCAATTGCTTGATGCAGTGTGATCTACCTTCATCAAAACTAAATCACCAATTTTTAAATTAGTTGTAGAATGAAACCATTTTTCACGTTGTTGTAATGTATTGAGATATTCATTACTCCAACGTTTCCAAAATATCTGTGTACGCTTTTGAATATAGGTATTGCTAACGTGACAATCTATTAACATTAAAATCATCGAAATCGTTCTCTGGTACAGCACTCAAAATTTTCCCTATAAGAAAACGACCCGGTATCAATAAAATGTTTGACAATGCGCATAAACGATGCACCAAACAACCGGTTGTAAACGTAATATCGTACGTAGAATTATCATTTAATTTTGCAAAACGGTATAAACTTTCTTTGGCCATCCACGGGCTTCCAAAGTCTATATCTCTAGGAGTAGATAAAATGCCCAACATGGGCTGTACCTGTTTAGGTTTATTTTCAAAATAACTAATATATGTTGATGAAATAGTTCGAACAACACTACGAGTGTTAATAATCCAAAAGTATTGATTTTTAATGTTAGGTAACGTGCGAGAACCAACATGTAAATATTTTATATAAAAATATTCAAAATTGAGTTTATTAAATTTACAGTTTTTAAATAATAGTAGATGTAGTAATGGATGTTTAAAGTTGTAAAGAAGCTTTAAATTTGCGATATAACCCCCACCCTGAGGAATCCCCGCTCATCGAGAGAAGGAAATAATTTTCTCAGTGAAAATATAAAATTTGAATCATGTAGAAACTGTTTTATTTTGTCATTGAAAATTGTTGTATGAACAAATCTAATCATTTTATCAGCTGAATCGTTAAAATGAAAATAAAGTAATTTTAAAATGCGAGCTATGAAATCTCCAGGATCATAGTTAGAATATAAAAGTATTAACAAAAAACACCTCGAGGAAACTGTATCAGTTTTATTAAAATTTAAACAATAGATGTCAGTAGGTGGTACCCAATGCAAATCAAGAACATTCAATGTGAAGTCTTGTTCATCCATCATGAAAGTAATAGTACCTAACGTGGTAATAAGTTTATTATAAAGTTTATAAGTCTGTGAAAACGTTTCATTAGACCACAAAATATCAATTTTATAAATACTATCTGAAGGGAAACGTTCGCCTTCATTAGCAGCTAATTGTAGCAACGTGCTTATAGCTAAAAAAATAGTACAATTTGAATGATAAAAAATCGTTTTTAGTTCACAAATTTTAAACGATTTAATAAAAAAAATATAATTAATAATATTATAATAAGATAAATTATACGTTTTTGCAACTTTTTTAACATGTATTATTTTTTAATAATAAGTTTGTCATATGAGACATTAGAAGGTAGATCGCCAGTAACAGTTCTTTTCGACGTCATTTTGTTACGAACAAAAATGGACTCGACAAATGCAACGTCCAAAATTGAAAATTTTGTTACGAACAAAAAATGAACTCGCCCGGGTGCAACGTGCACACAAAAAAAAGACTCGCCCTCATTTAAGACGTGCAATTAAGGTTAAACTATTACGATTACTCCAATGCCTGTATATAAATGCAATACTAAAATAACCCAGTAAACGTTACCAAGCTATTTTGCCACCAAATAAAGACCAACAAATGAGAAGCAATTTGGAATTTGTAAAATTTTAAATATCCGAATCGAATGACCAAAAATTCATGTGCGTAATTAAACACATTAATTAAAAGAATTTAGCTGGTGAATATAATGTTGAATAGTGGACTGTATGTTAAAGAAATTTTAGATTTACGGTGTGAAGTAATATTCGCTCCTCGCCCAATAATATGGTAGATAGCAGCACTCCACTTACCTTAATATTATTGCAGTCTTCATATGTAGTCTCGTGGTATGATGAGAAGGTGGCAATGATGATTAAACTTATTATCGTTGTAGAATTCAATTAGTTTTGTTTATTCAGAACGTCCGATTATATATTTCAAGCTTTTTTCGGTGATACGTCAAATTGTCTTCTTTTTCTTCTTAAATCGAGTAGGCCACGCTTCGATCAAGATGGCCGCGCCGGCAATTCTTACCGGCCAGTATCATGCTTCACGGAAGCGGTTAGTCGTGAAGACATCACTCTTCTTTTATGCAATATATTAGGCAGTGGAGTATCGTCGATTACTCGAACTACCTACCGTAAGTCGAACGAAGATCGAACACCCCTCTACCCGCCCAACTCACCGCGCGGGATTTTTTTTAAATAAGTAAGTTTCTCTGGCGCACCTTGTACATTATGCTAACTTCTTAGCGGGCTTCGAATATACCATTAGACTTAGGAAGACGGCAGAACATGCAAATACAGACTATATATCAAGACAAGTAAATACAAAGGAAGAGAAAATCGACGTTACTGATGATGATAGATTCTACCCAAATCAAATCTCAGAAATACCAATAAGCTTGTAAGAAATTAGAAAAGCTACGATGAAAGACCCAGATTTACGACAACTCCTAGATATCCAATCAGGTAAAAGCGACCCAAACGAATTTTCTCTACAAAACAACTGCATTTTTTATGGAATAAGAATTGTCATATCTAAAGAATTACAACGTAAAATCTTAGAAGAATTACATACAGCACATACAGGTATTGTGAAGATGAAGGCATTAGCTAGAAGTTATGTGTGGTGGAAGAATATTGATTCTGATATACAAGATGGTGAAACAGTGTAAGAAATGTTGTCTATTGCAGAAAAACCCTGTAAAAGTACCAGTACACAGTTGGGTATATCCAAAGGAACCTTGGAGCCGCATAGACGTGGATTATGCTGGACCATTTATGAACCAGTACTTTCTTATTACTAGTTAAACAAAGTGGCTAGAAGTCATTCCAACTTCATCAATTACAACTACATCTACAGTCAATATACTAAAAAAGTGATACACTACATATGGCCTACCAATGACTCAAGTTTCGGACAACGGTCGACAGTTTCGATCAGTAGAAATGCAAACATTTCTAAGAGAAAATGGAATTCCAGCTAAGTTTACTGCGCCGTTTCACCCATCCACGAATGGGCAAGCAGAAAGGTATGTACAAACAGAAACTAGAACGATCACAACGTGTCGTGTTAAAAGTAATGTTGGGTCTATCGTTCCTTCACCCCACTACGGAAGTATACCGGACAGCGAATGTTCTAAGCGTTCGTAAACTATTTGTGTATGAGGCTGTGAGAAGATATCATAGACTTGAAATCCCAAACATTGTTTTAAAAAATAAAAGAACCCAAATACTGCCCTTACCTAAAACTAAACATGAGTTCGCTAGGAGAAACTATCATTTTCTAGGACCAATCCTTTACAACAAAATAAGATCTAAATCTGCAATCCTTAGTTATTCAGATTATCAGATAAAGAAGGAAATAATTAAGTTTTTGAATACACTAGATTATAATGGTACAGAGAAATTATTGGAACCTTTACCAAAGTAAACTATACTTTTTTATTGTAAAAACCTTTGTAACAACTTAACTTCAACTAAGTTGTCTATAAGGATCTAAAAACTCATTGTGTTGATAAAAAATTGAAAAAAAAAAAATAAATAAATAAATATTGTATGTAGGATTAAGGAAACGCATATAAGGTATTATTTGATACATTTGTAATTAATAATTAGTTATTATGCTTTGTGTAATGTTACGCTTTTTTTTTTCTTTTTATATTTACTTTGTTGATAACAACCTACAAATTTAATGCTCCTATGTTTTGTTGGGAGAGCACTGGCTCCCATAGCACAGTATTTTTACTAGTTTGGGAGCCTGGGTTTGCCCTAATATAATAATTGTAAAAAATGTTTCAATAAAATTTATTTCATTTCATTTATTTCAAACATTTAAGAAGAAGCTGAAAGCAATGACTTGGGAAGAAGGATCACTACAGGAGAAACTTCAGAAAAACCTGATGATGTACAGGAAGACTCCAAACAGTGCTACTGGATTGAGCCCTGCAGAAATGATGTTTAAGAGATTATATAGAACAAATATGGATTTAGTCAAAGGAGATGATATAGGAAAACAATGTAAGAATGAAGAAATAGTAGTAAACAAAGAATTTAAAATAGGAGACAGAGTTCAGATTAGAATGTATAACAATGATAAATGGAAATTGGGAAAAATAAGCAACAGAAAAGGAAAACTTCAATATGAGGTGGAGGTAGATGGTATAATACACCAGAGACATGTGGACCAAATCATAAAAACTTCATGCATGACCTACAACGTTCAAACACCGGATACTTACCAATGTCACCCTAACACTCAGCAAGAAACCATATCTATAGGTAGACCGGGAACAGAGGAAATGGGGCAACCTAGCTCATTAGAAAACAAGGATATTCCTTCAGTACAGAGTCCAGTTAAAGAATGTCTACTAGTCCTAGGAAGGAACAACAGCCTACAGACAACCAATACGTGGAACCAGAACCTATGGAGCCTACATTACCTAAGACGGCTATAGAGACCCCTCAGTATACAATGTCACGGAGATCACAGAGAGTTAGAAGACGTCCAGAGCGGCTGAACCTGTAACGCAAGAAACATCGACGTGAAAGAGACTGTTAGGCGTTTAGGAACGCGCCGATACGCGCAGCGCCACCTGCCATCGTAATGACACATTAGAGATTGATTATCTGTGGATACATGATTGCACTTTCGGTCATCTCTATTCCAGCCATATTGTTACGAGAATGTTCTAGAAACATCCAGAAAAGTGTGTGAGTGAGATAGAGATATATAGTGCTATCTCTCTCACTCACACGAGACTGTTCGGGAATGTTCTAGAAAGTGTGTGAGCGAGACAGAGATATATTGCTATCTCTTTCACACCTTTCCAGACTAATCGAGAAGTTTCTAGAACGCTGTTAATCGCTCCATTCGAGACTATTCCAGAAGCTTCTAGAACAATGTGCAAGTGAGACAGAGATATGTATTTCTATCTCTGTCACTCCGTTCGAGGCGCATTGCGAACAATCTAGAAGCCGGTATCTCTGGATATAAATAGCCGGCGAGTTTGGAGCGACAACAGTTCCAATCGGAATACAACAGTGAACGGATCGAAGCGATCAAGTGAAGAAAAGTGCGAATAGTGTTTGTGTAGTGCTAGTATTAGTGTTTATTTAGTGAATTGAATAAATTTGAGTCTTCCTAAGGATAACACCGTGTTTCATTACTTATCCCGAACCTCAGCTCGTAACAATATTAATACCTTGTGAAAATAGTAATAAGGCTTCAATATAATAAAACTATTACAGTAATTACATACTGTGTATTCTTATCTCCATAGAATAGAAAAGATACTAGGATCAAGTTCCAAAAATTAATGTTAAAAAAAAAATTAACATCGTAAGTCTACTATTCAGGTGGTCTTATAATTTATATTATATGTAATGAATTAATTCAAATTTCTTTCATACTTTTACAGGCTTGATGCTGTCTGAAACTAATTTTTTTCATATCTTTTAGCGCAATACATAGAACTAAACTCACTTGACGTAAGCACCAGTAGGTATATAAAAAACACAATTTCGAGTTTAAAGAGTTAAATGTTAATATTTTTAGTATACGATTTTGGAACTAGATCCTAAAATACAATTAAGTTTTTCAAGTATTATTTATCCAAAGACATGCACGTGCTATTTTTGAAAATGTGCTTTTAATTAACACTTTCTTTAACTTGCTATTTTTTTAGTATCTTTTCCTATCCCTCGGTCGAAAGTATTGACAATACTATTGTAAGTGTGTGGGCACGCACTGGATTGAATACAATAAAAAAAATACTCTTTCATCGGTTGAGTAGGTTTCGCGTGAAAGCGTAACAGACATACTTACATTCACATTTTTTTATATTTTTTTTATTGCCATGTAGGCAGACGAGCCAACGGGCCACCTGATCGTAAGTGGTTACCTTCGCTCATGAACCTCTGCAATGTCACATTTAAAGCAGATTTTGGCCCGTTGGCTCGTCTGCCTACATGGCAATTAAAAAATTACCCGAATATTGTCAAGATTAAAAATGTTTTAAACATCTATTCGATAGTGACAATATGCCCTGCAAGTCTTGTCAATACTCTAAATATTGACAATACTATTTTAGGTGTGCGGACACGCTTAGATCCGTAGTTTGTTCGTGTCACACGTGGGGCAAAAGTAGGTTTTGTTCACGAGGAAATACGAGGGCAATTATTGAAATCATTTTATGGAGGTAACAAAATCAATGGCAATAATGGTCTAACTTATCAAAATTGTAAACGCTCCTTCCAGAGCCTGGCGCCTGCAAATCTAATTTAATGTATTTTAGCCGGTAGTCCCAGTGCCGCCATCTATTTTGTGAGCCTAAAAGCAACGCTACATCACAAGGTGTAAAAAAAGAGTATAAATCATCTACGCTTTCTCGGGACAAAAATAAGAAGATGTATTAAGCGCCATCTCGTTACAAAACACAAATAACTGCAAGACTGTAGTAGTTGTAAATAGCGCCATCTCATGAGCTTTTTGGCTCAAGAGGCAAAAATGTACGTTTGTCGTAACGAATCCAGACAATAGATGTCACTAGGATTCATACATGAAAACTTTGACTAAGTATAGTTATAATGAAACTTTTTTAAACAGATTTTCCATCAAAAGAGGTATGCTAAGCATTTGTAACACATGATACTTTTCGCATAGATTTTGATGTTTTTTTGTTCAAATGATTGATATTATTTTGACAATTTTGACGCGATGTGTTTTTAGTGATTTTATCAGTGTAACACCATTTTATATTTATTAATTAGTAGTTTTATTCATTAAGTATTAGCACTTAACCACTGAGTTGTGTGTTATTGTGTGCTATGTAAATTTCAAGTTATAATGGGCGACGGTTTAAAGTTAATAAAAGGTTTGCAATTTACTTGTAATGACACTTGGAAATTTTATTAACAAGGCCAATTCGAAATATCGTTTTTAGGATTCAAAGAACTTCTGAGCCTAATAAACAGAAATTTTCATCAAAAGAATGTGGTTTGTAGACTATGATAGGAATGGTGTATTGAAAGTGCAAAATGGCTGCTTAAAAACGGTCATACACTTGTAATTCAGGAAGGTTACCAATTACCGATCTATGTTTTAAAAAAAGGTTCAGATTTAAAGCTGAGAAGGATTCAGCAGTATTTTTACAGGTAGTTACAAACGTTTAAGCTTAAGAACAAAATGAAAACCTAGTGCGTGCCACAATGTTTTATTCTTATTGATTCCTTATTTTAGATTCAAATATTAGTTTGTTATTGATGTCAGTTTTAAAGTCATATAAGGTAAAATAAATAGCAACCAAAGCCATAAATGTAAATGTAACGTTTATTTATTTTCACGAAAAAGCTATTCAAATTTAGAAAACATTTTAAAGTTTTGTATTAATCTGTTTTACAGATAAACGGCATAGAAGTTCTAGTAGTCTAGCTGGAGCTTTAGATAATACTCGTTCAGATAGGAAGCTGGACATAAGAGGTACGTCTTCACTACGTAGTATAACACCAAGTCCCTTCACAATGTCTGCTTGTTGCAATGTTACTCTGTCCGTATGCCTAACTTTTTAAAACAACAGAAAGGATTTTGATGTGACATTCTTAACAGATAATGATTCAAAATAATGGTTTATGTGTATAATACACGCGGAATCTAGTCGAAAACTACTGAAACTTTCGGAGGTTTTTCATATGATGTCGTAAAAACCTAATTGTCTCATTGCTACATATCAACTATAATAATTTATTCTCATCGCTTTATGACGCTGACGATGCGGCGAATGACAGCTAAAACATTATGAATGTACTAAATTACCCTGATTCTATCACGAATTTTAACATTTTAATTGCATTTTTTGTCTTATTTTCATGAAAAATATGCAACATCACTTTTATATTAATATGATCTTTAATCTATCTGGTTCTTATTGAGCATTTTTTTGTTTTAAAATTGGGTAAGTGAAATCTATCCATAATTACAGCTTCGATACCAGAAGTCGACGATCAATTTGCTGTTGCTGAAGCACGATGCGATGATCTGCAAGACAAAATCGATTTAGTGAGAGTTTTAAGAAAGAAAAAGAAATTAAAGAAGAGAAGGTTAAATGTCTTTTATTTTTTTGTTATTACTGTTATAATTTAGTGATTTGGTATCGAGGCGCATGGTAAGCGAGAGTTTTACGAATATCAAAATATTATACTCTTAATCTAAATAGTTTTGTATTAGTTAGGCATCTGTTTATCCATCATTTTCAATGAATCTTCTAAATGATATAAAATGTATTAATTTGATCAGAATACTCTTTTAAAGAAGTTGATATTTAAATAGAATTCTTTAATTACAATCACCTATTCCAGTACGACCAGAGTTGCAGAACCACAACCGACTCCAGATAACATACCTGTCATCGCGGTTAGGACACAACCTAAGAAAAGTAAGTTTACGAAAAATAAATATTAAAATAAATGTATGTTAATTTACGTGTACTTTTAAAATTAGCAGTAAGTGATGGTAATGTTATAAAAACACTTTAGTATTATCAAGAGTATGCATTAAAAACTTAAAAAATAAACATATATACTATATTTTTTGGTTGATTAACAGTAAAGTCAAGTCAAGTTGAGTAACAGTCGTAAAGGAACTGGCAGGCTTAACTTCTCAATAGATCTTTCTTATATTCGTATGTATTTGTGGGTAAATACCCTGTATTATTGTAGTATTTATGTAATTATGCATAGGTTTATTGTGTAGTATAGTATTTTATGTATGGAAATTTTATTTATTATATATTATATATTAAATATTATATATATTTTTATAATAAATCAAATTGAGCACCTACCATAGTTTTCTCTACACCACCTTTGGTTGACTGGCAGAGAATCCCTTAGGCATTAAGTCCGCCGTTGTACCATTTATGTGCATAAAGTTTAATAAATAAATAAATGGAAGGACAAAGGGTAATTTACCGTATTTGGTGTCTTGTTGTTCCTTGCGCAGAATACTTCATAAATAAGTATCGGTGCTTTTAACCTTAGAATGTTGGAACACTGGAGGCCCGCCACCTACCACTAAACTGTGGCTTATCCAACATTGGCTATCACTTCTAGTCTCTAGTCTATAAGTGATAAATGACAGCCGCGAGAATTAATAAAGATATCAACTCACGCCTTTAAAAGTGGATACAAGTAAACTGGGGCGAGTATATTTATTCTATAGCTAGAAGATGCGTGATAAAAAATCATAGGTCACGCTCCTAGTGGTATTATAGGTTTTGGTTATAATTCTTGACTATACATAAGAGTATTCCAAGACCTACCATCTACTTATGTCTAAAAGTGCTAGGTATCGATTACAGAGGTGTCCCAACATGCGGCACGTCTTCGTAGATTGGAAGTTCCACACAATCCAACCAGGGGCTATCTCGATCCGGCTTCTATTGAACAACACATGATGCTGGGACAGATGAGAGGAAACCAGAATTATAAACAGGAACCATTGCATATGAAGGTGTGACACTGATGAAATGTTGTAGTTAATAGATTAGTTCAGAAAAAGATAAAGTCATACCTGTATTAAAACTGTTGTGGAAATTTGCTGATCTTTCCGCATTTAATAGTGATGAAAGAGCCATTTAGACGGAGACATTTTCCTCATGAGTTTGTTACGAGAAACCATACGCTACTATCACAAGCAATAATCGCCATAACATAATCGTATTAGAATGTTTACACACAGGCAATAATTAAAATCTCACCTACGATAATATGGAAAAGTAATTTAGCATACGTATAGTATTTTTGGAATCACATACACTAGAACTACTTAGAACTGGTGATGGACTGGAAGTTAGATTTTCAAAAACCATCATGATTAAGATATTTACATTAGTTACCATTATATTAAAATTCTAAATATTTTATGTCAGGAAAAACCTAACTCGGCGGGATACATGACTGGTGCCAAAAATCAACAGCGAAAAATGTATCCAGATGGAGATAGTTAGTACCTTAAGAACTTGTTTTATGAACATTTTTAGGATAGAGAAGTTATTAAATTAGTATTTAATTTGATCTTTGTACTTTGTACTTGCTATTAGGATTCTACAGTCCGCCTATTGTTAGTTGGTTACTGTTGCTTATATACCTCTGTACTGTTAGGGACACTCCGAGATCGTCACTTTACAGTCTAACATTAAGGGTTATTTTAAAACGGTTGAAGAGAGGTCACAGTGTACGGGGAACACCGGCAATAATATCAATTTATTTGTGCACTATTTTTAAACTCTATTCTTGTCTATTCATTTCCATAGAACGGCAGTAAAACGATGTATGAAATGACATAACTAAAGTTTGAATTAGACCTGTTTGTGTTTGTGAATATAGTTACAGTAATACAAGAAAAATGTATTCATTTAAAAAAGGACCTAAGATAAAAAAAAACTCGAGAAGTGTCATGGGACACCCGAATAGAACGAAGTTCCTTTCGATTAAAAAATATCTTATAATTTTTTTCCTAACGTTTCGCGCGATAAGGTACGTGTTTTAAAAGATTTTGATCACAGCGCCATCTAGCGATAATCATCTAATACAAAAAAAGTGTCGTGACAACTTTTCGTAAGATTTTTTCCGTCTAGCCCCCTTTCGATAACGCGCGATAAGGAACTTCGTTCCAATTGTGACATTCGCTAAGTTTGTTTCACCTTTCCTCCTCAGGTCAATAGCGTAGGTTGGAACTGCTAATAAATAGTCCACTAACATTAATATAAATGATTATAAATTTGTCGTTAACTGCTAGAACTTCTGCAGGTATGTACGGAGTTGGAACACATTTCAGCAGCGATGGTCCCATGGAGGTTGCGTGCGGTGACGATGACACAGTACCCCGTTACTCTGACGTGGATTTATTTGATCAACGGCCACAACCATTGTAAGAAATTATTGTACTTAATATCGGATATTTTATTAACTCTTGTGGGTGGGATCCACAGCATCAACCACCGTAATGACTCTGAGCACTGAAGCCCAGGAACCCGAGATAAAGATAACTTGTCTTGGTTTATTGTTATATAGTTAATGTTTCATGTACGGCTGTAATAGGCTATTACTAATCACAGCTGGGCTTAGGTCTCCTCAGTAGAGGGATTGTTTCATGTGCTGAATATGAATCTTGGTAATAAATTAGAAGAAACAATCATCATCATCATCAGTCTATATACGTCCTCTGCTGGACATAGGCCTCACCCAAACTTCGCCACACCGACCGGTCCTACGCTATCTGCACCCAGTGACCTTCCGCGACACAATACCTATTCTTAACATCTTTTAGGTCTTCTCAGTTTGCACTATTGTGGTAGGTAAGTATCGCTTACGTCACAAGTGTCGTTCTAAGGAATAACTATTTCACTATAACCAATTCTTGTACCTTTTAGTAATGGTTGAATTTTCAACCAATATAACTAATTAATTGTTGATCAGATAATCTAATGATAATTTTCAAATTAAAATACAGTTCAATAAAAATCAAGAGACCCAAAGATGTCCGACAAACTCCACCAAATCGACGAAGGCACGTACCCAAAGAGAATCTACCCAGAGATGGTTAGTTTATATAATTTCTTGGCTTTAGTACGTGCTCGTTTGATTTTTTGCTTGTCTCGAATAGACTCCGAAATTACGGGTCCGAATTCAAAAAAAAACAAAAATCGAGGAAGGATATATCGTTTCTCTTTGTGACGCAGGCAAAGTTGCGCGGGTCAGTCAGTCAATGATAAAACTGCAAGGACTCTATATGAATGCATTATCTGGTTTCTTTCTGAAATGTAATATGGAATGCTATATGTTTATTTATGATCATGACTTTGTAACAAGCTGAGGTTCATTACTCCGAATTGATACGAATGTTTGCATAATAAACATTATAAATAATTTGTTTTGAGTTGTATCATATTTCGAAGGCACGTTCGTTTTAAATTTAGTATTTTAAACAATGTAAATATATAAACTCTATTAGCAGTTCGGTCATTAACCATTAACGGATATAAGTGCTAGGTAATATTCATCTTATGAAGTTATATATGTGTTTTTTGGCAAATTATGTAATTCTAGTCATGACAAAAATGATTACACGATTACGTCAATCTACCGACTCCAAATAGACCTATTATTTGTGTTATTCCAATGTATAAGCTATACCTTAATTTTGTAAATAATCCATTAAATACTTCCAGTTACATTTAATTCGTGAAAGAGTTAAATACAAATTTTATCGAACTTTGGTTACTGAAATGAATGAATCAGTTCTAAAGGGATATTAAATTTCCGTATGAAGAATCATATTGTATGGCAGTTTAGGCACTTTATCGTTGTTATTTACTTACATACAACTTACCATGTAGATAAAAAATCTATGTTATTATAATAGCTACATGATACTACCCATATCATTATTACAAACTAATTACGCAATTTCCAGTACATAACTTAGCAAAGCTTAATGTAACAGAATCTAAACGTCAAGAGAGCGCAGGTGATGTCCACAAACAGAACCGGAATGCTGGATCACCAACACAACGGTATAATCGACAATTCAGTACACAAATGGACAGTAATACAGGTATAGTATAGGATAATTATGTATTATATAAATTTATTAGTATAGGATAATTATTGGAACGAAGTTCCTTATCGCGCGTTATCGAAAGGGGGCTAGACGGAAAAAAATCTTACGAAAAGTTTTAGATGATTATCGCTAGATGGCGCTGTGATCAAAATATTTTAAAACACGTTCCTTATCGCGCGTTACGTTAAACGAAAAAAAAATTTAAGATATCTTTTAATCCAAAGGAACTTCGTTCTATTCGGATGTCCCATCAAGTCCCATGACACCTCAAGTTTTTTATATAGTTCAGGTATTTTTCTTCATTAGCTAGAAGACGCTGTTGCCTCTAACTTAGAAGCAATAATCATATACGTATGTTCAATCGTAATCTGTAAGCTTGTGATAAAGAGATAAGAGGCATTAGTATAATTATTAAAGAGTTATAGAAAAAAATAGTATCATTATAAGTTTTTTTCCATATTGGCGCCATAGTCTCGTTTAGCTTTGTTACAAAAAAAATAGGTAAGCGAGTAAACACTTACAAAGTGTTTACTGTCGCTCATGGATCTTTGACACTACGGTGCTGCCAACTACGACCTACCTTTAAATTATCTTTCAAAACCTTCGCTTATTTATTAACAATAATAAATGTTATTATTGGCCCACGAGGTGACCGATATGTGGCGTGTTGAATCGACCATCATTGTTCCGATTGTTGTATCTCGTTGTATCTGGAGAAGCTTTCGCTCCCCGCGAAAAAGGTAATGATTCAGAAGGTGGTCGTTCTTGACACGGTGCGTATTGTAAGGAGGTTCCTCTCTCTTGAGCCCTGACCACTGATGGCTTGGGTCGTAGACTCCGCCTGCAGTGGCTCTCTGTTTTTTATATTGTATTTTTTAATTTATTTTTTTCCAAATGTTTTTTTTTAAATCTAATATATAAAATTCTCGTGTCACGGTGTTCGAACTTGAACTCCTCCGAAACGGCTTGACCGATTTTGTTGAAATTTTTTGTGCTTATCCGGTATCTATGAGAATCGGCCAACATCTATTTTTCATCCCCCTAAATGTTAGGGGTAGTCCACCCCTAATTTTTTTTTTTTTTTTTCGACGCAGACGAAGTTGCGTGGGGCAGCTAGTATAATGTAAAAAATAAGCTAATAAATGAATATGGAATGTTATTAATTAAAAAACAAACGATTTCGTCAAAGATCAACATTACCACGAGGAGAGGCCGGTTGTTGAGTTATTTAACAAAGGAAGACAGAGTCCACCTCTCGACGCTCAGAGGCAAGCGCAGGCATTTTCCAATTTAGATAGGTGGAGCAAGAAGAATATCATTGGTAATGGGACATTTCTCTTTATAATAACTTTCATGATTAATTAAAGGGTTCTTACAACGATTTTTAGTTGAGCGATCTCTATTTTTAGTGTTTTGAATACCTAATAGATCTAACTTTAGTGTACCTTTGAAGTAACTTTCCACTAAGTATTAGTATTCAATTTGAATTATAAAACTTCTACTATGAAGCTTTTTTCTTTTTCAGTTGGTCGTCAATTTCGTCGATCCGGGCACTAAAACCTCCAACCGCTCACACTCAGCGTCCTAACCCCGGCTGAGGCCAGAACCCAGCACGGGGTTCGGAGGGACGGCGCGATGCGTTACGCGCTCGGCACTCTTTCCCGTCGCGCCGACCCCCTACTATGAAACTAACATTATTTTTTAAGAAATAAGAATAAGTAATTTTAGTTACGTATTCTTGACATTTAAAATTATTTTAAATTGAGTTTTAATATGTTACATTTTTTTGTTGGTTCAGAAAAAAAGAGGAATGATACAGACGCGAGAAGTCCGGTCAACGAGAGTATTGCCAATGAACCTAAAAAATCTCCTACTAAGGTAAGTATTATTATTTTTATCTATAATACAAGATGGACAGATATATTTCATAATATTGTTTCCCTTAAAAAAAACAATCAAATAAAATCTAAGACTCTCTTATATTCCCTAACCGAAAACCAATAAATAAATAAAAAAATAACTATGAGTATCTGAGTACAATGATTAATAATAGCTACAAATCACAATACTTTTATTCTGCACGATGTAATAATTATTTCGCAGTATAAAAAAATGAGTTTCTTTACATTTCTAGACATGCATTATTTTATTTTCCATATAAATTTCTTTGCATTTAAATAAACATAACGGACCTATAATTTGCTGTTTTTCTCTACCAGGAAGGTAACAGGTATCGCCGTGTCAAGTACAGGAGTCATCGTTACGAATTGCCGACGGTAGCTTCTCAGATGAAGCAGGCTGGTATCCGGTACTACTGTGAAAGGACCAATCACAGCAACATTCCTTTCGTGGTCAGCAAGAGCACTGCTCCTTCGCACAATATCGGTGTTAATATACAGCAGGTAAGTACCCGAGACAAGTTAGCTTTCCCTCGGGTTCCTGGGCTTCACTGCTCAGTCATTACGGTGGTCCCGCTGTGGATCCCATAAACACAGGAGTTGCAGTGGTAGGAGTGAGAGGTAGATGAATACAGGAATCCAGCAGGTATATTTTTTTATTGTAAAATATATGTTAGAGTAGGCAAAAAGGACAACCGAACAAAATGAACAAGTCAACAAAATGACGAAGTCGTGGTGGCGGAGTGGTCGAAGCGCTTCCTTCCGAACGGGAGGTCCCGGATTCAAATCCAGCCGGCTTGTACCTCTAAATCTAAATGTGAAAAAGATTTATGTGAAATGTTTCACAACACCACTGGCTAAAAACGGTGAAGGAAAACATCGTGAGGAAACCTGCATGTCGGAAAAGGATCAGGAAAGGAAGATATGTGAAGTCCCTAATCCGCACTAGGCAAGCGTGGTGGACTATGCCTAATCCCTCTTCTGAGGAGACCTGAGTCCAACAGTGGGCAGTAATGGGTTGGTACAGTACTTTTTGCGTTTCGATGTTTTGCGTTTCAATTAAATGTACTATGTGTAAATTTGAAGTATTTTTTTGACGAAACGCTCATGTTTTGCTGTCAATTTCATTACGTATGTTAATTAAAACGAATATCGCAAATTCAAAGTCATTCAGTCGTAATGTCAAAAAATAATCTAAAACCAAACTGCAATTTTATGAAATAGAATACATGAATCCATTTTTATAGAGCCTTCATCTTTGTAATTATGATTTATCTCTTAGGTACTGAACGGTCTCAAAGTCCAGCAGCCACTGTCTGGCATTCCGTTGACCATCGCTCACCACATGGGTAAGTTACTCAATATTAAACTTTAAGAATTGCGATCTGGTCAAGATTGCGGGAGGTCACTGGATGCAGATGGCGCAGGACCGGTCGATGTGGCGAAGTTTGGGGGAGGCCTATGTCCAGCAGTGGACGTCTATAGGCTGATGATGATGATGATGAAACTTTAAGAATTATTCACATAAGTCACTATTTGACTATGAAATTTAAGATTATATGAGCCAACGATATGTTGGTAAAATCAATTCCTTCTCACCATTTCCTTTGATTTTAGTTACTGCGCGTCAGAAATTGACTTACAACATTTTCACCTGAACGGTTATTTCATTATCTTTATTATATTTTTATTATATTCACAAGTTGTTTTGCCGTTATTTTACGAACACTCTAAAATGACAGTTTTACTACTACCTTTTCCTACAATGCACCATAAAAATTGATTCTAATCTCCATTCCTTGTTTGAAGAACCACAAATATAGGAACTGTCTCTTTTTGTAACTTGTAATGTTATAACTATTTATATGAATTATCATGATTGATCTATTTTCAGGTTTGGGACATGTTCCTACATACGGTACCAGAAGCGCCACAGTGGTAAGCTTTTTGGAGATTTTTTTGTATGTAGTAATGTTTTAATCTGATGGTAAATAGTAACCGCCTCACATGAACCTTGGCAGTTGGAATCGTTTTTACAACTTCAAACTATTTTCCTCATTACAGTCATACTTGTCTAGTTCGGTACAAGGAGTTCCCATCTCTTTTAAATATACACGTTTCTTCACGACGATAAACTGCACATAATTACAAATATCTCAAGTTCATATTTCAATCCAGCAACCGTCTCTGGACAACCGCGAGATAAACGTGATCAAGCTTGGTCATCGAATGGTCCGTCTGCCCTCATACAAGTACATATCGTACAACCGTCTGTTGAACTTGTACCGCGAGGGAGAAGGGATCGTACCGCGCTTCCTTAAGGCGATCAATCGACCGCACTACTTCTATACTTCGATGTACAAGTGAGTTGATCAGCTGTTTTGACGATTTCTGGCTTTTGGTCTATTCGGTAAAGGTCTTGCGGATTTGTGACTTGTTTCTTTAAATATAGGACAGAGGCAAACTTAATGAATGAATGAATGTTTATTTATAATGAAACAGTTTTTTTTAGATTTAATTGAAGTATATCCCGATTGAATATATTATACATTTAGTTATTGGGCATAATATGAAGTTAGGACATGAACATAAATAAGTGGTTGTTACTATCACTCAAGAATTCAGTTATTAAAAGATACGTCTCACAATGCTTAGAAGACATTACACCCCACCGGTCCCTTAAATTTTTTTTAAAACCATTTTAGGTACTAAAGTGGAGAGTGTTAAATAGTGAATATCACTTCAGCCCTTAAATTTTCAAACTGTACCGGATGCCCATAAGTAGTACATTCCAACATCTTGAATTGTGATTGTTAAGCAGCCTCACTGCCGACCGAGATGATTTCGATGGAGCCACGTCTAAAGGACGAGGGGGGAGTCAGGAAGCCAAACAAAGCCTGGCTGAATACGCTAGTCTGTACCGAGAGTATGAGCATATCGAGAAATGTATCAAGGAGGGACCCTACCAGCCTGAGCTTGAGCAACGTAAAGAAGAACTTTCTAGAGAACTGGCTTCTAGAGAAGAACATATTAGAAAGGTAAGTCGTATTAATATTTTTTAATTAGTTAAATTTAATTTGCTTTATACGTTACTGATAAAATTGATCAATTAATTACTGTTTTTAAAATAAAGTTATATAATGTTGCCTCAATGATACCAAAATCTCTGAAGTTTAATTTAAAAACTTGATTTTTATTGCCTCGTAAGTAGACGAGGTCCATCTGATGGTAAGTTGCCATCATCGCTCATGGACTCCTACAATATCAGGAAACACTGCAGTGCCACCACCTATAGTACCATATTTCCAGTAAAAATCACTAAATTTTTGACAGGTGGTAAAAGAATTCAAAGCATCAGGAGACGCAGAACCGCCATTGAGAGCGTCCGCCTCTACTACTGAAGACGGCTACAGACATTCCACCTTCAAACTAAATGTCGGGGATCCCCAACTATAATACGACCATTTTAAAACGTACAATGGAACGCAAATTTTTGTAGACTTGTTATTTGACTAAATTATAAGAAGTGTCTGTTTTGTTTTTGAATTTATTTTCAACAATTTTTTTGTTGCATGATCTTTCGAAGTTTGTCTTCGAGTGAAATTTGGACTAAGCGTTTGGGGAGTAAGTCTCCTCTTTTATGATGAAAACATTTGTCACAATAAATATGGTTTTTTGATGTTTAAACTAGAAATGTCATCGATTTTAGGGCTAAAAAACCTGATTGATGAACAATTTTCAATAATTCTGAGTAGTAGCGAATGTTACGTAAATTTTAATATAGGTATACTTACGATTATGAAATCTGTTGTAATGTTATGAAATGTTTACACTTAATAAATACGTTTTTATATATTTTGTTTTATTTCTATATTTATTGAAGCCAAGCTAAATTCTACAAGCACGAGAAACTAGCATGCATTGCACAATTCAAAATAAACATTTTACAATTATTTTCACTAGAGCTAAGATAATTAACATTGAAATTTAATAACATTTTGTACAAATTAACGAATTTTGACTACATACCTAAAAGTATAATATATTAGTATTATATACTAAAACTTAATATTATGATATAAATGTCTTATAAATACAGTTGAGTATTATTTTCTTTGGTAATTAGTATATAAAAGTATTCACTAAGTATTTTATTGCACGTGGATACAACTAACACAAAGTAATTCTTAATTCCCTCAAACAGAAGAAAATATTAAATGCTCGTGTAAAATGTTCTTATCTAGTAACAATTATAAAATGTAAATTGATTTTATAAAATTGAGTGCATCTCATAATATGTCGAGTGAGATATTATAGAAACAGTATGTGTTATTTCAGCCATTCATTTCACTAACTAGTATAAATGTTATTTGATTTGATTAGTATTGATATTCTCGAAAAATATGAACGCAAAAAATACATATTATATAAATTTTTAGAGAAATCTTTTTCAACTGTTACATTGTTGTGCCTATGTCTCTATTGGGCGGTAACTTGACTAAGTTGAAATGATTTTTCGTGTTTTCATAGTTTAAAATCATAGGTACAAAAGTTCACTTTTCCACCAGACTAAATTATAAATCATTTCATAGTTAGGGTAAATGATTACAGCACTAAAATAGTTGATGACAAAAGATCCCAAGTTTCTGGAAAATCGTGATTTTTAGATGTCGTAGTGCAATATAGACGAAGCGAACAAATACCAAGTAAAGTAGATAAAACTATAATAACAAATATAATTGGCTACAAATTAATACAACAGATTAAATACATTATCGTGACCAAGGTGCGCCCAGAATATATTATCAGTTTTCTTCACGCATCTAGTCTTTAGTTGCGCGAATCAGTGGAAGAGGGAAGGTTCTCTCCGTCCATCTTGTGGCGCGTGGCCTGCATGTAAGCCTCGGCGGCGAGTGTAGGCCACGCGTCAGTAGGCGGAGCTGCAGTGGCCGCCACACTCACAGGCCACGGCTCCGATGTCGTCACCTCGGCCGGCCGGTCCAGACTCTCAGAAGTCTTCGTGCATTCAAGAGCGAGCGGTTTCGGAGTCTCGATCCTGTTTGGATAAGTCTGTTGATTTGAACTGAAGAAAGGAATACCAGCCAAAAGTAAGGACCATATTTTGTTTGTTTCACACTTGTAGTATTAGGTAAATATAGAAATTCACTTATTTATGTAAATTATTTTTATATTTAGAGCCCTCAGTATTTCTCTTTTAATTATTAACCCTAGGTAATTGTACCTACCTATGAGCAGATTTTATAATAAGAATATGCTATGATAAATGTGTCCTTATACTAAATTTAAAATTAATAGTTTAAATTTCAAATATTTCGGACTAGATAGTATAAGGGTGAGTATTAGTGGGGTGCAGTAGTAAGTAGTACCTACCTGACACGTTCAGGAGACTGCATGGCATCGTTCGTGCTGGATATCTCGAGATCTTCAGCGTAACTCAGATGTATCTTGTCGTTCTCAGAACGCTGTTCTTTATCTAAATTAAATACACTAGAATTGATTAAATTCATATGTCACATGCTTCGATACAGTACCAATAAGTAATAAATGGAGTAAGCAGGTAACTCTCTGGGATCCCAGAGATGGAAACCGAAACAGAGGACGCCAAACTTTAAGATGGGAGGACGAGTTGAAGCTCACTCTGGGACCGTACTGGACTAGGGTCGCTGCAGATCGAGTATACTGGAAGGAGTTGGAGGAGGCCTATGCCAAAAGGCACACCGAGCTGCGTGATTTATTATAGTTTTAAGTTAAATTGATGAACTTTGTTGTCTCGGAATTAAAGGCTATTTTATTTTATTTTTATTTTATATGTATGTATGTGGTAGGCAAGTCTTGTTGTTATTCAGGAAGGTGAGCCAACAAGCCACCTGATTGTAGTGGTAACCGTTGGTCATGTAGGTACCTATAAAATGTCAGGGGTAACTGCTACGCCGCTACCTATCATCTAGAAGAACAACAAATTGCAATACTTTATTATAATTGGAACGAAGTTCCTTATCGCGCGGTATCGAAAGGGGGCTAGACGGAAATTATAGCTAGATGGCGGTGTAATTAAAATCTTTTAAAACAATTCCTTATTTTGTTTTATATGATTAATGCTAGATGGCGCTGTGATCAAAATATTTTATTTAAGTTAAGTAAATAAAATTGTATTACAATTCCCTCACTAATTAATCGAAAGGAACTTCGTTCCATCCGGGTGTCCCTTGACATCTCTCAAGTTTTTTTTATAGTCCGTCTCACGTATACTGTGACCATCTCATATTAATGTATAACATAAACTGTGGTTACATACCGTCAACAGTGATAGCGGCTTCAGGCCATCCCAATGAATCTCCTTCCACATCCACAGGCTCGTCTTCCGCATCATAAGGTCTCGGCTCACGAGGTCTTTCCTCGCGTCGTTCCTCTTCCAGGTCATAGCCCAGCATGCTCTCGACGGTGTGGTGACGTTTCCTAGTACGGAGCTTGAGACGACGCTGGCGGTTCGCGCGGATGCGTTGGTAAGTCTGATGTTGAGAGAGGATGTATTAGAAGGCTCATAGCTTGGTTTGTGATGTGACTGACGATGCATGTAGAATAGAAGTAAAGAAATTTCCTGTTTCCAAAAATCGAAAGTCCGTTGTGCTTCTTCTACACTGGCAAAGTCGTATGGAAGTTATGAACTTCGTGGATAACTCTTGAGTTTATCTATTTTAAAAAGTAACAAAACTTACTGCTATTAACTACAATAAAACTAACGTAATAAGTAGATTCTATCCTTATAACTGAGTACCACATGATATAATACTCTCATCCAACAGACGCACCTATTTTGCTTATCTAGATAAATGACTAGCAACACGTCCTAAACTAGCAGTAGGTACAAGTTACCTCCCAACGCGCGTCCTCGTCTTGATGATGCAGTGTATGAGACGGCGGTACTGCCTCGCGAGGCAGAGCACTTAGGCTGTACAAATGCTGCAGCTCTTGTAGGAAATGCGCCTGAGCCACGCCTGGGCCGAGCCGAGCGCCGCAAACTCCGCATGATGACTTGCGCTCACCGTCCGCTGTAAGAGACTTAAGTGTAAAATCTGTGCCGTAAGTACATTAATTTAATATCGCCAGCTATGTACCTACGTACACTAATTCTATGTGTAAAATCACATACTTACGCCTCCACAGAAATTAAATTGGAATAGGATGGATCCTTGAATTTGTTTAATATTTTTCTTAAAAGTCTTCTAATGTATGTACTTGTGTTCTTAACCATTAATTTAGCGTAAACAAAAACATTCAAAATTACTTTTATAGTAGGTTATATGCAGTTATAAAATTCTTTTATGAAAGTTTAGTTACTGGATTTATAGAAAGTCTTGCTGAAATGTAATTGAAAACAACGACATAGTGTTGTAATGTGCAAACATTGCTGGTATTTGTGCCATATGTCGCGCTTACTGTTCAGTTACCAACTGTACCATCCATCAAGCTTTCCCAGTTTGATTAGTCTGTCTGTGTGGTTTCATACGTTTCAAATTGACAATATTTACGTTAAAGTTTAATAGTAACTTATGTTTAAAAGTGTAGAAGTACGCTAATGTGAATAATATTCTTGATTTTAAAATAAAAAGTCTTCCTAAGTGCTTCTTCGTTGACACTGAAGTTAAAGTTTATACATTATTCTGATATTATCTCTTCTTTTTCAGATTACTAGTGATAAAGTGATTTAAAATAAAACAATAAAGTAAGGTTGAACTTTTTAAAGTGTCGCTAGTTTTATCATAAATTACGTTCTTTAGCAAGAACCGTCGTAATCAACATAATGTATTTACAATTTTATCATTTTTTTATGATTATAAGTATTTTATCCATTCTTATCTATCTACCCCAATTAAGCATAATGTTTACAATACTTACGCGAGAAGAAGTCATGCGAATCCGTGCAGGTGGCTGCGACGGGTGCCTCATCATCTTTACAAGGTCTCGGAGACGCTGAGGCTGCTGACCCTGGAGAGCTGGTGTCATCTCGAGCCGTGTACGCGTGACGGTACAACGGCGGAGTACTTGTGTCCTCTCGTACATTCTACATTTATAGGTTATGTAGAAGTAGTTAAGGTTAGGGATCAGATTAAAATAAAAGAGTAGAAAATTTTCATCTATTTTTTTAACAAACAGTTGAAATGTAGTGTCGTTTAAGTAACCTAATACCAAATGACAAACACTCAAAATGAAACACATTGAATTGGAAAAAAAATGTTAACTAAATAATATTTAGTAAATATTATACCTACAAGTACATAATCGTTAATCAAGTATGTAACAGGTATTCAATTTAAAATCAAACAAAATTTTCAACTAATAGGTTAGCTATCAAAATATTAAATGTATTAGATCTTTGCTAGTATTTTAAGATTATTTCGTGATTTTTGACGTTGTACCTAATTGCATCTCCACAATGTCAAGGCACAGCGAAGCCGTTAACTACCCTTCACTACACAGATTTTTTCTTAATATTCTAAGATAAAATGATTGTCACCCTAAGTGCTTGTCCGACGGTTTGTCCAAGTGCATACTGTTCGCCAAGGTGCCGGGCGAAGGCCTTGCCCGGGTATAAAGGGTGAAAAGCGCCCCCTATCGGTCGAAAAGCACCACATCCAAAACTCTGTAGTGCTGGATGCAAAAACTGCGGCGCCATATGGTGCAGAAACCCCTCCATGATTCAGGTTTTTCTATAAAATAAACGGTATTAATCTGAAGAAATGATTAATGATAGTTCTAAAGTATGAGATTTATATTGTAACGGGGTTGTTCTAAAACGTAAAGCGTTTTTGTAAGTAGTATTGTAAAATAGTGGGCAAGTTAACGAGGAACATTAAAAAAAAATGTAGAGAAAATAAGAATGTCAATAGGATTATAATACTAAGTAGGTACTTATTGAAGCTATATTTTTTATTCATGTAAAATATTATAAGTTTTATAACTCAACATTTATTACCTCAATAAACTCATTAGAATTAAATACCTAATTAACATAATTCGTTATATTATCGCACAGCAAAATAACTTAACATATTGTTATGAGTTTAATGTAACTTGTGTAATGTAACTTGTGTAATGTAACATTATTTCATTTAAAATAGATATATTGAGAACAAATGTATTATTAATAAAACACGTGTTAATAATAATTATAAAATTACCATAACCGACTACCGATAAGAATACTTGTTTAAAAAGTCCTAACCTAACCTCAAAACCGAACGAAAATAACCACAAATCAAACTAACATTACAGATTCACAGAAAAAAGTATTGTTTAAAAGCGCCTCGAAAATAAAACCCGAACGAAAATATAAGTGGTACTTAAAGAGAGTTAAAACACATTGAATTGGAAAAGTGTTTATTTTGAAAGAGATCGTAACCGCGTCGTTGTGTGGTCAGCCGGGTGAAGTAGCGGTCATAGACGAAACTAGGCAAAAGACGCGCGTAACATTTTTTTTTTTATTGCCTTGTAGGCTGTAATAGTGAGTGGCTGTAGTAGTGAATTAAACTGAAAATGGTTAACTCACTTCTACATATCGTCGGGTCCTACGTATACTAGTAAAAGTGACAAAACGCGGGAGAGCCAGTTGAATGTTCTACACTCTTGTGTAACTTTGCTAAGATTCATCGATTTAGAAGATATTATCTCTGAAAATTATTAGAATTTTAAAATTTTCTTGTTGGTTTTCCTTGAATTAAATAAATAAATAAAAATGATACAAAGATTAGCTTTTCAGATTTTAAGACTATACAAAAAAACGTTTTCGTCATTTTACGTACAACCGTAGGACCCGTCAATATGCAGTCGTTTCACGATATATATAAAACTAGACAATTTCTAACTAATTTTTAACAGTAAATAAATAAATTATTCTCCATTTGTGATGCTGGCATAATTGCGCGAATCAACTAGTAAAGCATATTAAATACTCAATTGGGAACCGTACCAAAATTAGCTTTGTTTTACTTTATAATCGTCTCCAATTTATCACTAAATAGTCCAATAAAGAATTTGAAAAATATAGGGCTTTTATAACTCTCGTATTCAAAATGTTCTAAGAAAAATTGCTTTACAACTGAAATAAGGCAAACGCCACTGTTGCGCCTTACGTCTTCGTCGCGTCTTTTAAAAATGGCCGCTCCCTAAACACTACGACCACGTCCGGACAATGCTACCGGCTATTGCATTGTAATAACAAGCAAACCACACGAAACAATCACTAGGATAGAATTTTAAAGGAACGCTACTGAAGTGACATGGATTACGCTGCCGTGACTGTGATGCTAATTATAATTTTGCGCAAAACTTTTAGCAATGCTAGTTATGAGCGATAATAATTAAAAAATTAAAAACCGATAAAGATATCGAAATTACAATCATACTCACAACATATTCACAATAAACAGGGTGATTTGTTAGAGAGGGTACATATTGCAGGAGGGTGATGAGTACTCTGTACTAAAACGGAATATTATAAAAAATAGGTAAAATTACATTTTTTTTTATCTAAATTCGACAGAACTACCTCAAACATGAACAATTACGGCTAAAAGAGTGTTTACTAATGACCTCGAGTGATCTCGCGCACCCCACCTCCGCCATACCCATCAGCTGTCGAAAAACCATCATTTTGCAAGAATTTTAGATATTTTTAAGTTGCGATTACTAAGGCATTAAGCCATATTCTTAGGTAATAATATTTTTACTGGTCGTATATAACCATCAGCTACCATGACCTTCAATATGTACCCTCACTAGGAAATCACCCTGTATAACTGCGTGTTTAATTAAAAACATAAAAACTACATAACTAGTTTCTTTTATATTGTAAGAAAATCTGCGATCATTTATATAAACGACTTACGACGACCAGGAGAATTGTGTTGCTGTCGTTGTAAGAGAAATGATCCAGTGATCGCTTCTCTTCTTCAAAAATCAAGTTCGATAATAATAATATGACCCATGACCAAGGACTTCTCTAATACCGGGATACTGAAGGGTCGTTACCTATTATATATCATACAGACGACGAACAATAGCCTAAACTACTTCACCTAATGCTAAGTGGTAACTATCGCTTACCTCAGCAATCCCAGCTATCTCACAAGTACCCTCTAACTTAATAGATTACTTAGATGTAATTGTATTACAGAGTTACAGGGAAGCAGGTATTCATTAGATTATAGCATAGGACGATCTCAGTGCGGAATCACGGATACAATAATTGGTAGTGATCAGCAGAGATCGACCGTTGTTGATAGCTTACATTATTCGGATAAGATGCAAACTAATTGCATGAGCCAGCGTTAAACAGTAATTGTCGTTTTTAATAGTACACTAAACGGATTCTTATGACAAAGTTATAATTGAGAAGGAAATTATTAGGGAAAAGATTTAGATCAGTCTCCTTTAAAAACGTGTTTTATACTAATGATGAATATTTTTGTCACACTATAAAATAAATTCGACTGTCAAAGTAGAATATTGATCAATTTTAAATCTTTAACCTTTTTTTCGTTTTTCAAAATGTTGCTTAGTTTGTAATTTTTAAGTATACCAAAATATATAACAATTAGAGTTATACCAGTTTTTTGCCACGCATCATCCGGCTATGGAATAAGCTCCTCGGTATTCCCTGAGCACTATGACTTGTCCTTCTTCAAACGAGGCTTGAGGAGGGTCCTTAAAGTTAGGTCGTAGGTAGCGACCCTTCAGTGTCCCCTGACATTGCAGAGGTTCATGAGCGACGGTAACCACTTCCTATCAGGTGGGCCGTTGGCTCGTCTGCCTACATGGCAATAAAAAAAAAAAGTTACCTCCATAAATGAGTAGGTATGCACTAACCATGCACTAGCGCACAACCTGATAAATGAACATTTACGTGATTAATAAAGGCAACAGTCTAGATTGACGTGTGATTAGTAGTCGTATACCACGTAGGTACATTTGCGACTGTTACACCATAAAATTGTACCATACAGAAGGAAATTTAAAAACCTATTTTTTTACTTATGTTAGGGTCACCAAATCTTATGGTCTAAGAGTCCGTGAACCCCAGACCTTCGAAATTTTATAAAGGCTAAGAACTTGTCAGTACATGCTCCTAACACAGGTATGAACGATGGTCAATTAATTATCAAGCTTGGGTTGTAGTGGCTCTGGAAGATATACGGTACTAAAGGTGGGTAAAATAGAGGCCTACTTTCGGTAAATCATAAAGGCTGATTTTTGGGTATTAACTTCAGAATATCATTAAAAATCGCATAATTGTTTGCCAGACACTTAGCATGGTGGCAATCCCTTGCCAGACATCTTTAATGTTCAGGGTATAATACGGCTAAATTTGACAAACTTCCCGGCAGTGTTGGCAAAAATTTAATCTGATTAACGATTAAAAATTACGATTCAAATCGTAATCGACATTACTACGATTAAAATTAATTAATCGTAATCTGTTTTTCACTGGGGTCTGGTCTGGAGTTCATGGGATCTTGCTCTATTACTTTTAGTCTTATTAATGCATTCGTTTCTGAAATATTTGACACGCACTCTGCACGTAAGATACTAAATTTCGGGCCTGTGCTAAAAACACGATGATGCTTTCGTTGGTCTCGATTTGTACACTATTTTACTTCTGTTCAATAATTGATTAATCTCGTATATTTGCGACCGTTCGACCCTCAATTAGTACTGCAACATTGACGTAACCTGTTAAGCATCGTATATGTAATCAAGCTAAGCGCAAATTCCTTTGAATGTGGGTACATTGTATGTACAGTTGAAGCCACATATGTCCTGACCGCGTCTACTGACTGTTTGAATATCCTTAATGTACAAAGAGGATGTGCAAATCAACAATAGCTGATTAAGTTATGTTGAGTTAGAGGTGTTTGTTATTAGGAAGTATCAGGTGCAAACCGTATAGGATAATTGAAGCGTTAGTAATAGTTATCATGAGTTAATGCTTAGCGAGCTATGACATGTCACTCTGTAAGAAAAGATCTGTTTGGTAGGTAACGATGCTCTGACATTGGAGAGGCGATATTAAAAATTTATCTTCTGGTGGCCTGTAGCCTGTAAACTCTTTTAATTATTATTGTAAAATAATTAAAAAAATAAAAACTATGAAATTGTAAAAGCAAAAAATTGAGAATTAGGCTTGCTATATCTAATTTATAATGCTGATAGGTATATTCATACATTAATTACACTAAAATTATCTCACATTTCTAAATAAATGACTTAGTAACTGGTGCTGTAGACAGCCCTAGCCCCTACCAAGGAACAGTTGGAGCTCTTTACGTGGAAATATCTATTCTGCTGTCGTTACAGTAAACACCACGAAAAGAATAGTATGGGCGGAAACGTAAGCGATAAACATACGATGAGTAAACGTTATGAAATGATACACGCGGTACGCCATCACTGTAGTTTACGTTTCATAAGTGAGTAACGATCTTAACGTAAACAATGATGTTTCAAAATAAGTTGTCGGATTATTATTTTGATAAACGTTACAATAATAATATGTTTTGCTTTTTTTGTAATATTAAATTTTGTTGGGTTTAAAAAGCGTTTTTTCGTATTCGTGAATTAAAAAAGGAAAATTAGTATACCTATATAAATTTTAACAGTTTTTAATAAATAATAAGAACATTGTAAAAATAAAAGAACTTTTAATTTTTTGTTATCTTTGGACGACGGGTATTTTAAAATAGGTAGATTAAAAGCTCTACATGCAAAAATAATTTTCGTTGAATTTTTTTTTACAATTTACAGCAGTATTAACTTACATTATTTTTATACAAAAAGCATCGACTTTAAAATAGATAAAGAAATATCCGAATCGATCCACTTAAGCTAAAGATATACGGGGACTAAATAATAAATATCCCCTTTCAGTAAGTCGGTAAAAATTATACGTTCTCCTTTCAAATCGATTAGCGAACAGGCAATAAAAAAAAAGTAGTGGTTCCGTTGAAAGGAATAAGGTTTGACTCGTGATTTATGCACAGTCGGAATTTTGGCCCCTTTTTCAATAAGTGTGCCGATAAGAATCATTGCTTGCAGTGAGATGGCCATGGCATGCAATTAAATCTCTTCTAACTATGCATCACTGATGTATCGCTTTCCTATCTGTCCAATATTCAAATTAGTTTTAAATGTGACAAAGAGTGTTTTGGATTGTTTTTAAGAGTGTCAATATTTCTTTTTAAAAGAATGATGTAGTTAATAGATTTGAATGTAATTTCTGCTTTTACCGATTACTACATTTTTTGGCCTTGTAGACAGAAGAGCTAACGGGCCACTTGATCGTAAGCGGTTACCGTTGCTCATGGACCTCTGCATTGCCAGAAGACATTGCGGGACCGCTACCTACGGCCTTTAAAGAATCTTCAAGCCTCGAAGAAGGACAAGTCAATAGCTTTCAGTGGTCATAGTCATACTTGATTGTAAAATATGGTTACAATTGCTTACCTCTGCCATGCCAGATGATGCCAGGATATTGTTTAGTCTCTTTTCGCTTTTTTTAATTAGTAGTGCAATATTTATAATGTGAATTACACCTACAATAATAATAATTGTACGGACGCGTAAAAATAAATTCAACGTGTTTTTAATCGTTTTGATGGTATTAATTTTCTCTTGTGATAGATGGTCCATAAAGATTTTATTTACAGATTTCGCTTTGCAGTAAATAAAAAAATAGTATTACCGTTAATTATGTACATAATAGTTTGTGGTCCATATTTGTTTCTGGTGCCAGGTACCTATAGCTGGAAAATTGTGGTTATTTTAGTTATATGTAAATAAATAATAATAATAATAATATATACAGACATGTGGCGTGTTGAATCGACCATCATTGTTCCGATCGTTGTATCTGTGCACGGTCTAATAGCGAAAAGCTTCGACCGTCATCTAGAGAAGCTTTCGCTCCCCGGCTGGGTAAAGGGCCTGATTCAGAAGGCGGTCGTTCTTGACACGGCACGTATTGTGAGGAGGTTCCTCTCTCTTGAGCCCTGACCACTGATGGCTTGGGTCGTAGACCCCGTCTCCAGTGGCCCTCTGTTTTTTATATTGTATTTTTAAATTGATTTTTTTTGTGATTGTTTTTTTAAAAATATAATGAAAAAAATGAGCAAATAAATGAATACGGAGAATATATATAGTATTTTTAAATTTTATTTCTTTGTTATTTTTTTTTTACTATAATGTAAAAATAAGTGAAAATAAATGAACACAGAAATATTATTTAAAACCTCCGTTTTTATATTGTATTTTTAAATTGTGTATTCTTGTAAATACTTTTTTAAAATATAATGTAAAAAATAAGATAATAAACTCAATACTCAGAGAGCCATATATATTATTTACATTACCACACTTGATTACAAAACGTATGAAAATTAAGTAATGAAAAGAAATAGAAAAATAATTAAGATAGTATTACGGTGGTGGTTGATTAGTGTTATTTTATTAAATAAAAGCAGTTTATTTAATTTGTTTTTGAATAACATTTTTTTTTCATTTCGAGGAAATCACCGGATCCTTAGCGTCCGAACTCCGGCTGAGGCCAGAACCCAGCACGGGGTTATGAGGGACGACGCGACGCGTTACGCCCAAAGCACTCTTTCCCGTCGCGCCGCCCCGAATAACAATATGTAGGGTAGTAATTCAATTAGGGTGTATTTTTTTGTAATATGCTCTATGCTGCTTTATTTTTTCTTCATTGTTTTAAAAAGTATTAATCAATGAAGTTTAATGAGTATGACTATCGCATACCTATTACTTACTATTTATTGCAATTTTCAATCAGTAACATTTAATCCCAAATTGTGGATACAGAGTACCTTGTATTTTTTAAAACTCGTGCTATATTTTCAGCTGAAATAACTTTAATTGAAACTATTTATTTTGAAAATTGTATTCTCTTTCACCGTGTTAAAACTCTTATAGGATTAAGTATGTTTCTACACGCGTACTGATTATATAAAATCTTTGAATATTATTTATTCTTCTTGTACAAAAAAATAAGTAAAAGTATAAGTAGTTATAAAGTTTAATAATTTTTCCAACCACGGAGATAATCTCTCAGAAAAATAGTTTAAGTAATATTTAATGCGCAGTTGAAAGAAATAAAACTATTTGAATCATTTTAAACTTAAGGTTTATTTCCGCGGACTACTTTTCGCGGCTGAGTTTTATAAATGGGACAATAGTGACTGTGTGCTTATGAACAAATTATATTGTATATGTGGTCTCTAAAAACGTGTGCAACTATGATATAAAAATATACATATTTATTCATAAACTCTTTATATTTAAAAAACATAGTATAAATAATATAGTCCGTTATAGTATCGCACTAAGTTTTACACGTATTTGACGATCGTGCGGTCGGTCGTGATACACGGAAGGAAAACCTTAAGTATTCAATGAAAAGTTTTAACTTTCTTTTTTTGACTTCTCTGTTTCTGACAAAATGTTTATATGAAATCAAATCAGTTATTTTTAAATAATAAATATACTATAGTTATTGATAAAAAAAGCCTACTTTTTGCCGCAAAAAGAAGGGATTAACTTATAAAAAGTGATAAAATGCATGATTTCTCAATTGCTAATGATTATAAAAACGTTAGATTAATAATCACAATTATAATGTCAAACAAAATACCACTTACCATCAGTCGGACCGACGGTACCACCCGGTAACTAATAAAATGTTTAACTTTAATTATGTTGTACATTTCGTATTTATTAAAATTAATAAATAATTTTAAAAAAATACATTAAGAAAAAATCTACCACATCAAAAACTTTATCTTTTTATGTAAAAAAAAAAAATAACTTATCCACCACTAAAAATCGCAACTCTCTACAAAATTAAAAAAAAAAAACAGTCAAAAAATCGTACTCACCGTCACCCGCTCGTCACAGTTCACTTGTACTTAAGGACCGCGTAAGAACTGTCCGTTCACCGCGACGTTACACCGAGCACTGCCGTTGTCTCGGCGCTGGGCGGGCGTCGATTCGACACGCCCCGCCCGCCCACAGCTCCCTGAAAAATAACCTCCACTAACCCCCGATTTATCTCCATGTCTCGATTTGTAATCTAATCTGGAATGTCCAAGTCTAAATATATATTTGAATTAAAGTCTTTGATGGTTCAGTAATTGACTATGGTTGTAAAATGTAGCTAAAACGACCTCGCTGTCGCTAATAGTGTACAGATTCGTGAGTAAGTACTGACGTAGAATTCAGCAGTTGGAACTATAGATACACTTGCAGACCTACTATGTCGACGACTATCCATCAAAAAAAAAAATTAAGGTTCCACAAAATTTAATATATTTAATAAGATTATTATTTATGCATATGTGAGTTAAAAAATAAAATAAAGAGGAGACGGGGCGGAGCAGGACCACACCCAGTGGCAACTGGCGAGCTCACGAGAAAACAAATTGATCCGACCGGGATTTTCATATCTTTATACTTTTTGTCATTTTATCTGAAATCTGCAATTCAGATGTTAAGCTCGGCTATCTGTGTACAATTTATATCCGTCGGCATTTCGAATCAAGTGTTATTTTACGTATGTGTATATTTAATGTTGTTATGAATATATGATTAAGCAAATTATTTAGTCTGCGGTAAATTTCTGAAAATGATTTTTAAATCAATACTGTCGATATTTGGTTAGTTTATGACTCGTCGTCGTTTTCATATCGTTCAATTATCTCATCTTCACCTAAAATATAAACAACAATATTTTTTTCCGAAACAGAACCTTATTAAACTACAATTTAGAAATAACACGCAATCTTTGTAAATTAACGATATTATGACAATATTATTACCTACATTATTTATTTTATTTATAAAAATTAAAAAATATTGTAACAGATAACAATTTTACTTTAAAACGTCACACGACGAGTGTCTACGAAATGCTACAACAAGCTACGAGTGCAGTCATCATAAATAAATAAATGAATAACAAAGAAATTAAATAAATCTAAGTTATCAATACATTCAGTTTTAATGATCAGTTAGTGATTATGTAATTTTTGATTAAATATCTTCTAAAAAACTTAGTGTCAAAAAATATAACTTAATTCATAAAATAATTGTGAAATACTCATGTTACAAATAACCATAATATTACTAGTAACATCAACAAAACTTTAAAATGAAAAATTAACCTCATTTGCAAAAATACATTAAATAAAATCACACCTCTTCTAACGGTACATTAACCCAATCATATTTATTAATATAACCGCAGTAATTTATAACAGTAACCACTACACGAAGGAGTGGTAATAAAAATGAGAAATTATTTTTAATAACATTGCAGAAAGGTGAGGGGGAGTCTCTGACTCGACACAATATTTTGGCTGGGCTAATAACAAACCCTTATTACAAGCATTCTTTACAGGGAGTATCGGGTAATAATAGTGAGACTTACTTTACGACTTCTCTTATGTGGCTAAAGGCAACTTCATTCGTGAACTTCTCGACCTTAAATAATTACAATTTAGTACTACGTTGTTATCTAATAAAATTTGATGAAACATTTTTGAGTGGCAAAATTATAGGATTGTTTTAAAATTTATAAGCTTTTATTAAATCCCGGCTACTTTGGTAAGTGATAGGAGTAAGTTAGAAAATTCACATTTATTCACTCGGTTTATCAGTATTATGTTTCTTTTTTTTTTTTAGTTGGAGGAAATCACCGGATCCTAAAATTAAACAAAGAGTACGTAAATCACTTTTCAATTATTGGAAACTAAGAAATTCAGACTTAAACAAAAGAAGATGTCTACTGCACCATGACACTAGAAACGTACCTTCTAGACAAGACATTATAGTATAGGAGCTAGCAACATTTTTGAGAGAGCATTTTAGTATTGCCAGTTTTTATGTTTGTTATTTCTCACACACTCCCGGACGTCATACGGGCAGTCTGGCTGCTGCTAGTGGTTGCGTTTATCAGTGCGCATCATATTTGTACAGGTAGAAAAGTGATTTTTCAAATCATTTTAAGACATTTTATTTCATTTGTATTATGTTTATTGAACTTTTTGCTACATGAATTTATTATTGCCAGACATGTTAGGTGCTGTTTAATTAGTGCCAGACGCTAATTCTGAATGAAAAAAAAAACATTTTTTCAAAGTATTTCAGTATGGCTGAAATTTTTACATTACGAAATTTAATTTGCCAGACTGTAATTCGATTGTTAAACAACAGCCAGATCGATCTAAAGTTGAAAATTTATTTTAATTAAATCTTTATATACAACTCTTTAAGGGACTGAATATCAAAGTTATGGCAAATTAAATTTCGTTTTGTAGATGCTTAAATAACATAGTGTAAAAATTATAGCCATACTAAAATACTTTGAAAAAATGTTTTTTTTTTCATTCAGAATTAGCGTCTGGCACTAATTAAACAGCACCTAACATGTCTGGCAATAATAAATTCATGTAGCAAAAAGTTCAATAAACATAATACAAATGAAATAAAATGTCTTAAAATGATTTGAAAAATCACTTTTCTACCTGCACAAATATGATGCGCACTGATAAACGCAACCACTAGCAGCAGCCAGACTGCCCCTATGACGTCCGGGAGTGTGTGAGAAATAACATACATAAAAACTGGCAATACTAAAATGCTTGTTTTCCCGACGTTGGTAGCTCCCGTACCATTACCTAAACCCATCCTAAATCGTAAAGGATCGGATTAATTTCGGGATCTAGTAATTCAAATTGTGTAGACACCAATCTTTTTTTTTGTATATGTGAGAGTTGAACCACACTAAAACCTCCAACCGCTCACACTCAGCGTACGAACCCCGGCTGAGGCCACAACCCAGCACGGGGTTATGAGGGACGGCGCGACGCGTTACGCCCACGGCACTCTTTCCCGTCGCGCCGCCCCCTATCAGTCTTATGTAACGCAGATGAAGTTGAGCGGGATTGCTGCGTGTAATATCCCTCAGACATAATCAGTGAGCAATTAACTTGGCATATAATATGTTAATTTACCTACACGTATTAACACAATTAAGTTCAATAAATAAATGACCTAGCATGATAAACCACATTATTATGATCTTGAATGTATTATGTAATCAATAGCTAAATTAATTATAATGACAATCTAAAACTACTTAGGTTAGGTAAAACATTTTCCAGACAATAATAGAAGACGCGGTTCTAAGTGTTTCGCAAATCGATTATTTTCATTTTGTTAAAAAAAATCTAAGTCTCAGACAGTCCCTTTGGTACAGTGTGACCACTTATTTATTTTCTAGTTACCATAAAATCGTTCGAATTCCAAATAATCTAAAAGAAGTACACGCAGAAAAAAACAATATTGAAACATAAGAACAAGTACCTAGTAGGATCCGAATGTCTTTCTTTAAAGAAGCTCCCCTTCACAGCTCCGTACATTTCTTCGGCGCAGTATTTCCTGAATGACTTGTTTACGGTGCACGGGTCACAAAATTGACAACAGTTAGTGTTATTACTATAATTGCCATTATTTTGAAGTTGTGTCTTATAGTTTTTAATAGTTCTTTTATATATTTACTGGATTCAACTTTATTTTACTTGAAAATAAGTAAAAAGCACAAATTGAACGAGCATTTGCTTGTGGTTATTTGGGTTCTAAAATCTTCTCAACCTTTGTTTAACATAAGTAACTCATAAAATTGGTTCAATTTATGAAAAAAATATGTATGTGAAAATATTTCAAATATGAATTTAATAATATTGTGTTGAGAACCAGTATTCATATTTAACTCGTCTGCATTTCATCAGGGAATAGTGCAAAATTGAATGTCACTAGTTTTGATGTAAAGAGGACCATAATGGAGTGTGTTGTGGTTTCCCGGGTTAGATGTAGTGTCCGACCACAGCCGTCCCATCACAGATATGACATGTCGGTGTAATTGTGGTCGCGTTTACACCAAATCTGCGGTGCCGACGCTACCTGTGCAAATTTCAACTAAGCGCTGTAATTCCTATATGACAGACATATTTTGTAGGGGAGGACAATCGCGGATCCCTGTGACGAAGCTTGGAATGCGAAGCGATTATGAAACGCCATTTGTCAAGTTTTTATTGGGCTCCCTAGAGCAGTATCCATTGTTGTCCTCCCCCGTCTGCACACCCGCCGGACCCTCGTCACGACGACGTTAATTCATAATTTTTATAACTTGTTAACATTTTGTGGATTATAGCGGTGGTCGCGGTGAAAGTCGCGGTCGGGATCGCTTGTGTTAGCGTTTAATTGAATTTCATCCAGCTCCCTGAGTTTGGAGGATGAATGATGCGAGACAGCGATTATGTATTTTCGATATGATTTTGAGAGGTAGGGGAGAAGTGGCATGAAAGAGCCAGTTTACTTAACAGAGCTAAAATATACTTCAAATGAATGAAATGATGATTTTTTCTCTAATTATTGTTTTTTTATTAAAGTAGTTAATTTCACAATAACTGAAATAATCAAATGTTTATGTGTGACGGGAAATCAGTGTTGCCACCTAAAAATAAATTCACTCCCCAAATCCGTTCATAAGTTAACGAAATAACGCAAGTGGCTCTTTCAAAACCTGGCTCCTTCATGCCACTTCTCCCCTATCTGCTTAAGAAATTAAGAAAAGCAATAATACACTAATATGTATTAAACGAATCGTTATTTTAAACTATTATTATACCTATTTAGTTTCATTACGTAAATTTGTCATCATATTGAAAATAATTAATGGACTGTGCACACTACGTTATGATAGATGTTGTGTCAAATTTAGAATATCTAGTTAACTACATTTATCAATTTGTTATCAATTTTTTAGATAAAATCATTGCTATAAATGACTAGGTATATGTCGGCTGCAGTAGAATCGCTCGTCGCTCATCAACTGACGTTTCGTCACTAAAATAGTATCCGAAGCAAGCAATAGGAGATTCTTTACAGATAAAAGATTAAGTTTCTCTAGAACTACCGTTTTACTTAAGAAAGAGCTAATATACCTAGTTCCTTATTACAGTTTTGCTGTTAAAAAACAATTAAAATAATCTAAACAAAGTTTATAACACAAATAGTAGGTATTTTGTTACAAGAATTTGGGTCCTAATAGTTCATTTCAACATACCACTCACACATGATTTTTCGCTTAGATAAGCCACCAACGATAAGCTCTTTTACCGAAGTATAAATATAATTGTAGGAAATCAAAGGATGCCGGTGCATTGAAGAACATAAATTTTCTACAATTCGATTATTTGAAAACGCGCCAACATTTCTTCTTAATTTTAAAAAGAGTATGATAACAAAGAGGTTTTAATAAAAAAAAATTAAAACTATTTACAGAGGGCGCCATCGTCGTCTGTTCTTTACATTTTAAATGTATAAATAAATAAAACTGATTCAGTCGCCTACAATAATACATAATATAACATGTTACGTAGAAGTTACTTTTCATTGATTTAAGTAAATTAACAACTTTCCTACCTTAACTAAAAATACCAACTTTTTTATTGTGTCGATTTTAATATCGTGTAAAATTGCAATCAAATTCCTGCAGTACAGACAGGCATATATCGTGATATTAAACGTTATTAAAGCTATGGCCTGTGATCTGATGTGCATCAATTCTTCGCAGCTGGTTGATCAAAGGGTGTGGTAAACGCTGTCTGCCTCTAGTGGTGCTCATATTGCTTGCGTTACCTCTACTTTAAAACTGGAGTAGTAATCTTGAGTTATTTGCAGCGTATTTTAGCTGAAACGTTTTATGGCAGGTGAGGTTTAAAACCGTGGGTAAAAAAAAAGTAGCAAGGAAAATGATTTTTTGTGATAAACGTATAAGTACCTATTACTTTTAATTTATCTTAATAATCACTACCTACATAGTATTAAAATGTCACTGTCCCTATATCCCTATTTGAATGCTTAAATCTTTAAAAATACGCAACAGATTTCGATGCGGTATTTTAAATAAATGAAATGTTTCAAGAGGAAGTGAATTTTGTAATTACCTAATAACAATATGATCTATAATTAATTGATTGAAATAAATAAATAAAAAAAAATATGCATGATATAGTAGAGAAAGAAACTAGTTTTAGTGGTGTTTGATGTGATGTCGTAAATAAGCACATTTCCCAGCACTAACTAAACTCTTCACTCTTCATGTCAGCTAGTATTCTATAGACTAATATTGTTAATTTTAAAGGCACAAGTAATACTATCGTCAAACTCAACGTAAGATTCTACGAGATCGAGAAACGTCTAGTCAAGAGATGTATAAATAAAAATCATTGTAGTAATAAAAACGTTTATTCAAGCTTAAAACTATACAATTAATAATAATGATTAAAAAGTACTCTTCTAAAATATATTAACTTAAATAAAATTTTAAACATACCCAAGTTTTTGCACATATAGGATTGGCCATTCTAACGTTTGCATTTTGAACTACTGTTTATTTAGAGAATGACAGCTCAAATGTCATTCAATTTTTGTTCATAATTTAGTTAAAGGTTTGACATTTACGAAATGGGACGCTATACGCTTTAACAAAATTGGGAAATGTGAAAAAAAAAATCCATAAAAAGGATTGGCCTTCGAGGCAGTTTGTGGATCAATTTGTGAAACGTGTTCGAGAAACTGGATCGTTGGTGGACAAAACAACCCGTTCACGTTCTAGTACAGTGCGCACAGCCAAAAACATTGCTGCTGTAGCCGAAAATGTCCGTGAACATCCATCAACTTCAACTCGTCATCGTTCTCAAGAATTGAACAGTTCACGCACCTCCTTTAGAAGAATTTTGCATAAAGACCTCGGTATGAAGGCTTACAAAGTTCAATTAGTCCAAGAACTTAAGCATCATGACCATCCGTTGCGTTTTCGGTTCGCCCAATGGGCAGAAGATCGTTTGGCCGAAGATGAGCATTTTTACCGAAAAATCGTCTTTTCAGATGAAGCCCATTTTCACCTTGGAGGCTATGTCAATAAGCAAAATTGTCGCATCTGGGAAAATCCACACGTCACCATTGAGAAGCCAATGCACCCACAAAGAGTTACGGTTCGGTGTGGGTTTTGGTTCGGCGGCATCATTGGGTCATCTTTCTTCGAAAATGACCAAGGAAAATTTCAAAATGCAAACTTTATATGACCCACCCTTTAGTATTTTGCTGCTTCTTCCCAATTTTTTGGTCAAAGATATTTATATTTATTGGAACAAAGTGTGCAAAGTCCTCATCGCGCGTTATCGAAAGGGGGCTAGACGGAAATTCTTATGAAAAAGTTGTCACGACACTTTTTTGTTTTAGATGATTATCGCTAGATGGCGCTGTGATTAAAATCTTTTAAAACAATTCCTTATTTTGTTTTATATGGTTAATGCTAGATGGCGCTGTGATCAAAATATTTTATTTAATATTTTATTTTAATTAACTAATTAATATAACTTTAAAAAAATAAAATTTATTACAATTCCCTCACTAATTAATCGAAAGGAACTTCGTTCCATCCGGGTGTCCCTTGACACCTCTCAAGTTTTTTATATATATAACAGTGTTAGCATTCATCATCATCATCATCAGCCTATAGACGTCCACTGCTGGACATAGGCCTCCCCCAAACTTCGCCACATCGACCGGTCCTGCGCCTTCTGCATCCAGTGACCTCCCGCAATCTTGACCAGATCGTCGGTCCATCCTGTGGGGGGTCTACCAACATTGCGCCTACCGGTTCGTGGCCGCCACTCCAGAACTTTTCGGCTTAGTGTTGCATTAATTGATTGATTTTTCAATCGATTGCTTAATTTGATTAATTTAATCGAACTAAACTTAATCATGATTAAATTAATCGTGATTAAAATTTTAAGCGTAATTGTGATTAAGTAAATTAATCATTAATTGGATTAAGCAGATTAATATTTTTATTATCTTCTGTCAGTGTTGGCATTAATCGATTGTTTTTTCAATCGGATGCTTAATTTGATTAATTTTAATCGAACTAACTTAATCATGATTAAATTAATAACTCTTAATTTTAAAATTTTAATCGTTAATCAGACTAAATTTAAAGCTTATTTATTCACTGTGTTTTCTTTTCCTTGGCGAAGGCAAATAAGGGAGCTCATCTTCAGCCAAGTACTTTGTTATAAAATCAGCTATACACGTGATGAATGTGACAGGTGCCCGGGTCAGTACTGCCAGCTTCTCGACCGAGTCCTGCTCGGGTAGATTGAAATATCGCACGGCGGAGACCACTGCACCGGCAACGAGGTGTAATGTTCTCAAATGTTTTCGAATTAAGCCTGATAATAGTAATTATACTGTAGTGTCAATTTGCGAAATGTAGAACAGTATTTAATGAAATAATGTATTATTTAAGCTTAAGAAAATAAAGTATCGTAACAACAAATGAAATGAAATACTTTATTTTTAACATTGATGATTTGCTCATTCTTTTTGACGTCAAAAGTTAAAAGCTACCACCAGTTCGGACACATAAAGATAATAATTATAGCCATAGTCCTGAGAAGAACTGGCAAGAAACTCAGCGGGCATTTCTTTTTTGTATAATTCGTATTTTTTTTAAATGTATTTTTACAATATTATACGAAACCTTAAAAATACAAAAAAAAATGTTTCGATCTGATTTTTATTATTGCCTTGTAGGCAGACGAGCAAACGGGCCACCTGATCGTAAGCGGTTACCGTTGCTCATGGACCTTTGCAATGCCAGGGAATACTGCGGGGCCGCTACCTACGGCCCACCTTTAAGGACTTTCTTAACTATTGCTAAAATAATAATACGCGTTGAAAAAAGCTGTTATTTTAAAAAACCACATGAAAATTTTAGAAATCGCCATAAGATTTTAAATTTTACAAACTATTTCAAGCAAATTCTGTTACTCCTTCACACTTTTAATGATAGACGTAAAAAGGTCGTAACCACCCATTCAGAACTTCCAACGAAATAAAAATGTAATGTTATTTATTATATTTATAAAGTACTAGCTGGCCCGCGCAACTTCGTCTGCGTCACATATTTTCTCACCGTTTAAACCTTCCCTGGACTTCTACGAATATTTCAAGATTAAAATAAGTCAAATCGGTTCAGTGGTTCTCGAGTTTTAGCGAGACTAACGAACAGCAATTCATTTTTATATATAAGAAGATTTTAATTAATTAATTGGATACTTACACGCAGAAGTGGAAGGGTTCTCAATGCGCGCCATGTCACATTCCAGCTTGAAGCGGTTGAACTCTGCCAAGTTGATTATCAGCTCGACCACAGCGCTCATACCCTGAGGCATGCCGATCTCGGTGGCCAAAAGCCAAGCCACGTCCACGCTCGTCCATAGCGGAACACGAAAACCTAGAACATTTGTAATAATCAACGTTATAGGCGAAAGAGCTTCTAAGTATTCGAATTTTTTATGGAAATAATCTATACTTATAATATTATAAAGCTGAAGAGTTTGTTTGTTTGTTTGTTTGAACGTGCTAATCTCAGGAACTACTGGTTGGATTTCAAAAATTCTTTCACTGTTGGAAAGTCGATTTATCGAGGAAGGTATATTTTATTTTCAAAAAAATTAGGGATCCGTATGAAAATATCGAATATGTAACACAAGGTGAATAATCGAAAACCATTTTATACAATAGAACAAAATGATGTACTACGAGTTTTTAGGTCTTATTAAGACAAATAAAAAAGTCCGCGACAGTATATATCTAACTATCATAGTTTAGTCACAATAACCGCTTTTGTGTTTATAAAAATAATATTGCGTCCCAAGATTGAATTTAACGTTAAATAAATATCGTTATATTAACCCTTATCCAAATTAAGTATTATGTTATCAAGAGTATTAATGTAGAAGTAAATTACTTTTTGTTTTATTCCAATCGGACTTTTCGTTTAAAGTTATTACGAGTATAAAACGCAATGAATATGTACCCAGCACAGCGGGCCGCGAAAATAACAACTCGACGGCATTGCGAGTACTGTTTGATCCCCTTTGTAACGCAGACGAAGTTGCGCGGGTCAGCTAGTAGAATGTAAACGAGGTTTCGGCCCACCTAATATAAAAAGTACTAAATAATATTCTATTCATGAACGATGTTTAGATGCACTATCAGATACTTAATTGCCATGTAATCAGACGAGCCAACGGGCCATTTGATCCTAATGTGTCGCTCATGGGATGTAAGGTAATAATTAAATTATGAAGCTGCTATCGACGACCTACCTTAAAGAATTGTATTTAAACCTTTTTTGAAGAAAGACAAATCATTACTGCATTTACTTAATTGCTAAAAATGACTGACTTTAAGATCTTTAACAGCAAACTACACGTCTTTTTAAAATTCACATAGACATAGACATAAGTTTATTTGTGTGTAAAAAGGAACTTTTAAATATGTGTCTACATATTAAAAAGTTAACAAAAAAGTTCACACACAAAACGGCAATTCAATTGTATCGTGTTAATATTTTATTTAAGTTGAGATAAGATAAATATCACTTTGCCGAGAAGTTACATAAACAAGCTATTCTGTAAAATGCGGTTACATTTAAGCCAAGAAAAAGTTGTATAGTGTAATCAAACTTTCCCGAGTTTAACTTATATTACGTTCAACAACTTTTATTATGTCCAGCCCGAGGATACCAGAGATAAAGAAGATAATTTATTTTAATTACATTTAGTAATCTTTTTCTAAATAGTTGCAACAGACAATAACATGTGAAGTCTCTAACATGCCAGGATAATGCACGATAATCTTTCCATTGAAAACACTTGTAATGGTAGCAGAGTGAATGAAAAACTCGCCATCCGCATGGTCACGGGTTAAAACCCGGCTTTTACCTCTAAATCTTAACGTAAAAAAAATTATGTGCAATTTTACACAACACCACAAGCTAAACCCGTTGAAGGAAAACATCGTGAGGAGAACTGCATATTGAAAAAAGATTCTAAAAATACTTTGAAGATATGTGAAGTCCCACATCCGCTTTGGGCAAGCGTGGTGGACTATGATCCGTCTACTGTGGAGACCAGTAGTGGACAGTAATGAGTTGTTAGTAACAGTAACTTGATAAAGTGTACTCTAGGGGTGTGCGAATAATTCGAACTTACGAATTATTCGTTCCGAATCGAATAATTCGTATTTCCGATGCATCGTCGTAGTCAAATTCGGTACTATTCAAAATTTCGTATTATTCGAAACTTTTCGAATATTCGTCGAATTTCGCTACACTCTATATTTACCTATATCTTTAAATACATCGTATTCCGATTGCACGATCTCTTTTACAGAGTAATTGCAGCCTCGTATCAGTAAAACCTTCTGCATCACGATCGCTTTAACGGCTTCCGACACGTATGACATTTTGGCTGCGATCTGTATTGATGACGCCATGATGAGCGGCAGACGAAGAGCTAGATTGTGCTTATAGCTCTCCCACTGTGATCTCTCTGAAAATATATTTTTTAACATACTTAATGTATCAGAAGTCAAGTTACGTATTCTGAGGAGAAATTACATCAGTGAATTAGGAGCATCGACAAATAAGATAAGTGTTTTTATTGTGTTAATGAAAGGGACAATTAAAAAGAATATCACCATATTTTTTTTTTCTTGTAGGCGGATGAGCAACGGGGCCCACCTTTTCGTAAGCGGTTACCGTCGCTCATAGACCTCTGCATTGTCAGAGGACACTACGGGACCGCTACCTATGGCCCAATGAATTTCTTCAAGTTTCGTTTAAAGCCTGCTCAAAGATTATCTATTACTCACCGAGGTGGCGCCCCATCTCGACGCGTGCTAAGATGCATCGTTCGACGATCCGGCACGCCAGCCCCGGCACTCCCTTTGCCTTCATGCTGATCATGTTGCACATATTCCACATGATCTTGCGGAGCGTCAACCCAAGCAGCTTGTAACCGCTTCGTGAGGTCATTTCTTTAACTGCTTAATCATAAATGCAACTAAAATTAATCTATAGTTTATAGTTATATGTGTGTGTGGATAGTCGTGGTGGCCGAGTGGGTGAAGCGCTTGCCTTCCGTACGGGAGGTCGCGTGTTCAAAACCGGCCGGCTTGTACCTCTAAATTAATATGAAAAAGATTTATGTGCAATTTTTCACAACACCACTGGCTAAAAACGGTGAAGGAAAACATCGTGAGGAAACCTGCATATCGGAAAAGGATTCTAAAAATCCTTTGAAGATATGTGAAGTCCCCAATCCGCATTAGGCAAGCGTGGTGGACTATGCCTAACCTTCGGAGGAGACCTGAGTTCAGCAGTGGGTTGGTACAGTACAGTGTGTGTATGTGTGTGTGCATGCGTGTGTTGTTGGTAAATGATTACCGTTTTTCATAGACTTGTGTTAAGTCTAGGCAAAGAGGGGTTGTTACCTGCACTCATGTTGTTAGTGCTATGGACATTACTTCAAATGTATATGAGCCTTAATGTTGACTATATTCGAAAATTCCCATACTAATGATACATCTAATCTCAACATCAGTTGCCTAAATAGACTGTTAACTGCTGTATTTATAAGATATATTCGTAGTTTGTAGAATATATAAGTATATATATATTTTTTTTGCTTAATAGATACACGATCCTACGGCCCACCTGATGGTAAGCGGTTACCGTCGCTCATGGACCTCTGCAATGCCAGGGCAAAGAGGTATATTATAATGTTGCGTGTGTACGATCCACGTCGTGAATATTGTGAAGAAAATATTTTTTTCGCGGGAAACTGTTCACAAAGTCTATTAGATCATATTAGGTAAATACGACAAAGCACCGTAAATAAATTCAATTTTCACGTTGCGTTGGCTAGTGCAGCGCATTTACAAAAAAATTTGCTCTGTAAAATGCGGCGAAATAATTTTAAATTTCATATTACACGTCGCAAAACAAAATAAATAAGATTTATTACGACTTTTTGTCTTTTGTCTTCTCGTCTTTTGTGTTTTATTCTAAAATAAAAGTAGCGAAAGTTAGTTAGGTACTCCTAATTACATCCGACAACAGTATACAATTAAATAAAATACCTAGTAATGATTTGGATATTATGAGGTAACACAATGACTGTTGGATAATAAAACTGAAAAACTTAAAGAAGGTGACACGTCGTCGAATAAGTTCGCGGTGACACGTGGGATTGAGTTAGAACTACTTATTATCTCTTAATTGTGCATAAATAGTACTTTAATAGGTAAAGCACATAAATAAATAAATAGTAAACAGTAAAAGTATTCGGTAATGTAAATTCCTGTCTATATTAAAGAACTCCTCCGAAGCGGCTTGACCGATTTTGATGATTTTTTTGTGCTTGTCCGGTATCTATGAGAATCGGCCAATATCTATTTTTCATTCCCCTAAATGTTAGAGGTAGTCCACCCCTAAATTTTTTCGACGCAGACGAAGTTGCGCGGGGAGCAGCTAGTTAGTTGTACATAATTTACCAACTTTTACTTTATCAAAATTAAATATGCTTTAAGATGTACAATAAGAGTACTGAATCCACTGTTACGTAATGAGTTCTAAAGCAGCTAACAAATCTAAGAAATTCCGATAAAATGTAACATGAAAATATTCTCAATTTGAGCACGAATATAAAATAATTTAATTAATAATGTATAAAAGTACAAAAGTTTTAAACTAGCAAACGGTTACGTAACAAGCTATCCACGCGGTCCTATAAAATACAAAACTATAAAAAACTTCATTATTTTTTTTCAAAAACGCACCTTCTTCGTCACTTTCCTCGAGAACTCGCTGCAGCCAGAAAGGCATGAACTCAAATGATGTAGAATTTATATCTTCCATTTTAAGCTTATTTTTACGAACACGACACGACACCTAGTTCAAACTCACAATGTGAGTCCACGAGACTCGATAAACATTTTTTTAAAACTACCTGCTAACATTTATTTACGAAAACCAACATTAAATCATAAATGAACGAGTGTTGGGAATAGTTACCGCGCATCCACTCAATTTACGTCTATGTCACTTTCAATGTCAAAACAATTTATAATCTATGCACAAGTGCAACTATTTATTTGTTACATGCATACTATTTAGTGATTTTAAACGAAGTAATTGGTTTTATTGATGCTAAAAAGGTTGTACGAGTTGAAATAGTAATAAATGCACTGCACAGAATGTCTGAAACTAAAATAATACCTAATAATATAATTTTTACAAAGAAATTTAACAATTTTAGCAGATGATGAACTTGCGCGTACTTGTTTTTTTTTGAGTTCTATTTTTGAATTTTATGTTGCCATTCATGAAAAAAGTTTTTACAAAAAGTTTTTATTATAATAATTTTGATAAATAAAAGTCATGATTATAATTTTTGTAACCGAAATTTAATGTTATTGTAGATTTTTATAAATTACTTTCACGGAATGTTACAAACTGTTTTTTTCATTTTAATCTAGATGGTTGAATGGTTTTATTAAATGGAATGGGTGAGAAGAACAAAGAATACTAATATAAAATTATAGGGGTTAGGCTTTTTTGAATTTGTTGATGTCAAAATTTAAAAGCTACCACCAGTTCGGACACAAAAAATAATTATTATAGCCACCGTCCTGAGAAGAACTGTCTTTTTTTGTATTATTATTATTATGAGCATTATCTTCTTTTAAATATATTAACAATATTATACAAAAGATGAAATAGACAAAATATAAAAAACGATTATTATAATGAAACGACCTTGGCGAACAACTCATTCCCACTTTGTGCAATCGTCCAAGTAATCATTGACCTTATAGTAGGCTTTCTTGCACAGACGTTCTTTAATAGTTTTCTTGTACATACTTCACAGAACGTTACAGAACTTCTTGTACATACTTATTCGAACTAAAGTAGAAAACTTTGAGTAATTAATTTCTGAAATACAATTTATTATACGTTAATAACACATATTTTACGCATTATATTTACAGCTAAAGCTTTTTACTACAAATAGCTTCATTTGCATACATTATCCACGGATGCACCATAGAGTATAGAGAGATGGCATCATTGAATGGATGGATGTTGGAATCGTGCGGTCTACATCCATATATCTAAGTATGTTCATATGTCGAGTAATAAATGAGAAATAAGTAAAATGGTCGTGGAGTGTAGTGGGCGTGGCTACAGCAAGGCGGTGCATTTTTCTCTGAAACCCCGCCCAGCTGAAAATAAACCTCCCTTGCGCCATTCTGACAACGTTATCCGTGAAAGCCTCTTATCTGCATGATTTTGTTCTAAATTTGTAAAATCCAATATTATTATTAAAACTGAAATTGAGAATGCTTCGGATTTTAGATTAGATTGTATTAGATTGTCCTCGTCAATTTCTCTTTTAGTTATATTAAAAATGATATAATTTTAAAATACTTAATCTGATTAAATAAGGCAATTAACAGACACTAGATAATAATTTAAGGCTTCGTTGAAGGGAATTGTATACCTACATTACCTATAGCTTTTTTGCAATACCTAATAGTTTTTTTGAAGTTTATATGTTTAATATCTACATAGGTACTAGTATCCGCTTATTTTAGTGTGTACTCCACAATACTTATTAAACTTAATTACTTGAAAAATATACAGACAGTCTCGTAAAAATACAAAATCGGAATTTCTAAGAGGGGCCTAGAAAAAACAATTGGGGACCAACTAATTCGCACACACTTGTCTGCTTTTTTTTAGTTGGAGGAAAACACCGGTATGTGGGAGTTGAACCGCACTAAAACCTCCAACCGCTCACACTCAGCGTCCGAACCCCGGCTGTGGCCAGAACCCAGCACGGGGTTATGAGGGACGACGCGACGCGTTACGTCATCGGCACTCTTTCCCGTCGCGCCGCTCCCACACTTGTCTGCTTAGGTTGAAAAGTTCTTTTCCAAATCCGAATCTAAAAAAATATTCACACTTGTAACTACAAAAAATTAAGAAATTTCATTTAGAAACTTTTGTGACTATATAATTCCACTTCAGTAAAATTTAACAAACTCACTAACATTTTATTTTTAATCTAATTAACGGCTTACAAATAAGTTTTAAGCTTCTACTTACCTTAGGAAACGGTGAGAGTACCATATAAATGTAATAGTCGTGGTGACCGAGTGGTTGAAGCGCTTGCCTTCCGTACGGGAGGTCGCGGGTTCAAAACCGGCCGGCTTGTACCTCTAAATCTTAATATGAAAAAGATTTATGTGCAATTTTTCACAACACCACTGGCTAAAAATGGTGAAGGAAAACATCGTGAGGAACCCTGCATATCGGAAAAGGGTTCTAAAAATCCTTTGAAGATATGTGAAGTCCCCAATCCGCATTAGGCAAGTGGTGGACTATGCCTAACCCTTCTTCGGAGGAGACCTGAGCTCAGCAGTGGGCAGTAATGGGTTGTTACAGTACCATATAAATTATTGTTAAATTTTTCTACCATATTTTCAAAATAAAAAATAGTCTGTTTTTCCACTGAATCTGAACTGTATTTTCACCCGTTTCAATGAGGGGTTGATCATGACGAGTTGATCCGTTTGAAGATCAACAAATTATTATAGTAACTGATGATTCTACTTGGCGTGACCATCCAAATTAAAAAGAATTTGTAATTTGTAATTCATTTATTTCATAAAACACTTAGCCTAATACAATAATTTGTTTTAAGAATAAACAAGAATAAGGGTATATAAAGATTACAATATTTATATGGCTAGTTGTATAGTTAGGGTAGTGCGACATGAAACAAAAGTATAAAACTGAGCTGTTCACGCCGGCTTCGTTTGTGATAGTTGTACATAGTTGCCGTAATGCGGTCACAAAATTAAGCATGTAGTGCCTTAATAAATCTTATAACTAAGTTTATGCTGAATGATTGTTATCCTAATGGCTATATGAGAAAGTACATGCATGATAAATGTGTGTGTGTGTGTGTGTTTTAATTGAAGACAGTAATCACGTTTGTCTAATATGAACATAAACAAAAACACATTTAAAAAATATATTACAGTGAACATCTCCTGTCAATATTGCTTACAAAAAGAAAACAACAATATCCGTCTTCTGAATATCAAAAGAAAATTGATATTTTCACCCCGACCGCGACCGCAGTTATAACTCGCGTCAGGGATTTATATGTCAACGAATGATATGTAAATTCCACACGATTTAGGCTTCCAATTTTCATATGATCTGTATTTATTTTACACTGCCTTCGCCCGAAATATATTGGAATAAATATCTATAGTAATGTTATACAGCTGAAGAGTTTGTTTGAACTTGTTAATCTTAGAAACCGCTGAAAAGACCTTTCAGTGTTGGATAGTGCATTTATCCATCTATATTAGATTTATTAAAAAAGAGATCCGGCTTAAAAACCAATAACGCAAAACATAGTTGAGAAAAGAAACACTGTCAATTTTAGAGATTAATGATATAAAGTCGAAAAGCACATTGTTCTAAACTACTTTGTGATGCAGACGATATTGAGCGGATCAGCTAGTGAGGACTATAAGGATTTGTGTTGTAGTTTGACAAGATGACAGTTATAAGAATTGAGGGCGCGACGGGGCAGGGGCGAGGCGATGTCTTCAACTCATTTATCGCCATATTTCCTGTTTTATGCCTTTGTATTCACCCTTTTCGCTTTGGTTATAACGTTTTATTGAATTTGCGTTGTTTGGACGTGGATATCGACGGATAGGCGTAGTTTACGCAGTTATATCGTCAGTATCGTAAACAATACGTCAAAATAAGGATACAATCTTAAAACATTTATTGTCTTAAAAAAAATTGGAAGTTTTTTCTTTGACCAAAAAAAAATCAATTTATCAGTAAAATGTCAATTGTAGTGTACATGAGTAAGTTTATCCTATTTTTCTTTACTTAAGTAAAATTCAATGTTTTGTATAAAAGAATATTAATTATTAAGTACAAAAACATATTAGTCCAAATTAATAGTTTAAAACAAAAGGCCTATAGCATAAACGAAATCTTTTGTTTATTGCTTGATAGATAAACGAGCCTACGGCCCACCTGATAGTAGGCGGTCACCGTCGCTCATGAACCTCTGCAATGCCAGGGCAATGAGGGGTTGTTATCTATCGCCTACCGATACAGGACTTTTCTTAAACCTCGTTTAAAGAGGATATGTCAAATCATAATTATTTCTATGATATGAGGCCGCTGTCAGTTTGTACTTTAGGCATTAATTAGTCAAATGTCCTGGCTTCCTAAACTAATTAGGTGAAGGTACGTACTGATACACAAACCGCGATCAGACCACAACAGAGACATGAGAATACTGTTCTAATCACAACATCCCACTAGACACTAGATGACGATGAGATACAGAGTTCTCCATATACCTTGAAGCCTTACTACATTATTATTATTGGTTTAGTATATTAATCTAAGAAAAATACTTCATATCAGCTATGGGATATGAAAAAAAATCCAAATCAATGTTTCTCAAATTCTATTAAGTTATTTACATTGTCTCACCAAATGTTTCATATACTCTAATTTTGCAATCTTATATTTTAAAATTGTAATGTGCATAATCATCATATTAGCTAAGTATACTTTTATATTTTTTTACCTGTCCAAACATCTCATTTTACAATCTTACCTTGTCTAAAATAATCGTTCATTTTAAAATCGTTTCACTGGAAAGCTATCCCAGTCTCACGTAATATCGGTTACCTTATAGCAGTGGTTCTCAAACATTTTTCATGGCTAAACTATTTTATAAAACGAAATTTTTGCCGGCACCCTTAAATAAAAAAAATTTTTGCGCATTCCGTTAGAATTATCACAAATAGTTATAATGTGTTATTTGCTTACTTGTAATTGAAACAATGACTAAAAACGGTGAAGGAAAACATCGTGAGGAAACCTGCATGTCGGAAAAGGGTTCTAAAAATCCTTTGAAGATATGTGAAGTCCCCAATCCGCACTGGGCAGGCGTGGTGGACTATGCCTAATCCCTCTTCTGAGGAGACCTGAGCCCAACAGTGGGCAGTAATGGGTTGGTACAGGAATTGAAACATTTTTAAACGAACATGCTATTCATATAAAAGAATCAATGATGTGTGAAGTTGTACTAAACGAAAAATGAAATTGATTGTTGATCGGTGTTAACAACCTTGTTCTTTTTTTAATAAGCAGAGCCCCCAAGAAGGCATCAGTTCAGACCCCTCGATTCTCATTTTTTAATACTTCTAGTATATTCCGCGAAGTATACTTTGAGAATGACTACCTTATAAGATTTGAAGTTGAGATCCCCGTCACAGCAAGAATGCAGTTTGCTTTCCCTGTTCAGTCAAGCGCGTAATCACATGCAAAGTATTTGAAAATTCTCCAATATAAAAGCTTTGTGTGAAAAGTAAAACAACATACACATGACGTAATTTATTATGCAATGATTTCTTTTGTGGAATTATATAGAATAATCTTCTTATTTTTAATGAATTGTTTAAACACAAAATATTTTTTAGTTTAAAATCCAGAAAATAGTTGTTTCAACAAAACAAAAGAATAAGTGCCTCATAATTATCAATTTTGCCCAATGCCTGAATTAATCCAGCAAAAATGTATTTTCTTCGTTCTATATACAGGTTAATGTATCATAATAACATTATAAAGGCGAAAGTTTGTATGTATGGATGTATGGAATAGTATGGATGTATGTTTGTTACTCTTTCACGTAAAAACTACTGAATGGATTTGAATGAAACTTTACCACAATATAGCTTATACATCAGAATAACACATAGAGTACAATTTTTGAACCCCTTTGTAGCGCAGACAAAGTTGCGCGGGTCACCTAGTAATAATATACGATTACCAATACCATTATCATATTTCTTGCCTCAATTTGATATTATGCTAAATTGTAAAATATTCTCACCAGGAAAATTTCACTATAAAGAACACTTACCACACATTGGCCTCACATATCCGATAAGACTACCAAAGTATCGGCAATGACATATGCTAAAAAATAATCTACGTTATCAAAACCAACTCTAATACATCACCATAGGGATCATATTCCCATGAACCACATAGATTTACACACGTATGAATTGCACATTTAGTTGCGAGGGTGCGAAAACTTGTTGTTATCTCAAACGAGGCCAATTTCGGCAAATGGTTACTAAGTCCTAACTCCTATCTTTTATGTCGTGTGTAATGCGGTTCACTTTAAAATATCGATATCACACGCATGCCCTCACACGAACAGGAATGTAATTTAAAGAGGATTTGTTATCTGACATGATGGTAGAAAAGAACCGACGTATCGTGGACACTAAATCACGAATAGTAATTATATCGATGGCTTCATCTAGTTCAGGAAGGTAGATATGCGAATTGATGTATTTTTTTTTTCAAAATATAAAAATAAAATTATTATCATTGTAGGAAATCAAAGGCTGCCAGTGCATTGAAGGATATATAAACAATCATTTAATGAATATAAAACTTAAGAGGAAGAAAAGTATGACGCAATCACAACTAATTTTTTACACACACAAATTCGAAATTTAAAAAAAGCGCGCCAACATAAATCTTACATTTAAAAAGTATTTTACATAAGAGGTTTTTAATCAAGTTTAATAAAACTATTTATAGGTGGCGCTTTAGTCGACAGTATCTTAAGTCTTAGGTAAATTAAATAAATTACTAATTGTTGATTCTGTCGCCTACAATCATAATAGGTATTTCAACTGCATGATCCCCTAATGTTACAAACAAACAATTTAAACTTAAAATCATCACTTTAAACTTACAACCAATTAGTAAAATCTTGAATAGGTTACCAATGTTTAATAGGAAAAAACGCTAAGTTTTAATGTTAGTGCCATAAATAAAATAATGGATACGTCAATATCGAAACTAGCATAAATCTAATATCGAGACGCATTCAAGAAACATCTTAAAAATAATTATATTTCGATTTGCCTCATCAGTTTATATGTATCTACCATAGACTATATTAGCTACTGCAGCATAATGCTGGACGTAGGCCACAACGACCGAATTCAATTTCAAAATTTCTCAATATTATCTCAATATCACAGACAATAAAGAGTACTAAAAAAGAATATATCGAAATGCATTTTAATTATAGTTATTAAGTAGACGTGTGGTGTGGATCGTGTGAGGGAGCGCCGTTCACCAGTCGGCTCGATGCCTGCCCTTTGACATCAAGCCATGCGAGAAGTCATCCACTTATCGTGAACGCGATCTAATGTCCGAAATTTTTCCCGTTTTTCCCCATGTTTTCGCCTCGACGATCGTGTTTCGTGTGACATAATTGAATCACTGGGCACGATGCGAGCTACCCTGAGAACGCTGCAAATTAATTTGGACAGACGTTAAATAAATGTAATCGACAACGTCGTTTTTGATAGCGAGTAAATTCGTTATTTCGCTTTTGGCTAATCAATTCGGGTTCTATTTGGGATTCCTCTTAGATATAAATATAAAGATGGGTAGGTACATGTTTTTAGTTTTTTCCAGTAAACGTACGTTTATAATACTTTTAAAATACAACTTCGTACTCGAAAATTAAATTCAATTAGTGCGAAATTTTCCATACATCAGTTATAATTTTTCAGTGCAAAGTCTGTTATTCCGTAACCACAATTGTGCGAGTGTTAAAAGTTAAAATGATTTTAATTTATCCTCATATGAATAACATTTACTAATGACAACACAGCGCTTGTGTCAGCCCCAGTTTGTGGTAGACCAGTGCAGGGTGCAATGTATTTTGCAGCCGTTTTTGCGAGCTGTCACAACAATGCACCATTGTGCAACCATTATCATAGAGACGGAATATTGCACACGATTTTGCATGTGCAAATACACAGTACCTACTCGTATAATACTTACTAAGAGCAAATATACTTACAACACATTTAAAAATATTATTTAATTGAAGAAAAACTAGGTGTAACTTTGAAACGAACGCACTTAAAGCAACAAATCAAACGACAAACGACGTTTCTGTTGAATGCAAATTTACCATTACGTTCTTAAATTAGGTACACCATAACATATGAAAAACCGCAAAATGATTAAAAATAATAATTTCGAAAAAATCATTCACGAAGCATTTTCTAATTCAATTTCTGTGATACAGTTTTGCTTTTGTAGTTGCAAGTTGCATGTTAAAGGATGTTTAAGAAGTCTTTTAACAAATGATTGAATTAATAACATTATAAAATTTAATATCGGCGAGGCGAGGAGGCTGTGTGGCGGGTCGGGTAGTGGTCACCCGGTCCGGGTGTCGACATGTTTTGCGCGGGTGACACGTGATGTCGTAATTAGTGCGTGACCGCCGGCGCACTGCCCGCCGTACGCCGCCGCCGCCGCCGCCCGTCACGTCCACTGCCCGACGTGTTTACAACCCTGCTAACTACTATTTAACTACTTTACGCAACTAATTTCCTAGACAATGTCAACTAACGCCGTCTCAAACTAATCAAGCCTAAAAACAAAAAAGCCCAAACCGTAACCCAGTTTAAAGTTGAAAGTGAAAGTGCTACAAAGACCCTCGAAGGCTTCAGATGCACAATCAATTCGCGGTAAATTATATAAAAAATACATTTCAAGCTTCAGCTGACAACGAGATGGTTTCTTTATTAGTTTTTCCGGAAGGCGGCCGGGTTCCTGCGTGTCGCGGGGGACGTGTGAAAAAAATCTCGTCGGGATTAAGCTGCCGTTTATCGGCCTCGGAGGCGGACTTATTGCTATAATACAATCTGTGTTATGTCGCGCTCGGATTATCCGTATCAACGTGTTATGCGCGAAACGAGCGATGTTACAGCGCGTCTTACGACTTTGTTAACGTTACGTTTTCTTGTATTTACGCTTTGTATATTGCAATTTAATACAACGAAATCCGAATATTTATTTGAGGAGAGTATAAATCATTCTGAATCTGTTTAAATCTGAAAGAGGAAATCCTTTGCAAATTGAAAACGCCATTATCGAGTCTGAGCAATTTGTGCGCAGCTGGTGTTAGGACCCTCGCGGCCTCGGAGCTCCGCGGTGCGAGCTTGATGACTGCGGTTACTCAACACCGAGCCACCGTACCCGACACTCCCTTACTACATACTATGAGTGTTTTATTGTATACACATACCACATACCTGTTATATATTTGTTGCGTCGTATCACAAAAAAGGGAAAAACTAACTTTAAATTTTAAAAGTATCTTATGATGCAAAACAAAGTCGTTGGTTCAAAAACCAATTCGTTTTAAGTATAACTTATAATTTTCTAGCATCAAAAATATGCACAACGTGTTAGTTTAGATTATTAACTTTTCTTGCATCACGAATTCAACTATTCGCCAATGTAAAGTATCTTTACCTACGCTTGAAAACTTTCGTGAATATAGTAAAATAAGATTTTCCTACAGCTGTGTAACGTGATCTCGTAAATAAGTGAGATGTGGACGAGCACTCCGCCGCGAGAATTGAAATCAGTTTCTCGCGCTAACTTGAACTCACGAACTACTCCATGTAACTTGTATTAAATATCGAAGAATTTTACAATAAAATGTCGCGAAATATTCGTAAATTTACTCTGAATATTTTCTTTACAAGCTGCAAACCTATAAACATTGCTGTTTTTTGTAAATAATACCCTTTAAACTCAAGTATTTGTTGTTTAGCTTGTCCCAAAGCATATTATCAGAAACAGCCTATAAAATCACTAAAATTTAATTTAAAGGACAATAATTGCGTTAGAGGTTATACTGCATTATGATTATGCCGAATAGTGCTTGGCATGATATCATATTTTTATTTATTTTCTTTTAGATCATCAACAAAATAAAATCTTGCAAGAAGGTAGAAATGATGATGATTGCAAATAAATTGGGTGAACCCCGACGCGGCGGTGGCGTACTGTGCGACGTATGTGACCTGCTCATGATTGTTTCGTGCATGTTAATTTAATCATTATTTCGAAATTGGAAGTACTTTGTGAACAGCATATATGAAACTAAAAGCGGCTTTCGACTAATTTCGACTTAGATGTACATAAAATAAAATATTTCAATTTAAAAAACTGTACTTTGTAAGATTCAATTACAGACTATAGATTGCTTGCTTTTCTTTGATTTTCTATCTAATACATTTACTAATATTAAATATACACTAATATAAGACGTCTCAAAATTGACAAAACCATTTCCCATGGCCCAGGTCTTACCTTGTTCAACCCGGACCAAAACACTTCAAAACTTTGCCTCAAACGATTTCAATTAAGCCGCCCGCCTTGATTCATTGAATAATTCCCGAGAAGGTGGCAATACTCGTTTATTGAACAAAATAAATATTTAAACTCCGACGAGCCTTATACCTTTAATTCGGAATGGCATTTCATTTGTAAGTATTATCTTTAGCTGTTTGAATGTTAAGAAAAGTTTATGTAAAAATGTTGAATGTTAAAAGTATATGCACTAGAAAGGAACTAACAATGTGTTTAAGTATCTTTTCAACGTTACCTACAGAAAAATAAACAGTTTTTACCTAATTTTAATTAAACTTTGACTCAACTAGGCGAGGTAGTGTATGCCCGGTCAGGCCCAAACCCTCTGTAGTAGATTTCAGATGTCGTATATATGCGAAGATTTCTGCAAATGTTGTATACCGCGATTCAGGATCTCCCGCGCTATTATTGGTCGCCACACACCTCACCTACAAAGTCACAAACATCATGACATTAACTCTTAATATGTATTAGTAAAGATAGATATCAGGTAAAGAAACACAAAATAAACCTACGTATGTATTTAAAATTATTGTTACTTATTACTTACAAAAAAATTACAAAAAATATGCAATCCAAGTTTCAGCGCAAAACATAGTTTCGCAATGCACACGAAAAAGGGTTCTAAGTTTCCCGCCGCGGTTAATATCAGGATAACATCTGTAAAACGACCAGATTGACTTAATGGAGTTTGCGAAGTTCCACGTTGAGAAAATTTTAGTTCACGAGCTTCACTAATGCGTGGGGAGACGGTGCGACCGACGAGCGATTAGCGACAGCTGTCATAGCACGCGAATACGTTATTTATCGGATACATGAACGTACAAATCGTGGAAAACGTAGATTTAAATAATAGTACGAGAGCTGACGACCAAAATTTTTGTCTCATAGCAATACGACCAAAACCGCATCAAATCGATAAATACGATTATCTTGAACTCGAAAATACCAATATCAGACATTTTCCGCGTAGCGTTTGATCTGACCGAATTTTCAAAATTGTCAAAGAATTTTACCGAACTGCATCATAGCAATATGTCTGATTTGCAGACTGTAGTTGAATGATAGTTCTGAGATACCAGAAACATATTTTTCAGACGTTAGTGGTGTAGAGCAAACCCGTAAAATCACTTACAAAAATAAAAAATGAGACAAAAAAAATGTCTCATAGCAATACGTCTGAAAATCTTTTTTATTAGTAAATTTTGGTTATTTGATGCGAACAAAACAATTTTCAGACGGAAATGTGAACGCATTAAATTTTGAGACCGTTTTGAAAATGTTAACAAATTTTACCGATCGGTATCATAGCAATATGTCTGAAAATTGTTGGACATGATAAAATAAGTTGTCCACATGTGCAAAAAAAATATATCAGACAAATTAAGTGTAGCACCTTCTCTATCAGACAACTTTTCGATACCCAGATAAATCGTATTGAGGCATCTTGAATTTTCTGTTACAAATCAATGAATACGTTGCGTCCCTGAATTTATTAGATGATAATTAACAAAGAATTTACCCGAAACCGTAACATTGAAGTTGAAGGACTGAAATAAATCGCACAAAAGGAAACTAGGATGAAGTTGAAAAACAACAGTTGCTACACTTAAAGTGTCTGAAAACAGGTTTTTGGTAATCATGGCAGCAATACGAAAAGTTGAAAAAAAAAAATTATCCGTATTGCTATGATACAGGTCGGCTAAATTTGTTGACATTTTCAAAAATGCGCTCAGGCTATATGCTACGCGCAAAATGTCTGAAAACAAACTTTTTCGTAATACAATTATAAAATCTATGTACATTTTCACTATCAGACGTATTGCTATAATACCGACTGTCTTTTTTTATTGACACAGCAGAAATGGACTCCCACGCAGTTGCTACACTTTCGACCGTTACTACACGCGTAGTCGGGTTCAGAATCATACAATCTAACGATTTTATAGGGTTTTTGCCGTATTGCTATGAGACATGGTTTTGGTCGTCAGCTCTCGTAATATAACTGCAAGAAATATAATGTAACAGTGTCATGTTCGTCGGTAGCACACGTTTGATACAAATGTTTGGAATAAATTAGGATTTCTAATCACGCGGATGCTCTTATATGAATAAGCCAGAACCCATAGCATGTATTGTCTTCTTTAATATATTTTATATTTTGATTTTTTAAATATTCTCTTCTCACAATACCGATTTGACATTTACACATAGACATAGTTTATTTGCGTCGAAAACAAATTTACAAAAGGAATTATAACTATTTTAAAGTAGCCAATTATCATGATACCATATCGGTATAAAATACAGTGTATAAGCATATTTTAAGGACGACATATCCAACTATTAATGCATCAGGTACCTGTCAGAATATTAGATCGGTGACATCAATCTGCGGACCGCAACGCGCCCGTTCACACTGTCCTAGCCAGCCAGTTGCAAGCTCGAGTCGCGGCTTCTCGCTATAGTCGCCCCTCGCTTTACGTAAGCAAGCAATCAAATAGCCCATTCTGAGCAAAGTCGCGGTTCACCGTCGCTATGTCCGGCCGTTGACTGACTTCCGTTGTCGCGACGTAGATTTTCAACTTCCTTTCATTGTCTGCTTTGATGAGAAAATCGAATGGTCTTGCCTTTTCAGTTGTATGCCTTTCAGGTTTGTCTGCTAGTGACTCTTATTTGGTATCTTCGAAATTCAGGATCTCATAGTTAACTATATCTAAGGTTTCTCGGCCAGTGGCCAATATACACTTAAGACATCAGGTGTGAGTGAGAAGTTGATAAACGCAATATAGGTACCTACAACGGCTACAAACCTGCACGATTTTATTCTAACAATAGTTGCGTCTCGCTGTGTTTAAAAGAACCTCTTGGAACGCATTCCGATTTTTATTATGCCAATAAAACATCTCGTCCTGAAGGCGAACTTATTGTTACGACTAAAAGGAAAGAATTTTGCAAACGGCCTTATAAAACGCGTAACGCCAATAAGGCCTCTTTGTTATTTTGTGGGGTCGAAACTTATTCATCCTGCAAATCCGTTCATGTATGAAACAAATCCCGCCCGGTCACCGCTGATTGCATTGTCATGTGTAGTGGACGAGTTTCCTTCAAACAGATATAAGCTTTATGGCTAAGAAAATAGGAACTATAATAAATAAAAGTGTGTCCAAGTTTACCGGAACCCACGTTGTATCGGTTTGTAAAACAAGCGAGCCAACGTGATTGGAATGTTTTATTCGACCCTTCGAACATATGAGACCGATATGATGTATGTTTTTCCTTTTGATGTGGAATTTATTGGCTCGCATTATCGATGATAAGTTTAATTAATATCGATGACTACTAAAACCAAATTGCGGGGTTTGTTTGTGACACTAATAGAAGACATCTATCGATATCGTCAGGTGGTCTGTGAACTCATACATAAGTCCTAAAATTTAAAAAAATATTTAAGTATTTAGTAATCACCTTTATAGCATACATTACATCTATGTTAGTAAAACACTTCAGTACTACTCTTATAGCTTTTATTTCAATTGAGCTTGGATTCTATTTGAATAAACTGAACTATCAAATTCAGTTAACAACTAAATTACAGAAACAATATCTACCTTAGAATAACTACTACACAACATGTTAATATCTTTTATTTTTTTAATGCAGTTTGTGATGTACTATTAAATGTATACTCATGTCGGTTATTGTGAAACTTGTGCAATATCCAAGTTGTATGAGAAGTTCTCGTCACGCACCCGACAGCGCAGATGTTGTTGCTCTGAAATTGACAGGAAAAACTGCTTTTTAACACAAATAAATCAAGTAGATTTGGCTTTTATAAATGAAAGTCTTTTAGAAAAAATGGACTTGAGAGAAAGGAAGACACGCAATTAGTAACACAATACGTTACAAGGCCTCAAAGAATTAAAATTCAGGCATAGATTTTGTATGTCACTTTTTAAAGCCTTTTCTAAATCACTGAACGAATTTAAATACTTGGAGGCCTTACTGGTAAATTTTCTTCTTTGTAACGCAGTTTTTTCATAGTTTTAGGAAATCGCCAGATCTGGACTATGCGGGAATCATACTGCATTAAAAACGCCTACCGCTAACACACACCAAACTCTGAAATATTGGCATCAAAGTTAACCTAGGTTGGTTAATTTTGACTTCAATATTTTTCACATGAATTAAAAGTATACCCGCTAATAGCATAACGCATATTAGGTAGTTTATCAGCATTCAATAATAGTAAATCACTTTACCATCGTACCAAAAGTATATGACAAAAAAGCATCCAGACCCTCTTAGATATTGATATGAAAATATCTTCATAAGGCAGAAAGAAGACATTAAATACAAATAATATGAAACATACTGTTCTGAGACATTTAAAAGTTCCCAATCTTCTTATATATCTTTCTTATATATAAAAATGAATTACTGTTCGTTAGTCTCAGTAAAACTCGAGAACCATTGAACCGATTTGGCTTATTTTAATCTTGAAATATTCGTAGAAGTCCAGGGAAGGTTTAAACGGTGAGAAAATTTCCTTATGTGACGCAGACGAAGTTGCCAGCTAATAATCAATATAATCAGGTACCTGTGTCCGTAATTAACAACATCGTTATCGTGGAGGTCAATAAATGATTGGATCCTGCAAATTGGGTAGGTACGGGACATAAATCGGGTCGCTGTCGTGTCGGCTTAACCGATGTTAAGCTGCCTCTGATAATGGGGTTAACGCGTCGACGAGACTTAAAACTGCTTCCAGTATGGTGGTCACGGTTATTTGTACTGTTCATTATAGGATAGATAATTTCAGCTTAAAGAAAAAAATATACTGAAAGTTGTGTTAAGTTCGCTTTTTATGGTTGAAGAACTAGGTTAAGAATTATGTAAAATAATGATAATAGTTTTACTTTGTAATTTAAATTAAAATTCTTTTATTTTTTTTTAAATTTATACAAAAATACACTAAAGAAAACAATATGTGTCCTCAGCTAACGTATATGACCCAGACCACTTGTGGCCAGGACACTAGAGTAACGACCGTCTCACGACATTACGTACGAGTAAATCAAATTTCGTTAAAATAGGTATAACTAATAATAACTAATAATAAGTAAACTCTGAGAGTTTGCAACTTAGCCAAAGTGAGGAGCTCAGATCTCTTTCTGAGTCGGAAACTTACAAATACCTTGGAATGTTCGAAGCTTTGAGTATAGTCGATGCAGATATGAAACAATCGGTGAGGGATCGTTTCTTCGGCCGCTTGGTAAAGGTTTTGAAAAGCCTCTTATCTGGCGGAAACAAGATCCGAGCCTTCAATGGTTGGGTCATGCCTGTACTGACGTACTCCTTTGGCATTCTAAAGTGGACGCAATCGGAACTAGATGCCCTGGATAGAAAAGTTTGGCGACTGCTGACGGCATACAGGATGCACCACCCACGTTCATCTGTTATGAGGTTGTATATTCCTCGGAAGTGTGGGGGTCGTGGCATGTTAAATGTCAAGGACCTACACAACCGAGAGGTAAACAACCTTCGGGAATATTTCCTTAAGGTAAGCATGGGTATGTACCGTAATGTAGCAGCAGTTGATAAGGGACTCACTCCGCTGTCCTTAGCGAACGAGAATTGGCGGACGCTAAAGGTAATGAGTGTGACGGATCGCACGGACGTATGGAAGAGCAAGGAACTACACGGACGGTTCTACCGGGCCCTTATGAGCCCCGATGTAGATCAGTTAGCCTCTGTATCTTGGCTACGGTACAGTAACCTCTTCGGAGAGACTGAAGGTTTTGTCTTTGCAATTATGGACGAAGTTATCATGACGAACAACTACCGTAAATATATTCTAAAGGATGGGACGGTCGACATTTGTCGGGCATGTCACCGTCCGGGAGAGTCTATTAGACATATCGTTTCCGGTTGTTCTCATCTTGCTAACGGCGAGTACTTGCACAGGCATAACCAGGTAGCTAAGATTATCCACCAACAACTTGCTCTGAAATACGACCTTGTTGAAGCCGCTGTACCTTATTACCAGTATTGGCCTCAGCCGGTTCTCGATAATGGTCATGTAACGCTCTACTGGGACCGATTCTAGATCGGGACGCGCATCGGGCAGTGCTGATCGATGTCACCATTCCGCATGACGAGAACCTTGTGAAGGCAGAAAAAGAAAAACAGCTAAAATATTTGGACTTGGCCCACGAGGTGACCGACATGTGGCGTGTTGAATCGACCATCATTGTTCCGATCGTTGTATCTGTGCACGGTCTAATAGCGAAAAGCTTCGACCGTCATCTTGAGAAGCTTTCGCTCCCCAGCTGGGTAAAGGGCTTGATTCAGAAGGCGGTCGTTCTTGACACGACACGTATTGTGAGGAGGTTCCTCTCTTTTGAGCCCTGACCACTGATGGCTTGGGTCGTAGACCTCGTCTTCAGTGGGCCTCTGTTTTTTATATTGTATTTTTAAATTTTATTCCTTTGTTAATTTTTTTAAAAATATAATGTAAAAAATAAGTGTAAATAAATGAATACTGAACTAATAATAATAATAATATGTCAAACCATAAAAATGCCTCTCAAGCCTTCAGCATCACACGACGAAGGATGTAAAAGGTAGATTTAAAATCGTATTTATCGTATTAATTCATACAAATAGCGTGGAGACTCGAGAGCGTAATGTCGGGCGGTTCTATTCGCTAATCCCTCGATCCGGTAAAGCCGTGTATTTCACGCCTCTTTATAACATTAATTTAAATGTTTGCCTCGCAGATTCGCGTTGATCCTCTCCCTGTAACACAACATAAATAAAACAGAACGATTTGAATTTATACTGTATTTTAGGTTGTATTTTAACTTTTGCTATTATTTTCTTTAGTCGATAAATAATCACCAAATTGTCTATTACTAGAATATAGATACTTAACAATGCTTACGGAACGTCTATCCTACACTAAAACTAAGAAGTATTATTACCAAGAGGCGAGATGTATGATGAAGTATTCCTACAATTTTGCTCACACGAAATAGAAGAAAAACACGAATCAAACGTATTTCGTTCCAAATACAAAAACATCGATAGTAATATTAAGTTATCGCCATATAATTCGATAAACGTATATCGTCCTAAAAATTGCGTTATCGCGCTCTAAAGCGTTTCGCTGTCGTCGCTTTACGAGTGCTCTTGTCGGGGGCATGCAAACATAAAAATACTCTATCGGGACTAATAGGAGAGAAACAAATAAAAGGATACGTAAACAGAAGCGTCAGATAAATTCCGGGGCTGGAGTGCGCGTAAATCCGTACGATTTGTATCTGTGACAGGGGTGTGATACGCGAACTGTGCGGGCGACTCTTTGCTACAGTAATAGCTCACCTATCGACCTCTATGAATTCTCGCTATTCATTTTAGGCGTCTTTTTGCATCGCTAACTATTGGGTTGAAAAGACTGAAGCCTTTTGGCTGGCACAAAAATAGATATTGTTAGATCGGACAACACACACTAAGTGGAATCAAATCACACTCACAAGTACTAATAAAATACGCTAAACGCATTAAATCCTACTTTTTGCTAAAATTCAAATTTCGAACCGCTGTTTCGGAGCTCGAACGTTTCAAATATGGCGGCATCGCGGGGCAGGTCACGTCTATGCAAATGATATTAAATTAGAACCGCTTTACAACAACTGTGGCGCGCGGGCCGCGTAAAGAGCTGCAATTACACCAATCAAATTGAAATTTTAGAGCACTAATTACACTCGACATATTTCACGGTTGCAGTGACGTGATTGCAACGTGCTTATAACGATGTATAACATGTAACCCTTCACTGATTTACGTTCGAAATTTAAATGCCGTTTTTTTGAAAGTGAAAGAAGTCCAATTGCAATTTACCTAAAGTTGTTTTGTCAATAATGGCCGATGTTGTATTTATGATACGACGTAGCTTTGTTAACTAAGCACGCCATTATGTGTGTTTACAATTTTTTAACTGTCGATTTACACTTGAGATTATTTTGATTTTAGTTAACTGACTTAACTTAAACTGATTTGGCCTTCGTGACCGTGATAGGTTCTCTTAGCGGCCATTCCCCATTCTGTCAACATGTTCTTTAAATCTACAAATTCAGATTTAAAACTACTCTTCTTCGGATTCACCCATGACTACACAGCCTATATACTCAATCCTCTAACACGACGTTATTAACTGTTAATACCTCTTCTATTGCATCATCTGTTATATTATAATATAATGTAGGCCTGTGTATATGACACGTAGCGCATCAATAGTGCGGTTTGGATCCGCTAAGCCGAGCCCGCACCTGCGGCCGAATCGCTAAGCCGACAACTTAGCACCCCTCGCCTCGCTCACAACATACAAATATAAAAATAGGTTTTATTAATCGACGTTTTTGATTATATTTTTTGACAGTAGTATGTTAAGATACCTATTTAAACAAATGAAGTACGTTTTCATTGATTTCCACAGTTTGTCTTTTCTTTTTCTAGTTTGTGATAGTAATAATGTCTCTTAACAATTTAGAATTCTAATTTAAAAAATCTATAATTAAAACAAATAATTGCTTTTTACACCACAAAACCAAAAGCAATAAAACTTATCTCAAACTTTTTGAAGCGACACCTAAAAGATATAATCGCATTTTCAAGACAAAGCCGAGACCTGAAACTCGTAACAAAGTGTAAGACCGGCAATTTAAAATCCAAATAAGCATCTTAAGAGCGAGTTTTTTTGTGAACGAGACTCGAGAAAACTACGTTAAAATGATTTAATTCTCCCCTGATAGCGTTAGGAGCCGTTCTGTTATTGAGAACGGTTCCGACCCGAGCCGGCTAATAAACGCTTATCAACGCCCTCATTATCACACCCTTAACATCGCTTTAATGTCTTGCTCTTGAACAAAACATATTTAATCACATTTTTCTCCCCGGGCTCGGGAACTTTTTAAAATTTCATAAATCGAGGCGCCGGAAAATGTCGGAGTAAGAACGCTTCGCTCAAGGGTGTTCTGTTACGCGGGATATTAACTCGTTTTATTTTTATTTTCTTAAAATTATTTAATAACTTTTACACAAGAATAGTTGAAATTTATTCTTATGTTTAGGTACATGTTTTATCATTTATGTAAGAAGGTAGAAGAAATTTACATACAAAACTAACAACGAATACTTTTTACATGGAATATTTTTTGGTACATTAAGTTACTTTTACTTGATTACTACTGACTTACTATAACTACAATACATAAGTGTATGTTTAGTAACATTTTGATAAACGTAGTAAAGACAGCACCCTGCTGGTTGAGTCTCCGTGAAGGCCATCTCGCGCCGAAATCACCTCGCTCGCTGATCTTTTAAGTCCCACTTTAGTGCTGGTTCGCATCACTAAATTATAATATAACACGTCGTAAATAACCGAAACTATCCTCGAATGACGGTACTTAAAATCCTGTAGGCCTTAAATTAAGCTTCGAAACAAAAACTTTTGTTTTGTTTCAAAAACACAAAATAAAAGGTGCAGATATTCATGAATAACTTTGTTGTAGATCATGAGCTTTCGGGTCATCTGATCGTAAGTGATTACTGTCGATGAACTTCGGCCATGTCAAATATTGGGTGGACATTTCTTTCTGCTTCTAATTTTCTGTAGAACATTTTTCCGTGCTTTTATAATTAATAGTATGATCTACCTTTTAGAGTATCCGAAATTAAATTTACATAATTTAATGAATTAGAATATTTACTTGTGTGTTTACCAAACATTAATAATATCTCAGGTGCACTGACTGAGATCTGTCAACAGACTTTTTAAACATATTTCCCCCCATATTTGAACAAAATCGAGATCCAGTGTGCAAACAGTATCGTCGACACAAAAAAAAGGGTGTTAGAAAAGTAGGTACTCGTTAGCCGTAATATCAGAATCAACGAAAGAAGAGAATTGAATATTAAATGAAATAATTTATGCCATATTTATCATTTTGCAAATGAGACTCACCTTAATGAAAACAGTTTTCTATTTTGCCTCGAATTTATGAAATTTTAACGAACGCTTGAGAATTATACTCTTAGTAACTGGAAACAATTTTTTTATTAAAAAAATGTCTAATCTGTTTAAGTAAGTAATGTAATAATTGTGATTTTATTTTTAATTATTACGAAGCTTGCGTTCCTTATGAGCTAAATAGAAAAAGCTGCGGCTTTCTCTGCATAGGGCACGTTAATATCCTGCCTCCTCAACAATAAAAAACGTCTATCTTGTAAAATTAGTATATATACATACAAACTTGAGAAAATACGAATTTCAATAAGTTGGTAAAACGCCTCGGGCAGTCATGTTTGCGGCGAGGCTGCGTGAACATTAGCAGACCGCGGGCGGGTCGACGCTCGTAAATCACCTGGGATCATGTGGCTATCTCACGCAGCCCGCCTCAACTGATGCCTCACGTCTGTCCAACCAAATCTGAATTAAAACACCGGATAGCTGTTTACACGACTCAAACTGGTGTTTTTTGGATTTTGGTTCCTATCTATATGACAATTTAGAAATATTATCTGTATTAGATATACGAATTGAAAGTAAAAATGGCACCAAGTAAACATCAAATAATATCATTTTACTATCATTGATTAAACTGATTTGTGGGTAATATTTGGAGACACTATTTAATATATTTTGCTGTTTTGTCCGGCACTGTGTATCACAAAATATTAGATCGATGGATTAGAATTAAAATATCTTAATCAAATGCAAAATCGGATACATTGCCTTTATACATTTTATAACGAATAACAAAAAATATCGGGCAGGTAGTGGAGAGGGGGATCTTCGTTAACGTTTAATTAAATCGTCCTCGGCGGCCTCTCGCGTTTTAATTCCACCGTTATTAACGCTCTTAAAAAGTGAAACCTTCAAATCTATGGAGATGTGTTAGTTTCATTTAAATCTTGAGAATAATTAACAAAAAATCTTGGATAAAAGAATCTGTAGATCGTGATGGCTTAAAGTTAAGAATGAAAACCTTGCAGGTTCGAATCCTTCAAATTTTGCTTTTATTCATAACAACAAATTCTTAAAACAATTCGGTAGTGTCACTAATCTAGGTTCAGATTTGAATACACTGGATGTTCAATCAGTTGTTTGACACATAATACATATGTTAAGTTCATCTACCTACTGTCAATACATGACATAATAATTGTGTACGTACATCTATCATAACATTAACAACAATGAGTGCTACGCAGCTACGATATAGGTATTGCAACATTCAATATTCTCAAGTATTTGATGGTTCACTTTATCCGGTTCGAGACATTGCAGGAACGCCAGGAACATTGGACCATTGTGGTTTCTGTAAAATATTAAACACCTACCAAAAGTACTGAAGAGAAAAATACTATTTTCACTTTCTTAAACAAACAAATGACTAACGCGTCTCCATAGATTCCGTGTTCTTCGCTAAAAGACAAGTGGTCGCGAGGTTTCCGCGGAGTACACCCGAGATAACGCTTCGCCTCCGTTAATCCCCTCCTACAGGCTTTCACAAAACTGTTTGGATTTTAATATTACCTTAAGTGTTGTTCCAAAGACGTCGCCGTCCAAGTGCTAATTTGTTCCAACTTTAAACGATTGAGACATTTTACTGCGGACGTTATTTCCGGTTCTGTCATCATTCACAGGACCCTGTTTAATTTGTGTTGACGACGTAATTAAAAAGGAATTTGTTGTTGTTTTCGCTTAGTCTGTGTAAGCACTTCATACATTGTTCTTATAAGTAATTACTTTTAACCAGGGTGTAACAATACATAGACTATAATATAATATACTTATTACACTTAGAAATATATTGCACATATTCTGCAAAACGATTGTAACTCGCGTGGGGGGACTCTGTTGTACGTGCAACAGAGCCCCCCCCCCAACAACAACGTGTGTTGAGCGACAATCGCGAACGCGTCCTGACACCCCTACCAGCCTCGTGCCGGGTTCTGTCCCGGCCGGGGATCGGACGTCGAGCGTGAGCGGCGGGAGGTTTTAGTGCGGTTCAACCCCCGCATACCCCACTCGCGGGGCGAGTGGAAGTCCGGCGATTTCCTCCCGTCCAAAAAAAAAAAAAAGGGTGTAACAATACATAGGCAATAATATAATATACTTATTACACTTAGAAATATATTGCACATATTCTGCAAAACGATTGTAACTCGCGTGGGGGGGCTCTGTTGTACGTGCAAACGCAAGAAAGATTACGACAAATTTAATAGTACAGTTTTGTAGTACCTACATGTGAAAAGTGAGAAATTGCTGCTATCGACACTACTCAGTACTCATCTACCTATTCCTGTGTAAAGCTTTAATACTGCACCTACAACACACCTAAAAATACCATAGTAAAAAGAACATATGAAAAATCCCCACAGTACATCGCACAACACATAGGTTCGTAATTGTCTCTCTGCTTTCTGCTGCATCTTCGACTTTAAATTAATTTCTGTAACAAATAAATATACTCATTGTAGACTGTTCACGTGATGCATACTGGTGCTATCTACAGAGGAACGATATTTGAATTCCAATACACAAATGACGAGTAACGACATCTAGTAAGCAGCTTTAGAACTACACAGATTTCTTAATTATTAAATTTTTAAACCTATTATTAGACCATATGTTTTGGTTTTACTTAAACAAGATAACATTTCAGTTATCAAATAAAATAATGTAATTTTCTTTTAATTTTGCGCCAACATACAAATAACTCTACACCAGGGAGAAAGTAACTATAAAAAAGTTTATTTATATCCTTCTAATTTTATTTTTTAGTTTGGGTTCACAGTAAAATAAGATTAAGAATAAAAAGTAATGACAACCCCATGATTACTTTTAATACCTATAGGTAACGACATCTGTTAAAAGTTTTCCAAAACCAGTGTGTTTGGTAAATTCGTAGTTAACACGAATATCAACCCCTTCAACCACCCTCTGTGTACAGTACATTTAGTTAAAGCGACCTTTACGAGATGGAGCTATTATCAATATTACCACAAAAGAGCTCCAACATGGTTATGAGGTCCTGGTAGCAAATGCCTTCTTCGGGCCTTCAGACAACTTAGGGCTTGGTGCAAGTTAAAAGATTTAGTATGAAATATTTTTTTTCGAGTAGTCTAAGTCACGTAAACCTTAAATTTAAAGACAAATTTAGAAAAAGTGAAGGTTGATATTGACCATTCTAGTAAACAACTAGCCATTATTGGAATAATATAAAGTTAATACAACCATAAAACAATGCATAATTCTGAGGCTCAATAATTAAATCCAGGCGTTGACAAAATTTTCATGTCTTGTTCTAATCTACTTAAAACCCATAGTTTTCGTAAAATAAGTTAACTAGTTTTAATCTATTGCTGTTGCGTAAACTGTTCGCTTTCCAAATAAAATAAAATATTGCGCCATCATTTGAATAGGAGAAGGTTGAGCAGAGAAACAAATTGGTACTGTTGTTGATAACTTGCACCAAACACTCATGAAGTAGTCATACCATCTGCCATCTACCGATTGATTGATGAACATAGAGATACATGGATTAGAATATGGAGACACCTAGTAGCACGCATTTTAAAACCCCTTAGTACTCACCCTAGTTGACGAGATATACGAGAGATGGTGTTATTATAAAAAAATCTCAAAGTACTTCAAAAACCTGTTTAAATATTACCTAATTTTTGCAAATCTTGCAAAGAATTCAAAAAAAAATTAAGCGAATTTATTACTAGTACTGCAGTGGATGTAAATGAAATCAGAAATTGTAAATCTTGTGCTTCTTGTATAGCAACTATGAGGTAATTCTATTTAAAAAAACCATTACTAAGCAGATTCACCGCGCTCCCCGACCCACGCTGGTTCTGACCCAGCGGGGTATTCCGTGGGAGGGTGACACGCGGTCCAGCCATCTTGGCGGGCTTCGGATAGCCCGCCGACCGAGAGAGCCAGTGGCCGTATCGCCGGCGGCTGCCGGTTCCGATCCGGTGATTTCCTCCAACTAAAAAAAAAAAAAAAAAAACTAAGCAGATTCAGATACATATTTAAGTACCAAGATAAACAAAAAAAAACACAGCAGAAATGAAATAATGTTCTGAACTCATCGTGTCTTTAAACAGACCCATCTACCGATTGATTGAAGAACGTTGTGGAACACGAATAATAACCCCTTCAACCACCCTCTGTGTACACTACATCTAGTTAACACGACCTTTACGAGATGGTGCTGTTATCAAATTTATCACAAAAGAGCTCCAACACGCTTATGATGTCCTGGTAGAAATACCTTGTTCAGGCCTTCAGACTACTTAGGGCTTGGTGCAAGTTAAAAAAAAGATTTAGGATCGAAACAAAAACAAAGTCACGTAGGTCTTAAATTAAACACATATTGGTGTTGTGACATTGCAAATAATAGTTTATATTTCAATTATGTAATTCTAAATTAAGATTTAAACTTTAGAAGTAGCTACAAGCCTGCCTGCCTGTGGTACAAGCCGATAAGTTTGACCAGGCGTCTTCATCGAATCACTTAGCGGTAATTATACACTAAATATGAGAACTGTATCTTCTCCATTTAATTTTATCCAATCAAAAACATAAATGTGAAATGAGAGTCTTGTTTATGTATTCTAGCCTAAGGTCTGTCTTGGCTAGCCAAATCAGACCTTAGGCTATAATACATTGTATTAGGTTCAACATCATTGAACTTGGCACCTTGGCCATTTAAATCTCACTTCTTTTGTCGTTGAAGTCATTTACCTATCATAACATTGAATTTGGCTCTCATTTCAAATGAATAAAATATTAAATATACTCAAGAAAATAAAAAACATAATTCAGTAAGAGTACATTTTAGAATAATTCAGTAAGAGTGCGTTTTACCAACGAAATCGGATTTGTTTAGTTTTATTCCATTTTAACACAGAACATTTATTTTATTAAAATGATAAATAAGATTTTGTAACCAAAGGCCAAAAAAAACTACAAGTGTCAACTTGACATTATCGTCAGAACTTATAATTTAGACAATGTCAATGTCAAACATTATCAACATGTCAACACTGCGTGTTCCTCTGCTTGGTTCATGGTTGATGTAATAAATCAAACTCGCAGAATACACAGTGTTGGTGAAGCGGTTTCTTACTGCATGATGCAAAATACTCGAGTAATAATTATCAGTATTAATCCACCGTCAAAACACAGTTATAAATGCGCAAGTAGCAGTAGTAATAACATAGATAATTGTAGTGTTATTATGTGATCTTGTGGTTTCATGAGTGATGCGCGAATAACTTGGACAATAATCGCGGCATTGAGCAACACAGGACGACAATGGCAGGATCTACGCTTCCCGAGAGGGTAGCACAAATTTATTATTCATACGGATTATTTTGTTCATCATACCCCGCATCCGCAATAACATTGGCTCTCTCAATTGTGTTGATCTGCTGGTGAGTAAACAATCATTTCACCTTTGAACGATTTAATTATATTCTCGAGCATTGCTTGCTGCTGTAGCCAAGAAATTGTTTACACGGAGCGACCAATGAGGAAAATACTCAACATCTAATGATATCTAAGCTCTCACAAATGGCAACAGGTCATTTGTTATCATATCTATCTTGCTATTTATAATGTTTCATCATAATTTATTACATTACATTGAACATGAAAAAAAAATTAAGGTTTATGAAACTAAAATATTCATGTATTAAATATGTTTACATAACCTATGAAACACTGTAATTGTTTAAATTGAGATTGTGTAAATGTGAAATTTAAAATATACAAATAACTATTTATCACCATTCCTTTAATTCAGGATCATCAATCCATATTCAGCCACTGTTGATTATAGATTTATATCAATGTTGGTGATCGGTTCTCAACATAAAATACCCTCACTTTCTCCACAGATGTGGTAAAAATTCTCTTTTTTTCAGTTATCCCTTACTGAATGTTCCGCTACCGGGGAATGTACCAACTGCTTTAAATTTTCCACTTAACAATGATCATGCACATCAAACAAACACTGGATGCACAGACAACAAATGTATATATAGTAAGTATGTTACTTAAATAATTTAACAGAAAAACAATCATTGATTTCTCAGTAAAACCTAAACCAGTATACCATAACACAAAAAATAATGGTTTCACTCGTCATATGATCGACAACAATCAAGGCCTTCAATAAATCACCCTGCATAAGAAGTTCTACAAGCTTACGATTTAAGCGGTTAAACGCCATGGGGGTCACCGGTGACCGGCATGCCTTTGAATAGACAATAGATTTTTTTTCTCGGTGTTTAACAGGTTAATCAACAGTAAGTATTTACCATTAATTTATTCATTTCAACATATTCAATAATAAGACATAGCCACTACCTACTGAAAAAAAACCTCTAATTAACTATTAATTTACTGACACAGGTGAAGTAGAATTGAACACCTAGTAAAAAGGCAAGAAAGTAGTATGGCACCGATGAAAATGTGCACTTGCATCAGCAGAGCAATTTTTTTTTTACAAAAATAAATTGTCTTGCGGGATTTGTCCTCTCCATAAATGGAGAAAATTTATTATTCTTTGAAATTTTTACTTTACTGACCAGAGAAAGTTTTCTAAAAATAAGTACAGATTTATGAGAGATACTGCAGTTACAAATCGTAATTCAATTAATAAGGTTAACCTACTATTCTTCGAAGACATTTACGAATCATAACATAATGTTATCAGTGTATCTGCTTGATGGAATGCATTAAATTAAATCTAACGGAGATATCCTTGATACTAACAACTGCAATTTATAAAGGATGCGACCGATGCGGGTCAAATCGCGCTACGACGCTGCGGCGATCCGAACATCGTGCGTTTCGTACTTTCGATGTACCATATTAAATAAAGACTAGAATAGAAATATTTCAATTATCATTTTCGCAAATTTCTTTCGTCATATTTGTGTACTTATGCTTATATATCTCGTCAACATAATTTCATATTCGACAGGCAGTATAAATGTGGTTAAATAAAATACGTAAATTTCCGTGCAATAAAAAGCTGTTTTAATATAGAGAGCGAGTTAAACTGGTTATGCATGGTCCTAAACACGCTCCTAGCTGTGAGCTAAATATAAAATATTAATACATATTAGAATACTAGCTTATCCGCGCAGATTCGTCTACGACAAAAAGTGAGGTTTCGATACACGATAAAAACCTCTAAAATTAAGTTTCTAAAATACATGAGCTATACAATATTAGCTTTCCTCTTAAATCATTATATTTATTTAAAAAATCCGATTCAAAATCATCGTTGCGTATTTTTAAAGATATAAGCAAACATGAGAACAGAAAACGAGAAGTTACTTAGTTTTAAATACTATACTTTATACTACTTATTGTGTACTATACTACTAATAATACACAGACATAGATCGCGGTTAATCTTGTTGTATATGTCGGTATAGAATACATTTTAACGACCGTCAAAACATCGATATATTTCGCGAGTAAAATCTGTATTCACACGCGGTGTGTTCAACGTCATGTTTTATGACTAATAATGGTTTATCTGGTGTTACATCAATAGTTGGCTTTGGCAAAAACCTCCCTGTTTGGTTACCTCTATGACTAACTCTATTTCGACGAATTTTTAGTTCGTCTTCGAAAAACATGTAACGTCAATGTTAAATAGTACTATTTGAGTCTCGGAACTCTGCCTGTGCCACAGAGAGTGGTAGTTTTACTATATTAATTTTAGAAATATAATAATTTTATCTCACTAATAACGTTGCTTCCTATAAGTAAAATGATTCAAAATTACACAACCCCCCCAAAAACATCGCCTTTTATAATATAATAGTAGATTTCATATCACATCGTAGGACTAGTGTTCCTAGATAGTTTAAACAATCTCCACAGATAAAAGGAAGTGTTAGACTAATAAATAAAAATGTATATGTTATAGATATAAGTATGATTGTTCAACATTAAATGTGAAATCGAATTTATATTAAGCAAAATGCAAATTAATGACACGCTTCCTTATAGACACCGACGCCCCCAAACATTTATAAAATCATGCGCACCTTTTGTATGACTCATAACAAGTATACACGTATCCATAGTTAACGCAAGACGAGTTCAAGGCTCACCTAACGATAAGAGGTTAATGTCGATTAAATTACTACAAATAACACGATAATTATTGACCACGACTTCATTTGCGTAATTAAAACTTAATTGATTGAGCCTAAAGTACTTTTATCTGAAGAATTTGAGTAAGACTTATACACCCCTGTATTAATTTTTTATTTACTCCAAAGGAGTATATCGGCCCGATCCTAACTGTACAGCGTGGAAATGTAATGTTATAGAATCCAAAAGGTAGTGAATGTTCTGTTGCATTACATCCCGGAACCCAAAATGTAATAAATTTACCCCAAAAAAAAACTGCCTCCCCTTATGATGTACGCAAAGTTGCGCTGCTGTCAGCTAGTTAAGTTATATAAACGATGCCTATTGAATAATTAGAAATTAAGTATGCTAATACTGCAAAAAAAAAATATAATGCCTAAATAAACCATAGATAGTCGTCATAATCGAAAGATCGTCACTGCAATTATTGAAACCAGTATTTAATGATTTTGTTTTTGTATTAGTTTATATTTTTATAGCTATTGTAGCTAATAATTACATGAAACACGATCAGGTAACAAAATCGAATCCATCATCATGTTTCGATTTAAAATTATCGATTCCAATGAATCAATTGTTTTGACTATCACACGGCAACAAATTCAAATGAAACGTTGCACTTTACTTCTAAGAAAAAAATCGTATGTTGTATTTATTTCTATGCTATTTGTTTTATTAATCGATGCTTCGGTGTTTCGAATCTACAGGAAGGAAATCGTTTAAGTGATAAACTTTCCGTAAACTGTTTCGACGAACGAATGAAGTTATAAGAAACTTCATTTGCAGTTTATAATTCTTCACAATGTTTCCCACACAGACACAAACTATTTTTAGAAACAATGTTATCAGTAATTAGATTTACCGGAGTTTCGATTGATTGTATTAATGTATGGTATGCTATTAAAATTGTAATACAATATTTTGTAAACTTATTCAGACACTCGCGGTTTTCTATAATACTTTCATGCATTTTTAACGGGTTCTTACCACGATATTTAATTAATTGAGTTGTCTCGATATTTCAACGTTGTTGCAAAATCGACCCGCAGTATCCAGTCTTCTCCCGCAGTACCCATTAAAAATGCATGAAAGTACAATATTTTGTTGTAAAATAAAAGTCGCAAAATTTACAATCTCACGTGTATTTTGAGCTTTACATTTAAATGAATCTCGAGGTCGTGAGATGCAGGTCGCTGGCACAAGCAGGCATCCGTTACTGCATCATAATAATGGTAACGATGACGCAACTAGAACAGCGTTAATAAGAAAAAACTAGTTTTTGTACTCATTGACTTCTAATACCGACTTGACTCAAACAATTTGGTGTGGCAAGGGAATTAATTGTAAACAACTAAATAATTATCACGCTAAAAAAAATCTTAGTAATCCTAATTAATCTAACTATAACGATCATGTAAGTGGCACTTTTAATTAGTATTTTAGTCAGACGGATTTATTTAATAACCCAAAACCGAATGTTTGATCTAATTCAACATAAAACTCGTTAAGTAAAAATGCCGACATACTTATTATACGTATTAGGTTTGACTTGATAATATTATGGTCGAACGATAAAAATTAAAATATTACGTGAATTCTAGAAGTATACGTTAGATTGGGTATAGTGAAATGAATAATAAAACGAATAAATTTATTTGAGAAGAAGCATTACATTAATGATGAATTAATGCTTAATAAATGTGGTTCTTAAATTTTATTTTAAACGTATTTCTACAATTATGTTGTTCATTGATCAATCCGACGCTTTGAAACTTGATTGTCCTATTTTTAGTTTTATTTAATAACTGCGATCGATTGATTTACCGTCTACACGTATTGGAATTTTCCTCAATAATTTTATCAATGTTTACGTTAAATTCCGATTGGAAAATGGACGTAGGAATAGTAGTTAATTATATTTTATGTTGCTTACAGCGCCTTCATCCCAACTAGAGCTACTCTTTAATGAAACACAGAGACTTCCTTACATCTGGACAAAGGACAAGCCGTTACTTTACGCACAACAAATAATTTTGAAAATAGGTAAGTTTGAACAAAAATTAATAGAAAATGATTAATTCCTGTATCGCAGTCGTCAAGCCATAGGGCCACACGTGGTGTTAGCAGTTAGATTTCCTACTGCAATCATGTATTTCGCAGAATTGGATCTTTTTTTCACAGAACGTATAATTATTCAATTTCGGTGTGTGTGATATCTCAGCACACATCGAAACATCAGAATAAAATGTTAACTATTTTATTTAATTTCTAACCGATTAAAGATCATTAGTATTGAAACACCTGGTCCATTTGCTGATACGGAACACGTTATCGTAAAAAATGTTATTTGTTGACGAATAGTGCGTCAAAACATGTTCACCTCAGTAATAAAAACCACTTTTTCTAATGTAACTACATTAGCCGCCGGCTTCGATAATAATGATAGGATTTAATGACGGTTTGCGATTTTTTGTCGACGTCAAGGGCAGACAAACCCACGACAAAGTTAATGTTGAATGACTCCAGTTAGTCTTGGACAACGACATTAAACATAGTACAAGAGCTCTGCATAAACTATTTACGATTAGGTGGCCCATTAGTCATCTGTCTAATACTATAGATTTTAAAAAGAATTTTAAAAAGTCATAAACTGAGAAGTTTAGTACTAAAATTGTATTTTGTCATCATCATCAACGTGTATATGTTGTTACGCCCTATTGCTGGATTAACTTATCCGCCAAATTTCACCCTAATGACTATTCCTGCATTTTTAGTAAGCCTAACACCTCCCGTGACATTTGACCTTCAGTGCTGGGAGGTCTGTCCACGTTGCACTATTGGTCAATCCAGAACGTTTGATATGAACTTTTAATACTGTTTATGTAGTACATTACAAATTTCTTGTTCGTCAGGGGTGTCACCTTGGAATTCTAATCTGAAAATGTGGGACGCGTTCAGAGCTCCGATTCAAGAAGTGTTTCGGTTGTTGGAAACTATTAGAAACCATGAAGATCCTGAACTGTAAGTATCCATTCTTATTGCAGCTTTTCTACTTTTTGGTACGAAGTTCCTTATCGCGCGTTGTGAAAGGGGCCAGACAGAAAAAATTCTTACGAAAAGTTGGCACGACACTTTTATATTTTAGATGATTATCGCTAGATTGCGCTGTGATCAAAATCTTTTAAAATACGTTCCTTATCGCGCGTTACGTTAGGAAAAAAAAAATAAGATATCTTTTAATCGAAAGGAACTTCGTTCTATTCGGGTGTCCCATGTCACCTCTCAAGTTTTTTAAAGCTCGTATTATCAACTAAAGTAGCAATGTCTATTTTTTTTTTGTGGATGCCATCAAGCGATGTTTGTTCAGTTTTGTTTTTCGACTAATTTAGAATTATCTACGACTATTTCTTTTTTACCAAACCTTTTGCGAAATAATCAACTTAACCACTAAGATTCCAAAACTAGTTTAATATTGTTAAAATAAAATAAATAAAATAAGCCTTTATTACTGCTTTTCTTACAAATAACTAATCTAAACTATAATAAAACTAAATTACAGCTTGTCTCTCGACAAAGGCCTCCTCAAAGGACTTCCAGTCTTGACTATTCCTTGCCACTCGTATCCAAGTCGATCCAGCCATCTTGAAGTCTTCTTCCCACCTTTTATATTGTCTTCCCCTTAATATTGTTATAATATAAATATTTTCAGGAAACAAACCCTGCAACAGAATTGCTATCAAATAGGAGGTATCAAACGTCGCGAAAGTAAAGCGAGTATAGAACGCGTGCTTCCAGAATACAACTGCTTACTTCTATCGCCGGCTAACTTGTGGCAACAGAACCTACAGACGTTTTCACTTGACGCTAACATAGTCAATACTATTTACAACTATCAGGTAAATAACTGCTTTATTATCTGAGGAATTAAGTCGCTTTTTCTGTAATTATTTTTGTTTAGTAAAATCAATTAAGGAATAAAAAGTTTGAAAGTGATCTCAATTATCATAATTTACGCATGTTATTTTTGCCAAGCGAATTTGTCTCTTATAATATTTTCGTTTTATCGCATGCGCGAAGAAAGTGCATTGCACTTAAGAATCATAATCGATATGATCATTTCTCACATATTTCATTTTTACTTTTATTATTATACTTTAAATTTCATAAAACTATTAAAGGCTTCTGCTGCTATTTTGTGTTGCTTTGAAGTTAAAAATCTGTTTATTTATGAAAAATATTACCAACAATTTCTTTAAAATTATTACACTAATATAAATTACTTTCTTTTTTTGTTGTTGTTTAACAGTATTTACAAAAAGGCAAAGTTTCAATAGCTGAGATGGCGTTCGGGATGCAAATGCGGGACACCGGGATCAAGCGATACCCGCTGAGATCTCGACCGCGAGTTCTACAGTACGCCGTCACTATATTCTACGATAAACCAGAAGATAGGTGAGATTTTATACAAACACATTATCCACACATAAACTGAATTTCACAAACATACACACAAGAAGTCGTGGTGGCCGAGTGGTCGAAGCGCTTCCTTCCGAACGGGAGGTCGCGTGTACAAATCCGACCGGCTTGTACCTCTAAATCTAAATGTGAAAAAGATTTATGTGCTTCACAACACCACTGGCTAAAAACGGTGAAGGAAAACATCGTGAGGAAACCTGCATGTCGGAAAAGGATTCTAAAAATCCTTTGAAGATATGTGAAGTCCCCAATCCGCACTGGGACTATGCCTAACCCCTCTTCTGAGGAGGCGTGAGCCCAGCAGTGGGCAGTAATGGGTTGGTACAGTACAGTACACACAAGATAGATAAACGGCCAACCTGATGATAAGCGGTATGGTGGTACCGTCGCTCATGAACCTTTGGACATGGGACGGACATGTCATAGCGCTCCGGAAATACCGTTTCATTTCAGTGTGTTGTAAATTTTTAACACATCTTTTGCAAACGGAAGCTTTTTTTTCAGTTATTCAATTGTTCGTGTAAACTATCTCTTGTATTGATTTATGCACCTAAAACTATTCCACATAAAAATAAAAAGAAGACAGGGGGTTTAAATGCCCAAGGTTTAACGGAAGCAGATGAACTGTATTTTTTGCAAATTTACATAAATTTAGATAAATTTATAGTTCTCACAAATTTTATAAAAAGAAAATTAAAAGAAAAAAGAAAAGAAAAATATATTAAATTAAAAAAAGACATGCCCGCTGAGTTTCTTGCGCCGGTTCTTCTCAGGACGTAATTTTAGCGAACTGGTGGTAGAACTTTTGATTTTATTTTTGACATTCAAAATGTATGTGTGTCCACATCTACTTTGAAATAAATGATTTGACTTTGACTAAGAAGTAGATATGTGCATAAAATATGATGAAAACTCAAATAATTTTTTATTAATTATAGCCATTTTCTCTTTCAGATTCATACAATCTCTCACCAAAAAGCTTCGTGACATGTACCATTTATATCAAGATTCACATGTGAGCGTCGACGAAGTTACTCTTATTTACTATCCGGGACAGTTCAACTACCGAGAACTAGTGCCTTTAACTATCACCTTCATAGGATTATTTCTGTACGTGTATTTCTCTGTGAGAAAGATCGAATTCATCAGATCCAAATTAGGTTTGGCAGCGTGCGCTGTTGTCACTATTGCGGGAAGCCTCAGCATGTCGATGGGAATTTGTTTTTATTTTGGATTTTCTTTGAGCCACCAAGGAAAGGAGATATTCCCTTATTTAGTGATCATAGTCGGTCTGGAGAACGTTTTAGTATTAACCAAGAGTGTCACGTCCACGGATTCGAGGCTCGATGTCAAGATACGATTGGCGCAAGGTCTCAGTAGAGAAGGATGGTCGATCACGAAAAATCTACTCACAGAAATAACAATATTTACAGTTAGCTTCTTCACCTTCGTTCCGTTCATTCAAGAATTCTCAATATTCATGATAGTCAGTTTGTTGTCAGACTATTTCATACAGATGTTATTTTTCGCGACCGTACTCGGGATCGACGTTCGTCACATCGAGTACTTGCAAGATAAAAACAACAAGCTGCATTTGAAAGAGTACTTTAACATGCACAATGCGCTGAACTGGAGATACAACAAGAATTACACAGACGAAGCTAATTTCTCTCCCCAACCGATGACCAAATCTAAATCACATCCCCGACTGAACGGTTTGGCTCAGAATAGTCCAACGGACGTGGTCGCTAAACGCAACTCAAGTCCTTCAAGTCAAGATACGCGAGTACCAAAACGTATTCGGTTAGTCAACATGTGGGCCAGGACAAGGTTTTTTCAACGCGCTTTTATGCTTTGGATGTTGGTCTGGATATCAATGATCGTCTACGATTCCGGTGTCGTTGAATATTTCATTGGGAGTACAGAAAAAGTAGAAAACGTAGAGGTGAACAAGAATAATGTAGATAAAAAGGAATCGGCTAAACAAGCAATATACGAGATGTATTATAACAGTACGGATAGAAAGACTCTCGTGTTCCCTCCTATGTTTGATATGGCTGATTCTAAGAAGGCTTTGGATACAAATGACACTATAATGTTGAAGCACTCTCCACACTCGAGACCCTGGTCGAGGTGAGTTATCGATTTTAACAAATCATTACTTTATATTCATTTGTAATGCTTTTACTTTTTAAAATGATGTGAGAGACGTCTAATAAACCACAGTTGTAAAAGTGGATGGATGTAAGAGAAGTAGCTTTTAAAAAGATAGGGGGTTGTTTGAAAGGTACTTGAGAATATATGGTGTCACAGCTGATTTAAAGCCAGAATAGTAGTAATTACTGTCTGTACGCCACTGTCGTGTTGGCCGAGTGGTCGAAGCGCTTCCTTTCGTACGGGAGGTCGCGAGTTCAAATCCGGCCGGCTTGTACCTCTAGATCTAAATGTGAAAGAGATTTATGTGCAATTGTTCACAACACCACTGACAAAAACGGTGAAGGAAAACATCGTGAGGAAACCTGCATATCGGAAAAGGGTTCTAAATCTAAATCCTTTGAAGATATGTGAAGCCCCCAATCCGCACTGGGCAAGCGTGGTGGACTATGCCTAATCCCTCTTCTGAGGAGACCTGAGCCCAACAGTGGGCAGTAATGGGTTGGTACAGTACAGTACAGTAGTAATTAGGGATAGGAAACATTACGCTGACGATCTTATATTCCACAGTAAACAATATGATAAATTCCAGATTATCCGACTACCACTGGTCAACGATACTATCTCACTACAACGAATCCACCGCCGGTCGTTATGTAGTAATGTTACCCCCTACCCTGCTGAGTCATCGCGTGAGTCCTGAGCTGGCGGTCGGTGTACGGAATCCTGATGAGAAGGACCCGCCTCCTCTGAGGTGGCAGGCCTTGGCTGCGGCACTCGATCCTATTGATATCATACCTGGTAAGTCATACATTATTGTATTAGGTGTACAACTTTGCTTCCGCCGTTTTGCATAGATGGCTGTAGCGGTAAGTGGTAGTCGAAATAAATAGATCGTAGATGTCATACAATAAGCTTAGGCATTTGTAAACATAACGCCATCGAAATATTAGTCGATTTGTATCTGGATCATAAAGTTATTCTCGATTAAACATGTCAGCTTACGAGCCAAATTCTCGTCATTTGCGGGAGGTTTTAATTTTCTGCTTTAATATGAAGAAATCTGCGGCTGAGGCTCATCGAATGCTCTCAAATACCTATGGTGAGGCCGCTATTAGTGAAAGAACGTGCCGAGAGTGGTTTCAATGCTTCAAGAACGGTGATTTTGAAGTCGAAGAAACCGACTGAAACAATCACAGGAGATCGTTATTGCAATGCAATTAATGCGTTTGAGCCGAGCATTGAAAGATAAACGGCCGCAATACAACGAGAGACATGATAAAGTGATTTTACAGTACGACAATGCTCGACCCCATGCGAAAGTGGTCAAGACATACTTGGAAACGTTGAAATGGGAAGTCTTACCCCACCCGCTGTATTCTCCAGACGTTGCTCCCTCGGACTATCACTTGTTTCGATCAATGGCACACGGCCTGGCTGACCAGCACTTCCGATCTTATGAAGAAGTAAAAAATTGAATCGATTCGTAGATCACTTCAAAAGATGACCAGTTTTTTCAACGCGGGATTCGTACGCTGCCGAAAGATAGAAGAAAGTAGTGGCCACCGATGAACAATACTTTGAATCATAAATGTATAACCAGTTTTTTACAATAAAGCCTCAAATTTCGGAAAAAAACGGCGGAAGCAAAGTTGTACACCTGTGTAGAAAAACATTAAAAGGATATAAAAACCCTTCAAAGATATGTGAAGTCCTCAATCCGCCAATGCCTGAACCCTCTACTGAGGAGACCTGAGCCCAGCAATGAGCAGTAATGGATTGTTAAAGAAAGCTTATTACTGCATAAATGATCATCTAAATGACACGGACGGACCATTTTATGACCTTGCAAGATTTATTTATTTTTACTGTTTTTTGTTTTTTTATCTTTTTTGTTGAATATTGTAATAATAACTTTTTTTTTAATTTATTTGAATTGATTTTGTATAATTAAGTGACAATGTAATCACAACATATTTTTAAATTTTGTACTGATTTTTTACACTATTATGTATTTTTATATGTATTTTATTGCCTGTAATGACGTTCAAGAGTGCTTTTTCAAAGCCTACTTGAATAAATGAATTTTGAATTGAATTGAATTGTTAAAGTGCAGTACAGTTATAACAAACAAGTTGACTCGCGCAACTTCGTCTGCGTCACAGTGGGATATAGTCTATAACCTACCTCGATAAATGGACCATAATGCAATATATATATTTTTTTTCAACTTTATAATTTTAGTACAGGTTGTACACAAATCTTCTTCAAATTAAAATATGGTTCTTCTGTTTATTACAGATTTCGACGTAGTAGAAGGTAAAGTTCCCCCTCATCAGTGGGGCAAAGGTTCGGAACTTCCCATATATCCGACCACGCCCATGGAAATACTCCTACTGGCTATATTATGTTCTATAAGCGTTGCAGTCATCGCTTACATGATGGTCGTACTCTATAGGTAACTACTATTTTGTATACAGGATGTTTATTTTTGTTTTTTGTTAGTATTTATTGTGAATTTTTGATGTTAAATTTGTGCTATAATTACTTATTAGCTAAGCTATAATCAGTTTTGCTAATATTAAAGTACAGCTTGTTACATAATATAAGATATTCTATATTTCATGACGCACCCGTAGACGAAGACATAACAAAGAACAATTATTAGGAGATAATTTCTCAAAACACTATACAGGGTGGATCTGTAACTTTGGACAATCTGAAGTGGGGTGAGTGACCTGTCGAAATACAACTTAGCACCATTTTTATTTTTTGCATCGGTTAAACTTTTTTTTCTAACATTGTATGAAAAACATACGACTATTGTTGCGGACTTCCATATCATGATGAAATTTTTTTTTTACCCAATTCATAAAATAAAAGTGGTTCTAAGTTTTATTTCAACAGGTCATTCACCTCACGTCAGATTGTCCAAAGTTACAGATCCACCCTGTATACTTATAATTTAAAATTTTCTTCATTGTCTCAACATTGATTAGTCTATATGCTTTTAATACCTAACGATTTACAAATATTATCGATTGTAATATCTCTTTAATATTGTATTAGGTGTGTCTGTTCCCGACACTACGCAGAGTGGAGAGCTTCGTGGAATGATAATGAAGAATACAGGAAGATCATAGCTAAACAACCAGCAGTACAGGTACATATTGTTACTACTTTTGGATCTTATTTAAAAATAATACTAAAAAATGATAAAAATCCCAGTTAGGGCAATTTATTTAAATAGAACTTCAACAATGATTCTTATAAACACAATCAGTAGTTAAATACTTACAGTACACACTTACACTTACAGTACTTTAATAATCACAAAAGTATTAAAATGGATAACATTTACAAATCACACAGACTCAAACCGACAGAGCTTCACTCTAAGTTTTTTTTATTTTAGGTGGAGGAAATCACCGCGGTATGTGGGAGTTGAACCGCACTAAAACCTCCAACAGCTCACACTCAGCGTCCGAACCCCGGCTGAGGCCAGAACTCAGCACGGGGTTATGAGGGACGGCGCGACGCGTTACGCCCACGGCACTCTTTCCCGTCGCGCCGCCTCCTAGAGCTTCACTCTAAACAAAGTCGCAGAACTAAATGATTCTCGAATTTATCTTGTTACGGTTTTTATACAAAGTTACAGGTATTTCTACCCACATAAAATCTAAACAGCCAACACTACAATACACAGGGTGTATTTATTGATTTTCGAAACAATGAGAAATGGCGAAACAATCTTAAAATGACTCAATGTACTGATTCTACTGAATATGAAAACAGTTTCGTTGATTTTTTAAATAATTTAATTGTAAGCTGTGGATTTTTGTTCAATAAATAAATAATCCTAGTCAGGAATCAAAGCCTGTGATTTTGAAAAAAAAAACACCCTGTATATTATTTTAATAGTAATAGCAGCGCGTACACGGAGATCTTTATCCAGGCTCTTAAAAGCATATATTTTGTTCGTTATTCCTGAACGATTCATTCCAAATGAATATAATTAACATCTTATATCCTTAAAAGTATAAATTGCCATTAACATATTGGAACGAAGTTTCTTATCGCGGGAGGCTAGACGGAAAAAATCTCACAAAAAGTTATCACGACACTTTTTATTGTTTTAGATGATTATCGCTAGATGGCGCTGTGATCAAAATCTTTTAAAACACGTTCCTTATCGCGCGTTACGAAAGGAAATATTTTTTATAAGATATATTTAATCGAAAGGAACTTCGTTCTATTCGGGTCCCATGACACATCTCAAGTTTTTTTTTTATTACAGTTGGTAATGGAAGCAGTACCACTAGTAGTCGCCGGTCACAGCCAAGAGGTGGAGTGTCTCGTGACCGACGGAGAGAAGATAGTCAGCTCATGTTTACAAGGGAACATTAAAGTGTGGGACTCGCAGAACGGTGAAATACTTACTAATATTGACAGAGGAGCGTAAGTAAGCTTTTTATTATAATATTGATGTGATTGTGGTTTTTCTGTACTTATTGTACTGTAACAATCTATTACGGGCTAAACAATCTATTTAGGTCTCGTCAGTAGAAGGATCATAGTCCACCACACTGGCTCAATGTGGATTAGGGACTTCACATATCTTTGAAAGATTTTTAGAATACTTTTCCAATATGCATTAAGATTTAGGGGTACTAGTCGCAAGGGTAAATGGTTTTGAACGCGCGACCTCCCGGATTTGGAATTATTTATGAATTACGCTAACTTACGATTGCTGTAAACAAATCGCCGAATCGATTACGATTTCATAAATTAGCATTATTTTGTTCGTTTTATTCAGTTTGTTCCCGACGTTAACAAGTTTAAGTTTTTTTTCCTGATTTTGTATGAAAAACGTTCGACTATTGATGCGAACTTCCACAGTATGAATTTTTTTTTATGTAATTCCTAAAATAAAAGTGATTCTAAGTTTTAATACAACAGGTCATTCACCCCACGTCAGATTGTCCAAAGTTACAGATCCACCCTGTACGTGTCCAATTGATAATATAATATTTGATACTGTCATTAAGCGAGATTCAATTTATTTTACTTATTTTATCACTGCTCTAGCCAGAATAGAAACCCATCAGTGTATATCCAAACAATCATAGTAGATAAGTCACCATCTAATATATATTATAAAGGCGAAAGTTTGTAAAAACTACTGAATGGATTTGAATGAAACTTTACCATAATATAGCTTATACATCAGAATAACACACAGGCTATACGACTAGACTAGACGGAACGCACCTGAAGTCCACGCGAACGAAGTCGCGGGCAAAAGCTAGTATCTTATAAGAGAGTTAATAAAATAAAATAATAATTTTTTTTACAGTTTCTTCAAACTACAGAATTTACTACATACTAAAGCGAAATCTAAAAGATGCAGCTACCACGGCGATTCGTCTCATAGCGAAGGTAAATAGACAATATGAATTAGGCTTTTTTCAAAGATACAAGTGTTATTCCGTAATTATCCAATTACTAAATTATTAGCTAAATATTATAAGCGGATAATTCAAACACTTTGTGCATTTTTTGTTTTATCAGAGCCAAGACGATATTTAGTTTTCGGTACTTGCAAGTGACTGAATGTAACTAAAGCGCCATCTATAAATACTTTTATTATGAATGATTAAAACCTCATTTGTAAATATCCTTTTTAAATGTACGATGTAATCTTGGCGCTCTTTTTTAAATTTCGAATTCGTGAACATTGTATAACTCAGATTGCGTCATATTTTTCTAAGTTTTTATTGTTTTACTAGCTGGCCCACACAACTTCGTCTGCGTCACATAAGGAATTTTTCTCACCGTTTAAACCTTCCCTGGACTTCTACGAATATTTCAAGATTAAAATAAGCCAAATCGGTGCGGTCGTTCTCGAGTTTTAGCGAGACTAACGAACAGCAATTCATTTTTATATATAAGAGAGAGATTAAATTTTCTTGTTCTGAAGTTTTCTTTTCACTGGCAGCCTTTAATTTCCTACAGTACTCTTGAAACAATCGTTACCGTAAAAAATACTTCTAAATACAGAATTGAATTGTTGTTACAGATACATACGAGGTCGTTCCTACATCAAAAAGCAATGAGGTGTGTTTAACTGTTTTATAATTATTTATATTTGAAAAAACAAGATGTGTGCTTGAATATTTGTCACGAACATTGTTTCATTATTTTAAATATAAAAGCTTAATTTTCTCCTAGAAAACACGCAATCATGGAGGTTATTTTATGTTTTAACCATTTATTTATTACTAATAGGTTATATCAAAGAACGTTTTCATACTAAAAACTCAAAATAGTTTCGATTACAATTTGTAAATAGAAAAGCCATAGAATATAGTATGACGAGCGTATTTAGGAAATCGATCTTCGATCAAAAAAAACGTATTTACATATACACTCAACTGGGATCGGCAGCAGAATTGGTTTGTTTACTTTTGCCAAGTCTGTGGCAGGAGCCAAAATTGAGCACAGTTCTAAAACTTGTTTTATTTACTTTTTTTTATCGTCTCAAATTTTACGGAGATGATATATTTTCGCTGAAAATGCAATACAGCGTCGTTTAGTAATAAAGATTTACAAAAATATAAGGTTTAATTAAAAAACAAATTATTGGAAAAAATCGTTTTTAAAAAGGGGCTCAAACACGGAAGTGATTCCGAACGAAGTCCTCAGTTTCGCCATCTAGCGAATAGTGACGTTCCCAGTTGAGTGGTTAAAATTGTTAAAGTTAAGTAAAAGTTTTGATAATTCCAGACATCTCCTCAACTCCGCAAAGGTTTGAGTACATATCTGAGTGGGCTGAGGTTTCGACCCGTCTCGAGAGATTGTACGCCGAATCTCTCCGTAGCCGAAACAACTAAGTATGACTTCGCTAAAAACTACAGGTTTGTATTTTATTCTTATTGACGTTGGAAATAAAAGATAAAGTATTACAATTAAGTGTAGTTAATAGGTTGTTTTTAATGTAAAAATATATATAAAAAAACTTGAGAGGTGTCATGGGACACCCGAATAGAACGAAGTTCCTCTCGATTAAAAGATATCTTATAAAATATATTTCCTTTCGTAACGCGCGATAAGGAACATGTTTCAAAAGATTTTGATCACAGCGCCATCTAGCGATAATCATCTAAAACAAAAAAGTGTCGTGACAACTTTTCGTAACATTTTTCTCCGTCTAGCCCCCTTTCGATAACGCGCGATAAGGAATTTCGTTTCAATAATATGTAATTGTAGTATTATTTATCGGCGACTTACTTACTTGCACTTTCAATGCGAGTTTGAGACTTAATATTTACATTTACATTCATTTATTATCTTATTTTTTTACATAACATTTGAAAAAAGATTTTGCAAGAAAATAAAAATTAAAAATACTATACAAAAAAACAGAGGACCACTACTATTACATATTGATTATTTAGATTTCATAAGCACAAGTTTTTCTTCGCCTTTTTTACCTCGTGTTGGATATGTTGGAATCTGCACATAAATCTTTCTACTTTGCTTTACTTTATCAACGAAATTAAAACTATTAGCCTGTTTTTCAACATTTACGTACCTTATTATTTCAGATCAATATATTACACAAACGACAACGATGAATTATACAGCAACTGCACCGAGTGCAAAGAAAACATTGACATAAACAACTTGGACATAAATACCGACCAATGTACTAACAGTATTCAAGAAGATAGTTCGAATCATTTATTTGAATTCGAGAGCACGGAGCCCGGTAACAATCTACGTAATAGAAGTAAGAATAAGTGTTTGAATGAGGAACGTGGTAGGAAACAGGGTGGTGTGACCAGTTCGTTGGACTGGCGAGGGAAGGCTATAGCAGAATCTCCGGTGTGGTGCATGGACTTCAGCAATGATCTCATCATATTAGGGTGCTCGGACGGAAGACTCGAGTTCTGGGAGGCGAGCACGGGACGACTTATGGTAATTTTTTTGAATTCATTTTTTGAATAGTATATTGATAATTAAAGTTATGACATTATTAGATGTTTTAAGTGTATTTTTGAAACGTTAAATTGATCAGGATCCTTCAGAATACTATAAAACGTTTTGTTTCTTTTTCTTACGTTCATAAATATAGGTAAATGAAACATGCAATGGTATGAGTGGTAGCTTAAAATGCTGTAAATATGCAGTTAAAGTTTTAAACTATAAAATTACATAATTACAACTTGATCACTACAAAAATGGAAAGATGCGCTTGGAAGTAACTGTCATTACCATCTGTTGTAATATTTGTATCCAGTTGCGTCTTGTGCCACTGATCTAGTTCGTTAATTCCCTTCGTGATGGAATACCTAGAATTTTAAATAGATATTTTAATGTTAATTTATTGTTGTAATGCATTCTTTTTATAATTCGTGATGACCGAGTGGTTAAAGCGCCACTGTTTGAAAAACGGCGAAGAACAACATCGGGGAGACCTGCATTTTTGATAAACCCTTCGAAAATATGTAAAGTCCACAATTAGCATTGGCCTATCTGACTTGATCCCTTTGTTGAGGAAACTTGAGTGAGCAGTAATGGGTTATTGCAGTACAGTATTATCAATACGACGGGTCCTAGTATAAGTGACAAAATGCTTGTTAGGACTTACCAATTTAATACGTACTATCTGAAAATAATAGAAATTTTGGAAGAATAGACAATTTTAGGCCTATTTATACATAAAAAAACTATTTTCGTCATTGATTGGTTGTACGTGGAAGCCGTCTAATATCTCCTCAATAATGCACATAGATAGATGTCGTGTATAGATCGGTTGTAGTGAGTGTGTGTAGTGGTGCAGTGCGTGTCGGCGGGCGTGTCGGCGGGCGTGTCGGCGGGCGTGTGCGGCGTGACACACGTGCGCGCGCTGGCCGCCGCCGGTCGCGTGTGTGTCGCCTCGCTCGCAGGACACATCACGCTGCTCAGGCTCGACGCGTACAACACGGCGTCGGGCGCGCACGTTGATTGGCGGTTTAGTACGGCGCACAGACGAAGTAAGAATTATTGCAATCTTCAATTAACGCTTATTTGATTTGTACTTTAATAATAAGATACACAGAAAAGGCAGGATACATTACGCGAAGAACGGATGGCCGATGGGCCCGAAAAATTCTATAGTGGCAACCACAAATTTGGTAGACACAACATAGGTGGACCGACGACCTGGTCAGGATCGCGGTCGTGGTGGTGAGGTTGGGGAAAGCCTATGTCCAGCAGTGAACGTCTATAGGCTGATGATGATGACAAGAAACCATTACAAAATAGTGTCTCCAAATATGAAATTTTAGACACCTAGATGGTCTTTTAATTTAATTATATTAGAACAACGTTACATACAATGAAAGGACAATACCACTTGTTTATCAACTACAAGTTGGCTGACAGGCTTGTCTGCATGCTAAGTCAATAAAACAAAATAGTAAAATAATTCTTGAAATCAACATTACCACTTACAACCTCATAAACATCACAACATTACCTCTTTATAATATTAGTATATATATAACTTACATAAAATATAAATGTCAGCGCACAAACGGACCGGCTCGACCGGTTCTCTGCAGTCCGGTAGTGGCGGCGACGAGGACGGATCCCGGTATAGAAGCAACTTCACGTACAAGCCGGAAACTAATGATGGAGAAGGTAATAAAACAATTAATGTTTTTTTACACAGTTCTTACAACGATTTTCTCCTGTGATCATTACGTTTGCAACAACATCGAAGTATCGATACCACTTAATTCAAAATCGTTCTAAGAACCTATTGATTATGATAATGTAAATAACTGTGAAACAAATAAAAAATAACATTTTTATCGATCTAATATAACTAGATCACTGTACCAAACAAAACAGTTCAAAATAGTGTCTCCAAACAACTTTATCTACGCTAAACATCTTAAATAGTCTTCAGTTGAAAGTAATTTTAATCTTAAGCTACAGAGAACACTCAAGATAATGTAATAATCAGTGTAATATCGTCATCAAAACTACCAAATTTTTGATTATTAAAAGTGTTTGTGGATACAGTGGACTTATGGCCAAAGGGAGATCTCGTTGCGGGCGAGGTAGTGTATGGTGGTCAGGCCGAAGCCCACTGTAGTAGATTTCAGATGTCGTATATATGCGAAGATTTCTGAAAATGTCGAAACCGCGATTCGGAATCTCGTGCGTTATTATTGGTCGCCACATTTTCATTGGCTATTTTTACACTCTAATCATTTATCTAGTACTAGCGGGCCCGCGCAAATTCGTCTGCGTCAGTTTCAATTAAAAGGTATGCTCTTTCTCAAGGTCTAAAGATTGTACCAAATTTCATCAAAATCGGTTGAGACTTTTAAGCTGGAAAGCGTAACAGACAGACAGACAGACAGAGTTACTTTCGCATACTTGAACGTAGCATTAAATAGTTTAACTGTGTGTTACAGAAGTGGTGTGCGTTCGTATAGCGCAGTGTCGCCCTCATCAGCAGCCCATTACAGAGATGCACTCAGAAGGAGGTCGGATACTAACGGGGGGTCAAGACCACGTTGTCAAGGTAATTTCTCACCTTAAATCTCTTATACTAAACAAGATATACCCGTCGTGTTTGGGCTCCTTTTACTTGTATTGAATAGCACTCTATTGCTACTTGACACCTTAAAAGCTTGTATTTAAAATAGATTATTTAGTAGTGCTGTACAATAGCGAGGAAATTTGATTTTTTTTTAACCGATTAGCCATTTAACCGGTTAATCAGTTAACCGTTTAATTAATTTAACCGGTTAACTAGTTAATTAATTTAACCGGTTAATTTAAATTAATTAGCTGGCTGCTGAACTAATTAACTTGGTTAAACTTTGTGGCCAGTGTAAACGACCAAATTGTACAGCACTATTATTTAGTTAATAGTATAATAATAATGTGTATATTGAAGGTATTCTCGAGCGCGGAACTCACCCCTCTGTTCACGTTGCACGGTCACTGCGGTCCCATCACGAGTTGTTTCATCGACCACGCCACGCCCACGATAGCGGGCAGCGGCTCTCAGGACGGACTGCTGTGCGTTTGGGACTTGTTGACAGGTAAACTGGCGCAACTTCGTCTGCGTCACAAAAATTCGATATTTTCATACGTAATCCTATTTTTTTTTTTTAATAAAATATAGCTTATGTTACTCGTGGATAATGTAGCTTTCCAATGGTGAAAGAATTCAAAGTCAATCAATCAATTCAAATCTGTTAATATAGATGTAGTAATTACAGAAACACTAGCTACATTTACACTTAACATTATAAAAAAAATAACAAAAAAAAGAACTCTAAAGTTACACAAAACAAGAAAAATAAAAAAAACTTTAATGATCAACAAACCCGCCTTACTAACTTATTAGGTAATTACAAAACCAGCGGGATGTTTGTATATCTTAGAGTATGCAGAAATATTAATAAGATTAAAACTTTTACAAGTTTACATTCGACATAAATCTTCAATTCAATTCATTTATTTGTGATATACAGGTTATAATTTATTTGTTTTTTTTTTCATCACAAATCCATAAATTATTTAAGGAAGCAAAGTATTTCAAAATATAAATAGACGATAACTAAAATCAAGCTTATGCTTACTTACCTACCAACATGTTTAGAATTTGTTCCAAAGTTCTTATTGTCTTATCTTTAAGAACAAGATCTGTTTTCACTGCTCAAATTAAGTTTCAGTTTCTTTTTTGCTGCTATACATATTTATTTCTTTTTTTGGTCTCTATACTCGGTTAGTTTACCAGTTCTGGTTGCGATTCTGTAACAATGAAAATTTAGACTGTAGATGGGTAATTTACTTACTAATGTGATAAAATTCGCGTGAGAACACATATACAATAAATAGCAGAAAGCCATGGTTGTCTGTTCAACCAATTAAAAGAAAATTTATTAATATTCCGCTTACTGTATCATAGTCACAGATATCTATAATATCCTATACGTTGCCATTGTTATTTGTCAATAATATATGATCACGAGTATAACAAGAAATACAGTTCGTACCAAAGCATTAGAATTTCAGAAACTTGTTTTGTTTACATTTTATTATCGTCTCATAATTTCCGGAGATAAGCTATTTTTGTCCAAAATTAGTATTACAGCGTATTTTGAGAGTAAAAATATTAGGTTTAATTAATCCGAACGAACTCCGGGTGATCCCAGTTTCACCATCTAGCGAAAATTGACAACCCCAAACAAATGGTTAATACGTGTTGTTGTTCCAGGCGCTTGCCTGTACAGTATGCAGGCGCACGACGGCGCGGTGACGTCACTGGCGTACACCGCCTCGTACGTTGTGTCGGCGGGCGCGGACGAACGACTCTGCATATGGGACCGGTTTCAGGGTCACATGCTCAATTCTATACACGTGGTGAGATCCCATTATATTTGTACTCTACTCTTTATATCGTCTTCTAATTAAATTTATTGCTGGGCCTATGACAAGTTATCTTTCCTTCGGGTTCCTGGGCTTCACTGCTCAGAGTCATTACGATGGTCGCCGCTGTGTATCCCACCTACACACGAGTTACAGTGGTGGGAGTGAAAGGTATCCAATAGATACTACACGTTGTTAATAGTATACATAACTTTGAATATTTTGTTTTGTGTATGTTAGACCAGTGCATCTGGTTGTTTTTTCTGATTTTTTTGTCTTTTACGTAACCTCTTTAAGAGATAAAGACATCTTATCCAGTTGCGTTGTAATGCTTTGTATACTAATCTTTAAATATGACGTTACTTGACGCATTGTTATCCACTCAACTGGGATCGGCAACCAAATTGGTTTGTTTACTTTTGCCAAGTCTTTGACAGGAGCCAAAATTGAGCACAGTTCTAAAACTTGTTTTGTTTACATTTTTTAATCGTTTCATATTTTACGGAGATTGTATATTTTCGCTGAAAAAGCAATACAGCGTCGTTTAGTAATAAATTTATTTACAAAAATATAAGGTTTAATTAAAAATCAAAATTAAAAATTATTGGAAAAAATGTTTTTGAAAAGGGGCTCAAACACGGTATTGGTTCCGAACGAAGACCCAGTTTCGCCATCTAGCGAATAGTGACGTTCCCAGTTGAGTGGTTATGATTATTGAAGTCAAAAAAGTTATTTATCAGTTATTTATATTACATATGAAATGTATGTTTACTACAGGGTCTGAACTACATGAGCCGCATGTTGCCTCTAACGCACACGTTGCTAGTGATGGGCGACCGAAGTGGCATCACCGTATATGATCTCAGCAGTGGTGACGTCATCAGAAGAGTATTACTCGGTAAATATTACTCATTCATTCCGTACACTGATACAATTGAACATTCATCTGGAGTGTACAATTCTGGTATATTAATAAGACTTCCTTTCACATCTTACTTCTTCTTTTTGACATCTATGAAGTTTAAAAATATATTCATTTTACACCAATCCTCATCACATCGCCTTATCACATATCCAAACCACTCTTATGTTCTCATTCGACATCCAAAAACAATATCCGAATAATTATTGTTCGATTCTGAATATGATACTCTGTTCTTTTAAAACATGAATCGTTAGTTTACTTGTCCTTATTTTATTTTGCAGGTCAAAGCGACGGGTGTATATTCGTAAGACAAATACTGCCTTTAAAAGACGCTATAGTTTGCGATTACGCGAATCAGTTAAGGATAGTGCGTTTCCCTCTCGTTTCTCGACTCGATTTGAAGAGTGATTGAATATTTAACCTTATTAGTTATAAGTACGGTTCAATATTAGTGAACCATCATTATTTTTATGTTTACGTTAGATTTTATATAGTAGGGGAACTGCTCTAACTAACAATTTACTACAGTACGGTCGTGTATTTAGATTAATGATCTTGTAATGATAACAAAATCTATCAATTGTGAGATTTGACTAAGTTATTCAGTGTGATTACAAATTTGACACGAGATTAATTCAAGAGTGGTTCCCCTATCTAATATTTAAACCTTTAGCCTTTTTCAGTGTCTTATTTTTTACTAATATATTTATTACCTAACACATAATTGCCTTACCGACATAGTATTAACATGGCACATTATAATGTGCTCTTACATAGAAACTATATGACTATATGCACGTTTCTAAACCAATATATTAACAGAGTAGACACATTGTTCTTAGTAAAGGATTTTTAATTTGAGTATTATGTTGAAGCAAGGTTTAGATTAATTTAAATTATTTATGAATGTGTGTGAGCTGATCTGTGCGAATGTGATGCAAAGTATGCACTCATAATATTTACAAGAATAGTGATTTGTTTTGACGCACATGTCACACGAAATTCACGAAGCTGTGCTTTAAAATACGCGAATGGAAGGTTACTGTTTTAAAACGATCCAAAATTAATATTATCATTTTTGAAAATTAAATTTACATCAACGCACAATTAGACAATAATTTTTATTATGAGATCTGTGTTACGTTCTTGTTAGAGAAAATTCGTGTGTTGTTGATTCGATTCCAAGGTTGTAAAATCGATTACCTCAAAATTAACAATAAAAATCACATTAAATGTAAAAAAAAGATATTTTTAATACGAAAGAGAGTATTAAAAAATATATAAATTGCCTTTATAAGGCGTATTTAAATGTCATTGGCTAGTCTAAGAGCACACTATTGGATAAAAATATCTTGTTAGAATGGTGTGACGATAACGTAAGCAATAATAAAGAAACAGTCTAACTGTGTGAACGTAGCCTAAGCTAAATCGTGAAAACTATTTACAAAATCTAAGATTTAAGATATAAGCACAAAGCACATTCTATCATTTTATACGAAGTATTCGCGAAAAAATAGCAATTGAAATACAATTGTTTATACTAGTTACCATACGTCAAGTAAAATAATAAACATTTTTCGGTTTTACGTGAAAGAAAGAAGATGAAATCTATTATTATATAAAAGTTCAAGTGATTAATTGTTTCAAGTATTTCTTTTTCAAAAATGTTATGTCGTAACTGGCATGTTTACTGGGAAATGTTATTCAACTGCTGCCATATACCTACTTGGCATAAATAACAAAATTAAATTTGATTCGTTTTGGAGTTGACTTGATAAGAAGTAATTTTTAACGCTCTTTTTCGTTGTCTTTGCAAGCTATTTTACTTCCATGCGTAAATGAAATTAATGGAAAGTTATTTACGCAATGATTGTTATACTAATTACATAACACTACACTACATTACATTGTATAAACATGGAATTTTATTTAAATCGATGTACATTTATCACAATTGCGTAAAATAGTATGAAAATGTGATTAATCTCATGGATCCACATTAGTGTAAAACTAAGTTATAGGTATTAAAATATACAATGTATTATAAGTTTATACACGTAATATGCCTTTCTATTCAGTATTTATTGATTAATTTTAAGAGTATTTGCAATATAAATGAATATTGCTTTTACAACGTCCAAGCAAACGATCGTTAGTATTATGTAGTTCGCGATCGTTGGCCGTGGATGAACATGTCGACAAATATACACATTAATCATTTGTACATTAACGCAGGTAACAAAGTTGTATTGTAATATATTTTGAGAATGAAAATCGAAATAATGATGATGATATTTTCAAAGTAAGCATTTCCCAGTAAAAGCGCCCTTGATTAGGTTTTTTAATTACTTTCATTAAATATCACAAGCCCTAGTGAACACTGGGGATATAATATCACATATATTATCATTTGTCTTTACATACATTTATTATTGTGCTATGGTTGTCGAATAAAATATGCCTTTATTTTAAAGTGAGAATCTGAAGTGCCCTAACCTTAAAATAAATGTATTATATAAAAAATTACTAGGACGTATTTTTGTACGATTCCTGTTTTGTAAAAATGTAGTCAATTTAATCTGTAACTGGAACTGAAGATTACTTTAAGACGAACTATTGTAGTACGAAAGCGATTTATTAACTTTAATCTTTTTTATTCATCACTCACTGCATAATACCTATTTATTTACATCTATTTATAACAAAATATTTATTCTAGGTATACCTATCAAGTGTTATCATTAAGTGTTCGCTGGTATATTAAGTAAGAATGTAGGATTATAAAACTGATGTATGATATCATTTTTACTTGACAGCAGTTATGACCAGTGTAAAAGAGTATCAGTTTGTTGGCGGGGTATTTACGAAATAAAAATCCATTAATCAAAATAGAATACTTTTATTGCTTTTATCTGGAAGTATAATAAAATTCGCACTGCTATATTGGTTATACTCGTAGTTTGCAAACAGTATTATTTCGCGTAGCAATATATTGTAAAAATATTTAGAACTCAATCACTTAAATTAAAACTGACATTAAATGCATCGCAAAAATTTAACATAAGCACATAATTTATATGATAAAATGTTAAATAAAATTCAAAAGATGAATGATTCGTTCATACCCTATACGATCTAAGAATCCTAAAGAGATCATACATTTAGTGGCACATAAATATTAAAAAGTGAAGACTGTACGAATTCTATGTATATAGATGCGTGTTCGGATGAAGAAGTTTAAATTAAGTACCTGTTTATTTATTTAAATTTGGTGTAGCCATGACATAAGTTTACCAGAAAACTAACTATTCTTTTTCTGTTATTATTAATTTATTGCATCACTGAAACATGTTGTTTTAAATGTATAAAGCGTTAGTGTTCTGGATTTTATGACTATCTTTTGAAATAGTCAATTAGTACTGTACTGAATGTACATCGCTTTTAACAATATCTCATGTATTTATTAAACAGTTTGATTTAAACTTCAAGTCAACCCACATAAAAAAGTAAAAAAGCAGTCCTGTAGAGCATGAGGTTCGTTAAAGCATGTTTCAAGTTACACCAGGCCAGTGACAGTCAGGACCGGACGCAACACCATGCACAATGCAATATAAACTACATCACATAAAATAAATTGTGACATTTCAAATGTATATTTCAATCCGAGTCTGATACACAGTGTAACATGAATCGTGCTGGACTTTTTTATTAAAAGTAAAGCCCGCTGTTTCGCTTCTGCTAAATTGAAATAATTTATAACTTTAAGGAAGAAAAGCGTTGATCCGATTTATTGGGATATTTCAATAAATAAAAATGAGTAATATTTTGAGAGTGATTAATCAAAATTAATATTAGTTGAGAACTTAAAAGACCAAAGTCTGTAAAAATGTAGAAGTGAATGGTTTTAAATTTATTAAATTGTATTGCTTTAAGATTTGCAATTATTATTTGGTCTTTTGTAAAATTTACGTTAGTGATCAACTTCTAGTGTTCCTATTGTATACTTACCTGTATTTCGTGGAAAAAATTGTTGCGTGTATTAGATATGGTTTTTGTGATGTTCCCTTCTTCCCTATAACTGTAAGTCATAAACTTGTTATTTAAACAACTATATAAGCCATAAACGGTAATATCTATGTTACAATGTTAGATTATACATATATTAAAACTAAAAATACAATACAATAATATTCACCTAATATCCGGTTTCAATATCTCTGTAATACAATAAATTTTCATTTTAACTATTCACCTTTTACCACAATCTATTGGTATATTGCAGATATTATTGTTTCGTGTTTATGTAATACAAATTAAGATCAACCAAACATTCTTCAGTAAAAAAATAAAAAAGCAGAGTTCCTGGAAAATTGAATATAATAATGGTTAAACTTGTTTTAAAATTTAATGCAGAATAAATGAGTTTTGGTGCTTTCACTGTTTGATGAGATGTTAGTTAGTATTACAGATTTTAGTTTTTAATGGTATTTATTGTATTATCTAACATGTTTCAATTCTTATCTTTAATATATGTAAGATAATTGTTTTCTTTCAGTTTAAAGATCACGAATAGTCGCTAAGAACAATCGTTCACACTCCGTTGTATTATAAATAGTTTTACTTTCCATTAAGTTTTAAGTTAATGAAATAAACATATCACCTATCACTGTAGGTAATCTTTTACAAAGCTGTATTATCTTTATTTGTACATTGAGCTTTTTTTTTTAAAGATACACATGTATTGTACTTGTAAGTTTGTGTTTTTTTTAGTTTTATTTAAATTTTCACATTCAATTACCCATGCATAATCATTTTTAATCACAGTTACATGTTAAGAAACTGCAATCGCTTTAGATTAAATAAAGTTAAATACATAACTGTACGTTAAGTGTAATACCGCACAACTAAACCAACTAAGTATTTAAAATTATTTAAAATATTGTAACAAACCATACGATGAAGTATTAGTGTTTTTGTCATTCCCGATCCGAATAACTCAAGATATTTTAATGGAAGTATTTTAATAAAAGTTTTGTTAACATAATCTTATGTTTTATTTTGTAGTATCCTTAAATAGTTTAAAAAGATAAAAAGTACAATAATGAAAAAAAAAACCCTTTTAAAAAATCTTACGCCAACAGTAATGACATTTACAGTGAGAAATGAGTAGGTTTTGTATTTATGACTCAATGGAATATAAATTAAGAATTATATTATATACATGTGATCAATCATAATAATAACGAAAGAAGGAAGAATAATCTCAGATACTACTTAAGCTTTATAGATACAATAAACCGGACTGACGTCATAACTAGGTGTCATCAGCTTGTGAGAGCCATCGCTCGTAACGTAAACAACATAATGGTCGTCTTTGTTACATCAGTTTCGAACAATAAGAACTCTTGTTATATCGAATAATGGTTTAAGTAGGTACCTGAATATAGACAAAATGGTATTTCTAAACTCGTATAACGTGTGGTATTTTCTTCTACTTCTAGACTGTGGTAGCAGGTAATATGCAAGCAGATAAATAACATGCGGTTATTAGAATTGAAACCGAATTTTCCAAGAATACCTTCTCTAATTTAGAGTTAATTAAGTACATTTACATTAGTACATTAAATATAAAGTAAAACAATGAATAGGATAACAGAAATCATTTTATTTTACTACAAAAACAAAATAGTAGTATTATGGAAATTTATCAAGAAATCTATTCATTAATACTCTGAACTGTAGACCTAGGTAGTCTAAAATATTATTTAAGTTATTTAATTATATATTTAAAAAATATATTATGGTGTTTTTAACAGTGCAATATGTGGAGTTATACATTTTACTAATCAGGCACGAATTATTTTTGTACAAATTGTAAAAAAATTGTCGCTTATAGAATAAAAATATATACCGTTTGTCACTGCGGTACTCACGCAGCACCTATGAGATAAAACTTTACGAATTTTCGAATGGTCTTTGCCGTGAATATGAGTTTTAAATGGTCACTAACCTCTTACGTGTCTATTTCATCAATTAAATAATACAGGCACATCATAACGAGCAACAAGGATATCTAAATCCATTATTATGTAAATATGAGTGTAATCTGATAACAATAGACTAATAAAATCATTAATCTACATTTTCTAGTAAGTTTATTACATACCACAAGACCGAAAAGTAATGAGTAAATATCTACTTTAAAACTATGACTCACAATAATAGTAATCAATTTTAACATTAAAACAAATAATATTAGCAGCTACACTAAAAGATATGATAGTAATTCTTAAGGCAATTATATATTGTTTTAATCTCATGAATCGGTATTTATTCGTGTGATGTTTAAATCAGTCCACAATATAGATAACTGTTCTGAAATTTTGGCCAACATATAAATTTATAATAAAATTAAACTAATAGTATTAAGACATAAAAAAATATTTACACCATTGAATTTTCTAGTCTAAAGTGTGAAACTTAATTAATAATACAACATAATAAATATAATTGCAAATTTGTACAAATAAAGGAATTAATAAATTGTTGATTTCATTGCATACTCTGTACAAACAAGAATATAATAATTAAAATAAAATCTTATAAAATTAAATAAAGTAGCTCGTTCAGTAAGTAATGAGTTACCTAAAAATAGGTAGGTAGAAAAATAATCTTAAATAATAATGTAAGTTTTACAAGTTCCCTTTTACAAAAATAAGTGTTGAATAATAAGTACTTTACAATAATTTGTTCCTTCGTCTTAATGACAACAAAACGTTTTATCTTAAGTATTGCAGAATCAAAACTACTTTTTAGAGATAAGGCAAGTAACTAAATTATTTTAATATAATGATTAGTGTCTTATTTTCGTTTAATAAAAATGTTTTTGTTCACCTATGATTGATTTTACTTATAAGATTTTTGAGCAAACAGCAAACTATGATATAGGTAAATATAATTTAAATTTTATCATATAATTAATTTTCCATTTGTACTCCCAAAGATCTTATATATTTACGACATCAATAAATAGGCTTCTTTACTATTATACTTTTAAGGCTACATGTAATACAATAATATTGCAAAAATATAAAATTATTGCTGAACGTAGCACCTTTGTGCATTCAATTAAACATTATTAATTTAACATTTTCAACAGATAATACAACTTATGCGAGAGGTAAGATCCGAAGTTGTGCGGATATTATCGCAGGCATGTGATTGTAATAATCGCCATCGAACTTTTCCTCGTTTTTTGGGAATTAACATACTAGATCAGAATCATGCAGCTTGTTATAAGCTTAATAGTTTTTACAAAGTTGTTTTAGCGCAATATTGTTACCGTCCCAATTAAGGATTTTCATTTTTTTAACCTCAAAAAATGTTCAGATATTTCACATCATAAAAGGAGTTTAATAGCAAATAAGTACTTGTATAGGTATAGGGTCTCCCAGAAGTAGTTATTTCAATATAGCTCTTTTAAACTTTATTTGATAGCTTTACTAAATAGACAGAACGCGGTACAATAACACTGAAGCATTTTAAAAAGTTAACGAGACGCTAAAATATTTTGTTAGGTTACGTTTTTTTGTGTTGAATAGTCAAGAGTGCCCAAATTATTATATAGCGTATTTTTTACGGTATTTTGAGGTAACTATCGTTATGTAGGTATGATGTATTGTTTTTGAATATTATTATGTTGAGTGATTACGATTCCCATGTGAGTTCCGGCTAAAGAAATGTATACCGACATCTAAAAGTAACCTACGCTACGCTATAGTCTGATACTGATTTTGACATGATCGCTTTCGTCACGAGGCACGCGGATCACGAATAGTGTACACAAAATGGCGGACATGGAGGTTGGATGAACCACAGATGACGGATGACTAAAACATTGCCAGCTTTTCCCCCGTGGTGTTTTTGCTTCTTTTACGAATGTGTTTTAATTTAATAATAACTGTATTCTTTTAAACATTGTCATGTGTGTAGGTTTTCAGTAGAAATTATTTAAGTGAAATTTAAAACTTATTGAGCGGTTAGCATAACTTCTAAATTATAAATGTACATAATACTTCACGATATTAAATAGCCTGCAAATCATTTTTCCTCCACACAATTCACACTCATGTCAAAGTAGTGATTTATTTCAAATCAGTTTCGTGATTTTATTTGCTACCTGACAATGTTTGCCTGCTCTCCCAGTTGAACTGTAAAATTGTTGTATTGCTTTAGTAAGATAAATTCTTGGTTTAAGACCTATAAATTAGTCTATTTATTACTAGGATTCAGTTATAAAAATAACGAAGAAGAAATATCGAGACCACTCAAATAATAAAATATCGTAGTAAGAACACGTTGATAATGCATGAAAGTGATGTAGAAAACCGTGAGTAGGGCAGTAATGGGTTGGTACAGGTACAGGTTTTTTTTAGTGTGAGCGTCCACAACAAAACATAAATCTCAACAATTGTCAGTTGTATATCTCGAAAATATAAAGTTACAGATCTGGGAATATTAACTATATTACTATTCAAAAAGCTAAATTAAATGCTAAATAGTAGTCTTTGTTTAAGAACTGACTATGGGAGTGAAAGTATGCCTAATTAATAGATACGATGCGTGAATTCTAAATGAAATACAAATGTTACTGATGAACTAGAATGACATTTTATAATAGTTTGTCGAAATGATTTTTTATACTTACCTAAATATTAAAATTTGCGCTATTCTACTCTTCCGTCAGACTGCTAATGAATACAGTGTAGGTACAGTATTGCTAATTATAATACTTAAAATTAGAGATTAAGATTGAGAACTTTTAAAAATTACCCTTAAAAGCCGAAATTTTTACGAAAAGTACTTATATTTAATATTTAACCGCAGTACTACAGTGTGCCATTTTATAATACCGTTTAAATATGTAAGTTTTCTTCGAAGAAAACCACCATTCATAAACGTTATTCGGTAGTAGCCCGTACACCCAAAACTATTCAAAATATGTATGCGATTTGTATATTGTTATGTATTTGCTTTACAGGCAACAGGTTATGTGATACACGTTATACCGCGCGGTGACGGGTACTAGTAACGCTGCTGAGGACCGTAGCTGAGTCTATAATTTATATTGCGAGGTCTTTGGTCCGTACAAGACACGGCTAATGCGCAGTGTCTTTTTCATAGAATTTAACGTTTACAAACTGTACCTCCTCCGCCTGGTATAGCGTGGATCAAACTTATTTATTATTGTTCCAAGTCTGTTTGACTCTCGATGTTTGTAATGTGAATTGACGAGCGCACTGTACATTTAAGAGCGTTAATCCATAATCGACCGACTCGAGTGGTCACTAAAGTAATGAATATTATTTAATATTAGCTAATAAAACTTTCTAAATTTGTATTTGTCATTTTATAGTCAAACGGACTTCGTAAAATAGAACATCTACTGTACTTGAATAATACTACTCGCTATTCAATACTTAGAGTCAGTTATTTTGGATCAACAACGGCTATTGTGATCATTTATTAACAATGTATCATTACAAAACTTATATTCTAACTTTATTACTTAAGTATCTATGTGAGGCACAAATAGGTATTGCTTTGAATATTACTAACTTTGTAAATTAGACATCAAACTATTTATGATACCAATTGAACAAAGAGTCTTCGGTATATTAATCTTTTAATTTAGTTACTAGATAACTCTCTTAATTAAATACAACAAACCTGATATTAAATTGTATTACAATAAAAACCAACAGTACCCATTTGGCCTTTTGACAATCAAATATGTATAAGGTACTTTTGAGTATATCTAAAAATTTTCGAGTCTGAGTCACATTTGGATTTCTGATTAATGTGATCCGCAAATATCATTCAAAAGTTGGCAACAATGTATGTTTTTCAAGATTTCAGAGATCAAACTAGCCAAGTATCAAAAAGTATAATTTTGTAAAACTTCAAACGTAGTATAATTTTAAATAAGAAGTAGTGTTAGACTATAATGTATAATGTTTTTTTGGTCCTCAATTCAATGCTTTTATAAGTATTCCGACTTCAAGAAACAAAAATAAAATACGGGTATCAATAATGACGGAGCATCACGGGTGTCGTTCAGAAGATTTACTATCAAAGTATTGCTTCAATTTATTCGTATGCAACAAGAAGAAAGTCATAATTAATGTTAATTCTTCCTCAATTATATTAAGATTATATCAAAAATGCTTCTTTTATTAAATTATAATCGCTTTTACTATTTGACACGTGGCTAGGGAGTCTATATATCGATCAGCTGTGTACTACAGAGTAACTAACCGTATGTATTTTTTTTGTCGTTAGTTACTCTATGTAGTACACGTATGAAAATTTAAGAATTTTGCAGTATATTTGCTGTATTCGCTATTTGAACAAAATAACATTAATGATTGATGTTTAACTATGTTATAAACATTGTGTGCAATACGTATGTATAATAGGACGCAATATATAGAGTATTCAATGTTTATCGAAGACTATTATTATCTAATAATCGAATACCTAGGTTATGTACTAATTTATAACTTTCTTATAACGTTATATTGTTTTAAGAAGTTATTTCTAGCTAGACTACTTGAGTGTTCATTTATGAAATAAGGCTACGTCGAGATGATTTGAGTGATAGCCACGCTGATGTAGACGGCGCGTCGGCGTTCAACCCAGCTATTGTGGATCGAGGACCTATCATAGGCCGTAAAAATCCGCTAGTTATAGGCACGACAGGATGTTGAGGCGAGGCTTGGAGATGCCTTTAACATTCAGCAGTTACTTTCTACGGACCTTTGATAGTGGTAACATATTTTAATAGGCACAGTAGTACTTCTTCAATATATACTTCACATTCCTCTTCCGACTCTTGATAATTAAGTGTCCTACCATAATTTTTATTTGCTAATTTAGTCCCTTGCATTGATGCCAGATAAGACAAGTTGGCAGGCACACAATAAAAATTAGATATTTGACAATTGTTGTCTATTTTGCTGCCTTTCTTTGGTTTCAATTACTTGTTAAATGGATCAGATTAATTACTAAGACTTAAATGTGAGAAAAAACTTAATTTCAAGTTATATTACTGTTGTATGTTGTTGAGTCTGATTCACTATTTAGGCAATTTTTTTTGATGTTGTTAAAACATTAAATTTAATATTGTGCCTGCCAGCTTGACTTAGACGATAAGTTAATTCATCAAAAAGTGTTCAATTTAAACATGAAACATAAAATAATGCACTTGAGATGATTATCCATTAAAACTATTGGACATCTTCAAATTAATAGATTATTACAATTTGTCTCTCATAATAGTCTAATAATTTTAAGACTCAATCACACAGTTTTAGAATCTGCTGTATCCTTATTACATACCTATTGTTAATTTAATATGTACAATGCTCAAACTTATTTGGAGCTAAAATTTTGTTCAAAAATTGGGAGTTATTGTAATAATATCCTCTTTTAAAAAATTCAACAAGTTATTAAAAAACTATCAAAATTCACGATAAAATTATGTACATTAAATCTAATATGACCTTAGAACGAATCTATTGCTTTTTGAAATCGCACTTTTAACTTAAAAACTAATATATTGTTTTATGCATTTGTCATGCAAAAACTGTTATAAGACTAGGATGTGTATTTCATTGTCGCACTTAGAGACACTGTCACTTCGCTGTCCACTATTGTGTTCCCATTAGTATTGATTAAATGTTCATGTAGTACCGCCATGTAACTGGCAGCTGCAAATAAACAAAATAAAAATTTATTGAATGCCGATGAAACGATATCGCTTTGCAATAAGCATTTGTACATATCATAGTCCCGCCAACGCTCTTCAATTCGCTCGGAAAACTGGTTCGCTGAGCAAAATATGTGTCTTCATAGCCCCGAATTACTTGTACTGCAGTTATTAATGGTCTTCTGTTTGTTATTTGGTATACTGCGTATAAAACTGCAAATGATAATCCTTATTTCACATGACGTAAGTAACATAAAATGTGTTTGGCCAGTTATAATTTCTGAGTGTAAGTATGTGTAATTTAGTCAAATACAGAAAAAAATTATAAGAAGTTATCGCTGTGAAAAATTAACAGTACGACTCTGTAATTTATTTACATACTTGATGTATCAAAAATGTCAAAAAAAACTTATAATCAAACTTTTCGAGAGAGCACCTTACAACAATATTACCATCACGTGGGCCGTAAACTCGTGTATCTATCTAGCAATAAAAAGTTACGTATGGAGATAAAAACCGCTACAATAATTGTCATTAGCACTGTATGTGTTCCAGACAACAGACACCAGCAAATACTTGGTCATATCTGTCGGTACTTTCTCAATCCTTGCACTACTATTTCGAAGAATATTTAGGTTGGTTTTAAAATAAACAAATAGAGGTATTGTTTGTTAGGCAGGGTGAAGGCTCTTTGACAAAACCGGTACTAGACGCTATAGTCTATACCTGGAGATACCAGTCCTGAACTGAAATCAAGTTATACACTTCCTAGGTAATCGCAGTGTAGCAAAGTATTTTCAAGAACTGTTAAGATACTAATATTTATGAATGATTTCATGTCAATGCTAAATTTTTTATTTAGTTTGCTTTGTCATAGCCAAGCAAAACCCTGTAATTATGGCCTTTCTAAACATAGTATCTTAAAAAAAGGAACTTCATGTTTCATATTTCTTTTTCGGTCATTCCATGTACTTCATGATAAAAATGGCGATACATATTCACAGGCCGGATTTGGAATGATTTGACCATACACAAAATATTCACTTAGTAAACTTGTGTTTGGGAAAGTTTTGCATATTATAAGGACGTATCACTAATTTGAAAATGGTAAAGCAATATAATTTACTTGTAATTTTGAATGTATCACATAGTTCCTTTATTTTAAGATATCAAGGTTCTCAAAAGAGGCATTACTTGTAGTTGACTTTTGTAGAAATCTTATGATATCAGTTCTCTGATATCCTGCTTATTTCTTTAGAATAAACAAACTAACACAACTACGGGTTTATTATACCCAAACCATAGTTGTGTTAGTTTCGGCTCTCCTAGAAAACAGGCATTCACCACGTTTACCTAAACGTCCATTTAGGTAAACATTTAAGACCAACAACAGCAATATATAAAATGTAAAGATGTTTACGACTTAGACAAACTTAATATTTTTTTTAAATACGCTTTACCACACTTTATCAAACTATCGCAAAAAAATATAAAATTGCTTTATCTGAGAGTAGAGTACTTCGATCTGGCACTATAAAGATCATGTATGTATTGCAATGTAAATCTTTAAGAAGGTACGTATTTTGGCAATAGGCAAATCAATAACTTTTATAAGTACTTGTTTTATTTAATTAAATTACATTTTATACTTTTACTTTTATTTAATTAGAAATAATTCTAGATTTGTTCCTAGTCACCTTTTTGAATTTGCATCTAAGCATACAATATAGCGCGCATGTATATTTATTTTTAAAATGTGTTTAAAAAATAGAGTGAAGTTTCTGTTGTGTATATGGAGATAATGTTTGTTTGAATAAATTAAGTTAAATATTGTTTAATTTAAATGACTCTATTTCACTATAATTCGCTTTGCGTTACAATGAAGTTATCATTGGGTCAATTATAAGAAATACTGTAAACAAAAACAAAACTAAACTCAAACTTTTACTTCCAACACCTTAGAATAGTCAACCTTTGGAATTTAAGTAAAAATTTAACATCCAGTCCGTTTTTTTTTTTTTCAGTTGGAAGAAATCACCGTATCCGAAGGGTATGTGGGAGTTGAACCGCACTAAAACCTCCAACCGCTCACACTCAGCGTCCGAACCCTGGCTGAGGCCAGAACCCAGGGGGTTTGGAGGGACGGCGCGACGCGTTACGCACTCGGCACTCTTTCCCGTCGCTCCGCCCCCGACCCTGTCCTTCTAACTTAATTTAACACTAAAAAGCCATTTAGATGGAGACATTTTCTCGAACGTTCGAGGGCGAGAAACTATGTGCAAACTCAAGCAATAATCGCCATAACATAATCGTATCAGAATTTTTAGACACAGGCAAGAATTAAACTCTCGCCCTACGAGAATGTCATACGAGACTCGCTTATGAGTTATGACATTATCGAAGGCGAGAATTGCCTCCGTTTGTTAAGACCACGTCTAAACACGATCTCGCCTGACATTTTTTCGATTGACATTCGAATATCGTACAAATCAGTTTGAATCTTTTCAGTGCGAGAATCGCCTTTCGAGTTTACTAGTATGAAAAATTACAACAACTGTCATAAAAACTCGAATTACTATTATTGGGTTGGTCAAGGTGACGAGCGAGAAGAGTGAATGTTTAGACACAAGAAATATTTTATATTCTTTAGATAATCGTATCTTCGAGGCGAGAAAATGTCACCGTATAAATCACGCTTGGTCTTGGGTATTTATACAGGGTGCATTTGTAACCTTGTCCCAGATGCAGTGGGGTTAATGAAATTAGAACCACTTATCTTTGAAATGAGTTTTTTTTTTTTTCAAATATCATTGTGTGGTATTTGTCGTCTATTGTCCTGAATAAGGTTACAAATCCATCCTATATTTGGTTAGATTGCCAGGTATTGAAATTATTCCAAAATTCAATTTGCTGAAAAAAAAAAAATCTGAAAATCTATGACTACTAATAATCTTTACGGTAATGAAATCCAAAACAGATCGAAAATCACTAGAAATAAATGAGAATATGAAAAAGAGAATGAAGTCGTCGTCGTTGACCCCGTCGTCCTTTACTCAGCGTTCTCAAAAACCGATGACCAATATAACGCAACGAAAAATTGTTATCTTCGTATTGAACATGTATATGAACGAATAATTTTGCTAGAACTTCTTTTCCATCGAAGAACAGGAACTTGGTGGGAAAGCAAAGATATACAGGGTGGATCTATAACTCTGTACCAACTGAAACGGTATGAATGACCTGTTGTAATATAACTTGAACAATTTTTATTTTTGGAATCGAGTAAACATTTATTTTTCAATATCATGGCAGTCCGCAACGCTAGTAAAGACAAATAAAGGTATTGTTAGTTGTATTTCGATATGTCATTTACCCCATTTCGGCTGGTACAAGGTTACGGCTGGTAAGGTTAGTATAAAAGGAGGTAGATATATTACATCCGTACTTTTTTTCGACAAACAAATGGAACAAGTTGGGATCGAACTTATTTCGATAATTTTGAAAATATTCCAAACCCTCAAACACAACCCGATAAAAAGTAATATATTTTCAACTTGTGTGTACTTTGCTAACGACTCTGAAGTCTTAGTCTTTCAAGGGGATATGACATCGACATGTGTGTCCCAAGACGATACGACATGAATGGGAAGTACTTTAAATATCGGAGATAGGACGTTATACTGAAAGGAAACACCATTTTATTTTTGACATGAAATAATACTACATTCAAAGAGTTTTCATAAATTGTTTGGTTTGTCTGAAAATCGAACCAACAAAATAACGACCTGTATTTTATGCCATTAATGTTGCAGTTCTGGGATACTCCGTATAGATTTGTAACACTTTGATAAGAAGCTAAGAAGCGATTTCTTTAAAAAACGCAGTATGTAAATTTGTCGTTTTTTCTAATTATTATACTTCAAACGACTATTGTTCTCTGTATCAATACCATTGTATGTCAGAACAGTGCAAGTGTAATAAAAAGAATCGACGTTTTCTGATTTGATTATTATATTTTAATTTGTATTTTTTTTTATTAAATTCACATTCGCTTTGCAGCATATATTTAACAATAGGAACCATTAAAACATTCGCTTTGCGTTTAAATACAACTAAAATGTTTAAGTAAAGTTTGCTTCTCACCTTCCGTATAGTATAAACTGAATTATAGGCGCTCGATTATAACTTTATGGTCGGCCAACGATGACTGTTTAAAATAATTCTTTCAAAATATGGAATCATAAGAAACAAGCTATACTTAATACAAAATAATAACCGATTGATACAAATATTTTTATAGTTGTACTATTACAACATTAGGAGTGTGCGAATATCCAATACATCAGTTATCAACTAAATTGAAATATAATAAAATTCGATTTGGTAGTTAGTTAACAGGATTACTTGAAATTTAAATAGAACATATGAAACTCAAAATTTTTTAAGTATTATAAATCAAAATCAAATTTGTTACATTTGTTACAACATCAAAAGAATTAAAATTCTCTGAAAACGTCATTTACATTTTGGAAAACAAATATAAATAACTCGAATAATTTGCCACATCTGCTTATAATTAATTTATGCTTCTATTTGAATATTGTATTCGAGTACTATTCGCACATCCCAACTTAGTACAACATTCCCACATTATTAAAGAACAAACTTAAGATATCTGAAGTGAAGATCAATTTATTGAGAAATATTTCTGATTATTTATAAAGTATAACGATTAAAATTATATGTATGTAAACATCGAAAATCATGCCAGAGAGATTCTAAGTAGTGGTAACAAATGAAACATGACAAATCAATTAGGACTGAGAATTATCATAAATATATTCTTTGATTAATGTGTAGAGAATTTAAGAACTTTAAATACTTATTGCTGAAAATACTGGGTATATATCTTATTCGAGATACATTAAAAACCTAAAATTACATTTTTTATAATGAATCGCAGCACCATCCCACTGACTTCTCTCTTATTATACTATTGGAGATCAACATTAAACTATTTCTTATTATTCTAACACATGCACAACATTTGTAAAAGTATTAAATGGATCTAAAAATAAGTTAATCAGTCTTTAAGTTTACAGGTAATGGTATTTTCAGGTACATATGGACTCAACTTACTCAGTCTTATGTTTACTTATGTTGCTAACTTACAAATTGAACGGTAACAATTCTAGCATTTATCAAAATATATACAGGTCTATCTCTAATGAACATTCACAAATAATTATTAATATTTGATTAATCTACTTTTATATTATATAATGAATCGAATAAATTGGTAGGTTTGTATAAAAATAAATAACATTATTTAAAAATCAGTCTTTGGGTCCATTAAAGTCTTTTGTCTTAGTTACTAATAATAATGTTTTTTTAATACTAATATAAATCTCTTCTAGGCAACGTATGCGGTATCATGTCAAACGGACAACAAAAAAGTTGTCATATTAATTACAGAATTATGTATGGTCATAATAATGAAAACAGAACTTATTCAACAAATTTAAAATTGTAGAAAAAAAATATTTAATCATTGATGTTAGATCGGTCCACTCGGAAAAACTTTTTTGTTGTCTTAAAAACATGTAGCGCTCCACAGATTTTAATAGTGTTAATAACACATTCATTGCTCGTTTTGTTTTTATAAATATTCGACGAGTGCAATATTCTTACCTACTATTTTACAAAACATGTATAGATTTAATAACAACTGTAAAGTGTATAATAATTCAGGCGGTTCTGATGTTCATTAAAATCATACTAAAATATACTCTTTGTTGTATATGCAAAGAAAATCACCATAATTTAATTTCTTATTTGTGTAAATGCTTTAAAAATATAACCCTTATTTTTTGAAGTTTAAAGACTATTTTACGCACGTGTATAAAAAATTAGCGTAACGTCTTTGATTGGTCACAGTTGTGGTTTTAAGCTGATTCTAAATATATTTTTTACGTAGCTCTACGATGCGGTAATAGCAGCATTCGCATCAATACAACAGATTGATTCAAGTTTTCACAAATTTCATCCAATCTGCATATTAACTTAATTGTACCATCAACTTGTTTTACATTTTAATTATTTCGAAATGAGCAATTCAAGTCTTTATCTTGATATGAAAAGCAATAATTGTAGTATTTTCTACTCTAATTAAAATAATTGCAACTTGCTGAGCGAAATACAGGCAATGTTAGTTTAATCTGTTTAAAACCACATCTGTGTTCTAATGTAAAATATGCTTAGCACTAGATTATATGAATAGAATGAAATAATTACTTGTCAATGTTTATCACAGTATAGTTGTAAATCTAAAGCTTTGTTTGCATTTAGGTAAAATAAATTACTATTATAATTACTCTTAAAAGTTGTATAAATGGAAGGCTTTGGACTAGCTGACGCCAATCTCGTGCGGCGTCTTTAAGTATTTAAATTTGCGTATATTGTAAAAAGCAGAGTAAATACACTAAGCTATGTGGTCATCAAGGTAACACAGAATATCTCATCATCTTCTATTGATCCAAATGAACACGCGTCGATTGATTCCAATGATTTATAATCCTGAAGCCTCGTGTAAAATCAGGAAAGATGACAACATATCGCTCCTCTCATCGAATAAGTAGTTAATATATTATTTATATATTACTATACTATTATTTATTTCTTATTATTTATTATATTATTTATATTGTATTATATTACTAGCTGCCTTGCGCAACTTCGTCTGCGTCGTATAGGAATTGTTTCCGGGAATTTTCTAAAAGTACTCATCAGAACGCTTCATTAGAGCCCAAACACGATGAGGTTATCTTGCTTATTGGCGGAGTTCCTGTGGCCACCTTCCAGCACCATCATCAGACCTTGAAATTCATCCTCTACGCGAAGTACTCATCAGGACGCTTCATTAGAGCCCAAACACGATGAGGTTATCTTGCTTATTGACGGAGTTCCTGTGGCCACCTTCTAGCTCCATCATCAGACCTTCACATTCATCCTCTACGCGAAGTACTCATCAGGACGCTTCATTAGAGCCCAAACACGATGAGGTTATCTTGCTTATTGACGGAGTTCCTGTGGCCACCTTCTAGCTCCATCATCAGACCTTCACATTCATTCTCTACGCGAAGTACTCATCAGGACGCTTCATTAGAGCCCAAACACGATGAGGTTATCTTGCTTATTGACGGAGTTCCCATAGCCACCTTCCAGCTCCATCATCAGACCTTGATCTAAGGGTATCCTATCTCTCAAGCTGGATCGAACTGCACATGGTGTGCAAATTTTATTATAATCGGTTAAGTGGTTTAGGAGTCCATTGAGGACAAACATTGTGACACAAGATTTATATATATCAGGGTCATTCCATGTCAAATCGACAAATAGTTGGACGCGACCCCCACCGATTCGGATGATTTTTGGTGGAGAGTTTTGTCTCATTATAAAACGAAGTTCTGCCAAAGGAAAAAAAAATTAAAAATTTGCAGAATTTTTGGCAGAGTGTGACACTTTTAACATTATTTAAGTTTTGATTTAAAGTTGAATCTATAATATATTTTGAAATATTTTTGTTTTCACATCCTACTAACATAAAAAAAAATATTTTAGACCTCAAATTTTAGTAATCATGTAGTAGAATAATGATATTTAACAAAAAAAAATTATAAAAATAGAAAAAAAAATTTTTTTCAAAATTCAAAAATTCATATCTATGAAACGAAAAATAACACCCCTCTAAAAATTTCAGAATATCTTTAGATATGTTATAAGTATAATATAAAAAAATTTCAGGCCAAAATTTTCCCGCGATGGGTACTTTTTACGATTTTGAAAAATTCAAAATTTTTTAATTTTGATCAGTTTCAAATTTTTTTTTTTTTAATTTTTTTTTCTCATACCTCTAAGTATCTTTTGAAAATATACCAGAGTTTTATTTTTAATACTCAGTAGTCTCTGAAATATTAAACAACTAAACTCATAAAATCGGAAAAACAATGAAGTTTTTGATATTGAATATCTCTTAGGAAAAATTTTTTAATTTTTTTTCCTTTGGCAAAACTTCGTTTTATAATGAGACAAAACTCTCCACCAAAAATCATCCGAATCGGTGGGGGTCGCGTCCAACTATTTGTCGATTTGATATGGAATGACCCATCAAGATTTATTATTATTTATTTTCCATATTCATTTATTTGCTCATTTTTTACATTATATTTTTAAAAATACAATATAAAAAAACAGAGGGCCACTGGAGATGGGGTCTACGACCCAAGCCATCAGTGGTCAGGGCTCAAGAGAGAGGAACCTCCTCACAATACGTGTCGTGTCAAGAACGACCGCCTTCTGAATCAGGCCCTTTAACCAGCCGGGGAACGAAAGCTTATTTATTTATTATAAGTAGTTTATATATTACGATACTTTGCGTTTTATTGCAAATTCGTTCTTTAGATGCCGCTGTAATTTTTTGATTTTTATGTAAGCTGATTCGAGTAAAAACACCAAAGCTTATTGCGTTTATGTCGTAGTGAAGTATTATTTCGATACTAGTTTACCAATGCGTTGTTTTACTTGATACGAGGCTGTCCTGGTGTGAGCATTATAGTTGTTGATCACTTTTTGTGCTTCTTAATCTGATGACGTACTTTATTTTGATTAGTTATTAGTAAATTTTATTTCATTTCATTCTATTTTCACTTTTTCATAAAATTTGGTTTTAATATTTATCGTAAAAACACCACTTCTTTATAAAATTTCAATTTATCGATAACAGACTAATTCGCGGGAAGAGCGATATTGTTGCTTGTCAAATTTAAATTTAAAAATACATTAATAATAAAACATTAATTAAATAAAACATTCGCTTATTACTAATAAATTAAAACTAGTACACTAATTAATTATTATTACTTTTCTGACGTAGGTTATAAATAGATTTTAAATTCGGTCGATTATCTTAAAATATGAAATGTTAACTTCTCTCTTGTAGTATGTTCGCCAGCCATTTATACTGTCCAAAATCACATACCTATTGGATGCTATTGATACGGAGGAGGTGGCGGATATCTCATCGTCACATTATATTTAAAATCGAAACCTTGTCCGTTTTGTATGGATACTGGACCAGGGGGTACCGGTGGTCTCGGGGGAGGAGTTTGCATCTTCATTCCTGCTTGTTTCGAACTACTTTGCGGAGGTGTAGGTGTACCTGAAACCCATCATTATAATTTGATTAAACTTTGGCAATTCAACGAATTAAATTACACAATAATTATTCGTCAAGAATTTAATGTCAATTTACAGCAGAATAATTAAAATTAGTTAAACTTTATCAACTCTAGTTTCGGTGCAGTAGTGTAAAATAACTAGCGTAAATCAGAGTACTAAATCAACAGGTAAGGATTTTTTTTACTTTGCTATGAAAATGTAAGTAATATTTTTATTATTGCAACTGTTAATTTAGATAAATGTTCAAATGTAATCGAATAAAATCAAAGTATTAAGGTGAGTAACCTTTACGAATTCAAGCAGAACTTATTGGACTTTTATTCATCCACTAAAGCAAAAAATAATCACGCTAAGCTCGTCGTGCGTAGCATTGAATTTCGACCTTTGCGATAATTCGCAAATAGAAAATAGGTTTGAGATATATAAAATACAGAATATCACGAATGTTTTAGATTAAAACTTGTTCATTATAAATTAACTGTTACTTCATGGCTTCGTATTATTTCACTTCAAATTACAATTTCCGAGACATTCTGTATTTTTTTTAAATTTAAGTTATGCTATAAAACCATGCAACACAAGATAATAATTTTAAATAATTCTAAATTTAAAGCGCAGTTATAATAATACATACGAATAGCAAGTAATCATTTCTCTAGCAATTACATTTTGATTATATGAAAATTATTTACATTTAATACATGTTTACAATATGCCTCTATAATTATGTAAACTAGCATTTTATTTTATAATACATTCATGTTACTTTGTAGTAATTTCCGTGAACAACAAATAAATAACATTATTAGCAGTTTTCAAGAAATACGAATCGCTTTGTATAATATAGAGCAGTATTACAAATTAGAATACTTGAAACATGAGTTTCCTTATTGTAAAAGAAGTAGTAGGAAATAGTAATATTTTAGCAAACAAAATTTATGCAAAATTTATCTAGTTTTAGAGGAAATTAGGTTAAAATATATTGAAAAAATACATTTGACGCACAGCTAACGTTTCATTCTCGATGTAGATAGAGCGATTTTATTATTATTACAAAACTATAATCGCATAGCCGTTACTAATTGACATTTATAAGGACTTATTTGAATTATAACGGACTTTTTAAAATATATTTAATAGTTCTTAAATTTTAAGCTTTGTTACGCGAAGCATGATGAAGACAGTATGCTCGTCGTTTCAAATCAGAAAAAAGTATCGTAACTTAAATAAAAATAATGTTTTACTCGCAATCAGCATCACTCCCCTGCTTGATTGTCTCCTGTGCCTTGTGACCGTCGCTCTGATGTTGGTTGGTGGTTGCGAGCTTCAGTGACAACTGTACTGTGGAGGGAATTGGATTAAACCTACGCCTACACCTAGTAAATTGTAAAATACTACTAGCTAAGAGTCTAGCGAAGTCTAGAGTTATTTCAATAATAACCTAGATAAAATTCAATTCATAGAATCATAATTAGAATGTAACTAATAAATTGTGATAAGAACTCAATGATAATTCATCTTTTATTGACTAACTAGCGATCCGGTCTAGTTTTGCATTATTAATATTAACTTCCATTTGAATTATTTATTTAATTCGGTCTACAGCATCAATTATACGTAGTAGTAATAGTAGTATTCAAAACGCATTAAAAACTGTTGTCAGTTTTAAAAATGTAAGCTCACATAGCGGAAAGCAACTTTGTTTTATACTATGTAGCCATGATAGGTATACGTCGAGTATACGAGAGCCGATATTTAGTTGATCACTTATGAAATTGTAGTAAAATCTTGTATTAACGATTCACTTTTTATTGCCTAATTAGATAAGAGCCCCACCTGACGGTAAGTGGTTACCGTATTGATTTACTGATTAAATTTTTGATATGAACTATGTTACTATTTTCTTTCTATATCTAATTAGATCAAGCGCAAGCCAACAACTGAATGCCGTACTGAGAGTAGAGAGTGAATATCATAGGCTTGTAACTAATTCTCTTATCAAATTACTGTTATTTCAGGGTTTACCAAGTTAGGGAAAAGAAGGGGTAGGTTTTTATGCATCTTTATAATATATTATTATTTGCTTTCGAAGGGTATACATTTTATTCCAATGAAATGTATAACCATACGTGTAAAGAGCGATAGGAGACGTTTTAGTGTTAAGTCTATAAACCCATCCCACCCACCATCAGCACGTGAAAGTGTTTGCACTAAACTATCGTTGAGATTGTGATAAATAAAATAATTTAGTTAATCATTGCTATTTATTCAGTTACAATCACAACGTTTAAGACAAAATTGACCAAGATAGTTTTCTATATGATGTAAACAACAACAAAAATATTTACATCAGAATCTACTACATGATTACGTACAGTTTCCACAATACGATAATTTAGCTCAAAGACAATAAAGGAGTAAGGACATTCTAAAATTTACAAATTTAGTGTGCGTGTATTTGCACACTAGGGGTGTTGCATTTAGCATCTTTTTTATTTAAAAAAGTATTATTTGTGTTTTTTTTTTTTAAGTTTGGAGGATTGGGTGGCTGTACTATTAACTTTTTAAAATTTTTAGTCGATTAGAAAATGTAGTTTAGATTGTAGAGTGTCAATTTAAAACTTACTTTTTAAATATTTTGAAGTACCTATTCGGTAACGGAGCTCTTTCATTATTGTAGAATTCAAATCGATCTGTTTTAGATATGCAAGTGATGTTTTAAAAATGCAAGCGAATTGAGCAAAGCTGAAACCGATAAATGTTCGTAGTTTTCATTATAATCTTGTCGCATCCAGCTGCAGTTCTTGTTTAATTGAAAACTTTTTGAATCTAATATTAAATGTATGTAACCTTCGCAGAAATTTAATGTCATGTAAAATATGTAAAGCTTTTAAAAGCAGTGAATCAATATGTGACTTACGTAAAATAAATCTATCGCAAGTGTTTATTGAGGCATTAGTCTCTTTTACCTGAAGATCATAATTAAGAGATATGAGGAAAAAGTGCGTCAGCTACAACCCTAGTGCACACATACGAACTTATATTTCTTTACCACATATTTTGCATATATGGTGCTATATTGTCACTTATGCAAATGATGTATGTATAATAAATGATTCAAGAGGAGCGTATGAACTTCATTTTAAATTTAATAAAATATATATATCACCAATATAATATATATTTAAAGTATCACAGAAGTGACGCTTTAGCACCGTATTGTGCTATAATTTTGAAAATCTCATTTATACAATAAATTGAGTCTGTGTGCATACAGACTTTATTATTTTTTTACCTAACATTTCAATTACAAAGGAGTCTTTTATTGTACTTCTTTTAGAAATACTTCTCCTTCCTACTAGATATTGTAGGAAAGAGTATGTGGTATGTTACAAATTACCTACAAAATCTCAGTCGAAAATTTAAATTTCGTATACTATACAAGTATCACATTTATGTTTTTAATTTAATTTTCACAAAACAATTATAAAGACTAATTTAAAAACTACAGCTCAGACTTTCATCAAAATAAAACGTTTAAATTATTTTATCTACAAATATGACAAAGCATGTAGTTCAGTCACTTAATGAAATAACAGCGATTAGTACAAAGATACGTAAACTAAACGTATGTGGAGACAGCGCAGTTATTATATCATGAAAGCAGCAAAGCATGTCAATCATCGCAGGCTGCAGAATAAAATTACTTACCCATATGAGCTTGGTACATGACTACATATATGATAAACTCATATGTCTTATTAAAGTATTGTATATTATTAATCATTAACCAATAAATCATAAAAAAAGAATTTCATCTAATAAACTGCCAGCGTGGCTATATCACGAACTTTGAGTAAACAATTTGCTAAGACATGTGTTTAAAAAAAACTCACATCTCCGCATACGCTTCGTCATAGTATCATTGGACACAACTCTAACTTAGTATCGAATTACATTTTTATATTTGTTGGCAAAATGGCGAAATATGGTTAATTATCGAACTAGGTTGTTAAGGTTAAATGTGGTGAAATATAATGTTTTTTTTTTAAACTGTATTATTATAAAAACATAGTAAGTATACCGAAGAATATGTCATAAGTATTAATGAATGTATTTAAAATATTCATAAGTCATAACTTCATGTTTTCTGACATGAAAATAAATTATATTGTGACGAGAATTTATCACCACACATAAGCGAGTAGAATAATTTTATCAGTAACGATGTTTTCTAAATCAGAAATTATTATTTTTGTTTGTGACTATTGACTATTTCAATTTGAACGATTTGTTACGAACTCTCCACCTTCGGGATTCGGAAGCAAGTAGAAAGTAACGCCATCTGGTGTAGGACAATTTTACTCCTAGAAAAGCACCATCTGTCATCGATTCAGAGAATAAGAATAGCGCCCTCTAGAATACTTATACGCGTTCCTGACCTATATTTACATATTATTATCAGTGCTAATAAATAGCTCGACCCAATAACTGGGTCAAGTGTCGCTCAAGCCTTCAAATGCCGGTTAGCGGCAGCAACTCAATAATTAGGACAAAATGAGAGTCAGTGTCATGTTGAATTAGTCTAGACGAAACATTATGGTGATTTTCTTAGTTCGGAAGCACATAATAACAAAGACGTAGGATACCATATTGTACCTTTAGTTAGCTACTGAATAAACCGTAAAAGTGTTATTACTTAAACGACGTCGCGAGTCAACAAATAGCGTTTTGGGTTTCAATTGAGCCCGCGTTTTGAGATTATTTTGTGTTCTGATGAATCTATACTAATTAATAAATGAAATCTCTTCTCTTAGACTTTGTATATATTTATCTTTGTCCAGAGTTGAGCGCATCACGTCGACAGGGATATTTCGTGCTACAAGACATGTACGTGATTGTCGTCGTGTGGCAAGCATGAAACTTCACCGTAAGGCAGCATCGACGGTTTGTTACTACGCATCTTACAGTGAGTTAACAGACGGTGCTTTAGTTTACTTTTTACTAAGCCCTCATTCGCACTGAACACTTGTCATCAACGCTTCTCGATCAACAAGTGTCATTGCAATATAGAGTTACATTTTAAGTCTTAAATAGTGGACGTTGTGTATTAAATTAAATGATGAGAGAGTGGGTTGATCATTTTATAATTCTCTGTACATACTGATAATTTTTATTGCAGTTTTCAGTAAAGCATCATGGAAATGCTATTTTGGTTCAGAAATTAATATAGGTAAAATAAGCTATGCGTTACATTTTGTGATTCCGGTGTAAATGGATTCAGAGTCCTCTGCCTTGAACATTGTAAGAAGCATGCAATAATGTGAAGCGGACCGGGACTGGCGAGATCTTATGGGTAAATCAAATCAACAGGTGGTCGAGAACAAGGGCGCGGTAGCTGACGAAAGTGAGTGAGCGTCAAACGGTGCGAGTCGTATGGTGACTACCCGAGCTTTGCGTTTACTTACTACTTTCAAAATTGACTAACCGGAATGTTCACTTCTTAATGCGTGTCAAGAGTGAATCCACTATAGATATTCTTTGACGAAGTATTTTTTATCAGTTTCCCAAGTTACTGAAATTTAGCATGTTTGATCAGTACCCGAGAAATTTTCGGTGCTTATTTGCATTTTATCAAACGGCCGATCCCGATCCTAACGATTATAAAATGTGTTGGACGGTTGAATTGGTGGACGGATTAGTTTACCAATCACGTCATCTTATGTAGCAAATTGTACACAGCATCAAAGAAGGGTAAACAAGCCTAGATGCTGGACCTATATTGAGTTATTCTTCTTAAACATTGATTTGTTTTTGTGCCGTGCCAAGGTTACAACGCTGGCAACTAACATAAATTTTTATGGGGGTTTTAAATATTTGAAATTTGACTTTGATCAATTACAACAAGATAAAAAAAATCTTCAGGATATAGTGTCTCCAAAAATAAAACTCTTGAAGCCTAACAACTTGTAATGAAACAATACACATTTTCACGTGCGCGTATTAGAAAACAACGCATAATTATGCGTTAGTCAGAATTATGCGACTTATTTTTCATTGAGATTAATTTTGAGATGAAATAAAGTGTCAGTCGCTTAGCGAATCAAATGAATAGATATGACCTTTCGATTTAGGTATTTCTTTATTTGTTGCCAATTTTACTCTTTTTTTACGTATATACAGTGTGGTTCTGTAACTTTCAACAAGCTGAAGTGGGTGGGTTGAATGATCAATTGAAATAACATTTAGAACCAATTTTATTTTTGAAACTGGTCAAGTTTTATTTTGACAGAATATTCATCCCACTTCAGCTGGTCGAAAGTTACAGTTCCACCCTTTATAAATTGAGGTTATAATTGATCAAAGACTTGTATTGAAAAAATCAAATATCTGTTAAATATTATTTAGATGGCATTTAAATAAAATCAAGACGTATATTCTTTTATTACAAACTACGCAAATAACGAGCAAATGGTTTGAATTTACACAACCTATATGGTTTTTATGCTTATTCCGTCGAATTTTTACATTCAGTTTACCTTTTTTTTACATAAAACGGGTATTGCTTCCTTAACTGAGTTAAAATATCATAATGGAGAATATTCCGACTTTAAACTTTTTGTATGCACCCTAAAAAAACAAAATATAAAAAGCAAATAACTTCGTTTTGGTGTTTTAACACGATTTTTTTTTCAGAGTTACACACAAAGTTACTAGTGTAAAAATGTAAAATTTTAACAATTAATCTGATCATTACTTTTTGATTATCGTTCAAACAAACGTCGACCAATACAATTTCAAAGGTAAATATTTTTTATTTTCATTGAAAAGTAGTTTAAGTAGAACAGTTGACGAAACAAACATTTATTAAGTACAATGGACGAAGTAAACATTACTATTTCGTTATTATTTAATATGAATGACACACGTGAACAAACTATAAAGATTTAAATTTATGAATCGATATTTATAGTATAGAGCAGAAGCGTTTTTGATAGCAATGTTTTAAAAAGTTTAACTGCCAATTTAGTTAAAATTAATTAGAAGATCGTACTGCAAAGCATTGCTTATCAACATCAGCATCGTATCTTTCAGGAAGATACGATATTTCCTCAGTAACTTTTACGTTTGATATAATTCTTGAACACGTATTAAGAGTGAAGAGTATGTCTCAAGCGAAATATCAAAGTTTTCAAGTTAGCTTACACGGTCAAATCTAAAGTTGAGGATCGAATTATGTAAAATAAAAAAGAGAATAAAATTAATTGTCAAAAAAAAGTAATGTCGGGAACAGTCTTGTTAATTTATTGGTATAAAATAATATTCCAAATAATGTGAATAAACGTGACTCACTCATGAATAAGAAAATGTATTTTTCAAATAAATTGCATAGTAATGTTACAGTTAAGAGAGTTGAGAAAGCATAGCATTGTAGAAGCATAGCTAGCTTCATTAATTGCGCCTTTTTTTACAAATACTTTATAAAAAGTTTACACGGATTTTTTGTACAATCACTAACGTATAAATGAAGGGATGGGTACTCAGACTGAGACAGAATATTTTAACTATGGAGTTATGTGGAGTTAAATTTGGTAAGATCAGTTTTACATAATATTGAATTACTATAAGAACAGTAGTAAACATATCAAAGTAATTGTTTATGTTTAAAGTAATTTAAATTATCTTGTGTTTTATATTGGCATATATTTGTATGCTAGAATGTATTAATGTAAATAATAACAGTTGAAACTTTCGAGCGATAGCTTTTTCAAGGTGTTTGTAATAATCATTGTTTGAAAATTGTTTTAATTACGACGTAACTTTTATTAAGAGGAAATCTTTTAAAAATTAAGTAAAATTTGTAAACAACGAATGAGCATAATAATATAATTAATATTATTTATATTATTATATTACCAGTATTGGCCTCAGCCGGTTCTCGATAATGGTCATGTAACGCTCTACTGGGACCGATCTATTATCACTGACAGGACTATTGTTGCCAATAAGCCTGACATAGTGATAATAGATCGGGACGCGCATCGGGCAGTGCTGATCGATGTCACCATTCCGCATGACGAGAACCTTGTGAAGGCAGAAAAAGAAAAACAGCTAAAATATTTGGACTTGGCCCACGAGGTGACCGACATGTGGCATGTTGAATCGACCATCATTGTTCCGATCGTTGTATCTGTGCACGGTCTAATAGCGAAAAGCTTCGACCGTCATCTTGAGAAGCTTTTAATTACTTAAAAAACTTTTAATTACTTATCAATTTGTAATTGTCGTTGAAAGATCATTAAATTATCGTATTTCATTAATTTAAAACAAAATAAAATTTCGTGCAAATGTACATTTCAAACGTATTATAATATTTCACAAGATGGCGTTAAATATTTTATAACAGTAATTACGTTTTGTGTACTTCCATTACTGTTTCTTTAAAATAAAGTTATTTTTATGTTTGACCAAAACAGGCCAAGGTTCACTTTATTAAAAAGGGTAAATTTTTCAACTAGACTTTCAAGTCAAATCTAAAAGTTTAGAATATTCCCGGTTAAACGCCGGTTTTGGAGAAAACAAAAACTGCGTCATTGGATTTAAAAAAAAATAGTTCCAGTCAGAAATTGTGCCTGATTATTTTGAAAAAACACCACTCCATTTATATCATTCCATAGTATTGAACGAGGAACAAATTCAAGACGGTAATTAAATGAGCAAACTGGACTATTGTGATGAAAATGTATTATAATTGCCTAGTACAGGTGAGACACAGGGAGTCGACTTAGATACGATGCAGACTTCCTTGGCAAGCTTCTGTAAAGTCTACGCCAACATGATCTTATGCAATAAAGTGTAAGATTTAATATGATTTTTACAAGCTTTATATTAACTTGCACTGGATGGAGCAATGTAACTATGTAAGTTCGGGTGGAATCTTGCGAGTTAAATTTGACAGACTTCCCGGTTTCCGACTGAACTGACATTTTCCACAACATAATGCAATAATATGACAAAATGGCGCTGATCTGATGATGGATTCGGAAGGTGGTCATAGGAACTTGTGTACTGAATAAGATAGACCAGTCGTGTTTGGGCTTATTTTACTTGTCTTGCCAAGCACTCTACTGAAACATGATATTTAGGATCTTTAAAGCCCGGATTTAAAATTTTCTTTAAAATAAATTATTATATTTGTTCGTAAAATGTGTTGGGATATATATATTTATTTAAAACTTAACGTGCGTTAATTTGACAAAAGTAATCTTTGTATCTTAATAGTAATCCAAATCAAACATATTTGGAACGTTAGCTATCACAATATTGGAATTTGTTATTTAATTATTTCATATTACATTATCTAATCACAAAGGGGCTTGTATCAAACAAAGTTTCATGCAGTAGAAAATTAAATAGAACAACTGAAATCATATAATTACAATTTAAATATTTTTTTCAATATTGACGAAAGAGCTAATAGTTGTCCTTCAAAGTAGTACCGAAAAGAAGCATAAAAATCTACATTTTGTCATAAATTATCACTTTTCCTACGTTTACCGTATCGTTACTTTCCAGCATTGGTTTTTTGTCATCAACATTATCGAGTTGTGTAATATAATGTATGAGTTTTTTTTTTCTAAAATTATCGGATTGAAATCCTGGGTAGAACTAACTTTAATAAAATCGAATGTTGCAGCAACCTAGTTGAATTCACCTTCTAACTTTATAATAAGAATGAATGGCCGAAATCTATGTACGTCGAGAACTTTTAAACTCGATCGGATCGGATATTTTATTTTTTATTGTGTTTGTTATGTATTATTATATTAATTATATTACAATTATAAAGAGCATATTACATACACGGACATATTTTTACAACACAAATGACAGTTCAGCGAGCGGGTGTAATTATATCGGATCGAAACCGTGAATCAAGTACAGGAACAATTTATATCGTCTTGTATGAAATACATTTTACTTATTTCAATAAATCAATAATTTTCTGATCTTTCTACGACATACACATATTTTCAACTAGAAAATAGATTTGCAGTTGCTGTACTAAATTTTACGCATAGCTATTTTCAACTTTCAAACATTTATGTAAATAGTTTTAGCCCATTCGCGTTAAAAAATAGTGACTCATCATTGGTAGTCAGCTTCTCCATGCCAGCAAGAGCATACATTAATTAATAATTTTAAATTTTCACATTGACTAGTTAGCTTACGTTAGTTAAGGTTAGCTTTAGAAACGCAGAGTCGATCTTTGTTAATTTAAAACTCAGTAAGATAACTCCATTCTTTCGTTTAGTGTATATTAAAAGTAAGAATCAGTGGAAAGTATAGGAGTCACAGTAACAGCTAATGCACGCAGTGCTTCTTACACTACCATTTGTAATATTGAATAGATCATTAAAATAGCATTGACACAAGAAGGTTAGAAAAACTAACGCTAAATATTATTATTTTAATCTATGAAAATATCTTTTAAATTTAAAAGACTTCGTATAAACAAAAATTAAATATTTTTTTACCGAATTTTAATTATATGATTCATACCTAATTTTATAAGTCACTATTTCCTTAACACGAATGACTAAAGTGTAGTACTACATGCAGTTCTTGTACTATTCAATAGTTAAATATTTGCTCTGTAGAGATAAACAACTGATTGGTTTAATTCGCCATTTTGCCTTTAACATGTTTAAAACTAAAACATTTCAAACAACAAACAATAAAATTGATAATGAAGACAATCAGGGTAGCTGTCTAATTTTACTTAAACTACGTTAACACAGATGATTTGTTAGAACCCTGAGCATGAGCAGAATACGCCAGTATTACAAAATGAACACATTTGGCGATTTCTTTTACATAATTTTATAGATAGGTTTTAAGATTTAAAACGATGTTATTTTATGCGACTTTGTTAGTTATTATTTGTTAGCCAGAAGCTCCTGACTAAAATATGTGTATTCGTTGGTATACATTTAAGGTGGGCAACAGTAAATACATTGACCGTTAGAGTAAAGAGTCCGCCCATAAGCGATACATTTTCATGGGGCGTCTATTGCGAAGAAATGTCAAAGAAGGTATAAAGTATCAAATATAGACGAATTTTATGTCCGAAATTTAGAAAACTTTGAGGGCAATAGCTAGGGATCGTCAATAATTCAGTTTGTCAGGAGCTCCTGACTAAACTGCAAGTTAGATAATATCACTGTGACTAGAAACGAAATAGTAAATACAATTTAAAACTTAATAAAAATTAGTCTTAGTTTTCAACAATGTTGTATAAATAAATCTGATATACCTAAAATATTTTTTGCCTGATAAATAAAAGCATAATAATTCATAGGAACAAAATACAATAAACAATGAAATACATGTGTTAGTAATATTTCCAGGTACTTTTTTTGTTAGTCGACAATAAAATTTACATAAATCAGTTTTAATAAGCATCACGTGAATAAAAAAAACTTATAAACTAAACATTTGTTAATAATATAAAGCTAATCAGGTACGTAAAATTGTTATTTTGACTAGATTGAAACGAGATCATTTTATACATTTTGTATGCGCCCATAACAAAAAACAATAATAATAAAGCTTTTTTTAGTTTTAATACTGATTAAATACATTTTAAATAATTTGCTACATATATATTTTGTATAGGATATGATGAATGATGAAAGAACAGAGTGTCTCAAACACTTATTTTTAGTGTATATTTTTTAAGTCTTCTACTCTCTCTTTAATTTAATTTATTTTAGAGTTCTTTTGAGCAAGTATAAAAGATATACTTTTTACTAAAAGCTTTTTAATTTAAATTAAGTTAATAATTATTATGTTAATGAGTAACACACCGATACTACTTTAGTGTTATATTGGTGTGATTTATCAATTTGAATTAGATTAATCAAACAATAAATACCTGTTTTCTCACCAAAGCATCTAAATATTATTTTGGCACATCCTATAAGCAATATAATATACTAATTATATACTAAAATCGATAAAATATTATTCTATAGACACCAAGAACGACATTTAGACACCAATTAAATTCATGAACAATATCATAGACATTGTCATTAAATCCTAATATAAGCTAACATCGATATCTAATTATTAAACGAGGTCTCTCATATGGACCTCATGGAATTTCATTAAAAGACAAACACTTGACTAGATTTTTTTTTCTGATTACTCATGTTTCAAGCACGCACGGGTTTTGAGGGACGACGCGACGCGTTACGCTCTCGGCACACTTTCCCGTCGCGCCAAGAGAGGCTACTCTAGTTATTTTTATGATTTTATATATTTCTAAAAGCATCAAATTGAGAAGATTATAGTATTTTTCGCAGCTATGTAATATCAATTAGTGCTGAATCTTCAAAAAATAGTGAAAAGAATTAGGCCTCTATATAATAGTTTGCTATTGTTGCTAATGTAATAATGCTATGTTGACTTGAATTTTTATCATAAAATCCGGGAAATTACTACTTTCCTACGCTACTACCTTCACACGTTGTTTTAAGAAATAATTAGGCTAGTATAACTTGTCTATGGTAAGCTGAACAATCTACTGATAATCCAATGATATAAGGTGGCGACTTTTTTCGTCAGTTTCAAACCAGTAAAAATGCTGATGCCATAGAACACATTTCTCTTGGTTTAATACTTGTACGCTAGGTAAAGTTGTTAATTTCTTATCAAAACAAATTCGATAGATTTGAGCACATTGACTTTTCAGAACTCTGCAACGCTTGAAGGACACTATCCTTTTTATATTTCCGCGACATTCTAGTTGTTAAAACTTCTGTTCTTATCCACATAACATGCGTGCAGAGATCCAGACTTTCAATGTGAACTTCATTTACTAACTATTCTTAGTTATTAGTCGTAGACTAGTTCCGACTGCTTATGTGCTTAATAATTTTGTAAATGCACTTTGTGTGTATAACAATTTTTACTAAAAAATCATGTTTTGATAAGGACTTAACATAAAGTTAGGTAAAAATCGCCACTCTGTTTATTCTAAAGCTAATTTGAGTATTCATTCCTGCGATCAAAACTTACATCTAAATACTACCTTTTACTTTTATTTCATTCCGGTAATACTTATCTTATTACTGTAACCCGCTTCAGAACCGTCATTGAAATGATATACTCACTGGTAGTGGTAGTTGCCATGGTACGGTTACTGTAAAAAGAGGTAGACGAGCTCGAAACTCCGGGTAGTTGGAATGGTAGACCGTTGCAGGGTGGCGGCGGTAGTGGCGGCTGAGTCGGCGGCGGTCCCGGGATCGGAGTCGGGATCGGTGGCGGCGGTTTGTTGAACTGTGGCAGCTTTTTAGGTTTTACGTCAACTAACGCATCTTTGTCGTTGACGAATCCATTGAGAGAACTGGAGACAGGCCCAGTGGTCTTAACGATGCTTGACGAAGCGTTGATTCTTATTTCAGCATTGATCAGTTCATTTCGGATTTCAGGTCTACGTTCGTTGTTATTGGCTGAAAATTGAAATGTTATATTTGAAATCCGATGTACTAATATTTTAAGGTGCAAAGTTTATTTGCCCATTTATCGGGAATATAATTGTATCATTGCATATTAGATGTAATGTTACAATTAAAATATATTTGTACATCCAATAATATACTTGACGAGTAAGATTAAAAAATAACTTCTGCATTTAAAACAAAATAGCTCTGTGGGTATTAACATAAATGTACATAACTTAGTAAATAAAGGTGATAAAATAGCCACTGTTGGGCCTGGTTATAGCGCTCGATAATGTCTCGAGTAAGGTCGTATACAGATTGTTCGTGGCTTTGTCCTTAACGAAACAACTTTGACCAGTTTGAAACTGCAACCTTTACCAGGCAAACGTTGACGGTAAATACCGTACTAAAATTGAACCCAAGGACTTGGTTCAGTTTCGGACTTGGTAAAACTAAATTTTACAAAAGCAGAAAAACACTGAATAGTATGTTACAAACTGCACCTGTTTTGTTAGCTTACTTGTATTTTATATTGAAAATGTTGTCTTGCGCTAATCAGCCAGTATGAACCGAGCTTCGATCAAATTTAAAAGATACACAATGCGTTAGAATATACTGTATTAAACAACGGAGTCTATTGTATTACAAAAGGAGCGCATTCTTTACAAGAAATAATGCGAGACTTAATATTTTTGCTAAGTGATGGAGATCAAAATACTGGGTTCTACTTATGATTTTGATGGTGTTTATCTGGTGCCTTTTTAAATGTATAATTATTATTGTGTATTAATTAATAATTGTAGTAATACAGTGTCCCATACATCAGGGTCAAGCCGCAATTGGGGATAGTCAAAGTCATAAAGATATAGAAAAAGTCGCAGTGACTTCATTTAGAAACCATGGGCATTAAAAAAAACAGAAAACTATCATAACTCTTTTTACTGCACTAACACACATTCACATTTCTTAGTATATTTCATCTGTTTTTCATTTTAAAAGCAGTCTTGTCGGATCAGACTGTTATATTTTGCATCAAAACTTAGGTCAACTTTGACTGACTAATACGAAAAAAATGTACTGCAAGTTACATGAAAAGTTGGCGCGATATAATGATACCATGTGTTTTGGAAATACTAATTCTAAATCAAATCAATAGCAGATGCATAGAATAGATCTTTTCTGTATTATTCTGGGAACATGTATTACTTTAGCCATCCAAAGGGTCCATCTTTTGGTTTATGTGACACTCTGTTTATTTATTTGATCGAGGTCAATTTTATTAATAGTTATGATATTGATAAAACATTAACATTTTTGGAGTAATTAATATCTGGATGAGAGTCATAGACAATTTTTAATTTTGAATAGCATTTTTCATCATGCATCAGGAATCACAATCCAGACAAGATACTCAAAATTTATTTGGAACACAGGACACGGATCACAGGATTCGAACTCTTTAACTTATTGGTTATACAGGGTGAGTTTAGTATGATAGTAGTAAAAAAAATTGGCTATGAAAATATGCCCAGTTTATCACTAAAAATTTTAAGTAGGAACAGTCTTGACTACTAAGCTCACGTAACTACGCACACGCCAAACCCTCACCGGCGCACAGCTGTCGAGCTACAATCGTTTTGCAGGAATTTAAGATATTCTTAAGGGATGGTCACTAAGACATTGTACCATATTCTTTGGTTATTTTGGTTATAATCATCAACTATCATGACCTTTAATATAATATGGTCAGTCGAAAATCACCTTGTATAACACAGGTAAGACCATAGCTTTATATTACAGAGAATGCAAGTGTTCATATCACATACACAGCAACTACATCAAACAATATAATGTGAATTTTAAAATTAATATTACCTAGTAAACCGAGAACTTTTAATAATCTTGTGGAATCATCTAGATTTGTAGGTCTTCGTTTCGTCAAAGTTGTGAGCAGAGCATCTTCTAACGGGAACTGCGACTGTGACTGTTGACAAAAATAATAATTACAATAATTGATCACTGAAAATTATGTCTATCTGATTTTCATTACACTTACAAGTTTCAAATTTTTCAATTTGCCATTTGCTGCCATGTTTTTCAGCACCTGCACTAAAACCGTTTTTGTTGATGTTGTGACGCCCTGAAAATTAGTTCCACAAATGTAAATCTTCAAGCATAACGAAATAAGTGATAACTGTGAGTTAAATAAAGAACTTAATCATAAAACTAAGAATTATAAAATGTTGAAATACTCCAATTTTAAGCATAGTCAAGAAGAAAACAAAGTGTACTCTTTTACCTCAATGTAATCTTCGAACCACTGATAATATTTGGGGTCAATGTTAGCTTTCAACACCGCGATCGCCCGTTCATGTTCCAGGCTTTTTGTTTTCAGCAGTTTTTTCTTGTTTTGTTGCTCAGCTTCCAGCACCTTCATTTCTTGCTTGAAGAGTTCAATTCTGTGTTGAAATTTGCATTGTTTAATAATGAGAAACTCAATCAAACAAAGCAAAAGCAAACATAATACATATAAATTTATAAAATAAAATTGTTCATACATTTTTAAAATCATAATATTTTCTTGCATAATTAGACAAACTTTTAAAATGTGCACGCAAATTTTCTTTCAAAAGCATAGACAGTACATTTTTTTAAAAACTGTTCGCGATTTCTGTTGTTTCATTTGTTACAAATTGATATTTTCATAAACAAATTAAGCAGTTTTCACAGTTTGATGAAAGATGGACATGACAAGTTGAAAATATTATGAAAGAATGACTTGATTCAAACAACTCAATTTTTATAATAGATATTAAAGTAAAGTTCAAAAAAGTACATGTTTAAAATATCAGCCACATGTAAAAAAGTAATTTGTATAAAATAATACTTCAGTAACATACATCAATTTAAAAAATTACATATAATACGGAAAACGATTGTTACTTTAATCGCTTTGCGAAAATAAGAATATTATGTAATTGTAGAATATTTAAATTTTACTCATAATAAAAGTCATGCATACAAATAAAGACGAATATTTTATAGCAAACCTGAGCTCCCTCTGCACACAGTTATTGCAGTCGCTTTCTACAGATTTCGCAGCTTCCAACTTTGCAATCTTTCTGCCAGCTGAGAACAAACCAATAAGCGCCAAGCAAATAACAACACATGTTTACATCCAACAAATAGAAACATACAAACTATACCAAAACATTTAAATTGAATTGCAAAGATATTACTATATTCTTTAAGTTAGCAGTTTAACTGATAGTCATATTCCATGAATGTTAATTAGATTGAAGTGCTATGCTTATTATGGGATTTTCGAAAACCACATTGTCTTATTTATATTTTTTCAGCAAGTTGAAATGCAGATGCATATCTGATTTCAGATTAATTCAAATATGAGATGAATCAGTACAAGACCTTGTTGTACATGATCAAATATCAATGAATAAAACAAACAAACACTCTTTCTAGGTATTTGTTTAAACTTAGAAGAGCCTGTATATTATCTATGATCAGTGTTATTTATAATTATTAATAGTTAGTCAGCCAACATATTTTAAATAAATCGCATAGTATGAAAATTTAAGTATTCATATGCATTTTAACTGAGCTTATTTTAATTATGTTCTAATTGGGTTGACAGATGAACTCACGACCAAACTTGACCAAAATTGTTTATCCCAGTTAAGTGACACATGAACCAAGACAACCACTTACACATCAAGAGATACAAAAGGTGCATATTGTTCTGTTAATATACATGAAACAGTACAATGTATTTTGATTGTTCATAATTCTGTTATTTATTTATTTGGGAAACCAACAGTACATGTATCATACCATTGTCTAATCATTTGACGGGCCACCTTCCCATTACTGTTGTTTATTTTACATTACTTTGGAAGCAAAACAACCAACAACAAACGACTATTTTCGCTTGAGTTTAGTATTTGGTCGCGTAGCAACTTAGTTGGATAAATGGGTTTTTACCTTCGTTTTCTGGTGCAGTTCGTTTCAGAGCTCCATTCAGTTGTAGTTTGTATGGTGGAGGTGGTTTGCTAGGATCAAACCTGTAAAATTGGGGTATTCAAAAATTGTCCATTCAATATTTACCTATTATTTTGAATGATTTGTAGTAACATACTTAGCAGGAGGTGGCTGGGTCAGTAAATGCATCCCAGTTGTGTTTACAGGACTCTTGGATACTGAAACAAGGAATTATTTATTCATGTATGTTAAACACAAAAAAATGCAAGCCATTCAAGAATACAAGTTCTATGAACTAAAAAGTAAACAAAACTATTATAAAAACCTCTATGCTATGTGTAAATCTACACAATTCTTTATATTCTATCTTCTTCTATCTATTTACTATCACAATTGCAAAAAACAAGACAGAGTGAAATTTAATAATAAACAACATACAAAAATAAAATAAAAACTATGACAGCATGTATTGTGTATGATAGTAAGCCAGTACGTATTGAAAATAACAACCACATTGATAATTTTATAAAGCTTGTGTGAAATTTATAATTTAAAATAAATTACCACTTTTTGTTGGAGCTGATTTCTTTGTTGAAGTAGTAGTGGAAGTTGATGTGGTGGCTGTAGTAACAGTAGCGGTTGTAGTTGGTGTTTTAGGTGGTGGTGGCTGTGATGCCTTTGGTAGTGGTGGAGGCGGAGGTGGTGGAGGTAGCGAAAGCATTGAGTGCAGGGGTGTGGGCATCGGAGGCCTCGGCAACATTGGCCCAATCAGTGGACCACCAATTGGTGGTGGCACTGGATACACTGGAGGTGGTACAGGTGCTGGAACTGGATACACTGGAGGTGGTACAGGTGCTGGAACTGGAGGCGGTGGCGGAGGTGGCTTTGATAAAAAGTTATACATTGGGCCAATCTGTGGCTTGATGTCAGCCCCAACCACCCCGGTGAGATCATAATTGTGAGACTTGTATCTTTCAATTAATAGCCTTGGTATTATGTCCTCCTTTTCGAACAGTTTTTGTTCTTCTGAGGATACATGTAAAAAATTACACATGGTACAAGAAACATTATTTTGGAAGTTGTGACAAAATTTGACTGTTTCTTTGATGGCTTTTACATCCATTTTATGGAGGTGAATACACATGGTGCCTTTTGTGCATTTGCCCCAGAGGAAGTCTCGACAAATTTCTTTTGGTTTTTTAGCGTGACGTGACGCGTTTATTTTCTTCCTAGGGTCCGTTGGGGGCGCTGTTTGCTGTCGTGATGTCTCTTGTTGGCGGCCATTTTGTGCATTATTCGCGGGCTGAAATACAATAAACGTTAATAAAGTTCAAGCTAAAATACCGAAATTCAGTTTCATACATGTACTACTTCGACACACTACAAATACAAAATGTTTACCTGTGACGTCGTCTTTACCGATTTCATTGATAGGATTTGGTATCCTAATCTTTTGAATATCACAGCACCGAATAACTTTTTCACAACCCCCTGAAGTATTAAAGATTTCTTATTTTAAGATAATTTCGAAAAAACCATTTTCACTTATAACCTACGTCAGAAAAGTAACAATAACTAGTACATAACTAGAGTACAGACTACAGAGTACAGCAGAGTACAGACAAACCACAGAGAGTGACAGAGACAGAATATACTGGGATTTAGTGATGCCACTACACTTTGTTTGGCATTCGATACTCCGTTTCTCGATGCACATTCCTTTGTGAAACTTTTTAAAGTATTAGTATGTATTAAATTGTATGATCTCCAACATTTAAACAATAGTTATAAATAAAATCAAAAATTCCTATTATTGTTATGTAGTGCATTTCAACATCTTAATTTAATTTAAACTGTCTGGTCGTTTTTTCAGTTAATCTCTCAAACGGCTGAATCGATTGTTGCGGAAATTTTAATATTAAATTGAAATAGAAACGAATCTAGCCTGAGTTTACCTTATTTTTTTTTACTTGTTATTACTTTTACGGCAAGGAAATGTTTCTCGCTTCATAAAGCAGATGAAATTGCAGATTAAATTTAAAGCGGCACTTTAAATTTTTAATTGCAACAGTATCTGATTGTAATAAAATGTAAGTTTGAGAATGTCTTGGGACACAGACTTATTAATTGTACTTAAGTATATTATGTGTAATATATCGATTTATACAAATGGTTAGATTAAAAAAACATTTTTTTTTTTATCTGCAACATTGAATCGTATTTCAAGTCACAGCTCTATTGAACAATTGAATTACTGATCGAATAATAAAGCTAGACTTTGCGCCGCATAGCTCCAAGTTAGTCCGAAGTGCCTTATATTATGTTCTAGTTTTCGCATACGGCTTCACTCGCTAGGCAATTGAATGTTTTTAAGAGATTCAGCCGTTTCTGACTTTAACATACACGAATCTTTTTGACATATTGTATCAACTTTTTCAATTAAATTAATTTAATTCAATTAAAAGTAAAAGCTAAACTTAAATTATGGACGAAATAGCACTTAAGAGTTTGTAACTTAACGTAAGTAGTTTTGTTAAAAATAGTTACTTTGGTAATAATAAAATAATAATTAATTACCAGTCGAGTTCCTGGCTGGCAAATATTCAAGATATTCTTTACGACTCCAATGGATTCGCCTACAATAATGGTGTAGTAACCAAAATAATATGTGTTCAGCAACAACAATAACGGTTAATATAACGGTCATCGTACCATACCCTCTGTAAGAAAACAATTCTTAGTATTATAAGTTACTTATCCAAAATCAAAATAAAATAAAGATTACCTAACCATTTAATTATTGTAAAGTCACACAACAACCAAACTAAACCAACTATTCATTCTTGAATTTGTACATACATAAATAACAAAAATATTTTTAAGTTTAAATTTTGAAATGATTACTATATTTTTTTGTTTATTTAATGGAATATTCTTCATTTAATGAAATATGTATTATGTATAATGTACATTACCTTCTTTTGATATCAGTCATAGCACATCCATTTCATGTTCATGCAAAATGGCGACATCATTTTCTTTATAGTTTGTGGCTTCAGGCTAGTATTTACTGCCGTTTAGTTCAAGTATTCTTATGTCGGCCACAGTTATAAATATTTCATTAACTTAAGGTACCGCTTTCACATTATGCACCAATGAAGAAAGACCCCCGCTCGCACACGACCTATTTTGCACAATGATCATACCAGTAATTTATAGCCTACCTTCATTAAAATCGCAAAGTTTTTTTTTTAATTAATATTTAATGGCGTGGTAACCACAAAGTAACATTTCCAAACTCAAAAGTCTTGCACGCATTGGCTAACTTTATTTCCTACAATAACATTAAACTCTAAAATATTTACAAACTCTTCTTTCGTTCTTTCTTAAGTTGTTTTTCTTTTTCCGTTACTGTGATATTCTATCTACCTGACACTGGCAGAGTCATTCAAAAAGAAGGGACTCGAGCCATTCCCAAGAAAAAAAAAAAAAAAAAACCACAAAGTTTATGTTTTTATGTGATGTAATGAATATACGCATTCGCATGCTATTGAACATTCAAATTCGGATTTACGTCAAAAGTTGCGTAGGTGTAGAGTTAATCTGACACAGGCGAAATTAAGGCCTTCTCATGCTGTTTCAGTTGAGCGCAAGTACGATGGGTCTACGATTTCTCATTTTCAATATAACTTGAGGGGAGATTTTAATTATTTAGTAACGACAAGCACTCTTCCATCCCTAGTAGACCTAGATGCAACTGACTCAGTTAGTCAAAAACAGTGATCTTTTTGTTTAAAAGATACAGATCAGAGATAATTCGACATCCGCATTCGAATGTCGAAAGTGACTATTCGCATTCGCAACATCCCTATTGTGTTACAAGTATGTAAGTACGTATATATGAAAATCAATATGGTATCACTATCATCGTAAAACTATTTGATTTTTACCCTATTATGTTTCAAACATGCACACTGAGTTCTTTGAAGATAAAAATACATTAGCCAGTCTATGTAGTCTAGTCTCAACCGTATAAATAAAATGACTATTAAATCCAATTTAATGCAGTTTTCTCTATGTCAAACTTAACAATTTATTTATGTAAACGGTGTTACTTATATTTGACATTGTAGAAATGAGCTAAATTAGAAACATCGTTACTATTTTCAAAACAGCACTAGTATACATACAATGCTATAACTGCCCAGTTTGATAAGCCTTTTTAATTTTTAATTGAGATAAATTGGTGTCCGTCTGGAACACTAACATACTACAGTAGCATAGCAGCAGATTATGACCGGTCGGCACGAAAAGCGGTAGCGATCGATCGACATGAAAAGTAAATTACCACGTTCACCGGGACTGTGCTCACAACTAGGCTACAATGCGCCCTTTTTGCGTGTGGGAACGTTCAATTAAAAGCGTAAATTTTAATTTCATTAAAACATGCCGATGTATGTATCGGCTATTGGAAATGATTTTTTTTTGTTGTTAGTTTAATAATGCTATTTTAAAATTAGTTACCATCAAAATATAAACTACTAGCTGACCCGCACAATTTCGTCTGCGTTACAAAGGGGTTCAAACAGTACTCGCAATGTCGTCGCGTTATTATGTGCGCTGCCCGTAGTGCACCCACATATTCATTGAGTTTTATACTCGTGATAACTTCTAAACGAAAAGTCCGATTGGAATAAAACAAAAAGTAATTTACTTCTACATTTATACTCTTTAGTAAAAACACACCTGTATTTAGAGTTCCATAGTAAAATTTACGAAACCATAGTTTTACTATGTCCGTTCGTTTGTCCGTCCATTTGAACTTTAAGTACTGGTTGTTAGAGATCAAGATTAGTGCTATATTTTAAAAACATATTATTGATAAGCAAGATAAAGATTCTCCGTGTACAGTAGAAAGGACTTGTTTCAAATTTGTTTCTGGAAATATTTTTTACGGCTAACCTGTTTAAGCTATAAAGTAGGCTTTCTTTTTCGGAGTTAGCCATTGCTGATTTTTGTAAATTGATTGACTTCTAGTGCAAAATTTAAAATTTAATATACGGAGTGTAATAAATTCAATCGACTTTCCTTTTTCTTATAAGACTTCTTAATTCGGTCATTAACGGAAACTAAAAAAATCGCATGACGCCAAGCACGTTTCATAGGTCAGAGACTGCGATGACTGTGTTTCCTGATCTACACAAATTTCAATCTTGCGAAGTATGAGTATCCTGAGGGAGGGTAACACGCGATTACAGTTTTCGAACGAGAGAGTCGTTAGTCTCAACGTCGGCTGACGCTGGCTCGACGTTTCTGGGCGGCACTCCGATACGGCATCCAATGGCGGTACACGGAGAGTTCTAAATACTATACTCATAATGCCACTCGCAAAAAACCCATGTTTTAGAGTAGTCGTATCAATATTTTAAAACTTAGTCTTGGAGTGAATTCTGTGGCAGTGTGCAGCTACAACCTACAGAACCCTATAATGAACGTGGCCCGACATTTGCCTAACGGGATTTACTTAATATTTTATTTCACTGGGTTTCTCCGTATACCTTTCGCATTTTTATTGCTGGAACATTACATTTTAAGTTTTAAAGTTATTAAAGATATTATAATTTAAAAAATTTGCTCAATTGATAATTAATTATTTAGTTTTTCCACCATACATACTAGATAGGGTGAAAGGCCTAGTTGTTCTATGAATAGTGCGTTATGCATTTTCAAATTACTTTATCTTTATCTTGTTTACTCAACGGGGATCGGCATCAATATTGATTTGTTTACTTTTGCCAAGTATGTGGCAGGTGCCAAAATTCAGCACGAGGTAACGTTAATTCGGAAACTTGTTTTGTTTACATTTTATTATCATCTCTTATTTTATCGAGAAAATATATTTTTGGCAAAAAGTAATACACCGTAGGGTAATAATTTTTAGATTAGGTTTAATAAAAAATCGAATTTAAAATTTTATGTAAAAAACATTATTATACATCAAGCAAGGTATTGATTCCGAACGAGCTCCGGGCGTGTATTGAAAATTGACGTACCCAATACGAGTGTTAAATATCAAATAAATTGCAAAATGTGTTGCTAAACCCATTACTCATAGACCAATTTGGTCAATCCTTTTTTAAATAGTCATTGAAGTTCAAAGATTGTTTTTACGGAGAGAAATATGACTTTTAAATTTAATTGAAAGTAACGCAGACAACATTGCGTGGGACGATTAGTGAAATAAACAACCGAAATGAAAAACCACTTTGACTTTATGCTAAGTAAGATTCGTATCTAGTTCAGGAAAACAATTTATCGAATTACGATTTTTTGAAACAGAAATTCATCCAGGCCCAGTTGTTGACAACTTCATACATTTCGTAACACACGTGTTATTTTATAATTTTTTAGTAATTATATTTCAAATAATAATTAATGAAAGTTATATCATTTTACAGTACAAGTATTTTTATATTCATTTATTTACATTGGAAATAAGAAAATAGTTACAATTAGCTAAAATTTAGAATTTAATTGAGTTACGCTTCTAATTGGTTCGAAGTAGTTCGAATACCGTACATAATATTATTATTTGACAAGTCCATTACTATTCCCAGTGTTAAGGATCATTATTCGATAGTACTTTATTATTATTTCAATAGTGTTGATAAACTAGATAGTGCCGAGAATGACATTGCTGTTAATTCTGACTGGTAAAATAAAAACCAAATTATACCACCCAATTCAGTATATCAAATATTGCAACCATATTCATATTTTTATTGCAATTATACCAAATTACCTTTAATTTCAGTTGTTACTAAGTATCGCAAGCAGTTTTGTAGGAATTCTTAAATAGTAGATTTATTTGTTTTAGGTTATCAATAGACTTCAAAAAAGAGTAGGTTTATCTATTTGAATGTGGTCTTATGGTGGTCTCAAAATAAAGCTTTTAGATTGGACTATGTTTGAAATAAACGCTTTGCTGTTAAATTATTATTGATAAAAATTATAGTATCATTCAATTTTAATCATATCAACCACTTTAACAAGTCTTTTCGTCACTATAACAAGTAACAAAAGTAGCAGTGACTAATATGATAGTATGAGCTACTAAAGTCAAGCAATCCCATTCGTGAAGTAGAAATTATAGCAGCGTAGTCGGTTTGGACACACCCAGGATAATACGCTAGCGTCCTAAAATAAGAAAGTATTACGATCGATATTGAACACAATAGTGTACAGCGCATGCTCAAGAAAATATCGATCACCAACCTTAGACAAAATTAGAAATGTAATTATTAAAATACCTGTTTGTTTTTTTAAGGATAATAGATTCAATTAAGTGCATTAAAAGCACTATAAATAATAAAACGACAATGAATACAAAAAGGTATATCAATTCATGATTGTAAATATAACAGATCTGGCAAAAAACTGAACTTAAACAGAATAGCAATTGTTAAATCAGGTCAAGTTATTTGGAAAGGAATTATATTTTGAATAAGAACTAAGTAGTGGATAGATTCGCAAAAGCAATTTAATTTCCAGGTGATCCACATGTTGGACTTTAGCCACAGCTGAGATCAAGTTTAAAAATATGGCGAATGCAGAAATCAATGAGCCCACATTCAGCGAATTATCAGAATGACAATGACAGTTTAAGAAATGACGTTTACAAATTCCTAGTGTTACCAGCATTTCAACCTAAAATAGGGTGTCCAACCCAATTATGAGCGTGGATTTAGGCGCATTACAATTAATGCGCTTAAAATATCCGAAATTAGAATTTATAGATTCAAATTCTATGACAGTAATTGTCGACAACAGGGCCTGGACAATTTTTATTTAAGTAAGTTAAAACTCTATAAAATATATTGTGTGTTATCTTGTTCCTGAAAAAAGACGAATCCTAATCAAAGGATATGTTGGTTATTTAGGGTTTTCTACGCAACTGTAATGTATGTAATAAAATTATAAAAATGAATGATGATATAGGTCGAGGTGCTATAGGACATTCATTGCCATAGTAGGTACTGGTACATAGTAGGTACGTCAGTGCCAAGTAGTCATCGAGATGTGCCTTGCGCTGTTCAACGGACACACAAATAAATACATTTTGAGCCGCATTTGTTGGCTACGATGATAAATAGATTCCGTTTGAAAATCGCAAGCACTCAGCCAGCTGGTTGGATTCTGGTTCAACACCTAAATAATGCCCCTAAAATTTACCTCTAGAAAAGTGACAGTGAGTCAGTCACTGTTCAGTGGTATAGCTCCGGTGTTAGCATATCTCCAATCGGCATTGGTCAATCACTTCCCTCCGCTGCTCTGTTAGGTATTCGATGATCCAGGATTATTTACCTTCGGACATAGATATCGTTTCAATGTTTCATCGCTTTATTTTTTTGAGATACTATAGATCCATTGAACATTGAAAACACATTAATGTGCTCGTTCCGATTATCATAATAGTTTGATCAAATCGGTTTGTCCCATCCCTAGTCGAGAGCCAAAGTTGTCAAAATTCAACTTAAAAATAAGTTCCAAGAAGTGAATTTACCGTTCAAAGTCGTATTTTAGTCATTAGTTCAGTAATTGCTTTAAAAGTGTTAGGAGTTGTACTGTGCGTTAAGTCTACAATTTTATAAAATTAGTGTTATATTCTTGGACATCTTGTTCGTTATTTAGCCTAAGCAAACGGGACTACCTTTTTGAACAATAATGGCAGAGTAAGTTTTTCTATTACATATTGGAATAATCCAATATATTTTTTTAAAAAAAGGAAACGTGACTTTGCGGTTTCGAACTTTATAATTTTTGTCTCACTGTGACTAAAATTTGCGTTGGGAATCCACAATTAATCAAGCATGAATTTGTTTTAATATTTCTGAATTTGCCAGTTATCAACAAAGTTTTTTTTAGATATAAATATACAAATATAATAATATCTTTAATTTGATAAGAATTTAGTAAACATTATAATAATTTTACATGGTTGTGCCTATTGAAAGTAATAAATTGTAATTTTCGGATTTAAATTGACCTTATCATAGTGATTTCTTACAAGGTTATTTGAAGGTGACACTTTTTGTACTTAACCTTGTAAGTTAGATTCATGTAAAACCCTGACAATGATAATTTATTGATTCAATTACTATTAGATTAAATTAAGTAAAGTAATTTAGAAACATTTTCTAATAATGTAATCAATTAATGACAACAAAATGTAATCAAATCTTATAAACTGAACATTATTATTTTTAATGAAGTTTATATAATTCATAAAATTAGAAGGAGTAAAAAATACTACATTATTTTAGTTACTTCATATAAACATTTTAATGTTTAAACTTAAGTAACAATATCAATAGCCCATCAGGTGGGCCGTATGCTCGTTTATCTACCTTGCAATAAAAAAAAAAGAATATGCTCCTGAAATATTACTGTATGTCGTTTTATAAAGTATGTTTGTTTTAGGGCTAAAGCTGATATTGCCTTAATAGGCTTAGCAGTCATGGGACAAAACCTAATTCTCAATATGAATGACAAAGGTTTTGTTGTATGTGCTTACAACAGAACTGTTTCTAAGGTAACAATGAAATGCAATATTTATAAAAAAACTTGTTTAAAATAATTACCTTCTACTAAATAATTCCTCTAAATTTTAGGTTGAAGAGTTCCTTCAAAAAGAGGCAAAAGGTACCAAGGTCATTGGTGCTACTTCTTTAGAAGACATGGTGTCAAAATTAAAAGTTCCTAGAAAAATTATTATTTTAGTGAAAGGTAAAATATAAAAGATAAAGTTACTACAGTCATGTTAAATTCTTTACTCATTAAAATTTAATTTATGTTTCAGCCGGTCATGCTGTTGATCAATTTACAAAAGCTTTAATACCACTTCTTAGCAAAGGGGACATTATTATTGATGGAGGTAACTCTCAATATTTAGACACTCAAAGGTGGTGCAAAGAGTTGTATGAAACAGGTCTACTTTACGTAGGAATGGGTGTAAGTAATATAAGAAAAACTCTATACATATGAACTTGATTACAATGCTTTAAATGTATAAATTTAATTATATTAATAAACTAGTGACCTACCCCCCTTTAGTTAGTATTTATTGTATCATAGATATAAAGCTTCTTGAATCCCTCTATCTAAAAACTTCACTAAAATCCATTTTTAAGTATAAAATGTATGTAAATTTAAGCATGATTAAAATACTGTTTTTTAACAGGTTAGTGGTGGTGAAGATGGTGCCCGTTACGGACCATCACTTATGCCTGGTGGTCATGCGGCAGCATGGCCGCATATCAAAGATATCTTGCAGGTTAGTAAAAAACATCATATACAACATAAAATGTATATAAATTGTTAAATAATTACAAAAATACAAATAATTTATTTTCAAACTGAAAGTTCAAAGGTCCTATAATGCTAAGTTTGTCCTGTATTGTAGGAAACCTTGAGGATTGAACAATAGATTATAAAACTAATGATAGACGAGAAGACAATACAATACTTCAGGATTTTTTTGACTTATCATTGAACATAGGATACATTTAGACTAAATTACAATCTTTTAGCAAAATTCTATCGTAATGTTATTGTTTTAGACAACATCTGCTAAAGTCGATGGTGAACCCTGCTGTGATTGGGTAGGAGAAGATGGAGCTGGTCATTTTGTGAAAATGGTACACAACGGCATTGAATATGGTGATATGCAACTTATTTGTGAAGCATATCATCTCATGAAAGATGTTCTAGGTAAGTCTTGTAATATTATGTTTTTGTTATTAATTTTCAGTTGTCATAAAAGTTCTAATAAATCAGTAATAATAAAATTTAAAAATATTGTTGATGATAACATTAATCACATAATCAAATGGATCACAACACTGGTTAGGAAAAAAGGGAAAAACATTATCCAAGAAAATTATATAAAAGTTTGACATAATTAATTTATTACAAACTAAATTATGTATCTGATAGTTTTTTTTAATCTTTACTGTAGTATAACTATGAAATCGGTTGATTAAGTTTGTTGCAATTTGTTTTGCGAAAAAATGATTGGGTCATAGTTTTAGAAAAATTACGAAAAACAAAAATCGCTGAATATATTATTAAGTAATTCATTCCCACTAACCTGTGCCGTTTTCAACTGCTACATTTTCATTGGCAATACTAATTAATTAAAATGCCTAAATACTAATTATAAAATTAAAAAATTGTAACTTTGAAAATTGAATTTGTAAAATTTTCTAGCAAGCGTCGCGATAGTCAATTGTTTTCAATCGGGTTGGTCATGGCCATTACCAGCCAGTACTTCAGCATATTAGCAGAGAGGTTATCTTTTTAGCAAGGAGGTTTAGCAAAATCTTTTTACGCTAGGCTGTACAACTCATTCGCTGTATAACTTCAAATTAAGAATAGTAATGGAATACTTCTAATTATGGATATATTATCGAGATTTATTTCAGCAAATTATAATAATAACAACATTTAACTCAGATTCTAGTATCGATTTATAAGCGACTTCAGTTTGACGTTATTATTTGAACCTTGAGGTAGTGAAAGCGAGTTTTAGAGGTTAACAGGTTCAAGCATAAAGGGTACAGAGCTCTTATTAACACGATATTTAAATCATTACGATGTTTTAATTATACTTATTGGTACTTGATATGAACAGAAATTAAACTGTTTTTTTATGATTGATATGGCACATTTGGACGATTTATTTTTTCAAAAATATTAGAAGAAATTATAACTCTCTGAAGAAATTATCATTCTCTTGTGCATTATATTCCTAATATTGATTATTAGATATATTGTTAAATCTAGGTTAAGGGTCGATAGGTTTCGTCGGACTAGGAATGCGAACAACCTATCAGTCATGCAAAGAATAATAGGAAAGTTTGAAATCAATAGTATCAAATGTATAGGCATATTAAGCTGTATTTTAAAATCGTAGTCCGATAAACATATTATCACGTGTCTGTTAAGTATTATATTTGATTTTAAAAGATATAAATTTTACTAAATAACACAACCGCTAATATAAGTAAATTAATCCTATTAGTAGTAGTATTTTATTTTTTTGTTACATAAAGGTATAGATCAAGAAGAAATGGCGAGCGTGTTTGAAGAGTGGAACAAAGGTGAATTGGATTCATTCTTGATAGAAATAACGAGAGATATACTCAAATACAAGGATTCTGATGGTGAGTACTTGAAACAAATAATATTTTGGTTGAAATTTCTATTTCCTATTTATTTTTTAACCCTGACGGAAAAATGTGTGTTAGTTTGACCTTGTGTCCGTCTGTTTCGTATTGTAGGTCTCATATAGATGGACCGATTTCGATGTCGTTTTTTTCATTTAACAGCCAGTTTCCTTTAGGTGATAATTCTAGCCTCTTTGATTATTATAATTAGTGCTGTTTAGGAAAATTTCGATTTTAGTAACACTTATATTTTTATCTGTGTTAGTTATCATGCATCAGACCACGAGAGGAGCACTATAGTGATAAACTTTTCACATTGTATTGCAAAATAAAGATAACGTTCACATGATAACCGTATCATCAGATATTATTTATTCAAATGATATACGAATGGGATTTTATGAAGATTATGTATTATCTATTGCTATGTATGTTTGGAAAACTAAACATTGTTGTGTTGGTAATAAAATTTCACACAACGACAACTACAACATGTACATGAAAGCGCTATTGAGCGCTTTTATCAGAATCCATTGTTTGCTTATGGCGTGGGTAGTCCAATAAAGATGATTTGAATGAAACGGATGGCCTTCAAAACTTAAACCATTTACTTCTTCGAAATAACTTTACAGTTGAATAATCTTTTACAAACAATATTCTAATTAACGTTAATCAGTTTAAAATAATTAAAGATTGAGGCGACAGATAGCGATTCGTCGACTAAGTGGTGCGCTGGCGACCGCTCTCCAACAAGTCCGTATCAAAGATGGACGCCCCGCTTCCACAGACTCGACGCTCCGCTAGAGTGAACATAACAACTGTCACTCTTGTCAATGTCATTTTTCATACGCGCCTACACGGCCAGACTGACATACGACCGTCCTCGGGCGTTATTGTACTCCTGAAACCAACAATGTCTAATCACCAAGACATCCGCTCGCCCATCCTGACTACATTCAGGACTTTAAATGGATTTTCAGTTGTAGCATCAAATACAAAGTAAACCACGTTAAGACATTAAACCGAACATGTGTATCCCTTCAACCGGCAATATTCTGGCCCGGATGACAATGTTCCTTCGACCAGGCTATACCGTAAAATGAACATCACATCTGGACCGGACGAGTGCATCCCTTCAACCACCCTCAATAGGCGTGGCCCGGACGATACTGTCCCTTTGACCAGGCTAAACCGTAAAATGAACACCACATCTGGACCGGACGAGTGCATCCCTTCAACCACCCTCAATAGGCGTGGCCCGGACGACACTGTCCCTTCGACCAGGATAAACTGTAAAATGAACACCACATCTGGACCGGACGAGTGCATCCCTTCAACCAACCCCAATGGGTGTGGCCCGGACGACACTGTCCCTTCGACCAGGATAAACTACCACATCTGGACCGGACGAGTGTGTCCCTTCAACCAACCCCAATGGGTGTGGCCCGGACGACACTGTCCCTTCGACCAGGATAAACTACACTTCTGGACCGGACGAGTGTGTCCCTTCAACCAACCCCAATGGGTGTGGCCCGGACGACACTGTCCCTTCGACCAGGATAAACTCTAAAATGAACTACACTTCTGGACCGGACGAGTGTATCCCTTCAACCAACCCCAATGGGTGTGGCCCGGATGACACTGTCCCTTCATTCAATCACTTCCCATCACTTTCAAAAACTCACAATAACCAATGGAACAAGAGCCACTATCAAATAAAAAAAAGGAACTCTCTCACCAAAATATGGCACCAAGATGCTCCTGGAGGGGCGGTGCTCACACTCATGGACCTCCTTGACTGCAACTCCATTGCCACTTTTCTCGTCTGGACACACAGTCGCCACACGCCCAAGCTGACCATTGTTTCCATACTGCTTAACAGATTTGCGGCAGTTCTTACATCTGAATACTTTGCTTCATTTTTGTACTTTAGCTGATACAACGTGACTGCGCTGCAAAAAAACAAAAACATTTCAGTCAAAGTTGCAAAAACGGTTTTTTTTTTCTTTCTCTTTCTTTCTTTCCTCTTTTCTTTCTCTGATTTAGGTATTGACTGCTTCTGAGCGGCTATGCCTCGGCCTTCCTGCGAGACACGCGTGCTCGAGTGTCTTTTACGAACCACCCAATACCTTTTTACCTTTAGCCATGTCTAACGGCCACTTCCAATTCTACTATGTTGATAACTTCCGTGATTACATTCACCGTTTGCAATATTCAATTAATTCAGGTTTTCCCATGTCTGATTACCAGCTCCACAGATATCACCATAATAACCTGTCTTTCCATTCACTGTTGCAAATGTAGTCTGTCATTTTGAAATAACTTATCTGAAAACATGATTAGATGATTAGTTTTTAGACACCATGTAGAACCACGTCCAAACTGTGCTTTGAACTCCTTTAAATTGCTCTGTATGCACTTCTTTGCACACTGAATTCTTCAATCCGCGTTAATCCACCTTAATCCGCGTTAATCCACCTTAATTCGCGTTAATCCATCATAATCCACGGTAATCCATCTTGGTCGTTTAGATAGCACGTCGGCAAGGCCCGAGATTCGATCCCACTTCTGATGAAAGCGCTATCGAGAGCTTTTATCAGAATCCATTGTTTGCTTATGGCGTGGGTAGTCCAATAAAGATGATTTGAATGAAACGGATGGCCTTCAAAACTTAAACCATTTACTTCTTCGAAATAACTTTACAGTTGAATAATCTTTTACAAACAATATTCTAATTAACGTTAATCAGTTTAAAATAATTAAAGATTGAGGCGACAGATAGCGATTCGTCGACTAAGTGGTGCGCTGGCGACCGCTCTCCAACAAGTCCGTATCAAAGATGGACGCCCCGCTTCCACAGACTCGACGCTCCGCTAGAGTGAACATAACAACTGTCACTCTTGTCAATGTCATTTTTCATACGCGCCTACATACATACTATTTTTTTCATGTTTATAAATATACATTCAACTTGATAAACTCCTTTTTTTGGAATCAACAAAAGAATAATCGCAAAAAACTTGAAAGTTTATAAGTCATTCTTGAGATCTGACCCCTTCAAATATAGAAGCGTTCTATAAAATTAAATATATTTTGTTCAGGTAAATATCTCCTACCTAAAATACGGGATACCGCTGGACAGAAAGGGACCGGTAAATGGACAAGTATCAGCGCCTTGGAGTACGGCATCCCAGTGTCACTGATCGGGGAAGCTGTGTTTGCTAGGTGTCTCTCAGCACTTAAAGGTAAACAAACTAAAACGAAGTTACTGGAAATATTTGTCTTCTAGATGCTTCTTAATAAATAAATTGTTGAAATGTGATAAATAATTATTAGCAATGTCTTCCATAAGTTAGTTGGAAGTATTTTAGTTGGAATTTCTACCTTTTCATTTGATAAAATATCATTACTTATGCTTATACCTACTTCAGGCATGGCTATTCAAATTAAATAAAGACTACAGTAGTAAGTTATATGTATTGTGACAGTTCACATTGGAAATTGATTGAACGAATCGAAGTAAAAGGTGCAGTTATCGAATCCTAGTCGATTCCGAGTTTGCGAATTATTAATATTACTAATTATTAGTTCCAGTCAGTAAAATGACAAAATAAATTCTTTGAATCAATCTTTTTACTTACTCGTACTTTACATGCTTGCGAAACTGCAATGCACTGCAAAGCTACTTACCATCTATTTGCGTCCACTAATTACTATAATTAGCACATTTTCAATCAATACTTGTATTTTAATGCGAGTTATGAAAAATTAGTTCGAGCGTATTTATTTCAGGAACCGTTGGTCCGATTTGAAAGATGCTTTCAGTGTTCGATAGTCCATTTATCGACGAAGGTTATATTATATCCTGTACCTAATATTAATACGAGTTGAAATTGTTTTTAGCGGAACGTGTGGAAGCCAGCAAGGTGCTTCCCGGAGCTAAACACAAGTTCACAGGCGACAAGACCAAGTTCTTGGAGGACCTACGTCGGGCCCTATACGCCAGCAAACTGATATCATACGCTCAAGGATTCATGTTGATGCGAGAAGCCGCAGCTGTAAGTGCCAATAGTATTAGCGTGCAGTTCATACAAGAAAACATGCATTGCATATACCCTAATCTTTGAAATTTGATTCAAAATTATTAATAGACTAGCTGACCCGCGCAACTTCGTTTGCGTTACAAAGGAGTTCAAACAGTACTCGCAATGCCGTCGCGTTATTATTTGCGCGGCCCGAAGTGCACCCACATATTCATTGCGTTTTATACTCGTAATAACTTCTAAACGAGAAGTCTGATTGGAATAAAACAAACAACAATTTACTTCTACATTAATACTCTTGAAAATATAATACTTAATTTGGATAAGGGTTAATATAACGATACTCATTTAACGTTAAATTCAATCTCGGGACGAAATACTATTTTTCATAAACACAAAAGCGGTTATTGTGACTAAAATATGATAGTTAGATATAATCTGTCGTGGACTTTTTTACTTAATAAGACCTAAAAACCCGTAGTACCTACATCATTTTGTTCTTCTGTCAATAGATTTCGCAGCGCACGCGACGTAAGGAATTTTTCAGGTCCTTTTTTTACACCTTATGTTACATTATTGGAGTTTTAGTAAGGATCCCTAATTTTTTTTAATATAAAATAGCCTATTTTACTCGGGGATAGTGTAGTTTTCCAAAGGTGAAAGAATTTTTGAAATCGGTCCAGTAGTTTCGGAGCCTAAATGTTAAATCTTTAAAACTACGTAACCAATTTCCTGGATCCTCCCTTTGAACTATAGATTGATGAACTATGGAAGAAAATCTCCGTTCTTTTTGTATATTTATTTCATTTCATTCTATGAATTTTTTCCTCGTTTCACAGTAAAAATCACATAATATTCGCAATAAAAGTAACTAACTAGGCAATTATCATTATTACAGCCATTACAGCACAATAAAAGTATGACCTATAAACTTTATGAGAATATAGTTGCTCGTAATATACTTGTTAAAGTAGTTCAGATTTTTAAAAGTAATTATTTATTTATTAAAAAAATACAGTAATAAAAAAGTCTCAAATTACATCAAAATCCGTAGAGAGGTTTAAGCAGGAAAGCGTAACAGACAGACAGACATACAGAGTTGTTTTCGCGTTTATAATATTAGTAGACATAAATATAAAGTTTTTTATTGTAATTTCAGGTAAACAATTGGAACTTGAACTACGGTAGCATAGCGCTGATGTGGCGAGGTGGATGCATCATACGAAGCGCTTTCCTAGGAAATATCAAGGTAAATACAATCATTTATAACTCATTTAAAACAATGGAGAAGGGTCCTTAAAGTTAGGTCGTAGGTAGCGACCCCTCAATATCCCCTGACAATGCAGAGGTTCATGAGCGACAGTAACCACTTAACTACTTTATAATTAATAATAATAACATAAAACTGTGATATTATCTGTTACTGGGCTACGATAAAAACTGTAAAGCTATATTAAGAATTTTAACATGTAATTTTTGCAAACATTTTCAAAACGTTGATACCCCCACTACCTGACACTGGCAGAGTCCTTCGTCAAAGTTGAGACTAGCGCCAAAAGAAAGAAAAAAAAAACCACTTAGCCCGTTAGCTCGTCTGCCTATATATTGTCGTTTAAATTCAATGTACTTTCTTATTCATATGTCTAAAATTCAAGACAAACTATAAATTAGAATATTATTCAGCTTAGTATCATAATATTTGCAAAACGATAAAATAAAAGTAAACTACAGTCAGAATCTAATCTTATCTCACGTTGTTACTTTCATTTTGTACTCAACATGAATGCACAATTACCTACTAACAATAGCTTACAATTTACAATTCTATATGAATTAGAATTTAAGTAAATTCCCAAACTTGAGTGAGTCTGTATTTAAATAATGTTTCAATAACGAAATCGCTTATTTAAAAAATCTTCAGCATAAAACAAATTCTCGAAATTGTTGTCATTTGATCATAAAAATAATCACACTATAGATAATTTTATATGCAACTCACGAACTTTGACATAGCCGTTAAATAAATTGGTTAAATGATAAGAACACGCGTCACGCCAACCAAACATGAGGTGTTCGCGTTACGTAACTCTGTTTATCGAAACTGGAGGTCGAGAGCATGTCGAAATACTCACTAGACTATAAAATAAACTGTACATTGTTTAACATTGTCAAGGCCGTTGATGTAGGTTAACTTGTTAGTCTGCACGCAAATTATTGACAACTAGCTGGTCCTCGCAACTTCGTCTGCGTCACAAAGGGGTTCAGGCAGCATTGTTAGATTTTAATAAGACTTACAAAGCCGTTGTACATCGTTTCATTCTATAATCAATCGTTTTCACAGTTCACGCGATGTAGGAAAGTTTTTGCCTTGCCGCTTTGGGTTTTTATTGAAGTATTAGTACGGATCTGTATTTTTTTAAACTAAATATAGCCTATGTCACTCAACTTGATTTGTAAAACTTGATTACAAATAATGTCAAGTAATGATGATTAAGATAGTAAAATTTAGTTTTATAATCGATTCTCTGATCAGGATATGATAAATCCATATTAAAATATCATGTCCCAATTACGTGCTATTGAAAACTATTAAAAATGAAACCATATTTAATATTAATTAGTATAAGTGACGTCATTTAGTGTTTAAGAGAGCAAAGTTTACAACACTTACGTTACATGTAGTTTGACCTTGTGTTAATACGTAAGAGTATTATGTTACGTTGTGTATTTAAGTTTAACGTATTATTAGCAGACTGGACAAAACTTTACAGCAATACCTGTACCAACCCATTACTGCCCACTCTTGGGCTCAGGTCTCCTCAGAAGAGGGATTAGGCATAGTCCATCACGCTTGCCTAGTGCGGATCGGGGACTTCACATATCTTCAAAGGATTTTTAGAATCCTTTTCCGACATGCAGGTTTCCTCACGATGTTTTCCTTCACCGTTTTTAGCCAGTGGTTTTTTGAAAAATTGCACATAAATCTTTTTCACACGTAGATTTAGAGGTACAAGCCGGCCGGATTTGAACCCGCGACCTCCCGTTCGGAAGGACGCGCTTCGACCACTCGGCCACCAAAACTTGGTGCAGGTTACAGCAATAATTGTTAAAAAATATCCCTCGTCGATTTTATGAATTGAAACTAAACAAAAAAAATATTTTTACTTTAATGTATAATTAACGTGTTTTAATAATTTTGTACGTAAATTAAATATGTATTTATTTTATCACGGTATTAAATAATTTACATTCATAATTAGTTTTTAATGAGTAATGCATTTCGGAAATACCATGTCTAATTAATTCTATATTTTTACCTAATTGTTATCATTACAGTGGCTTACATTATTAGATTTTCAGTTCGTAATTTTCTTTTAAATTAAAAATTACCCTATAGCCTTCCCCGAACCTATCGAACCCTGAACAAATTCTCAAATCAGACCAGTTTTTCTTGAGATACAAGACAAACAAACAAAAAGTGATCTTACGCAACCTATACCTCCGCCACACCCACCAGTTGCGAATCGATTTGCTAGAAATAAGCATGGAATAAGATATTTTTCGGTTGAGGCTTTATTCCATGTTTCTGGGTATAATAATATTGTTAGTGATCGTATATAATCATCAATTACTAACAAAATACACTGTATATTTATCGAAAATGAAAGTAATTCCAACATCGTTACAGGAAGCGTTCACCCGCAACCCTCGTCTGACGAACCTGCTGTTAGATCCGTACTTCAGCGAGCGCATCAGTTCCGCCCAGTACTCGCTCCGTACGGTGGTCGCTCAAGCGGCGTTGGTCGGAGTTCCCGCGCCGGCGTTCTCGTCTGCGCTCGCATTCTACGACGGATACAGATCTGATGTACTGCCTGCCAACTTGCTACAGGTAATTTATACATCTAATAATATACTGTACTGATGCATGCCGTGACAATCTCCTCTGTTCTGGAAGTTGTACAGAAATAAAAATTGTACAATAATGGCAGGGACACACTCGACGAATAACTAATATTTTTTGCTAATTATAAAAAGTCAGCATTACACATGACGAGAACCTTGTGAAGGTAGAAAAAGAAAAACTCCTAAAATACTTGGACTAGGCCCACGAGGTGACAGACATGTGGCGTGTTGAATCGACTATCATTGTTCCGATCCGTTGTATAGTGAAGCTTTCGCTCCCCGGCTGGGTAAAGGGCCTGATTAAGAAGGTGGTCGTTCTCGACACGGCGCGTATTGTGAGGAGGTTCCTCTCCCTTGAGTCCTGACCACTGATGGCTTGGGTTGTAGACCCCGTCTTCAGTGGCCCTCTGTTTTTTGTATTGTATTTTTAAATTTTGTATTTCTTCTAAATTCTAATTTTAAAATATAATGTAAAAAATAAGAAGTGTAGAAATAATAATAATAATATAAGTATAAACCACTGAACCGTTTTAATAATAATATGTTTATCATCTATTTCAGGCGCAAAGGGACTATTTCGGCGCGCACACGTACGAGCTTCTCAACGAGCCCGGCAAGTTCATACACACCAACTGGACGGGACACGGAGGAAACGTTTCCGCTTCCACCTACAACAATTAGAGCGTTGTTACAGTCCCTACGTACGTACTAAATATACTCAACTAGCAAATAATTTGATTGCAGAACATTTTTGTATATGTTAAATTACACTACTAAAAGGCCTATTTATAATACCTAATTTTTAGGGTCTAAATCTAACTAAGAGTGGTGTTATAAGAGTTGGAAAGTCGGTCGGCCTACCGTCTAGTGTATCATCTGCTTTAAAAATATACTATCCATGCTAGAATAAGTATAATTCGATCGAATGTTTAATGTTAATTTACATATTTTTAAAATTATTTTTTTACATAATTATTATAAATCAAAATCGACCAATTTTATATACATATTTTAAAGAATGTTTTATGAATTTTCGTGTGTCTATTGATTTTTCTCGTTAACATGTTCGCTGCGAAACGAGGCCTAAATGACCCCTCCTGCAACTTTCCTGTGGTGCGGCGGTGCGAAGAGTGTAACTTTATTAAAGGCATTGGGGTCTAATAGACCGCGTGTAACCCTAACGTCTGGTTATGGTCCGGGCCAATAACACCTCGTGTCGCAGAGAACGGCAAATATGTAAAAATCGGTCTCGCAGTAAACGTGTTAAATGCTATCTAAAATATTCTGAAGGGTAAAGTACTAGGGACCATAATTTATTGTTTAAATCTTAAGATAAACTTGATGTTTTAATTTATTTCGCTTGCTTTTGTGGAATTCGGGACCATTTTTTTACTATTTTATGTCGAACGGGTCAAGGAGTGGTATGATGGATATTTAACGAAAGAACGAATAAAAATGAATGAATTATAAAATTAACATTTATCCAACTGTGATTTACGATAATACTGCGATAGTTGTTTCAGGGAAATAAATAATACAGGGTGGATTTGTTGCCTTGAAAATTCAACTTAATATGTATGTACGACTATCATTGTAGTTTACTCATATTATGATGTTTGAAATAAGGTTAACCGATTCCAAAAATAAAAATGATTCTAAGTTGTATTTCTCACAGGGATAAAAGTCCACCCTGTATACAGGGTGATTTTTTAAAGTGGGTACATATTGCAGGAGGGTGATGAGTACTCTGTTCTAATACGGAATATTACAAAAAATAGGTAAAATTTCAATTTTTTTTTTTTTTAATCTAAATATGTCAAAACTACCTCAAACATAAACAATGTGGGCTAAAAGAGTGTTGACTAACGACCTCTAGTGATCTCGCGCACCCCACACCTCCGCCACACCCATCAGGTGTCAAAAAACCATCATTTTGCAAGATATTTTAGATATTTTTAAGTTGTGATTACTAGGGCATTAAGCCATATTCTTCTTACTTCAATATGTACCCTCACTAGGAAATCACCCTGTATGAGTATATTTTTGTGTTGTTTGTTTAGTATCATATCGACATTCCTTATGTTTAAGAGGTCGGCATTTAATATAATATTACTCTAGGGCTCAAGCCCGCTTTCTTTTTATACGATATTTTATTGATTTTATACTATTTAACGTTATTACAATTATAGCTGTGAACCTGATGTGGGTGCTTGTTAATGTTATGGTTGGCAATAAATTTATTTTTCTATTTATATGTGTTTTATTTATTAGCTTGTTTAAACAGAAGATTAGTAGTTTCAGCGCAGGACTGGTCGTTGTGGCGAGGTTTGGATGACGCATATGTCCAGCAGTCTATAGGCTGCTGATGATGATGATTAGTAATTTTTGACATAATAATGGTTAAACAAAGATAATACGAATCTGCAGTAATAAATCAAATGTTACAGTTATAATCTGTATTCACTTATTTTTTACTTTATATTAAAAAAAAAATAGCAAAGAAATAAAATTTAAAAATACAATATAAAAAACAGAGGGCCACTGAAGACGAGGTCTACGACCCAAGTCATCAGTGGTCAGGGCTCAAGAGAGAGGAACCTCCTAACAATACGTGCCGTGTCAAGAACGACCGCCTTCTGAATCAAGCCCTTTACCCGGTCTGGGAGTGAAAGCTTCTCTATAAAACGGATCGGAACAATGATGGTCGATTCAACACGCCACATGTTGGTCACCTCGTGGGCCAGGTCCAAATATTTCAGCTGATTGTGCTGTTCTTTTTCTGCCCTCACAAGGTTCTCGTCATGAGGAATGGTGACATCGATCAGCACCGCCCGATGCGCATCCCGATCTATTATCACTATGTCAGGCTTATTGGCAACAATAGTCCTGTCAGTGATAACAGATCGGTCCCAGTAGAGCGTTACATGACCATTATCGAGCACTGGCTGAGGCCGACAGTTATTCTTGCTTAAAATTTTATACACGGTGGTACCCAAGCCATGAAAATTACTTTTAATGAATAATGATCTTGTTAAAAGGAGTGTTTCCTTCTTTCATTTACGAAAATAAAACTGAGTTTAAAATTTAAACTACTTATACCTCACACATCGAAATAGTAAAAGCGCCTTTCTGTGATACTAGTAACAAAAAAAATCTCGCTATGAAATACGGTCATTTAAATTAAAAGAAACGAATCTACATATTAAATTAAAGTAGAAGTCGATTTAGAAATCGATATCATGAACACAATTGAGAAAAAAAAATATTATGACATTTCAGATTTCAAACATTTTCATAACGTCACTAAATATGAACGCATTGATTTTAATTGCTTGAATAATTTTCTAATATTTAACGATAAAGTGATACATTATGTTGTAATGTTTGACTCGCCGCCTTCTCGGTAAGTGATGCATCCTTTCTAACTAAACCTAAAATACTCCATTTGCGGATTTACTTTTACCATGTTAAAGATATAAATTACCTTCAATAATTGAATGCACTACCTTCCTTACGTACAAGGCTTTAGGGGGTCGTTCTGTACCAACCCATTACTGCTCACTGTTGGGCTCAAGTCTCCTCAGAAGAGGGGTTAGGCAAAGTCCACCACGCTTGCCTAGTGCGGATTGGGTACTTCCGATATGCAGGTTTCCTCACGATGTTTTCCTTCACCGTTTTTAGTCAGTAGTGTTGTGAAAACATTGGACATAAATCTTTTCCACATTTATATTTAGAGGTGCAAGACGCGCGGATTTGATCCCGCGACCTCCCGTACGGAAGGAAGCGCTTCGACCACTCGGCCACCACGACTTTCAGGGCCGTTTACCCATCACTATACAGGAGTTTTCTTAACCTCGTTTAAAGAGTGAGATCCAAATCCTCTAATTCTTATTACAGTTCCTTTATGTAACGAGATGGTGTACGGGATGTTACTAGCTGCAATTTTGTTGGTTCTGTGGGCGCCATGTTTGAAGCAAGGTTTGTGCGCGAAGGCTGGTCCCGTCTACGCCAAAGACAGGAAAGACAGAATATTTCAAATAACGCCGACGGGATATTGTTGCGATAACGCATGTAGATAGAAAATTGTGTTTGTTTGTAATTTGTGATAAAATTTAAAGAACCTAAAAGATAATTGTGTTTAATTTGTGATTTTCTTAATAGCTATTCTTTTAACAAGAATGAGATGCACTGTCTTTACTTTTCTAACAGTGAATTGGTATGTTTACGAAACACTCTGTTTACGAAGCTGATTAAATCTAGATTGGTGCCTGGGGGCGGCGCGACGGAAAAGAGTGCCGAGTGCGTAACGCGTTGCGCCGTCCCTCATAACCCCGTGTTAGGTTCTGGACCCAGCCGGGGTTCGGACGCTGAGGGTGAACGGTTAGAGGTTTTAGAGCGGTTCAACTCCCACATGTACAAAAAAAAGATTGATGTCTACACAATTTGAATTACTAGATCCCGAAATTAATCCGATCCTTTACAATTTAGGATGCATTTAGGTAATGTCTGTGTTTAGAAGGAACTTTTCTAGTGTCATGGTGCAGTAGACACTATCTTCTTTTGTATACCTAGGTCTGAATTTCTTAGTTTCCAGTAATTGAAAAATGTTTTACGTACTCTTTGTTTAATTTTAGGAATTCCGTATTGTTATTTTCGTTATGTAAAGAATTATTGAGAGATAAGAGAGCAACGGTAACCATTGATCATCAAGTTTCTAAAGTTCAAAATATTGTATGTCATACGAACATTCATTTGGACAAGAAGTTAATATTCATTGCAAGTGGTACCTATACTTACAAATTCTATTTTTCTCAAACTATACTTAGGTATTATTAAAATTAAGTTCAGGAAATGTTTGAAATAAAAGAACACTTATTACATGTAAAGCTTGTTTATTGATATTTTTTGACACTACAAGAAAAAAATTGAATGCATTTCTGTTAAGTCCGACCGCACATGGCACTGTTCATACTTGCGGAATCAAACTGCATTACATCATCAGAATATACTTGTGGATCTGTTCTATGCCATGTGCAGTCGGGTTTAAGTATCTTATCTTCTGAAATCTTAATGCTTGTTCCACACCGAGTGACTGCATACTGAATGGTCGACAAGCACGAATTATTGAATTGTATTGTGGTCTAATTAAAATACATCGTCCATTAATTGTGCAAATCGTTGAAACATACGGCACTTATATGTTTCGTGACTATAAAATTTAAAAAAATATAATGTATCTTGTAAAATCAAATTATTCGATTCCATAAAAATGTATCGTCCATACATATTATTGGAAAGTTTTAAGTTTATTTGTTTCGGCAATTTTTAATAATTGACATCTACTTTATATTTACACTGGGATTCAGTGTCGATTATTAAAAATGCCGTGTAAACTTGTAACTTTCCAACTAATTATAGGACAGTAAAATATCTAACTAATAAACTAATAAATAACTAATAAATAATAAATAACTAGTAAAATATCTAAATATCTAACTTAGTATAAAATGTCCGGTTTTTGAACTAGTGTTTATTTTGTTGTAGAACAAGCATTGTAGTTGGCACGGACCTGGAGTTGGTGTACACACATCTAAACATACCTATTAGTTAAAATGGATAAACATTGCTACTGTCTATTAATTATTTGAGTACATATAGAGTTTGAGTATAATATCAAGAAAACCTACAAACATTAACTGCATCTACGTTTAAATATTATTTGAAAAGTTTGAAATTGGTTAATTGAGCAAAACAATATATTTTTCTATGTAGTTTGTGACTAACCAAGCGGTACATTAGAAATCACTAGACCTAATAATAAACTATCACTAACAGTATTCCTATCGCAAATTCAGGATTCTATACACTTAGACAGAAACTGTTTTCTTCAAGTAGCTGTTGGACAATATTCTGTATTTTATGTTAATGAACAATTTTTGTCTAAGTGTATTAGGGTCCTACAGAGTAAGCATCTTAAAGACAGGTCAATACGATGACTATAAAAATTTTAAAATATAGATATAACTTAATGCTATTGTTTTAAATACTTGTGTAGCTTTTATAGCTAGTACACATTAGATATAGCGATAATACAATAGTACACCGATGTAAACATTAAATATCATAAACAAAGTCGCGTCAAAATGGAATCCAGACCAACTGAGGAATCATTAGGGGAACTACTTGCGATACAATATTAGAGGAATATATGCGATATAACATGAATAAGTTAAATAACTACTATTATAAGTTGGTCTGTAAGTTATTGCCGGGATAGTCGTCAAGTCGGTAAACGCTGTATGCGTTAGTCGTCGTCCGAGAATACACCACACTTTACGAACTCGGGGACGGTCACTGAGGATTGAGACGCTATAGTAACCTACGCGACGAAAATAATACAGACGATGTCTCATCAACGACAAGCGTTCGATTTAAAGATGCAGACCACAAGGCATCTTTAGAAGACGTCGTCGCATTAGGTTCGTCCTGCTGTACGAGATCACACATACGATAGTACTATATACATGCTGCTGAATGTGATGTGACAATCTGTAGAGCGACCTGCGCTAGACCGCACGCCCGTCCGAATCTTTCAATGACCAGAACGAAGCAACATTCCTCATCAAACAATCTATACAGATTAAATTTAATGTCTTCCACGCTTTGTACTTAACTATTTGTGCGTATCATTGCGTTTGCACATTAAATTTAAAGAGGAATGTTACTGTTAACGCAAATGTAAATTAAAAGGTGAATTCGTTAAAGTGCAGTGTCGTAGAGCCGGTCTATACCTAATATGTACATCGTTTTCGGGGACTTAATAAATAAAACATTCTTGAGTCGTGTGCTTAGTACACTTTCCTACACAACTATGTATATTAAAAAGAGTAGATTTAAATCACTATTTTGTCATGTAAAGCTTCGTTACCTTCAGTTCGTTTCAAAACAGAAGAGAAGGTGCGTAAAACCGGGAAATTAATAGTCAAAGTATATTCTGAATCAAATTGTTCTAAGTCTAACTATTCTTACTAAGAAATAATAAATAATGAACACAATCAAAAGTAAGTAATTTTGCAAAAAAATAATAAAACGTCGAATACGGTTATCTAACTTCTAAGATACCTAATTAAATTGTGCGTATCATATTTTACACTAGTTTTCCTAACACTAAGATTCACAGACGGAAATATTTACAATATTGGTTTTAAGAGTCGTGTATGAGTGAATACTTGTAACTTACAATGTATAACGCTACATCCTACATAACACTAAATTCTAAAATCTAAACATACAAGAACAGAATTTTTCAATGCCACCTCCAGAGAAAGTACTTTAAACAAAGGGAGTAGAGAATTTAACTCAAAGGAAACTTTCCATTGTTTTTAAAAATAAACATAACTGCATTCAAAGATTTTTGTAAATGCTCTTGGTACACCTGACAATTCAAACTTGGAAGAATTAAAAAAAAATGTTTTCTGTACTTTTATATCATCAATCGATACATTTACCTATTAGGGTAACATCTCCAAGAAACATGGTACATGAAATGAAATGAAAACTATGAAATTCAAACTTCAGTAATCTAATTGCATTGAACCAGCAACAGTTACAAGAATTCAAATTTATGTTGGGGCATATGGACATAAGTATTGACATCAAGTTTAGTAAATAAAAAACCCCGCAAATATACAGTGTATTATTGTCGATATTCACTGCAGTTTTGATGTTGCCAATCTGTGTCGTTCAATTCTTGACCTGAGGCTGACTTGGATATGGTAGATGCTGTACGGTTTTTGTTGACTGGTGCATGATGGGTGAACAATACTTTATCTTGGATATAGTGAGACAGAGGTTGAAATTTGAGGTCAGATGATGGACCTTGGATGGGAATGGAAGATCTTGGATGGCCCATGGACGGCATATTCTGAATGTTGGATAAGAATCCAGGTTTTAGAACACAATCACAGGTTCGTAACATCGACACTAGTTTTCTTCAGAGAATATTGTCAATAATATTATTAAATGCGTGGTCATTCACTGACGAAAATTGACGTCAATACTTGTGTCATTAAAACCCAATATGTACATTTGGCAATAACACTATGTATGCGGGGAGCCATAAGGGAAGTTCTCGCTGTGCTGATTATGAAAGAAAAGAAAGAAAGAAAACTGATGATTCTTTGTATCTGTAAAATGGTGCTTGTCGTTGGGTTCAATTTAGAATATCCTATTAACATTGGACCAGTACTTTTAAAGTTATTTAAATATTAATAATTTTGAATATTGTTTTTTTGTTCTGAAAATTCATACTTCTAATAAATATTCTTTTAATTTTAATCAAAAAAAGATGTCGGTCGTCTTTGGTTTTTTGTAAATTATTACCCGGTTAATGCAATTAAATTTCTCATGTTTGGATTTCATAGTTTTTCCTTCATTTAATTTACTAAATGCCTTGGAGTGGTTTGATCTTTCTGGAGTACTCGATCGATTGATGTTATAAAAGTACAGCGTGTTTTTTTTTTAATTTTACCAGGTTCGATTTTTGGGTGTGCCAACAGAATTTTCAAAATACTTTGTTTGCAGTTGTGCTTCTAATAAATAAGGGAAAAACCCCTACTTAAAAATAAAGGAATATATTCTTTGAGTGAAAATCGTTTTTTCCATAATTTAGAGTGAAAAATGGACTCTGACTACTGGTCTGGATCGCAAGTTCAGAGTTGCTCAATGTGCAATGGAAATGTTTATTTTGGGTAGAGTCACAAATAATGATTTTCGTCAGAGAACTAAATTAATCGACATAGTTATAAGTGGTCATGGGTGGCAGAGTAATGATGGTCGAATAGACGAGTTTTCAAATGGAGACTGAGAGTCGGTGAGCGTAGTGTGGCTCGCCCGACCTGCCTGTTGATCGGACGACCTGAAGCGAGTTGCGGGAAGAAAATGGATGCAGAAAGCAGAACACCGCTGAGAGTGGCGTACTATGGGGGAGGTCTATATCCAGCAGTGGAATGACACAGCCTGATAATGATTTTTATTTAGAGTACTTTCTTTGGAAGTGGCATTGAAAAAATTCATCATGTATAGAAAGTGTAAAATCTATCGTCTACATAATAGGTGAACACACTATGACGTGGATAGTAAGCACTAAGCACTGCACACACAGAATGCCTGGTTCCAGGGCTTAAGAGCACCACCTGTAGAACCAGTGAATGTCAAATCGAGGCCGGTCTCAGTCGCGCGTGAGCCGCCATCGCCGTCGTCATTCAGCCCGGCTCCCCGCCGCGCCCGCACCCGCCACCCCCGCGGCTCCCGCGACCCCCGGCACCGCAGCAGCGGCCGCGACGCTCGCTCGACTCGGCGTGCACTCGACGCTACTCTCCTCGGTCACGTGCGCAGATGAATCCTTGTCACCATCCTTGTCCTTGTCCTTGTCTTTGTCCTTGTTTTTATCTTTATTTTTTCTGTCATAGAAAAAGGTATACGTAAATAGTCGATATAATTTTTATGATCTCTTCAGTGTCGCGAACTCGTCACCTACGACTTGCCAAAATAAATCTTCTAACTTTTGGACCCAGGCTGCAATAATATCCTTCTATTTATTATTATTTGTATCTCCAAAGCTAGACCGTAGGTGACGGTTTCACAATGCCACTTGTATTATAGAGGCCCATGAACAACTAAAGTAAATTTAACGTCAGGTGAACCACCGTTTATAAATGGCTAATCCAAATACAACTGCTTATAGTTTAATCTTACTGTTATGTCCGTTTTCAATTCCTACATTCTAATTCTTAGTGTTTAGAAAAATAAATTTAGAAGGTACTACTGAATCCTATAGAAGCTCAATACGTCTAGACATCCTCTTCGATGAATAATGTAATACCTAATTTATGTTTACTGAGTAGGTAAGTAAAAGTAGGTTCCAAATTATCTTGAAAACGGTCATAATAATTTTGTCACTACTGTAAAATAATAATAATGCATTGATCTAGGGTGTGGATATCTTGTGACACTTATCGATTTAACATCTTTGAATAGAAGCATTCGTATCTAACTTGCGTACAACTAAGAAAAAAAATCATAAAGCGTGTTATACTATTGTTTATAAAACTACTTGAGGCTTCATAAAGTAAATAAATAATAGATATAAATTGCCTATAAGTTTATAGCATAAAGAAGCAACAGCTATAACGACAACTATATCGTGTTTATTAGTTATCTTGCCTGGAGAAGAAACTTCGCCAGTTCCTTAACTGTCAGGCGTCGAATCTGCCGTGCCATCCACCAGACGTGAAGAATACACTGACATAAATTGTACTTTATATATTTAGTTGAAATAGAGAGAACATTCTAAAATACAACGGAATATGGAGGCAGCCTCGTTCCGAAACCAAATACCGAGGTAAAAAAATGTTCTTTGACATTCAATTTGTTTTGTTGAATTTTAATTACCCACACAATATTTCTCCAATTTATGTGTTGCTTGGTAATATCATACTTCAATAATATATGTATATTGTCTAGTAAATAACTATTGATATTATCGTTTGATTATCAACTGTTCCTAATTTTTAGTCTATATTAATAGTTTAGTGCATTGCAATGTTTTGATCTTACTGCTATGTTGAGGATTCATAGTGTTGTATAGACCGTATCATATACCATTTATGTAAATGTATGTTTTCTATATTGTACAGTAATTAGATGATTACCTGGTGCTGACTTGCTTTCCCTTCTTGTCGCCTTTATCTGAACTCGTCCCCGGTGCAGCTTCACATACGATATCTATATCCTAAAATATACACAAAATAAACTTACATATAATTACATTATTAAGAGTCTGTTTGAGTTCTGGTTAGTTTGTTTGTATATTAGGTTTTGAAAAACATTTAGCATTATCCAAATTTTTTGTAACACTGATCCAAATCTGTATTGCAATTCTTACTCCTCCTAAATCTTAAGTCACAATACTTCTACAAACTGCAATTTATTTATCAAATTCGTCATCATCATCAGCCTATAGACGTCCACTGCTGGACATAAAAAACCTTCCCCATTGATTTCCAATGCGACTTGTTGGTATTTGGTTAGTTATGAATGTTGCTATACAATAAATATTACCTTAGCCGGTTGACTGGTCGATGGCGTCAGTTCGGATTGTCCTTGACATTGGCTGTTGACGTGTCCCATCTTGTGCAGCGGCGGGTTCTTGAACGAGTACGAGAAAGCGAGACCACGCTTCAGCGACGCCCTACTACAAACAATTACAATCACTGTACCCGAAACTTCTGCGTATATAGGTAATAACTAATTCACAGTATGGTTTTTACCGGTGACCAAACAAAAGGTGAAATAGGCATCAGGCACCAAAACACCAAATCAACTACTACTAGTAAGGTGTTACTGAAATGGCTCTACCTTTAGAGAAGAATAATAAAGTTAAGACCGACGATGAGTTGGGAGATCTAACAATCTTCCATCATAAATAAAACAATGATTACCAAATATCATATTCCTGATTAACAAACAACTCTGGACATTGTCGTAGAATTTGTGCATGAAGCCCTTTTTTAACTGATAAAGATGCCAATACAGTTTGTGTCTGTAAATATCTGTATTATTAAGTTACCTGGTAGGGCTGGAAGGAGGTTGGCTGGTGCTGCGATGGTCGGGAGTCAGGTATTGATGCTGTGAAGTTGACAGACGATTCTTCTGAAGTAATTCTTGATGCGATTGATACAACTTCTGAGATGCAGAAGGCGGTTCCACACTAAAAAATACAGTAAATTAGAAGTTGTATGGTAAGCTCTTATAAAACTACAGAAGAACATCTCGGTATGTCTAATAATACTCGTACTTCATTTACATAATACCATTTAAAACTCTCATTCAAAAATAAGTATATTCTCTACGTTTATTTTAAAGATGATATTACATAAGTTAGTAAAGAAGAACCAGTATTGGGCTTCAAAATAATAATACAGCCTCAGTTCATCGGGGCTTGTATGACATGAAAGAATTTTTGAAAAAAGTTCAGATCGGTTTTGGACCCAATTCAATCGTAACAAACAAATATTTCCTATGTATACATGATGTAGATGACTGTATAAATGATATAGGTATATATACAAGGTACCTGTGTGAGTGTCGATCGCGAGCTCTAGCCAGCTGATCGATGGTCAAGTCCGGGAGGCTGTGTACGAGAGCGAGGATGCCCGCCTTGGGCTGCACGCGCAGAGTGTGTCGAGTCGCGGACACGCTGCGGACCGGCGGCTTGTACGGGGACGGGTGTTGTAGCACCACCACCGGCTGAACAATAGACCACCGTATTGTAACAGCTTTATACTTACGTCTAGAGTTCACGGGTGTAAGGCAATCGAAACTCATTTTATGGAAGGTGCAATTCATCGAAGGGTCGTTTCATCCAAAGATTGGTTCATCGAACAATTGTTTCAGCGTCACCAAGAGTTAGCTGGTTTAGTAGTAAAATTTCGGTTTAGTGATGGTAGATTAATCAGATAGTATTTAAAACACAACGGCTCATAAATACGGGTGAAAAACGTCTAGACTGTATGTAGACTGGTGTCTTTAAACTACGAATATAGGTAAAACGTGGGTGATATGGTAGGTATACGTACCGGCGGCTGCGAGCAGGGCAGTTGCGGTACTGGAATGATGACCGGCGAGAGTTCCCCTAGCACGACCGTGTCGGTTTCACTCTCGCTCGCCACGTTAGTTATTGTAGATGGTCCTTCTGTTTAATTACGATTATAATTAGAAATAAGTATATTTAAATCGCCAACGTCCAACACACGTAAAAACAAATGACGGTAACGGCCGACCACCATGTCATTGTCAACAGTGGCGGCATTAAAACTATGTAAAACACCGTTTGACAGTTGGCCTACCAGTTGTCGGTTACGAAGTTAGTGAGCCAATATGGAAACACAACAATAGACATATTTGGTGTTTCTAATGGTGTCATGATAAAATTGTGCTGTGCGTGAGGGAATTTCAAATAATTATAGATTTTAGATTAGTAGTTAACTTAGATTGCTATTTAAGATTTTTTTCAGTTCTTAATTTGAACTAGAAAAAGCTGTGTTATTGTTCTTACAAACTGCAAAATTCGTTTTAACAGGTTCAAATTTACGTTACGTTACAAATGTGGGTACATTACCATAATAATAATTTCCCATAGAAAAAACTTTCTTCATCAAATTTTCGACACAAAACCAGTAAGCGCGGGGCGTGATCTATTAAATTTAAAGCTTTCATCCACACACACTGAAGTTACGGTTTAACTTTGAATATTAAAAGGAGCTCTCCTACATTGTACCATTCTCTATACTGAGTTCTATGTTAATCTGTAAAATTTAGATTTAATTGTGCTGGATGTACATTTTTAGGAATCATCTACATTATTGTTTCGTACAAACATTCGTTTGTGAAAGTTTAATTTGATTACAATTGTTTGTGGCTGCGTAATACAGAGTGTAGGAGGTTCTAATTTGAAAATTATAGAGTTATTTGTTAAGTACAATCTTTATACGTAATTAAATGTTTTTCCTTTTATCTTTTACTTGTAAACAAAATTAATGTTTTTCGTATTTTTTTTAGAAAATTTTGTATTTTCATCGCCGCGTTTACGCATCGTTGTTTTAAAATAAAATTACCATTTTATGTTTGTTGATGTGGCAAAGTTTTGGGGGGCCTATGTCCAGCAGTAGACTATAGGATGTTGATGATGGTTTGTTGAAGTGTATTTATGAATACGTTAAAGAAAAGAGAATGTAAAGTATAATTTAGGGGTGTGCGAATAATTCGAACTCACGAATTATTCGTTCCGAATCGAATACGAATATTCGATTCGAAACTCGAATCGAATAATTAGAATCTTCGAATTATTCGAAATTCGCCGAATATTCGAAAAATTTCGAATAATTCGAAAAGTTTCGAATATTCGTCGAATTTCGAATAGTATCGAATTCGACTACGACGACTATGACTATTTTGTAGACATCTAGCCCATTAAAGATATTATCTACTAAATACAAATTCTTGTCCTATTTCCGATGCATCGTCGTAGTCGAATTCGAATTATTCGAAATTTTTCGAATATTCGTCGAACCTCGAATAGTTCGAATCTTCGAATTATTCGATTCGAATTTCGAATCGAATTTTAATATTCGATTCGATTCGATTCTCGCACACCCCTAGTATAATTTGAATTAATATACAAGCAATAATTAGATAATGTAAAATAATATATTACTGTCAGAGTCTCCGTCTTCCACGGTGAGAGCGGGTATAGTGTGTTCCCCGAGTCCTGCCTTCAAGTACATTCCGGACTTGCTGGTGCACGGCTGAGGCTCGTCGTGAGAGGGAGCACTGATATACATACATATCTACTATGAGAAGGAGTAGAAATAAATTTTATAGTAATACTAGGGGATCAATGTAAGTTCGTCTGCATCACACTAGGGGATAAATAAAACGTGTGTTCGATTTACGTCTTCGATGCAATCGAATATACATAAGAACATTCTCGGTGAATTGACACCTGTTTTGTCAAAGTCTCGCTACTTTAAAAAGTGAATTTGATTTTTTCTAAAAATACGCAAAGTATAAATCTGTCTCTTTTTTTGCAAATCTATAAACTACGTAGGGTGAATATTGGACATAACAGAATATAATATTTTCTAACCTAATGGAATGTTGAAAGCTGGACAAACGCGAGTTCCTGGAGCTCCCAGTCGAGGTCCTGTGCATCTGGTAGCGTAGGCTGTGCATGTGTGGACGACCTCCGCTTGCCATACCTGATGTCAAACAATAGACAGTAAATATCTATTGTCTTTATTTTGTATATATTGTGTATATCTATTGGCCCTGGTATTACAGAGGTTCATGAGCGACGGTAACCACTTACTATCAGGTTAGCTGTAAACTCGTTTATTTATACTGCAATAAAAAAAATGTATAAAGATAAACTTTTTTCCCAGTATACAGGGTGTTGTTGCTCGGTGAAACAATACTTTAAGGGCTTAATCTATATCACATTTCAAATCATATACACATACTTTTGAAACGGAGATCATTACTTTATTTTCCCATACAAAGTTGAAAAATTATTATTTTGTATTATTTTTGACAACCCTACCCTGACCTACATGTAGCGTGCTATATCTATATGCTATTTTCACGCACACAGGCGCATCCGATCGCAATTTTAGAGTTCCGTACTATAATAAACTCCTACTAATAGAAAATTAACACGTAGTTTTGATTAGTTATAACTTATGATATATTATGCCTAGAAAACCCAGACTTGGTGGATGGCTTCTACATCAAGTATACTATTTGCTGTGAAAGTATTGTTTCGTCGGATTTTAACACCCTGTATATTATTATTAATGGAATTCTTTTCCCCGTAAGTAAAGTACACAGCTGATATTTCAAAACTTTTCTACAAGATATTATTATTACCCTGTATATGTAATTATTTTACTCTGTATAAGATCCAAAAAAGGTATGTTATTTGCACATACTTTACACTTGGAATGGAAATGGAAATGAATCAAAGATGTTTCTAAGAGAATTAGTAAGTATAGTTACCCCTGTGAAGAATATTTAATAATGAAGTAAGAAATTATTACAGTCATAAGTGTTACCATCGAAAGAGTCTGTGTTCATAGACAGCTGTGAGAAGTCGTAATCGACAGAAGTGCCCATGTTGCGGTGAAGCATGGCAGCCACTCGCTCACGAGCCTCGCGTTCAATGTTCAGGTCCTCGGAGTTCTGCTTAGCCTGTGTGATGGGAGCAATTAAATTTATACCGACTAAAAATCACTGTACTGTACTGTAATAACCTGCCCACTGCTGGGCTCCAGTCTCCTTAGAAGAATGTTTGGGCATAGTCCACTACGCTTGCCTAATACGGATTGAGCACTTCAGTTATCTTCGAAGGATTGAGTAGAAATCACAATCCAATCATGAACATTATGGTAATGGGAAGTTTGCAGTTTTTATTCAGGGTTAGTCGGTAGCATTCAAAGATTCGAAACTATATGTAGTTTCAGATATTGCGAACAATAAACTACTGTGAATCGGATTGTACCTATGAGTTTAATTGGATATTATGAAGTTTGGCACTATTCTTTTTATAACTGAAGAAAGATAAAGGCAGCTATTGGTTGAAGTTATAACCACTACCATATAGTGTACGAAGTAATCATCAAACACCCGGCTATAGGCATTACTTCCAGCCTCATTAAAGAAGAACAAGGGGGAGAGAAAAAATAGTATTTCTGAAAATAGCTCGCCCTAGATGATCGTTGTGTTCCAGATAATATTACTTCTAGTACAAATTAGTTCCATGTCAATGAGAGATAAAATTAGTCCCCAAGGGGGCATTATTGCTCGTAGTAATAAGCAACTATTAATATTGAATTGTTTCATAAAACCATTTAATGTAATATAATTTATTTTGACACGTTTAAATATTTATTGTCCTCTCGTCGATTTAACGTAGAGTTGTATTTTAGTTAGATAAATGCATTTTGCAACTGAATTAATATTTATTCATGATTTATACCATGATTTCGTCGATACTATGCAAATCTATTGAAATTCTATCCAATTATTATCGCGTTTTGTGAATACTGTATTTGGAAGGGTATCTTAAGGAATAAGTGATATATATTTTACGACGTCTATCTATTTTTGTGATATATTTCAGGATAATAATATTACGAATGTGAATTATCTACAATTTTGTTATTCGCGTATGTATCGCAACCATGACATGGTTCAAACGTCAGCGAAATTCATTTAAGGATCTCGAAGAGAAAAAAATTTGTTGAAGCATTCCTCGAAAATTATTTCAAGCGAAGACTTTGTGAAACGAATTTTATTTAATCCTTTAAGAGTTTGTACGTTAGATATGAAGAATAAATAAGTAGCTACGTCAAATGTTGAGATGCTGCTTTATTTTCAAATAAGCTTTTTAATAACAAATAAGCTTTTGCTTTATGAAATTTATTTCAATAGGGCAGGGTCCGTAATTTTGGTGTATTAGCCATAATAATATTATATTGTAGTAGACATTAAAATTAATATTGTTATAAGTTTTAAATGAATGGTCTCTAAGTGAGAACATTGTACTTTTTATTAATAATAATGCTGTTTGGCATTAAAATAAATAATTAAAATTAAGTTCGCCCATGTACATTTCTTTTCGTGTGCAATAAAGAATTTTCTATCTATCTATCTATCTATCTATCTATATTAATATGTTAATATGTTATATTTATATTTTATTAATATGTTGCAAAAACGATACTTTACCTTTCCGGCGCTCATGGCGTATTCCGAGGAGGTATCCACTTCCAATTCAGATATATCCCGAGACGGGTTCTTACAGAACCACACGCTGAAATCATAGGTCAGCCTGGCCTCACGTATTTTTTGTTCCCAAAGCTAAAATACGATAGAATACAGATATTATGTATTTGTACGTTGTGCTGCTGTGTGTTGTGAATAACAAGAATACAATTTAAACTCACTCTGAGGGTAGCCCCAGATTCTTTGGATGGTTCGCTGAGAGAGAAAGCGCCGAGAGCCGAGCTGACCTCGTCCACCACCACGTATACCAACGAGAGCAAGTTCTTGATGATGCGAGGATCGTACTTTGGGAACGGCATGATTTTGTCAATCATGTATTTAGGTCTGAAAATTAATTAATGCATTGCAGGAGGCTTCCTTCAGATTTACATAAAATAATACTCATTTCGCGAGCTGCCACATTACCTTATCATTTTATAGTAATAAGTACCCCCTTTGCATACTTTCTTGCAAATTAGCAACATGTCTGTTAATAGAATAGCGTGTACTTCGATCTGTAATGGAATATACGCATTATTATTGCCTATAGAGCGCTGAAAATACCCAAAATAAAATGCAGTAAAAATTCGCTGATAGTTTTTTATTTTTGCAACCATCAAAATATTGAATAAAGTTCTTTCAACATTGATTCAATACTTTATAATCGCAGTGTTTGGATGCATCCGACTCTACGCCAGCTAATACGCCAAACCTTGAGTTTGCTGAGTAATGATCTTTTAGTTTTTATAATAATTACCTACTCAAGGAATGCCGCTTTTATATGATAGTGTTTAGGATATATGAGGTTGTTACCTCTTTCCCTACGTCCTTGAAGCGTAAGTCTCCTTCGAAGATGAGCGTGCGTTGCTGTGTGGGTATGCAGTTAATCATCGGCGCTTTGAGATTTAGGTTGGCGTACATTCGGAAGCACCGATCCAAGTCTTCATCCTTGAAATCCTGTAAATTGTATGGAGAGTGTGCAAAGTATGCGTTTGCAACACTTTGCCGTGAGTTATTTAGTTTTATGAGACATTTTTTTTTGTTCACATTGATATGTTTTCTCCACCCACAAGAGGGAACCACCTCATCACCAACTGTTCGATCAAACAGTTCCTTTTCACGAACCAACTATTGTCTTTTAAAAAGTCAATTTCACACACTTAAGTAGCACCATGTCACTGCTCTTAATAGATTTATAATAATTTCTAAATTAATCCATAAACTAAAACCTTACGATATTCATCTTACAACTAACACCAATGAGAGTGCTAACACAAGGGCTCAAAATTACCGAAGCCGATTCGTGTAACTTAGTTGTGTTAACACTGTTCTTTTTAAGTTTGAAGCTATTTTTAAGTTTCACAACAACTACTACAACATTTAAGTATTGCTTGACGCGACGATAACTATAATTGAGCAAAAATGTTTAGGAATAACATTTAGTATGAAAAATATTAATAAAATTGAAGCAAAATGAAAATACACATGCGAACAAATCAATGCTTGGTCACAAATGCAAATAATCAGTCCTTGTAAGATGCATGTATGTGCCAGAGCATTGATCTAATTACACATGTTTGCATATTGCGAACATTTTACAACAACTAGAATATTCACCTACTATATACTGATAGAAATACGAAGAGACAATTTATTATACGTTATCACAAACAGTGTATGAATGGTTTTTGTAATTCATAATTTCAACTATAAACTACTTTTATATGTAAAAAAATTTTAGGTAAAATTTCAATGACAAGTTATATATGAAAGATTCTTCAGCTGTAGTAAAAATATTTAACCGAAGGAGTAATAGAACAATAGAACGATAGACAACACGTAGGTCAACTACTGTGGTGTACCGAATAATTTGAACAACGAGACTGATAAGGTCATGGGACGTATAAAAAGAAATCTTCAATTTACAACAGAATTTGAAGTTAAATAAATATGACTTCATGTTATATTATTGTGATGATTGCTGTCACCGAAACCAATGAATCTAGTAGAGTTTACAAACGTCCTCACAGTGAAATATGTCTACTACTGCTAATAGATCAAACATTTATAACTTTTCACTGACTTCTTACATTTTTTTTATAAATGTACAAAATCTACGTTTTATTATTACAATTCGGAAGACTTTTGATTTTCACATTCCTTACAAATTCTATTTGTGCTCATTTGAGGTAGAATAATTTCATAGGAACGATGGATGGAATATAATTTCAAAGATTTAATAAAGTATTATTCATTTGGTTAATTTATATTATGTACACTTGTTGAATATTTTAATAGTTTTATATATTTTGTCACAGTAGGTAGTTCTAGTTCTGATTTGTTGTTAAATCTCAGGCTAGTTAGGTGTATGTTCAAGTTGCTATCGAACATAATATTCTATGAAATCACACGTCGTTTCCGAATAACTCTATTGTTAAAGATGTACCACTAAGTTCACGTGGCATTAGAAGCACTGCTTGCGTTGGTTGAAACACTTGAAACTATGGCTGATTGTAATTGTGTTGAGAGCATTGATTGGATCCAGCGCTGGTGGTAGCAGTAGAGGAAACACTTACTGTAATCGTCTTGCCTGCACTGGTTTAATCAGTATTAATATAATCACCACGTTGACAGCACTGATTGGAGCTAGCACTAGTGGTAGCAGTAGAGGTAGCACTCACTGTAATCGTCTATCCAGCACGGCTCTAATCAATATTGACATTGCTTCCGAGTTGACAGCACTGATTGGAGCCAGCACTGGTGGTAGCAGTAGAAGACTCACTGTAATCGTCTATCCAGCACGGCTCTAATCAATATTGACATGGTTAACGTGTTGACAGCACTGATTGAAGCCAGCACCGGTGGTAGCAGTAGAAGACTCACTGTAATCGTCTTCCCAGCACTGATCTAATCAATATTGACATTGCCTCCGAGTTGACAGCACTGATTGAAGTCAGCACCGGTGGTAGCAGGAGATATATCACTCACTGTAATCGTTTTTCCAGCACTGAACTTATCAGTATTGTCAGCAATGAAGAGGTTAACGCAGCATTGAACGCAGGTCTGTAGTACACAACAACCAAGGGGATTGTGGCAGCACCTCTGATTGCAGTGATGTTGACAGCATCCATTGTGACAGCATTGTAGCAGCGTGACCGTGAAGGCAGCAGTGATGGTGCAGATCATATTTGTGTAGATAAAAGTAGCTCCATAGAGATCAATTATCCGGAATGAAGCGTTGTTTTGCGTTGAAGTTGAAGTATTTTTGATGTCGAAGACAGTAGTGACGGTAAAACAACATATCACCGCCAAACCGTTGTGTATGTAATAATCCAGGAAGAAAACTGATGTTAATTTCATAGAATCTTCGCAGGACTAACAAGTCCAGCTATTTTAATAGTTTTTGTCATAGTTCTTTTCTGAGGTGATGTTTAAAACAAACAAAAATTAAAAAAATAAGTTCAAAACTAATGTTATAGTCCGGATCGTCGCTTTAACCAAATATTAACTAATCAATTCCACATCAAAATATATTGTTCAAATAAATACACTTAACAACAATTAATTCGGCTCAAATATGATAAAACTTGCCGTGATCGGCTTGGAAGACATGAAAATTAAAGTTTAATTAAGACTGTCGAGTATGGATACGTATTAGCCAATTATTTTTAATGTTACATGTAAAATAAGAAAATTAAGATTCAGAAACAGATCTTTATCCAGTTTTACCTACTACATTAAAAAAATCATCGACAAAAACTAAACATTGTATAAAATAATTTTAAGAATTAATAATTAGTGAGTGAGTGTAACTCGAAGTCGATATACATTGTTGAATGCGTATTTAAGCACGACGTTGCGATAGAAAATAAAAATTTAATAAAAACAATAATTTTGGCCACAGCAAAAAACAAATGAAATCATAAAAAAATCGCATTTGAAATCATAAATACATTAATTTAGTGTGACCAATTAGTTAAAAAATAAATTAAAGAAAATACTATTTTTTTCTCGTAGTACTTAAACCGCTAGATTAATGACAATGTCTCATAGAAATAAAACACTCACCACTTCGTAGGTTTCAATCATTGCTGAGAGAGCATCGATCTTCTCTATCTCTTCACGTTGACGTATAGTGCGGTTTAAATCGACCACGTAGTTTTTGGAGAACGTTTCCTGTATTTAATCAATATGTACTAATTTAATAATTTTATCAAACGTGGTTATTATTTGCTGTTATAGTGGATACGAGACCCAATGTATTTAGTTTCCAAAAAGTCTGATATAATATGAATAATCAGAATGTCAAGAGTTAATATCTAGAAATCGAAATTACTCTTTCAATTTATATGAAGCAGTAGGTACATTTGAATTATATTAGGTATATAAGTTTGATACAAGTCCTTGTAAGATTGTACCGTTTCAACTGAATGTATCGTGTGGAAGAAATAAGAACGAAGTACTCATGCATAAGAGCTCATAGCACTCCCAGTGGTTGCACAATTAAAATTACGAGTTTGATTCTACACCTGACATTATTCCCACCGTCACCGTGCCATACGCCTTATTATTATTAATTGAAATTACCTATTTAATAAAAAAGACTTATGTCGCGTTTCCATATTGGCTGCCAACTTCCAAGGGGCGCAAATGACAACTGGTAGGCCAACAACCAAATGTCAATGACGGGTAATACATAAGAAATTTCGATTTACATGTTGGTGGGTCGTTACCGTCATTTTTTTTTTATTCATGTTGGACGTTGGTGTCGTTGGTGAGCCAATATGGAAACGCCGCATTAGAGAATTCCTAACGGATGAACATAGTCTATTTTCAGTGTTTAGTTATTTTAGTTTGAGGAAATCGCTGGACAGCAAAGGTGAGTGTGGCATGTGGGAATTGAACCGCCATAAATACTACAACTCACATTCAGCATCCGATACGGCTGGGACCTAGGAGCACGCTACGGGTCACATATTATTATCTCGAAACCAACTTATACTTGTATTTTACACGCTTACTACGTGGAATTGAAATGCGTTATTTTTGGAACGCACGTACTTGAAGTATTTAGGTAACTTATTGATTATACTCAATATTGAACTCTATTACGGCTCTATTATGCACATTAGTGAAACCTTTTAATCAAACATTACCTAACCAGTTACTTTCTATGCCTACTTTCAACCAAAAAGATGAAAAAAAAGTTTTAATTTTCTTTTAACTTAAATCCAATGTTTTAAACTACTTGTATGTAATGTATGTATAATTACCATAGCCATGAGCGCAGTGCGTTCGGGCTCTATGTCGGTGTGAGTTAGGATCCGACGTATGATCAGTGTGTACTTGGTGAGGCGCTGCATTGGCTTCACCATTATATCCGAAATTTGCAGCCTTAAAATCATTAATTATTTATTTAAAAAGGCAAAATTAAATTCAAACACTTAAAGCACGTGTTAACAGTCAAAACTCATTGAGGTCATGTATTCACACAAAATTTTAGACGAAACGGTATGACTGTTTTTATTTGCATGGTAAATAAACGAGCCTATAGACCATCTGATGGCAAGAGGACTATCGTGGACCTCTGCAATGCTAGGATATACAGAAGCTATAAGCCTACAATACAAAACTTTTCTAAACTAATCGAAAAAATGTTTCCCTGAAATAATTATATATAGTATACTAACCGGTTGCATGATTTATGTGAATGGCACCACGATATGTAGGCATTAAAGTCAGGATGGTTAGTAAGAGTGCGGTAGTATTCCAGCGCCTTAGACTGTGTGCTCACATACTTCTCGTATGGATGGAATAAGTCACGGAAACGCAAGAAACCAGGCGACAGCAGTTCGGTGTTGAATCTAAAATGAAAATAAGTATCTTACCAATCTTCATTGTAGTCAATTGGGTTATAATTTAAAGACTTAATTCATTTTGGTTTTTCTTCCCTAAGTGTGGTAGTAGAAAATATTGATGCGATAATTTCTTTCATAAATCTTCTTAAATCGATAGTGGATTTAGTAATGATGGCACATCTTCGTCTGCATCACATAAGACGTAATAAATAAGTGTCCCCGTTAATTTTCTCACTGTATAGACCTTCCCTGGACTTCCACTAATATTTCAAGACAAAAATTAGCCAAATCTGCAAGATTTTAGCGAGACTGACGAACAGCAATTTTTTTCTTTATAAAAATATTTTTTAAGTAACATTTTACTTGTGGACACATTAATGTTTTTATAAGATAATGTATCTGGAAATGTGTTACTTACGGCTTATTATTTTCTACAGCGTCAATGATCATGGGATAAAACGAGAGTTCCCAGAAATGAAGACTGGCGTTCAGTACATCTGGTATGTTACTGAACAATTTCTCAGTGTCCATTTCAAGCAGCTTGCCCATGTCTTGAAGAGCGTGGGCAGCCGCTATAAACACCTAAAATATGGATGGTTACACAGCTTTTGTCTCGAATTTACTTTCACCGCATGTAAAAAAATAGTATACCTTAATGGCACAGTTATTAATTTTAAAATTTCTAGTATCATTTGATAAACATATCTAAGTACCAATCTTGGATTTAACAACCAATCTTAGGTACCTTTTGGGAACAATGTTCGACAGTGTATGTTGTTAGGAATGATTAGGAAATTAGACTCTCGAGTGAGTTTCATTGTGATTTAAACTACTTGTCTTGTAGTTCTGTCGTCGAAGAGAATGCGAAATGACTTATAATTGAGATTCTTTACTTATAACCATTCATACGATTATAGAGAACAAGTGAAAATGATTGATTGTGATTGCCTACGATTGCGTGTTCCAACTTAAAATTGTTCCTCACAATAATTTTCACGCTAATAACAGAAAATACCTAAAACATCATTGTTCAATTACGTTTAATAGAAGAGAAATGAGATTTTTTATGAAACAGGGAAAATGATTTCGAGTAGTCCTAGCCGGTCCCATGGAGCGTACGTTTCAAATCCTCCCAAATATCTTATAATGCTCACAAAAGGCACGCAGTCCATTACCAGAGCGAACTAATCCTGTCGGATCCCGATTCGGGGATCGACGATCATAATCAGCAAATTCCAAAATCGAGATTGAAAATTGTTTTCAGCATTTATGTCTCTGTCGCACGTAAGTCTAACATTAAAAATCTTTATGACTCCGTGTGTAAAATCAATTTTTCAACTGGAGTAAAATATAATACTTGAATAATATTTTCATTGTAAATTCATATTGAATTGCATACTTTTTCGATATGAATACTAGTCAGTCTTTTGAAATGGATACTACAATAGATAAATTTTGTTTAAACTATTTTATGCTTTGAAAGCTCAAAAACGTTTAAATTTCCACGACGAGTTTCGATTTTTCACTAAATAATTCTATGTTTGAAATATATGAAAGAAAAAGTTTCAAGCGGCAGTTATAGAGGCCAAGCTTAAAAACTGCTTTTAGAAAAACGGGCACATAGCTCTACGTTCGGGAAACAGTAGGCATATATGAGTAGCGGGCCCATTGTATTTGCATGCAAAGTCTAGTGTCAAAGCACTCTTTGATGTCAAAGGCAACTTTGACAATACAAGGAGATAATAGTTAATCGAAGTTGGACAAGGATATTCATCAGTCTTTGTAGTGACTGCAGCTACTCGCTTGAATCAAACAACAAAAAACAGAAAACGACAGGAAAAAGGGTCAGTATTTTCCGCTTTGAAGTCAGTTTGTATTTTATTAAAACGAAAATGTATACTCGACGATAATAACTACTTATAGACCATAGCTGCATTATTATTGCTTGATTCCCGTAAGCGAGCATTTTTTTACTTGAATTCAAATGTTAAATAAATTATCACGAATCAAATCATATCACGAACATATCCAATTATCAAATGCGTGATTTCGATTTAAAAAATATATAAATGAACATTATTTTTGGTATAGTAAAAGAACACTTACCTCTACGATGGCTTTGAGGTGACGAATGTAAACACTCTCTGTGTTTACGAGCTCTCTGATAACGGCCTGTCGTGATTCCTCATTGAGAGTAAGCTCTGTTGATACAAAATTAATATTTTCATCATATACATAATCAAGATTTTGTATTATTAGTTTCCTGAGGTCCATACTTACGTGTATTATCTTGATGTTATTTTGTTCTAATTTTTACAAATTGTAGTCCATAACTCAAAGTTGAATTAAATAAAGAAATGGATAGGCTGTCTAAATTTAAGATGTTATTAAATTATATTATTTAAGATATACTATAAGAAAATTACTTAAGATATATTTTATATTATAAGTAGGTGTTTAATCTCTTGGTGCAAGTAATACAATAAAGATTTCAATCACTAAAAAGAGAACTCTTGTTTTATTTTATTTTCTTTTTACTAAATGTATGTAATTAACTCTTCAGCAGAATTATAATTCGTAAAGTAATATGTGCATTAATTGTAATAAAAATGTACAGTGTTTCTATTATAGCATAAAATTTTAATTAAAACATGTCTGGCAATATTGTTACTTGAATATAACACAATATGTTTTGGTATGAAAAGACTTCAATTTATCAATGTTGAAAACAAGTATTGTTTGCTTCTGACGCTGCTAATTGTTCACGTTATTTTCTAATTTAACCTCATGTTTTAAAAAATATTGAAAAATAAACTGTACTGTACTGTATATATACCCGCCTTATCCAAATGTGTATAGCGAAGTATCAAAGATTATGGTGATAAAGGTTAAGGCATGTTGTTGTTATAAAGGCTCTTACAAAATTCAAAATTAACTAGGAAATATGATCGCCCCGGACGATGACTGCAGTGGTAATGAGAAACGTAATTATGGAAAGCGCTCGAGGCATTTTCATAATGAGGAATTTATTTAAAGGGATTTGGAAACACGGACGTTATATATTACTGAATCTAGTGTGTATGCCGTATGATTTCTTAAACTTTGGTTCAATCAATTTTTTGCTTTTACTATTTTTGTCTGTACATTTTGCTTGTTTTGATTTTTAAAGCAAACGACTCACGTAGTATTTTTAACTGTAAAAGTTGAGAACTAAAGCTGTTACTTAAGTTTATTTCAATCACCTAGGTACCCCACTGTAAAATTAACATAGATAAGGAAACACTATCTTAAAGCCATAAATGTTCACAGTGGACGCCGTAAATAAGAACATAGTGCATTTTTTTAAAACAATGCTGCTAGTACGTAGAAACATGCGTTCATTTATTTTTACGATAATAGTACAAAAGCATCGAAAGTCTAGAAATTCCCGAATAAACAAGATGTAAATTAATATTCATGAAGGTTTCGTGCTGGAATGCCCCGATTTTTCATTCAGAACGATAGACGTTTCAACGAACATTATTACACACTCGAACACAGAGTAGACCAGGTAAATAAATGGCACAATATTTGTAACTGTTGTGTCGCAAATGTGATGATAAATGAGTGAAGCGTCGAATAGGCGACTCGGGGGACAGATCGTGAGGAATACAGGCAAGGTGCGGCCTCGTCAGAACGTCGGCGTTTTGTTTTAAAGCACCCGCGCCTGTGCCCTAAACATTTTAGATTTTTTGTGGCAATTAAAAGACCACCGTTTGAATTTTGCCTCTGCGGTGAAACGTCAACTTTAATATTTAAAATTAATGTCCATGTTTCAAATTTTTTACAGGCCGCGTTTTGTAAATTTGAAGCTGTGTTTTTAATTCCCTGTCATATGAAGAGTCATTTCGAATCACGTTCTGGAGAGTATCTAGCGTGTGAAATGCTTGGTGTGTTCGTGTACCTAATCAAGTTGATCGATGCAAACTCACAAATATTGCTCATTTCAATAAAAGTTAGACTAGACCGACCGTAACGATTTGAAAGGTTTCTTACTTTTGTTTTACTTATAAAGGCACTCATTAGTTACTCGATACGGGAAAAAAACGTTTTCTTTGTAATTGAAGTCTTAAAATCCCGCTCTCGCTGGTATTGTTATACGCAAAAGAGGTTATTACGGTTGCCGGTGTCTATTTTTGTCGGAGAGCATTTGTGTGTTCCGGTTTGAAGGTTAGGTCTGACGATAATGCGTTTGTGGATTCGACCTCATCGACCTCGTGTCTCATGCCGGACACTACTATCGAAGGCTATTATCCCAAAGTTAAACAAGATGAATAAATACCGCCCACCTAATGGTAAGCGGTTACCATCGCTCATGAACCGAGAGATAGCGGTCTGTCATGCACTGTGAGGCCGCTATCTATCGCCCATTCAAGAACAATTTCAGTGTTACTATTTTATTATAGTTCACATTTCAAGGCCAACGATTTGCAATGTTCTGATAGAGTTACTGCAAACATCACATTAAACACGACCTTGTAATCCTATCGATTATCACCGACGTAGACTTTTCTTTTTAAATGCTTCCCTAAGGTTGGCGGAATCAAAACATTTGTTTAAATCATATTATTCTCGATTTTTCAAATAATCGATTACAATATTACAAGGGCTTTAACAAAAGATTCATGCTCTTTGATGTTAATTGACGAAACGATCGTTTTGTTTTGTTCATAAATAGCTTGTTTTTAAAGATTTCGTTATTCATCAATTCAAGGACGAGTTTTGTTTTAAGAACCTTTTATATTTTAATAATAGATTTTTTTAAGATTTCTTCTCTTCGGAAATAAAACTTATTTAGTGGTTTAATTATTGTAATGACTACGAAGTTCATTCGAATGATTGTATGGTCAATTAATAGACTTTTACCGACATTAACGTATTAGTTTTAGATGATATCGTCTTCATTAATGTTGTTTTATTGTCTACAAATTGTTCAACTGACGGCTTTGTATTACTTTAATGATAAGCGTTAAATGTTTGTGTTTGATGTAGCTTTACTTTTTGAGAATCGCAAGTATTCTAAAAAAGGTTAATTTCCGCTATTAGAATAAAAATAACTAGCATAACAGGAATAAATCGAATGGTGGTTTCAGAGGAAGCAATACGCTTTGAAGTTTGGTGTAAAGGATTGAATAGAAAGGTCCACGGTTCCCGACGGGTACAGAAAGCCTCCTACACTTACAACATAAAATTAAACAAGGCGCAACATTATCGCCCACGGCCGAATATTATTCAAAGAGAAATGTTAAAGAAAATCCGTTTGCGAATTAAAGCATTCAGTTTTGTTAGAGAAACGAAATAATTTGTCGTGCGACCCTATCCGCACCATTTCCGCAAGGTATTGCCCTTCAACAAATAACTACAAAAAACCCATTAAAACTGTTCGATAACTTTTAGCCAGTGAAAAGATTATTTTTCATGACGGAAAATGATAAAAGTATTTCTTCATTAAAATCATAAAAAAGTTTAGGCTTCAAATTAACTGTCTGATTTTGTATTCTTTTAGGTGAATCATTAAGGATGCCATCGTTACATCATAATCTCTACTTTTCAGTGTATATTCCATACGAACAACGGTCTGAATTTCTTTAGCGCCCAGAAATATCTGTTACAATTTATTAGGCAAACGATATTGGTAAACCGTATTAAGATTCAGCTTTCGTAAACAGCGCTAGAGTTAGAATCGTTATATGACGGCAATATACAAAAAGGGTAAATCGCGCATTTACTTGGAAACGATCGACCTCTCTAACATATTCAGGAGGCACTTACTAACGAAACACTGAATTACTACGACCCTACGTGATTCCGCACATTAACACAAATATAAATAAAAAAATGACATTAAAATTGAAGAAATTATTTTGTCTCTCGTGTCTTAATTAACTTTCTATTCTCCTAATTTATAATACTGCGCGTCTTTAACGGCTATTATTTTTGGCTAAAGTTGAAGGGGTACAAAAAAGTTCAACTCTGTGTATGAAGTTGCACAATCGTGTAAAGATATGAAGAATTTAAAAGATTTTTAAAGTTTTGGAAGTCAGACAAAAATGATTGCGCCAAAATATGTGCATTTAGGATGTAATAACGATTAATTTACGATGCAAGCAATAGGCATTTCTTTTATAAAAAATAGCATTGTTTAATTATTACTCGATGGCAGCTGGCTACAGTTTTTTCAGTGAAAGTTCCGGGCGAGAAGTGACTGGCCGCCCGCTTCGAGGACTTGATTCGTCGATTATTATCTAACGGGATTTTTATGTCAAGTACTCACTTTTTGTATCGCAAACCCCTTCGAGGTTCGGTGGATGTTCAGCCCACACAAGGTAGTCCAATGCCTCATTGCAAATGTTTGCAAGTGCGAATCCCCTAAGAGGAGGTACACCATTCTTTGTAAATTCAGCTAGCAGGCTCGAAAGCTCGAAGTTCGCCTAAAATCACAAAATAATATTAGTATCTACATTTTTTTGTCTTTCCTTACCCAAATGTCCTGAAATGAATACTTAAAATATAAAACTGCAAAAATTGATATTATCTATAGAAAAACAATACAATCATAATATACTAAAAATATAACGGTCAGACCAACTGAAGAGGGTTAAAGTACAATGATGTAGTAGAGTGGATGTTGTACACTTATGTAAAAGGTTTATAGTATTATAGCGGCGTCTCAACTTTTATTGTTTGCGAGTCTCGTGCCTGTAATAAAGATACTTGCTTTGTCAGAATGTTCTTGAACACAGCTTACATAATATGCAATATTGTTACATCAGTATCACTATGCATAATAAAAGCATAAACTACAAACTAAAATAATTATTAAATCGCTGGACCACTCAAAAGCTTTCACATTAAAATAATTAAATTTTATTAGTACATTGTTTCGCTTTTCACAATATGCCGGATTATGTTTAAGATTTTAATGGAAATGAACAATCAATTAATGAAGAGAACGATAAATGAAATCAGTTTCAATTATAAAATAGTATAAAATTATGCTCGTAACATTTTTCACTATGCTTGAATAAATAGATGAAAGAATACTCAATTTATGTATCTCTCTATGTTCAAACTCGTGCAAGAAAATATAGATTGAAAACTAACAATAAATAATAGTGTACCTACATGTTGTTTTTAAAGCACGTTTAACGGAAACGCTTTACATTTCCTACGACCTTTATTCTGAATACAATTTCCTTATCCATACCCTGAGACAGGATGTAATCCAACTGGTACGTCGAGCCGAACACCGGAACAATTACATCCTTTAAATGTCTTCTGAACTATTACAATATATGTATGCTTTTCAAAAGAGTAAAATGTAAAATTTATGTCCTCAGTAAAGGAGCACTAATTTTGAGACGAACAGTCTAGTTGAGGTTGACCATTACAAAATTAATTACGAATTTACAACATACTGCATGCGCCGAATTTTTTGGTGTCGAACCTTGACAAACTGGCAATGCTGATGAGAAAAGGTATAAGAGTTAAACACTAAGGTTATTAATGATTTGCATGACTCAAAAAGATGATGGAGAGACTATCGTCAGAGAGAAGAATTGTCTAAGACGACCACGAAGAAGGAGAAGCGAGAATGCACTTTATATATGTAATGAAGAACTCAGTCTTCATTGATACTTTCATGCATTGTCATTGAAAACTGTAATACACATCTATAGACTAATTTCGTGAATCATTTTCATAAAATGAAATGCTGGACTCAAAACGATTGGAATTGGTTAACACATAAAAACCTATTATATTACGGACTGTTCCAGAAGATCCCTTGATGTATTCATTAACGTTTTAACCTCTAAGATATGGATTTTTTTAAACTGTACCTTGTGTTCGGCGGTGCAGCGATGACTCTTTCAAATTAGGCTGAGTCAGGCGATGGACACGCCTAGTGGCTCTGCCATTTCAACAAACTTATTGAATGCTAGTCTGCGTCTGTAGTGATTATGTTGATAATGTTCAAGTTATATTTAATTCAATACATAATATGATACAACCGATCAATTGGAAGATTTGAAGAAATCTTTTTGAAAGAGAAAAGAAAGTAGAGCAGTGTAAGATGTCCTTAATTGATTACATTTAGCGACGAATCTCTATTTTCCTCCTACATTTTTCAAGGTAGACAAGTATGTCTTTGACGACAAAAAACAAATAAAAATATTTTGCAAATTCCGGTTCAAAGACATTAATCTCAACAGAATATCTCTAAAGTTAAATTAATTAAAGATTATCATCATTAATATTAAATTAGCGTTCATAATGAAGATCAGGATAAGATGAGTTTTGTAAAATATATTTCAAATGAATATTCATTCATAAGATTTCGATGAAATGACAAATAATATTTTTGGAACTTTAAATTATTTATAATTTATTTATTTATAATAAGCAGCCTGTTTTAAATATTAATACATTTTTTACTAGTATACATAATTTATCACGTCACATCACGTACGTGGTAATAACATCTTTAATATTTTGTTTTTAATTGTAATATTACTTTGGGTCTCTATGCTGAGCTTGAGTTGTGAAACCTGTTTACAAGAACGAAGACGGATACATCAGTTATGTAAAAACTAGTGATGTGTGTATTATTCAATGAAATTTGTGTAAGTAATACACATATTTATTTATCCTAGAGCACGTTTAATAATTACACACAACAATGTGCTCTAAACCTGAAAAAAAAGTAGTATCATAAAAGTTTTAAAAAGAATTGATTCTAAAGAATCGTACTTGATGAGTAAGTTTCAATACTTTAAGTTCTCACGTCTTCCCTTTTGCGATTAGATACTAGTGGAATAATATTATAACTGCAAATAATCTGATGACTATTATTGAAATTATTAATTTGTATTACGAGCGTGTTCCCAATACGATGTTAAGTGGCGCGTAAACTATGAATCTTGGTCATAACTTATCACTTTTGGAACGACCTATTATTACATAACATATTTATTTCATGCAAGCTTGGAATCTCAATTTGTAGTGCAATTTATTCTTTAACAAATTAACATTTCAAGACAATAACGATGAATATAAGATTGTTCGTAGATTTGTGCTACGCCGTAGCACGTAGTGTTCTATTGGGACAGTCTAAATAAAATGTACATTGATTGTAACCGACGATCTGGTCAAGATCGTGGGAGGTCACTGGATGCAGATGGCGCAGGACCGGTCGATGTGGCGAGTGTTTGGGGGAGGCCTATGTTCAGCAGTGGACGTCTATAGGCTGATGATGATGATGGTTGTAAAGTTGTAACTATGCATTCCTTCATAACTGATGATATACTTACAAATTAGTTCAGACTTCTATCACAAACGATTTCTGGACTTGGTTCAGTTTTTTAAAGTTGGTATAAGCTGAGATAAGAGGCACAATAAGCAGTAAAATTGACAAGTTTGTTAATAGCTTTCGGCTATGATTTCATTGTAAACGATGCTTCGATCAGGAAGACATGAATTCCTAAGGCTTCCACATTCTTCGTAAAAACGCGTAATGAAATAAATAAATTCCCGAAACTTGTACATCTTGTTGCGCAGTTATTGGCCACTTTTATTATCGTTCTAACACGGCTCATAACTTCCTTATCGTTTTATTACACGATGCGATTTCAGTTTATTACACGGTAAAACAAAACTTTTTAATCATTGTTTTGTTTGCCCTGTTCAACATGAAAATACATGATCTAGAAGTCTATTCGTCAGTTTATTTTGAGCTTTATAATTTCCTCATCACACAAATATTTTTTGGATTTTTTCGTGCTAGTTATTCTGAACAAAAGCTTAATTCGTCTTTGTAATTTAAAATCAGATAAGTACTAACAATATCTAACTACTGTCTGTGTATCTTACAAATTTTAAGAAGCAGTATTCAATTCAAGTTATAGTTTTATTTGTAAAACATATCATCACAGAGCTCTTTAAACATATTTACCTACACCAAATCTGACGAAAACCTCTATCGAAGTTTGTGTATATTATTAAGACAATGTTGACCTTATTGTCTATTGCCCTTTACTTTTGACATTTACCGACTTACAACAGCTAAATATAGGGCTTTTCAACGATCTTATTAGCGTCCGAAGATGACACTCTCAATGCATATTTAATGATCTCCCAACAATTAAGATTACCCTCGTCAAAACAAGTACGTCGCGATGTTCCGGTCAATCCGAGACAGTAACTGATGTAAAACAAATGTTTGTGTTATAACTGTTCATTTATTGTTTTTACTATTACAAAGTAATTAATATAAGATTTACGAGTAAGCTTCCCACATTATGTATAATGTTTTAAGAACCTTATGAATTATTAAACATGATTTGAAATCTATATGTAGGTATATATGTTTCTTAATAATATTATGTTTAAGTAACGTATAATAATGAGGCCCTTTCTGTGAATTGGTTATTCCAAGTTTATAACCAAACATTGTAAGACATTACTTTGAAATAATAATGTAAATTATAATTTTGTTTAGAAGAATATAATTAAGCTTTATTTATTCAAAGAGCCTCCATTATTTTTCAATTACGATCACTTCAAAAGCACGTACCTACAATATCCAAATAATAACTGAGTAATTATGAATTTAATATTAAGACGGGATCATAGAACCCTAAGTCTCATTAAACACATTCCCTGTCGACTAATTACCGTCAGTTGCTGCCGGTTTTCCGCCAGATTAGTTATATCACCTCTAGTTGCATGATGGTTTAAAAGTTTATATAGGTCGAGAATTTAGAGGCACATTTTATTGAGAGCATAATAATAGCGCATTATGAAACTTTATAGTCCTTTATTCGACCGGCATGACGGTTAGTAATTTGCTTTTTACCTAGTACTTACTAACCCGACATTTATACTGTACTGTAACAACCCATTACTGCCCACTGCTGAGCTCAGGTCTCCTCCGAAGAGGGGTTAGGCATTGTCCACCACGCTTGCCTAATGTGGATTGGGGACTTCACATATCTTCAAAGGATTTTTAGAATCCTTTTCCGACATGCAGGTTTCCTCACGATGTTTTCCTTCACCGTTTTTAGTCAGTGGTGAAATGGAAAATTGCACATAAATCTTTTTTCATATTAAGATTTAGAGGTACAAGCCGGCCGGTTTTGAACCCGCGACCTTCCCGTACGGAAGGCAAGCGCTTCAACTACTCGGCCACCACTACTTTTGCTTAAGATGATATCCGGCGCGACATTTGCTTAAGATGATATCCGATGTAGACAGAACTGAATATCAAGTAAAAGAATAAGTAAGGCTTGAATTATGAACGCCTTTGAGTACGGGAATAAAGTATCTCAGTAACTTCTTTATTTGAAATTCCTTCAAATGAACAGTATGGCTATCGCATGAATGATCGCGATACAGAACAATAAATAGTGATGACCTTTTACCATCATTAGTTGCGTGCTACCTTCCTAGTACAGGTTAGCCTTTCGAGTGCTACCATAACAAAGATCAAACATTGCCTTCGACGTGTTCGTTATATGTCTATTAACCCAAATGCTCGTCACTAAAGGAGACATTGTTTAGTCTCCGTGTCAGATCTTGACATTGAAGCAGGTCGACAAATCGTTAATTCAAGTGGAACAGCTTTTAATAAAACAGTAATACAGTGAAGTCGCTTTCATGTTTATAGAAATGAAAATAGTTTTTGTGTTCGGCTTTTGAGTGGTTTACTTCACTAATAATCTGACTCATATTTGTTTTCCGTATTGAATGTACCTCACTTTTATTTCCAAATTGAGGTCAATGTCGCGATGACCAGCCTCTTCTGTTGAAAACCTTTGATAATCACCACCTTGAAGTATTCTCACCTATTAATACTGACGAAACATTTCTACTTAGTACATAAAAACAATTACTACGACTACCACTAATTTTGTGCCAAAATTTCTACGAAGCATGTCGACGACGTGAGACCATAAAATGTTTAAATTAAGAATATATCTACTTAATAATAAGTAGGGACGTGCTCAGGAGTGGAACATTGAATGATGTGGGCGTGGTATGGCACTTTGCCAATCCAAGTTCACATGTAGTGCATAACTCAGCAAAATCACGGCCGCCTGTACATGAGGCTTCTTTATAATACATTGAATTAACCGAAACAGAAAAAATGCAAGAAATTAAATGGGAAGAAATGCTAATTTGGAAGTTTTTTGATAAGCGGGAGGAGCTATTGTGGAGAGCATTGCGTATAAAACAAGCACTTACGTGTGGAGTATCCGGTCTCGTGAATATTGGGGAATGTGTCGCCGACACGTGGCCGGCCTGCGTGCCCTTCGACATGACCAACTCTTTACGGAAAGACACTAACTCAAAATATGTGTCAACAAAGAACCTTTCCAGCGAATGATATACAAATGTTCCATAGCAAATGAACCTGCGTGAACAAAATTGAAACGATTCTTTTCATGTTTCTATAAATACATTGAAAACGACAATTATAATAAGCATAAAATAAAAAGAAATAGCGAAGAAATTGAGCTGTTAGTTTTTAAAGAAGTTTGATTAGTTTTTTGTAGTATTATGTTAATAAATTTACCATTACGATTACGATTTTCTGTACAAGATTTTAATACAGAGGCAAAGTATTTAAAACATATTTTTGTCGTTATCTAAGTCGTAGTTATATTTTGCTGCATTTTCTAAGCTTTGTATCGTTATTCATAATAAGAAAAATATATTAATTGGCCAGTGGTTCATGAAACATGGCCTTTTTCGATTTAATTACTGCGCCAGTAATATGGGGCTACGATATGAGTTTTCCGTTTATTAAATGACGGTACGTCGACGACTTTCATATTAATGAAAGAGCACTTTAAAAAATCTAAAATCAACTCTCTTTTCTAGATTTAAACGTTATTAAGCAGTAATCTCACAATATTATTACTGTAGTAGAAATCAAACAAATACTCGTAGGTAACCAATACAAATGTAGGTATTTCTCGCAGACTCGAAATGTCAAATCTTGTAAAAAAAGTACCTAAACAAGAATTGCATCTATGTGATAATTATTTTGAAGTCTTCAGTACGTTCCAAACAGAATAAAATTAACTGATTCGATGTATTGATGTAATCGTTCAGTGGTTCGGTACCATGACAGCGTTATAAATTCCTAACAACGTCATTACGTTTTGATACCCCTGAGTAAGCTCCTCATAAAAGTCACCGCGCTCGTAAAATTACTCTATTACTATTCTTTCGAAATTGAAACGTAACTGTGTCGACATTGAGAACACCTTCTGTTTACAACACAATAGAAATAGACGTAACGGGATCCTTTTAATAATGTACTTATAAATTACCGCGGTGAAGTATTGAAATGTTGTGTGAGATATCAAATATGCTCTTATGTGCCACTTCATAGGCTATGAGCAAGGGGTAGCAATTTAAATATGGAAGCTCGACAGTTAAAGTGCACAGAGGAAATGGTTCAATTGATTTTCGAAAAAGGCCGTAGTGGTATTTAGGTATTAAAACCTTTAAAAACTAGTAAGTTTGCAATAAATTGTAGGGGTATTAATTTTTCAAATTAATAATAGGTTACTACGTTACAAATTACAATGCAAGATCGCTGTACGCCATTTATAAACAAAATTATAGATGATAAAATCGCGATAAGAAAATTATTAATTTTAATCAGCATTGAAAGTGCAAATTTGTGGCAAATACACTGCGGCACTTAACATTGGGCTGAGTCAAGCGTGTCAGGCGACAACACACGTTACACTTACAGGTATCTTGAAAAGTTACTTTAATCATGATGGTTTAAAGTCGTTTGTCGCTCGGCAGCATTAGGCAGATTAACCGATGGAATGGCATCGATAGCCGTCGGTTCGTGTCTCGAACGCGAGGTCGTGTCGGCCGAGGAAGGTAAATTTGTTTATTTACATTTTATGCACAAGAATATAAACATCGACGGTGATGTAATTTTGTTTAGTATAAAGGAAATTCAGTTTTCGTTCAGAATATCGTAAAGTACTCTATTAAAAGTCCGCTTCAAAATAGAACCGTCCTATAAAGTTGTGTTTTGTTTGTTTTACTCTCAACCTTGTTATTAAAGTAAGATTGCCGCTTATTTATAATTAACATCTTGTTAAGTCAGAAACGGGATGAGAGGGTTCAAAAAGTTTGTTTGAAAAGGAATGCCAATGTTAACTTTTTACTCGGGATAAAAAGATACGGTAAGAAAGTGTTGTTTTGAGGATTTGGAAATACAAACTCTGTGAAAGTTTTTGTACGGATATCACCCGTCTTTACCTTACTTTACCTGGCTGGCATTTTTAATTACTTCCGACAAGTATTTATGTTTCGAACTTTTAGTCGCAATTTTTAACAAGTTGATTACTAGTCCAATCCACCATAGAAGGAAAATCGTATTAATATGTAAAAAATAATGTCGAAAAACTAAAAACTTATTAAACAAAAAGAACAATAAAAAACCAGTACCATGAGTAAATCTTCTTCTTCCCTCCTATAACTCCCAATAATATGAGAGTTTTTTAGCGTGAGTACTAAATTGATAATAAGTACGTACACTGACTTCATTTCTGTCTTACTTTTTATTGGAACGAAGTTCCTTATAGCGCGTTATCGAAAGGGGGCTAGACGGAAATTCTTATGAAAAAGTTGTCACGAGACTTTTTTTGTTTTATATGATTATCGCTAGATGGCGCTGTGATTGAAATCTTTTAAAACGATTCCTTATTTTGTTTTATATGATTAATGCTAGATGGCGCTGTGATCAAAATATTTTATTTAAGTTTTAACATAACTTAAAAAAATAAAATTTTATTACAATTCCCTCACTAATTAATCGAAAGGAACTTCGTTCCATCCGGGTGTCCCTTTACACCTCTCAAGTTTTTTTTTTATAGATAGATGAGCCAGTATGCTTTCTAATAGCTTTTATAGTTTCTAGGCACACTTAAACCACTACCTACCTATTTTAATTCTTCACGGTTTGTTTGCAGTCAAGTCACAATCCTCGGGGATTAGTATTCAGTTTATTACTATCCTAACTCTCAGTTATGAACAACTTAGTCAAAACTGAGGGTAATAAATGTCTACTAATTTGATCGAACAAAGTTTCATTAATTGCCAGTTCAAAAGTTAAATTATCAGTTTCAAGGACGATAAGTTTAAAAACTAGATATCAGAAACATTGTAAATATTTATTAGGTATATTTAGGAAGTCTGGCTAAATATTGAGTTATTAGTTATTTAGAAAGTTATGTTACCGTGTCTAATAAATTAATTTCAAAACTAGTGGTATTTCTAATAATATGTCAGAGATATCGCCAAGGTCATTTCATTAACATAATCGATTATTTTTTATATGAAATGTAAAATTGTAAAATACTTTAAAAAATATAAATGTTCATAAAATAAAAAAGACATGCCTGCTGAGTTTCTTGCCAGTTCTTCTCAGGACGGTGGCTACAATTATTATTTTTTTGTGTCCGAACTGGTGGTAGCTTTTAACTTTTGACGTCAACAAGAATGTGTACGTCATCAATGTTGAAAATAAAGCATTTCATTTCATTTCATATATTTTATTTCTGAAAATCTCTGTACATTAAATTTCAATAACGTAACTCTTAAGACATTCACATACACTTTTGGTCCTTCATGCCAGTGTTTTACTAATATAAAGGCTAAATTTCAAGAGAGATAAAAAGAACGGCTTTCAGAATAGTCTTACTACGAACCACCAATAATACCGTTTCATTATCATAACAATTGTCTCATTTTTAAAAAGAAATATAAATTAAACGTAATGTAATTATGCATTCGTAAACTACATTAATCATTTTTCAATAAAGCACGCATCAGAAGCTTATTATTTTCTGACGCGTTATTCATAAACGTCAATAAAGATAAAACCAGTGAATGATCTCTTAAAACAATAAAATCAAACCGTGAAAGCGGCGGGCGGTATCGAAAAAGCTTCGCGGAACAAACTCCTAATAAACTATATAGATATATTGTTTGTACTTAATAATAAAGACATTTTACGAGACAAACGACGCGGTTAATGACTTAAATTGAAATTTGGAACACAAGGAATCGATACTGACAAAACCGCACAATGTACTTGTGTTTCGTAATAATTTGTATTTATATAAGGATTGATTTCAATACAATCTGTCTCCTATTTGCTGTGGCTGTTTGTTTATTTATTCATATTGCAATTATTCGTTTTTCTTTACCTGTAATTTTTCATTATTATATCACTTTGTGCCCTAAATACTTATATGTCTATATATATTTATTATTATTATTTTGTAAGTATTGAAACGCCTACATATAATTTTTCCATTCAGTTTTCATACCCTAAGGTTGCCTGGAAGTAATCGCTATAGCGATAGGGCCGCCTATATTGTACAACTACTATAGGCTGTATCAGTTTTTAAATTAATTGGTGTTTTTTGGTACAATAAAGTATATTCTAATTCTACAAATTTTGAATTTTTAGGTATTATTAAGCTTTAGACAAGTATTGTCGTAATTATTGAACATGTGTTATGACTAGTTACCCAATGCTGGGGTCAGTTCAGTAGTCGGCTTTATTTACTACACAGATACCAGAAGATATATTATTATACTAGCTGCCCCGCGCAACTTCGTCTGCGTCGGAACAATAAAAAAAAATAGGGGTGGACTACCCTTAACATTTAGGGGGATGAAAAATAGATGTTGGCCGATTCTCATAGATACCGGATAAGCACAAAAAATTTCATCAAAATCGGTCAAGCCGTTTCGGAGGAGTACGACAACGAAAACTGTGACACGAGAATTTCATATATTAGAAAGATTTAGTATATTCTGATCGAAGATTGTCATAAAATAACAAGATAAATAACTAAAAAAACGTCAATTCGAATTTGTGTTAAACTTGAATAGCGTTTGAACACTTCGAATGGAAACGTTACTCTGTTTGTAAATTTCTGACTTTTAGAACGAAGTTCCTTATCGCGCGTTGTGAAAGGGGGGCTAGACGGAAAAAATTCTTACAAAAAGTTGTCACGACACTTTTTTGTTTTAGATGATTATCGTTAGACGGCGCTGTGATCAAAACATTTCAAAACACGTTCCTTATCGCGCGTTACGAAAGGAAATATTTTTTATAAGATATCTTTTAATCGAAAGGAACTTCGTTCTATTCGGGTGTCCCATGACACCTCTCAAGTTTTTTTATTTTGATTTCGAATTTCAAATTATTGGACCAATATCTCTTCATCGAAGTTAAAAGAATAGAAAATTTGAAAAGAAAATATTGTGTAATCCGATCCGGCTGCCAAAACTAGGTATGAATAAATCATCACCTAGTCATAAAGCAAGTTCCGAAATCCATTCCTCAAACTAAAAAGTAAACTAAAAAAAAAACTTATTTTGCTAAAAACCGAGGAACTCCAATAATAAAAGTTTTATTAAGTTATTTATTCCTCATTGAAAAGTTAGGCGTGAAGCTCGAAAAATGAGAAAAGGACGCTTTCATGGACACAATGTTTTTGGAAAATGTTATCATTAACCCTTTTTGGTCGGGATACCTATTAACTTTTTACTCGGGATAAAAAGATACGGTAAGAAAGTGTTGTTTTGAGGATTTGGAAATACAAACTCTGTGAAAGTTTTTGTACGGATATCACCCGTCTTTACCTTACTTTACCTGGCTGGCATTTTTAATTACTTCCGACAAGTATTTATGTTTCGAACTTTTAGTCGCAATTTTTAACAAGTTGATTACTAGTCCAATCCACCATAGAAGGAAAATCGTATTAATATGTAAAAAATAATGTCGAAAAACTAAAAACTTATTAAACAAAAAGAACAATAAAAAACCAGTACCATGAGTAAATCTTCTTCTTCCCTCCTATAACTCCCAATAATATGAGAGTTTTTTAGCGTGAGTACTAAATTGATAATAAGTACGTACACTGACTTCATTTCTGTCTTACTTTTTATTGGAACGAAGTTCCTTATAGCGCGTTATCGAAAGGGGGCTAGACGGAAATTCTTATGAAAAAAGTTGTCACGAGACTTTTTTTGTTTTATATGATTATCGCTAGATGGCGCTGTGATTGAAATCTTTTAAAAGGATTCCTTATTTTGTTTTATATGATTAATGCTAGATGGCGCTGTGATCAAAATATTTTATTTAAGTTTTAACATAACTTAAAAAAATAAAATTTTATTACAATTCCCTCACTAATTAATCGAAAGGAACTTCGTTCCATCCGGGTGTCCCTTTACACCTCTCAAGTTTTTTTTTTATAGATAGATGAGCCAGTATGCTTTCTAATAGCTTTTATAGTTTCTAGGCACACTTAAACCACTACCTACCTATTTTAATTCTTCACGGTTTGTTTGCAGTCAAGTCACAATCCTCGGGGATTAGTATTCAGTTTATTACTATCCTAACTCTCAGTTATGAACAACTTAGTCAAAACTGAGGGTAATAAATGTCTACTAATTTGATCGAACAAAGTTTCATTAATTGCCAGTTCAAAAGTTAAATTATCAGTTTCAAGGACGATAAGTTTAAAAACTAGATATCAGAAACATTGTAAATATTTATTAGGTATATTTAGGAAGTCTGGCTAAATATTGAGTTATTAGTTATTTAGAAAGTTATGTTACCGTGTCTAATAAATTAATTTCAAAACTAGTGGTATTTCTAATAATATGTCAGAGATATCGCCAAGGTCATTTCATTAACATAATCGATTATTTTTTATATGAAATGTAAAATTGTAAAATACTTTAAAAAATATAAATGTTCATAAAATAAAAAAGACATGCCTGCTGAGTTTCTTGCCAGTTCTTCTCAGGACTGTGGCTACAATTATTATTTTTTTGTGTCCGAACTGGTGGTAGCTTTTAACTTTTGACGTCAACAAGAATGTGTACGTCATCAATGTTGAAAATAAAGCATTTCATTTCATTTCATATATTTTATTTCTGAAAATCTCTGTACATTAAATTTCAATAACGTAACTCTTAAGACATTCACATACACTTTTGGTCCTTCATGCCAGTGTTTTACTAATATAAAGGCTAAATTTCAAGAGAGATAAAAAGAACGGCTTTCAGAATAGTCTTACTACGAACCACCAATAATACCGTTTCATTATCATAACAATTGTCTCATTTTTAAAAAGAAATATAAATTAAACGTAATGTAATTATGCATTCGTAAACTACATCAATCATTTTTCAATAAAGCACGCATCAGAAGCTTATTATTTTCTGACGCGTTATTCATAAACGTCAATAAAGATAAAACCAGTGAATGATCTCTTAAAACAATAAAATTAAACCGTGAAAGCGGCGGGCGGTATCGAAAAAGCTTCGCGGAACAAACTCCTAATAAACTATATAGATATATTGTTTGTACTTAATAATAAAGACATTTTACGAGACAAACGACGCGGTTAATGACTTAAATTGAAATTTGGAACACAAGGAATCGATACTGACAAAACCGCACAATGTACTTGTGTTTCGTAATAATTTGTATTTATATAAGGATTGATTTCAATACAATCTGTCTCCTATTTGCTGTGGCTGTTTGTTTATTTATTCATATTGCAATTATTCGTTTTTCTTTACCTGTAATTTTTCATTATTATATCACTTTGTGCCCTAAATACTTATATGTCTATATATATTTATTATTATTATTTTGTAAGTATTGAAACGCCTACATATAATTTTTCCATTCAGTTTTCATACCCTAAGGTTGCCTGGAAGTAATCGCTATAGCGATAGGGCCGCCTATATTGTACAACTACTATAGGCTGTATCAGTTTTTAAATTAATTGGTGTTTTTTGGTACAATAAAGTATATTCTAATTCTACAAATTTTGAATTTTTAGGTATTATTAAGCTTTAGACAAGTATTGTCGTAATTATTGAACATGTGTTATGACTAGTTACCCAATGCTGGGGTCAGTTCAGTAGTCGGCTTTATTTACTACACAGATACCAGAAGATATATTATTATACTAGCTGCCCCGCGCAACTTCGTCTGCGTCGGAACAATAAAAAAAAATAGGGGTGGACTACCCTTAACATTTAGGGGGATGAAAAATAGATGTTGGCCGATTCTCATAGATACCGGATAAGCACAAAAAATTTCATCAAAATCGGTCAAGCCGTTTCGGAGGAGTACGACAACGAAAACTGTGACACGAGAATTTCATATATTAGAAAGATTTAGTATATTCTGATCGAAGATTGTCATAAAATAACAAGATAAATAACTAAAAAAACGTCAATTCGAATTTGTGTTAAACTTGAATAGCGTTTGAACACTTCGAATGGAAACGTTACTCTGTTTGTAAATTTCTGACTTTTAGAACGAAGTTCCTTATCGCGCGTTGTGAAAGGGGGGGCTAGACGGAAAAAATTCTTACAAAAAGTTGTCACGACACTTTTTTGTTTTAGATGATTATCGTTAGACGGCGCTGTGATCAAAACATTTCAAAACACGTTCCTTATAGCGCGTTATCGAAAGGGGGCTAGACGGAAATTCTTATGAAAAAGTTGTCACGAGACTTTTTTTGTTTTATATGATTATCGCTAGATGGCGCTGTGATTGAAATCTTTTAAAACGATTCCTTATTTTGTTTTATATGATTAATGCTAGATGGCGCTGTGATCAAAATATTTTATTTAAGTTTTAACATAACTTAAAAAAATAAAATTTTATTACAATTCCCTCACTAATTAATCGAAAGGAACTTCGTTCCATCCGGGTGTCCCTTTACACCTCTCAAGTTTTTTTTTTATAGATAGATGAGCCAGTATGCTTTCTAATAGCTTTTATAGTTTCTAGGCACACTTAAACCACTACCTACCTATTTTAATTCTTCACGGTTTGTTTGCAGTCAAGTCACAATCCTCGGGGATTAGTATTCAGTTTATTACTATCCTAACTCTCAGTTATGAACAACTTAGTCAAAACTGAGGGTAATAAATGTCTACTAATTTGATCGAACAAAGTTTCATTAATTGCCAGTTCAAAAGTTAAATTATCAGTTTCAAGGACGATAAGTTTAAAAACTAGATATCAGAAACATTGTAAATATTTATTAGGTATATTTAGGAAGTCTGGCTAAATATTGAGTTATTAGTTATTTAGAAAGTTATGTTACCGTGTCTAATAAATTAATTTCAAAACTAGTGGTATTTCTAATAATATGTCAGAGATATCGCCAAGGTCATTTCATTAACATAATCGATTATTTTTTATATGAAATGTAAAATTGTAAAATACTTTAAAAAATATAAATGTTCATAAAATAAAAAAGACATGCCTGCTGAGTTTCTTGCCAGTTCTTCTCAGGACGGTGGCTACAATTATTATTTTTTTGTGTCCGAACTGGTGGTAGCTTTTAACTTTTGACGTCAACAAGAATGTGTACGTCATCAATGTTGAAAATAAAGCATTTCATTTCATTTCATATATTTTATTTCTGAAAATCTCTGTACATTAAATTTCAATAACGTAACTCTTAAGACATTCACATACACTTTTGGTCCTTCATGCCAGTGTTTTACTAATATAAAGGCTAAATTTCAAGAGAGATAAAAAGAACGGCTTTCAGAATAGTCTTACTACGAACCACCAATAATACCGTTTCATTATCATAACAATTGTCTCATTTTTAAAAAGAAATATAAATTAAACGTAATGTAATTATGCATTCGTAAACTACATTAATCATTTTTCAATAAAGCACGCATCAGAAGCTTATTATTTTCTGACGCGTTATTCATAAACGTCAATAAAGATAAAACCAGTGAATGATCTCTTAAAACAATAAAATCAAACCGTGAAAGCGGCGGGCGGTATCGAAAAAGCTTCGCGGAACAAACTCCTAATAAACTATATAGATATATTGTTTGTACTTAATAATAAAGACATTTTACGAGACAAACGACGCGGTTAATGACTTAAATTGAAATTTGGAACACAAGGAATCGATACTGACAAAACCGCACAATGTACTTGTGTTTCGTAATAATTTGTATTTATATAAGGATTGATTTCAATACAATCTGTCTCCTATTTGCTGTGGCTGTTTGTTTATTTATTCATATTGCAATTATTCGTTTTTCTTTACCTGTAATTTTTCATTATTATATCACTTTGTGCCCTAAATACTTATATGTCTATATATATTTATTATTATTATTTTGTAAGTATTGAAACGCCTACATATAATTTTTCCATTCAGTTTTCATACCCTAAGGTTGCCTGGAAGTAATCGCTATAGCGATAGGGCCGCCTATATTGTACAACTACTATAGGCTGTATCAGTTTTTAAATTAATTGGTGTTTTTTGGTACAATAAAGTATATTCTAATTCTACAAATTTTGAATTTTTAGGTATTATTAAGCTTTAGACAAGTATTGTCGTAATTATTGAACATGTGTTATGACTAGTTACCCAATGCTGGGGTCAGTTCAGTAGTCGGCTTTATTTACTACACAGATACCAGAAGATATATTATTATACTAGCTGCCCCGCGCAACTTCGTCTGCGTCGGAACAATAAAAAAAAATAGGGGTGGACTACCCTTAACATTTAGGGGGATGAAAAATAGATGTTGGCCGATTCTCATAGATACCGGATAAGCACAAAAAATTTCATCAAAATCGGTCAAGCCGTTTCGGAGGAGTACGACAACGAAAACTGTGACACGAGAATTTCATATATTAGAAAGATTTAGTATATTCTGATCGAAGATTGTCATAAAATAACAAGATAAATAACTAAAAAAACGTCAATTCGAATTTGTGTTAAACTTGAATAGCGTTTGAACACTTCGAATGGAAACGTTACTCTGTTTGTAAATTTCTGACTTTTAGAACGAAGTTCCTTATCGCGCGTTGTGAAAGGGGGGCTAGACGGAAAAAATTCTTACAAAAAGTTGTCACGACACTTTTTTGTTTTAGATGATTATCGTTAGACGGCGCTGTGATCAAAACATTTCAAAACACGTTCCTTATCGCGCGTTACGAAAGGAAATATTTTTTATAAGATATCTTTTAATCGAAAGGAACTTCGTTCTATTCGGGTGTCCCATGACACCTCTCAAGTTTTTTTATTTTGATTTCGAATTTCAAATTATTGGACCAATATCTCTTCATCGAAGTTAAAAGAATAGAAAATTTGAAAAGAAAATATTGTGTAATCCGATCCGGCTGCCAAAACTAGGTATGAATAAATCATCACCTAGTCATAAAGCAAGTTCCGAAATCCATTCCTCAAACTAAAAAGTAAACTAAAAAAAAAACTTATTTTGCTAAAAACCGAGGAACTCCAATAATAAAAGTTTTATTAAGTTATTTATTCCTTATTGAAAAGTTAGGCGTGAAGCTCGAAAAATGAGAAAAGGACGCTTTCATGGACACAATGTTTTTGGAAAATGTTATCATTAACCCTTTTTGGTCGGGATACCTATTAACTTTTTACTCGGGATAAAAAGATACGGTAAGAAAGTGTTGTTTTGAGGATTTGGAAATACAAACTCTGTGAAAGTTTTTGTACGGATATCACCCGTCTTTACCTTACTTTACCTGGCTGGCATTTTTAATTACTTCCGACAAGTATTTATGTTTCGAACTTTTAGTCGCAATTTTTAACAAGTTGATTACTAGTCCAATCCACCATAGAAGGAAAATCGTATTAATATGTAAAAAATAATGTCGAAAAACTAAAAACTTATTAAACAAAAAGAACAATAAAAAACCAGTACCATGAGTAAATCTTCTTCTTCCCTCCTATAACTCCCAATAATATGAGAGTTTTTTAGCGTGAGTACTAAATTGATAATAAGTACGTACACTGACTTCATTTCTGTCTTACTTTTTATTGGAACGAAGTTCCTTATAGCGCGTTATCGAAAGGGGGCTAGACGGAAATTCTTATGAAAAAGTTGTCACGAGACTTTTTTTGTTTTATATGATTATCGCTAGATGGCGCTGTGATTGAAATCTTTTAAAAGGATTCCTTATTTTGTTTTATATGATTAATGCTAGATGGCGCTGTGATCAAAATATTTTATTTAAGTTTTAACATAACTTAAAAAAATAAAATTTTATTACAATTCCCTCACTAATTAATCGAAAGGAACTTCGTTCCATCCGGGTGTCCCTTTACACCTCTCAAGTTTTTTTTTTATAGATAGATGAGCCAGTATGCTTTCTAATAGCTTTTATAGTTTCTAGGCACACTTAAACCACTACCTACCTATTTTAATTCTTCACGGTTTGTTTGCAGTCAAGTCACAATCCTCGGGGATTAGTATTCAGTTTATTACTATCCTAACTCTCAGTTATGAACAACTTAGTCAAAACTGAGGGTAATAAATGTCTACTAATTTGATCGAACAAAGTTTCATTAATTGCCAGTTCAAAAGTTAAATTATCAGTTTCAAGGACGATAAGTTTAAAAACTAGATATCAGAAACATTGTAAATATTTATTAGGTATATTTAGGAAGTCTGGCTAAATATTGAGTTATTAGTTATTTAGAAAGTTATGTTACCGTGTCTAATAAATTAATTTCAAAACTAGTGGTATTTCTAATAATATGTCAGAGATATCGCCAAGGTCATTTCATTAACATAATCGATTATTTTTTATATGAAATGTAAAATTGTAAAATACTTTAAAAAATATAAATGTTCATAAAATAAAAAAGACATGCCTGCTGAGTTTCTTGCCAGTTCTTCTCAGGACTGTGGCTACAATTATTATTTTTTTGTGTCCGAACTGGTGGTAGCTTTTAACTTTTGACGTCAACAAGAATGTGTACGTCATCAATGTTGAAAATAAAGCATTTCATTTCATTTCATATATTTTATTTCTGAAAATCTCTGTACATTAAATTTCAATAACGTAACTCTTAAGACATTCACATACACTTTTGGTCCTTCATGCCAGTGTTTTACTAATATAAAGGCTAAATTTCAAGAGAGATAAAAAGAACGGCTTTCAGAATAGTCTTACTACGAACCACCAATAATACCGTTTCATTATCATAACAATTGTCTCATTTTTAAAAAGAAATATAAATTAAACGTAATGTAATTATGCATTCGTAAACTACATCAATCATTTTTCAATAAAGCACGCATCAGAAGCTTATTATTTTCTGACGCGTTATTCATAAACGTCAATAAAGATAAAACCAGTGAATGATCTCTTAAAACAATAAAATTAAACCGTGAAAGCGGCGGGCGGTATCGAAAAAGCTTCGCGGAACAAACTCCTAATAAACTATATAGATATATTGTTTGTACTTAATAATAAAGACATTTTACGAGACAAACGACGCGGTTAATGACTTAAATTGAAATTTGGAACACAAGGAATCGATACTGACAAAACCGCACAATGTACTTGTGTTTCGTAATAATTTGTATTTATATAAGGATTGATTTCAATACAATCTGTCTCCTATTTGCTGTGGCTGTTTGTTTATTTATTCATATTGCAATTATTCGTTTTTCTTTACCTGTAATTTTTCATTATTATATCACTTTGTGCCCTAAATACTTATATGTCTATATATATTTATTATTATTATTTTGTAAGTATTGAAACGCCTACATATAATTTTTCCATTCAGTTTTCATACCCTAAGGTTGCCTGGAAGTAATCGCTATAGCGATAGGGCCGCCTATATTGTACAACTACTATAGGCTGTATCAGTTTTTAAATTAATTGGTGTTTTTTGGTACAATAAAGTATATTCTAATTCTACAAATTTTGAATTTTTAGGTATTATTAAGCTTTAGACAAGTATTGTCGTAATTATTGAACATGTGTTATGACTAGTTACCCAATGCTGGGGTCAGTTCAGTAGTCGGCTTTATTTACTACACAGATACCAGAAGATATATTATTATACTAGCTGCCCCGCGCAACTTCGTCTGCGTCGGAACAATAAAAAAAAATAGGGGTGGACTACCCTTAACATTTAGGGGGATGAAAAATAGATGTTGGCCGATTCTCATAGATACCGGATAAGCACAAAAAATTTCATCAAAATCGGTCAAGCCGTTTCGGAGGAGTACGACAACGAAAACTGTGACACGAGAATTTCATATATTAGAAAGATTTAGTATATTCTGATCGAAGATTGTCATAAAATAACAAGATAAATAACTAAAAAAACGTCAATTCGAATTTGTGTTAAACTTGAATAGCGTTTGAACACTTCGAATGGAAACGTTACTCTGTTTGTAAATTTCTGACTTTTAGAACGAAGTTCCTTATCGCGCGTTGTGAAAGGGGGGGCTAGACGGAAAAAATTCTTACAAAAAGTTGTCACGACACTTTTTTGTTTTAGATGATTATCGTTAGACGGCGCTGTGATCAAAACATTTCAAAACACGTTCCTTATCGCGCGTTACGAAAGGAAATATTTTTTATAAGATATCTTTTAATCGAAAGGAACTTCGTTCTATTCGGGTGTCCCATGACACCTCTCAAGTTTTTTTATTTTGATTTCGAATTTCAAATTATTGGACCAATATCTCTTCATCGAAGTTAAAAGAATAGAAAATTTGAAAAGAAAATATTGTGTAATCCGATCCGGCTGCCAAAACTAGGTATGAATAAATCACCACCTAGTCATAAAGCAAGTTCCGAAATCCATTCCTCAAACTAAAAAGTAAACTAAAAAAAAAACTTATTTTGCTAAAAACCGAGGAACTCCAATAATAAAAGTTTTATTAAGTTATTTATTCCTCATTGAAAAGTTAGGCGTGAAGCTCGAAAAATGAGAAAAGGACGCTTTCATGGACACAATGTTTTTGGAAAATGTTATCATTAACCCTTTTTGCTGCTTTAATACTAAGTTCCTTAGTTTAATTCCCAGTAATAGGCACTATCTTTAATATAAATTATTAAACCTCATTATTTTCAGCGCAAAAAATAAACGGGCATACGGTCCATGGGATGAGTAGCGGTTACCACCACTTCCTTCCTATCCCATCGACTCCCATCTCATTAAATCCCATGAACGTATGTCTCATTGTCCAAAGTAAATTGATATATGAGAATATTTTTATAGTCGCATAATTTTGTCCGATTCGGATGGTTGTTTTTTCATTTGAAAGTAAAGTTATAATTTCCCGTCGTGGGATTTTAATTTACTATTGTAAAAATATTGCTTTTCTTTGTAACATTGAAATTATAATTTCGTACAGGGAGCTTGTGAGATGTAATTATTTGTTCAACGTTGGAGGTGCGGTTCCACGTTTCTTTTACCATCAAAGGTTTACAAAGTCACCGCGCTCATTTATGCATAGTTTACATTATTAAACTCATTAGACATGTATTTTTTTAAACTAAATGCCATTATAATTTAGGATTGCATTAGTAAGTTGTTCATTACGTTTCAGAGATATAGAAATTGATCTGATACTGTACCAACCCATTACTGCCCACTGTTGGGCTCAGGTCTCCTCAAAAGAGGGATTAGGCATAGTCCACCACGCTTGCCCAGTGCGGATTGGGGACTTCACATATCTTCAAAGGATTTTTAGAACCCTTTTCCGACATGCAGGTTTCCTCACGATGTTTTCCTTCACCGTTTTTAGCCAGTGGTGTTGTGAAAAATTGCACATAAATCTTTTTCATATTTAGATTTAGAGGTACAAGCCGGCTGGTTTTGAATCCACGACCTCCTGTTCGGAAGGAAGCGCTTCGACCACTCGGCCACCACGACTTGATTGATCTGATACACCTGATGGTAATTTATTACCGCCATTTAGGGATCTCAGCAATTTAAAAAGCAATACGCATTATGGGTGAAGTGGTAAGCTATGTTGCTCATTAATTTTAAGTATTGATACGTAATATTTGTTTAATCCAATATACCTATACAATTCTCGTATCACAGTTTTCGTTGCCATACTCCTCCGAAACGGCTTGACCGATTTTGATGAAATTTTTTGTGCTTATCTGGTATCTATGAGAATCGGCCAATATCTATTTTTCATCCCCCTAAAAGTTAGGGGTAGTCCATCCCAAATTTTTTTTTACGAACTTGCGCGGAGCGTCTAGTTATATATAAATTTTTGAAATTAATAAAATAAAATAAATGATGTCCTCAAAATAATACATTAATCGTGATCCCTTTTTTATTGTCTTAGCAGTCGGATGACGGCCGACGACGTCTGATGTGAAGTGATCAACGCCGCTCATGGACCCTTGCTTCCTTGATTAAAAACGGTTGCATAGATGCGGGCTGTAAAACTGCTATAAGGTCTAGCTTCTCCGGTGGCCGTATCGCCGGCGGCTGCCGGTTCGGCGTCCGGAGGGGGTGGCGCAACGGGAAAGAGTGCCGTGGGTGTAACGCGTCGCACCGTCCCTCATAACCCCGTGCTGAGTTCTGGCCTCAAACGGGGTTCGGACGCTGAGTGTGAGCGGTTGGAGGTTTTAGTGCGGTTCAACTCCCACATACCCGATCCGGTGATTTCCTCTAAATGAAAAAAAAAAAGAAAAGGCCTAGCTTCTGAAAGATGTTAAATATAATAATATTCGAAATTTCAAGAATGCGATATTACTCAGGTCGGTAAGATCAAATCATCAATAAAAAATCTAATTTTGTGCAGAAAATCAATGTAAATTTACCAATAAAGTGTTTCTCGCTAAGTTGAGTAAATTTATACGCATCAAATCCTGACACCGTCATCATCAATTTATTCATTTTACTGCCAAAATCTTCATGAATTTTATTTGAATTTAGTTTTGTTCTTGGCTCTTTTTATTGCATCATAAATAAACCAAGCAGCTCACGGCTCACCGGGCTAATTATACTGCCTCTCCTCAATTATTACCCGTTTAATTGATTTATTTGTCAATTTCATTATTTTTTATTGCGTTATTTATTTATAGAAATCATTATAATATTCTTTTCTTACGTTAAAATCTAAATATTGTAGTTTTCAAAACGTTAAAAATATAATTTTTGTACGACTTATGTTCTGTTACTATTTTTGGCATGTTATAGGTGGTTTTCATGAATAAATAAACTCGTAAAATGTTGTGCAATCCCTCGTAGACGTCCGGAGCGCTAAAAATAACTCAAAACTTGCTGAACTCTAGAGAATATACTACTTTGAATGGTAGTAACAGTAACAGTTGACATTGGCATCGATGAAGATTATTCCATCCCACTTCAACAGATTCAGTTGAAAAAAAGTAATTGTATTCATATAAATAAAATAATCGCTTAAAATGAGGAACAGTCGAAATCCATGAAAATATCTTACCAAAGGTGTTCTCAATGTATTTGTTCGTCATTATTAAAATCTAGCTTAAGATCCTAGTAAAAATAAACTTTAATTTTACTTGACTCAGTAAAATTATTTCCTACATAAAGAATGAAAAAATCCTACATTCGTTTTAAGTAGTAAAATCTTAAAGCATAGGTATCCTACCTTTTATTTGTTTTTTAATTTTAATTTCATAATTTAGTTCCTACACATTGCACAAACTAGGTACTGTTAAAAATTACATTGTCCTAAAAATTAAGAAAGATAATTTCCAACGGATTTCTTAATTAAATTTGTTTATCCGTTGCATAACTTTCTGTTTACTTGTATCGGACTTGATGAAATTTGCAAATAAATCACTTTTGTTTTGAACTGTATAAAATTAAATGTTCCCTCTGCCGATTACCTTATAACATCAACAACAGATTAATAAGAATAACGATCTTCCTCTAAACGACTTACCTGGTTTTGGTAATTATTTCACGAACATTATTTAAATTTTCCCGTCGTCTCGCTGAATATTACTTAAATCTACTTTTCTAGATCATATAAAATTATATATTTCTGAGTGCATATTTTTTTATAATCGAACTTTTGATTGAAATAGATTTTATTTGTTCCAGGTAGTACTAATATATCATATAAATAAATTGAGATTTACAGAACCAAATTTAATAAGTTGATTTTAAGACGAAGTTTGTCTATAAGAAATACACACCCACAATTTGCAAAAAAAATTGAATAAAACTGCAATATAAGATAAAATAATAAACAAAACTTAAAATAAAAATGTTTAAAAGTTGTAAAAGTGACAGAAAACTTACCAATAATCAGCAAGTGCAGGCTCTGGTGCTGGAACTGTGACCGACGCGGATGATACCGAAATTAACACCAGATAATTAAAAAAATTATAGTCTAGAAGCTACCACGTTCAACACGGGGGCGCGATAAAATATAATAAAAATTAAAGAAAAAATAACGAAGAAAAACGTGAAAAGCGCGAAAACGAAATCAAATTCAGCTAGATTTCTTACACACATTTGAAAATTACGGAAATGGCGCCAAAGAAATTTTTTCACAAAGTTAGTCGTGGTGACGGAACTTAGAACCAGTACGGAGAAAACGCTCGACTCTGAGCTCAGAGTCGGAGAGAGCTCAGGCGAGGTCGAAAGCTGGCGACGAACGAGAACTGATGGCGAGCCATCCTGACCCTCGCCCTTTTATACCCCTGGCCACACATGCGCAGAAAACATCCCTCAATCCTCCCACCATTTCCCCCGCAAAACCCATACTAACTTCGAAGCGCCTTTTTTAAATATTTCAATCTAATGCTTCATAAACTAAAAATGCACAAAACACAGTTCGTCAAGTAATTCGTCATCACAAATTAGCAACGTAAAAGTTTATCGACACACAAAATTAATTACTTCGAAATTAAGAGGAAACATCAATTAAGGCGCAAAATGAAGTGCAGAATATCTCGTCTTGGTGTATCTAAGATAGGGCGTTTGTAATAAAAGATTGGAAGCACGGTCAGATGGTGTGCGTGCAACACGCGATTACAACATAAACAAACTTCGATTTGACGTCAAACACAAAGGAAAATTGTTAAGCTAGGCACACAACGCTGTTACTAATAAGAAATTACAGGAAAGTTTGGTGTTCATGCCCTTACATTACCTATTTTCGGAAAATAAAATCGTCGTGTTGATGACTAATATAACTTTTTAATGACGGATAGGGAAACTCGCATTTTACATTGAAAAATGTAGCATTCGAATTTATTCGTTTTAACATCTCCTATGTTATAATTTTGAAATTAGGTTTGTATGTATATCTCGAAAGTCCCAACAGCTTCTTTAAGCCGTGCTTTTTAATATTTAGAAAATTTGTGGAAAAGCATGATTTCAGTAGATTTTTTTTTAGTTTTTACTTTTCTCTGAACTTTGGAATGAAATTGATGATTGCAGTAAAGGTTTTTCGATAGAACTACTGAAGTTTATGTTTATCGGAGGGTCGAGTTCGTCAACATGTGAACGAGCGTCGAGGTAGTATATTGTATTAAAGTTTCATTCTAATACTCAATTTGCAGTCAGCACCCTCCATTTTAAATATTGGCTCCGCGAAAATTGCTGTGTTTTTTGTATAACCGTATGGGTTGCAGACAAATATGTTGTTATTATCTACCGAATAGGTACGTATAATATATTTTACATACATACTGAACACAAAAAAATAATATGAACAATCGTCCGAGCCGTTTCAGAGGGTGTCACTAAGAATTGACGCTAATAGATTTATACTCGTAAATACGATTTTTAATTACAGCAAATTGATTAATGATCTTGCGGTCAAATTGACGGCGTTTTTAACAGTATTTAATTAAATAAGTAAAATTTCAATATCAAATCTACATTTTAACTAAACCATGGTAATCATGGTTACGAAAATTTAACAACGTGTCTCAACTTCATATTCAATAGGAATAACAAGTATACAGTACAGTATATACCTTTCCATGTATATTTCTACAGCGGGAGAAAATCGCCGGATTTCCACTTGCCTGATGGGAGTCGATAGAACTTCCTTCTGCTGATATTCAGCATCTGAACCCTGGCTGACGGCAGTACCCATCATAGAGTTACGCGTGACGACAAGACAAGTAACGCACTCAGGCATTTTTTACGTCCCAAGACCTCTGTCCTAATTAAATTACTTGTCTTTCACCACAAGATTTACAAAGTTAAGTTCACCAGACATAGGGTATAAATCTCATTTAGCATGGCCGGGTCTCAACAACTTTTGTATGAAAATCCGTCAGAATGTTGTGTGACGCGTGATCTTATTGTAACTAAAATGTACGTACCTCTGAAAACTCAGGTATTAACACTTTTCTTCTCAGACTCGTGTCTTGGTACCGTGAAGGTGGCAAAGGGTCTTCACCGGACACCGCTCGTTGGTAGGACAGTCTTCTTCCTTTAGAGTCAACTTTGGACCCGTATAAATTGTTCTCGGGTATCGTCGAGAAATCTTGGTACGAATGACATTGCATTTTTTCGAATTGCCTGATTTTTTCATCTTGTATGACTCGTCTGAAGTAATTAGTCAATCCTTCGCTGGCTAGCCAAGTAACTCTGTAATGCAATAAAAAATATTTAACTTCCTAGAACGTGCTAGAAATTTTAGTTACTGAGGCAGAAAAATTGTGGTTATTTTTGTACTAACCAGGTTGACTACGACACCTAGGACCAATAGATGTATGAGTGGCGAAGTGGTTTGAGCCTAGAGTAGGTACAATAAAATGGCGCGATTTATCAAAAGGTATAATACACTAATAATATTCAACGACTTCTTTTACAATAAAATATCGAATTTATCAAGTAATTACCGGATTTCAGAAAAGAAAAAACAAATGAATTTTAATTTAAATGACGCGAACTTTTTTTTCTAACCGGCCAGTATCAATTGATTCGGAAAAAAAGTTTTTAACTATACGACCTCTTTGGTGTAATATCACAAAATTCAAGAAACTAATTAGAACAAAATACTTTAGCATTACTTTTGACTGATTAATACATAATGTATAAAAAGTTATAAATAAAACGAGTAATTCGCAAAAATCGAAATCCACACTAATTTTGGATTTAAAACATGTGTTTGCAATTAAATGACAGACGCTTGCAAAAGACAATTTTAAATTCTACATATACTGTGCTTTTAAAAAAAAGCAGACGAGTGACGGCCACCTCCGCATTGATTTTAGCTTCTTAGCAAATTAGAAAGTGCTCCTACCCACTCTCCAGATAATACGTTGGTATTCTAGTTGCCTTTTACAACTCCCACGATAAAGAGATGGGTGGTACTATTCTAAGTTATACGAAAGCAAATATAATTAAATATAAATAATATACAGAATTAAAAACTAATCATATGTACTAATGATTTTATATTTAGATTCTAAGTTCTTAAAAGGTTTCATTATCTTAATTAGCTTTTATCTATGTATAGTATGGGTATAAACCAAATTACAGAAATTTTAGACTTCAATCGAAGCAGGCGATATACTACGGTAACATTAAAATTTATTTTATTTTTTTATTAAACTTTATGCACATAAATGGAACAATGGCGGATTTAATGCCTAAGCCATTCTCTACCATTCAACCAAAGTCAAATTTAATTAAATCATTATCAATTAATATCGATCTTTTTCCTTTTATGACAATCTCTGTGTGTCGTTGAATATAATATGTGTTGTAGGTATATGTTGCTAAGTGTCTTATTAACCCCCTTCAATATTCTCATTTATAATTATCCTTCCCTTTGCTAACTGATGAACCACTACGATATCAAAACGAATAAACTACCAACCGTAAAACTATTTTAGTTTATATACTTTATTCTGGAACGAGCTCCCCTACTCGATGTTTCTTGAGAGCTATATTTTTTTATTTTTTTTTAATTGCATGATAGATAATCAAGTCTACGGCCCTATATATATATATATAGCTTGGTCTTCTTCAAACAAGGCCTGAAGAAAGACAGGTCATATGTAGGTAGTGGCACCGCAGTGTTCGATGACATTGCAGAGTTCCATGAGCGAAGGTAACCATTTGCAGTCAGATGGCAAGTTCTAAATTACATTTGAATAAGTCGTCTAAATTACATTTGAATAATTATTATTTCTTACACGTGTATCGTACAAAGGTCAAAGCGATTGTCGTTATATACGAATTAAAATAATATATTCCAGACGAGCATAATTATGGCATCCTTCTCATAATGAGATCCTTTCAATCACTGACGTACTTCGGCTCATATTGTATTATTGCCACAGCAGGTATCATGATTTCGTGGTATTTAGGCTCCAAGGGGATGACATTAATATTAAAAGTAAAATCGACAGAGTTTCAGAATATCACTATCTACTTAAGTGTTTCTCTTTTCCGTTCTTCTAAACTATTTAATTATTTAAAACAATGTTCTTTCCCGTTTCAAATCAGAAAACAAAATTATGACATAGTGTATATTATCTACTCTCAACGTATTTAACTTAAAGGTTACCATTATAAGGAAACTTAAACAGCAGCCTTGATTTTCATTATTCGTTACGGAACAACACAAAGCTAAGTATTATAAAAAATGATTGTGAAAATATCAAAGAGGAGAATATATTAATTAACTTTTCATGTTTCAATAACAATACGGTCTACTGAACTGTATTGGAAAAAGCAATAAGTGCACTTGTTAATGTTTTTGACGCATAAAGTGTGAATAAATGAGGAAGCATCGTTTGTGCCACCCTTCATAAAAGTCAGTTGAGTGGTTCACAGCGAAAATGAACAGTGAAACACGCCTTACTGGTTTTAACACAATCAATTATACGAAACAGTAGACGTGTAGTTTAAACCACTGTTTTCTGAAGAGAAATATGATATTATTGTAATGTCTGAAAAGTTTCTAAATAAAGAGGAAAAATATAATAAGATTTTTATTCAGACACTCGCGGTTTTCTATAATACTTTCATGCATTTTCAACGGGTTCTTACCCAAAACCACCCAAAAGCGAACGAGAAAGAGGGTAGACAGATTTATTTGCTCTTAAATCGACCCGCAGTATTCAGTCTTCTCGTGATCATGACGTTTGCAACAACGTTGAAATAGCGAGACAACTCAATTAATTCAATATCGCGGTAAGAACCCGTTGAAAATGCATGAAAATAAGATTTTTGATTACAACAGCCTGAGATTACATTGATTACCTTTAGTTTATTCCGATCACATATAGACAGATATGATAGAATGCAGATTATGTAACTATAACTCAAAATGTTTCTAAAATGAGGAGCAAAGTTGCGGTCTTCAACTGTATCGCTCATGCGAGATTCGGCACGTGTAAATCAAGGTTAAAATAATTATTCCTTTATGGAAAAATAAGCACAAAATACTTAACCTGATCTTGGAAAACATCATTACTTGTTAACATCATTTGAAAATTATGTCTTAGCATGGGGTCCAAAAGAGCAATTCCGTAAACAACTTTAGAATGTAATGTTAGTATTTTGTTGTTTTTATTCCGTTGTACTGACTACTGGAATTAATTAGTTACGACAACAGTTTACGTTCGAAGCGAGCGCACTCAGCAACTTTGTTTTATTTTTGTTACAGCTTTCGCGGAACGTGAATAGTACGGAAAACGAACTCGGTACCGTGTGTTCACAAAAAGAATCTGACTGTGGAACAGTAATTTAAATTGAATTGTTTTACAAAATGATTTTACTTTCGACAAAGCGTTGAGAATATTCAGATTTTGGATATAAAGTTAGGTTTTTCGTCAATTGTTTTATTATTGTGAACCAGCATAACATTACGTAATCAATAGATGGTTATGTTAAGTTGCATTAAAAGAGTTTACTAATCTAATATATAAAATTCTCGTGTCACGGTGTTCGAACTTGAACTCCTCCGAAACGGCTTGACCGATTTTGTTGAAATTTTTTGTGCTTATCCAGTATCTATGAGAATCGGCCAACATCTATTTTTCATCCCCCTAAATGTTAGGGGTAGTGCACCCCTAAATTTTTTTCTTATTTTTTCGGCGCAGACGAAGTTGCGCGGTGCAGCTAGTCTTTCTATTAAATTTCGACCCTATTACTACTACATAAAGTTAATTTTGTACCTACTGACTCGCTACCTAAACGATATTGACGCTTATATAATTATTACAATGTTGTTTTGTACAAGCAAGTTAGATTTAATTACAGAACACTGAACACGTCGAAGGTCCCGTTGTTTCAGCCCACGTCAAGTGTACTGATCTTCGATCAAATATAACTAGATATACAGCTTTATATACCAACTAAACACGACTAAAAAGTCGTCTTTTGCTCTTAGTTGCTAAGCGAGTAACGTTTGATATTAAGTAAATACGATGTCGCAGTATTCTTTGTAAATGTGATTCTTATTGTAATACAATCACCTTATATTTCTAAATTTCATCAATTTCATTTCCAAATTTAAACATCAAGACTTTTATTTTAGGAGACAATTGGATTCTAACACTTTGTTCTGAATTGTGTATTTTGGTGTTTTTCATCGAAGGTACTGAACATGTTTTATTAATTTCAACTATGAATTTAATTTAAATGTCATATTTATTTTGATACTCGATTATTTTACTGTAGGTGGGCGGAGGAGTAATGAGCTCCTTTGTTTTTTTTTCAGTTGAAGGAAATCACCGGATCCCCACCCGCCCCTTGAGGGTATGTGAGAGTTGAACCGCACTAAAACCTCCAACCGCTCAGACTCAGCGTCCGAATCCCGACTGAGGTCAGAACCACACAGCACTGGGTTATGAGGGACGGCGCGATGCGTTACGCTCTCGGCACTCTTTCCCATCGCACCGCCCCCGGACCTCTTTGGGTACTAAGTGGGTACTTCACTATGAATAATGCTTTCAATCAACTTGTGTTTACATTGGTTAAAATGTACTTATGTTAAGGCAGTGTATGTGAGCTGCCATTTGTCTTAGTATTAAGAACACTTTCATTTTCCTTATTTTTAGAGTTAATTGTTCTGTTTTTTGAGGTTAAATCCAAATTAGATTAACGTAGAATTAGTAACAGTAAATCTTAGAACAAGGACCTTTTTATCTTGAAAAATATCGATAACTAATTTTTGTACGTCATGAAAAGAGTGAAAGAATTAGAGTGTGCTTGAGTTTTACGTGAAGGGTCCCACTCACCGCCTCTCACCTCCAAAGATAAGAAAAATCCCTTTTTAAGACAAGAGTAACCCAACCAAATTTACAAATCGCGCTAAACACGTACTGTTCCTGTTTTAGTTAGAGAAAAATGTTATTTAATTATTACTTTATTCGTATATGTTGCTCGCAATGTAGTCGGGTAAACTATAGCTTAGAATTTATTGTGATCTTAATATTATCTACATTCTACATGGAATTTAGTTAGTTTTAAGTACGGACACTAGGGCGTTTGCTAACAGCCGTAAGTGTGATTGAACACTGCAAGCTCTCATATTATTCTTGTGAATATAGACTAGTTTTTTATTGCAATGTAGGTAGCTGAGCCAACGGGCCACTTGATGCAATGTCAGGGAGTATTGAGGCTCCACTACCTATGACTTACAAAATAACAAAAAAAAACTTGAGAGGTGTCATGGGACACCCGAATAGAACAAAGTTCCTTTCGATTAAAAGATATCTTATAAAAATCATCAATCATCTAAAACAAAAAAAGTGTCGTGACAACTTTTCGTAAGAATTTTTTCCGTCTAGCCCCCTTTCACAACGCGCGATAAGGAACTTCGTTCCAAATGTCCAAAAAACTGAAATACCTATCAGAAATGTAAATTAAACATACCTATTAGATCTGGAAGCTTTCCGTCGACCCTGTCCGTGAGCTGAGTCGAGACCCGAACTCATGGAAATAGCGCGGTTCAGTAGTGCGTCTTGCAAACATTCTTCATTTAAACCTGTACAATAGTTTATATTATTTTAAAAATAATTCTTAACATTATTAATCCAGGTTTCGAAATAATTGCGTGGAATATTTTGTCTTTTTAAAAGCGACATTTTATGTTTATTTACAGAAAAACCGTGTTTGTTATTCCGAATATAAGTGACATAAATTGAAAAAGAACTTCAATGCCTCGGTTGAGCGTTATTTCAAGTTAATTAAAATTAATGAAAGGAAACTGTGGACGACAAGTAACAACATTGTTAAAGAACAAGAGTGTTTTCGAAACGTTTTGGAATCTCATTAGCTTCATAAAATTCATATATTTTAGCTAAATAAGTTCAGCATACGCCCGGCCACCCGCTTAGCAAACTAAATACATTTCATATTTCGAAAACGACATTAAATTTTCATGTCAAGAGCAGGATGTTTGGTGGAAATTTTCATTTTGAACGAAATACGGCACGGAAGTAGTCAACTAGCATTGATGGCAAAAGTGTGAAGTGTGGAACTGAATCGAAAATGTGCTCATCTTTAAGTAAACTAAATATTATCAATTTTTTAAAAGTTTGTAAATACAATTTATTCAATAAAATTTTTCGAAGATTATTTCGTTCTGAGAATCCAAATGGTACAACACAGAACCTTGAAAAGAGTTTTAGATTTTAGTGTTTAAAACAAAAAAATGCGCTATGCTTTTTTAGTAACGATAGGTATGATAGGATATGGAGAACAAAACACGAGTATTATATTCTTCATTCAAACAAAAACTTAAGGATGTGCGTACACCTAGTCAGGTCAAGATCGCTCTAGTATATTTTGTTTAAACTAACGCACATACTGATTTATGTACATTTGAACAGCTTTTGTGACCGTCGCAAGTGTATTAACATCCTTAATGTACACAATAAATAATAATCATATTTCTGTCGCAAATAACGTCGCATCGCATATTTTGAAATGTCATTCTACAATACGAGTAAAATAAGGTTGAAAAAAAAAACCTTATACAGATTTTTCATTTTTTCTCAAGCATTTTATATTCTCGGTCCTGAAATATCGAACTACGCTTCAGCGGAAATACAATTTTTGTTGTTTCTACTGCACAAACAAAGAAACGTGATTTAAGGACGATTTTTAAAAACGAATTTTCATTTTTCTAGTTTCAAATCGATCTAATATTTGGATTTAATTTTTCGTTCGTACTTTTCTGACATGAGTATTCAATTGGTTTTGAGATTTGTATTTTATTTTCGATTTTGTGAATTCAAGCGCAAAAAGACTGTACCATTTACTAGGTGATTCTTGCAACTTCATCTGCGTTACAAAGGGATATACCTTAAGCTATCATCATAAATGGATTTTGCACTGAAAGAATTGTCCAAACCGATCGGTTAGTGAGATTGACGAGTTCATACAAACAACCTCTTTTGTATTTTATTGCATTTTTTTTTCCAGTTGGAGGAAATCACCGGATCGGGGTATGTGGGAGTTGAAACGCACTAAAACCTCCAACTGCTCACACTCAGCGTTCGAACCCCGGCTGAGGCCAGAACCCAGCACGGGGTTTTGAGGGGCGGCGCGACGCGTTACGCGCTCGGCATTCTTTCCCGTCGAGCCGTCCCCGGACATTATTTATGTTTAGGCAGTCTTTGGTCGAGATTTTAACAATTTAATCCTTTACTCTTGCAAACTTAAGATATATTCTTGAAGGGAGGAATTGCAATTGATAGATTTCCATTAAGTAAACGCGAGCTATTAGTTTAATTGAAACATCAGACTGCACTTACAGTTCTCTCGTCGGTTTACCAGATCTTACTACCCTTTCAAATTACTAAGAACCGTCTGAAACAATCTTTGAGAAATACTTATTCTTATATGGTATTATCTTTTTTTTCTTTTTAATTAATGCAAGATAGATAAACGAGCCTATGACCCACCCGATGGTAAGCGGTCACCGTCGCTCAGACTAAGCGATGACAAGCTTTGTTTTATTTTGTAGGTTATCGACTAAAATTGTATCGTAAGCCACCGTAACATTTAGGTACGTTACGTATTTAAGTCATGACATGTCTCTCTTTAAAAGTGGTTTAAGCACTGATCATTTATTTACACTCCTACTAAACGGGTTCTTTAAAGAGGAAAGAGGGTAGACAGATTTGTCCGCTCTTAAATGACCCGCGGTTCCTCAGTCTTTCCGTGATCATGGCGCTTGAAACAGTGCTGAAATATCGAGACCGCTCAATTAAAAATAATCGTGGCAAGAACCCGTTTAGTAATAGTGTAAGTGATGTAGATAACGGCGAGTGTTTAAAGAAATTTATTAAGCACTGATATTGATACTGAATAGATCAGTGGGCTTAAAATCAGTTCTCTATGATAAGTGGTAGAGAATCGTGACCTCTTACTATCAAGTAAATGCAATGCAAAACATATCAATTAATATTAGAATATACAGACAGGCAAATAAGAAATGTATAACTATACTATCTCATAAACTCCTGTCCGCGATTTTATTGGTCAAAACTCATTCAAACAACAATCTATCGACTAACCGATTATTCATTTACAGAAATCTGCTTAAATATAGGTTCCTGCATCCAAATTCACAATTGTAATTATCGTACAGAGGTAATGTCAAAATGCTTTCGTATTCATGAATCTGAGTTACAGAGTACATGAGTAAGATTAAACAAAAGTAGACATTGTTCCGTGCTGTTTCGTCTGCAACACGTTAAAAGGAATAAATAAACTGTCGTTTGCTATGATAAAGCTAACGAGTTTGTTTGTTTGAACCGCTGGTTCGATATCAATTATTTTTGATAGGTTGTTGTTGGATAGTCCTTTTATCAAGGAAGGATAATAATATATCCTTAAAGACTATATTATGTCCATAGTGACGCAGACGAAGTTGCACGGGTCTCCAAGTATTTTATCAAGCTGTTATTTAAATGTGTTTGTATAATTTCTTTTACTAAAATATTTTCGAGATATTTTGACAACACATGACCACAGTTCAGCAAAGGGAAGTACATTCATTTGGATCAAAGTTGGGATCAAACACGAGAACACAATTTTATTTATTCCATCTAATATGATGCATATACAGTGATTTTTTAAAGAAGTTACATATTGCAGGAGGGTGATGAGTACTCTGTTCTAATACGGAATATTACATACCTACACAATTTTTTTAATTTTTTTTTTTTAGTCTAAATTCGACAAAACTACCTCAAACATAAACAGTTTCGGCTAAAAGAGTGTTGACTAACGACTTCTAGTGGTTTCGCGCACTCCACACCTCCGCCACACCCATCAGCTGTTGAAAAACCATCATTTTGCAAGAATTTTATATATTTTTAAGTTGCGATTACTAAGGCATCAAGCCATATTCTTTGGTAATAATATTTTTACTGGTCGTATATAACCATCAGCTACCATGACCTTCAATATGTACCCTCACTAAGAAATCACCCTGTAAACTTACACGAGTTCATTTCAATTTATTTGTATCACATAAGACCAAATAATTCGTATCCGCGAGACAAATGGTCGCTCGCTAATTTGTATGTAGCACGACAAAGCATTATTTCCTTCTGTCTTATTCTGTATTTGTGATTAAAGCGGCAGTTCAGTTGATTGTGAACTCATTTATTCGGAGCATTGTTGAAGCCTATTTGTTTACGTTAATCGTTTTTCAGTTGTTTCAGGATCGATAAAGTTTATTTGTATGATTTAGAAGTTTTATTGTGCTTTAGTGGTCATAATTAAGTTAATAACTGTTTATTTTCACATGTTGACTACTATTTCGGAATCATAATAATTTGATAATGAGATGATTTTAGTTTAGTTAAAGTATTCTCTAATTTTCATTTTTTAATTCACATTTTCATTCGTTTAATTGAATATTTGAATTGATAATTAAAAGATTTTAAAATCTTGGATATCATGTAACAGTAAAGTGCTAACAAAGATAATTAAAACGACCCCAAACTCGACGAGTCTATCTTGTTTAGTATATGAGTTCTTGTGACTACCTTCCGAATCCATCATCAGATGGCTATTTTATCATATTATTGCATACATCTGAGTGCAAAGTTTGTCAAAGTTACCTTGCAAGATAACCTAACCTATATAGTTACATAAATAGTTATTACATCCAGTGCAAGTAATATAAAGCTTGTAAAAATATAACTTACGCGCAGCATACATTATTATTGGTACTAATGTATACAAAGGCCGGTTGTCTCATATGATTGATTAAGGAAACACGGTGTATCAAATATTGACGTAAAGAAAGTAGTGATGTGTTTAATGTCCATTAATTACAAAGGAACTCGAAAACAAATGAAAGTCCATGTTCGGACAAAGAAACAAAGCAAAAAAATTACGGCTCTTTCAAAATTTACAATATTTCAATAAATATACATAGATTATGTATGAGACAACTAGCCCTCGTGATATTTCAAAGTATAATTACTATTACTTAATTATTAAATTTAAAAGTTAAACATGCTTTACTATAAACTACACAGCATTATATTATAGTATTATTTCGCTCTTGCAATTTAATAAAATCTACCAAACCTCCATGCACAAATTTCTAATTTCTAGTAACAGCCTACGTTATAAAAGCGACAGTTTGGTTATGGTGTATTTTAAAAATCAATGTAATAATATTACTTCCATGTATGTATAAGAGTGTTTAAATGTGTAAGTTGATGTGTAAAATATTATTATTAAGACTTACACAAATCATACTCTCCCAATTAATTTGGGATTTATTATTTATGATTATATAACTATAATATTTATTATTATGCTATCACAATAGACATAAGCGCTTACGAGTTATTGCACTGTCAAAAGGTTATCATCGGTCACGGATATTCATTGATTTCAGGTCGGAGGGCGGGGAAATCCACATCAATACCTCGAAGACGGGTGCACGCGGTAACAATACCATTTATAATAGCAATACGACTTGTCTTACTTCGTCTACGTTACAAGAGTGCGATTCTACGCCTTCAGTTCTTTAAATACAGAAAAAGTATAAAATAACGGTGATGATTTGAATTAGTTTGGCATAAAAAGTAGCAAACTTGGACAGCTGATTATTAAATTAATGAATTATGCTTTATAAAATACAAGACAGACTGGAATACGTTCACATTAAGAGTAGTGGTTGCAATGTCACTAGCAACTTTAAAACATCTTCTATCTTTTTTTTCATTTGTATTAAAATAATTGAAAAATATACCTATCATTTATTATTTCATACGAAAGAGAGCCCAGAAACGAGTGTTAAGTGTGATCGATAAACGTAAATAACACAAGATGGGTGCAGCCGTTAACAGGCAATGGTGTTGATGTCCCGAAGGTACCCCGTTTAATTTACTCCCCGGTCTACGAGTTAACTTTTTAAGGGTAAATAAACTCTATTTCTTGTTGATGTATATTTTTTATTGAATTAGCCACATAAACCTAAAAGATAATGTCTATTGTGATCGGCGTTTACTCTACAATTAGCATAAGAACATTATGACATCCCACAATTATAATAAATTAGAGCACACTTTCATCAATCAAAATAATACTATATAAGCATAATACTAAACATAATATCGCTATTTCTATATATATATGAAAATAGTATATACTAAGCAGATAAGACAAAATATCTATAAAATCAGATCATATGGGATGACCCGATTTTGAAAAATAGTTAAATTTATGATAGCTAGATAGATTCTAAATTTATTAAAACTACTTACTGTTAATGCTGCTCGTAGAATGTTCGTATAAAGGTTGGCTGGCGACCAACCCTGGCTGGCTACCGGCAAGACTTTCCTCTGATAGCATGTCATGTGGTGGTCGATCACTGGCTGACAAACTAGAAGCACTGCATCCAGCCGTCAGCGAAGATTGTAGACTAACATTGCTGCCTTGAAGATATCCCTGGAATTGTAAAATAATATAGTAGATTTTTTTAAGTATTTGGGTTCGGTAGTAATGACATTGCATTTTGTATCTTTAATGAACCTTTTACTGGCCATAAATTAAAAAGTTTGACATTACAAGAGGAAGGAACAGGTGTTAAGTAATATTTTAAAAGTGAAATGGCAAAGACGACGAAAGATTATTAAAAGAGGTTCTGAGAATTATGTACCAAATAGTGTATCAATTTATTCTAGTCTCTGATACACTTGAATATTCTCAATCATAGTTAACTTACACATATTTTATTTAGTAGTTTTGTTTTGTTTGCCTGATTACCTACACATAAATCTTTCGATATCATTAGCGGTATAGTTCGGTTAGACTTCCCGAACTCTCGTGTGAATAGCGATTTATTTTCTCATGTCATAAACTAAGACATTTAAAAAACTAATTAATAGATTAAGGAACATACAGCAAGAACGATAAAGTCATCCTTACCTTTTCAACGGCCCTCCCATTGTAGGTATCCCCAGTAGCACAGTTCTCATTCAAAGATTGTAATGAAACTGACATTGACCCCCTTCGGCTGATATTCGAATTTTTCGATTGAAACGATTGTCGTTTGAATATTTCGGTGGTATTCTTTAAGAAACTGTCCATTTTCTTTCTGAAGAACGAAGATTTTCTTTCTAAAGGTGACTTGCCGATCGAATGTAGATCGAGCTCTGATTGTGAGAAACCTCCACGTCTGGTCAACATTGTTTGATCTAAAGACAATTTACGATCACGAGCTTTATTATTAGCACTTTCAACAGGAGTTTGTGTCGTGTTGATGTCAGGGACTACTGCATTATTTTGCACGTTATTTGATTTACTGTTAACGTAATCGCACAGATCACCAGATACGCTACTAGATTTTTTCAATGAACAAGTTGGGTTGGGCTTGATATCTTCTTTGGTTTCATCGGTATTTGTCATATTATTTAATTGTTCGTTACTATTTGTACAGTCTTTAGTATCAGGTTCATCTGTATCAACAGTATCGTCGGTATCAACGTTGCCGTGAAGGACGACATCGGGATTCGTTGCGCTTGGAACATCTGAACTATTCGCTTCAATGTTTTCCATTTCATCGAATAAATCCTCATTATCATTGAAATCTTTATTTTGCATGACTTTGCTACCTCTGGGAGCCTTTAATCGCATGCTACTGTTCATTTTGACAGTTCTTAATATCTCTCTAATTTTGATGTTCTCCTTCAGCGTTTTAACATCAGCGATAAATGACGCAGATTTCTCTTTTTCAACATACTTCGATGGTTTCTCTTTCTTCGTTTTTTGCCTGAAACGATCCATTTTCTTGAAAAGATCACTATAAATAAAACTCTAGCTGATAATCACAAATCACTTATTCCTTTCATGGCACTTCACTTCATCGTACAATATGTTCAGCTTGTTCTTAACATATTATCACCTTTAGACATCGTTAAAATTTAATGAAGAAAACGTGACTTTGGTAATTTATCGAGAAATCTAAACCTCATCAGAGCTATTGAAAAGTACTGTAAGGCACACAAGCACATCGCTATCGCATAATTCGATCCTTAACACATCGATATCTTTATAGTTTTAGGTCGATGTCACAACCGATGTCGAACACACTACGTCATACTAAATAAACACGTTGCGGACCAGACATGGTCGCGCGCTTGATTACCTATAGCTCCAACATTCCTTTTCAGCGCACTACTATCACGAAATTATTATCAGTTTACTTGAGATAATCTTCGATAATATTATCGATATTATCTTTATAACTGTTACATATTTATTTTATTTTAATAACAAACATAAAATGTTAAACTTTATATTTAATACATCAAAACGACACATACGCACTGCTTCACATTTTATTATTGTACTCTTTTAATTTTCCATTATAATATATTTCTTTATCAGCACGGTGACGGTAAATATGTAGCGCGTAAATATTTGATTTCTGCGGTTCTCCATCAGATAAGAAGTGACGGTATTTAGTTTACTTAAGAACCCATTACTCATTTTTGGTAATTCAATAGAGAATCTCGGAATTTTCAAAACAGTTTACTTTTAATTAGCGCTAACTTTGTTTATATTTCAACCTGAATGTTAAAAGTTCTTAAGTAAACTAACTAATCAAATTATTATTTTAATACACGGTCAATGTTTTGAACACGGACAACTCATAGCCATGACCAGCTGCAATCAACCGCATATGATACCGATAAAGTTGTTTTGTATGGCACTAGTATTATAAAATTTAATGTGAAACTTCACAGAATAGTACTAAATTAATTGGGGGGATATAACAATAAAATCGATTAAACATTTAAATTCATGAAACTCCCGTTCGGCAGAGATAAAGGTGTTGTAAATGTTTTCAATAATAGATGAATCACAGTAGAAAAAAAATATTTTTTTTTACATATTAGATTTACTTAAAAACTTAATATTATTTTATAATTCAATTCAAAGTTTATTCATTACTTTTTGAATATTGTATAAGATTAACAATGCGACGGCACATCCACGATTCTAACTCTCACAAAAATTCGTCGTATCAAAATGAAACACAAAACAAAGTAAAATATTTTTATTCAATAACTCGATTGTAAAAGGAAAACAAAGGAAATATTTCATAATAAAATGGAAAATACTTTTCTAGAAATAAAAGCTATTGACGTCGCATCTAGTGCACGATCCAGATACCACAACAGTTAGTGAAATGCCGATAATTGATTTTGCCGGTAGCTTTGTATTTGACTTCGAACCGATTTACAAAAGAAAACTGGTTCTAGACTGTATAATTGGGTTCGTAGTTTGATTATTTCTTCGCATCCGGTACGTCGAATTCACTGACTTGAGCGTCAACCAGCTGTTTGCTGCGGAGTTTAATCACCGCATGACTGGGCACGTTCGGATCCTCCATTTCAAACTCGATGAGTCCTGTAAAACAATTTAATGAGTTGCCGTGTTCTTTATGCAAACTTTGCAGTTTTCTTGCGCTGCGAATGACTGTTAAGATTAGCTGTCCGATGAAGTGTTTGTACAAAGGTATTGAACTATAGGGAATTATTCACGCTGAAGGATAAAATGAAAAGCAGTGTTGGTAAAATTTGTTAGGTAATTTATTTATCATGACATTTAAGCTTGATATCGGGGGTCGGCAATCGTTTTCTGTCAAAATAACAATAGTAAAATTTAATTTTATACAGTTGTTGATCGATGATCATTATAGATATGATTATTTAATTTTATTTAAGTTATAAACAAGGTCTTAGGCCATAATTTCTTACAATCCCTCTAAAACGACAACAGAAAAGTTACTCAGAATGTTGCACAGTACACTCGTAAACATTTGAATTGTTTAAAAGTGTACATTAAACATACGTTGCTATTCAGTGTAATGGCGAGCAAAGCGGTCGGACCTCTACGAACGTGAATATTTTAAAACGAAATAACAAACGTGCAACTTTGCTCTGTTGGGGTCAGGCTGGTGTTGAACCATTAGCTAAGGTTCTCGATAATCTAATATATATTATAAAGGCGAAAGTTTGTAAGTATGGATGTATGGATGTATGTTTGTTACTCTTTCACGTAAAAACTACTGAATGGATTTGAATGAAACTTTACCACAATATAGCTTATACATCAGAATAACACATAGGCTATACGACGATATAGACGGGACGAACCTGAAGTCCACGCGAACGAAGTCGCGGGCAAAAGCTAGTATTTAATATTTATTGTTTTTTCATGTTCATGTTACTATTGAGATGCATCTATCTTTAAAGGCTGGATGGCAAGTGATCTCGTATGTAATTCCAACCTTTTGGATGCAGGCCAGTTGAAGTTATTCCATTACAAAAAAGCATCAAGAGTTCTTTCATTTTTATATCTAACAATATCTCCCTGCACATCAAACGCAATTTAAGATCATTTACGATTTTAACAATAATTTCAAATCTTATAACAGCATTGAATCACTGCAATCGATCTCGGTATTATATTTGGTCGGCGACAATTAGCGGTCTTAGATCTTCGAGGTCACGATTAATCTTAGCGACCTAAATTATTTGAGAAAACCCATAAATTATTCGACAATGATGAGGTTGCGGCACCACCCGACCGCGCCATTGTGAATCGAAACGATTCCAAAAACAATTGAAGAAATTATATTCGTAAATCAAGCGCTTATAGTATTTTATAGAATTGTATATTTTGATAGACATGAAATAAGTTATTAGAATTTGAGTTCAAATGTTTAGCTATGGGTAACAGCACTACTATCTCTAATGCACACATAATATAGTATATTCTGGTTCTGATACAGAAGGGCATTCTTGTATAGTTTCGTATGGAATGCCATCTGAAACAGCTGATGACCGCATTGCCACTGACTACAAGTTCAGCATCCTTCGCGGTGAGGCATATATAAAACAACGCATAACATGACATAACCCTATATAACCGTGTCTTGGCTTCAGGAAGTTTTAACGCGGTTCGACTCCCACATAACTCACTCGTAATTCGTTGCTAAAAGGGAGGAAATACTCTTATGCGGAGAAATCCAGCATTTTTCTAATAACATTTTTAAAGCATGAAAGCAAAGCAAAGTATTTTAAAAATATGTAAAGTAAAACAAGCCTTTGAACGAGAACATCGACCAGACAAAGAGGACTACAAATATAAACACGACAAGTGCGAGCAATTTGCATTTAGTGGGTTCCGGACAATTAATTCTATAAGTTCTGAAAAAAAAAACCTTTTGAAAAAAGTCATGTCATCATTATTTAAAATAATTTCTTGATGAATTTAAAATCAACTTTTCAACTACCGTTTTTTTCGGCGGATTTGGTATTGGGAACTTGTCCATAATAATAATTTTGGCATAGTGTAACGGTGATTTTTAAACCTATATCTGTTAAGGAGTCTGCTATATTCTACTTTTTGCTGCGATTTAGAATTAGAAGTTAGTGGTTAAGACTTAAAGGAAAAAGTTTTTTTTAAATTGTATGATAGGTAAACTAGCTTACGGTCAAGGTAATGGTTTTTAGTTACAGTCTCTTATGAACCTCTACAAAATCATCTACTACTACACAGGTTTTCTTAAACTTCCTATAAAAACCATTTAAGTTTTATGAAGATTTAAAAATAAAAATAACTGGTACTGTACCCTGAAAATGTTCTTGTTAATAGAGAATCCCCGCATACTAATAAGTTTATGCATTTAAGAGCCTTCTACGACGGAGAGTAATATCGGAACATCATTATTAATATTTACTTTCTAAATGGATATTCAACTAGTCTATGTTTATTAAATGTCTACCGCTTTTATTTAGTGAGAGTTTTATCTTAATAGAATCAAACTCGACTCATGAAGATTTTATCAACTACATTTAAACAACAATAGGATTAAAAATTGATTCTATCATTATTTTTTTATGGACACAATAGCATAGAAATCTTGTAGGCGAAGAGCCCGTCCTTCAGTTGACATTTAACTTTTCGTAAATACACACCACCTCACCTTTACATTGTTTATGCATAAAGACACATTAATGTTCCTTGTGACAAATTAATTATAAAGATATGTTCATTTAAGCGTAATCATAGCATAGCATATAAGCGCGTCAGTGATCGTTCGACCTCCTTTGCGAACGCTTGTCACTGAGACTTACGCGAAAAAGTGCATGCGCATCATTATATCGCATTGCACAAGTTGTGTAGTGCAATATATTAAGTTTAATGAACTATAATGTGGCGACCTAGATAATGACGTTCCGAACGTGACTAACATTGTTAAGGCGAATACACACGTATAGCTCTAATAATGGCGTCAGGCTCACCCGGGAAGGATCAGCAGATCAAGTTAAAAACCGATCTCGAGCACGAACTATACAGCTACTACAGAGCTGAAAGAGAAGAGAGAAAAAAACTAGAAACTCTAGTAGGCGATTTAAAATGCCAAATAGAGATTCTGCAAGAACAGTTGCAATGCTTGGCAAAGAGCCAACCTGCACCAACTGCTACAGAATCAAATTCAATGGATTACCACACTGACGAGGAAGAACTCGCAAAAGAAACAGAGTGGATCCGGACGAAGTCTCGGAAGAAAAGAAAATTGAACACTTCACCCTCCCAAGATGTAAAATCAGAGCGACATACTGAGCACTCTACTCAAGAAAAAAAGAGGGAAAAAATAAAAAAAAATCTCCATTACCACCACCAATAATAGTGGACGAAGTAATGGAATATCAAAAATTATACGACCTGTTAACAACTACCCAGTCAGCTGATACATTCACAACAAAAATGCTCAGCGGTAACTCTTTAAAGATAAATGCAAGTACAGAAGACTCGTATAGGTCTATAACGGAGTTATTGAATGATAAGCAGTGTTCCTGGCACTCATATGAGAACAAACAGCACAGACCGATTAGAGTCATGGCAAAAAAATTACACTTTTCGTGTAAACCAGAGAGAATTGTTGAAGATCTACAAAATAAAGGACTTCAAATAACTGAAGCAGTGAATAAGCTAAGCTGGAGAAGAAAAGAGCCTTTAAATATGTTTATGCTCACATTTTCTAATGATGAAGATGTAAATAAAATATACAAAATAAATACTATTTTGGGCTGTAAAGTTGAAATACAGGCAATTAAAACCAATAGGTTAGTTCCCCAGTGCAAGAGATGTCAAGCATATGGACATACACAAAAGTTCTGTTCCAAAGAACCTAGGTGTGTAAAATGCACTGGGAAACACTTAACGAGTGATTGTAAAAAATCTAAAGAAGAAAAACCTAAATGTGTCCACTGTGGCGATAACCACCCTGCAAACTATCGAGGGTGTCTTGTTGCCAAAGAAATACAAATGCTACGCAACAAAAGTAGAGCAAAGAGTGCTAAGCCAGGAGAACCAGCGAGATCGACGAATCAAGAATCAGAAACTCATAATAAAAAAAGTGCAATTAAATCTAGTTCAAATAAAGCTAGTTACACCAAAACTACAAAAAATACATTATCTTATGCCCAAGTAACGAGCAGAAATAATTCAAATATTATTAAAAATGTCGATAGCACTGATAAGAAGTTAAACGATATCTTAAAACTTATGCTATCGTTTGACGAACGTCTCCAAAAAATCGAAAGTAGCACTAAAATGTCTACTATTACCAAGCCACAAAAATGAATAACATAATTAAAATAATGGTATGGAATTCAAATGGATTACTAAAGCATAAAAATGAACTGCAAGTTATCCTAGATATGGAAAAAGTGGATGTGTGTCTTATATCTGAAACACATTTTACTAAACAATGTCACATTAAATTTAAGGGCTACAAAATTTATCACGCACTCCATCCAGATAACACATCACGAGGAGGAAGTGCTGTCATCATCAAGGAACAAATAGATCACCATGAGTACTATACTTACGAAGAAAAAGAGATACAAGCTGTGGCGATCAGTCTGAGAACAAAAAAACAAGTGGTTGTGGTTTCGTCTATTTACAGTCCACCCAGATATAACATAAAAAAAGATCAGTACATGAATTTCTTACGATGCCTTGGTAATCGATTTATACTTGGAGGAGACTTCAACGCCAAGCACACATATTGGGGCTCAAGGCTATCAACAACTAAGGGCAAAGAACTTATGAGTGCTATTAAAGAAATGAAATGTGATACAACATCAACGGGAACTCCAACATATTGGCCTACCGATCCAAATAAAATACCTGACCTTATAGATTTTTTTATTGTCAAAAATATATCTACAAATTATCTAAAAACGTACCAGAGTTATGATATGAACTCTGACCACTCTGCAATATTTTTAGAAGTTAATGACAAAATTATACTTAAAGAAAAACCTCCTGCTTTGGTTAATAAGCTAACGGATTGGGAAGGCTTTAGAACAGAATTAGACCGCAATATAAACTTGAGAACTCCACTCAAGACAACTGAGCAATTAAATAGCGAATTGGAAAATTTTATAAAACTTATACAACAATCACTCTGGAAACACACACCTGTAGCCAATAAAGGAACTAGAGGAAATGTCTATCCTAGAGAAATTAAGATATTAATTGAGCAAAAAAGGAAACAACGCAAAGTGTGGCATTATACTAGATGTCCAGAAGATAAAAGAATTCTCAACAATTTAGCAAAAAAAATCAACAGGAAAATACAACACTATAACGACGAACTCACTGAAAATTATCTTGAAAAATTAACAGGTAACCGTTGTACAGACTACTCTTTATGGAAAGCTACAAAAAGTATAAATAAAAACAACTTTACAATTCCTCCTATCAGAGAAAGCAGCAATAATAAATGGGCAATTAATAATGAACAAAAAGCGAAGCGGTTTGCAGAATACCTTGAATCTATTTTCCAACCTGATGAAAATGGAACAGGTGAACGGACTCCCCTTCAAACGAATTTTCACCATTTATGTGACGATATCATGCTTGTTACACCTAAAGAGGTTAAAAAGGAAATAAAAATCAATATACGCCCGAAAAAAGCACCGGGTTATGATCTGATATCAGGTGAAGTTCTACACAAATTTCCTAGAAAAGGTATTGTGAAATTGACAACATTAATCAATGCATCGTTTCGATTACATTGCGTACCAGACCTATGGAAAGTTGCAGAGGTAATCATGATTGCTAAGCCGGGAAAACCGCCTCATGAAGCATCATCATATAGACCTATCTCTCTCTTGCCCGTTATGTCCAAACTTTTCGAGAAACTCCTACTAAAAAAGTTAAAACCTATCATAGAGAGGGCTGAATTAGTACCTAATCATCAGTTTGGTTTCCGAGAAAAACACTCAACGATAGATCAAATACATCGCATTACAAGCATCATCGAAAATACCCTAGAAGAAAAAAAAGTATGTTCTACTATTTTTCTTGATGTGGCGCAAGCGTTTGACAAAGTATGGCATGCAGGCCTCGTGTTCAAACTCAGAAAAACATTACCAAAAGGTATGCAGACATACTTCAATCATACATCTCAAACAGAATGTTTAGAATAAGGCAGGAAGATGCATACTCAGAATTAAAAGTAATAAAAGCTGGAGTACCTCAGGGTAGTGTATTAGGTCCGGTCCTGTACCTCATATACACTGCTGATATTCCAAATCTAAAAAACTGTACTATTGCTACATTTGCTGATGATACAGCAATAATGGCAGTAGATAATACGCACACGCAGGCTATTGCAAAATTGCAAAGTGCAGTTGATCATATATACAACTGGACAAAAAAATGGAACATCAAATTAAATGAATCCAAATCGATTCATATAAATTTCACTAATAAACAGCACGAACAGCATGACGTATTCCTTAATGGTAAAATTATACCATATGCGAATACGGCGAAATATCTTGGCATGACGCTGGACACGAAATTGCGCTGGAAAGCCCATGTTAAGAAAAAAAGAGAGGAACTAGAACTCCGATACCAAAAACTGCGTTGGCTACTGGGAAGACAATCTAAACTGTCAATTCACAACAAAATACTAGTTTACAAACAAGTCCTGATGCCTATTTGGACTTATGGCGCGACACTATGGGGTTGCACCAAACAGAGTAATATTGCCATTCTGCAAAGATTCCAAAACAAAGTACTGAGAGAAGCAGTAGGGGCTCCCTGGTACATCCGAAACAGTGACCTCCACCGGGACCTACACATGGAGGTTGTTACTAGCATCATAAGGAATAGCGCAGAAGCCCACGAACGGCGGCTTCACCATCATGTCAACGTAGAAGCTATACAGCTTCTTGACATCACAGATATTAAAAGAAGACTCAAAAGAACGAAACCGTTCGAGTTAGTGTAGTGTACTTAATAATACAATTAGTGTATAAAATCAGTGAAGTGTAATAACAAAGACCACATGAACATTGTGTCTACACCTTAATAATAGAGACAATAAGAAAAGTGCCAATGGACACATTCTTAGCATAAAATCATATAGTAATTTAGGTTAAAACAAAATTGCTTATTAGTCTAAATAGACTAGATTGTAATTATAATAGTGTGCGTTATAAAATTACGTATACTAGGAAAACAAAAAAAAAAAAAAAAATTTAAGCGTAAAGTAGGAGTTATTATAATGAGCTGCCCACACAACAGTCTGCCTCTTGACGTATGAAATTCAATGTTGGAACCATGACACGTGAAAACACGTAGCTCGTTCGCGCTCATGCGAATAAATTGAAATCGTTTTTATATTTTACCGGACACCTGGATGCTACGAAATTTTGATACTGAACTGAACATTTTAATTTGATATATAGATACTTATTACAGGTATTCGTGAAGGTGTTATATGCTATAATTAAAGATTCGTCTTGACAAACGGTGTTTTACATAAAGTTTTCTCTGATTGAATTCGTGGTTAGTCTGCACTCTGCACATAGAAACTGAAACTTTCAAGTCAGATAGTATTTTGTTTTTGTTTTTATATTATATGTTTTAATAGGTTAGTTAATGTCAACTTAAGTTTTCGATAATTTCAAGTCAAGAGTTAATATTCCGCCTTTAAAAATATTTTTATATATTTTGTTCTAGTCTTGCATGAAAAAAGGGTAATTAAATTGATAATTACTATTTATGTCAATTATAGCTTCATGCCAGATCTCAAAACAAAAGCAGCCACCAAATATTAAATTGGATCAACTATAAAGTACATTTGGAGTAACTTCATCAATTAATACAGTTTCAGTTGTATTTCGAGTTAAGGTTACCGCTCACAGATTCAATTCTATAGTCAGACCGCGAATATTATGTGAAAGTTGAACTGTCTGCCGAAACTAGACGGAGGTTAGAAAACGGAAGCACTACGTATTCATTCTCAAACTAGTCGATTATTGCATCTTCGTTAGTGTTTTTAGTTTAATTAGTTATTTTAATGTAAAATAATCATTGATATGGTCCAAGATCTGAATTAACGTCTTATAATTTTTGACCCACTTTTATTTTTGGATCTGTGTTTAAAAATGTTAAGTTTTAACGGACAACATTAGGTATACGATTTGCTCTGTGTGTTTGCGTATATTTATTTTTTAGATAAACCGTTTTCGATATATTTTTGATACAAAGCAGACACTATAGTCTCAAATAAATCTGATAAAGTCTGACTGGGAGTTTTTGCGCTATTCTTGAAAAATGGACGTCGATCGTTTTCATTTGATAATGTCTAGTGGTTTTACGTACACAGAATACAGTGTCAAAATTTAAATTATCCTTATAACTTTTCTTTCAAACTGAAACAAACGGACACCGATCCAATACATGTCTATTACACACATGTTTAGACAAGTAACTGGGTTGGAGCGTTACATTTTGTCAGGTTTTTTTTAAAAAAAGGTTTAAAGGTAGCGTGAACTCCCGAGCGTGTGACATCAGTTCAATGCAAACTTCTGCACACCGACAATCATTTCTACGCTCATATGTTATATGCATAAATCCTTGTCCCGCGATGAGGAAATACTAGTTAATTCTAAAGTTAGTACGGATCACAATTTAGTCGCGTTTGAAAATTTAGCTTTATTCAATTCTACTACGTAACACTCTGCACTTAAAACTTATAATTCAACTTGATATTATAATAACTCCTGTTTTTATGATGGGGATTGAGTATTATATTATAGAATAAAATGTTGTCACTTTTCAAAATAATAGAGTGCAACAGCCACTAGCGAATAAAGGTTGGTGAAACAACTCCCGATTATGAATGAGTAACTGAGCTCGTAAAGTTTTCATGTCGTCACACGTAGATAGGGTTGCCAGGTGTTAGGATAAAGCAGGACATACGTAGGATTTTTGATTGCTGGTCCGGCCAAAATAAGCGGCATCCGGCCTGTTAGGATTTAGGTAGGATTTTTCAATTTCGAAATTCCATTTATCAAAACTACATCCAGAAAGAAATATTAGCTTGATTTTACTTTTGTTTTATTAAAATGCAATCAGAAAATCCTGGATTTCCATTTTTTTTTAAGTAACACCAAAATTTTTCAAAAATGTGAGGCGTCCGGATTTTTCGACCGAATGTTAGGACAAAAAAAAAATAGTGTTACACTTTTTATAAAAAAATGGACAAAAAAACAAGATGTCCGGATTTTTTACCCAAATGTCAGGACAAACTCACAAGTCAGTCCGGCTTTTGCGTCTGAGGACCTGGCAATCCTACGTGTAGATAGATAGAGAAACTTACATGCATTTCTCTAAAGATTTTGTAAAAAAATACATCTTGTGATTTTTCGTGATGTTAAGGTATGTACCTAAATCGAAAAACAGATTTAACTTCATAACTAGAAAGTTGTAATTTCTTAGAATTTTTGGTTGAATAGTATGCCATCAGATCAATTATTAAAAAAATATATATTTTGAAGGGTTACCTCCTTCAGCGACCTGCTCATCCTTGTAGTTCTCCCTCATGGTCCTGGCCAGAATGTTATGATAGAACAAGTTAGCGTTGGCGCGTATTTCAGGAGTCACCTCCATCTTCGAAACCGCTTGAATGAGAACTCCTAGTTTCTGTTTCGCGTTCAGAATCAATTTGTCAACTAAAAAATAAATGTTTTAAAGTGAATTTTTATTTGAGGATTTTTTTTTAATTGTAGAGCGAGTAGATGGATCGCGGTGTAAAGCATTTTGTATAAAACTAACACACACTAAGGTGGGACGCAACAAAGAGTCAGCTTGTGTTTTGTTGTGTCACATTGTACTGGGAACTGACCAACATTGGTGTTCGTCTATTGGTGTCATCTATTGACATTTGACAGCCACGAACGGGTCTAAATCTTTGCTAGTTACTAGCGACCTACATTCAAACTAATTTCTTAGTTTTATGACTAACTTAACTGCATGAAGCGAATAATAGACGTCTTTTTTAATTTACTAATGCACTTTAAAGTAGAACGCGTGTTTATAAAGTTAACTAGAACTAGAATTTACATAGTGATATGCACGATCACAAATTGAAGTATCTCAAGGGAAGCGTGATAGAAATTGATATTCAGACTAGAGACTGTATTTTAGAAACTTCATCGAACTTATGTAATTACTAGGTGTGCCTGCGACGTCGCTCGCTGAAATTAGTCTCCATTCCTGTAGCAAACTATGTTACAGGTAATTATATGAATATGCCAAACTTTGATATATTCTGTTCATCCAAACCGGGGAGTACAAAGTATACACTCAATCCAGATGCATCGACATCTTGAGTGAATATTTTAGTGTGAAACATTAAATTTCTTACACTCGCTTAACTTGTAAGCGTATACACTTACACAATTACTAAACGGGTTCTTAACATGATTTTTATTAAATGAGAGATCCTGATATTTCAACACTTGCAAAGACCATGATCACGGGAACACTGAGTAGGTATTGCGGGTAGATTTCTTAGAGATATTTCAAATTCGTAGTAAGAACCTATTTAATAGTTGTGTGATGAAAAATTAATCGTTAAAACGCGAATCAATTCACAATTTTAATTTCATGACAACAAAACTATTTAGTCTACTACTTCACTCCTCTGTTTCACTGTGGTTCACTCTGTCTGTTTCTAATCCTCTGTGTACTTATTATTGTTAATCGTATCGGTCTCTCGCGATACAGGTATTACCTAGTGCGGTGTCCATTGTTAATTCCTTAAGTGTGTGTTGTTATTTTGGTAATAAAGATTTTTTACTTACTTACTTTACTAAAGTAATCATAAAGTACTAAATAATCCTAAAGAATTACTCATATTGCATTCAAACAAAACTGTAACCGTAAAAATACAGTTTACTACATGCTCAACAATCGATCAATAAACAAAGAAATAAAATTCGCGTTTCACAGACGGTCGATCTAAAAGGCAATCTCAAAAGCTTATTAAAACATAATTTAATATTTCACGAGACATCCGAGTGCCGTGTGGTCGGCGGAGGAACCGACACAAATGAAAATTAATTCGCGACCTCAGTTGCTGGTCCGGAGTGCTTATTGCCTCGCTCATGCCGTGATATATCGTTTCCTTATAATGACTTTAACATGCAGTTTAATCGCTTCTTTAGTGCAAAAGTATTATAGACATTTTTTTTTTTTTTTTTTTTTTCAGTTGGAGGAAATCACCGGATCCCCGCCCGCCCCGCGGGCGGGGTATGTGGGAGTTGAACCTCACTAAAACCTCCAACCGCTCACACTCAGCGTCCGAACCCCGGCTGAGGCCAGAACCCAGCACGGGGTTTTGTGAGACGGCGCGACGCGTAACGCTCTCGGCACACTTTTCCGTCACGCCGCCCCCGGACGCCGAACCGGCGGCCGCCGGCGATACGGCCACCGGCTCTCTCGGTCGGCGGGCTATCCGAAGCCCGCCAAGATGGCTGGACCGCGTGTCACCCTCCCACGGAATACCCCGCTGGGTCAGAACCAGCGTGGGTCGGGGAGCGCGGTCCGCCATCCTCCGGATGCTCTGACGCAAGGGCGTGCTGAGCGAGACACGACACCTTCTTGGGTCCCCGCTCGCACTCACATGCGTTGGGGACCCGAAACTCTTAAGGGGCCAGATTCCGGGCGAGATCCCGGTTCCGGCCCCTTGCTCGACGGCGGCGGGTTGTTGCGGGGCGGAGAGAAGAATAAATTCTCTCCCTCGCACTCCCCGCCACCCTCTTCTGCGAGATGGTGGACTCGCAGAAGTCGAGCATCGCCTTCCAGGACTCGCCACTCTCGAGCATCGACGCCACGACGCCCGGGAGCGACAAGTCCGGTCCTATTTGTCGGACCAGGACACACCGCTGCTGCTCCCATGCGGGGCAGACAGCGAGCGTATGCTCCGGTGTGTCCTGGTCACATCCTATACAGTGATGGCACCTCGTCGTCGGCTCCACCTGAATGCGGTGCAGATACCGCCCGAAGCACCCGTGCCCGGTCAGCATCTGCACCGCCCAAAAGGTGAGGCGTCCTTCGCCACGACCCACCCAATCCTTTAGGACGGGGCGGATCGCCTCGACGGTCCGCAGACCCCAAGTGGGGTTAGCGATGCGTCGCTTCCACGACTCCATTACGGACCGCCGAGATTGGGCCTTCCGATCCCGAACAGCTTCCCGCAGGGGACGCACTACGCCCCGGGCCCGGAGGTCGCATCGCCAACGATAATCGTCAGCGAGCGCCTCCGCCTCCAACTCCCAGGGCGGCGTCCCCGCCAGCACGCACGCCGCCTCAAACGCGACGGTGCGGTACCCGCGGATGACCCTGATGGCTACGATGCGCTGTGGCCGGCGCAAGTATCGGGCAAAAGTTGCCCGAGTACGAGGCTCGGCCGAAACGGGTGCACCGTACAGGGCCATCGAGCGCACCACCCCCGCGTAGAGGCGGCGCACCGCGTGGCTGGGTCCCCCGATGTTCGGAAGCAACCGACCAAGATGGCCGGCCGTCCTCACAAGTCGAGGGACCAGCTGCTCGAAGTGGGTCCGGAAGGTCCAACGGCTGTCCAGCACGAGGCCGAGGTACCTGAGATGCACCCCGACCTCAATTCGGACGCCTCCAACTACGACGTGGGCGTCGACGGGCGGCACCGCCCTTGCCCTGTGAAACCACAGGGCCTGGGACTTATGCAGCGCCACGTCGAGGCCCAGCCTCCTGATTCTGCCGACGACGAGGGCCACCCCCGCTGTGGCAAGACGGGCAGACTCTCTGTGGTCGTCCCCCCGGGCCACGACCAACGTGTCGTCTGCGTAACAAACGACGCTAAGGCCCGGGAGGAGGGCGCCCCTCAGCACCCAGTCGTACCCGATATTCCACAGGAGGGGTCCAAGAACGGACCCCTGCGGAACACCGCGCACGACCTGGAACCGGTGCAAGGTCCCACCGTACCCGGTACATTCGACCGACCTGGCCTCCAGGTAGGAGCCGATCAGTCGGCGGAGATAGAGGGGCACTCCATGCCTCTCCAGTGCCCCCCCAATCACGGACCAGGGCAGGGTGTTAAAGGCATTGGCGATGTCGAGCGACACCGCCAAGGCCACCCCACCCTGGGAGACGGCCTCCTCCGAGAGGGCCCGGACACGCAGAATTGCATCTACGGTCGAACGACCCTCCCGGAAGCCGTACTGCTCCGCCGACAGATCGGGTCCAACCCCGACCAGGTGCTGAACGATGCGGGCGGCCAGAACGCGTTCCAGCAATTTGCCCACCTCGTCCAGCAGCACGATGGGACGGTAACCGGCGGCTGAGTCCGCCGTAGAGTAGGAGGACCAGTCTGCCCGTCCTCCAGAGCGAGGGAAACCGTCCCGACTCCAGGCATGAATTGTACAGCCTCAGGAGTCGGTCCCCTAGGGCATTGAGGGCCAAGGCTAGGACCCGGCCGTGGATGCCGTCCGGGCCGGGCGCCGTGTCTTTTCTACTCATTCTGACCACGGCTTCATGGAGCTCATCCTTCGTGATGTGAGGCACCTCAGCAGTGGCTTCACCGCCGGTGTGATCCGGCGGTTCACCCATAGCAGGCGGAATAAATCCGTCCTGCTCCTGCGGGAACAACGTCGAAACGATGTCCCGCAGCTGCTGAGGCGGGAGACGCTCAGTAAGGGGAGGCGCCCACGGGCGCAGCTTGCCACGCACCGCTTTGTACGGGCGCCCCCACGGATCATCGTCGAGCGTCTCCAAGAGTGACTCCATGTACCTCTCCTTGGCCTGCTTGATGGCCAGCTGCATGGCGCTCCTCGCTTCAGCGTACTCGCCATACAGCCGGGCCTCCTCCTCCGCGAACGCGACGGGATCGTCACGGCGCGCGAGGATGCGGCGGCGATGTCTGGCGCACCGGCGCCTCGCCCGGACGCATACAGCACGAAGCTGCGCTATCTCGGGCGACCACCAGTACGCCGACCTGTTAGGAGGCCGAGGGCCGACCCGGGGCATCGAAGCATCGCTAATGCGATGCATCGTGTCCCGGAGCCATAGCGCCTCGACCTCCACGTCCACAGGGTGTGGACGCATAGGCGTCCACGCCGCCACAGTGGAGGCTTCCACCAAGCGCTCCTTGTCCAGGAGCTTCAATGCCCACCTGGGGAATGACCGGGGCGCAGTTCCGCGGGCGACCGCGGTTGTCGTGGGGGCGGAAAGATCAAACCGGATATACCGGTGATCCGATAACGATTCCGCCCCCACCAGCACCTCCCAACCGCGGATGCGTTGTGCGATGACAGGGCTCGCGAACGTAACGTCCACGATGGACTCGCCCCGCCACCGCACGCAAGTCGCGACCGACCCTCTGTTCAAGACACAGAGTCCGGCCGCGACCGCCCACTCCTCCAATCGCCTACCCCGAGGTTCGGTGCGGGGGCAACCCCAAGCGACTGACTTCGCATTGAGGTCCCCCGCCAGTATCACAGGACGGGGAGCGGAGCGCTGAGTAATCGCTCCGAGCCCGTCCAGGAACTGCTCGAACTCGAGAATAGGTCGATTTGGAGAGAAATACGCCCCGATCACGACGGTATCTTCCATCATCGCCGCGACGAACCCTGGTCCCTTGGCCACCATTACCAAGGGCGGGATCGCCGCGGCTCTCCTTACGTGGATGGCCGCCAAGCCGCACTCGTCCCCGAACCAGCACTCATCTGCCGGGGGAACAAAGTACGGCTCCGCGACCACCGCTACGTCAATGGACCACTCCGCCATGCTCTGGACCAACATGTCCTGAGCCCTGGCGGAGTGGTTCAAATTTCCTTGGAGGAAGCGACGGGTGCAGTCCATTACTGAACTATATCCATCGCTCCCTCCCCTCCTCCATCGCCCCCGCCATCGGGCGCACTAGGCGCCACGGCGGGGTCTGAAACGCCGGCCGGTACTCCCCCGGCCGACTTCTTCTGTTGGCGCCGCTTCATTTTGCGGCGCCTGTTACGTTCGGTGTTTCCACCGGACGGGGAGCAAGCCTTGCCCCCCGCCCGGTGATCGGCCCTGCGACCGGCCGCGGCGCACAACGCGCAGTGCGGCGCGGCCGAGCACACGGCCGCTTTGTGTCCGGTTTGACCGCAGCGGAAGCACAATCCGCTGCGGTCTACAGTGCTGGTGCACCTGGCGACGCTGTGCCCCGTACCGAAGCACTTGAGGCATCGCCAGGCGCGTGACTCCAGCAGCCGCACGTGGGCTGCAACCCAGCCCACGCGCAGCCTGCCAGGGTCCCCAGCCGGCCTTCCGGGCGGAGGAGTGGCCAGGGAGGTGGCGGCCCCGACCGGGCACCGTACCCACACCGAGCTGGCCCCGGTGTAACCTTGGCGAAGTTCGCCTACGGTTACATTTTCCGGGGCGCACTTACCCTGGGCGGCGATGGCCGCCACCACCTCCTCCCTGGTGGTGCAGTCATCCAGGCCGGTCACACGCAGCTCAGCCATCTTGACCGGCCTGTGCACCTTGACCTCCTCCTCCGGCCATACGACCCGCAGACCCGACACCAGACGGTCCGCGACGCTGTCACTGTCAGCGCCGGGACACTCCAGGAGTCGGGCCCCATTGGCCGTATGCCGGATGCGGAGGCCATCCTCCGCCCCGATCTCTCTGAGGTCTACTGCCGCGCGCGCCTTCGCCATGACGTCGGGGTATGTCAACCCCTTCGCCTGGCCGGCAGGCAGCAGGGTGACCACCACTGCAGCCTGCCGCGGCGCGCGCGGCTTCTTCTTGGCCTTCTGGCTCTTCTTCTTCTTCTTGCCGGCGGCGGGCGCTCGACCCGGTTGGGGAGCAGCCGCGACCGCCGGGGTCACGTTCCTGTTTTGGGCAGTGATCGCCGCTCTCCCCGGTTGAGGAGTCGCCTTGACCGCTGCCCTCGTCGCGTTCGGTGGTGGTGGTTGGGTCGAAGTCGCCACGACCCTAGCCCTCTTAGCACCCCGTTTTACCACCTCCGTCCAGCTCTCATCCATGTTGGATGGTGGTGGAGGAAGCGGGCGGGGCTGGGGCGCTGGCACCGCAGCCGGTGTACCGTCGCCGCTCTTCTTCTTCTTGTTCTTCTTCCGGGTCGGAGCCGACTCCGGACCCGGAAGAAGTCCAACCGGTTGGGTGGGAGCCGCAGGAGCGACAGGAGCGACCGGAGGTGGGGCGGATGTGGCAGCACCACTCAGGGCCGCCACAATGCCCCTAAGTTCGGCAATCTGCTTGCCGAACTCCTCCGTCAACTCCCGCCTGATGCAGGCAACCATCTCCTCCCGAGACTCCGCCTGCTGTGCCCTGGCCCGTGGTGACGCGAGTCGCCGCGGAGGCAGCCACTCATCGTTGGCCTCCTTATTGGCCCGCGCTCTGGTGCTGCTTGGCTGCGCAACCGGTGGTGTAGGCCGCGCCCTTCGCGAGCCACTCACTGCCGCACTAGTCCCCGGTCCCTGGGTCTCGAGGGCAGTCAGCTTCTCCTTGAGGAGAGCCACTTCTGCCCTCGACCTCTCCAGTTCCGTGCGCTGCGCCGCGTCCCGACTGATGGCCGCTGAGACCACAGGCATGATCCTCTCGGTCTCATCGGCCACCTGTCGCCACCACCGCGCGTAGGTCGGACGCAGCCTGATCGTCCTGGTTAAGGCCGCAGCAGCGGCCTGGCGCCTTATCGTCTCCAGGACGACGACAGGGCTCTCTGAGAGCTCCCCGTCAGTCGCCTGAGCCGAGACGAACGACCCCACTGAGGGCGCCGGTGAGGCGGAGGTCTTCCTCGGATCTTTGCTTGCAGTGGTGGCAGTGGCTCGCCTCGTGGGTCCTCGCGGCGTCTCCTCTTCAGAGGAGGCGGACGAAGGCCCAGTGCTTTCCGAGGTCCGGCGCGTCGCGGTCTTCCGCTTGCGCCGGCCCCTCCCACCCTGCTCGACAGAGCGGGCATCACTCGCGACTCGCGCGCGATGCCCGCCCCGACCCTACGCCAGTGGCATTCTCCGTCACAGGGGCCTGGTCGCCTACCCCTGTGCGGGCTTCGGTGATGGACTCAACGTCCATCACTCACCGAGAGGTCGGAGGGAGTAATCGCACCAGTGCGATTACTCCCGGGCACCCAACCTAACGGCCGCTCTCCCGTTGCTGCTTTGGCACCACCCGGGGACCACGTGCGGGGTCAGCCTTCAAAGAAGGTGGTCGAGCCCACGGACGTCAGCAACGGGGGGCCCCCGTATTATAGACATAGACATTTCTTTGTTTGTGATAGAAACAGAACAAACAATATAAAAAAATAATAATAATACAACATAAAGGTTTCCATCGCAAACCAGTCGAGTCTCAGCTTAATGCTGGGTGTTAGCTGGAGATAACCCACAGACACACCGAGCGCTGGTTTTCAGCCTCAACTGGCAGTGACGTCACAAAAGCGATCGACAGAAATCGTGAATCCACTTTTTTATACTATGGACTAATACCAGTAGAAAAGCAAAATTACGTATTATAACTTTCAAGGGTCGTGAACCCCGGTATAAAAATATTTCCAATATATTAAAATATGATCTATTGCACAAGCCTACCCGTTCGTTAGGGGGGGTGGCACGCCGTAGTGCGTAACGCGTCATACCGATCCACATTTAAGCCCGTGCTGGGTTTTGACCTCAACCGGATTTCGGACGTTGAATGTAAGCAGTTGGAAGTTATGTGAAAATTCCAAACTCCCAAAAAAAATATCTAAAAAGTACTTACAATCGTTCTCGAGTTCAGGCACTGGTTGAACCATCTCCTCTAATGCGTACTGGATAGCTTGTGGAACGTCTTGTGGTTTCGGTACATTGGGTGCACCTGCGTGAATAATAATACTATTGATAAATTATTTTTAAGTATCAATTCGATATTTGGATAATGGCATTTAATTTATATTGATTTTAAATTAAATGTATGTATTGAAAACTTATTAGTATTACAATGAAAACTATTTAATAGATAATTTTACACTCATCTGACATTATGAAAAATTACGGAAGAATGAAAGATATATTTTAGTTTTCATTAGATGAATTTTTATTCAATATTGTGTAAATAAATAGCTTTAAATGTTTTTTGCTATTGTAATTTACAGAAACTCAATTTTGTTATTATTTATTTCAAGAAGATTATATTACCATTATATGTAGATTTTAATTTCACTAATCAATTAAACAAATTCAATGAAGTCGTGCGTTTAATAAATATTTGAATGCGTTAATCTTGCACCTATAGATTAGTACGCAATAGCTTTTTCTAAATCATTCCTTTCTTGCACTATATTCATTTGTTTCATGCTAATAGAACCTTTTAAATATTTCTTATTTGCAAAGACACCTGCACGTCGACACAACCAGCAAAGCTTTTACTTTAAAATTCAGTCGTACGTATTGTTTCTAGACTTTGAATAATACAATTTGCGACTGCATTTTATGGAAGTAGCAAGGCGGTACGGGTACATTAGATGACAAAGTGAAGTACTAGGTACCCGTCGCTACAATGTATCGATACCGAGTATCAAGCCGAGCGTAAAGGAAATCTCATCAAACAGCGGCAACTCGACATTAAATTCACTGGCTGTTAGATGTATATTTGCTTTCATTTTGTAGGTAGGGACATTGTACTATAGTTGAGAAACTGATAATGATACATCAAGGTAACTGATTTTCTGAATGTATTTCATTCTAGTTAATCCGCGCTTTTTGTCTGCGTGTTTAATCAATAAAAAAAAAAAACGAAAAATATTGTCTCTTAGACCTTAGTGTACATTGTAACCTAATTAAAGGGAAAGCACTGGCTTTCATATCACAGTAGTTTTACTACTAGTTTGAGAGCCTGGGTTTAACCTTTATAGTGTGTTGTAAACTGTTCCTTAAATAAATAAACAAATTAAATAAATAAATCTTTATTGTTGTACTTGCTTCACTAGTTTTCCAGCACTAAATCAATTAAAAAAGTTTCAGAAAAATTAACTTAAAAAATAAAATTATCCAATTCGAGATGACTAATTGAATGATAATTTAGAAAAGCACAAAGATTTCTCATAAAACAGCGAGAGAGTAATTGAGAAAGTTTTTTCCAGTAATTAGTACAATATGACCGCAACGTTGAGGGCGCTCTTTACCTCAACCGCGTTGCGAACTTTGGAAACGCTCAACAAATTGTAACATGGCTGTGGTAAAAAGATTGCTTATTTATATTTCGTATATTTTTAATGTACAATTAGCTTCATTATTGCAGATCAATCGTAAAAGCGTAAATGATGATTATATCGCACTCTTTTCAACTAAGTAATAATGAAGGAGCGGTGCTGTAGGAGAGTGTGCAAAATGTTTGTTATAAAACAATAATAAATGTAACTTTCTTTCATTTATTACGGTTTTTAAATGGGTATAGTATCTGTGGATCTGATTGTACATTTTGAAGGGGGATATCCTGCCGACTTTACAGTAATACGGAATATAAACAAAAAATAGATATCTAAAAAATCGCTAAAAATATTTTGAGGATGGACAACAGAGTATTGAATGAGCACCCTCGCGTGACCTCGCGCACCCCACACCCTCGCCGACGCTATCAGCTGTCGAGCGACTCTCGTTTTGCAGGAATTTCGGATATTTTTAATTAGTGGTCTCTATCCATTTATTAGCTTATTTTTTACATTATATTTTTAAAAAAACATTACAAAAAAATAAATTTAAAAATACAATATAAAAAACAGAGGGCCACTGCAGGCGGAGTCTACGACCCAAGCCATCAGTGGTCAGGGCTCAAGAGAGAGGAACCTCCTCACAATACGCGCCGTGTCAAGAACGACCGCCTTCTGAATCAGGCCCTTTACCCAGCCGGGGAGCGAAAGCTTCTCTAGATGACGGTCGAAGCTTTTCGCTATTAGACCGTGCACAGATACAACGATCGGAACAATGATGGTCGATTCAACACGCCACATGTCGGTCACCTCGTGGGCCAGGTCCAAATATTTTAGCAGTTTTTCTTTTTCTGCCTTCACAAGGTTCTCGTCATGTGGAATGGTGACATCGACCAGCACCGCCCGATGCGCATCCCGATCTATTATCACTATGTCAGGCTTATTGGCAACAATAGTCCTGTCAGTGATAATAGATCGGTCCCAGTAGAGCGTTACATGACCATTATCGAGAACCGGCTGAGGCCAATACTGGTAATAAGGTACAGCGGCTTCAACAAGGTCGTATTTCAGAGCAAGTTGTTGGTGGATAATCTTAGCTACCTGATTATGCCTGTGCAAGTACTCGCCGTTAGCAAGACGAGAACAACCGGAAACGATATGTCTAATAGACTCTCCCGGACGGTGACATGCCCGACAAATGTCGACCGTCCCATCCTTTAGAATATATTTACGGTAGTTGTTCGTCATGATAACTTCGTCCATAATTGCTAAGACAAAACCTTCAGTCTCTCCGAAGAGGTTACTGTATCGTAGCCAAGCCACGGAGGCTAACTGATCTACATCAGGACCCGTAAGGGCCCGGTAGAATCGACCGTGTAGTTCCTTGCTCTTCCATACGTCCGTGCGATCCGCCACACTCATCACCTTCGGCGCTCGCCAATTCCCGTTCGCTAAGGATAGCGGAGTGAGTCCTTTATCAACTGCTGCTACATCACGGTACATACCCACATTCACCTTTTGGAAATATTCCCGAAGGTTGTATATCTCTCGGTTGTGCAGATCCTTGGCATTTAACATGCCACGACCCCCACACTTCCGAGGTATATACAGCCTCATAACAGATGAGCGTGGATGGTGCATCCTGTATGCCGTCAACAGTCGCCGAACTTTTCTATCCAGGGCATCCAGTTCTGATTGCGTCCACTTTAGAATGCCAAAGGAGTACGTCAGTACAGGCATGACCCAACCATTGAAGGCTCGGATCTTGTTTCCGCCAGACAAGAGGCTTTTCAAAACCTTTATCAGGCGGCCGAAGAACCGATCCCTCACCGATTGCTTCATATCTGCATCGACGATACTCAAAGCTTCGAACATTCCAAGGTATTTGTAGGTTTCCGACTCAGACAGAGATCTAAGCACCTCACTCTGGCTAAGTTGCAAACTCTCAGAGTTTACAACTTTACCTCTCTGTATATCTATGACCGCACACTTATCTACTCCAAACTCCATTCCAATAGCTTTACTAAAATTGTCGGTTATTTTGAGTAAAGATATTAAGTCTGGTTTTTTAGTAGCAAATAATTTGAGATCATCCATGTACAAGAGATGTGAAATGGGCTCACCCCCTCTCTTGAGTCGGTAGCCTAGCGTTGAATCTCCAAGTAATGTACTTAGAGGATTAAGCGCCAGACAGAACCACAAAGGACTCAGACTGTCACCCTGGAAGATACCCCGCCTTATCCTTATCAAGCTCGGGGAGGCCGGAGAGCCAACATGTCCTGGTTGACGAAGAAACGTAGACCACTGACCCATGCATGAACTAAGAAAGGAGCGTAGCGTGGAATGTACTTTATAAAGCTCTAAAACTCTCATTAGCCATGAATGGGGCACCGAATCGTACGCTTTCTTATAGTCAATCCAAGCCATATGGACTCCCTTTCTGCCTCGACGAACTTGTTGCGTAATGGCCATGTCTATGAGGAGCAAATCCTTAGTACCTCGGGATCCTACCTTACACCCATTCTGAGAAGGTGACATTATGTCATTTGCCGAAATATGTATTTGAATTTTTTTTCTCAGAATGGATGTAAGTAGCTTATAGATAGTTGGTAAGCAAGTAATTGGCCTATAGTTTTTAGGGTCCGAGGTATTGCCAGATTTGTATATCAGGTGAGTGACTCCTGAAGTCATGAAATCTGGGAGAGTTCCCGATTCAAGGGCCTGCTGAAACTGAGCAGCCATGCGCCCGTGTGAGTTACGTATCCATTTCAGCCAGTAGCTGTGCAGCCCATCCGGTCCCGGACTTTTCCAGTTCGGGGCCGAACGTACCGCACAAGCTACATCAATCGGCGTTATGGATACGGTGTTCATATCCTTGATAGGCTCACACGCGCGCACGACCGCCTCCGTCCACACTCCCTCGGAGTGACCGATGGGTACCGACCAAATATTTTGCCAAAATGAAGTCATTACGTTTTCATCAACTGGTGGGTGTCCATCGGTCACTCTTCCTCGAGATGCCTCCCAATCTCTGTAGACACTCTTCTGATTACTCTGGAAGACTCTATTCAAGCGGTACCGCTCCGATCTTATTCGGTACCGACGAATACGGTTCGCCCATGCGCAAACTTTTTGCTTCCAGTAGTCAACACGCTCGACAACACATTCCATGTAATTGTTCCTGCTGATACCGGTGTCAGCAAAGGCTCGGTCAACAAATCGCATGACACGTGGGCGCGTGTTGCCAGACTGGAAGCAAATGAGCTTCGCTATAAGGGTCCTGGCTGCATCTATGCGACTCTCGATTCTGCACTGCCACTGCGGCTTACCATCATGTCGGCGGTATGTCTGGTTCGGGATTGGAAATTTTACTCCTGCCACGCGACAGACAGCAACCGCACCGCAGTACAGAATCGAGTGGGTGTCGACAAGGTCTTCAGTCGACTCGAAATAAGGTTTTAATATGCAGTCCAGGGCCAATACTAGCGAAACATTGCGTTTACACATGGGCAACCGCGGTAAACGTGGCCGCGAGCATGGCGGGACAAACCTGAATTCTTGTATAGAGTCCTCCAGAGCACTCCTCAAACGCTCATCGTCCTGGATACTAGCACATGCCTGCACCTGAAGTTCCTCCGTTGGTGGTATAACTTGGGTGACGGTGACATTTACCACAGGTGTTGGTTGTGGTTCAGGAGGAGCAGGCAGTGCTTCGTTGCGCAATCGGTCAAGTACAGACTCATCCAACAACTTTAGTCGCTGAATGGCCCGCACCTGATCCGCTAACCGTTGCACCGTGACGTCGACAGTTGGGCACAAGACCTGAAACAGAGGCACCATTCTTGAACGGTACGCAGTGAGGTTAGTTCCTCCCTCCGTAGCCCTGTAGTACGCCCGCATGACATTTGTATTTAACTCTTGGGTCCATCTCATGCGTTGGCGCACTGCACCACTGGTAGCGGGGGCCGTAGACGAGCCACGTTGGCGCGTTGACCCCAAGCCGACCGGTGGGCGGCCCCGGCGTGCAGGTCTTCTCGTTGCACGGGGCTCCTGGTCGCTCGATGTTCCGGTGGTATTCGTCAGGGAGTCAATGCCATCCCCTGACGATAGCGACGAGTCATGACTTGATGTTGGTTGTGCGCTCGCTGTGGCAACACGCCGGCATTGTCGTACGCCGTTTCTTCTCATCATTTTTATTGGTGTTTGGAATTTTTGACATTTTCACTATTTACTGTTCACAAAGAATTGTTTCAGATACTTTTTCTTGGGCTTATATTTGAGATGTTTTCTAATGCGTGTAACCAATTCAACCGTATATTTATTGTAAAATTTTCAATTTTATTTATTTTTGTAAAATTTGACGTGACGTGACACGGCGGTTGCCATAGATTAGTGGTATTATTGTGTGGTTTTAATATTGTTTTTGATCATATAGTTATAACCATCAACTACCATAACCTTCAATGTGTACTATCGTTTAAAAAATCCCAATAAGTAACGTGATAGTGATTACGATCCATGCACATTAGGAATTATTAGGGACAAATGTGTTTTTATAAATTTCAGTCAACTTTTTAACTTAAAGATAGATATAATTTTCTCTATACAAGTCAACGATAACAGTATAAGACATATAGAACGTATGCTGTATCAGTAATAAAGTTATTGATACACTCGCGGTTTTCTATATTACTTTGCACTAAACAAAGGTGACCGAGAAAAGGAGTGGACAGATTTGTTTACTCGTAAATCTACCCGCAGTATCCAGTCTTCTTGTGATCATGACGTTTGCATCAACGTTAAAATATCGAAACCACTCAATTATTTAAATATCGTGGTAAGAACTCGTTTATAATGAAAATACCTAATGTATCAGTTATTCTTTGAAACAAAGAGTTTTCATTAATCACGTACCAGGCGCACTAATCTATGTAAAACTAGCGCACCAGTGGCTCACACTCATGCAATTTATATTTAAATTGATAGAATCAGTCTTTCTAGTAACTGGATTCTGCAATACGTATTATTTTCAACGTCTCTATTCAATTTACCGATTTAAGTGATTAACTATAAAAAATGTCGGTAAACGACAAAGGCATTTGCAAACATTCGCATGTTTTTGAATATTCGCACACGGAAAAATGATGCGAATCTTATGAGGGATGTAAAAGGAATATGGCCTCACATGCCCTCTCAAATGAGCCCAAATACGATAGGTCTAAGATCTTCCGTTATCAAAATAATTTGTGGGGGATTTCAATAAATACAACGGCGGTCATAGTAGGCGTAGCTACGTTTCTCGAAAGAAAAACTCGCGTTCCTTTTCGCGCGTGTGCAACTGACTTTATAGGTAATGGTCCACCTAACAGTAAGTAGTTGGTACTGTCACTCATGGACCCTTATACCTTGAGAACTTGAGTGAGCATTGTGTCACCACGGCTAACCAAATAGAATTCAACGGATGGGAAAGTATGCCGTAGTGCGTAAGACATCGTTCTGGGTTCTTTAGTCTAGGTTTAGACGCTGTGTGTGTTCCTAGCAAGATAATTTAAAAAGCATGAATGTATCATAGAAAACCGCGAGTGTTTGAATAAGTTTATAACATAATTTAAATGTCAAAACCTATAATGTAAAATTTCCATATAACCTCAATAATAATGTATTAAAATTCAGGGCGGCAAATTAACCGCGAAAATTGATATAATTCACGAGCTATAGAGAGATGTTCATTTGTTTACTGATAATCAGAACACGCGTCATGATATTTAGGCATACACGTGCCAATTATTACCTTGAATAACGCTTGTTTTCAACTCATGATAGTTGCTAATTTCTTTAGACTACCATAGTTGTAGTTTATGTTTCTAATGAGACTAATGATTACATAGTTTCGTTATTACTAGATTGGTAAATACTTTAAATGTCAGTAAATTCATTAAGCCAAGCTGTGACTGAGCGCTTATCGGTGATTTTTCTAACATACACTTGTGTTCAATCCATATTGAACATACAAAACTTTTTATATTATATTTTATTTGTATTCAAACTTTTTAGTTTTCGCGATGACTCTGTCTCGCGCTATGGAAAACTAAATTCAAATTCAATTCTATGTCAAAATTCACTTTTCTTTCTATCCATGTAGAGATTAGTCTCATTTTATTTTTCTTACTACTAAATAAAACTAAATCTTACTTTTTAAATCAATTTATTGTATTTCATAAATACAATAAAGGAATTAAGTATTATATTGTGGTTTTAATAATATCTGCAACAACTTGTGTTTGCATTTCATAAAAAAAAATGTTAGAAGTCATAATATTATAGATTGCAAAGATTTAGCCTTACTAATTTATACTAATAATATAAAGCTGATAATTGTGTTTGTTTGAACGTGCTAATCTAGAACGATAGTTCTATTTGAAAAAATATTTCGGTATTAGAAAGTCTACTTATCGCGATATACTCTTGCGACGCAGTTGATGTTGCGCAGGTCAGCTAAACCAATATAAAGTGAGAAACAGAAGCCAAGTCGTTAAAGTACAATAATTAACAAGCAACTGACCAACACTCGAGAGCAACTCGTTAATTTGTTGCAGAGATGTTTTCATTTCGATTATAAGTTTTCCTTTTTCGTGAAGGGCTTGCTTCAAGAATTGCTCCTCTCGCTTCTCCGCCTCCAACTGAGCTCTTATTTGCTTTTTGTCTTGTACAAACCTGTAGAAATGGTTTCATGTATTTCATGTTTCATTAATATTAAATAATGTTTCTAATAAATTAAAATTAGAACGTGTTCGGCGAACATATTACCTAAATGCCAGCGCGTTGTAGTTGTAGGGCCTTAGGACTCGTTTAAAAACGGATATGTCATAGCGCTCTAAAAATATACAACACAGACGTCTAAGATGAAATTTATTGAAAATTTTCTACAGTCTTTTATAAACAGCTTTCAAAGTAGGAAGTGAAGACGTCTTTGTACATTTATAAACAAACCTCGAACAACATTTGCACTATCCCGAAAAGCTTTTAAAGTTTTAATACTAAATTATTTTCCGTTCGGCTTCTGGTAAAGCAGTCGCGACAACACGAATGCAGACATACATTAACTGAACGGCTTGCCTGCAGGAAAACGCTCTCAGACCACTGACAGCAAAGAAAATGCTTTAAAGTAACGTAATAGGATTTTTATAAATAGAAGACACGAGATTTACGAGAGGACATGTGAATAGTACCTTGTGATACACTGGTGTGAAGGATATTAATAATAGTTATTTGTAGCTACGATTCTGAGGAGTTTTCAGTACTGAAATAATACAGATATGTGATTTCAAGTTACATAAAATTGCAAAAATAGAAATAAAAAAATGAGAGGTGTCATGGGACACCCGAATAGAACGAAGTTCGTAACGTTCGTAACTAACGTAACGCGCGAAAAAGGAACGTATTTAAAAAGATTTTGATCACAGCGCCATCTAGCGATAATCATCTAAAACAAAAAGTGTCGTGATAACTTTTCGTAAGATTTTTTTCCGTCTAGCCCCCTTTCACAACGCGCGATAAGGAACTTCGTTCCAAAAAATATACAATCTTACGCCATTCATACAGTCTCTTAATACCTATTACCATATCTTGATTGAAAAATGTCAAATAATTGTAGCAAATATCAGATATTAGTGTGAACACCTTTATGACATCATATAATAGATCTCGTCTAGACGAGGTGCCATGAAACAGAATACCTTGTGATACAAAGACCGTGATTAAAGGTGTTATTATGTGGTCGACTACAATGTGTTGACGTATTTTGTTTGACGCTAATAAAATGAGCACAATACTTGTCAGTTAATACGAAAATAGTTCTTTGTTTGTTGAGGACGAGAGGTGAAACGAAGGTTAGAGGTGATCTCATAATTACTGAATACAGATAGTAACAAAGGGCTCTATAATAAATAATTTAAGAAATATAGTTTACAGGGAAAGTGAGCAAAAATTAATTAAAATGTACCTACGTTTAAATAGCGGTATTTGTATTAATCACCCTAAAAACTACTAAAAAGAGATTCAAAATTTGTGGTATGCATTGACTTATAACCAATGATAAACCATGACACTTACTTCACTCTACTTCTGTTCAAAGAGATCTTACATCACTTAGATTTCGGTCGGTTTTAGTCTGGAATTTTATTTATATAACAAGCATAGGTATTTATTATTAAGTTTTCATCTTTAAACCCTTGTATGTTCCAATACTTTCACATTATAAAGTTGAAAGAAAAGCCGAAGTTATAAGCTGGATAAAAATTAGGACTACAATTTCAACACCTAAAAATTATGTAGCTACATGAATGTTTATTTAAAAATTTATACTCAAATCATCGATATTTCGATTAGACCAATCAAACGGATTTGATTAGACCACAAATCGATATAAACTCTCGGGGGAAATAATTAGTTTCAACAAAAGTGTGTTCGTTCGATTTACCTCTGATTTAAACCGCATCTATTTCCACCTTGTTGTTTTTGCTTTTGAAGTTAGATGCAAGATAATTAATGATGCATTATTTTTTATTAAATAAGTGTAACTTTTTGAACTTTAATCTCCTATTATAAGCAACGACATAAGGAAAACACAAGAAAATGCATAATTTGTTGAATAATAAATTTTATTTTTTATATTTTTTTACACCATTATAAAGTTAGGTTATCTCTCAAGTATTTACCGACATTAATTTCAAATAATCATCAAGCTGACCCGTACATCTCCGTCTACGTCACAAAGATATATGACATAGCCTTCCTCGATAAATTAACTATCCAATATTGAAAATAAAATCAAATCGGACAAGCGGTTCCTGAGATTAACGCGAGATTAGCAAATACCTCTACTATTAGTTTTTTCGTATTTTTCTTATATTATGAGAAATTTGGGTAATATTTTGTAAGTAATTTGTATCCGTGATGGATAGTTGAGGCTCATCTAACTTCATCTAAGATGTAGATGTGCACCTGTCGGCCGCTGGCGTTAGGTAATTAATTATTAACAAGACACTCTCTTAGTACAGGGCTGGCCAAACACACTTACACATCGGAAGTGATAGTATCATCGTCATGAAGTTTTTTTTTTTTTTAGTTGGAGGAAATCACCGGATCCTTGCCCGATCACTCTCAGCGTCCGAACCCCGGCTGAGGCCAGAACCCAGCACGGGGTTATGAGGGACGGCACGACGCGTTACGCCCAAGGCACTCTTTCCCGTCGCGCCGCCCCCTATCGTCATGAAGTAAAATACAACCACTACTAAGTCTTTTTTTTGGACAATAGATTTTCTTCTACGTCCCTCGTAGGTGGGGGGTCCAATAGCACAAAAAAATTTACCGCTCACATTCAGCGTCCAAACCCCGACTAAGGTCAAAACTCAAGACAGGGTTGTGCAGTGCTAAGTGAACTTAAAACGTCTCGCCCAGCCATTCCCGGACAATAGCAAATCACTTAAAGGATCGTCTTTCTGTGTAGGAGGTACGACTTTATAATAGATCGACCTGTACTGTGCTTTAATTACCTTCACCAATAAAACTGGCTAAAACGGTGAAGGAATCATGACGCATAGGGAAAACATGAGAAAATTTATTCACACTACCTATGTATATTTTAATAACTAGCTGCCCCGCGCAACTGCGTCGCGTCGCGCAACTCGTCTGCGTCTCATAGGAATTGTTCCCGGGAATTTTCTAAAAGTACTCATCAGAACGCTTCATTTGAGCCTAAACACGATGAGGCTATCTTGCTTATTGACGGAGTTCCTGTGGCCACCTTCCAGCTCCTTGATCTAAGATATCCTATCTCTCAAGTTGGATCGAACTGCAGATGGTGTGCAAATTTTATTATAATCGGTTAAGTGGTTTAGGAGTCTATTGAGGACAAACTTTGTGACACGAGATTTATATATATTAAGAAAGAATAAGATATGCAAATGAATATTTCAAAACATCCAATCGAATATCACAGTACCAACCCTATACTATGATTTAATCTAGCCTAACCGAAATTGTAATAGCTTTTAGGGGCACTACAAATTGCCATATATGAAAAGTTCAACTAAATGTCGTTATCAGTTATGACATCACTCAGCGCTTCAGAAATCAATTAATATCGTGTGATGCACTGAAATTGGTTAAAAGCATCCATCAGACGTTCGACTGGTCGTTAATTTTGATGTCGTGGTTACGTCACTTCATAAAATAAAGTAAAATTGGTCACTTCATGAAATTTCCTATCATCTAGATCTATGAAAACTCAGTTATTGACCGACTTCCAAAAAGGAGGAGGTAATAAATTGGTCTGTATTTTTTTATGTTTGTTCCTCGTTAACATCACTTTGGGTGGACCGATTTGAATGATTCTGTCAGATGAAAGGTGATGGTAAACTTAGGTCCCGTTAATTTAGTTTTAAGATCGAACAAGTACTTTTGGATCTGTGTTTAAAAATGTGTATTTTTAACGGACAAAGTTTCACGGTTTGCAGTGCGTTTTGCCGTGTATTTCTTTTCTATATGAACCGATTTCGATAATTGTTTTTTGTTAGGAAGCAGACACTTTGGGAATTATCTCATAATTTGATTGAGGTCTGACTGGTAGTCTTTGTGCTATGTTTGAGAAATGGAAGTCGGTCGTTATCATTTTTGAAATAAAAATATTATTAAATGATATTTTCTAATACAATAACTCCAAATTTGCATAAATAAATACTTTTTGTTGATGGTAAAGTTGCGCGGGTCAGCTGGTGCATAACACTTATTAATATCGATAAGTTACGAGAAACTGCTAATGGGCACTAATGCCTTGAGAGAGGCGTCTTGTAACTAGTTTGCAGGCTGATTGTAATCCGCGGAAGCGCTGGGAACTCTTAAGCTCTTCGCTACTTGAGACTCAAACTTAAAGTCTTAATCTGATAGTCAACGGCTATTGTTGTGCTTAGATAGTGATAACGCGCTTTAGATATTGTATTTTTGTAATTGATAAAAAAAGTATATTTCAATGTATATTCGTTACACCGTAATTACTATAGTAGTACACCGAAATTAACCACAACAATTGCTAAAAGTTGAATGTTTAAAAATTGCATAAAAACTACTTTTTAGATTTTTATTAAATGTTATAGGACTATGTGCAAAATACCACGTTTCAAACAATGAATATCATGGTAAAGAGATGGTTCAGAAAAAAAATATTGTCGTACAATTAATCGTTTTAAACATACTTTAAACGCATCAGTCAAATCTTGATTATAATTAAATGTGGTCCTAGGACGAGTAGGTATTCTTCTCAAAAAGAACCTCAGTTAAATCAAGCAAAAATAACGTAACCTATAAAAATTCCCCTTACTACTAATTTTTTTTACAGACATTTAATTTTTGGACTAATTGGGACATTACGATTTCATGAGCACGACTCATAAAGATTTGTAAAATAAATAAAATGAAATCCGGAAAAGTCAAAGCGTATTTATATTAGGCTAGTCCATGTTTTCCAGTCGGCGAGGGAGGGCGCGCGTCTACGGAACTAGAGTTTCTTACTAACAAATTAGATTAAAACGATACCGTCAACAAGATTCTGCATTGTTCAACAACGACATCTTAAATTAGAAGTTCCTGGAACTTTAGCAACGAAAACTTAATAATACGACCGCTGAAACTAAAGAGACTTTAAATTGTAGTTGAGATAAAAGTGCTTTTCATCTTTTTAGTTTTTCTTGTATCCTTTTGTATCAACGTTTGTGTTCGGCCAACATTTGTTTTTTTTATTTAAATTGTTCCTTTAGAAAGCTGAATTATTGATGAAATGATGATGGTAAAAAAATTATGACTGTGAGAGTCTGATTTAATTTATGAAATGGAATGTTATTTTATCAAGCTTAATGAGTCTTATAGAATTATTTAAATCTACTTATTACACGATCCCAGCGGACCTATCCTGTATAAGGTTAACAATATAATATTTTAAATGACAATGTATAAATACTAATATAATCCATTCCCATTCAGCTCTCATGTCATCATGAACTTTAAAAGATTATTTGGATTCTAACGAATGATGTCGCCGGACCAAAACCCACACCAAACCGTAACTGAATTATGAACACAAATTGAATTACATTTGAGCTGTCATTCTCTAAATAAACAGTAGTTCAAAATGCAAACGTTAGATTGGCCCACACTACACTTTGAAATATGAAAAAAAACCGTTCAAAGAAAATGTTTTTAAAACGAATCCGAGAAATGGTCTCGCGGAGTCGTTGTTGGTATTTAATCAAGCCAATCGACTCGGGTTAGCAATCCTAAACAAATCAAAATACGAATACTTTTTCATTTACGTTGCAACGTTTCTGTTGAATAAAAAATGTAGTCAAAGTAACTTTCGCTATTTTTATTCTGATCTTATCTGATTACTGTGACTTGCGAAAAAAGTTTTATGGAATCTATCGTGTACAATAAGTTTAAGTAGGACAGAACAGAGGTAGGTCAGAACTCCCCTACAATATGATACGACATTTTAAAGAAATTAGTCGGTACTTTCTAAATCATATTTTGGAACGAAGTTCCTTATCGCGCGTTATCGAAAGGGGGCTAGACGGAAAAAAATCTTACGAAAAGTTGTCACGACACTTTTTTTTGTTTTAGATGATTATTGCTAGATGGCGCTGTGATCAAAATCTTTTAAAACACGTTCTTTATCGCGCGTTACTATAGGAAAAAAAAAGATCTTTTAATCGAAAGGAACTTCGTTCTATTCGGGTGTCAAATGTCACCTCTCAAGTTTTTTTCCTTCGCAGGTTGTGTCTACCGAATTATTATATTATAATAACGCATGTTATGAAGCGTTTGTCGCAATTATAAACAAGTAATATTTTATATTTTCTAGTACATACTAAGATTAATTTTTCAGTTTAAATTCTACGATAAAATAAACAGTTTATTCCTAAGCCAACGGGTCGCAAACACGACTAGTTTATAAATAAATTTCTTCGCTAAGCTTGTTATATTTTTCCACGGCTCTTAATCTTTTCAGAGTAAAAATCAGTGTTCGTCTGAAAAACTTCACAATGCAAGAGACGGCGAAATCGGATTAGTCGCCAGGGGAATTAACTCCTACGTGTAAACATGGCTACAGACAGAAAAAACAAGAGCTTTTTTAGTAATTGTGCAGCCACATCAGCTGAAAAAACCTTTGTACCGAAATCAAAATACATCTGTATTCCGTTTTGTATAGACAAAGTCAAAGTCAAAGTCAAAGTCAAATCATTTATTTCAAATTAGATGTGGACACACATACATTTTGAAAGTCAAAAATAATATAAAATCAAAAGTTCTACCACCAGTTCGCTAAAATTACGCCTCCGTCCTGAGAAGAACCGGCGCAAGAAACTCAGCGGGCATGTCTTTTTTTTAATTTAATATGTTTTTTTTTTCTTTTTTTTTAAATATTGTTTTACAATATTTTTGTTTTTAACAAATGTATCAATTGAAATGGCCCGGACGAGCACCTCATTCCCATTTTGTGCAGTCATTTATATAATCATTAAGTTTATAATATGCTTTACTGCATAGCCGTTCTTTGATAACTCTCTTAAACCTATTTATAGGCAATGTTTGAACGGCCACTGGGATTTTGTTATAAAGCTTTACAGACAAACCCTGGAAAGAATTACTTATTTTATGTAATCTAGATGCTGGCAACGCAAGCTTGTGTTTGTTCCTAGTGTTAAAATTATGAATATCCGAGACTTTAGGAAATTCATGAATATTTTTATGTACATACATTAAATTTTCATAAATGTATTGGGACGCTAAAGTTAGAATCTTAATTTCCTTGAATTTGTCCCGCAAAGACTCCCTTGAGTTCATATTATAGATTGCACGAACAGCTCTTTTCTGCAGAATAAATATTGTTTCTACGTCGGCAGCATTGCCCCATAACAGAATACCATAAGACATAACACTATGAAAATAACTAAAATACACAAGGCGAGCTGTGTCCACATCAGTGTATGTTCTTATCTTTTTAACCGCGTAAGCTGCAGAACTGAGCCTTCCCGCCAACCTAGTAATATGGGGGCCCCACTGGAGCTTGGAATCCACCGTTATACCAAGAAAGACAGTTGACTCAACAAGCTCCAATGTTTCACCACTAATAATAACATTACTCTTAACTTGTTTAACATTTGGTAACGTAAATTTTATGCATTTAGTTTTCTTACTATTTAATAACAAATTGTTAACACTAAACCAATGAACTACACGCGAGATGGCATCATTCACATCGTCATAGTCAAGTTCTTGACGTTTAAGTCTAAATAATAAAGATGTATCATCTGCAAACAATACAATCTCGTGACGTGCTTCTACAAAGCTAGGTAAATCATTTATATAAACTAAGAACAAGAAGGGACCCAAGATAGATCCTTGAGGGACACCCATTTTAAGCATGACACCGCCGGATCGCTTTCCATTAACATCGACTTTTTGTATCCGTCCTGATAAATAAGAGGTTATAAGATCTAACGAAGCGTCCCTTATACCATAAAAGTGTAACTTCCTTACTAATGTATCATGATCAACACAGTCAAAGGCTTTGGATAGATCACAAAACACACCAAGTGCATCACGTGATTTCTCCCATACCTGAAATATATTTTTAACTAAATTTACACCCGCATCAGTAGTGGAACAACCCCTAGTAAAACCAAATTGTTTATTATGAAGCAGGTTATTCTTATTAAAATGAGTTAGAAGTTGGTTAAGGATTATTTTTTCAAAAATTTTACTTAGCGCAGGTAGCACAGAAATAGGCCTAAAATTTGAGGGGTCTGATGTACTACCTGATTTAAATAAAGGTATTACTTTACTGTGTTTCATTAGGTCCGGAAATACACCAGTTTTAATACATTCATTGAAGATTTCAGTGAGAAACGGTGCAATTACGTCTATTATATGATTAATAACCTTAATTGATATTCCCCATAAATCAGGAGTTTTTTTAACATTAATAGTTTTAAAACTTTTTATGATATCACTTGTATTAATCTGGCTAAAATTAAAATTGACTTTACATTTATCAACATGATTTTCTAATAGTGATTCAGCAATGGCAGGAGACGAAATCAAGGACTTGGTTGTGGAAGATGGAATATCTGCAAAAAAGTCTTCAAAAACGCTAGCTATCTCTTGTTGAGAATTTATAACTTTATTATTAATTTGCAGTGTAAATTCAGAGTCATTATGTATTACTCTTCCAGCCTCCCTATTGATAATGTTCCAAGTCATTTTAATTTTGTCTGGTGCATTTTTTATTTGCCTAGATAAGTGTAGTGATTTTGCCGCAGCACAGACTTTTTTGAATATTTTTGAAAACGTTCGGACATACTGTTGGAATGATTCACTATTATTATATGACTTTTCATAATACAAGTCGTAAAGTCTTTCCCTGCTTCTATAAATTCCAATAGTAGCCCATTCACAAAAACTCTTTTTATTTTTTAACTTGAATAACTTAGGCACAAATACATCATTAAATTCTTTATTAATCAAGTCAAAAAAATCGTTATACAAGGTATTGGGGTCCTTGCTGCTGCTCAAATTACACACTTTTGTTGATACATTTCTCCTGAACTTTTCTATACGGTTACAATTTATAGGAACAAACTCAAGCGTTTTTACATTATTATCATCTGATTTACTTTTAAAAGATAAAAATTGACCACAGTGATCAGAAGGTAAATTATTAATAATGTATTTTTGCAAAGGTTTAGTGTTTGTGAAAATATTGTCAATACATGTTGCCGTTGATTGAGTAATTCTTGTTGGTTCATTGAATACATTAACAAAATTATATGATTTGAACAATGTTCTGAGTCTAATAGTGGTGTTACTATTTTCTAATAAGTTGATATTGAAATCACCACAGATAAAAATAGGTTTATTAGATTCAGAAAGTCTTATTAAAACATTCTCCATTATTTCTTCAAATAAATCATATAATGAATTTGGGGGTCTGTAAAGACTTACCACAATGAAGCGCTCTAGTTCTACGGACGCAATTTCAATAGTCCTTTCCACCGAGAGTGCCACTATATCCTTGCGAACTTTACATTTCAAACTTTTATTTACAAGGATTAGTGAACCTCCATGAATCGCTATCTCTCTGCAAAAAGAACTTAACATTTGATGATCCTTAAAATTAAACATCAATTGTGAACTTTTAAGCCAGTGCTCAGTCACACATAAAATATCAACATTGTGAGACTGTAAGAATAATTCTACAATTAGTTCTTTACCCAACATTCCTTGTAAGTTTTGGTGTACTATATTAATAACATTATTTTTACCATTTTGTGTTGGGTTTTTATCAATTATTTTATTACTTTTATTGATGTAAGAGTCTAACTCTTTTGTCTTAAAGTTTAATTTAAATAAGGTCTTGGAACGGATTCCAAATTATTGTATAATGTCATATTTGTTTTCTGCTCAATAGAAGCAGTAGGTATTCTAGCTAATTTCAACATAGCTAATTGTAAACAATAATGTAGCGAATGTGCTACTTGTCTAAAGTCAGATTTAATTAATTTATACATGTCATATTTTATTGTTATCAAATATCTATTTTTAACAAATTTATTAACATCAATTAGTTTAAATTGTATGTTTGAAGATGTTAAAATACTATTATTATTGTCAAACATATTATACAAACAGTTATTGATGTTAAATCTTATTTTTTATCAAACTTTAAATCAAAGAGCGTTGTACCTCCGAAAAAAATATTCCATCTTTAGTGACTTTATAGCCACAAACTAGTTGCAGTTATTGGAACGAAGTTCCTTATGGCGCGTTATCGAAAGGGGGGCTAGACGGAAATTCTTATGAAAAAGTTGTCACGACACTTTTTTGTTTTAGATGATTAATGCTAGATGGCGCTGTGATCAAAATATTTTATTTAAGTTACAATAATTAGTTAGTTTGTCTGTCGTTTTAAACTAACTAATTTATATTATATCTTAAAAAATAAAATTATATTACAATTCCCTCACTAATTAATCGAAAGGAACTTCGTTCCATCCGGGTGTCCCTTGACACCTCTCAAGTTTTTGTTTATTGAAGTATTTTGAAGAGTTGCAATAATGTACTCGTAAAAACCAATAGGTATATTGCGATTTCTGATACTTTTGAAACAGTGCTACGTCATCGCCTGAAAATTCAGTATCTAAGAATACATTCAAGACTAGAGAAAATATTGTAACAAACTGAACGAATATATACTTAGATCTGAAATGAACTTTTTATAAGCAATCTCAGAGCGTCTTGTTGCTATAATCCAACTGTAAAATTTAAATTGGTTTCCGAGATGCGCGGGAAGTTCAATATAAAATCGATTATAACTATCGGACAATATCCAGCTCGAGGAGCGACACCATTTAATCAACAACTACATACATCGTTACAGAAACTCTCGTATTCGATTTAACTTGGAATCGATCAATTTCGTCGAGTAAATATTCGATAAATCGATTTCCGAAAGTAATACTCAGGCGCAAGTCTATTCATAATGTATTTTAATGTACCTATTTTAAATGTTATCTGTACTAACTTATAAAGCTGAATAACCTCAGCAATTAATTATGCTAATAACAAGAGAAAATTGATCTCAATAATCAAAATATTTGTGATTTGTTTAAGTTTTTATGTTTCTAAACAAATAAATAATTATGAAAAAATTAATAAAATGTGTGTTTAGTAATGTTGTGTGTGTATTTTAGTTTATAAACAATATCGTGGATATTTTTGTGATATAGATATGGTAAATAATTCAGGTTCATAGCACCTACCGTTTAATAGTTATGATTTTTGAAGATATTTTTATTTTTTGGCTCTGGTGTAATGTAGGTATATTCGGGGTTACGCCCTTTCTGTTATTATGATATAATAGATACATTGATAGTAAAAAGAATGTATTTTAATGCATTAGAAAAATGGATTGTTCTTTTATTTCTTAGATATCCTCTAGTGCTCCACTGGATGACCGATACAAAGAAGTATCTGAGTGCAGCGGATATTGCGAGAACACTTCCACTTTAGCTCTAAAGTAATAAAAACTGAAGAACACCCGAACACGATAGAGTTGCACTTTGCGACGGTTTATGGTTTCAATTCAATCGAGTCACTCGTCTCTTAGATTGAATTTCTAGGGAATTGAATCTCAACCTCGCAACCTTCATTGTTAATGTATCTAGTATACTCATATTTAAAAAAAAATAAAGATAATTTAATCTAAATATTTTATTGTTGGTTTGTTAAACGAAAAACGTGTAATTACACAACATATTTGCTGGCAAAAGAGTCGAGAAAAGAAAAATTTGGTTTGAAGAGTTTTTACGTCTAAAAATAACAAAACTTTACAAAATCCTTCATTGCTTTTACAAAATATTACGATTACAAAATTCATATATACTAAAGCACAACAAAAAGTTTACGACCTAAATTAGAAAACCACAAAAATAGGTTGATTATACAACACAATATATTAATTAACGTCGAAACCATCAGTTACATAGATTGAGATTCGTGTTGCCCCGTGGTAGTTAACAGCTTGTTGATTAATGATTCAGTCGTAATTAATACTCACGTGCACGTGCATTATTCATCGGATACGCAGATTCAGTTGCAGTAATAGGACCACTACGTAATCTGTTAAACACAGTGACGTGTTGCACAGGTATAGGACAATAATGCTAAACAGATAATCATGTGATGATAGAACAAAATGGCGGGTGTCTTCGAAAATTGATTGCTTTCTGAATAGCTAGATTACACCTTTTATCAACCCCAAACGACGACGTTTTATGTTTTATATGTCGATCTGTATGTACGTATCTAACTAAGTGGATGAAAGGATTTTCTTTATTTAGGTATTTCTGCACCACCTTTGGTTGTCTGAAGGAGTATGCCTTAGGCATTAAGTCGGCCATTGTATTTTTCATTGTGCATAAAGTATATAATAAATAACTAATTTTGTTTATTTGAGTTTCACAGGCAAAATTATGCGATCGAAACTGAGTCTGGTGAATATTGGTCCCAAATGGCTGATACTACAAAATGAAATGAAAGTTGAATTACATATTATTATTTCTTCACGACTCCATTACCTATATACATACTATTTTCTGTTCTCGACAGACAAATTAATCTTCATCTTGTTAAATGATTTCAACTGAACGTCAGTTGACTCCTTGTTGAGAAAACAAGTTATAAACCTCGTTGGACACCAAGATCAAGAGCAACAAGATACTTTATATTCTAATGGGAATTGGGAATCTCGAGAATTGGGCTAACAGTTGGAAATAGATGACACCTTAATCCATTTAGAAACATTAGCGCTTATTAGGTGTTTTTGTATTTATCATCAATCGTTTCCTCTTATTTTTTAGAACCCTTTTTAAAAGCAAGTACAAAAAGTAACAACAAAATCCTTGAAAACTTCATTATACATGTAACGAAGTGGCAAACTGTCTGTTCTTAGTTTACAAATAATCATGAGCCAGGGAAGAGCATCTGATGAAGTGAGCACGTGTAAGGTCCACGTGAGGATACGTGAAGTTAATTGGATACCTGAGTCTATACACATCACCTCAGTCCCTCAGCAGCGTGGAAATTAGATCTTAAACTGCATGAGATAGATTATGCAACGTTCCTTTATTTATCGTGCAAAATGTTCTTTCTTATTAATAACACGAGTAGCTTTGTCTCGTCAAAGTAAAATATGTAGGTGCGGGATAAAATATAGGTACTTTGTCTACCAACATATCAAAATGTCACAGCAATAACATTCTTTAGAACGGTATTTCAATAACTTTTAAATAAAATTCTAAATTCAATTAAAAATCAATATGCCCTTTGATAAAGTCAGTAGACGACGTGGGCAATGAACAAACATTAATATTTAGTGTGTTAAGAGTACCGCGTCGAAAGTCGAAACTCATACATCATGCTTCGTTGATTACTGATAATTATAACCGAAAGACGATCAACAATGTTTTGATCGCTCCCTCAAATTATAATAATATGTAGGTGTGAGACGGACGCCACACACCTCGCTTCAAACAGAGTCTTATTCAGGCGAGTGACAGGTGGACGAAATTAGAAGAAATTTGAACATGGTTAACTTTAAAGGCTAGGCTAAACCTTCTAGCTGAATTTACCGAGGTCACAGATCGACATTCTGAGGAAATTTAATAGTAAGTAAATGATGAAGAATAATAGCATTGTGATACAGATGGTCGATGGGGCCGAAAAGTTCTGGAGTGGCGACCACGCTCCGGTAGGCGCAGAGTAGGCAGACCTCCCACAACATGGACCGACGACCTGGTCAGGATCGCGGTAGCTCGCTGGAAGTTGACACTGCAGGACCGGCCGTTAATACGAGACCCAAGTCCAGCAGTGCACGTCTATAGGCTGATGATGAATAACATTGTCAATGTAACAGAGTGACATAACGTTAAAACTTACTTTTGCCATAAGCTTACAAATGCAGTAGTCAGAAATATGGACAAAAAAGAAAACGTTAGTCGCTGTTGCATATCCGAAATAGGGTTGTGAAAAATTGTGTTTGCACACATGAAACGTCCGATGGTCGTTCAGCTTAACAACGTCGGAAAATTGGAAATTTACATCTGCACGTTCAAGAATAGACTCCGCCGATTGGTTGTAAGCTTATCCGTTCAAAGCCACAAACGGGTTCCGCAGTTTACGAGTATTCGATTAAACGTTCTCATCGAAATACAGAGTTTTTGCATGTTTTTTCCAATTTCATATGTAAATTTCCCATTGTTATTATAGTAATATTACGAAACCTGCTGACCCACGCAACTTCGTCTGCGTTACAAAGGGTTTCAAACAGTACTCGCAATGCCGTCGCGTTATTATTTGCGCGGTCCGAAGTGCACCCACATATTCATTGCGTTTTATACTCGTGATAACTTCTAAACAAAAAGTCCGATTGGAATAAAACAAAAAGTAATTTTCTTCTACTTAATTTGGATATGGCTTAATATAACGATACTTATTTAACGTTAAATTCAATCTCGAGACGAAATATTATTTTTATAAACATAAAAACGGTTATTGTTACTAAACTATGATAGTTAGATATATGCTGTCGCGAACATTTTTTGTTTGTCTTACTAAGACCTAAAAACCTACATCACATCAGTACATCATTTTGTTCTACTGTCAATAGTTTTTGCAGCGTACGCATAAATAGGTTTTCGATTATTCACGTTGTGTTACATATTCGATATTTTCATAAGGATCACTATTTTTTTGGAAATAAAATATAGCCTTTAACCTTCCTCGATAAATGGACTTTCCAACACTGACAGAATTTTCGAAATCGGATCAGTAGTTCCTGAGATTAGCGCGTTCAAACAAACAAACGAAAAAACTCATCAGCTTTATAATATTAGTAAAGATATATTAGGTATGTAAATTATATTGTATGTATGCATAGGTAATATTATCATTACATCAATGCTATCCACTGCTGTGCTCGGTTCTCGTCTGTAAAAGTTGTGGGTTGGGTTTCATTACAGGTATTAGAAGAACATCTTTGAAGAGCTTTTTGAAACTTTCTTCGTAATTCAGATTCTCTATCAAGTTTATTATTTTCAATTTCTGTATTATTACAAAATGTTCATTAAACGTTAGATTTAGGTAGGAAATATCGTTCTAAAATTTCAACTGCAGTTCATGCATTGCATGCAAGTCATAATAAAAAACCTATTCATGTTTGGGCAACGAACAAAACAGAACAATTGAACTACTTTTCGGCTTTAGAACAACAGAGAGGTTGAAGTTAATTTCAGCTACAACAAAGAGCTTAATATTATTCTGTCCAGTTCAGAAAGTCAACTATATCAAGCATTGGTTCATTTTGCTCCGTAACAGAAGCAATATTAGCTTTTAACCGAGGAAGCGTAATAACAGCTTTGAGTTGCGACATTCCGCTGTTTGCAATTAGAGCAGAGCATTGCGGTAAGGTTTCTACAAGTTTTATAATATCTAGTATCGAACGTCATGGAGGATTACAATTATGCTAAATTAAAAATGTATGATGTTAAGTGGTTCGATCAGACATGGCGGTGTTTTTTAATTTTGGCGTCAGACCTTGTGCGTTCTACTCTGAAGTATGATAATTAATTTTGGTGCACTTGAAACGCATTACGCAATGGACTGTCACGTAAATTTGTTACATTGCACCTCGTCAAGGCGTCTGTTGGTTTATAATATAATATACGATGATAATATATGGATAATGCAACCCGGTCCGTCTCGATGTGCGCTGATACACTCGAATCAAACCTATCTATCACTAGATTCCATAAAAAAAAATCACAAACATTTTTCCTTTAAAAATAACAAATGAAATTTATTTTCAGAACTACAAAAGCATAAAATTTAAATGAGAAAATGTATGAATTTCACCGGTGTCGCTTCCATATTGTAAATTAAAATGATTTTATGAGTCAACACACGAGAGCGGACATAACGAATAGCAAAATGAAAAAGCAAACGCGGGTGGACGACTAATTGTAAAGTAGAGTGTTTCCGAGGACAGACGGACGATACCTGCCTTCAAATACGTATGGGTTTCTTTTATGCATGTATCTATTTAATATTCAAGAGATACACTAGAACTTGTGTTATAGGGATCTTTGGAATGGGATAGTATATTTATTATCATAGATGAACTGTGGCCAAAATTTTTTATTGTATAGTTGATGATAGAGCTAACAGATCATCTGATAATGTCAGTGGTTACTGTTACTTATGCACCTCTTCAATATAAGGACATACTACCAATATTATCTTGGGTCTATTCTAAGGTTTTCGACATTCTAATAATCGACAAAATTAATGTTATTTTTACTGTCAAGTGTTAGTTTTATAAATCCGAAGATCTGCTTTATGTTTCAACTTTAATAAACAATGCATCCGCTTTTAATATTCATAATCGAATACCGCATCGTTCAGCTCAAAGCTCACATATTGCTACGTAGAAATTTCGAGGAATTCCAATTTATAAACTGTCAGGGTTCCAGTAAAAAATTCCATCGTGTTACATCAGCTCCTCTCGACTATCCGTTCCATCTCACTTCACTTCAGTTATGAAGCTCGAATACCTTCAGTGCATTTATAGAAGCTACTACCTCCATTACAATATTTTGCATCTGAATTTCAAATACGGAACGGAAAATATTTTTCGATTCAAATGTAACGTTTCGTCAACCTTTCTGTATTAAAAATGTTGCATTTAAAATGTATGAAGATGGGAGTGGTATGAAATTCGTAGTTCTTTCACATATGTATAATCAAGATTAGTGATCTAAGTTAGGTTCCTTGTATGAATACTTCACGCTTTGATTATTTTGTGTGTGTTAATAATTAATCTTTATTGAATATTAAATGCCTGAGTGAGCCTATTTAGGAATAGTCTTTTAAGTCTAATTCCACAGATTGTAAGTTCTGTGTCGATAGTCTTATTAAAAACAGCTAAAATTATTCATCTTTTTTAGAATAGATTGCCTTCATCGACTTTTCCTGAGAACTATGGCATGCTCTTATTTAAATGAGGTTTGAAAAGTGTTATACAGTAGATAGGTGGCATCCTTGTGGTGTCTTCGATGATTACAGAGGTCCTTGAGCGACAGTAACCACTTACCATTATGGCCGCTTGCTGATGCAAACTCTGTTAATACCAAGTCTTTGTTCCACAGCCGTACAATGTAAACGCTTGTTTTACAAAATGTACATTGCGCTGAAACTTTTTATACAATCCCAGTTGAAAATTAGTTGACACGAAATCTAAATTTGTTTTGTTCGTCATTTAAACTTGTTTTACAACAGCATTCGTAATAAAGTTTAAAATACAAAGTGGGACACTGTGTTTGCGAACATTGTATAGATGCAGGACGAGTTATGAAATACTCTATCGTGTTGTTTTATAACAGTAAACTTTTAGATTTAAAAATAAGCCTGAACTCTTCGAATATCTGAGTTTTCCTTCTTCTAAGTAGAAAAACGTGTATCGATAGTTCAGAAACTTTCACTCGAGAGTTATGAAATCTAAAGTTCCTAAATTACAATTCACTAGGATTCGAAATGGATGCAGGTTTACTTGTCCCACTACTACTTTGCACTCAGAGATTTTATTCGCTTTGATTTAAGGTTATTTCTTCTTTTATTTTTTGTTTTGTTATTCAATTGTTTCTATTATGTTTTTGTTGTCCATATTAGATACAAGTGGCTTGACATTACCTGTGCACTATACAGTCACTATATTTTATACTAAAAAATAATAATCAACAAGAAATTATCTTCGAAGTCATAACTACTAATTGAGTTAAGTGATTTAAATACGCTTGCTCTATTACCACTTTAAAGCTAAATACTGAAACATTGTCTATATTCTCGTATCTTTTATGAGAAGCTTAAGTATATTTATTGCATTTCAGTTAATCGCGCGATTAGGATGATCCATTACCGTGGCTTGTTTCCCGCATAGATTCATATTGTTGTGCTGCGATTTCGTAGTATTATATTTGTTTTTGATATATTTTGTACGCTTTCATCTTTTAGACTAATAATAGATTTATTAATTGCTAACATAATCGCCCTGGCATTGCAGAGGTTCATGAGCGACGGTTGCTAACCATCAGATGGGCTGTAAGCTCGTTTATCTATCTCACACCAAAAAATATTTGAAAGTGATTAAATGCTAACTAAAAACAAGAAAAAATATTATTGCTTCAAACAATATTATTTAAAAATTTAGCAGTCGCGAAGGCTCTATAGAACTCCATTCCTATCAGTCTCCCCTTAGATATATTTTAATAGTCATAGACTAAAAAACGTAAGCAGCATTCTTGTAAGAATCCTTTACATCGGTTTCTCAGGGGACGGCGCGACGGGAAGGAGTATCGTGGGCGTAACGCGTCGCGCCGTCCCTCATAACCCCGTGCTGGGTTCTGGCCTCAGCCGGGGTTCGGACGCTGAGTGTTTTTTTTTTTTACGCTGAGTGTGAGCGGTTGAAGGTTTTAGTGCAGTTCAACTCCCACAAACCCCGGTGATTTCCTCCAACTAAAATTGACACTTCGCCATTGGTACTTAGGCAGTAAAATTCGTCAGTAATAAACCAAATAACTTCGATAAACGTTACCTTGCACGACGCAGTTTTACAATTTAAAACTTATTAACGTTTAAGTAATTGTTCGTAAACCCACGATTTCTTTCAACTTAACCCTTAATTGGACAATGTTGTTTTTAAACAACATACTAAACATCACCGATAAAATTAACCTTGTTTGACAGCTAGTTCTTATTTCGGATAGAATTTTGTACTTAAAAAAAATAATTGTAAATTCATGTCTAGTTTTTTTACTCATTTTCCTAGACAGTAATACATGTCCATTACACAAATATATTTTTTTAAAAGTGAAACAAAAATCGTCCATTTAAGGGTTAACTTCAATCAATATTTAACGTCTGTGGAAGTCGATTGAATGCCCGATCGATATGGGAATGAACATGCAGAGTAATTTTATGTAGAACAAAGTGACCCGATAGAATAACTTACGGTGCTGATTGTTCACTTAACCCTAGGGAGTCTCGCTAGTTAAGTAAATACTATTATCAACATTGAAAGTGATAAAACTTTTAAAATGCTTAAGTACTTTTATTAATAAAATAAAGCGTAAACGGTAAGTTAAATATTTTGCTCCACTTTTAGCACAAATTAATCAATAATCACACAGTTTTAGTGGAATCTTCAATTACCTACAATGAAGCATTTTTTCCAAACTGATGAAAAAATAAGTTATTAAGTGTCTATCTCAGATAATATTATGTCTGTCACGGGGCGCTAGTTGGTTATATGGGAGTCGAACCGCACTAAAACTTCCGACCGCTCACCTCGCTTCCAACGTTCGAAACCCAGTTGAGGTTAGAACCGAGCATAGCGTTATGCGGAGCGGTACGACGCTTTACGTACTCGGAACTCTTTCCCGTCGCGCCGCTCCCTAGTGTTAGTGGTTCTTTGGTGGTGTTTGTGATCACACTAAGCGTCCGAATCGCAGCTGAGGTCAGAACCGAGCATGGCGTTATGCACATCGGCATGACGCGTTACGCACAACATCGTACTGTCACACTCCCCAGCGCGTGATGTGTCTTATGTAAAATTAATCTAAGAGAATAAACAACAACAAAAACGTCTCAAATTATCTCAAAGTGAAACACACTCAATCATATATCAAGTTAGTTCCATCTGTATCAAACGCGGCAATGCTCCAGCGAGTTCCGTCTGCATTAGAAGCACGACCAGCCGAAGCGAAACTTAATTTGATTCAGACCAAAGCAAACATCCAGCTCCGTAACTCACGTAAATATTGAACACGGATGTGTCCCGCAAGAGAATTTACAAACTGAAACTGTGAACGAAGCGACAAACAGCAATAGGTAACCAGCAGGGTATTCGAATACGCGGATACTCGGATTACTTTATCGAATTCAAGTATGTGTACTAGTGTGCAACTGTTGAAACGCGAGCAATATTGAAAATTTTTCAATTTTGTTAACTAAAAATATTCCCTAAAACCTAACCTAAAATCTGATTTAACTACGCTCGGCCGAGATGTCTATGCATCTAGAATTCTCTTATACTACAATAAGAGAACAATGTTAATTTAATTTTTGATACTAGAATAAAATGATGGACGTATCACATTGACATGTAGTTCAAAAGACACTATCGCCCTAAAATTCATCGTGGAAATTGATCAAAGAAGACGGATCAAAACAAATTCACAATTTTATATTCAGAACCAATTAAATTTTGCATTAGAACTTGCATTAAAACTTTGCTACTGAATAAAGAGACCTGAGGGACTATTTCATTATTCATTCAAACAGAACTTTAAAATTGAAATGAATCCACCATCTATAGAACTTCAATGCCTTGTTAGTTACAAAGTTTCTAACAAGCTGAGTCCTTCCTTTCTGTTGAATGCCGATAAAATTCAACGGTCTGTATTGAATGAATTTGTAAAAGATTTTCACTGTTCCACAAAGATTGTATTGGCTGAAGACCAGTATAAAAGAAGTACCTGCTTTAAAAACATTTTACAAAACGGAGAGCAAACTAAAATCAGCGATGAGAATATTGCAGAGAAGGTATATATATTTGGAACTGATGGTAGTGCCATTAAACTTTTAATTAAGGTTATTTTAGAAAGATTTTAAATAAAGATTATAGAAAATTAAGTGTATTTGCATTTTAAGCTGAGTGAACTCACTGAAGTTAGCAGCTCGTTTACCAACAAAAGCTAAATAATAAAAGAGACATTTATAATTGACAAATTAGTATTTTTGAACTAAATATACTTGAAAATAATCCATTATGGTAGTTAATATATTCTGTTAATCTTAACGTTGAAAGCCTTCAATATTAATTTAACCCTTTTGTCTAAAAGTAACGTGAAGCTATGTGCAGAATATTTAGTTTTAAACTTCCTCCCACAGTTCTTAAATACTTTATATCGCGTGTACAGTGAGCTCTAGTTTCATTACGCGAACGTACAGCGAACCTTATTTGTGTGTTCCTAGTTCTTGAGTCGATATTAAACGTAGAAACCGCGAAACAAGTTAGAAGCCGACGTAATACACGATACACTACACTACGTTTAGTGAGTACCTACCTAAAGTTTCGCAAGAGCAATACAAAATACTTGAATATGTTATTAGATTTTTAGTTTATATTAAATAATACAGATACTTGTTGTCGTACACTAGATTGCCGTTATTTGTGAATTGAAGATGTTAAAAACCATTTACAAAATGAAAAAGCTTTGTTCATGAAGTTCCTTAGTTATTTTTAATGCACATTTTTTTTTTCATAAAATTCACAACTAGAAACCACTGTTCATTTAGAAGGAAGAAAGACTGATTAAAAAATAAATCTATCAACTGAAACTGCCAAAATAGTGCAGATCAACTTGTAAAATGTAATTACATTAAGCTCAAACAACCCAATTCCAATCACAGGAAAACCCTTCAGCTTCGTGTTTCGACCATTGACAATTTGCATCGGCATTCTGTCAAATGTTGCGTCGATGTAAAGCCTTACACGAGTGGACTCCCAACCCTTTGCCCATTAATTTAGACTGTATTCAAGTACCTCGGAGGATGCACTAGAGACATCAAACGGACTATCGACAGATTAGTTACGAGTTACGCGCCAATGGAGTTTAGGAATCACTACCTATGACGCTTTTGTAATTATAAATTAGTGATACTTTACATTATTATAAGGGGATCTTATCTAAATGGGATAAGGGAAGGGAAAGAAAGAAAGAAAAGTCTATTTTTTATTGTTATAATGTTAGGATGCTTCCTTGGAAAGAAGTTAAAAGAAATTCAATGGGAATAAAAGCAGAAATAAAAAGGAAAACATAGCCAGCGTTGTTTGGTTGACTTGGCGACTGTATTGTCGTGCTCCATGAAACAAAAAATGCTATAAAGCAAAATTCTTTAGAACAAATTGAAAATGCAAAAGATAAACATACAACAATAGATACAACTTTAGTTGTATCTAATAAAATTATGCCAAATTTAAGATTTAAAGTTATTTTTTTTTAAGAAAAAGCTACATCCTAACATTAACTTTACTCATTATAGTTTTACAAATTTTGTTAACATAAAAGACCAATAACATGTATCTCTTGAATTGCTCAGTTCATACCAACAGTTGTAACTGGCTCCATGCAATTATAAAGTGCAAAAGTCGTGTAATCCCCACAGACAAACTGCATGTTTATAAAACGAGTGGGATCAGTTCACGCTCCAGGAATATTAGCTCGAATTCACTCAAAGGAGTGTATATCGTTCCCGTGAACATGTAAAGCAAACGGTACAAGTTTTAATACGAAAGTGGTTTAGTCTTGAGCGGTTTACACACTACACAGTACACACGTGTCATGTAACTTAATAATAAGAGAGTGAATATGATATATTAACATATTATTATGGCACTTTCGTTCTTATCTTAATAAAAGTTGTAGAACATTGAATTGAATTGATTAAAACGTTAAAATTTTGAAATGCTGATACGAATAATAGATTATATTAAGCAGATTTTATTTTCTGTGAACATTGCTATTGACAAATAATTTGTACATAATATTTTATTATTATATTAATTGATTTTATTATATATTATAGATTTTATTATATTAATTGATGAATTAAAAAAGTTAAACAATCTAAATAATTTCAAACCAAGAGTCAAACCGCACAACATAATCTCAACTTAATTTATTTTGGAATGACACTGTAAAAATAATGTGATGCAATGTAAAAACATCTTTACTGCACCAGCACCAGTATTTGACAAAGTAAAGACTAACTTCATTAACATAGGAATCCAGTAGCAGACATCTATCCGGGAATGTCTCTGAATCAATGTTTCAGGACAAAGTTTACAAACTCCAGCTTCAAATTCATCAACCTTTGTTAAATTCGTGACGTTGAAATTGTATCTCTAAAGTCACGGTGTCCGAGAGGTTGAAGCGTTTGCCGGGAAGGAGGTTTTGGGTTAAAAACCGAACGCCTTGTGCCTCTAAATCTTAATTTGAAAATGATTTATGTCCAATTTATCACAACACTACTGGCTAAACAAGGTGAACGAAAACATCGTGAGGAACTTCTTCGGAAGACTGAAGAAAGATTCTAAAAAACATCCTTCGAAAATATGTGAAGACCCTCATCTGTATTGGGGCAGCGTAATGGACTATGCCTGAACCCTCTACTACGGAGAATGAGGTTCTTACAGTATAAAAAAATGTATGTTAGTACAGTTACAATTCCAACACTTTAGTAATATAGCTTAGAATGCAGTTATTGCAACTCATATTAGGTCGAGTTTACCGCAGTGTCAACAATAAAAATCGATACCAACCCTTCGTCTGTCCCTGATAAAATAGACTCGTAAATTATGTTGCGATTTACGTCACCGCTGTCTGTTTAAGGGACACAATTGCAAATGAAAATGGAGTGCACAGCAACGTAGGGCTGTGCGCAGTAAGTTTGTTTGTTTATTTTTGATCCAATATGAAAATTTCCTCAACGAAATCTCTTTTTTTTCTGTTTACTTTTTGACAATTCAAACACTAAATGCTGTCTCTAGTTTCACGTTTAAAATTTATTTCAACATCATGTTTTAGATTAATTTAGAGATTAGGGTATGAATTAATATATTAGATACATTTGAAATTGTAGGTGGCGCTGTAGTCGGTAAAATGTGCCTGAATACTACCGAGTTTTATTTATTTATCATGCTTTTTGACCTTAAAATAATATTTCTAGTATCATCAACGAGAATACTCAAGAGAGTAGGTTTGCTCTAGAATATTTTGAAACAATTTTGACGACCTTGTTACGTTGATTACCCTAAGGCCGCTCTGCCAATCTCACGGCGCACGGTTGCATGCAATACAAGACTTCAATAAAGCCGGTGCGACGCGAAAAATAATCTTGTACAAAGTTCTTGAAATATACGAATATTATTAGTCTTATTATACAGGGTGTCCCAAGAAGTATGGATAAGCGGAGGTCCAGAGTACCTCCTGAGGTATGAAAAGTGATCCTGCATAGTAAAACTGAAATTTATTCAGAGATATTTATTGCCTCTCGTTTTAACCATTAACTGATTTATGTAGTCAGTACATGCCTCATCTACACTTGTGATGGTGCTATATGTACCTAATGAAAAAAAATAGCAAAAATGTTTGGTCCAATTTTTTTCTTTAAAGCTTCAGATGAGTGAAGGAGGTCATTAATAATAAGTGGAGCATGTACCTCATTACTGCGATGTGCTGTCCACCAAAATACAGCCATAACTTTATAATATAATTAAGTTCAATATAATTTAATTTCACAGTAGACACAGCCCTATGTGACGGCTTTCAGTTCTAAATGCAACTGTGATGGCCTCGTGTTTATTTGTTCCCTGACTCGTGAAATTGAAGTGTATACCTAAATATGTTTAGCTTTCATCTAGAGTTGCTTTAGACTTCAAGATAGTACAGTGAAACGTAGACTGTGACCCGTAATTAGGTAATTACTCTAGCTCATTTTCGTACAAACTTTTCAGTCATTTCCATCAAAGGAAATTCTCATGGTGTACTTTAGTTAATTAAATATGAAGGACATAATATTCTCTTTTTGTTTTTAAGAAAATACGTTTGGATATCAACGTCTTAGAGCTTAACAAAAAATAATATTTCTAGTCTACAAAAGTATTTTACAAGAGAAAGCATCACTGTGAAATCTATGTGTAATTTTAAGAGAAAAGATCTGACATCATCTTTACTAGTATAAGATTAAAACTTCGAATCTCAACAACAAAGTACAAAAACGAAATAATAACATCACAACAATACAAGGAAACGACTTCATAATTTTTGAACCGATACAAAAACAGCATAACAAAACTACAGCAGTTATAGAGTCGCATTGACCCAAATAACACGAACTGCTAGTTTTATCTACTGTTTCGAGTTTTAGCCCATCTCTCGAAAACATTGTTGCACTAACCTCTTTGAATGCAACTTTGATGGTGTTTGACGTTTTGAGTCTCTACAAACTATTGATATCCGCAATTTAAAGCTTCATTTTACCTTTAAACTTTTACATTAAGGAGGGCTTAAGGAGGGTCCTTAAAGTTAGGTCGTAGGTAGCGACCCCTGAATGTCCCCTGACATTGCAGAGGTTCATGAGCGACGGTAACCACTTACCATCAGGTGGGCCGTTAGCTCGTCTGCCTACATGGCAATAAAAAAAAAACATAGTAGAATAATGCATTTAAATTAATAGAATAAGTGGTTTGTTTGTTAGATGGTTTACTTTTTAAGTTAAGTTAAGATATCTTTAAGAAAACGTCTTTAACTTTATTTAAATTAACAATGTGGACATTTAATTTATCTCGTCATGGGTTTTGGTCTCATCCGGGGTTTACATGCCGAGGGTGAGCAATTAACATTATTGCAGTCCAACTCTAACATAACCAATTCCCCAATAGCTCTCATTAAAAAAAACCCTATAACATCACAAACATTAAATAATACTAATAGTAAAACTAAATGCTGCATATAACATAAACAAAGAGGGCCAGTACAAAATATTAGCATTCGATGCATCAAACCGACACAGGAGATTTTACGGGATCGTAATTAAATTACATTACATTTTGCGTCGATAATTGATGGAGTACGTCTATTGTTCGACAGCAGTTCGGTAAGCCGGAGCTGAACGATCCCTCATCGAACAGTCGCGTCAGATGATATTATCAATGCGGATTCGAAATTAAATGGCTACTGATTTTGGAGTATAGCCCGTTGTTACTTTATACTTAAAAAAGTGTACAGTTTCGGGGGTAAAATAACACCGAATTGGGAATCTATTTTTTTTGTGTAGAAAATTATTATAGTCGAAGTTCTCTTTAATACGGGACGAGTCAAAGTTCGTAGTTTCTATTTAAATACATAGACAGACCCCATTGGTTAGTCTAAGATTTTAAACAAAAGTTTATCATAGTGAAAAAAGATATACTATAAACCTAGGCGACATAGTCGAAGACGGTGGGTAATGACTCCCACTTGCCATCGGGTCAAGACTTGGCTAATCTGCCTCCAAAAAAAAATATACCTACTATAAAATTAAACTGTACTGAAACGTCCGTAATGAGAAATTTACTTCATATATTTATTTGCATCGTCGTGTTACATGCATGACTTTACACTACAAATTTATTTCAGCATGAAAATGGGCATCAGCTAAAATTCACACCGTTTTAATTGGAACAGAGTGTTCTCAAACGTATCGTGCAAATTATAATAAAACGTTCAGCAAACCGAATATGAAAGTAAATTATCACAAACGGACACTTTAATACATATGTTAAAAAAATTGTTTTTGATTGCATTTTTTCATACAAAAGTGTAGGGAGTTTAAAAAGTACATTATTTATATTTTAGTGATCAAAGTGATTGTTGAATCTTAAATTTAGAGTGGTGAGTAAACCACATAGCACACTAATTATTAATATTCCAACAAAATTAGCTCTACTGAAAGCGCATAGGTCCCGCCCTCGACAAATTTGATATTAACTTTATTGAACGATGCATCTACTGGTTCCAGCCAGTTCTACTGTAAAGTTGGATCCATAATGAAGTTTGATAACAAACATTGAGAACTCGAGCTTTGGTTCCTACGTATCGACGAATAGGGTCTGATCACATTGAATTAAAACCTCAGAAATATTTTTTCATCATCTCAAAACAAGATGTTCGAAATGTAGATCACCAACTTCCTCAATGTTTATCTAGGTAAAGCAAACTAAATAAGGTTGCTTCAAAACAATAATCAAAGAATACATTTTATTTTTTCATTTATGTCCCCCTTTCGCTTCCTTTCCGTTACGATACATTTTCAAATAACGTTTTATTATGACATGCTTCTACTGGTAGTAATCGTACTATATTATAATATTATTTATGGTATTTATTTCAGTCTAATTTTATTTAGCAATCGCACACAAAGTAACTATATCAATATATGAATGTGTGCCGCCCCTACACTTCTCAGAAGCACGTAGTTGACACAAGTGAAGCACACGTTGTGCAGCGAAGTGGTTCCGTTCATTAGAGACCCCGGGACAGCTTGGCAGCTTGCGGATTGTACACTATTTGTGTTTCTGTTAAATGGTTTAAACCGTTTACAATACAGTCCAGTGCCCAAGAATCACTCGGTTGGACGTTAAAGAAACAACACAACTTTATTTCACGACAGTTTGATCATACAGGATCCATTGTTCGATACTAAGGAGTTCTTTGTCAAATTCAGCGACTACAGTATCATCAACGTGTTCTTTCTTCAGATATAGTTCTGCCATGTTGAAGAGCAACCCTGTTAAGTCTGTTGTTTTATTTTACCCCGTAGTGACTCTTTGGTTTAGCAAGTTTGCTATCTCAATAAGTAATAGGTATACTATTATGCGCTATATACCTAGTAGTTACACTAACTCTTAACAGTCATACTTTGAACAATACCGCCTACCTTTACTCAGATTTATTAAGTCTTTTTGAATGTGAAAAACATTACTGTAAAACGACTTAATGAAAACAAATTAGGTCATTCGTAACGAGTGAAACTTTCCATTCTGAAGTTAAAATGTCGTTGTCTAAATGCACAAACATCGTGTTTATCTGAAACAACAGTCGTTATGAACTACATTAAACGAGAAGAGGGCGGCTTTTAAGAAATGTAGCGGATTAAGGTTTTCACAAATTACCACTCTCGGATGACCTGAAGAAGTCGACGAAACTGTTCAAAATGCCACAGAAACCACAGTCGTTGATCACTGTTCCGATTGGAACTTTCATAATCCTAGCAAATGTCATGAATGTCATTTCTATCTGAATAAGGACAACATTGACAATAACTTAACGATCGTTAACATGATTTAACTTTCATGAGACAAATGTGACCCATTTTCATAGTGTTATTTAAAATTCTAAACTACTTTTAATTATAATTATAAAAAACCTTTATTCTCCTTTAAATATAACAAGTTCATTTAACCTGCAAAAGACGTACAGAATCTTGTATATTCCTAATTAATTTCAAGACGACATTGTGGTTTTAATTGGACTGTCGTTGCAATAATAAACATTGCATCTACGAGGAACGACTGGAACTTACATTGTTCTTGACGTATCCTTTATTACTACGAGTACTCTTAGAAATGAAAAGCATTACAATTTTACAGTTACGTTCGCAACAAATGAAAATACGAGGAAGCTGAGAATTTTATCTAATACGTTTTATTGCTGCCACTAACTGCCACATTGTATCTGTAAAGGATTTTACTCTTTTAGTGTTCCGTTTAAACAGATAAACTTGAATGGTTTCGTGGCATACTTTGTTTTCTAACCGTACAATCGAGTTTTTTTTGAACGTCCTTAAAAGGTAATAAAATAAAGTGATATACAGTTGCTACAGTAGTAGCTACATAACTCTTAAGTTGTGTCATAAGGAAAAAGCAGCATATAGACACTTGTCCTGGAACACCAACCTAAAAACAATATAAAATATGTGCTGGAAGTTGATGTATTTGACAAAAAATAATATAGAAATTAAAAAAAAAAAACAATTATTAGTCGTGATTAAAATCTGATAAGAAAATTTGTGTTTGGAATACACATGTCACAGCACCTACTAAAAAGTTTTAATTAAAAATTAATATTTAAAAAAAAAAATTAAAGTATAAACACCTTTGAAGAGTTTTACAGAATTTACTACAGAATTTTGTTTCTCTTTAGCGGTACACTCCTTTAACGTCGTAGTAAACTTTGTATATTTTTTATTACGAACCAAAGTAAGGGGAAAACGAATTTTTTTCTTATTTTACTTTCCTTCGTTTCGTTAGCAAATTCTATAGTGCGCTTCCTTAATTATTCAGAGATTCTTTGCATTCCGCAATATTTCGTTTAAATTATTACGAAAAAAGAAAACTAGACGGAGAAAACACATTTTCCATTTTAAAATGTACAAGTTCTTATATAAATGTTTCATAAAACAACTCCGAAGTTGATTCAGTTTTATTTAGACATTTCTTTTTATCTCGTTATTTCTCCACCAACAGCTGTCTACGCGATTACAGAATGGTAACTGAGCAGAAGACAAACTCATCGCAACTTCGATACACCTTAGTCCAGACAGTACAGAAAGACCAAACGTCGAAGATAGAGGAGGTCGTAGTTTTGTCACGTAGTTTTGTTAAAATAACAGCTTTTTAATGTTTATCCTTCCATAACTAGTTAAGTGAACAATCTGAATTATTTTTCTATAAGGTGACATTTAAACTTCGAAACTCGAATTAAACACGAATTTTTTCAGCTTGATAGTTTGTTATTATTTTTCGGAAACAAAATTTCATGATTGTCAAGACGTGTTTAAGAAGATTACCTTTCTGAGCCAATTACGATAATGCTTGTTTTTTATAGAAGGTTTTTCATTCATTTAATTAAAATTCGACTATTACTGTTCGGGCTATTCTAAAGTAGTATTAATAATATAAGTGCTTGAATATTTTGAAAAAAATATAGCTAGTTTGCTTATAGAACGCTTGCAGTAACTTCACTTCTATACTGTATGTATTCTATAACTCGATGCATTGAACGAGATGACTCCTAACAGCATTATTCGCTCACCTCTTAGATAGGATCCATCCGGTGGAAATTTTAGATAGTATTATTATGTTCAGAGTGTACTCGTTAGCGACGTCCGTGTTCAATAAGTATTTTGTAGAATATTTTCTAAACGGGATGTGCTACGGTACCGCCTACATGATGTTTATTGTATCTTATTAAATAAAATATGTATGAACATGAAAAATGTTTTAAATTGTAGTAATGATGGATAGTAAGACTCGCGAAATTCTTTGTGAAAATACCAGTTCAAAATATGAAAAAAAAAACACACATAATTTGACACAGATAGATAGAAATTTTTTTATCGTAACACCACATGGCACCAACAATAATAGTTTTTTTTTTTTCAGTTGGAGGAAATCACCGGATCCCGGTATGTGGGAGTTGAACCGCACTAAAACCTCCAACCGCTCACACTCAGCGTCCGAACCCCGGCTGAGGCCAGAACCCAGCACGGGGTTTTGAGGGACGGCGCGACGCGTAACGCTCTTGGGATTACCAACAATAATAGTAATTAAGTATACCTATGTATAGTGTAACAATCGTCAGCCATATATTTTATTTTTCATAGTTTTTGATAAGAATAACAAAAGCGATCGTTAAGTAAAATATTATTAGTAGGAATATCAATGTGTTCTTACGCCACGAAGAGCTTAAGTAGCAATATGATTTCCAGTAAAATTGTAATGATTTATACTTATTCACGGAACCGCTGAAGTCTTACGCATGAAAGGAATATTTTAATGAACTCTATCAAGATTGAAAAAGTACAGCTTCTTATAAAGCGGAGCAACCATCGGAGAATTCCCCGTAATAGTAATCTTCAATTAGTTTTCAAGCCAGTTCGTTTATAAGCATCTTCGCGAGATGCTCCCATAGTTTATTATTTATGATTAAGTTAATGAATATTGAAAGTAAGAACTGATTTTTAATAGATTTATATTTAGCAAGGAATAATTTAATTAGTATAAACGTTAGTACGACATTTGATTAAGAATTGGAGCACGATATTACGATGTTATAAATCCAATAAAGCATTTTTACCGCTTTTATTTTGAATGAATCTTTATTTTTTTTTGTCTTTGCATTATTTTGTTGTTTCATAAAATTTAGTTTACTATGAATTAAAAATATCTACAACTTACTGCGCGGTTTTCTCTTGTCCTACATTTTTCAGCGAGTCCAGCATCATGATGGCGTGCTTTCGATCCTCGATGAGAGCGTCACGCTTGGCGCTGTTCAGAGTCAGCTGCAGCATCAGACGCTGGGTCTGATACCGTTGCTCCTTCAGCCTGAACCAGAATGTGATGATAATGTAATTGTATAGCAAATAAAAATTATGCTACAGTACAAGATTCGATGCTACGGGAAAGAGTGCTCTAATGCGTAACGCGTCGCGGGTCTCGCATAACCCCGTGTCTGGCCTTAGCTGGAGTTCTGACGCTATGTGTGAGCCGTTTGAGGTTTCAGTGCGGTTCAACTCTCACACATATCCCAGCGAATCGAAATCTGCACATTTCCTCCAACTTAAAGAAAACGAAACAGTACAGGATCAATAAGAGTGCTATTTTATAAGATAACTAGCTGCCCCGATCTCAATTAAATGTCAACTATTCGATTTTTTCTCGCTGTAAATACCATCCTTGAACTTCTACGAGAATTAAAAAAAAAACAATTTCTAAAATAAATATAGCCTAAGTTACTCCTTATAACATAAACTATCAGCCATTGATAGTCAGCCCGTCCGAATCGGTCTAGCCATTCCAGAGATTAGCCAGAACAAACAGACAGTGACCACCTACCCGCTCCATCATCAGACCTTGACATTCAGCCTCTACGCAAAGAACTCGTCAAGACGCTTCATTAGAGCCTAACACGATGAGGTTATCTTGCTTAATGACGGAGTTCCCATAGCCACCTTCCAGCTCCATCATCAGACCTTGACCAACTGTAAATCTAAACCATTCTCGAATCTCCACGAACACACACAAAAAATTTCATCAATATTGGTCCAGTCGTTTAGGAGGAGTTCAGTCACACACGTACACAAGAAATATATATATTAAGATTAGTAGAATTATACTTAAAGCCCAGAAACTTATTCCATGATTATAATAATTATGGGATAACCAACCATCAAAAAAAACACTTTTTTACTTAAGTATACTGTTCATCTTAAAACGAGGCATCAAAAAATATTTCAAAATAGACGGTAGACTTCGTAAACCTCCATAATAGTAACCACTTACCTTACCTGCAATCACCAACCAATTTTAAAAACAAAAAAATGGCTCTAAATTGTCTTAAACTGAGATTTAGGTGCACTCAAGTGTACCGCAATAATCTTGTAATCTTGTAACACGGTCTGTGTTTTAAAACTTTTCGAGCCACTCGAACGTAGCTCTCAAATAGTGATAAAGTGGGAACAAGCTTTTAATACTTTTATTGCTTTCTCGTCTTGTACAGTAGTGAGGAGGTACTGTACTATAACAACCCATTATTGCTCACTATGGGCTCAGGTCTCCTCCGAATGGAGGTCAGGTAATAACTATTTCTTTGCATTGCCATTGTTTATCGCATTTTCATGTTAATATAAAAATTTACATTACGATAAAACAAGATTGGTTTTTGATGACGTAAACGACGATGGTGAAAAATGTATTAGCATGTTTTAAAGTGCATTGAAATGATACTGAAGCCACCATTTTCTATTGAATGTAGGTATATTCCTAAACAAGAGGAATATAGTCCGCGCGTCAATTAAAAAAGTACTTTTTAAATTTAAAAAGAACAATGTGGGATAGCTCCGTCGGAATAAGATTTTAAGTTTTACTATTTTAAAATCACTCACCGCCAACTGCAGATATTTTGCGAATCTTCCATCATAATGTCACTCACACTCATTTACGCGAGGCGGCGCTAGTGTCGCGCGCACTGTTTGCGCGACGATGTGCAAGTAGGCGGGAGATTCAAATTCAAAAATCGAACATTCCCCCCACCGAAATCCGTCCGGATTTCCCATTACGATACCAAGTTACAAGATTTGAAGATTTTTTAAGTTTTAAAGTTTTACATTTAAGATTCAAAGAATTAAAATATTATACATTAAGATTTAAAGACTTTTAAGTTTTAAAGTTTTACACATTTAAGATTTCAAGATTCAGTGTTAGAGAGTGGACTGTACACAAAATTAAGCTTTAAAGTTTTAATTACACTTATGACTAAAATGTAGTACATAAAGAATATTAAGATTTAAAGATTTCAAACTTTATGTACCACGAATTAAAATATAATGCTTTTACAAAATTATGCTGAGTCTGCTACAGGGAGCGGACAAAGCTTAACTACAGGACGCGTTATCTCCTTATTTCTAGAACGAACTTTTACAACTCTTACAATGCCATCAGGACCTGGATTGAGTTCAATGACACGTCCTAGATCCCACTGCAATGGTGGTGCATTTGACTTTATTAAAACTAAATCTCCAATAGATAGATCTCGACATTTGTTGAACCACTTTTGACGTTGTTGAAGTGTGTGAAGATAATCTTGGCGCCAACGTTTCCAAAAAACTTGTGCAAACTGCTGCACTATCTGCCATCGCTCGAGTGGCAGTATGTTTTGTTCGCTTACATCGAAATCAGGGACAGCCAATAACTCGCGCCCGATCAAGAAATGTGCCGGTGTTAAAACTTCAAATTCAGACGGGTCGTTTGAAAGTACACATAACGGCCTAGAATTTAAAACGGCTTCCACGCGCGCGAATAGGGTTCCAAGTTCTTCAAATGACAATACCTTTTCCCCTAGGGTTCGTTTTAAATGCAATTTCGCGGATTTTATTGCAGACTCATAGAGACCGCCGAAATGACTACCAGTTGGAGGATTATGACTCCAGTGAATACTACGCGCTACAAGTTGCCCTGATTAGTTTTCAGTATTAGATTTAAAAAATTCTGTTACGTCTGCTAAATATTTGCCAGCTGATACGAAATTAGTAGCGTTATCTGAGACAATTGTATGACAAAGGCCTCTTCTAGCTGTGAATCTGTCTAAGGTAGCAAGGAAACATTCCATGCTAAGCGAGGATAAAACTTCTAAATGCACTGCGCGAGTAGCACAACAAACAAATACGCATAAATAAGATTTGGCAATGTGAGCATTTCTACGTTTAGATTCTTTTGTAAGAAAAGGACCACCAATATCAATACCGACAGTATGGAACGCGTGAATATCCTGAGTTCTAAATTTTGGTAACTCTCCCATCATAGGCTGCAGATGAGAAGGAGTAACCTTGAAACAAGAAATGCATTTTAAGAAGCGAGAACGAATGACACTTCTCGCAGAAATTATCCAATATTTTTGAGAAATGATTCCTTGCAGAGTGCGAGGACCAATATGTAAATAAAGCTTATGGTAATAATCTATAAGAATATTTGTAAAATTTGATTTTTTAGGCAAAAGTAGAGGATGTTTCCTATAATGCGGGAGACTGGATTGAGACAGCCTACCCCCCACCCTGAGGAAACCATCCGAATCAATGAATGGATTAAGCTTTCGTAGACTATGAGAGCATCTCTCACCCTTTGAGAGTGCCATCATATCTTCTTTAAAGAAATTATTTTGAATGGTTTTAATAAGTACGTCATGAGCCTTTCTGCTGTCATCCACAGAGAGTGATCGACGCTTCAGTTGAGAAACCCTACAATTGTAAATAAACAAGTAAGACCACGCGACTATATTAACTAATTTGCTAAAACTAGAGTGTCTGTTAGTTAAATCTAACAGTGAATAAGATTCTAAGATTTCTGTTGAAACAAGTACTGTATTTATTGTTTTGAGTTCAGGTGGGTTTTCCACTCTGAACTCAGTGATAGGTTTAACTGGCCAAATGGACTTCGTGCTTTTAAGCCAATCGGGACCACAAAACCACTCGGGTGTTTCTAAAAGCTTTGAAGGTGAAGCACCACGAGAACATAGATCAGCAGGATTATTAACTCCACTGACATGACTCCAACAATCGTTAGAAACTGTATCTAATATTTTAGATATTCTAGTGGCTAGGAACATTTTTAAAGTGTGAGGTGGTGTGTTCAGCCACGACAAAACTACGGATGAGTCTGTAAACAACAGAGTCTCATCTATGTGAAGCCGAGAATCGATTAGCGACTTCACATATTGAACCGATTTTGCTAACAAGTGTGCACCCATTAGCTCTAGACGAGGAACTGAAACGGTTTTTAAAGGTGCCACTTTAGATTTAGCAAGCATCAAACTGGTTTTAACGTCACCACAGTCATTCATGGTACGCAAATAAATAACGGCTGCGTAACCAAGAGTTGACGCATCGCAGAAACCTACAATTTGACAATACGTATGTTGTGGTATCGCGATGTGACGATCGAGTTTTATATTTGTTAATAAAGGAAGTTCCTGAATGTAAGATATCCATTGGTCTTCTAGATCGTTAGGAAGTTTTTGATCCCAATCGATGTTCGCAGCCCAAAGTTTCTGCATTAAGCATTTAGCATAAAAAACGCAAGGAGCTACGAAACCAAGTGGATCAAAAAGGCGTCCAATTTGAGATAACACAGTTCTTTTACTAACTATTGGACTAGATGGTGTTGTCGAAAAAGAGAAAGCATCTGTATCTGGAAGCCACTGCAACCCTAAGACCTTAATGGAAAGCGTGGAGTCATCAGTGAATGGAACTGGCGTTTCACGATAACTATCAGGTACGCGTTCAAGAATCTGTTTACAATTGCTTGACCATTTACGCAATACAAAACCTCCCTCCTCCAACAAAGTCCTCAGTTCATCCTGCAATTCAACTGCCTCCTGAACTGTGTCAACGGACCACAAGAAATCGTCCATGAAGAATGCCGTTCGCAGTACTTTGGAAGCGACTGGATATTTTTCTGCTTCATCTACTGCCAAGGTTTGAAGAACTTTAATGGCGAGATATGGACTACTAGCTACTCCGTATGTCACAGTGTTGAGCGCATATACTTGCAAAGGTTGATTTGAAGAATACCGCCAGAGAATATGTTGAAAGCCACGTTGACTTTCATCAATTAATATTTGTCGATACATTTTGCAAATGTCTCCAGACAGACATATTGCACGTAATCTAAAATTAAAAAGTAATTTATTTAAATCAGCTTGCAGCTTAGGGCCAGGAAGAACCACAGAATTTAACGATTCTCCGTTGGTCGTCTTACACGAGGCATCAAACACAACTCTCAATTTAGTTGTGGAACTAGAGGGACGTAAAATACAAAAATGCGGGATGAGGTATCTCGAATCCACGTTTTGTACTTCCCCTAAGCACGTCATGTGTCCTAAAGTTTCGTACTCACGCATAAATTGGTGGTACTCTGTTTTTAAGGCTGGATCTCGCTCCAGTTTTGTTTCTAAATTTACGAATCTACGCTCTGCTACGACGTATGAATCGCCTAATTCATAAAAAGATCGCATCGGGTATTTCACGATGTATCTCCCAGTATCGTCACGCCTATGATCCTTAATGAACAAAGTCTCTGCCAAAACGTCATCTGGATTTTGCGGTTTATCAACTGGTATGTTTTCAGTTTCCCAAAAGGAATTCATTATTTGATCTAAATTTACAGAAAGACCGGTAAAAGATTCAATGCTATTATTGTCGGACTCACTGCTAAACTGATTATTATTTTCTACACCCGTAACAGTGACTTGACCTGCAATGACATAGCCGAAAATAGAGTGCATTGCCACTGGCATGCCTTCACCTTTCAGGATAACCTTCTCTCCGTCATAGATGAGAGGAAACAGATCTCCGGCCAGGAGCATGTCGATAGGACCTGGTGTACCGAAGGTAGGATCAGCAAGGCGTAAATCCCTAAAACGACTGACCACCTCCTGTGAAAGACAAACAGTTGGCAAATCTCCAGCTATCCTCGACACTATAACGGCATCTGTATTCAACACAGGACCAGCACACCCCAATGGTTTAATAATACAAGTAGTGAGACCAAAATCCTTAACAGGCTTCGCACCTAAACCTATGGAAGCAAATCTGCATTTCCTCCTCCCTAATCCTAAACGTGCCACACAGTCTTGAGTCACGTAGCCCGTCATAGCACCGCTGTCTATTATAGCACGCACGGGTTGGTACTTGCCCCAACAATCTGCGACGTGTATAATTGCTGTTCCGAGCAAGACTGTGGACGTAGTAGAACAGGTAAGAGCCACTGAACGGCAAGTTCCTTCACTGCTAGAACCACCATCAAGATGAAGAGTATGATGGTGCATGTTTTTGCAAACTGTACAACGAACTTTAGACGGACAGTCTTTCAAAGTATGATCATCACGTAAACAATTTTGACACAAGTTTAAATGCTTTATTTTTTCAAGTCTTTGTTCAGGAGAAAGATCATTATATTCAAAACATCTATAAATTGAATGTGGTTTATTACAATAGTAACATTTTCTCATATTATTTTTATAAGAAGTTTCGTTCGAGTTGTTTAAGTTTTGAAGTTTTTTCGAAGGAACTAAAGCCGAAGCTGAGGCGAGTGTTGTCTTTGGTACACTACCTCGACTATTTGAATTATTATGTAATTTAACGTTAGGTGTATAACTATTTTTATTAAAATTAATAGGTTTATCATTAACAAAAGGTTTACTGTTTGACATCTCTAAAATACGCACCTGGTTTTCTACAAAGTTTATAAGATTTTCAAATGTAGGTAGATCACCCGGTACAGTTTTATTTTCAAATGCGCGTCTAGTAGACGAATCAAGATTACGCAATGAAACATAAAATAATATAAAACTTGACAAGTCTGGTATTTTTAATGATTTTAATGCTTTAACACTGTCTTGACAAGTTTGTAAAAAGGCATTAAGGCCAGCTGCTGACTCATATTGTAAAGGTTTGAAACTAAATATTTTATCTAAATATGTTGTCGCTAACGCCCTCTTGTTTTCAAAACGCTGAACTAACGAATTCCACACGATCGGATAATTTGTCGCCGTAATAGGCATCGATTTAACTATAGTTAACGCAGGGCCGCTCACAGCCGATAACAAATAATAAAACTTTTCTATTTCCGCTATATCTCTATTATAATGCACTAAACTAGTAAAAGTGTCCCTAAATGTTGGCCAATTTTCAAGCTTGCCATCAGTGAAATATCTCCAATTTTGGCAATCTAGGTTTTACACTTCTGCTATTACCAAAATTACTGTTAGTATCATCCCTACCAGGCAAATTAAGCGTATCCGCGACATCCTGAATAGAATAATACATTTCATCGAACGCCTTGATTTGATCGTACGCAGGTACATAAGAAGTATTAAAACGTTTCTGCAAACAAATTATTTCGTTACAAGCACTTTCATACGTAGTTCTTAAAGCGACAACATCCTTGAAACGGGCGCGAAATTGTGGCTGCTGGTCAACATTATCTAACACAATTCGCGACAACTCGTATAATGACTGTAAACGCATAAAAGACATTTCTTTACTAGTCAAATGTGGTTGCAACAGCTGGTCGAGCTCTTCATCGACAACTGCAAGTTTTTTAGTTGCTAAAGTTGCTTTCGCCATTTTACAATGAGGTTATGTTTTATAGAATTAAAAAATTATATAAGTTAGCTAAGAATTTAAAATTAATATCAGTACAAAATTCTAAATGTAAACTTTTAGTATTTGTTGTTAAAACAGTTCAATGCAAATTAATGATAAAATTTGTTATTTTAGTTGAAACAGAACAATTTCTAAATCGATTCTTTCCAAGCTTCTGAAGAATACAATAAAATTTTAATGTTATGTAATTTTACCAAACACAATAACTTGAATTTATATTACTATTTGGCAAATAATATTAAGATTTTAAGATTTAAATTCACAAAATACAATTTGAAATTACGACTAAGATTTAAAGTTTTCGTTCGAATTTCAAACTATCTTAGTAATGGCGGCAAATGCTAAATTTGTTGTAAATTATTGTAAGTAATACGTGATAACGCAACAATATTGTAATCTAGCGTTACTTTTGCAACAATATATCGAATATAAGCTTAAGATTGCTACGAAAATAACACTATTTCAACGTAAAGTAACCAACTTCTATGCTTTACGAATTAAAATGTAGGTACTTACGCGATCACGCATCACTGATAACTTCCGAAATGAACATTGAAAATACGCTTATTCACTCGAAAATCACTCAATACACATAAAATACACAATATTCTTATGAATTACTGAGTCTAACAACGATAAATACCTAAGATTTAAAGATTTTCATCGGTACAAATCGGTACTCACAATTTTTTCCAATGCAACTATTTTTGTAAGTTTCTATGTAATAATTACACTGAATCACTTGTACTTGATTTCGCAACGGGTTTGATCCGGTCGAATGACCAAAAATGTGGGATAGCTCCGTCGGAATAAGATTTTAAGTTTTACTATTTTAAAATCACTCACCGCCAACTGCAGATATTTTGCGAATCTTCCATCATAATGTCACTCACACTCATTTACGCGAGGCGGCGCTAGTGTCGCGCGCACTGTTTGCGCGACGATGTGCAAGTAGGCGGGAGATTCAAATTCAAAAATCGAACAAACAAGTTCGTGTTATTACAGTACTTTTTATACTTTTTAAGTGTAGATATTAAGTTATCACATTTCACCTTAGAAGTATCTGATCGAAGGACGAGACGAGAGTTGCTTTCTGTAATCGTTTGCATATAGCCATCACTTCTTCTAACTCCCAGTGCACTGAATGCACACTGCCGGCATCATCATCCTCGTACAAATCGTCGAGATTTGTAGCTTCCTAGAAACGAGATTCTATTGAATTTTTAAAAACAATTCTGATTTAAAACCTCTTTGTTACTTTACTTTAACTAGAAGTTTCTGTGTTCAAAAATGTCAGTAAAATGAATTGAATTGAATAAGTTGAATGGAGAATAACTGCTAGGGATTAAAAGTATGTGATATTAAATATGGTAAAAATAATTAAAATATGACGTTTATAATATTTGCAAAGAGTTTGTGTGACGAGACCAAAAAGTAATGTATCTTTCGCTCATGGAACAAATCCAAAAAAAAAAACTTGAGAGGTGTCATGGGACACCCGAATAGAACGAAGTTCCTTTCGATTAAAAGATATCTTATAGTTTTTTTTCCTAACGTAACGCGCGATAAGGAACGTGTTTTAAAAGATTTTGATCACAGCGCCATTTAGCGATAATCATCTAAAAAAAAATAAGGAACGTGTTTTAAAAGATTTTGATCACAGCGCCATCTAGCGATAATATTATTAGTAGTGTCGAAAAAAGTGTCGTGACAACTTTTCGTAAGATTATTTTCCGTCTAGCCCCCTTTCGATAACGCGCGATAAGGAACTTCGTTCCAACAGAGATGTACGGCATCAAAAGCATTTCTTAAAAAATATTTAAAACCATGTCTAAAGAACTAACAAAAATATTCATTTTCACATCGCACCGATTCGCCAGTACTTAAAAATAATAGTGTCTAATCAATAGGTCAAGGTTCTGCCGATTTTACCGTTTTCGTCGACGTCTCAGGGCTATCGAAATCAAACCTAAATACGGATAAAATTTATCGATTTCAACGTGCTATTTACGATGAGAATGCAAATTTTATGATTCGCGATTAAGTAATTTTCATCTGCTTCTTCGTTTATGATTTCGAATTATATAAAATAATGTTGCTAATTTTAAGTCTTCATAATTTTATGTATTATGATGAGAATGTAACTCAAATTAAAATCTAAGGGTACGTTGATTGGTACTACTCAATAAAAAAAGCACAAAACTTAAGTCTCGATCTCCACGAGGTATGGGTACTACTAAATTAACGAAAAGCATTAAACTCAAGTCTCAAGATGGGCTACGTAAAAGTTCAACATCAAAAATAGTATAGAGATACTAGTATTATATTTCACACTAGCTGCCCCGCGCAACTTCGTCTGCGCCAATCTCAATTCAATGTCAACTATTCGATTTTTTTCTCGCTGTAAATACCATCCTTGAACTTCATCGAGAATTTAAAAAAACAACATTTTCTAAAATAAATATAGCCTAAGTTACTCCTTATAACATAAACTATCAGTCATTGAAAGTCAGCCCGTCCGAATCGGTCTAGCCATTCCAGAGATGAGCCAGACAGACAGAGGCCACCTTCCAGCTCCATCATCAGACCTTGACATTCATCCTCTACGCAAAGATCTAATCAGGACGCTTCATTAGAGCCTGAACACGATGAGGTTATCTTGCTTAATGACGGAGTTCCCATAGCCACCTACCAGCTCCATCATCAGACCTTGACATTCATCCTCTACGCAAAGATCTCATCAGGACGCTTCATTAGAGCCTGAACACGATGAGGTTATCTTACTTAATGACGGAGTTCCCATAGCCACCTACCAGCTCCATCATCAGACCTTGACATTCATCCTCTACACAAAGATCTCATCAGGACGCTTCATTAGAGCCTGAACACGATGAGGTTATCTTGCTTAATGACGGAGTTCCCATAGCCACCTACCAGCTCCATCATCAGACCTTGACATTCATCCTCTACGCAAAGATCTCATCAGGACGCATCATTAGAACCTGAACACGATGAGGTTATCTTGCTTAATGACGGAGTTCCCATAGCCACCTACCAGCTCCATCATCAGACCTTGACATTCATCCTCTACGCAAAGATCTTATCAGGACGCTTCATTAGAGCCTGAACACGATGAGGTTATCTTGGTTAATGACGGAGTTCCCATAGCCACCTACCAGCTCCATCATCAGACCTTGACATTCATCCTCTACGCAAAGATCTCATCAGGACGCTTCATTAGAGCCTGAACACGATGAGGTTATCTTGGTTAATGACGGAGTTCCCATAGCCACCTACCAGCTCCATCATCAGACCTTGACATTCAGCCTCTACGCAAAGATCTCATCAGGACACTTCATTAGAGCCTGAACACGATGAGGTTATCTTGCTTAATGATGGAGTTCCCATAGCCACCTTCCAGCTCCATCATCAGACCTTGACATTCATCCTCTACGCAAAGATCTCATCAGGACGCTTCATTAGAGCCTGAACACGATGAGGTTATCTTGCTTAATGATGGAGTTCCCATAGCCACCTTCCAGCTCCATCATCAGACCTTGACATCCATGCTCTACGCAAAGAACTCATCAAGACGCTTCATTAGAGCCTAAACACGATGAGGTTATCTTTCTTAATGACGGAGTTCCCATAGCCACCTTCCAGCTCCATCATCAGACCTTGACATTCATCCTCTACACAAAGATCTCATCAGGACGCTTCATTAGAGCCTAAACATGATTGGCTGGGTCGATTTGGATGGGACTTTCAATGGCCGAGCTTATGTAATAAAGACTAACTTTTTTTTTTCAGTTGTAGGAAATCACCGGATGTGGGAGTTGAACCGCACTAAAACCTCCAACCGCTCACACTCATCGTCCAAACCCCGGCTGAGGCCAGAACGGGGTTTGTAGGGACGGCGCGACGCGTTACGCGCTCGGCACTCTTTCCAGTCGAAATACGAATTACTCAATATCACTGGTTCCAACGGCCACTTTAGTCAGAGCTCCAGTTGCGACGATTCACCATATAAATTGGAGATCTCTTTATGTTGGCCAAGAAAACGTAATACCCATCGACGTTATTTCACTTATAACTTTTTTAATACTGAACCGATTTTGATAAAACAACGACTAAATGTTAAGTGAGACTTGCCATAATACATTACAAAAAACCCCAACTAAATTGGTTCAGCCGGTTCGGAGATTAGCGTGCACAAAGATACAGACAAACAGACAAACAGATAAACAGACAAACAGACAAAAAAAAATCTAATTGCATTTTTGGCATCAGAATCGATAACCAAACACCCCCTGCTAGTTTTTTTTTTGATATTTTCAATGTACAGAATTGACCTCTCTACGATTTTATTATAAGTATAGATGAATACTTCATAAGTTCCGGTCAGCAAGAACTCGCATACACATCCCAAACAATACGGTTCATCTTTTTAAAACTTTTAAAAGATTTAAATTTCATAGAATCTTTCCATATTGCACCTCAGAACTAGTACAGAGTGACATGACAATGTCGAGAATGCATAAAGTTTATACTCCGAGACGGGTGGTGGGTGTCCGCACATATACTGTTTTGTGCAAAATATTTCAATGTTTACGGGAAATATTGACGTATTAATAAAATAATGGTTTGAAATGATTTTAAGTAACATAATAACAGAAAAAGAAAAACAGCTGAAATATTTGGATTTGGCCTACGAGGTGACCGACATGTGGCGTGTTGAATCGATCATCATTGTTCCGATCGTTGTATCTGTGCACGGTCTAATAGCGAAAAGCTTCGACCGTCACCTTGAGAAGCTTTCGCTCCTCGGCTGGGTAAAGGGCTTGATTCAGCGCGGCGGTCGTTCTTGACACGACACGTATTGTAATGAGGTTCCTCTCTCTTGAGCCCTGACCACTGATGGCTTGGGTCGTAGACCTCGTCTTCAGTGGCCCTCTGTTTTTATATTGTATTTTTAAATTTTATTTCTTTGTTAATTTTTTTTTAAAATATAATGTAAAAAATAAGTGAAAATAAATGAATACAGAATATGTAAGGAAGAAGGTCTACTGTTGTATGACAATACCCGGAATTGAACCGTATTTTAAGTAATACAAAAATACCGATGGATGTAGTCTATGGTGTTCCCCGAGTGGTGTTCTTTAAAAGAGGTTTGAGAATAGTTCTATATATGGTAGTTCTTAGGTGGCAACCCTAAGTACCCCATGAGCCAGTACCCCATGAGCGACGGTAACCACTTACCATCAGGTGGGCTGTAAGTTTATCTACCAACAATGCTATAAAAGATCATAAGATGGACAGTAACCTAGTCGAGGTTACAGTCCAGTTAGAAGGCAAAAAATTACGACTCCGTTTTAAAAAAATATTGTCAATATTATTGTGTGTGTACAAGCACTCCATACGTTACGACAGTTATTGAATACCTCCTAGAATAAAGCCGGGGAGCGCTTGAGAAAATTGCGTTTTAAATTGTTAGTGAGCAAGATTGCTGACTCAGCCGGAGGTTGCCAGCCTTCTGGGGTACAACATTGAGGATCATGTTTCCCCCGACGGGATCACGAGAAATAAAAGCGATATTTACGAGAAACATTTTTAAAATTTAGACTGAAAATAGTTCGAAGAGAGTATAAAACCTTATACGAGAAACAAAACGTACGAAGTGGTACGTACAGTAATCCTGCATTAAAGGTACTTTGAAAAGAAACCTTTGTATTTTGTTAGGTATTTATAAAATTATAATGTTTTCTGTCAAAAATTTACAGATACAGGGTGGACCTTTTTCAAATCAACTTCAACATCTAAGTATGGTAAACATGCTGTCAAATTAGAACTTTGAATATATTTTGTTTTTGAAATCGATTAAACTTTATTACTTACTAGCTGGCTCACACAATTTCGTCTGCGTCACATAAGTAAATTTTCTCACCGTTTAAACCTTCCCTGGACTTCTACGAATATTTCAAGATTAAAATAAGCCAAATCTGTTCAGTCGTTTTCGAGTTTTAGCGAGCCTAACGAACAGCAATTCATTTTTATACATAAGAAGAAAGATATGGTAATTTATGGTGCGACAATCATTGCTGGTTACTAAGATAATGACGAAAAATTGTTATAAACTATTAACTATCTTCGACTTGGAGAAGCTTGTATTGTAGTACATTACATTTAAAAATGCAAAGCTAAAATATTTCAACTATTACCCCACAAAAGAGCTATTAGCTCACACTGCTAAGCTTAAGGTGAAGAATTGGTTACTGGAATTATCATATATTGAGACTGAGCGTTTACTGGATGGTTTTTAATAATTCTGCCATTGTGATGTTATTTCATATTTATAAGAAAAAACCATGAAATTATCGTATTTCATTTTCTTTTTAAGTTGTGTAATTTTCATACTTTTTTTTTGTGTGTGTGTTTTCATGTATTCATTTGTAAAATTTTAGTCTTTATACCCTTTAAACGTTTATAGTAATGCTTTTGCACTGTCCTTCACAATACAGGCTCGGCCTAGTGTGAAGGTCACTAGTATACTTTGACATGTAGCTTAAAACCATGTTTTAATGTATTTTTTTCTTATTTCTTTTGTAAGCTTGTAATTCACTTTTCTTATTAATAAATAAATAATACTTATAATCATAAAAATCATTACCTCTTTACGTATTAAATCTGGAAACGAATCCGTCAAATACGCGACTTCTCTGCGAGCTAATTTGAGTGTTCTCTCCCTCTCTTTCATGTTAGCTTTTATTTCCTTCTCTAGTTTACTGAATTCGTACTTTCTGTCGTCTAAGTACTCAATGGCCAGCTGTCCCATCTCAGTGGCGCTCATTAAACATTTGCCCTGAGCTCGGCAGTCCAGTTTCAGTGCTTCTAGCACAACCGTGAAGTACGATGAGTCCTGACAATGAAAATAAACTTAAGTGGAAACTATAATAGGAACTTTGGGATAGATGTATTTTCTGGACAAATGTGCAATTTTCTTGCTTTAGACTAAGGTAAGACTAAGGTTGTGAGTGATAAGTAGTTCATTAGATTTTTTTTTTTAGTTGGAGGAAATCACGTGATCCCCGCCCGCGGGGCGGTATGTGGGAGTTGAACCGCACTAAAACCTCCAACCGCTCACACTCAGCGTCCGAACCCCGGCTGAGGCCAGAACCCAGCACGGGGTTATGAGGGACGGCGCGACGCACTCATTCCCGTCGCGCCGCCCTCTAGTTCATTAGATAACAGATTTTTTTTTATATATGTAGAATACTGAATTTAATTTAATCTAGTAATAAAATTGAATGGATAATTATCTCTCCGTCTATATAATTAAGATTACTAAAAATTACTCTCATAAACATAGCTCAATTACCTTTTTCAATATATCCAATATTTTCTTGTACATGACTTTGATAGCGAGCGCCGCATTTTTCTTGATGTTCGCTTTCTGCACATAGTTTGCGACCGCCTGCTCTTTCTTCTCAGCGGGTAGTTTTCCACCCACTTCGAACAAAAGACGGTCACGCATCTCGGCTGATTCCAACTGTAAGGTTAATTAAATTCCTTTATAAATTGACTTCTATAAAAGGGTTATACAGAGTGGATTTTTAAATGACTCCATATGGGAAAATATTAAATCACTACTTCGGAGGGGGCATTTCAAAATTACACCCCGTATACTATGGAGTATAGATGCATTTTTGAATAGTATATTTTTATAAATAAGGAAAAAGATCTTAACAAAAAATAGCATTAGATAATATTATCAAAATGAAGTTTAAAATATGAAAGTTGAGTCGACGTTGAATAGATTACTAAAGTTCAAACCACGGTTTCTGCACTAGAACTTGAGAAAATAATATTTTATTTTTCCGTCAGTGCAGTTTTCAGCGCATTATAATACTTCTGAATGATACACCGCTATCCATAAAATTAACAATCGTCACCATCGCACGTAACAAATAGGTTTGGTTGGCGATATATTGCAACTCAATTTTAAAAATGTATTCCGCACTTGGTATGTAACTGGCACACAAAATGAAGTAAAAATGCAAAATGGTTCGGCGGTGCAAGTTTACTGCCTAGTATAGTCTATCGCAGTTATTCTCAAAGTAGGCTACGCAGAGCCACAGAATTACGCGATACCTACGTAGATACTCTGCGAGAAAAAAAGAAAGGACAAGTTTGTCAATATCGATCAAGAAACAATGGTTTCATTCGACGTAATTGCAAAAATTCAAGACCTCTTGTTAGAACTTTTAAGTGAATAGCATGTACCTTTAAACTGAAACTATGCATATAAAAATGGATTATGTAAGAGTCAAATGTTTCGCTTTCCAAAAGTGTTCTTTCATCAAAAATGTTTGAGAGTCACCGTACTAGCCATTCGTCGAAGCGTCGACCGCATCGACAATGAATTGAAAATAGGAAACAAATTTGGTGAAATTGCTGGTTTTCACGAGATCGTTTAGTAGAATTATGCAATATTTATTAGAAAACGATAGTTTCATGCATTTTCAACGGGTTCTTACCACGATATTTAGTTAATTGAGTTGTCTCGATATCGATATAATTCGATCTCGATATAATTGAGTTGTACCCGTTGAAAATGTATGAGAGTATTATAGAAAACCGCGAGTGTCTGAATAAGTTTAAAACGATAGTTTACTTTTGCACTATTGGTAAGAAAAATAAAGTTTCATTCCAAACAGTTAGAATTTCATTTTGATTTTCAAGTAATGTAAATGTACTTGACGTAAATTGAAGAGCACAGAGTTAATACGAGCATGAAAGCAGTAGACAGCTCAAGTAGTCAGTACAATGTTCCAGATGACTGCCGCCTGATGCAATGTTACCTTGTTTCTCTTCGCTGTACGTATTTATACAGTAAGCACTATCTTAAGCATGGGTCCATGCTCATTTTTAAAACCGTATCGCATGACCAATGCAATTACTTTCAATGTCAAACATTCACAAATCATATAAATCGCTGCATTTTCGTACAAGCGAATTTCGATTATGGTTGATATGCAGTACCTAATAGCACTAATTGTACCTTTCGGCTAGCAATGTTAAAGTTTGGGTTAGTGAAGAATGCCGTAGTACATAACTATATACAAACAGGGTTCGGGCCTCAACCGGACTTCGGACGCCGAGTGTGAACTTTAGAGGTTTTAGTACGATTCGACTCCCACATATCCGGCCTACTAGTAGAAGTCTAATTAAAAAACAGTCTGGTTAACACTATGTTTTCGCATTTTGAAGCAGCTAAATAATGATTCAGTTAAGTTGAAATAGTGTTGCCGTCAATTTTGATGATCGACGCGCGCCGATAACCCCCCACGGCGCGTCCTTAGGACCGACACTATCGCAGTCTGCCCTTTCCGGGACTGTCACGATGCGAGGAAATTGATGTTTGCTTCAAAACAATTTTTGGGATTGCAGCATATTAGTAAGTATTGTTCGTAAATCGAAGTAATCAGTGAAAAAATTCACCACTGATTGAGAAATCTAAACAATTTTTTTTTTGCAAAACGAAGTCGCAGTCGAAAGGAACTTCTAGATGTAATATAGTTTGCTAAAATCATAGCTGCTACTCTAGCTGTGCCACAAGACAATTTAATGATACTGTGTGTTAATATCGTAATAGTACTACATACGGCACGTCTCTTCTAACATCAACCTCGTCTAGTTGAATTATTAATTTATTTAATGAGGTAAAAATCAGAAAATAGGTAGCCTACTTGCTTTATTGTCATTACCACTGAGTAATTTAATAATCGTAGAATTAGTTTACTGAAAACATTACTACAACTAGTTTTAAAACTCAGTTTACTACTATCAGGTTACTTTTATGCTTGCTGATAAATAATTGTAAATCCTAGAAAGATCAACCAACCAACAAAAAAGGGTAACGTAAATCAAGCGCTGACACTAGCATGGAAGATTAAGTAGGTATAATCAACTGATAGGGAGGATTATTGGAACGAAGTTCCTTATCGCGCGTTGTGAAAGGGGGCTAGACGGAAAAAATTCTTACGAAAAGTTGTCACGACCCTTTTTTTGTTTTAGATGATTATCGCTAGATGGCGCTGTGACCAAAATCTTTTAAAACGTTCGTTACGTTAGGAAAAAAAAAGAGATATCTTTTAATCGAAAGGAACTTCGTTCTATTCGGGTGTCCCATGACACCTCTCAAGTTTTTTATTAAATGAGTGAAACTACTACCTACGGAGCAAAAAATGCAATTGTCTTTTTCAAAATCAAATTCCCTTAAATCTCCAATCTTTTAATTAAACACATCCATATTGCATGCAGAGTAAATAAACGAAGCATCGAATTGAACGTGAATTTTCAAAATACGGAACGAAGAGCGAGCGAGTCCGTGCTTACTAATTTATTCAGCGACATGTCCAGTCTCTAAAACAGGAATATTTGCGATGCAGTAGCGGGAAACACTGCAGATCATAATTTCAATAAATTATTATACGTTTAGTAGATTCAGAATATTAGATCCATCATTATTATGGGATTAATAATTGAAGCCTATAGAAATTTAAATTCTCAGTAAGTGAAAATTACCTTGTTTGCTTGTTACATTGTGCATAATCCGTGCATAATAGACGGAGTTCGACAAAAAGAAGAATAGGAACTCAACTGAAGCATGATATCTAAAAGAGTTATCGTGAGTGAGTCTAAATTCTATACCTATTAAACACCTACCATTGCTTTTCGTGTTCAAATTAATCATTACTTAACTACATTTCAATGAAAATATTAGATTTAGAACAAAATATTATCTGCGTTTCAATATTTACGCGCACTAATAAACTTATCTTAGTAGCGATTATTGAACTGTAAAAAACAATTGCACAAATTAGTTCGTTCAAACATAAAATCTCTTCAGCTTTATTATATTAGTAGTTATCCACAAGTAAAGTCTGGATCACACGCGAAGAGTGGATACGAATTTCATCAGTGTATGCGCAATGAGGGTCGCCATTTATCCGATGTCATTTTTAAGACTGCATAATAAAATTGGGATATTGTATTCTCAAATAAAAAAAAAATTAAAACAATAACTGAAGTACTTTTTTTTTATTGACCTTTCAAATAAGTAAGTTTCTCTGGCGCACCCTGTAGTATTAAAATGTTTCTCGACCGAGACGACATATTTTAGTTAAAGTAAAACATTTGGCGCTATATTTTCATTGGTTCATGTGTATGTATGTACCGAGTAAAGTTGTAACGAATAATTGCATTCACATTCACGAATATTCGCATCCACATTCGCAAACAATACTTATGTTATGAATTTTTTTTGATAAAAGATGCTTGGATGTAGAGGGAACCTGACGAGGGACTTAAATCTTTTAAATGATGATGATAATACTTGGAGGGTCTAAGACTTACGATATTTTAAGATACATCTGACATGTCAATGTTTAACTTGATGTTGCTTTATGCAGCCGAATATCGTCATCCGTAAATTGTATGAAGGACTAGGTTAAGAGCGCTGTCTCGTTCATTCCACCAACGACTGCCGGTTCGACGTCCGGGGGTGACGGGGCGATACGTGAGCGACAATCGCGAACGCGTCTTGTTACCCCTACCAGATCGGATGTCGAGCGCGAGCGGCGGGAGGTTTTGTCTCGTTCATTCGCTAGGTAGGTGTGTATAAGGCCTTATTATCGTTCGTCACTGACCTGCGTCAATCGGAACTTTTCCATTTTCTTTTTCTTCGTGTATCTGATTCTATCGAGCTGTTTTCTCTTGTTAAAATTTTCTTGATGAATGCTCTCCAAGACTTTCTAAATAAAGATAAGTATTAAATTACTTATTTATGGACACTACAGATATATTATACTTTAATTTCGACGTCAACAATATTTTCTACACTATTTTAGATGAACTGAGAAAAGATAAGTTTTTTTTTCTGATAAACTGGAATTTTAAAACGCTGACAAAATCAATAGCGCCATTTCATTCGGACTAAAACACAATCGATCACATGAGATATAACCTAACATTACATTAAACTCTACCTACACTAGATAAACGCAACAACAAGATTAAGTTTCACACATACATCAGCCTGACTGTTCATGTAGGTAAGCTGAAGCCTCTTGTGTTCTTGGAAGGCATTCCTGAGAAATTGTTTGTCTCCATAGACTGCTACGCCGAGTTCCTCTCGTCTCGTGTTTATATCCTTGCGTAGTTGCCTGATGTCCTTGCAGTAGCGCTTCTTTTGTTTTGCCAAATCCCCCTCATGGATTTTTCTGTCGCGTTCTATGGATGAAAATTTATAGATTCTTAATTTAACTATGTATTCTAGCTTTCCATCGGGTTTGTGGACTATATTGGTCTATCATTACAGTAGTGGCTACTGTGGATCTGGGGTATTTAAGAGTTACACCAATAAAAAAAAACTTGAGAGGTGTCAAGGGACGAAGGCAAAAATATTTTGATCACAGCGCCATCCAGCGTTAATCATATAAAACAAAATAAGGAATTGTTTTATAAAATATTTTGATCACAGCGCCATCTAGCATTAATCATATAAAACAAAATAAGGATTTTTTAAAAAGATTTTAATCACAGCGCCATCTAGCTATAATTATCTAAAACAAAAAAAGTGTCGTGACAACTTTTTCATAAGAATTTCCGTCTAGCCCCCTTTCGATAACGCGCGATACGGAACTTCATTCCAAAAAAAACACTATTTGTTCTTTGTACCTTTTTTAAAAAGGTGTGACAAAGTAATTATTAAGTAACTTTAAAACTTTTTTGAGTATAAAATAGCAACTCGTTCGTTCGTTTATATTTGACTCATTGTTATAAAGTATGATATTATCGTGATAAATTGTATAACGTCTTCCTCACGATCTTTTTATTATATCTACGTCAAATGCAAGGTTCTTAGTTGTATGAATTTATACTGCAATAATAATTTGTTTCGACATCTTCTATTTGCTAATATCATTTTAATTATGTTCTCTTTAGTTTTAATCATAACACTCATGACCGAACCCCCGCCCACTTGGTAAATTACGGTTCAATTCAGTGCTAACAGGCCTCCTGATTTACAATCAGTACCGTCTCTCACGGACCTCTATTTTGTCAGTAAAAATCAACAACATCGTTTACAAAAAATTAACGTTGTATTTTAAAAAATCCTTCAAAGTACATTGTTACGTAAAACGTTGTTTTTCATGGTACCATTACCTTCCTGAGACGGTAGTGCTATAATAAAAACTGATTGTCGCTGCAGCCCTAACAAGCTCCGCATTTCATGTATAAAAGTGACGTTTAAACGGGTCTCGGTTCACCTTGCTGCGGTTACATACTTTATACACGTGGTGTCGTTCTCTCGACTTCTATTACGAGGCTACGTCGACATAAACTTGTGTTAGCCGGCGACTATTTGATCCCACACTCTGCTTTAATGCAACTCAATGTGCAGGAGATAAATAGAGGTTATATTAGGAATCATGTTTAGTTATAATTTGGTTTCCGTAATTTAAGCAAATAAAGCACTAATCATCAAGAAGACAAAGTTCAAAATGAATAACACATTTACAATCTCGTATTCTTTCGTATATAATAGTCGTGGTGGCCTAGTGGTTGAAGCGCTTGCTTTCCGTACGGGAGGTCGCGGGTTCAAAACCGGCCGGCTTGTACCTCTAAATTTTAATATGAAAAAGATTTATGGGCAATTTTTCACAACACCACTGGCTAAAAACGGTGAACGAAAACATCGTGAGGAAACCTGCATGTCGGAAAAGCGTTCTAAAAATCCTTTGAAGATATTATGTGAAGTCCCCAATGCGCACTGGGCAAGCGTGGTGGACTATGCGTAATCCCTCTTCTGAGGAGACCTGAGCCCAACAGTGGGCAGTAATGGTTTAGTACAGATTCTTTCGTCTGTGTATATCAAACGTCACTAGTTAGCACAACTGTTGCGTTTGCCAGCAGTTCTTTTGGAATTATTAACTTGTTTAACTATTACTTAATAAAAGTACGGAATTTATATGAACCTTTTTCTTCAAACCAATTTTGGCTAGTGTCTTAAACTTGGCAGAAATAAACAAACCAATTTTTGTAGATGAGTTAGGAGTAGCTATCGACTAAGGCCATGCTTATTTGTCCTCGACAAATTTGAACTGAGGCAGACCATGACCTAATCCAACTTTGTCGTTACATTCAGTAGAGAGATTCGTATTCTAAAATTTTCCTATTTTGGACTTGCCGCAGATGTAGGTTAAAATCGCATATAAATACCAGTACATAATTGACAGAAGATGAGGAGTTATAGTAGTAGATTCAAATCTAACTAACTTAATAAAAATAAGAGTTAGATTAACAATTCTGCACCAACCCATTACTGCCCACTGCTGGGCTCAGGTCTCCTCAGAAGAAGGGTTAGGCAGTTCACCACGCTTGCCCAGTGCGGATTGGGGATTAACAATTATTCTATGCTAAATACTATTTATTATTAACACATATTTACCGTAAAGTTTTATTAGTCCACGGTATTGGTTTATCTTATCTTTTATGATCCAATTATCATTTTGCATTCCATGTATTCGAACTTTAGCTGCAGACAGCATTTTTAATAATTATTTTAGTTATTTTGTAAAAATATTACAAAATCACTGAACTACTCGTACTCCGTGACACATGTCAATTGATTCAAAGACAATGCTGAAATCAAAAAGTAGCACATTTTAATTAAGCCTGGGTTACATTATACTGCACAAATCAGACCATTAATATTTTAAGTAGTACGAGATCATCAGATCGACCTCGTTTTCCTAGTCCACGTCAGATTATTACTTAGGTAGTATTATTACTGACGGAGCGGTTCGCGTGGTGGACGTCCTAACTAGAGGCAGTACACTGCACCGACCGATCCGGAAGCTGGTGCTGATGGTACCAGAAACTCAACCAGTCGCCACCAGTACGTAGTGTACCACTGGGGGTTCGGCATTTTGGCGACTTGACGTCTTTACATAAAATCTTGAAGAAAAAAATTGATACCTAATATAATGCCTTTGTAGTTTTCGTTTTATTTACAATAGGTAGTTCACAAAAATAATCCAGCTGCTTCAGCTTTCTACATTATCATTATAACATTAATTTAATCATAGTGTGATAACGATACCTAAGTGTTCAAGTACATCCTGGAATACTCCAAAGCATTTATGTGAAATCGATGGCAGTGTATTTTTCAAACTACAAAAACTATTGTAATTATGTGAACTATGTAACTGACATCCATCAAACACATGTATAGGATGGGCAATCTAACGTTTGCATTTTGAACTACTGTTTATTTAGAGAATGATAGCTCAAATGTCATTCAATTTGTGTCCATAATTTAGTTAAAGGTTTGACATTTACGAAATAGGACGCTACGCTTGAACAAAATTGGGAAATATTGAAAAGTTACTTCCTCAGTGGCGAGTCTTCAGTCCAAACTGTAAGAAATGTGTGTGTGTGTGTCAGATGAAGCCCATTTTCACCGCGGAGGCTATGTCAGTAAGCAGAATTGTCGCATCTGGGGGTCGGAAAATCCACACGTCACCATTGAGAAGCCAATGCACCCACAAAGAGTTACGGTTTGGTGTGGGTTTTGGTCCGGCGGCATCATTGGAAAATGAGCAAGGAGCCGCCGTTACGGTCAATGGCGAGCGTTACCGTGCCATGCTCAACGAATTTTTGTTTCCAAAAGTTTAAGAGTATGACATGGACGACATTTGGTTTCAACAGGATGGCGCAACATGCCACACAGCCAACATGACAGTCGAACTTTTGAAAAATGCAAACTTTATATGGCCCACCCCTTACAAGACATCATCTTAATACGTCTACTAAAACATTTTGGTACAATGTTTATTGAAGCAGACTGTAAAACAATTATTAACTACCCAGCCGAAGGCAGTAAATGCGGAAATTCAATTATATTCTAGACAGTACCCTGTCTGAAATGCATCCACCTCACTTGTTTATAGTCAAAGAGACGTCTAACCACGATATTAAAACACCTCATAACTCGAGAATATATAATATTACCATGTAATATGTACCTACTTTATCGATTTTTAAACATGTTGAAATAGTTCATAGCGTATTTTATTTTATCTTGTTTCTAAGGAACTATTTTCTCTTATACAAAGATACGTTAGTTGTTAGTACTTTAATATACCATATTAAAGTTCTTTTTATTTTTTTATTGCAAGGTAGATAAACGAGCATACAGCCCACCTGATGGTAAGCGGTCACCGTCGCTCATGAACCTCTGCAATGCCAGGGCAAAAAGTTCTAATTTAAAACTAGGTAGAACTGGTAGAATGACGCCGACGAAACTGTGCGGGTCAGTTAGTGTTTCATAAAACGAAAAATAGATGATATAAATGGAATCTTCCAGGCATCTTGTACAATATGGAACCCCGGAATATTCAAAGACAGGATGTAGTCTGATGCGGTAAATTTTGAAAAGAAACTCTTACTCTACAATTTATATGCTATATTCCACTAAAGAAGAAACCTCACGAATGTTTAATAGTATAAGTCGTCTTTTACTATTGTGAGAAACTTTTATCTAAATCTCATTTTGTATGCTATGAAGAAACGGCGAAATTCCCTTCTTTCTCCATCTTTTTAATTATCTTCATAGGCAAACAAATCGGCCCACCTTACTTGTATCTCATGATAGTAATTACCGTCACTCATAATCTCCTCTTTCCACATTATCAGGGTGGATTGGAATAACCACCTCATAACAATAAGTACAAGTAACTCAAGACAGTCGTGGTGGCCGAGTGGTAGAAGCGCGACCTCTAAATCTAAATGTGAAAAAGATTTATGTGCAATTTTTCACAACACCAGTGGCTAAAAACGGTGAAGGAAAACATCGTGAGGAAACATGCATATGTGAAGTCCCCAATCCGCTGGGCAAGCGTGGTGGACTATGCCTAATCCCTCTTCTGAGGAGACCTGAGCCCAACAGTGGGCAGTAATGGGTTGGTACAGGATAACAATAAGTAATCCTCTATGACCAATTAATTAACATTACCTACTGTACATTTTAGATTAAAGTCGAAGCCTAAATTTTTAAAGGCAACAGTCACATCATATGTATTCCTCCAAAGAGATTAAAGATTGGTTATAATATACATGGTGTTGAATGTCTTTGTATTCCTCTCTCCGAAGCCCAAGCCTTACGCGAATGTAATTTTAATAAACACAGGCAAATATGGCTGCCCAGTCAATTTTCCATTTGTAAATGATTTAATACCAATGCCCGCAAGCATTTTCCTGCAATCCACTCACGACAGGATGTTAAAGAGCTAAAATAGCCACATTTGGGTGGCTGCACTCACACAATATTTTTGACAATATTACAATTGTGGTAGGTATCATCAATATTTTAGTATTCACTGTGCTATATTCGGGTAGTCGTAATATGTCAGTCCTTCATCATTCTGGTGCTAGAACGTACTTCTATACCTATATCTAGATTATAGAATTCATGTTTAATGCTGAATGCTAGCAATATCCAAATATTCTTAATTAGTTCATCATCATTCTCAGCCTGTAGACGTCCACTGCTGGCATAGGCCTCCCCCAAAGATTTCCAATGCGACCGATTGGTAGCGGCCTGCATCCAGCGTGTTCCTGCGATCTTAACAAGATCATCCGTCCACCTTGCAGATGGTCGTCCCACACTGCGCTTGCCTCGACGTGGGCGCCACTCCAGAACCTTCGTGCTCCAACAGGCATCGGTTCTACGTGCTATGTGGCCCGCCCACTGCCACTTCAACTTGCTTATTCTTTGGGTTATGTCAGTTACTTGGGTTCTTTTGCGAATATCCTCGTTTCTCACCCGATCACGCAGTGTGATACCGAGCATAGCCCTTTCCATTGCTCGTTGCGCGACAGTGAATTTTAATTAGTTACAAAATAATATTCCCCTAAAAAGTCCTGAAAGATCGTAGGTAGAGACCACGCAGTGTCTCCTGACATTAACCACTAACGATCAGGTTTTTACACTGAAACCTGCTCTGAAATATTGACAATATTATTGCGTGCGTGCGGACAGTCTATCAGACTGTTTCCATATTTTCAAACGGAATTAATCCACAGACAGACTTTTGCCGGAAGCGTATGGATGATAATTGAAATTGAAGTAGATATTCATTAGCAAAGAGGTACATTAATCTAGTAATTTAGTAAGAGCTATTGGCTACACTGTCATTGCTTATATTCAAAGTAGATACAATATGGGATTATTAAAAACCATGGAATTGTTGTGACTCTAATTTGGTATGGGAGGTTTTAGACACGTAGACAAAATAAACTGGCTTCTCCACTGAAAGTCAGCGTTAGAAGGTTTTAGTTCAGTTCAACTACAGATCAAAAAGTATGGTAAGTTCAACTCCCACCTACAAACAGGATACAGACGAGTTCATCCTAGGTACTCAAAACATGCACATACTCCACCTGCGAGCAGGATCAAGACAAATACTCAAAAAAGTAAGGATTATATCAGAATTATCAGATGATTTTAGTTTTATGAACCGGTGGCTCACAATTCAGCTACTTAAAGGTACAATTATGCTATTTAGTAGCATGCTTTTCAGTATGCTCATTAGCATACTAGTTTCTTGCATGCTCTGCACGACTTGTCCAAATTTGCTAGATATAAGCTTGCTAGTTTTAAGTATGCTCCTTAAAGAGCATGCTCAAAGCAAACACTCCGGTACACATGCCACTTTATAGCGTGCTTTCTGTCAGTTCAAACAAAACTCAGATAGAAAGAAAAAATAAGGAATAGAAAGATTGACGACTGATCGATATAGCATGCTCAATAAGCAAACTTGTTCACACACGCTATAAGCACGCCCCCTTCCAACCGCGCTGCAGGTAACATGCTCAAAAACCGACCTTCGATTTTGGAGCAAACACGACGACTAGCATGCTCATTATTAGCAATGTTTCGACACACGTACCACTAAGTAGAGTAGTAAGTAGAGTAAGGTAATTGCTTAAAAGTAGCATGCCTTCGTGCTATAAACTAGCAAGTGTAACTATATCATAATTATTATTCCGTTGTTCCGAGAAACATTTTCAGAACAAATTAATAACCATACCGGGGTGTAGTTCCTTTATTACAATGCTGTTATAACAAACTTAAAACAAATTTTAATTAACAAGTTACGCTTCTGTGCTCCCTTGATTACCAACAGTTTGAAGGCAACTTGCGAAGCTTGTTCTGCTGTTGCATTTAAGTTGACAAACAAAGCAACACCGTAGCCGACGGCTAACTGAAACGTTAACTGTTGATTTCAATTATAAAGTTTGAGGCGGTGTGAAATTTCTCGTTCAACACGTTGACTACTGAAAATGTTTTCCTAGACCAATTAAAATGTATGCTCCAAATTTCACTATGCAGATTGTTTTTGATATAACGTTACTATAGTTGGAATTCAATCTGGAATTTTATTGGGTAGTAAGCATCACGTGATTAGATGAGATAATATTCAAGTATATATTATAATAATAGCTATTACACTTAAAAGTGCGTTCCGGAACTCCGGTGATTTCTTTCTGACTAAAAAGAAGAGTTTTGATCGACTTTCAAATTCAAAAGGTAGATAATTACAATTCGACTGTTTTTAGTACGTTACCGCAAAAATATTATCTGTAGCTCATTATTATTCTTTATTTAAATAGGAATACGTCGTGGGGAATTTAGAATTAAAAAATACCTCACTAGGTATCTCTGGAAGATTTAAAGTCTTAGTCGGGCTTAGAAAATTAAAGATAAATTTATACTTACGTCTTCTCCGACAAAGCGAGGTCGAAGCTGCACTGAAAAGGCTTGAAGCAAAACTTCACGTTTGCATTGAAAACTTTATTAATGAACCTAGATCTAGACTTATCTCGTTCAATGAAGCAAAGATATAACTTAAATAGAACTATGAAGCGGTGAAAAAAGAATCTTTAAAATTTTACATTTTATAATAAAAATTGCACAAACACGACACTACCAAAAACAAAAATTCGATAGTTTTTATATCTTTGGCTTGTTATTATAATTTTAAACGGAATGAAAATTTTTAAAAGTAATTTATCCAGTGAAAACGCAAAATAGTTAGTGTAGGTATAGGTTCACTTGTAAACACTATTTTGTACTTTTTTATTATTATTTTTTATTGCTAGATAGATAAACGAGCGTAATGCCCACCTGATAGTAAGCAATACATTGCTGAAGCAAAGCAGTATTTCTATACCACCGTTGTGATATATGTTTGCATGATCTGAAATAATCTGAATGATGACAGTCTGACTGAAAAAGACCATCGATTTATTTATCCGAAATAACAATGAACGTGTACATTTAAATCCTCACGTTCCGAAACGTGATAATCCTACAGTTTCAGTACAAATATCGAAGCGTTTTATAAACAATCCCTCATTAAATAGCTCATTATGAGCGCGCACCGAACCGAAATGCAAATAATAGTCCTATGTAGTAATCCGGCTTAATTATACCGTGAAATTTCATCGCATAATTACTATCCACTCTGCAGCATCGTAAATATTCCGTATTATTTCGATACGACAAATGTTAAATAAATCGAACATGAATATGATTAATTCCAGGTGCTATAGGGTGGCCAGCACACAGCGACGAATTAAAATATGTAAATCAATCTTTCGTGTTGTATTAAAAAGTTTTGTCTCATCTCCGATAGGTGACCTAATATGGAATGTAGTTAAATTTAAAAGCGAGTAAACATACGTAGAGTTGATTGGTAGATTTACTTTTAAATGTATGATATACGTTTAAAAGAAGAAAAGAAAGTGAGATAGTTACCAAAAATTCAAAGTGACAATAATATTAGTCTTTGACCGCCTCTGGTATTTTTTTTTTAAACGCACACTTTTATGGGCTTTAGTTGACTCACAAAATTGTTTGCTAGGCACTGGGATGCATTGCTGCCGGCGCCGCCTAATCCATGCACCTGAAAATACAGGTACAATACAACCTATAGTTGTCGAGTATATTCAATATACAATCATCTTGTTATAGATTGCACCTGATGCGGAATAATTCACGCGAACTGCATATTTTAATGATGCCATTATCGTGTGCAGTCAAGACTGAAAATACTTCATAAAATTTCCTTATCCGATTGAACAGCGCGACGACTTGTCCGCTTGTTAAGATAAGAAATAATAAGGATTTTCTTATTCAACATTTATAGATTCGCTCTTCGCTGGACACCTAGGAGTAGGTAGGTACTTAGATTTATAATTGCGTCGAGTTCCATCTGACTTTATTAATCTGAGCATACTAATTAGTTAATACTTAGTATACATGCGAATCGTAATCATTACTAATTATTTAAAGAGAACACAATCTTCTTTTTCCCTTTAATGTATCGCAGACGAAGTTGCACGGGTCTACTAGTTAACAATAAAAAGACTTGAAATCACTTGAAAGCTTTAGATAACTAATCTTGAAAACAAAGAATGCAGTTTGAAAATAAATCCTTTAAGACGATTAGCTCGTTTTCATTATAAAAAGTTGGGATCATTTATCGGCTAATCAGTACGCCAAGGTATGAAAACTATAAAATGCTTTTTATGAAAAGAGTCTGGAAAATTGAAGATGAAAATGTTGGAAAACTGCTTTCATTCGTCTTCTCGCGTTTCATTGAAGTAGTTTTTATCCAATTCAATTAACTCGGTACTCGATGATTAAAATTATTTGTATGGGTTTAAGCTTCATTATAGCATGTAGCTGAGTTAATTAAAATAAACTGACTCTACATTTATTATAATTTTATTTCAATGGTTACAGATATTGATTTTACACTTTTTTGAATTAAGAATTTCATCGATGAATTTTTGAAACACGTTTCAATTCTGAATATCGGGGTCTCCAGTCACCGTGCACAGAGCCCTGTGAGTGCGGTCACCACACTGAGTCCCCTGTGGACAGTTACTGCACGACACACCGGCCTCATAAATTGGAAACCCATCGATATTCCCAGCCGGCCCATAATTACAAAACGTATATGCAATTATTCTCGGATCGTCACTACTTTTACGAACGTTGACCGTTTCTAATATGCCGCGGTGGAGCGGCGATTCCTTCGTTTTAATCCGGATTGTGGTCGCAAAGTCTTCAAACTTCGGAAACGTTGCCAAAGTCGCGTACTTCGTTCTTCTTAAAATATTCTCGCTGGTCATACGCTTGGATGTTGTTCCATTTGTCGAAACAGAATCTTGAGAGTGGGAGGCTCTTCTTCGAAATCGGGAACAAGATTTTTCTGCTGCAGTACACAGAGCCTGCGAGCAACCTAGACGCCATGTAGATGCCCACGCTGCTGTCGAATACCAATGAGAGTTACAACCTCCCGATGCACTGCAATTCGCATGCCTGAAAGACCACACATGGTCAGCCTGAAGCACTCGAGATCCTGAGAACCATGCTCCGACCGCATCAGCTAATAATTGCGCTTCTGTAACTCTCGAAACTACCGGACGTACATCCATATTCTGTAGTACGTTAAACCGAATGGTATTCCTACATTCATCGTGACGCTTCTGGCATTGTCGAGCCCATAGTTCGGCCATCTCTTCGAGCTCGTAATCCCAATACATTTTCCGCATATTGGTTGCGGGCGGTTGACCAGCTTCCAATCCCATAGCGATGTTATCTCGATGACGGTTATGTAAAAGAAGAATCTGATACCTCATCCAATTAGTCATGCCGGACGCGTAAAGCCTAGAACTTTGCTTATTAAAAGCTGCGCACATGGTGTGCTGATTTTTCAATGAACAGTCAGGGTGCGAGCAATATTTTAAATATTTACCATCCTCACTATCCTCGCAAAATATACTAACAAAATAAAAAGAACATAAAATTAAGCAATAAAAACGCATGATAGGTGATTATCAGAAAAAATAATGCTAAAATTGCTAAAAATTGTCCATCAAACTTAAAAACTTGTCAATAATGTCCAGAAACCATAAAGAATATTTTTTATAGTAGATTATGTATTGGTGCACTTTTTAGGAATCAATAAATATAACAATATTATCTAATTACCTAAGTTTAAAACGTAGTAAAATATAATATACCTACTAATATCTTTCTATAAATTATTTAGCAAAACTCTTTTCTAATTAACATTTTAAATATAAAAACAATAATTAGTTGATTCTGTTAAACTTCCGCTGGTTCGTTTGATACAACTCAAACAGAACTTTTAGAACATTTTTCTACAATATTGATATACTGTTATAAACTTTTATTTTTTAGGCGTCCGTGCAGCGTCAATATTCTTTGATAGCAGCGTCACTTTGTACAGACTACCGTTTACTCTGTTTACACTTTCAAATAAGGCGTCGCCGGCGTCGGCACCATAGAATAGACAATTGAAAGTAGGTACGCTAATTCCGCGTAACAACTCGACTATCTGTCGTTAGAGGGTGCCGATAACTCTCAATTCGTTTAGCAATATTTTATTAGTGTATATTATGTGTGTAATACACATAAGTTATTTCATATTTCACTTTGTTCATGATGTTGATTCAGAATGTCTCGTAGCTACGCACGATCGATGCACTTTCAATTGGCTTCATTCTGTTGTTCATATTGTTGATTCCAAATGTAATAATTCTATGGTCGGAACTAAAAAAAGAACACCCTTTGATGTTCCTATAAAATTAAAAAATACGAACCTTATAACGAGCGCTGTAGTTTTTCACAGGTTTTTTTATAGATGTCCTTTTCCAGGTAAAATAGCAAATTAAAAACAGACAGGATGGTCCGTAGTTGGACGGGAAAAAGTGGGAAAAATTGAGAGACGGGAAATTGGAGATGAAAAATTAAATTAAAAAGTACGGAGTAATTATAGTGCACAAAAGCAGCAAACTTAAAATTGCTCGTTTATATTCTTGATGTTAAAATGATGTTTATGTCATGTTTCGAAAAATAATGTACAGAATTAAATTAAATAGCTAATTTGCCTGGAAAATTAAAAACTAGTAGATTTTAATTAACATGGATCTTCGTGGCGGTGTTTCTTTTTTTGATACTGTTTCATCTAATCTAATATATAAATATAAAGGCGAAAGTTTGTAAGTATGGATGTATGGATGTATGGATGTTTGTTACTCTTTCACGTTAAAACTATTGAATGGATTTGAATGAAACCACAATATAGCTTATACATCAGAATAACACATAGGCTACAATTTTTGAACCCCTTTCTAACGCAGACGAAGTTGCGAGGGTCATCTAGTAAAGTTATAATAAGTATACCTAGGTAATATAAGTTTTGATGTTTATACTGTGCTCATTAATTTTAAGTTGTAGCATGAATATAGTAGGTAAATTAAGGACCTTCTCAAATTATCAATTGCTCCGATCGTTTGTATTTTGTGCCTATAAATTAATTTTAATTTCTGATTACTTTATGCAATTAGAAGGAGGCGAGGTACTGAGGTGGTTCTTGTTCAAAAGTGGGTAGTAGCGGTTGACTAATACTTGGGATTTCTTTTTTATAACGGGTAAATTTATAATCATGGGCAGCTACAGAACCCTGTGTGTATGAGCCAACCTGCACTTAACTGCTTTTTAGTTCTACATGCACAGATATTCTATGATACATCACACTGATTGACTTTGACAATTCTGACGAATTGCTGTCTATTTGCATTCATATTTGCAATATTTACCAAATTTATTTTTTACTATTAATTAATGAATAACTTAATTCTACTTAATTCTCTGATTATGTTATGTTATTCGTGTGCTCTTTCACATTAACCAATTGAATAAACGATGTTTTTACTTTTGTATAAACAAAAGGACAACAAAAATGATTCAAAAATTAGTTCAGATGATATTACGTGGAATAACACTGTGCCTCATGTTATTTGCTTTTTACTTCAACTCAGAATACCAAGATCTGACCACATCTGATCATTTTTTCATGACAGGAGTCTTTGGAAGTTACACCATCATCTGTTTCGGTTTGCTTATAGAAGCAGGACTGTTATTAAAATCTGATAGATTCTACGAAAAGTTCTTCTTGAGTGCCGGGATTGTGTTGAATGTGATTTGCGCTTTGCTCTCGTTTGCGGAGTACAACTATAATACCACGAACGAGACGCAGTCAATAAGCAGGGGCATGATGTCGGTATCATTCGTTGTAGTTTGTGTATTGGATTTGACTCTACGATATTGTACGCCGTACGAATAAATTTTAAGATTGAAGCTGTTTTCTTATTTTTGTTTTAATAATTAAAAACTCGGGATAACGGAAACGAAAAGTGAAACAGATAAGATACCTCTTTATCAATATAAAATAAATAATAAGTACTCAGCTACAACTCGTATACTTATAATACTTGTTTACAATTAAATGGTGTAGGTGTACATAATACAGATATCAATTAAAAAACGCATCAATGTAAAAATAACTTTGGGAGTAATTCGAAATTCGCGCCATTCTTAAAAATCAATATCGAATTTCGTTCGGAAATTTTCACGTCTAAATTTAGATGAGCATCGACTCTTCGACGCAACGTTTACGAAACATGATTTTCCGCACGAAAACACACAGGGCTAGCAAACCAGGTATACCACTCCACTGAAAATTTATTTTATATAGTAGCCTTCATGAACTGAGTATTTCATTCTGTACATTCAAATTAAATGCAAAACAATAATAAAAACATAACTATGTTTTTATATTTAATTTGATCTTGAATGTGACTTATTCATCTAATGAGAATAAAATTTCAAAAACTAATATTAATACGATAAAAAGCAAATTGAGATGAGATTTACAATAAATTAATTTTTAACTTTCAATAATGAGAAAATGAAATAATGTGCGCTGAAATTCAAATTACATACTTCTTTATTTTGATAATCGTGTTAATTATTTATTCAATAAATTTACAGTGAAGATCACAGGTGAAGATTGAAGTGGTGCAGGCCTACTCTGTCAAATGGGTCTTCCACCCTATTTAAAAACGTCACCTAAACAGCTGACGTTTTCTATGTGACGATAAAATGACATTGACAGCAATCACAATTCTCATTTGCCATTTTTACAAAATCAACAACTTCGGGTTTCGATTGAGAGCAGAACAAAGTTGCATTCAATTCTGCACTTACATCGAACTAAAAATAGTTGAAAACAAATAGTAAATTCAGTGTTTAGTGGATTAAATAAACGGACAAAACATGAGTCTCCACAAAGCTCGGTAAATATTCATTATCAATTATCTTTTCATGTATTGACGTACTTTAATTTTCCCCAAACATGTTTAATGTAAATAAATACACGAATAAAAAATCTGAATATCTAAATAAACATTAGTATAATTTGATGATGTAAATGCCATCAATATTTTATTCAGTATCTGCATCCAAACAGAATGAGTTTTCGTATAGATAAGACTTTAATGAATTACATATTTATTTGTATGCATATTAAAAGTTGTAAAAACCTAATTAAAACTGTAATGTCTTTATTTACGTCAATAAATGTATTCCATAAGTCTATCGTAGTTAACAAATACGTCAAGATCATCACTGTTGTGTATTTGTTAAGTGTCTTTGGTAAGGTGCTAATTCATTAAATCCATCTTAATCTCTTGAACATTTGAACCTGTAACTTTATCGCTATATCAATCATATGTAATTTGAAGCTTTAGCTATTAATTTTAGAAGGTATCTACATATAATCCATATCAGTATTGTAATCCTGATAATCCTTTGCATAAGTTTTCAACCTTGTGTCAAAGTGGGTGGCTTCACAAATTGTTCTATAGCTGTATGTTTTTTGATAAAAATTCAAGTGAAATGATTGAGTGTTATTTTGTTTAAATAGTTAACTTACAAAACATGTTTAAGATAAAGTGTTACATTTGCATTTTTTTTTCAATTTATTAAAAAAGTATGGAAACAAATATTTTAATCACAAAATAGTTACTGAAATTTTAATACTTTCATATTTATGTAAAATAAATATTTTTGCTCTTCCTTATTCCGTTCAAATGGGGTGGACATGACATGCTTTATCAAAATCTAGTAATATAGTTTGAAAAAAAGTAAGCCAATATTTGTATTATTTGAGGAATATTTTTGTATATTTTGTCTTTGTGTATTTGTTTTATGTTATTTGTAATTTGTACCAGGATAAAAGCATTTGAAGAAATATTGGATCAAGATGTCATTGATATGGAGCAACTACAGAAGTTGGCTTTTAATGGTAATTAAACATTAATATTGCGGTAATACACACAATATAATGGTGACACATTTAAGTAAACTTTAAATAATACTCACAATTTACAAAACTTAAATCTGCCTAAAATTCTAATGTTGTCCAAATAACAATTTACTGCATAAACATAGATATCCAATATGATTGATGTTATTTTAGGGATTCCCGATGATAAGGGGCTAAGGTCTCTTGTTTGGAAAATCTTGCTGCACTACTTACCACAAGAAAAAAATGCACGAGAGACGACCCTCATCAAGAAACGTCAACTTTATAAACAGTTTATTGGTAATTTTGTATTTTTACAACCAAAATCAAAGTTTTGTACTTAAAAAATAAAACCTGCTTTAAAAATTCTCACACTCAGTATTCAATATAAGCCAGTGAAATATTGAAAAAGGTTAAAATGATTCTCTTAAATAATTGAAGATGCTACAGGATAAATAATATTATTGCACTAAAATCAATGTCAATGCCCAAACTTTACATAAAAAAGTTACATAAAAATTTTATTTTCTAAGCACTAATATCACTTTCCATAAGAATGAGTATTATCACTTATATTTTTGATGTGCAGAAGAAATTATAGTATCGCCGGGTGGACCATCCGATCACCCATTGAACATGAGTCCAGACAGTTCCTGGAGCACCTACTTCAAAGACAATGAGGTTCTGCTGCAAATTGACAAAGATGTTCGAAGACTGTGCCCTGATATATCATTCTTTCAATCTGCCACTGAATTTCCGTGCCCAGAGGTGAGTTGGTATAGTACATGTGTTTTAAATTACATATTGTGCTTATATTTTAATTCTAAATGTGATTTTGTCATGTTTTGACAAAATCCATTTTAGTTTTAATCATTACACATTCTGTTTTGCGTGATTTTGATCATGTCTAGAAAATTACCTAGAATCAAGTCAAATTACTTTAAATACATGGCAAGTTTCATAGTTCATGAAAAGTATAAGGTTTATGCTTTTAAAGTTCACATCAAGTACGAATAAAAAACAACTACATGAGATTCTGTTTTCATTTGTTTTGTATATACATTTATTGTTATTTAGGTGTAGATGCATTAGATATTCATCTGTTCTCGTTCTACTAACGTTCTCGACATCTTTAAACTCTGTTATAATTAAGTGAGAATTATTATATCGAGTCTGTCAATTGATATTAACGTGATGTAATTTTACGCTACTCTTCAGACTAACCCCGCACTATCGCGTTGTGATTCACGCCCCTAAATGTCCATGACACACGAATGACATTGATTTTCATTACATTTATATTAATATGTGTGATACATTAATAGTGATGATAAAAATATTGAAGTTTTTAACTCTGTGAGGTTCAAAAAATGGTCGTCATTTTTTTAACCATAATTTGGCTCAAATTGCTTTTTGAATTAAATAAACAGTCAGAACTGGTTTAAATTCATTAGTGAATTACGTAGTACAAATTGATTGCAAGGTTTTCTACTGTCACTTAAAAACTCATCAATTTCCTCGTCTCCATAATAAACAACTTCATTACACAATAATTATAATATAAAGTATCTGGAAACCGCATTTTCGACCGCAAGTAAGTTGATAAAGTCACACGTGTCTTACGCAACACGGTATATTATTGCAGGTCGTAAACAGCAATGGAATCAAACGATTGCACAAACGAGTCGAACAATCTTGTCTTAAATACGCTACCTTGGAGAGACGGGGACTAGGTGTCACTAAGGTATGATATAGAAACATTTATTGAGCGACACCATAACATAAAACACTTATTTTACTAATTTATTTATTACAGATAAATTTTATGACGAAAATCAAACTACAAAATTACAATTAATTGTGATGTAGAATGGTTATGTATTTTGCTAATAGTTTAAAAAGCCACCTAGCAATTCATAAATTTTTCAATGTCACACAAAACAACTATATTCCCACTGTTGGGGAGCGAGTGGACTGTATGAAGTTGGCGGGATGATAAAAACACGGAAGCAAGCACAAACAATATATCAATAAAAAAACAAAATAGAAAAGAGGCGTCAACCAGTCGCCAACACCCACACTATAGTTAATCTAGTGTAGATTTTACTTTTACATCAGTTTACACATAGGTTGTAATAAAATTATTGACCGAGATCCAAATAGGAGGAGGTACTAAATTCATCTGTATTTTTTTAAAACTGTTCTATATAAGTAATAAAACTTACATGTATATTTAGATTAATTATTATTGACTTGAATCTAAATCGAGCTTTCTATAGCATTACACTATTTATAGTTGTCATTGAATTTTACCCTATTTGACCTATATTCACCCTAAGTCACACATTCACATGCTAGTAAGGTTTCCCTTTTATTGAGGGCAAGTATAAAACTTTATGAAACACGAGTTAAAGGTAAAACTCATGATATCATCATTTCTATTTGTTACAATGGATCTCTTTAAGACCTAAAGTCAACATAACGAAATAAATGATTTTGCTAACACAAATTAATGCTAAACATGTTCTTACCGCAAATGTTTTGAGCGCTTGTAAACTATTTTTAATAGCGTATGTATATCTGGTTCCTTTAATTAATAAAACTCTTAGTAAGAACTCCTTTAATATCTATATATAGCCGTTAGAGTTTAAAAAAATATATCCTCATAATCTCCAACATACATCACACAAATAACTTAAACATAGAAAAAACTGTAAATTTAATGCTAACAACTACATATATATAGGTGCCAAACGTTTGCCTGTTTGAAACTAACAGACTATTAAATGTAAAAAAAATATGCAACAAATTTTTAAGTACTTTAGAAATTGAAACAAAGAATTTTGACACTTCGAGGCAAGGCGAATCTTATGTCGCGTTTCTACATTGGCTCGCCAACGTAGACATAGACATAAGTTTATTTGTGTGTAAAAAAGAACATACAGACACATATTGAAAAATTCGTCTAACTCACGTACAAAACAAATGACTATGACGACCGACTAATATGAGAATTGGTAGTTGGCGAGCCAATGTTGAAACGCGTCATTGACATCACAATGAGACCTTCATTTTGAATCTTAATTCTTTAGCTAAGCAACGAAATCAAAAGATCGGAAGTGTCGAGCGGTGACTACGCTCCGTTGAACGAAGGTTGCGAGGCGCACTGGGAAGTGGTGGAACGAATGCTGTTTCTGTACGCTAAGCTGAACCCGGGACAAGGATACGTGCAAGGCATGAACGAGATCATAGGACCGATATACCATACCTTCGCTATCGATAGCGACAAGGAATTTAGACGTGAGTAGTTTTGGATAGATACTGGTGTAATGCAGTTTTTTTTTCCTGATCGTAAGCGTTTGCTTATGGACCTCTGCAATGTCAGGGGACACTGCGGAGCCGCTACCCACGACCTACCTTTAAAGACTTCCAGCCTCGTTTTACTCGGTTTGACTTACAAAATGTACGATGTCTCACAGAAGAACTAGGTACTAGTCACTACTATAAAACTTAATACAATACATCATTATTTTAAACAAGTATTATTGAAAAAGTTATAAAAATAGATAGTGGAGTAAATTACTTATTGAGAAATTCAGAATAATACAGAAAGTAGTAAATATAAAAATTAGAATGAGTGTGAATCATCTTCATTCAACCTCAACAATGTAAGTCTCTGCAATTACCTATAGTAAAAATTGCTAAATTATACGTAACCTAAAAATAACATAATGTGTTGAATCTCTTCCAAAAATACACAATTTTATGCGAAAACCAAACGAGGAACATTTGTTCGAGTGTCAAAATTAACACCTCTTAAAGACGTATAAAACCGTTATACCACAAAATACTACATTTCCTTAATTTAACGTCTAAATATTTGAACAAATTCATATACCGTAGTTGTACATACACCATATGATATTATAAAAAGTATAAGCAATTCTAAACACATTCATCTCACTTTAGTTTGAGGACGTTTACGGTACACCCTGTATATCTATAATTTCCAAAACTATTTTGATTAATGATGACCTCAAAACTATCTAGAATTTTCCCTCCCGAAATTATTATTATTATGCATTATCTAGACTGTTACGTTTATATTATTATATCGACCCCGACCTTGTGATTCTGCGAGACACGACATTTTTAAAGTTATCAATGTTTAACGGTCATTGCCACGATGTTGTCGCGAACAAGTTTACTAAAATAACGTGATTTTAATAAGTCAATAAACTACTTTAAATTCTATAAATAAATATATATGCAATCTATATTTGTCATCATCATCAGATGTCCATTCCACACTCGTTCACTGCTGGACATAGGCCCCTCCCAAAATACGCCACTGAGCTGGATCTTCTGCTATATGTCGTCTATATTTGTAATATAATATAAATTTTGTGAAACATTTTACATGCTAAATATATTTTTAAAAATAGATTATATTATGTGAAATGTAGAAGCTAAGTTGTTATTTATATTTATTAAAATTTAAAAACTGGATCTTTTACTCGAATAATTTAAAGCTCTGTTGAAAAAATCATGGAACATGCTAAAGTAAAAATCATCATACAGGCTAATTGCTTTTTTATACCATAAATATAAGCATTACAATAAGCTAGACAAAAATCTTGAAAGAAAAACCGATGTTGCCAATCTTTCATGTCTCCACTCAAACAAAAAACCTTTTTAACGGTTCTGAAATGTAATTTCTTAACATTTTATTATCGTCTCATATTTTACGGGTACAATTGTCCAAAATGTAATATAAAGTAATCAAATAAAAAAAAATACAAAGGTTAGGTCAAAAACGGAAAAAAAAATAGTCAAATAAAGTAGCGATTCCGAACGAACTCCGGACGAACGCCCCAGTTTCGGCATCTTACGACAATTAACGTACACAGACGAATGCATACACCTAATTTAAATGTTTATCTTACACAGAGCACGCAGAAGCGGACTGTTTCTTCTGTTTCACGAACCTAATGGCGGAGATACGGGATTTCTTCATTCGCACCCTCGACGAGACCGAGAGCGGCATCAACTACATGATGTGCAAACTGAACGAGTTCCTGAAACGACACGATCATGACGTCTGGATGTTGTTAGAGAAACAGGAGCTACGCCCGCAGTATTATAGCTTCAGGTGATTAGTTGTTATAAAACATAAATAGATAAAAAAAAAACTTGAGAGGTGTCATGGGACACCCGAATAGAACGAAGTTCCTTTCGATTAATAGATATAATAGATAAAAGATAGAATAAGAACGTGATTTCAAAGATTTTAATCACAGCGCCATCTAGCGATAATCATCTAAAACAAAAAAGTGTCGTGACAACTTTTCGTAAGAATTTTTTCCGTCTAGCCCCCTTTCACAACGCGCGATAAGGAACTTCGTTCCAATTACCTTTTTTTAAATATGGAGTTGTTTATTACGTCACAAACAAAACAAAATGTTTTTCACTGACATGTCAGCTCCTTATAGATCTACTAGAAAGAAAGGGGTATTTGCGGTCTTACCTATCAAATATCAAATAGGATGAATGTCATAGATCAATCGTGACTCGGCTCATTTGAAAGGGTATGAAGAGCCATATAATTTAGATCGGTCAGCTTCTCTCTGCGTCGACTCCAATTTTGACAAAATAAAGGGATATATTTGCGAATGGGATGTCACGTTAAGGGTGGATCTGTAACTTTGGACAATCTGACGTGGGATGAATGACCTGTTGAAGTACAACATAGATAGCAACCATTTTTATTTTTTGGATCGGTTAAACTTTTTTTTCTGACATTGTATGGAAAACGTACGACTATCGTTGCGGACTTCCATATCATGATGAAATTTTTTATTTATCCAATTCCCAAAATAAAAGTGGTTCTAAGATTTATTTCTACAGGTCATTCACCCCACGTCAGATTGTCTAAAGTAACAGATCCACCCTGTATAGTGAAGAAGTAGAATTTGTGATCTATTAATTGGCTTTATAAAAATAGACAGCTTTAATTTTAATCAGATTTTGGACCATTCAAAAAATGCTTCCTTTTACCAAATCGTATCTACCTATAATATACAGGGTGATTTTTTAAAGATGGTACATATTGAAGGAGGGTAATGAGTACTCTGTTCTAATACGGAATATTAAAAAAAAAAATTTAAAAAATCTAAATTCGACAAAACTATTTCAAACATAAGCAATTTCGGCTAAAAGAGTGTTGACTAACGTCCTCTAGTGATCTCGCGCAACCCACATCTCCGCCACACCCATCAGCTGTCGAAAAACCATCATTTTGCAAGAATTTTAGATATTGTTAAGTTGCGATTACTAAAGCATTAAACCAAATTCTTTGGTAATAATATTTTTACTGGTTGTATATAACCGTCAGCTACCATGACTTTCAATATGTACCCTCACTAAAAAATCACCCTGTATATATTTACGTAGATTTCCATTTCTATTTAAAACCTTATTTTTTTATCATTTCAGATGGCTCACATTACTACTATCCCAAGAGTTTTCTTTGCCCGATGTGGAACGTATTTGGGACACACTGTTTGCAGATTCTCAACGTTTCGATTTTCTAATCAACATTTGCTGTGCTATGATTCTGTGAGTGACTTATAAATCATGAACTAATTAAAAAGATTTTAGCTGTGGAGTTATATTCAAACACCTATTTTTTAGTTGCTAAAACATTTTTTTTTATTTTAGGGTGATGGGCATAGCTTTTTTTTTTAGTTGGAGGAAATCACCGGATCGGTATGTGGGAGTTGAATCGCACTAAAACCTCCAACCGCTCACACTCAGCGTCCAAACCCCGGCTGAGGCCAGAACCCAGCACGGGGTTATGAGGGACGGCGTCACGCGTTACGCCCACAGCAATCTTTCCCGTTTCGCCGCCCCCGATGGGCATAGCTTAAATTATGAAGTGCAATATTTTTTTTTATTTTGTATTTAACAGATTAACAATATAAATCTCACAATCTCAAACTTATACCTATCATTTTATTTACAGAATTTTTAGTCTATTCTTTATTATCAACAATAAAAATTCTTATTTATTCAGTTTAAAAATAACATAATTAATTTACATTTTATTTATTTTCTTGTTTTGTTTGTATAACAGGTTGGTCCGAGATAATCTACTGAACGGTGATTTCGCTTCAAACGTTAAATTACTACAAAACTTTCCACCGATGGATGTATCTCTGATATTGAATAAGGCAGCCTCTCTAGGTAACACGTAAACTATGATATTTATTATATAAAATCGACACTGGATGTACACTAATTTGTGTGTGTGATTATAAGTTTGGTTTGAATTTGGAATTTGTTTGACCCTTACATTCGCGTTTCTTTTGTTTTTTGATTAGATTTTCTTGAGATTGTTGATTGATATTAATAATGTTTCCGGTCAAAATCAGCTTATTATTTTACTTAGAAATTTTAGTTTTCTAAAAACATTATTTTCACTTTTTGGATTATTTTTATTAAAGTAAATTATTATCAGATTTTTTATCTCTTTTAATATCTTATAAATGATTGAATGTTTTTGTATATCTAGTGTCCAAGACCATTTTGAGTTTGTTTTTAACATACCCACCTTGCACATTCCTTGACTGGATTCAGCAAAAAATTAATCCGTAGCTCTCAAAAATAACCATATCCCAGTCAACTGAAAGAAAAAAACAATTTTTCGAAAAGTTTTCAAAAATAACCCATTACTATTCACTGCTGGGCTCAAGTCTCCTATTTACAAATTACAATAAAAAACTCGCTAACTAAAATGAAATGAAATTATTTATTCTCAACATTAATGAAAATTTTCATGCTTCTTGTTGTCAAAAGGCTACCTACACTGTTATTGTAACTTTGTTTTATCTTACTGCTTTGTCTATAAACTGCTTGTGTACTGTAAGTTGATTTGATTTAAGTGGCCAGTCTAGTAAAGCTATAGTTCAATGGTTTTTAGAGGTCAGTATTGATTTTATATACTTTAGTTTTTTTATAGTTTTTAACTTTATTTTTCTAGTTATTTGTATTTAATTTATTATGCTTCATTTCGATTATCATTTACGATTCAACTTATATTTTATCATTTTAAACGATTCATCATAAAAACCTTTTTATGTAATAGAATTTCAAAAACTTTTAAAATAAAGTATTTCATGAGTATAATATTCTGTTTGTGCCATTTACAAACTCGAAATGGTCAATTTACAAAATTATATATGCATTTATGTATCGTTATAGATATTATACAAATTACAATTATGTATTTTTAGTAATACGTAAACCATGTATACTTAATATAGAATATGACTTTTGATACCCCTTTAATAGTTACTTAAGGCCTAAAAATTAGTGATTTTTTGGAATTTTTAAGTAGAAGTCCCGTTTAAATATATCTTCAAATAAACTGTAGTTTAAGAAAAAAAATCACATATCCCAATTCAATAAGATCTCTTTGGAAAATTAACATAATTCGATCCTTAATCTTACCTACCTTACTATAATTACTAGTATATTTTGCACCTTAATATAATTATATACTACTTATAGATTATTTAATATAACACAGGCCTAACAATAATGAAACTCTCAACGAAAATAACTGCGTTTTAAAATATTAATAGTTTTAAATACTTATATGGTAGATTATTTCTCTAAAATAATGAAATTTCCATGACAAAGAGTACCTACTCATATCTAAATGTTACAAAATTTGAATTTTCAGCAACGCGTTTTAATTAAATTGATTCTAATAGATCAATGTAGATGTCTAATATAATTTAATTTGCGTGGTAAAAGTTTAGGAATACTCGAATATTATTAAAGAAATCGTTAAATTTTAAGTTTTTAGTGTAAGTTGCTGATTATTTCGTAGAATTTACTTAAATGTACAAAATATTTTTAGGTTCTTAAAATTAGTAGAACTTTTAGTAGTGCAGTCTTCGGAAAATATATGTATAATAATCGTTTAATGCCTCAATCAGTTTATTTCATTGGTAAATTTAGTGCTTTTTAGATTTCATGCTCAACATTTAATTGTAAAGATATAAAGACGAAAATGTATTGTACAATAAAAAATAGTTTTTTTCAAACTATCGACTGAATTTGAAATGGTACCAGTTTTGTTTGTTTTCGATACGAATTTTTAACTGTAAGCCTTAATGTAATTCGTGTTTGTTTTTTGAAATGTAAAATTTATAATTATGTCTTAATCTTTCAATTATTATTGGTAATCCAGTTGATCTGGTGTTCTACAAAGTAATATGGCTCTGATAATTGTAGAAACAAATATACTTTTAGAATTTTCGAAATAAATGTTATAAAAATTGATTACTTTTTGTTTTTATTTATGCTATTTTGACCTAAATATATCTATTACTGTATAACTAGGGGCGGCGCGACGGGAAAGAGTGCCGTGGGCGTAACGCGTCGCACCGTCCCTCATAACCCCGTGTTGGTTTCTGGCCTCAGCCGGGGTTCGAACGCTGAGTGTGAGCGGTTAGAGGTTTTAGTGCGGTACGGGCGGCGAACCGGTGATTTCCTCCAACAAAAAAAAAAAAAATTCACTGTATACTGACCGTCTACGCGTAAAAAAACCAGACCTATTTATATAGGTAGGTTTTCGTCTAGCTTTAGTAGTATGGGGATTAGGAAAGGTTAGGGTTTTGAAATCACAACACAATCACGCCTTTAAAGATTTAATATAAATAATTACAATGTAATTATTGATTTGTACATAATCATTGATAATTATAGAAAGTATTTATACAAATATAATGTCATTTTAGTTGTGTTTACACAAATAGCCCGGTAAATACAAAATTTGAAAATAAGAAACGTACATAATACAAATACGAATTTTTATTTATCTTTTTAATAAATAAGAGGAGAAATAAATTTCAACTATTTTTTTTTTCATATTTTTATCGATTTTAATATTTTACACACCAATTTGAACACTACGAATTGAATTGAAATATTGTACCTTAATACCAGTATTTTTACTTAAAGATAAAAAAACTTTATTAAGGAACATGCTTTCTTTCGAATACGGGTACATTAAGTGATATAAGGTAATTTATCTAACGTTAACTACATACATTTAATACATGCAGTGAGAATAGTATATTTGCTACATAATATTCTTGCCGCAAGCCGGACAAGACAGTACTTCGAAGCACCATCGAAACAAAACATGACATACACGGCCCTAGATTCACAGACACGATTTGAAATAACATATTTGTGCCTAAATAAATATCAGTCAAAAAATAAAACAGTGATAGTGTGGATATTAATAAAAAAATTTAATTGGCCGCTCACAATATACTTTTGAAACTATGACACATATTTTATAATCTTATTTCTAAATAGATGTAGTAAACGCTGTGATTTGATGTGAAGCATCATTAGATTCTAGGCCCATCCGTTAGGTGTACGCAACTCAAAACACCATTACAGACAACGGGTTGATGAAAACTATTTCTCTTTGCCATCATCGAATTTCTCAAACCGAGAAAAAAATCACTTTGATAACAAAATCTAACTAAGAGCACAAATTAAACCTAGCTACCTTAAGAATGCTACCAGTTAGTCGTGAAACATTACTCTGCGAATGTTTCATTTCGTTTACAGATAATCACAATAGCTACAATCCGTCTCGTATTCGTAAATTACTTGTCAACATGTTTTCTTAGGTTAAAGCGAAGTCAAGAATTAAATTTTATTACTCTTACAAAACAATCTTTTGAATAGAATAAAGTCAGATATCGTAAAATATTCAACTAGTCAACTAATAAAGATTTATAGCAAGTTCTCCATGATTGTGTTTCTTCACGAAAAGAAAGACATATTACTAATAAACGCAAATGTTATTAGCTTATAACTTTACAACTTCGCGGTCCTAGCCAGTTTGTATAGTAAGCAATAAATACAGTCTTATTATGTCCCTATCGGAGAAATACTATAACAGACTTAGCTGTGAACTAACAACAATTATAAAACGTAAATGTAATAATTGAGGTGAATCTACCGGACGAAAGCGTGGAGAGGAAACTAAGTTTAACACTAACAACATTTATAAGCTATTCTTGAATGCGAAGGAGAGTAATATTTATAAAATACTAGTTAACTGTAATTGAAGTTTTATTGAATATATCAGCTACACAACAAATAGCATTCAAAAATAGCAATATTAATTAATTAACATGAAAAAATATTTCAATTAAAATTTGCACTAAAATATTCACTGTTGTCTTTCGATATCATGTTAAACCACGCTGTACCATCTATAATACTTTTTTTTATTATAATATAAACAAATGTATAAAAATATACATTCAGAGCAGTCGCAGACGACTAGTTAACCCGAATGTCTAACTTGACCCCACCGTCAATTACAGAATTATATGACGATAAAAATACTTATTGATTTCTAAAATATAGAAAACATATTTAAAATTATGAATTAAGTTTATGTAAATATTAATTAATGAAAAAATATTTTTATTGTTGTCTCTGTTTAAAACTAAGCAATCGAATGCGACAACTCTCAACAATGCACTTTAATATTAATCAACACAGATTTAACTCTAAAATAACAGTATTTTATTAAATAACTTATATAGTTTTAAAATGTGATATTATTAATTAACCTGTCGAATGATATCAAATTAGTAATTAATTGTACATAATAATTGTGATTTTATTAATTTTAAAATCATCGTAATTTCGATTAATCAAATTAAACCATCTCTCTTTTTAAGCTCTTGCCATATTCCTGAGATTCTTTTGAATGAATATATTTTAAATTACCATTGATTACGGAAATTAGTATGGTTTAAATTTAAAAAAAATCTTCAACAAAATAACATCCAACCATAATTTCCTTCAGACTAGCAGACAAATAAATACTTTCGTGTTTTGTACCCTAAACAATGTTTAATAAAACTTAGCACTTTAAAATTAAAAATTAAAAATAATAATAAAAAAACATTCTTATGTCGATAACAATAAAATGAAACTGCCTTAATAGTACCGGCTCAACGCAGATGCAAGCTTTCCAAATTAACATGGGCCTATCTTTGCGATGAAATTTCAAAATGAACACAGTAATTAGTAGAAACGTTGGGTACGTTCAAGAATGAAAACGAAATAGCACCGAGTACACACCGAGAGAGAGAGAGACGTGGGGGACCGTCAGAAAGCGTAGCGGTATTACCGGTGATGGGTGGTGGAGTTACTGTATCGCACAGCACTTGCACTTGGGCTTCTTCCGGATGGTGACGTGCTCGGGCTGCTGCGGCTCCTGCGGCGGGGAGCGTTGCACCTCCACGGGCCCTGCGCGAGCCTCCACCACGGCCTGACCGTTCTTTGTACCGTTCATCGCCTTCGGAGTGGTCTGCAACACCGGACTTGCCACCTTCGTCTGAGGAGAACCGGGAAGGCTAGCCTGAAAATATTGATAAATATTATTACACAATGTAGTTTACAAGTTCATACATATTGAAGAAGTCACAGTTCTGAATGTTTTCGAATCATGAGACTGTTGGAATGTCTGCCAAAACTTATCTGTGCCACTTTGGGCTGATTAGTAGTGAATTTCTTGAACATTCAGTTTAATGAATAAGTAACGAAATTATTCTGTAGAGATTACTTTAGTTTAACACTTCTAGCTCAAAGTTAAGGAGTATAAGAGAGCTTGTAAGGTAAATCGAAAAGGCTTTCATTAGCTATCATTATACGAATCTTATCAGTCAAGGCGACAACCCTAGCTAAACAATAGCATCGACTTACGTTAACATTATTCGCTTCAGCCTTTTCCTCTTTCTCCTCGTCGACCGGCAACTGAGGAGCGGCAATCGGCGGAGTAGGAGTGATCGGTTTACCACCCTTGATCAACGAGACAATCTCATCCGCTTCACGGCTTAGATCGCCGTCCGGACGGAACGGATTGTCCCATCCGCTTTCCGTACTTAAACAATAATTAAAAATGTTATTAAAATCGATGAACCTTGACGAAACAAAGTGACTTTGAAATATCTTCATTGGAATGTGAGCCTATAATAAAAATTCCTTGTCAAGGTCCGCGAATTTCGATATCGATATTTAATAATGTAAGATCAGTAAATTAATGCAGAAGAAGCAAACTCATATCTTATTTATGGTATTAATCACGGCTTGTAACATGGGAAGGTGCAGCTTATTGCGCTGTTTTTTATAACCATGATAAACGCGAGCTTTCTCGCAAATGTGATTAGCGTGACTAATTACCGAGACTTAAAGAGATTGTAGGGAAGATTCTAACTTCCTGAACCATTGTATTAAAAACATGACTAGATATATCAATTTCGTGCACACTACAACGTAATGTGTACTCTTTGATCGACTGTATAGACTATTTTAAACTCGTTTAAAAAAAACAAATTTATCTTAATTGAAATCTATTAAACATGAAAAAACGTTCGAATCCAAACTGAGACAACAAATCCATACAAGAGAGTCTACTACAGAATTTTAGATGTTCTCAAAAATAATGTAGACACGATACCTTGAACTTTAACATGTGTTATGATATAAAGAAATATCTCAAAAATGGGTCCAGTTGTCCACAAACTTTTATGTTAATTTTAGCGTACAAACACCTGGTGTTTTCTCATCATTACTATTTTCAAAGAACATAATAGAATATTATTTCAATACAATTGAATAGTGACCTTATGCTTTAAATGGTTAACGCTATTCTATTTTTGGCACACTATTGACTTGGATAACTACTTAATGCCAGGTGGGTCGTGATCTCATCTGCCCATGTACGATGATGAAATCAGTTCTCGCGAATTATACCAATCGAGACTATAAGGTTACAGATCTAGATATGTTTGCACTGCGTTTTTGCAGTTGTTTATTTACGATTATAATACTGTTACTATTTTTAAGGTGAACGTTATAGCCCAAGTTTTTTTGTTGTGCTAAATGATTACCAAGAATCTCGCGAGTTTCTTACTTTTGGTTAAATATGTTGTTAATAGAGACGGACCCAAACTCAAGTGAGGAGCACTTACTGATTTGTACCTAAAGTGTCTATCGATTAGGCACACGTAATCGTAATCTATCCACAATAATATTACGTAATAGATTCATACTTATTTGTAAACAATATGCAATTAAACGAATGTAGGCATCCATAAAATTTTATAAAACAACTTAAATATACATTTTTAAAAACCAAGGCAAAGGTATAACTGAGGAAACCAAAGAAGGAAAATATTGAAATATAAATTTTGGCCTCGAATAAGTTTTGAATATATCAAAGCGTCACCTTCCACTCGTATCTGAGGATCTACATTACGTAAGTGTAGAAGTATTTTTCTAAATAAAATACCCACGTTGACGCCTATGCATATTATGCCGAGTGACATCATTGTATTGTGTACACAACGTAGTAGAATGTTGAATTTATTACGTTTTTGTATATTTTAACGTTAAGCTGTCATTCTATTTCGCGAACACAAATACTTTTACGATAGTTTCATCTTCCACTTCTGTTACATCATCGTTAATATTCACCTATTTTCTACATGTAACTTTTATTTATTAGATCAACAGTCATTTAAAATAATAGTATTAGTACTGCCTATGTTCTCCAAACTAACCAAACTAAATCCATTTAACAAAACGTTTGATAAAACGAGTTTTTACGTAAATTCAGTACGCGTATCAGATAATCGCTGATAGGGAGTTTACGTTCTGAAAATAGCACGAGAACAGCGAACACTCCCGCAGTGCATCAATACATCTTCATGCATTGTACCGTTGCAATCATAAAACATAATTACACCATATAACCAACATTTCAATCTACTTCATACGTTTTCGTCAAGGACGATTTATCTTCGGTGATATGTTTATATTAAAGCTGGTTTTATTGAATACGTTTCTTCCGATGTTTTATTTATTTTTACTGTCGAGGACATCTTCAAATCTCATAATATAAAATATGCGACGGAGATAAATTTTTGAGTCCGAGTTTAAAGTACGATTACTTATTAAAATCAATTATTACTGATTACTATTAAAAGTTCTAAAACGAAATAAATCTGTGAAGTAACTTCTACCTACAAATAAACTGGTACTGTATTGCAATTTAGTAATGTATTTAAAGTACACAGAATCTTTCACAGAAATTCTAAGAAACAAAAATTTTCTCATATTCCTGAAATTACTTGTTATTTAATTTTCTTTTCACGTTGTATAAACCCAAGAAAATGGCGGTATATTTAAGATAGACATGTTCCTCATTTTACGAAATAATTACATTTTCAAAGAATGTTACATTTTCCTTAATAACATTGGTTTTCAAGAAAAAATTGCTTTTTTTCAAACACGAGTACTTTTAAGAATTGCTCGAGGCGCAAAAACCTTGCTTTTCTTAAAGGTCACGGACTACAGTATGTTTTCTTTAATTATGTACAAATAAAAAGTAAACAACAAAGCTTTCGAGAAAATTCTGACAAAAACAACGAACATTTTAATGGTTTTTATCGAGACCTTTAACCTTAATATTAATTAGTAATTATTTTGTTAAAATACGATCCTTTTGTCCTTTTCGATTTGTTTATTATACCTTAGAATTCTTAAAAGAAAAATAACAAAGAATTGTTTTCCTAGAATCCCTACAGTGTACAGAGAACAGATTTGGTACAAAACATGTAAAATAAAATCACAAAATTGTACAGTGAAGTCGCCACAAGTATTGTGAACACAATACAGGCTAGCCATGGTTGTGTGATTTTAATAGCTTATGACCAAGTGGTGTGTCGAATGTCGATGTTAATATACTAGTAATTTTCGTTTCAATTCGTCTGCGTTACAAAATGGAGACAGAGCCTATAAAAAGGTACATATATACTTTGAGTGTAATATAAAATCATAGATTCTAATTTCAAAACTAATAGCAGATTTCGTAATTTTATGTTGATTAAAGTTCTGGGTTTTATTTTAGACTTCTAGTAAAATATCGGATACAATACAAATTACAATACTTGTTTTTGACTCGATAAATAATGAATGATACGACATCACGAAAGCCAAAAGTGGAAGGTGAATCTTTCCGTCGTCGGTGTTAACGAGACAGCGTGTTGCACGCTTCGATAGATATCGAACACCATCGTATTTTTTCTATTACGGTTTAATACAGCCGTTACTTCAGCGCAATTTAACTATCGTCTCACGCTTCTATTGAGTTTCGGCTGCAGTCATTAAATATCGACTTAATACTATTCAATTGCAGAGTTTAGATTGTGAATAATGATGTCATTTATTTTCAAACAGCCATGATTTTAGCTACAATGCATCTATAGCTCACCCAATGATAATAATTTGGTGTTGATGAATCAATAACTATTAGAAAACTGAAGATCTTGGCTCTAATTTCATTAAAAGATAGATTAGTATAATATGGTTTAATTCTAGTAATTGAATCTGTTCATGAGAACCTACCTACTATGCTTTTAACATTGCCGAAGAAAGCAGTATGTACATCATCCAAAATAAATGAATTTTGCTTACCTTATCTGTCTGTTATACATAGCGTGGTCCGCCATATCACTGCTGACCGTGGACAGCAGGGAGGGGTATAGAACGTACGAGTCCTGCTCCGCTGGAGGCGGCGGAGACAGACACTGCGGTCGCGCCCCCTGGTAGAACGACACGCGTACTTTAGAACGCTCCGAACTGAAACAAAAAATATAACACATGAAGCGAACACTCCAAAATGTGAACCAATTCTTTGAAACATTCGCAGCTGCTGTAAGAGGAAAAATTCTGCGAACCGTCGCGATACAAAGCTGCCTCGAAACCTGATATCGGAATGTATGAACCGAAAGCTATGATCGCACTACTCTTCGCTTCACCACACACTGGACTACGGGCCGCGGCTCGTCAACAAAAACCTATTACGCGAACAAAGGTGTATTATATCGACCAACCTTCATGTCGCATACAATACGTAAACATTTAGAATGCAAATCCGCTCAACAACGCAATCTTCATCCGACATACTACATAAGTATGTATTTATGTCGTATAAAATTAACATAAAATGTACGCGGTTCACAAGGACGAGATGAATAGTAGATAAAATGTCTGCTTATCTTAGACGGCTATTTCAATTTTGTTCACTTTAAGAAGTTCCTTTAAATATTCAGGTACAAATGAATTACACTAAGACAAAAGTATAGAAAACTGAACAAATTATTTGAATGCTTTCTTGGATTTAAAACATAAGTTTTGATTTCATGTTTCGTCAAAAACAAAAATGAAACACAAAAAGCCTACGCTCAGCCAATGAGAACATAAAATAAATAAATAAACAAAACTATGAATAACACAAACTAATAAAGATTTGCAAATGGAAAGTAATGTTTTATGTACATATTTGAAGTATTCAGAACGTTACGTAACTGATAAGGTAATATTATCTTAGTTATCAACGAAATGTGAAATAAGGGAGCATAACAGCATGGGTGCAAATCATAATAGGTAACATTAAAGATAAAAACTGTAAGTACTTCAGTTCATATCATATTTAAACGGGAACAATTTTACCATCCAATACTTTGTGGGCCATGAGCATTACGTATCTTCATTTTAATGGATAAACATAAATTAATAGATATCAACTCATTCCATTGAACTATACTTTCTTACTTTATTAAACAAATAAGATTGATTGCATCTTTTTTTGATGCTAAAAAGAAAATATATATCTCAAATCTAGACTAACAACAGTTAGGACCTATTTCTTAAGAAAAGGACTTATTTTTCTCTTTTATGTAAATAAGGTAAGGTCACTAAAAATAATAGTATTAACACATAAATAGATTTTAACTAAATTAAATGTAACTAATTAAAAGTACCCAGTAACCATTTCCTGGATACCCGCAAGCTTAAATAATGAAAATAAAGTTCGCATTGCAAATGAAAGTGCTAGAGCGCTAAGCAAGTTTTAATTGGTTCCTAACTAAAACACAGTTCAGAGCATTTACACTTTAACTTAATTTGCATACTCTCACATTTTCAGTTATTTGTTTGGAATGAATTGTAGTGGTTTTATTTTAAAATTAACATTGTTATTTAGACATGTATTTATAGTATGCCATTGATAAATGAATAGTGTTTTCTGAACTATGTTTTAAATAGGCAAATAAAGTCATGGCCCACAGTAGCATTGTATAGGATTCAAAGACAATGACTTGATTAGTAGATGACTGTGTCCCGCCCACACAATACTTATCTAGTCTCAAGCATTCAGATAATTTGTTCATCATGTTTTTTATTAAGTAAATGTGTGTTATTAGTGTAGTATCTATTTCAAGTTAAAAATAGGTAATGTATAAACCAATAACATTGGTAATATGTAAAATAAGAATTACATTTATAATTAATAATGCTAATATCTAACTCAACCTACTTGATGTAATTCTGTGAAGTTATTTACATAATATATTATTGTTAAGGAATTAAATCCCTCATTACTTTTAATTGGAGATCTAAACATTCTTCATGGGAGAATATTACATATCTGAAGAGATACCTACTCTTTCCGGACATTATTAAATAAGAGAATAATATAATATAATACATAATTAGGTAAAGCCATTCAAGTATTCAAAGAAGGCTGTTATCTCATCGATTGTCAATTCTGTCAATGATTTTGGTATTTCCAAAGATGTTTGAAAAGAGATCAAGGTATGAAATCTGCATTTATAAAATTTGAATAGGTTGCTGCAATAGGTAATATTGTTAAAAAAATATTTAATTTCATAAAGTAACAATTATAATATTTTTCATTATCATTACCACCATTCAGTTTCAATAATTATTACTGATTGTCAAATATTATTTTTGGCTGTGGTTTTCCTCAAATAAATTGAATGTGCAATTTCGAAAAGGGCACATATCTGAATTTTGAAACTTTCTAGGAAATGAAAAAAACTAATTATTTTCTAAATAAATCAAATATTTAGCAAAAATGTTTTTGGGTTAAATTTTCGGGCATATTATCTCTCGAAAGTTACAGAAATATTTCGATGTTGACGTTATTATATATGTATATTTCGATAAACAAAATTTATGACATGTGCCCTTTTCGAAATTTACCTCGTTGAGTACTCATAAGTTACAGAAAAAAACCATACAAATTTGGCGAAACTTGTATTTTAGTAATTTAAATTAAATATAATACTGAAACAAAAGCAATAATTTTGTCTTTTGTTTAAAAATCCTCTTTTGGAAGCTCTCGTTCGTGTGTAGTTGGTCATAAAATTCTGTAAATTCTGACGGTATATATTGTTTTACCTTTGCAATATCTGCAATTTTCAAATGATTTATTGGTACTTTGCCATTGTAAGCTCGATCAGCTTGGCTTGGTAACTTACTGAAGTACCTTTTACTTTAGAAGGAACGAAAATTTCCTGAGAGATGTTGTTGTCTATATAATTTCTTGCGATAACTTCACCAGGTTTGTGGAGATATGCCTTTTTCGAACATAATAGGTGCATACAAGTATTTAGAACGCCATGACATGAAAAAAGTGTTTCGCAAAATATTCAGATATGTGCCCTTTTCGAAATTGCACATTCAATTATAATATGAAGTAAATCAAGTTTACTGGAAATACTACACAATATGTTAATTTGCAAATGCCATTTAGAGTATAATTAATTGTTATGTTATTTAAATGTAAAATGTTTTAAATATCACATCTTCAAACACAATATTTGTTACATAATATTTTAAGATGAAAATTGAAGACACATGGTTTAGTTTTATCTAGACAGATATGTGATCTCATACCTTTTAATGTGTTATTCAAGCGAGTAAAATAGACTAACATGACCAGTCTAATTGACACAGTCCCAAGGTCGTGAGTAATATGAATTGAGATTCGCACTGAAAGTTGTGACTAGTACCGACTTGGACTTATCATATTTATAAATAGTATTTGATAACTCAATTATCTGCCTTCTTTTGTTTTAATGTTAGAACAATCTGAATTCTTATAACTTTAAATTCTGAACTCATGTTTTGGTAGTTAACTTTATTGTTGGGCCGAAACATCTATCTATGTAATAGAGACTCGATATACTTATTATATCTATATGAGTCTGTTAGTACTGACACCATAATGTAGCATATTGTTGAGTCAGATTGTGTAAAGTGAGGAATTAGGAAATGGATTCAGACATTCACTGCAGTGTTTCTTAATCAAATTGAGATATGTAGAGTTTATCCTTCAACAATGAGATTATTATTAAGATTACTCTTGATCTTTATAGCTTAGGAGCATGTAAGCATGATTATGTGTATTCTACAACAATTTATAAGTATTAACTGCTTCTGAAATATTTTCACAAATACAGTTGGAACCTCAACTTTTTTTTGAATATTTTAGGTTGAGCAGGAAGTTAAGTGATAGTGTTTAATTATAATGCAAGTCATCGACACGGCAGCCGGGATGCCGGGAGTGTCGGATAGAGCGGCCTCGGTGCAACGGCCATTGGGCGGGTCCTCAATTGGGGGAGCCGATCATTCATTGACATTATAAATAGAGCGCTTCAAACTAATGCCAATTCATGTTTACTACACGTATACACTGAATAATGACCTTGTAATCCCGGCTGCTTCATGGAACCGACACTCGTTTCGTGTTTATAAATCAGATCTTGTGACGTCATTGTGACCGAATTATCCGTACAAAACCACTACTTATAACGAAAGGACAATTTGGCACGCCCGCGAGCCTGCACGGTTGACGGCCGCTTTATCGTCCTATCGATTCCGTAATTAATTTAGCACAATAAACTACAACATTACTGAAAGATAATCAAACGGAGATCAACTGGTGAACACCCAATTCTCACCACAACAATGACGTGATTATTGTAAATAACATACCTTAAAAATGCACAATCACTAAAAATCACAGTAAACTTTGATTCCGCTAACGGTGCACTTAATTGTTGTGATAGTTTTACATACAACAATCGAATAAAAACATCGGCGTAATTAACGCAGGGCTTCGCTCATTCGACGCTTTTCAACTGTTTCCCACATCGATCTCGCGGAAGTCGCGCGCGGCACGGCTCCGTGGCGAATGAAATGGAATGAAATAGAACGATGGACGAAGAGAGTCGCTTCATTCGTTCACGTGCACAGTCGCACAGTGACGTCATGCAATCTACGGATCGTTATTCGTTCGCTACTGATAGCGAGCGATAGCGATTGCACTCGGCGATCGTAGACTTTGACGTTTGTTATCAAAGATGGAGAACAATCTGAGGTGGGATTTTTAAATGTTTCCTTTCGCTTTTAATAATTTAAAGAATTTATTTTCTTTACTTATTTGGTGGTAACAAAATTTAATATTTAACCTCTTGAACCATAGACTGCTACTCATTTTTATTATTGCCATTCTGCTAAGAGAGTATTTAAATTACTATTGTTTTAAAACGCATGTTTTACTAAGTAGTACCCACTTCTTTCTTTAACGCACTATACAACCTCATTAATATTCAAAGTAAAACAAAACACGATCAATAAAATCAAAGCGAACATCTTTGTAGGAGGTAGGTAATCAAGGCGTCACGCCGGTGACACCTGAGGTAAAGGGTGGCTTCGAATTACACATTTTGGGGTTCACTGGGTACATTATTGACTTAATCACCACTCCTTGCCCTAAATAATTTGTATAATTTAGTAATTGTGTTTGCGACTATTTAAAACCATCGGAACAAAAACAATTTGTAAATGTAGTTAAAAATAATTATTAAATTTTGCACTGTCGTAAAACGCCTGGGTCATGGGTCATTCCATTTAAAATCGTCTAATCAGCAAAGCTGCACCGTTTTAGATTTTGATGAAAATTTGAGGGATTCATCTCTAGGGTCCCTAAGAATGAAATATACACATATTCGATTTTAATGAGCACCTGTTTCCGAGCATTTAAATAAAAACTTTCAAAAATCGCCTTTTTTTAGGTTATTTAAAATTTCCTCAAACTTTTGTCTGTTTCAATTTTTCTTCATTATTAAAGCGGAATCCTTAGGGGGACAGACTATAGTTTGATAAAACTGAATGATAATTTTGTTTATGGCGACCTACCATTAGCGAGAGCAAACTAAAAATGAGTGTTTTTTACTCATTTTTCGTGAATTTCAAGCGACTCTAGCGACTAATCGGTTATGAGTTAAGAACTTCCGGTTGACAGGAATTAAGTACACATATCATAGACAAAATTTAGCCATTGATCGATCTGAGTAGCCCACTCTTTCTGGAAGAAAACTTTACTTGAAGTTTTGAATTTTTAAAAAATCGCAATATTCAGCATTCAAAACGAAGGTGTCTACTGCGAGATAAAATTCTAAAATTTTCAGAATATTTTGTTCTTACCTTTAACTTTGAACGACTGCATCGCTTGTTTTGTTATTTTAATGTGTAGTGCACTTACCGATCGTTTTTTGGCAGCAAAAATTACCTCAATATTTTTTATTTTTTCCTAAATAATTATATATTAGGGTACGATTATTAAGTACGACTATTAAGTACGATATAAGGTACGTGAGAAAAGCTAGCTTGCAGCGAACTACAGATCATCAGATTTTTACTCCAGTTGCAATGAATGATTTTTGTTCGGATCAAATTTCTGGCATTAAATTCTTTTTCGTAACGTCCTGGACGTAGAAGCTACTGAAACGTTGTTATGTGAACGATTTGTAAATATTAATACAATAAAAATGCGAGATCGTATCATATAATAGTTTCATACCAATTTCTCAAAATCAACTGGAAGCGCGGAAATACTCGGCTTCTGATAATTTTGATATTGTAAAACCAAAACGTTAATTTTTAAATAAAAAATAATTGTCCAGTTCAAGTTGTAAACAGTAACTGTTATTTCCGGTGACTATCACTTCCACAAATAATTTTATACTTATTATATCCATAATTCTAATCAATCCTATATAGCCTGTAACCTCCCTCGATAAATGGACTTTCCAACAGTGAGATAATTTTGGAAATTGGAACTACTGTTAAAATCTTGAGATTAGCGCGTTCAAACAAACAAACAAACACTCTTCAGCTTTAGTATAGTTATAATATAAAAAATATTGAGGTAATTTTTGCTGCCAAAAAACGACTGGTAAGTGCACTATACATTAAAATAACAAAACAAGCGATGCAGTCGTTCAAAGTTAAAGGTAAGAACAAAAGATTCTGAAAATTTTAGAATTTTATCTCGCAGTAGACACCTTCGTTTTGAATGCTGAATATTGCGATTTTTTAAAAATTCAAAACTTCAAGTAAAGTTTTCTTCCAGAAAGAGTGGGCTACTCAGATCGATCAATGGCTAAATTTTGTCTATGATATGTGTACTTAATTCCTGTCAACCGGAAGTTCTTAACTCATAACCGATTAGTCGCTAGAGTCGCTTGAAATTCACGAAAAATGAGTAAAAAACACTCATTTTTAGTTTGCTCTCGCTAATGGTAGGTCGCCATAAACAAAATTATCATTCAGTTTTATCAAACTATAGTCTGTCCCCCTAAGGATTCCGCTTTAATAATGAAAAAAAAATTAAACAGACAAAAGTTTGAGGAAATTTTAAATAACCTAAAAAAAGGCGATTTTTGAAAGTTTTTATTTAAATGCTCGGAAACAGGTGCTCATTAAAATCGAATATGTGTAAATTTCATTCTTAGGGACCCTAGAGATGAATCCCTCAAATTTTCATCAAAATCTAATATCATGCAGCAACCATTTTTTTTATTTTTAGACGATTTTACATGGAATGACTCTCATATATTTAGTCATAATAATATTATGTAAGCATTATTTCTGCAAATGTAGGTTCTATTTGAGACCCATTTGAAACCATAATAAATCTAGAACAGTGCCTAAAACATACTTCCAACTATAAGTAGGTTACCTACTTAACTGTAGTTTAAAACTGCAGTGTTTACGTAACTGTAAATGATTTTTAATAGGTTTTTTAATGTATTTTACAATAACAATAATTGTACAACATGGTTTTGGAGATACCAGAAACCGCGTCAATTTATATTATTTATATTTGTACCCATCTTGGACACCTGATTATTGTTCAATAAGTAAGGGTAACATGACGAAAAACCAAAAACAGTTGATACAATTTTTAACCCTCAAAAACCGCATAAGAATAATATTTAAATACTTAATAATGAACGAAACTATATAAGTTTTAACCCCCTTGTTGACTCACAGTAGATCCCCCCTTATGATAAGTCCACGCGAGGTAAAGAGATCGTTCGCACGTAGATTTATGTAGTTACTTGAACAACGTTGAGCGGAGGGGAGTGGATCTCAATTGTTATTGCTACTGCTGTTTGTTGCGTGGGCTTTGGAGCTTTGTAATTGAATATCAAGCACATAGGATAAATCGAGGTGGAATAGGTTTTAATATGTTTGTAGTTTTTTAAACTCTTTGAAACGGGTGAAGGTTAAAATAATTGGAAGTACCTCTATTCTATTCATTAGATTTTATTTCATGTTCCATAGTTGAAAGAATGGACTTAACTTAATATAAGTAAGGAAATGGGCTAGAGTTTTTAAGATTCTGTTACAATTGTTACGTAACTTCATCAAAGCAGTGCGCGCTACAAAAGTTCTCGAAAGAAATACTTTTCGACGATTAGTAGCGACTTTTTATTTATTAGAAGAAATATATACAGCCTACTTCCTGAATCTCTGTAACACCACTGTATTGGGGGCCATTAACCATCTTCTACTTCAGAACTTTATCTTTTTCCTGTAAAGCTCCGCTGTTGATCATGTCGTACGTTTTCAAGGAAGCCTAATCGCACTGCAGTAAACGAAGACATGCTAATGATATCAGTATGTCCGTTGCAATAGTACATTTTCGAATGTCTGTCTATTTGTACACTAAAGCCAGTATAGACGAGTATAATGGAATATTGAATCTATTGTAAACAAACCTAAACATTCAAGCCAATGGAGCATATTGATGGGCAGGGTCTGAGTTTGACAACGTGTTGTGTATGTATACAATACACAATGGTCAACTGTTGTGGACAGGTTTAATTCGCTTGTCTGCCCATCATAATAATATTATAAAGGCGAAAGTTTGTATGTATGGATGTATGTTTGTTACTCTTTCACGTAAAAACTACTGAATGGATTTGAATGAAACTTTACCACAATATAGCTTATACATTAGAATAACACATAGGCTACAATTTTTGATAATAATCTAGACGGGACGAACCTGAAGTCCACGCGAACGATGTCGCGGGCAAAAGCTAGTACACTAAAAGAACAATAGGAGGTCATCATATCACGTGTTCGATTATCGATCACCTCAAAAGTATTGTATCTGTTGTTACCTTAAAATAGACCACTAAAGTTGTGTACTTGAAGCTCGAAAAACTATTGTTTCGGATAATTGATGTTTGGGTATGTTATGAATACCTAAAACACTCTGTGCTTCTCATAGAATACGGACGATTACACGGGTCAACTGTTTACATGTAAATATAATAACAAATTTTCTCCTAGAATTGTTTACTTATAACTTTTCTAATGAATGTTTAGATCTTAATTTGACGCTAATATCTCTTAACCTGAACCTGGTCCTTGGTCTTGGTTAAATGTAACTTTTCCGCTGTGTTAAATCACTTTTTATTTTACTTGCAATGTGTTACGATCTCTTTTTTTATTTTAAAAAAGTAATCAAGCTTATTCCACAAATGTCCTGGTTTGTGGTTGTCGCTCAAGGACCTCGGCAATGTTATTTGTGACTGTGGTGTCGTCACATTCGGCTTACCGTTTATAAGTTTTCTTAAAGCTCTTTTAAATAAGAACAAGGATCTATTCTGAAGTGGGATAGTTCTTAATATTCCTTATAATAAATATACCTGTCAATAAAACTAAAAATATTCCACCCTGATATTGTTGTGACAAGCTTCTGGTACCCTTGAGAAGGCGTCAAGAGTAGTCAAGACGCTGTAGACCGTCGTCAACACAATTGACTGACAGCTCGGTAACCCGACACTAGTTCAATATTTATGTTATTGTAATACTAGCTGTGTTCCCAATTGTAACTAAGGATTTTTTTTCTACTTTCGTATTGTTCCATTTTATACCAAGCTCTTGGTTTTTGGTCAGTCTTTTTAAGAAACAGGTGTTGACGGTACAATCTCCATTCGATTCCTCCGATTTCAATAATTCATAACTATGTACCAAGACCATTAGAATATTTGAAAATTGGTCTGAAAATGATATTTTACCTACGCATTGTGTGAAATAAAGTCAAAGTTCTGAACCGTACAGATTCAGATTGTTGGTGCCTATTTCAATAGCTGTGTGACAAAAGAAATAATGTAAAGAATCCCACAAAAGAATATAACACACAATAGTCGATGGAAAAATCGAGAGGAAAATTTACGCGCTTATACTGCTTCACGTTTGAACGAAATTAAATAGATGTTTTTGATCCCAGTAAATGTCGACGTAATTTTGTTTACAGATATAACGTAAGGAAACATTTTCCTGGAAAAACATAAGCGGAACACGAGTAAACAATTTCTAAACACAAATGAGTTTTGTGGGAGCTTTGAATATCCTTGATTACCTACTCAAATTTGTACGAAAAACGAATCTCAAATTTACGTTTTGTTGAAACATTAGAAATCGGTTTTTCACTCTTCATTACACTAACTCGATACTGTATTCATTTGTCACTGAGATATTGACGACGGAACAAGAAACTAACGAAGACTAAACAAAATATTGAGCCTAACAAAAATTCGTCCAACGTGACAATACGTCGCCTCGGTGCTTGTTTGGCCAATCTGACATTTTTTCCGAAAATTGCTTTTTAATGCAGTATTACAAAGGATAAAATTTCCATCCGACTGGTAAAATATTTTTTTAAATTTTCAATTCTAAAACAATAAAAATCACATTTCAATTTTTTTCTTAACACGGCACTTAACGAAAATTCCGTGCTTGTTTGCTGTCTCCTGTAAAATTTGCTCGAGTGCAGATTGGCCAAACAAGCACTGAGGCGACGAATAGTCTTCAATAAGAATACTTCACTTTTTACCTACCCACCGCTTTTTATAATGCCATAAAAATAAACTCCTGAATATTTAATAAATAACAGAACATAAAATAAAGTTCGTGAAGGTAAAAAGCATAAGTAAAATCGATACTCAATACAAACTTTACATAACATTCAAAGTTTCTGAAGTTAAGGATATCCTTGATATTTATTAAGTTTGTGAGTATCGAAAATACGTAGTTACGAAACGTCTCAAACTTGAGCAACGGTGATCCGAGTTCGCGACATGAGAGAACACAAACTAAAAATGAATTAAAACATACTCATTAAAGTAATAAAACGTACTCGTCTTCGACGGGCGTGTAGGGGAATGAAGTCTCCTGGAACCTCGGAGGGGGGCTGCTCTCAGGCTCTTCCTGTAGAGGACTCTCGTAGATCAGGGTCTCCACCATAGACCCCTTCGAACTGCCGAATGACACCCTGCACAACCAAAAGGAAACATTAAAACACATAAATAACAGTTTTATGTAACGATAAAAGACTTTGATTAGCTAAAGGTTAACCTTATCAAACAACCTTTAATTTTATTCAGCAAGTAAGTTCAGAGGTCGAATTTCATTACACAAGGTGGGTCGGAAACGAATTCTCTAGAGTCTAGAGCATAGACGATGGAGAAATTGTTTCTTTGAAATAGGTTCAATAGGAAAATATTACTTTGAAGTATTTTGTTATTGTATAGGCTTTTAAAAAGCGTAATAACATTTCCGGTCAAAACAGCTCGGACCGTTTCATTTATGAGCATAACATTCAAAATTATCTGTAATTTCAATGTACGTTCTGGATTTATAGCAAGAACGCGTAATTATACATACCTATGTTCCGTAGAAAGTATCAAGGTCATTTATCTGCAATATCATTATAACACTGAGTACGTTCAATTATGTCATGTCTTTATTTTTAGGGTATTGTATGTATTATTTTTAAGGCTAGATTATTTTGAGCTATTGTGATTATTTTATAAGTTTCTCTGCAAAGAAACTGGCATTGTTTCAGGTAGTTTTTCTTGATAGTGAAGGAATAGTAATAACTATTAAAAGTAGCTTGTAACTTAAATCTACTTTTAAGTAATTTATAGCGCGACTGTTTAAATCATTTTACATTTTACTTTAAATATGCGACAACGTCGTGATTATTTAAACAAATAGTCTTTTTAAATATTATTATGTTGATGTAATGTAATGTTTGTATGTACGTTTTTCGAAAGGTCCTATTCCTGAAGATGATAAAATTCGCGTATTTTCTTAGAATCAATTGAGGGCCCTCCCAAAATCTAAAAGCTGATTAAAATGTTTTTAATTGAATTTGTTTGCCGAATACTCGTAGAAAAATTAAACCATCAATTTGCTGTCAAAATTTAATTTAATTAAATGTCAAAATAATCAAAAAATTGAAATAATTTGTAGAGAGTTGCTCGTTTTTTCCTTTTTCCTATTTTAATAAGATTTTATTATTTAACTGGGGTTAGACGCACGATTAGCAGACAATCTTGCTTATTAAATTGTTTTTTAATTTCACTAACGTTATTTGCGTTCACGCATTATTTCTCGACGTTGTCCAATAACAATATTAGAACCAAACGAAAGTATTAGAACACCATCCACAATAGAATTTGGATAACTTTCTAATCGACCTAGTTAAGTCTCGCTAAGGTAAGTGTAAGTCAGTCACGTAAACTTTTATACTGAGTTCCGTATCTGGACGGGAGCTACTTAACATTCGTTCTAATGTCTGTCCTAGTTTAGTGCCATTAAATTCTAGCATTCCTGAGCATGTGATCTTGTTGTTACGTAAGATGGGATCGCTTTATTAAGGAGCGCGTAGTACAAGCCGAAACGCAACACAACTTTTTTCCTTTAGTTTGGCAACATACGATTATCATACAGTCAAATTCAAAGTGTTTAGTTACATAAAAAAATATATTTTTCTATAAACCTAATACTGCCGATATTATTAAACATTTCAAAGTAACATAAGAAACTAACAATTATTATCGATGATAATCAGACCAGAATTAGTTGCAGCCGCATAAGTGCGCTAATTCATACACAATGTATAGGCAGATTCAGATTGCCGATGCGTTGCGCTGCGGCTCGATTACAAGCTCCACGGGAAGTTTTCGGGAACGGTCGAAACAATTTGTCGGAACAATAACGTCTGCGGTATTCGATTCAGATCTCTGTTACGGTACGTTGAGCTTTAGTTGAGTAGTAATTCGCACGACTGCCATTGACACCGATCTGTCCCTAGTTTTGTGTACTTTAGATGGTATAATAATATATTGTTACGCTTCTATTCTTCAAAGAACAAGGAATGTTTTAAGTCGAATAATATCGTTTAAATACCTATCGTCTTTATAAATTGGAGGTAACCAAATTAACTCGATAAGAATGTTCATTTAAATTATCTAGACAAGTATGAAGATTCCTCGTTTATGTTGATATAGTCACAACAATATGATGTTGATTTAGTGTGTAATGTAGGAGACAAATCGCACTTAAGTCTGAAACCTCTTAGCGTGGATTATATTACGATCTAGCCTAAAGATAGTGTGAATTTGTTAGGTGTACAAGTATCAGAAAATAGCGATCTAGAGATCCCTAAAGCAACAAGGTTTTATTTAATCTTTTGTTATTTTCTAAGATGGCGCCAAAATATGATCCGAACACCGAAGCATTCCAAATGCGAGCTCAATGGCAGAAGGTTGATAACTGTCGGAAACTGTGGTTCGAAAGATGGAGCTGGTTGTTAGAGGAAAGAAAGTATGTTGAATCTTTTCATGTCATCTTTTTTTATAATTGCAAGTCAGATAAACGAGCTGAGATCCAGGTAAGCGGTAATGAGATCCAAGTAAGTCACTGATGATCATTTGCAATACCAGCGGCCTTTCTCCATCATCTACTAGACAGGACTTTTCTTATACTTCATTTGAATAGGCACATGTTATAGCGCCCTGAGAACATCGGAATGATACGGGACTAAATAGAACTTGAATACTTCATTCACTACTCAGATTCATTACGGTGGTCGTCGCTGTGGATCCTGGCTACACAAGAGTTACAGTGGTGAGAATCCCAGAGCGCTACGACTTGTCTTTCTTCAAGCAAAGCTCCTTAAAGTTAGGTCATAGGTAGCAACCCGTCAGTGTCCCCTGACATTGCGGAGGTCCATCAGTGGCCGTGAGCTCGTCTGCCTACATGGCAATTTAAAAAAGTGAGGGACCCGATAACGTACTAAATTTATCTATAATATTAATAAAAGCAAACTATTTATTTATTCTAAACACTTGGAAAACTATTTTAATAAAAGGGTCAGTCGAATCAAGAGATGCAGCAAATAGTGCGAAAAAAGGTCATTCTATATCATAACATACGTTAGAAATAGTTTCCATAAATATAACATGATAGGGGTTAAATAAACATTACAGCTATAAACAAGCGAGACATGATTCTATGTACAAAATACTACAAAGGTAAGCTTTATAACACATGAAACAAAATAAAACAATTTAGTGGAATACTAAGAGGTTGTTTTCTGTTCCGAAAAACTTAGTTTTTGGTTATGTATATATTTTTTTATTGCCATGTAGGTGTAGACGAGCCAAGGGGCCATCGTAAATGGTTACCGTCGCTCATTAACCTCTGCAATGTCAGGGGACACTGAGGGGTCGCTACCAACGACCTAACTTTAAGGACCCTCCTCAAGCCTCGTTTGAAGAACGACAAGTCATAGCGCTCTGGGAATACCGAAGAGAGGAGCTCATTCCATAGCCGGATGGTGCGTGGCAAAAAAGTGTTCCTGAAACGGACTGTGGATGACCGCGGTGGTTATATAGAGTGGGCATGTAGTCTTCTCCAAGCAGCAGCAGTTTTTGACATTTCTCAACGATAGATGACTATTTGAAAAAAGTTTAACTAATTCTTTTTGACATTATATTTTGACAGGACATACTTCCACCTTCGAAACAGACTTCGACTAGAAGAATATCCACCCTGTACTAAAATTATAAATAATTACCAATAAAATTTAACTCTTCCTTCCGAAAACGTTCCTGACTCAAGACTTCTTATCTTATACTAACGATCTCACTCGTAAATGTCACATTTCGCCGTTCACCTAAATTAATAGTGTTATTATTTAATTAACCGGCTCGTTAAAGAATTGACCTTAGAAAGTGTTCACACGGCGTCATCTCATCTTTCCACGCGCTGGGTCATTTCACTTCGCTCGACTGAACATTCGCACCGGTGTACTGTGTTCATGTTACCACTCTATTTATAAAGGGTGCTTTTTTATGGTACTGTGGCGACCAATAACACGCGAGATCCTGAATCGTGGTGTTGACATTTGAAATCTACTACAGTGGGCTTCGGCCTGACTGGACATACATTACCTCGCCCGGTCGGAGATCACCCTTTGGCCTAATATTACTAACACTAAATCCCACAGTACATATTGAAGGGTGATACCTACTCTATCTATGCAGTTTTTGCTTAATTGTAGCATTTTTGCAACGACCTACTTGACGGGGAGATTTTACTGTTTTATTGAGCAACTGATGTGTGCAAGTTGAAGCGCGCTAAAATCTCCAACCGCTTACACTTAGCGTTTAAACTACGGCTGAGGGCATAGGCAGAACTCAGCACGGGGTTATGCGGGACGGCACAACGCGTTACGCACTACAGCACTCTTTCCCGTCGCGCCTAACCCGAGAGTGTACAGTAGCCAATGAATCTTCAATACCAGGACACAATAGAACCGTTACCTAGCCCAAAACATAACATGAAATCAGCATTATATTATAAAAAAAATACTATTTAAACAAGCACTTTTATGCAGTAGGTTTTCTAGAGGTCCCCGAATTGTATCTTAACAGACTTTAGTGAGACTTATTAAATACGTTAAAGTATATTTTAAATCGTTTTAATGTGGAAAAGGAAAGTTCCCTAGCATTATAGCACTTATCATCAAGAGCGCTTAAGCTTAAAATAGCCATAACAACACAAAATCCTGGTAATTTGATTATTCTTAGTACTTCTCAAATAAAACTACTTTTGTTTGTTACATTTGAAATTAAATTATACCAATCTTATAACATATATTGGACATATTAAATTATTGTGTAAGTAACCGCTAGCCGTAGGATATAGCGAATGTGTGCGAAAGTAATTGATACAAGTAAAGTTGTTGCGTAATTTTCCTGTTTGTTACCGAACAACCTGTGTCGTTATTAATTGCTTTAACGAGAACAAAAAACAATAATTACGTTATTTATCTACGAAATTTTATCCTGCAAGACAACATATTATCGAAAGAATATTAAAAAACTTGAGAGGTGTCATGGGACACCCGAATAGAACGAAGTTCCTTTCGATTAAATGATATCTTATATTTTTTTTTCATAACGTAACGCGTGATAAGGAACACAGCGCCATCTAGCGATAATCATCTAAAACAAAAAAGTGTCGTGACAGCTAAAAAAGTGTCGTGACAACTTTTCGTAAGATTTTTTTCCGTCTAGCCCCGTTTCGATAACGCGCGATTGGAACTTCGTTCCAATAAATGGTAATCATATTGCGGAAACATCCATAAGCGACGGTAATCATTTACCATCAGGTGGACCGTAGGTACATTTACCTGCCTTCCCGATATCGGCAGGATAGTTCAAAATGCCCACAGATAGTGTCCGATGTGAAATGTCAAAATGCATTGAATAATCTACCCGAAATCGAACCAGTAGTTCCTGAGGTTAGCGCGTTCAAACAAACAAACAAACTCTTCAGCATTATAATATTAAGTATAGATAAAAAGAAGTTTGAATAATTGCCTGATTAATAAACAACAATGTAATAACAAAGTTGGAAAAATAAGCGCATTATGTTTTATGTATTTCGTCGTCGAAAAGAGAATTTCATTTTCATTTCATTCTCAATACCTGCATACATTTTGTCGAATTTTATGAAGTACATAAATGAGAGGATATTTTGTAAATGTAATTTAATTAGACATTTCTGTTATGTAAATTTAAATACTTTTCTTGTGCTACCTAATTTAAAATAAATGCTCACTTCGATCAAATAACTAGATGAGAGCGTAAATCTCCAAAACAATAACAAAACCATTATTTGCTCTTAGCCTTAGTGACATTTCATTTTCGATGTCCCATTATTCGTTGTAACGATTAAGTTCCCTGTTTAATTGTCTTTGAGCCAGACTCCCAAATATTCCAATATACCCATGAAATAGTATTTTTTTAATTTCGATTTTTTAAGATGTCAAGAGTTTAACTTTTAAAATCTTCTCATGTCTGATCGAAGATTCGCAACAATATATTTTTTGTTTAAACTCTTAAATCACTTACAACTCACAATAGATTTTCTTATTATTCCGTGTGTTTGGTATCAAGCCAGTTGGCTACTTGGCTTGCAGCTACTTCATAGTGTAAACCATTCGTTCCGGATATCAAAATGATCATGAACACCAAAGTTTTCGTGCGAAACCAATGTCGAACAGGATTGTTCCTAGTTCACGAACGTTTTCTACGACCGTATTAAATCATGAGAACGTTTGTTAAACAACTTATTACATCGACTTTCGAATACACTTCATCTAATATTGCCTATAAAATGTAACAACACATTTAAAATAATCATATTTCGATACACATTCGTTCTTCATTTCGAATGATTGGTTAATTTTTTGGCGTCGTAACGTCGGGCAAATAAGACATTAGCTGGTAAATAATATCGATCAGACCGCGGCCTTGAATGGAAAGTGTAACGCGTGCTTTCAGACAAACATTAGCGGAGGCCGACGCCATCCGTCTTGAGGCCGCGTCGACCCTGCCACACGTCGCCAAGGCGGAAACCACCAAGGTGCTCAAGCCGGTGCCCGTCACCAGCACCGGATTCATCGGCTGGCTCGCTACTAAGTATGATACATTCACAATAACCCCACCCCGAATCGACAATAGCTTTTTATGTCGTGCTGTCTTCAATTTATCATCTTTCAAAATTATTAACCATTAATGCCTACAAATTGACGAAGCGTTCACTTTCTTGTTCGATATTAATTATCTTTGAAAGAGTTCTAACGGACTCTCAAATCTGTATTCTATGCTATTTCGAAAACGTTTCACCGGAGCAGAGTTGCAATCAACGTGAAAGGCTCTGTGCATTAAGCTAGTGATGAGAAAGTAGTTCAAATGTATGAAAAGACCGTACTATGCAAGGTTACTTTTTTAAAAGAAGCTTTCCTTTTACTAGCGAACCTACTGAATTGATGTCCTTCTAGCAAACATGCGCGCTCATCCGGGGAGATGAAAGTTTAACGTCGTCCTCATTTTAATAACTTCCATCTTATGAACGACATTTACATGATGTTCCGTTTCAGACCGGACTGCAAGCTAGAAGTTTACACGTCGTGGTTATCGAAAATTCCGGCGAGGCTTCCCGACGCCTGGGACGATAAAAACTACGTATCTGCGAGTAAATAATTTCGTCGACCTTCCACCGCATGTTAGAAATATAAATTTCATTTTAAAATTCTCCGTTTGACTTATTAACCTCAGCTGGAAGACACGACATAGCCGAGCGAGTAGATGATTATTGTGACCTATTTAATAGTCGCCGCTAATTATATTCAAGGGCCATGACAGCGGCTAGCGCAAGCCTATTTGTTCCACTTGGAACTCTCATGATGCACATACAAGTAGGCATACAGGGTATACATCGATCGGAGACACGTTGCAGTATTCTCCGCAGAGCTCTCGGCACGTTCGCTTCGTCTTCAACCTTTACTTACTACACAATTTTCAGCGTCTTATTCTCAAGCTTTACTTTAACATCAAAGAAAATTTTAATTGCTATTGGTATATACAGGGTGATTTCCTAGTGAGGGTACATATTGAAGGTCATGGTAGCCGATGGTTATATACGACCAGTAAAAATATTATTACCAAAGAATATAGCTTAATGCCTTAGTAATCGCAACTTAAAAATTTCTTAAATTCTTGCAAAATTATGGTTTTTCGACAGCTGATGGGTGTGGAGGAGGTGTGGGGTGCGCGAGATCACTAGAGGTCGTTAGTCAACACTCTTTTGGCCGAAATTGTTTATGTTTGAGGTAGTTTTGTCGAAATTTTACCTATTTTTTGTAATATTCCGTATTAGAACAGAGTACTCATCACCCTCCTGCAATATGTACCCTCTCTAAAAAATCACCCTGTATAAGATACAACTCGTTATTATTAAAAAGGAGAGTTGGTAAGTTAGAGTATATTACTCTACCTACGGTAAATAGGGTGTGAATAAATTATGGATTTTATTTTAAAACTATAATTTTATTTTAAAATGCGAAAAATCCTACACTTAAATCAATATACATCAATTAACAAATACACTGATTGTCCACATTTGTAATTCTCGTTTTAGTTCTACAAATATTATATACCTACTTAGAATTTTCAAAATATTATTATAATAATAAAAAACGCTGTAGCCGAGAAATTTTGTTTATTTGCTCCGACAACTTTCATGATAATCTTGAGGTGCAATTCATTTTATAGTTTATTTTTTAAACAACGCATCTAAACTTTATATCATATAAAAAAATGGTTTCTTTGAACTCATGTTCATGCAGTTTGTTGCAGAGCGGTAAAAATAAACGACTTTATAAATAAAATGTCAGGTCGAGATTATTGAAATGAATTACTGGTCGTGGGGTTTAGGAACATGTTATCCGGCGATTACGGTCAAAACGGCGTCATGAGGGTCTGAAGTGCTGAAATCTGCTGAATGGTACGTCTATAATATCGAGAGTGACTCACCTTTTCAATGACGCGTGTTTGGTACCATTGCTCAGCAGCTTGTGCTTTGGTTTGTCGAAAACTCCCGTAGGAGTAGACGAGGATATAGTGAGATCGCTCGTGAAGGAGCTCGTGGACGACTCTTTGGATATATTAGTTCTGGTTCGCCTGGCCGCGGACTCCGGGCTGCCAGGACTCCCGGCCAGTTCGAGTGCCATACGACTCTTTCCCGGAACTGGCGGAGGCTTCTGGTCCACCGGCACGATGTATGACAGCATTGTAACTGTGTTCAGTCTTTGCTTCGAAACTCGCGATCGATTATCTTTTCGTATTCATTTTTTATTACGTTAGTTTAATGTCCGTAATACAAACACGCACACTATTGCGATCTGAAAATAAATAATTAATTAATTGTAAGGTTGTTAAGTTAAAGAGTTTTTCAATGCATTAAAAATCATATTGGCAATGCGCTTTATATAATAACCTTGCAGAATCACCTTCACCTTATAACTATTTATAGACGGTGCCACGATGTTTTCCGCGTGAATGAGGGGACGACAACAATTATATTCATAATGATCAATTTCTTTTTTTATTTTCTTTGCGAATAATATTTTTTTAATTTTCACTAATTATAACTCATGTTATTATAATAATAACGAAAAACAAAATTCTCTATGTGTAAGATTCAATATTATGTTTCACTAAAGTCAATTATAAGACTTTTAATGGGATAATACTACTCTACCTTCTTTATTCAAAGTAACAAATACAAATATGTCTATGTCTAAATAATTTGTTTTCAAACATAGAACTAATTTACATAAGGAGTTCAATAATATTTCAAATAATCGACTTTATTCATTTTAATTAAGCAGTTATCGAATCTAGATCAGCAAAGAGGAGCACTCTTCACACATTTGATTTGTAACATGCTATAGAAAAAAAAACAAAAATCGGTTCACCCAAAAACTAAACCGTCAAATTGATATCTAGATCAATTTGTTAAAAACAAATAAATTGTGCACCATCAGTACGATTCAGCAGTATGATTCAGCAATTTCGTTAATCTGTCGTTAAAGCATACATTACCGCGAACGCGTGACGAACATCACATAGAAATTCACTTTTCTATTACAACATCGGTAAACAAGCGCGCGTGAAGCGAGTCCTTGATCTTGAATGAACGGGGAATCTGTACCGGCCACGTAATCTTTACACTATGCGTAATAATAAGAACCGTGAACAATACGAGACAACAATTTATGCTTATCTCAACATATTTAACATTATAATAGGTGTTTTTTTCTAGAAAATGGGCCACAGCATTTATCTTACGACCAAACGTGATTATGTCGATTTTCCTCAGGAATATAATGCACTGGATGACATATTATTTATATCTATCTGCTTAGTATAAAATCAATTTTCTTCCCGTTGTGTGTCTATCCCTATGTATGTTAAAATCTTTAAACTACACAATGGATTTTGATGCGGTTTTTTTTAATTCAAGAGGAAGGTTTATGTGTGTTTACTGATAATTTTAGCAGTTTTTGATGTGATGTCGTTAATAAGCAATTTTTTCTGTGCTAAACTTGTAAATTGTGACGCAGACGAAATAGCGCTGGTCAGCTAGTTATGATATAAATACTTGTTGTAGTTTCTGTCTGATTATTTACGGTCGTACACGTGATCGCTCATCAATGTGCGCAAACGCTTTTATTTATTTGCGAACCTTCCCACATTATTCATCTTGCGTGTGAACGATTCAAAATATATTTTAATTTTACTAAACAAAATGTTATATTCGATGGTTAAACGGATAATATTTTCTATATATTTTACAGCGAAGAGTCTTTGTTAATTTAATAACGACAGTATGCAGTCGCATCACTGAGTTCGCGTCGCTTGTTCCACATCTTGCCTTTGCCAAGGTCGAAAACAATTACGTGCATGATTTTAGATAATCATCTAAATATATACCTACATTACCAGTACACCTCTGGTGCCCCGTTTTATGGTTTTGATTCATTCGACAACTGTGTCTAGGTAAAGAGAATTGACAAATTGGAAAAATATTCTAATCTTATGTAGTCATACTTTTAAATTCGGCAAAACAAATCTAGTTGCTCTGGTTTCATCATAAACATTTTATGTAGATAATATTGACGATATACATACCTAATATATTTTTTTCTAAACGTTCATGTGGTCTACTTAATCCAAGTTATCACGATTGACTTTGTGAAATGATGTGCTCCTTCGATACATGATATATTAAACAAATGACGTTTTAAATAGATAATGGTTATTTCTCGACGATGATTCATTTCGTTCGTTACGTGATTGATAGGGCAAACAAATTTTATGGATGTATGTCTAATTACATTCTTAAGAGTAAGCTCTGGAACAATTTCTGTTACTTTGATTTCTGTTTTAGTCGATGATATAGTCTTCGGTGCAGCTGAACCGGAAACATCACGATTCGATTTTCGCCTCGCTTCGGAGCATGAAATTAAAATTTCAATTTGAAAGTTTCAGAACTCAAATATTAGAGATGAAGACGTGAGCTTGGATAATTAAAAAGTAAAAATGTGCTATGCGATCTAAGCAGGAAAATTATTAATGAAATAACCTTTACATCAACTGCAAGCGCATCTGTTGTGACTTGATTCCTTGATAATTTAAAATACACTAAAATATTATATTGCAAATACGTTTACCTACGATTGTATAAAACTTCATCAGGCCTGGTCTCGGTGCAATATCCTCGGGTGCCGTCACAAATAACGACCTTAGAATAAGGCACATCCTACGACGAGCACCATTTAATTTTAGCAACGTTGGGCGGGAAACTGTACCTCGGTTTAATAAACTTGTTTACGAAACTCATTTGCTGAACGTTACTTGAATTTACGGACGGAAATTGTCATCACGTTTAGAGGTGGGCGACGGTACTCACATCTAAGGATTAAAATGTGCTACACATAATGTAGTTAATTATGTATTTGTATCATGTAGTGTCAGGGATGATCAAGATCTCCTTTGCTTTATTGGTACTGTAGTGTTCTGTAACAACACATTACTAACTACTGCTGGCTCCTCAGAAGAGAAAGAAAGAAAATAATCATCAACATTTAACCTCTAAAAGTAAAGGTAATGGATTTGAATGAAAATATCTAACAGATCGCAAAAAAACCTCTTTACTTTTATCACTCTGTTAAATTTTCTCATATTTTCAGAAAAGCAATCTCATACTCTGTTTTATATTCAAATTTACTATTAAAAAGGCAAAGGCGAGCCAAAGAGCTCGTTCGGAGCACTACGGCCAGAAAAGTCAAAGCGGGCTCGTTTGAAAATTTAAGTAGATTCGCGGAGTAAAGTCTATTTAGATTTTCTGGAGCGAAACGAGAATATTCTCGTCAAATATTCTGTTTAGATTTTAAAAGAGGAATTATTTATATACAGTATTAAATTTAAAATTTAATTCATAGGATTTTTTAAGAGATATGATGTGAAATAGATGCATACTGAATTCATTATGAAATGGGTATCCTTTCCATTATACGAGTAAATTGCTAGAACATACATTTTCTTTCTGTAATACTATTTTTAACATCAATAAGTTTTTTTTTAATTTTCAAACTAGTTAAATATAAAATGAATATTGTTAAAATTTGGTTCAATTAAGTGCAAAAAATACATTATCAACATATCGGTAGTACTTCTACAAATGAGGTCTTTTAGTCATTAAAACACGTACGGGGAATGTTATCAATGATTTCATGGTGTACACGAACATGAGATTAGAACTATTTAAAACACCGTTTATTTTAAAGAAAATATTTAACAACACCGCGTTTTAGTAAATTATACTTCTAATAGTGGATGTGTTTGTTATACTAGCTTTGAGTCTCTGTTTAGTAACTTAGATATTTTAAAATATAACATTCTCTCTGCTTTTCAATGAAAATTTAGAGCATCATATAACAAGCGTGTTTTAGAGATTTCAGCTCGAACATAACTGAAATAACGAAGGCAAAAATTCAAAAATGTTTTAAATATTTTTATAATAAATACTTTGAACACATCATGCGCTTCTGAATGTTGTACAAAACAACGTTAATAAAAACTTAGTATGAGTACTTTGGAGCATCGCGACGGTAAAGAATGCCTTAGCATTTGAACGTAACGCGTCGTGCCGTCCCGCATATCCTCGTGCTGGGTTCTGACCTCAGCCCCAATAAAATAAAAACAATATGAATACTAATTGTGTGTCCAGCAGAGTTACTCAAATCGTACATTACGATAACTGTTATAATATATTATTGTGCTTTTACGTAATTCACATCGGAAACTTTAGCGGAATAAAGTAAAACAAGCGATGTCGAAACCGTATCGTTTCTGCGATTGTGTATTACCCTGCAGGAGTGAATGACGGAATATTAGTCCTAAAAGAACGTAGGTACTTGTGCCTGTTAATGCATTAGGTACTCGTAAAAATCGTTTAGGCCAGTTGACATGCATTATAATCTATGAAATTAAGTATTTATTAACGACAAAACCAATTAAACTTTACATAAAAAAATTGAAATAGTGTTTGCCTAATGATGACCCGATCATCGACCAAAATCAATTAATCGTTAAGAGTTTAAAGATTAATGTCATCTATAGAAAATGTGAAAAAACAAATATTGGCTATGAGTTTATTTGTTTACTATACACTTAAACGCCTATCCAAATTTTACCTACTAAATTCCAAAAGTAAATTACTAAGGTCTATATAAATTGTTAAATAAACGTCTGCAAAGTAGATGTCCGGTAGCCTGCTTTTATGAAACTGAATGTATGGTGTTGCCTGATGCGGCGCCCGGAGAAATATTGGCTAAAAATATCAATTGCTTTTAACTAGACTTATGACGTTTCCTTCGTGACGGTAAATCACTAAATGTATACGAATTACACGTAATTAGCTCTTTACTATGTTATTTGTGAAGTTATGTTGCATTTTGGTGATAAAGTATTGAAGATGTTTGAAAAGTTGAAAATTCTTTACTGTATTTTTTTGTTGGCTTTACTGCCACCACTTTAGTGGTCAGCCCAGCCATTGTCGAGTTTTATAGCTGTAAGAGCAACTTTTCTCACAGGTCGTGCTGGCCGAGTGGTCAAAGCGGTAGGTCGCGGGTTCAAATCCGGCCGGCTTATACCTCTAAATCTAAATGTGAAAAAAAATTATGTGCAATTTTTCACAACGCCACTGGCTAAAAACGGTGAAGGAAAATATCGTGAGGAAACCTGCATGTCGGAAAAAGATTCTAAAAATCCTTTGAAAATATGTGAAGTCCCCAATCCGCACTGGGTAAGCGTGGTGGACTATGCCTAATCCCTCTTCTCAGCAGACCTGAGCCCAACAGTGGGCAGTAATGGGTTGGTACAAGAGCAACTTTTAAATACATGCTAACTATTTACTATAATTAAGTTTGTTTTGACTTTGAACGATAGGAAAACAAACACTATACATTTGACCACAAGTCGAATTATATAAGAATATAGTACAAATAGATCATATTCATAATACAAAATATTACAAGGTTAATAATTTGTTTTAAAATAGTTACCACAATTATTCAGATTACATTATTACATAAATAGCTACAAAGGTTTATTTTGTTATATTGAGGTTCATCACGCACGCCGCTTTAGATTTGCTTATCAATTTCTTTTTACGTCAGCTCCATGCGTTTAGACGTCACACAGAAATGTGTTCTCGAATATAATTCAAGTCAAGACCACCAACGGACGCTGTCATTAGATAATTGAGTTTCTTTGACGTCATTTACACTTGCAACGGAAACACTGTTAAAGTGATTATGGACTGGGTGGAAATCGCAGTGGTGGGGCTCTTGGCAAGAGCACTCAAAGAGCTTTCTCCACCTCCCTGTGATCCGGACTGGATTTCAATTCTATTAAGGGGTTCTGCAACGGCATGATAGGGGGTTTAGTTGACTCGCTTGCAGTCTATTGTTGAAGTGTGAGCGGAAATAATATTATTTCCTGTTGCCAGGAACAAAAGCGCTTGGATTGAACTATGAATTGAGTTTAAATTAATATTTGTTTTCATTTGTGTGTGATGTGATTTCCAATCTTTTTAGTATTGGAATAAATCATGTATGATTAGATAATAATAATATAATACCTCAAAACAAGACAATAAATTTTAATAAATGTAATAATTTGGACTATACAGCAACTACAACCACAAAATTCGATATAATCACTTTATTTTCTTCGCATTCATAACTAGAAGTCGCCTAGTTTTTACCGTTTTTTAGTATTTAAGAATGCGCGATTGTGTGGGAATGTCAGTATAATAACATTCTTCGGATGAAGAAAGGTCACTTGTCTCAATGAACCCGGCAAAGTGAGGTACAAACTCCGGCTGTGTTGATCCTAATCACACAGTTAATTGAAAACATTGCCGATAACGATATTTACGAGCAGGATTTCAGCTCGGTTTAATACCAATTAACGAAGAATTGTCTTTTATTTTAAAACTAGAATTTACCCGACATTGTTCTGCCCGATTGCAAAGCTTCTTCTATAGGCCACGAAATGCTTCTATTGATAAAATAAGCTTAAAGGTTTGTTTTGTAGGTTCAGAGATACCAACATGCAAGTCCTGCAATCTCATAGATTTTACCTCTTTATATCATTGCGATAATATTATTAACTAACTTCGTCCATGTCACATAAGAAGCGTTAGCTAATATCATTAGGTGCTTGGTAGTTGTAATATTTGATCGCGATCCTCGCATTTTTAAATGGTTTTTTATTACTTACTTACTCTTAATATTGTGGTAGTAGATTGTACATTTTGCTTACATGATAATTATTCTATAGAAACGAAATAATCAGTGTCTCCAAGAATTAAAGAATTTTAAACAACAGTCAAACTTCGTGAAATTTAGCAACTTTTTCTACATGTTTAAGAACAAAGCGCAGTAAAGTTTGTGAATCCCTGAGAAGTAAGACGTGAGTTGAATCTGTAACAGGTCCTGTTGTCGCAGACATCAGCAGCAACATCACGAATTTGAAGCGATTGCGACAACTTTTTACACGTTTATTACGTTCACAGTTAAATGTGTTCTGAGAAATTTTTAGATTTTCTGAAGTCTAAATGACTGTTATTTTTTTTGTTTATGGAGCGTGTTTCGTTGTCGTTGTTATGTATTGTAGTATTTTTTAAAGGATGGTAATTATTTACAACTATGTGACTGTAGACTTTTGGTGCAGTTCTGAAACCTTCTGACGATCCAGCATATTAAATTATTTTACATCACTCCTATCCTTAAATAAGAAAAGCAGTTTCAATATTAGTATTTTTGAACAATTTAAAATTATTCCAATACATTGTAGGAATCATTATAATGGTTAGTTGTATTGAGTTAACTGTCCCAAATTTTATTAGCGTGGTGGACTACTCCTGATCCCTCTACCGCAGCGACCCTGAGGTTATAGCACATATAATTTATGAGTGAGAAGAGATTCAAATAATTAATAGAATTTAGCAATTCAAGAATATTTATTCTTTCGTTCATTTGAAATCGATTTCGTCTGCAACAGTGTCCATCTTTCAAAGATTTTGAAATTAATTTCACATAACATTAATTCTAGTTTTATTTGTGAACGCAAACGAATCGTTTTCAAAGGTCACCAGTGATGTGTCATTGGATGAAATTGATTCAAATAAATGCCGTTGAGTCATCTCTTATTTATAAATATTATCCTTTTTTGTTTTGTTTATGTAAATAAGTATTAAGTTTAGATTTATCTAGTCAAACTCAGGACGTCCTTCGAGATTTAATTACCTGTCAGATATTGTGCTTGTTATGTGTCGTGCACTCGTGTGTCTTTTGAATTGAATATTAAAATTAATACCTAAGGTATCATTACCATTACTTGGTAGGTACCACTGTTGGTTATTTCTGAATAAGTATATTTTTAAATTATTGGAAGTTTCGCACGTGTTTTAAAGTTGTGTATATGTATGTGTTTGAAACGGTTATAGGAAATTCGGTTTATTATGGTTTATCCTATTATCTCTTTGTTGCCAGTTCGAGCAAACAGTATAATTATATATTGTTATGTAAATAACTATTCTATACTAAGTAAAGGTCACAATGTCAAAAAAATATTCAAACTATGCGCTTACCATGAGGAGAGACTATTGCGAAATCGACACAAAAGTTTTCCGTAGAAAGACCGAAATGCACATTAGTACCATTTTTAAAGTGTTTCGACAGTACATCAAACTAAAAAGTGAATAACCCTACAGGTAGACTACCTACACATTGATTCGCGCTTCCACTAGACCTAGCTAAAAGTCATAGAAACCTGCAAAGTGGGTACTGTTCACCCATGAAGAGGTCTCAATTACATCGGCGTAACGGCTACCCTCCCAACCGGAACGCACGGTCGGACCGCGGCAGAAATAGGGCATAGTACCTGTGTACTGTTAACGTATCTTAGAAAAAGATTGTTTTTTTATATTTCTCCTTTGTAAATAACCTTTTCGATGATAATTTATGACAGAACTTGGATAATTGAATACACAGAGTTTCTTACAGAATTTCTTAAAATGTTAATGTATTGAGTTTTATCAGTAACATTTGAAAAGCAACAGCAACTGGCGTTAGGTACTTGTTACCCTAAACATATGGGGGTGTCGTGACGGGAAAGTGTGCCGCTGTGCGTAACGCGTCGCGCCACCACGCACAACCCCGTGCTGGGTTCTGGCTTCGGCCGGGGTTCGGATGCTGAGTGTGAGTGGTTGGAGGTTTTAGTGAGGTTCAACTCCCACATACCCTACCCGCCGCGATCCGGCGATTTCCTCAAAGTAAAACAAAAAAAAAACCCTAAACATCTTCTTGATGACAAATTTTAATGTGTGTCTTTAAATTACTTATCATCACATATTAAGCAAGATATTAATTAGATCCCGTATTATATGTTCTTTTAACAGGGTTATGGACAGGTCACGAATGATACATTAATATGATTTATTAAGATTTCCAAAAAACAATGACTGGTTTGTAAGATGCTAAACGCTTTCATTTTTGCCGCGTACAATATCTCCTTGAGTCATTAATTATATTGTTGTTCAGTCTTAAAATACGTAATAAAAAAACAATTTAAACTAACTTCGATCAAAAATATGTAAAGTGTTACTAAATAGTGTCTCCAAAAATGAAACATTTGGCATTTAAGAACAAAGCAAAAATTCGGAAATATATGTAGGATCTTAGGTATACTTTGATCGAATCAACTATTAAAAAAATATTTAATACGAATTTATCTTCTATTATCATGAATGTAATTTAAAAGTACCTAACAAAAATTGATAGACAAACAATGACGCTTCGAGATACTATTCTTTACATTCAGAACGACAAAGTTTGAAATGTAAAGTTCTCTTTTGAATAAAGATATTTTACCACATTAAAGAATTTTTCTCAACCTAGTAAGATTCGTATTATTTTATAGAGATCGTTACAAATCATGGGAAATTAACTAAATGAAATACCTCACTAATAACAGCATCATATTTAATTTGTAGAAGATTCCAGTAAGTAAAATATAATAATTCAAAATGCAGTAAACAGCCCGCCATTCATCAACCTATTTCCCATTTTTTCTAAATATTGCAGCACACATTACATATCTCGAATCGTATTCGAGTTGCACAAATTAGGCCGTGTATGTACATCGACGGTAAAGTATTCCTTGGTTGCTCCGTGATTTGTTTGTTATTCTTATAATATCCGCAATCAGTTACATGTTACAAGCGTGTTGTGGACAGCTGGCCCTCTAACCTAACTGCCTGAGTGCCCTTTTCAATCAAACTCGAAAGAGGAAGATGACTCTCGATTCGCTTGGGTCCGTTAATGGTATTGTAAATTGTAAATAATAGTAAAAAATAAGACACTTGACCTTTCCTACAAAACGCTCTAGAGTAGTCTAGAGAATTTATTTGTAAATGTTTTATATAGGTTATGAAGCTTTACAGTTTGTAACATATTTTAATTAGATACGAGTATCATGACATAATTCAATGTGTGGTATGTCACTATGTCACGAATATGAAATGAAAATCAGAATTTCTACTAAAATTATTTCCGGAGCAGAAAAGAGGACATTAAAATTTAAACTATTTTAAACCTAACTTTTATACTACGCATTTTATAGCTCAATAGTTATTCCCTTTACTATTTGAACAGTGATATGCAATTTTGGTCTCACAACTTCAAGAAACAGTTATCTCAAAGTGAAACAATAGTATGTAGGTAAGTTAATTGAAAATGTTCAGTTGCTAGGTTGAAGTACCTACGAAGGCATTACCATTGAATCAGGAATCACAAACATTAACTTTAATCGATTTTAAGCACAACTAGTTGTATTCACGGCGATGCTTGTGTACATTTGCATATTTGGAGAAAACAAATACCAAATAAGGAACAAGTCACTCCATTTTTGACACGTTTTCTGGTTCCTATAAAAACACGCTGATGACTAGTGGTTTAAATCTAACTGAATCCATTTAGCCTATACAAAAGTCAAGCTTCAGTTATTCTATGCAAAATATGGTTTTAATTCAAAATGGCCGAATCAAATCATAGATTTTGACACCACAGACAGACACTTCAATCTGATTTATTTGTAGTACACGCACACATGCGCACGTCGGACTCAGGCTCAGAGCGGGCCTTTTGTGAAACGTGCACTCTAATTCCATACAGGTATAAAGGGATTAAAAGCTATCGAAATCGAGCTCGCAGACCGACAGACATTAATTTCGAATGCAAAGTCAAAATGTACACATACGACTGTGCAATTTGTTTTGGTAAATGAAATGAGTAATTAGGTGGATGAACCTGTTCATTTCATGAAATTAAATATATCACAGTTGTTATTAAAAACTTCTATACTTCTATTCTTATGAAAGCAATGTTTGTCCTGATAGATAGATACAAACTCCTTTGTCTGTTAGAATAATGCAGAAAAAAGAATTTAACAGTTTACTTTGACTTGCAACTAAACTGAAATTTAGAGCAGTTTTATCCTCAAATTATTTAAGTTCACGATGTTTTTACGTATTGTTTAGGTTTTTGATGACAAAGCATATTCTAAACCTAGATCGAACGTTATAAATTCTAAAATGGGTGACTAATTATTTTTTGCACCTTCAGAACTTCAAGTATAAAATAAAGGAATATCTGAGGAGCATTCAAATGATAATAAACAATTGAACAAAAATGAAACAAAATTATATTAACGTAAGTACTAATTATTCAATATGGTGGATCTAAGATGGCGACACAGTTATTTGATATCTTAAGATTATACACGTGTAACGAATTCTTTATTAAAACTCACACGATGCACTAAAGCTTGCGTTGCAAATTCAATTGTTTCATTCCAATAATCATTAATTACCAGGAAAACAGAACAGTTACCTTGATTGTGTTCAGTTTGGTCGTAATCTGATCGCATTTCGCTTAATTGAATGGCATATTTATGTAACAAATGATCTCAATTATCCACGGTTCTTTGATAAATATAATTTCCAGAGGCAAATATTATGATAATCATTATAAACATAATGTGATTGATATCATAAACTGTAATAGCGATGTTGAATAAACCTGAAGATCAAACAAGTACTTACTTTGTTTCTTTTATTAATTTTCTGAGCATGATCGATAACGAAACAGCTTGTGGATGAGTTGTAATTAATAATATTTATTTCTTAGTTTATTATTAATTTTGACATACATTTATTTTGCTTCGACTGTACTCTTGCAGTTGAATTTGAAACAGTTAAATAGAATATTAAAAGACGTCGACTACTTATTTAACGATAGAGCGTTCACTGAATAATTTGCGAAGGCGTATGACAAGCGTACTTCCTCATCCTGTACGAGATGTAAATGATCCTGTACGAGTAAATATTATCGATAATCTTGACTACTACAACAAAAAATAACCACAACGGATTCAATTACTTAGTGTACCACTTGACCAGAAATCTAGTACTGATGATGTCAAATACCGCGGTAAATACTATTCGAAACCAAAGCTTCACAGTTATGATGGGAACGAAATTTGTGGTTAGGCCACAGAGCGATAACCCGCTAAAATCACAAAGCATATTTTTTAGATATTTGATACTCGCGAGCATTCCTGAATGTGTATAACCTACATAACCTAACAATTTATTTTTGAAAAGATATCGCTATAGAGGTGCAAGTAATTTCAGTGTGATATTTTCTATATCTATGTCAGCGTCAATCTAACATAAGTGGGCCGATAGTCTATTAAGGTCCACTCTAAATGCAAATAGTGCAATATATTATGTCAAAGTTCATCGATTGACACGAGCAACGTGTGAGGTCGAACCCAATAAAAGCAATCATTTATGTGAGAAACCGCACCGAGGTCCGTGCCATTCTTGCATTAATAATGTCATAAGACCTACGCCTTATGCAATGTGTCATCATATTTATGTGCCCACGTGTGCATTGTGCATACTCGAGCAATTTACACTCGGCTTAACCTGATCAATCTTATTCGAAAGATATGCGACCATACTGATTTATGTAGAGTATTGTGTTACGTTATGTAATAAGTATGTTCGATTAAATTCTTCAAATTAAAGTTTTACTATAGTTCGTTTGAAGAGTTGTACTTAATGTTCATGTAATAAATTTTGCTTCGATGTACCTAACATAGTGGTCATTGATCGAATTGAATTGACGAGGTTTTGGAAGAGCGTCACAAAACTTGACGCTATTTTTAAATCTAGATCTATTACAAGTAACTAAATCCAAAATATTATAAAATCTAAAGTAAATAATAGATCTAAGGAGTAATAGTGAGAAATTAATAGCAATTAACAATCTACAACAAATTTTAGAGAATTTTCAGATTAGAAGTACGTACTTTATGGACTAATTAGAACTAATATTTTTGTTAAATTTGAGTTAAATTGTACTAAAGAAAATGTAAGATACCAAATTGAAATAACTTGAATAATTCATTCTGGCGTTCCAACGTGGCTATAATTATCAATATTTAATGTTCTATAATTGACAAATTATTACGATGTAAATGTCTTAACAGCTGTTCCTAATTACATTATTAGAACCACAATAGTACCGAATATAAAATTTAAAATAACTTATGAATTTTAATTGCTATTTTTTTTTCAGACAAGAATGTCGAATTAATTACACTAAAATTAAAATTTGCTGTATTAACAAGTTCATTTATTTAATTTAAACTTTTTTAAATATATTATTATAGCATTTTTACTGTGAATGCCTTTTTTTCAATTGGAGGAAATCAGGATGATTCAGGAATGATTCAGGATCCGGTATGTGGGAGTTGAACCGCACTAAAACCTCTAACCGCTCACACTCAGCGTCCGAACCCCGGCTGAGGCCAGAACCCAGCACGGGGTTTGGAGGGACGGCGCGACGCGTTACGCGCTTGGCACTCTTTCCCGTCGCTCCGTCCCCGGACGCCGAACCGGTAGCCGGCGAATACGGCCACCGGCTCTCTCGGTCGGCGGGCTTTTCGAAGCCCGCCAAGATGGAACCGCGTGTCACCCTCCCACGGAATACCCTGCTGGGTCACAACCAGCGTGGGTCGGAAGCGCGGTCTACCATCCCCCGGATGTTCTAACGCTAAGGGCGTGCTGAGCGAGACACGGCACCCACTCGCACTCACATGCGTTGGGGACCCGAACTGTGAATGCCTACTGCTATGCTCAATTCTGCTTGGTAGACTTTTTTTTTCTTTTAGTTAGAGGAAATCCTCGAATTCCCACCCGCCCTAGTATGTAAGAGCTAAACCGCATTAAAACCTCTAACCACTCACTCAGCGTGACGGAACGGAACCCTGGCTGAGACAAATACCTGCGCGGAGTGGGGCGATACGAGTTACGCTTGGCATTCTTTACTGTTTTCTTTACTGTCGTCTACCACGAGGCTCCAAAACGTTTTGGGGCCTTCATATATCTTAGAAGGGCTTTATAATTCCTTCTCTTATACACAGTCCATCACAATGTTTATTTCATTGCATTTTTAGTAGATGATGATGAATAAAATATTAAACTTGTTACAAATTACTATTAAGGCTAATTTAGAGGTACTGCAGAAACGAACCACGACCTTCCGCACTAAAGACGCTTCAAGCACTCTGCCTTGTTATTTACTTTTAGAATATTATAGAACGACACAAAGAAAGAAACAAAACAATTATAATAAGTGATAGCAAACACAGCCCCTTTACTCCATGACTAAAATAGCAAAACAAGGTCAATGTATCGATTAGATACACTATAATTACAATAAATCAATAAATCTATCAAGTCTAGAACCTAGGCCACAACAGAACGTTTCGGTGCCTACAAAGACATTCAACATCACTCTTATATTATTGTGCCTACAATACGGACAAGATCCGTGACAGGCACAATCAACCGAAATAGCGCCATATTTGAAAATGGAACGTCACCAGGTGACGTAGGTCCTACGTTTAAAATTCGTAGTGTAAAGGTATCCTTAGACCATATCCATACAGCCTAGTATAAATTTAATTAAATTCTTATCTAGCTCGTTTTCACTCGTATTTATCAGTCTTTGTATGCTTTTACTTCTATCTAAATCACATATCATCGAAATTTTAATATGTTTCAAATCACGCCTAAAACGCTAAAAGCGCTAAAAACGCGCGAAACCACCATGTTACCCTAAAATTTGGCGCTAAAAGCGGTAAGTTGGTAACGCTACTGCCAACTATGAAACAAGTCATTACAACAAATTGAACAACGACACGCAAACAGATTCTGCATCGTAACTCGGAAGCTATTTTTTGTACTCATCGTTTCAGTATCACATTTTTTCCGTTTTATTTTTATGGCTTTTTATGTTGTACTAACTGGCTAGCTTCGTCTGCGTCACAAATTGGAGGTTTATAGTACGTTTGGTATTCACAACAAAAAACTTCAAAGTTATCAGTTATTCTCTTCTATCTTATATATATATATATATATATATAATACATCAACACCTTTCGCTCCCTCCCTTGAAACCTCATCAAAATCCGTTGCGCAGTTTTAAAGATTTCAGCATACCTATATGTGAATAGACAGCAGGAAGCGACTTCATTTTATACTATGTATTGATTGATATTTAATGTTCAATTTCAATTCTCGGAAGTTGCGAAGTACCATTGCTAGTAATCATCTCATCATTTGCAAGACCTAATTTATTTTTGTATATCATAACAATGGAGTGCTCAGGTGACTTTCAATTGTTTGATAACACAATCCCATTATTTTAGTCGAGAGACGACCATTGTTGCTAACGAATATGAATACATTGTTTTTTAAACTTAGTAAATCCTTGAGTATCTTTTTAGTTTTAAACAAATTACCACATCAAATAGATACATTTTTACTTCAATAAAAACGTCAATAAAAGTCGCATCAAGTTAAACCGAAACCCACACGAGTATCATTTCGATTATCTCTGTCGATTCGATATAAATAGTGCGGTCATCTACCCAACATCAGGATGTAAGTGGACAATGATTTGGCGCACCTAGATGACGTGGGCTCGGCACTATTGTAGAACATTGATGTGTGACATAACTGCGCCGATAGCGATCATTGATCACACTGCACTCGTGTTTTATATGCCCCCGCATACGTGCAATACTAATGACAATATTTTTGAGCTGGATATGGGATTTAATACGAAAAATAGAATGTTATAGAAAGTGTTAATTATTATTAGCACTTTTCACAATATGGTAGTTTACACTTAAATAAATTAATAATGTTTTATATTAAATTACAAAAATGTATGATGGTAAAAATATTGATATTTTATAATTAATTACCATGCAATGGTTACTACTCATCGAATAAATTACTAACCCTTCCTACTTTAAGTCTGTCTGAAACTTTGTTATAGTGCGATAGTTAACACTGAAGTCACTTCACTATGTTTACAAATAAGACAATGATTAGAAATCAGTTCTATAATCTCTTTATTTTCAACGCTATTATTACTAAAACAAATATTTAATTACATTTTGGTTTTCAAGCCCACCCTTACTTATGTCACAAGTCTTGTCAATAATATTGCTTATGTGCGGGCAGCCCCACACTTTGGCCGGGCCAGTGTAACTTTATCACAAAAGTCGTGGCAACACAAACCGCGACTTTCCCATGTCTGAAAGCGAATTGAAACGATCAACGGTACAACTGATTCGATGATTTTTTTCTTATTTCAAACTTTACCGTTTGCTTTAAAAATGAAAATCTTTATAATTGGCCGGACCGATACGTTTATCATACCTTTTTTTGTATTAAATTTATCAAATTCCTCGAATTTCGCTAATAGCAGTTTTTGCAAGAACTTTGCTTCTGATCTGCTGATTTTGAAATGCTCCCTAAATGTTAAAGATATTTGGTACAGGAAACAAACGATTCTCGATTATTTTAATGTGGACGTTCTGCGTGTAATTAATTAAACGAAATAAAGTTAAAGAGGCTAACTGGCGTACTTGTGTTTGTAATCAGGGCACATCCGATCTAACAAAAGAGCTCTTTTGTATCACCGTGCTGTTATGAATAACGGACAAATGTCACTGTGCAATATTGAAGGCGTACTACAATACTTCCAATTCTATTCAACTAAAAACGTGACTTTTCTGTTTTCGATCTGATCCGATCACAAAGAGGCAAATCTTTTATTTAGGAAGTGCGGTATTATGTTTACACCTTATAAAGACAGCTTCGACTGTAGCTAATTTCTTCTTGGGAATACGGATCGTCATTACAAAAAGTAAACGAACTTAACTCACGAACAGTAATTACTTTTCGTACAACAAATATTAGAACGTTCGAATTTTAAATGCATTCGGTTACGTTACGTGCAGTTCATTTTCTTTCAAAAGTTTAGAGAACTTAGTTGTTCGATTTTCAAATCGGATCTCAACATCGTGAAGGCATATAGTTCAACGGCCTCACTAGGGACACCATTTTTGGATGTCCGTTCTCTATAGATGGTCAAGCATTATGATTGATCATATTGTGATAACAATCTTTATTTTTTACGTGTATCAAAGAGCTCTCCTGCGCAACAATGACTAATGATAACTTATCGTATTCTATTTCACGACTTTTTTGCTCTAAATAGACGAGTTAGTGCGCAGGAAGCCTAATGTTGAGTACCAAATTACACTGCATCCTTTTTAGACCAATGTAAGTTTTTACAAATTTTGTAAAAGAAAATAATATTGTGTTCTTGTAAAACCTCACGAGGTTCGATTCCCTGGTGGGGTACGAGTATCTCTCAAAAACCCTTGAACGCAGTAATCGTATTTCTTTCTGTATCCTTTCAGAAAAAAATGGGGAGAATCACTATTGGGAGTAGGTTGATAGGTACTTTACTTTTCTTGGAGGGAAAATCAAATAATCCACCTCCCTCTTAGTCTTCAGAGTCCGAATTTGAAATTGTCATCATTTTCAACAATAAAATGAAATTTTACCTACTGATTGTACGGATTCCAAGTTTTTTTTTTAATTAACGACTTTCGAGTTTTCTCTTGTAACTTTACGTTATGGACCTACAAATGGACCAAACTAAACCAATCTTCACTTTTATATATTCGTATATAATTATCATTGTAACAAATAACATTTAAATTAAAAACGCACAGTACATATCTATCAAACTACATTTATGAGTTAAACATCGAAAATTCTGGAACTCTTGACCGTTACCATTCAGCTACACAATACGTCAGACTAAATGTTTAACCAGTTTTTACAATTTGCGGTGACAAATGATGGACTTACCTTGTCATTCCCCTTGTCTTCCTGCGCTTAAGATGCGATGCAGGAAATCCCACATTTAGCAACCCGCATAGGATATAAATGTAAGGATTTATGCCCATACACAATAAACTGACGTAACATTGTTTACTACTTGACCCGCGCAACTTCGTCTGGATATCTGGATCATAATAATATATCCTTCCTCGATAAATAAAATTTTCCAAAACTGAAAGATTTTTGAAATCGAACTAGTAGTTTCGGAGCCTATTCGCGACAAACAATTATACCTTTCCTCTTTATAATCATAGCATATGATTCAATAATGCAATATTTTTAAATATTACAACCTTTTTGTTAATTTCCCAGTATTGTCAATATTATTCTACATGTAAACCAGCCTCAAGGACATGCATCCTGCTGTCAGTCAGACCTAAAACTCGTCTGGACTAGAACAAGACCGCGCCTAATCAAATGCCAAAAGTAGGTCGTCACAAATTGTGAAAAATTGTTTCGGCGCGACCTACCTACACATTCCTCGGTTCACACAAATGAATGTCAACCAGTTAGAATTCGAGACAATTACCAGATGTAACGACATTTACTGTACTTCACGACATACTAACTGAACCGTAAACTTCATACAAGATGAATAAAATCGAAATGAATAAACTAAGGTACGACTTACTTTTAAATTCTATTAGTAAAGATTAGTATGGAATGAACTCCCCTCTTCGGTGAGAGCGATATGACTTGTCCTTCTTCAAACGAGGCTTGAGGAGAGTCCTTAAAGTTAGATCGTAGATAGCGACGCTTCAGTGTCCAATGTCAGAGGAGCAACGGAAGCTCATGGGTGCAATGATAACCACTTATGATCAGGCGGCCCGTTGGTCTGCCTATATGACAAAAAAATACCCTTTTCTACAAATTTGCAATCTAAATACCTACATATCTATTATTATGAGTTGTGATCAAATGAACCAGAAATTCGTGCTCCTTCGTAGATCGTAAAAAAGATCCACTGAATAGTGAATACTCTGAATACAATAGATTCAATCAAAAACTATATTAATATTATGAATGGACCAAAAATGTAACCACCATATCAGATTATAAAATATTTTTACCGCTCCCAATTTTAAAACGATTCGAAAGAATGATGAATCGAATAATTTTGACTACTATCAATGCTAACAAGATAAGAATGACAATAAATATTCATTATCAGCAGTGTACGTAACATTCAGCAAAGTTTTTACTGCTGATGTTATCAGTGACTAATATTTTTCATTTAAAAACAACAGTTTTCCCAGACATTGGTACTTATTAAATGCTCCTGCGACGGGATTCGATTAAGTCTTCTGCATTTGCATTTTGGAGAACGAGCAAATTTAAATAATCGTATCAAAATGATTTAATTCACAATATGAAATAGCAGTTTAACAGCTTATTTAAAGGCTGACTTTAAAAAAAAATTGAGAGTCCCATATTAATCTACATAATATAAAGAAACTAGCTGCCCCACGCAACGTCGTCGGCGTCGAAAAAAAAAAAAAATTTAGGGATGGACTACCCCTAACATTTAGGGGGATGAAAAATACATAGATGTTGGCCGATTCTCATAGATACCGGACAAGCACAAAAACTTTTATCAAAATCGATCAAGCCGTTTCGGAGGAGAATGGCAACGAAAACTGTGACACGAGAATTTGATACATTAGATAGTTCACGTATTTAAGTGACAATATGATACGGATGAAGGCGATATTGCGCATAATATTGATGTTTTCAATATTTAGACTAAAAAACTTGTTGAAAAATATTAGAAACTGTAGATATGATATCTTTCAAGGTCACAAATTTATTTTTATTCAAGGTCTATTCTAATTTCTTATATTTATTTGAAATATCGTTCACTGTAAGTATATAGCGATACATAGGTACAATGTTTTTTTTTTTTATTTTTTTTTTTTTTAATATGTCGTACATAATATGTTGAGTAGCCCTGGCTCCCGTGCTAGTATACCCTGTGTTACAGGGGCCAGTGTCTTCTCCTTAAACTAAGTCACCAATAAAATCATGAGTTTCGATTTTTATTACGAATATGAATGTACAAACTGAATTTTAAAAAAAGCAATTAATGCAAACCAAATCCAAAATTCCAATTAGTTTTTTGAATATTTGATCCCTCGCAAAGAACTGGAGGGATTATTCCTAATACAACCCTTATGATAAGGCTCCCTCGCTTTTCTACGGACGCACCCCTACACATTCTATTCTTGCACCCTGCATGCCGCAAGGGGGTGTTGGATTAAGTCGAATTTGCTGTGCGAAGAGGAACAGCCGAGCAAAATATTTCATTTATTAAAATTCCTTTCTTTTCATATAATTATATCTAAAACAGAAACAATATCTAAGAGTAACGTCTAAAGAAAATTTATTTTGTTCGTGTTCTTTATTACGAGGCATAAAACGTTCGTAACTAAAATAATAACACACATTCTAAACGACTAGAGGCCTAGTTTTAATACCCACAAAATTGTAAAAGAAATTTTACTGTTACTGCAGAATAAATTATAAAACTCATAACATTAAATTTTAAACTTCCTATAATACGACAGTGAACTAATTGCTAAAGGATAAAGCAATTTAGGTTCATTGAAAAGCACACAATCATGCACAATTTGTTTGTTTTTACGTTTAGGGTCACCTCTAACATATCGGAAGTTTCAGCTCGAAACACTGCACGAAAACATTGCTGTCGGTAATGCAGATGAACAGAATATAAAAATTGATAAACAAGTGCATTCGTACATACGTGCACTGATGCCGGCCGGTGCGCGGACGCGAGTATTGCAATCAGGTGCAACCGTCGAAAACGTCGGGCGCCGCGTAAAAACAAGAGGGAACGAATGGATGCGACCGGCTGTTTATAAACATTGAGACAGATGAGCCGGGATGCGATCAATACCGCGTCGGTTCTAGGCTGGGGCCGTTCCAAGTAGATGCGCGCGCGATGTCGCGAACTCGACACAACCCGCTACAACTCGTGACTGGCACCGAGCGCACGACGCACGTTCTCTGCGGGCGGCTGACGGCGGCCGTCTATCAACCGACTAGTGCGGGCCGGCGGACGGCGGACGGCGGCACCGGTAGCGAGTAGCGACTCTAGCGGTTACGTCACGTGCTCGGCCTAGCTACAGTATGCGATCACTAGAGGCCGCGCACCGCTCGCTGCTCGCGATCAATATCCCAACTGACGCTGGCTGGCGGCCGTACAGATGCGCCACCACGCAACCCGCAACCCGGTAACCTCAACCTATGCACCAAACTTTCGTAATCAGAAAACCTAATAATCCCAAACTTTAGTTAATCAGTTATCAACAGCTACATAAATAAAAAACAGCAGTAATAATAAAATGTTTTATTATCTTTACATCATACTTGAACTTTAACTAAAATAACACCAAGGACGAGTCGTTTTTACATAATCCAGATTATGTGCATTACATAACCATGCTACTGAGCTCTACACAGACTGAAAACACTTAGGCTGGGGTATTATTACAAGCTGCAACCAATACAAGTCGCATTCGACTGAACTTAAAACAAGGAACAACACTATTACCTATGTCTATTGTCAATTAAATAAACTATTTTATTAACAAACCGAAAACGTAGAAGTAAAGTTTATTACTGAAATGCTCTTTACACACAAGTCTTGTTATTGTTGGAAAGATAGTTTTAAACGGTTAACATATCACTCAAAACTGACATCAAGTTACTTACGCTATTATAAAAATGTTAGATAGTATTTACTCAATTAACATCGTAATACTGTTACAAAAAACATAGTTAAAAAATCAGGATTAAATAAGTCTAAAGTGTGACACGTTTGTCGATCTCGCACTTAGTTCATGAAAGTCAAGAATAGTTACATTGTGATGATCCTGAGCTCAGCAGCGCAAACAACGAGTCAAATGAGAAACAGACCATTATAAACTTTAGAAACGACTCGTCCTTCAACATTGGTGCAAAACAAGAGGACACAGGCTAATGCAACTCTCCCGAAAGGAAACTCCACAATCGTATTTCGAGAAAACTACGCGAGATGGCGACACTTTAAGGGAAAACTATTACGGAGACTTTACAAAACTGCAAAGTATACTTCAATAACGGCATGTGTTAGATAAGTACCTCCCTTTTAAAAAGGCTATTTATAATTACAAGAAAATTTGCAAAGTATAATAAATAGATTAACTTATTACATACGAACGTTTTGAGTTTAAAACTGTCATAAAGCATTTCAAGGAGAGTTAAAATAGCCAGCATCCTCAAAAAACGAAACAAGAAAACATGTAATCTAGTATATCGAACAATCACGATGTCATTAGAGATACGCGAGAGATAAAAATCTATCATTCAGTAAACTTTCAGTTGATTTTTGTCATCGAAGCCGGCCGAGTGACCCGCGTTGCGAACTATGAACGAGTTGCCGTCGAAATGCATCCGTCTCTCGCCACGACTGTTGGAAAGTTCGTAATATCTAATTACATTCTAATCAAAACGAGTACGAGAGCTGCCCATTCTGTAGCAACGGTTTTATTACAATTTGATTACAGATTCTTCGACTTTATTATGGGTTATTTTGATGGGGCACTCTGATTATTTTTAGCGATTGTTTTGTAATTTTCTTACAAAAAACTTTTGAATACAATTAAACGAGTTGAATTATCATTTTTAAACAAAGGTGCTGAAAATTCAAAAATACTATTAAAAACTAACGTAAGAACTATCACATTTTACTACTAAAAGTAACTGAATATTTTTAGGTTATAATTTGTCTACGCCATCTATTATCGCTAACAGGAAGCTAAAACAGGTACTTTAGATAAGCAGTACTTCAAAAATACACGACTAACTGCAATCTTAATGTAGAGTTCTAAAAACCATTAATTTATTATCATTTATTACGAGTAAAACCCGTCAAACGTTGTTCTACCTGATTACCGCGCCACCTACCGGATCCAAATGTAGCCTGTTATTCTAATGTGAATACCACAGTACAATTTCATTAAAATCCATTCGGTAGTTTTTGAATGAAAGAATAACAAATATCTATAATCACAAACATTCGCAATTATACAGTATATTATCAAAGTCTACTAAAACTACATTGAATCGAAATTATTATTTTAATCAGCATTATATCTTGTTGTTATCTGAACTGTGTAGGCAAAATGCACACGACCTAATGGCGCACCTGATGATAGATAATGATTACGGCAATTAAAGTGAAAGTGTGAATTACTCGTAGGTACCGCTCAATTTATGCTAAATAAAACAAAGTAATTTTTAATGTCTCGATTTACACTATCTCTTTTTGAGAAGGAAATTCTCTTTGGCAATTATATCGCAGTCGAACCGCACTAAAACCTTCTACTCACAGTCAGTGTCCAAACTACGTCTGACAGTAAAACCCAGCTCGGGACCGTACGGGGTAAGGTATCATAGAATAAGGCTCAAGTAACTACAATTAACATTCCTTTACTTTTTATTGGAACGAAGTTCCTTATCGCGCGTTGTGAAAGGGGGCTAGACGGAAAAAATTCTTACGAAAAGTTGTCGCGACACTTTTTGTTTTAGATGATTATCGCTAGATGGCGCTGTGATCAAAATCTTTTAAAACACCTTCCTTATCGCGCGTTACGAAAGGAAATATTTTTATAAGATATCTTTTAATCGAAGGGAACTTCGTTCTATTCGTGTGTCCCATGACACCTCTCAAGTTTTTCTTTAATAAATAAGACAACATTAAAACCGATATATTCCGATTATATATTTATAACTCTACATTGTCAATGGTACAATTGGTACTATTTACTATCTGTATCACTATCATATTATTATTGCCTTATTTATAATTGAAATGAAAGTTTTTCAATAACAATAATTCACTTCAAACTAGGTACATTTTAGATCGTTAATCGTGTAACAAAAAAAACACTACCTAATTATTGAAATGTCTAATCCAATTTCACCTACTATAATATAATTTCAAACTTAGTTAAAATGGTTTCATGAAACTTAGACTACAAGACCAACATGTTTCATTATCATGATGGAACCACCGTGTATAACGTTCTAATGTATAGCTATACTGACCGTACAAACAAGTGCTGTGTTTGTCCAAGAGAGGCGGTGCAGTGAAGGAACGGGCTGGTGATGGATGCTGAGCCATTGCTTGGACTCGTGCGCAATTGATACTTGTGACTGCACCGGTGGATCCTGACACAGAACATGAAACAAGGTTATAAAAAAGTTAAAATAAGCAATCTGGCTAGAAATTAGCTTTACAAGCTTTACGCACTATAAGCCAGTCGACACTACAAAATCGTTTAAAAGAGATCTGTAAGAACTCAATCAATTCTGGCTTTGTAAGAATTCTAATCTTCCAATTTTTGGAACGAAGTTCCTTATTGCGCGTTATCGAAAGGGGGCTAGACGGAAATTGTTATGAAAAAGTTGTCACGACACTTTTTTGTTTTAGATGATTATCGCTAGATGGCGCTGTAATAATTTTTTTTAAAGCAATTCCTTATTTTGTTTTATATGATTAATGCTAGATGGCGCTGTGATCAAAATATTTTATTCAAGTTATAATAGTTAGTTACTTTAAAACGTCTGTCTCTCTCTCTCTCTTTCAAGAGATTCCCTCACTAATTAATCGAAAGGAACTTCGTTCCATCCGGGTGTCCCTTGACACCTCTCAAGTTTTTTTTCTAGTCTTTTCTTAGAAGCAATGGTGTTGTAACTGTGGATAGTACAATATTCGAACATACGGCTGATACCAAATGAGACCAACGAGGCGACGGTTCCATTATCTTGTACCCAATTTGTTGACCAACCAGAGAAGTCTCCTTAAATGTAAATAAGTTTGTGGTGTCCCCACCTCGGGATATAATATCCTAGGGATATTATGTTTGCCGATCACGTGGAAGGTTGAGATTCGTAAGGGAACGATGTTTTCCTCCACCTGCTATGCAGTTTTGTTGTATAGTTTATACATGATTAGATTCAGGATGCTGGCTGGTCGGTTCAGAACTTCCCTCGTGGAAGCCCAACGCTCAACCTCCAGGGCAACATTAACAATAATATAAAAACGTAAGTAAATAGAGTGACCAAAGGTAAATACAGTGGTCATTAATTAACTAGACAAGGTCAGATATTGGGTCAAGAGCGATATTAATCAATAGACAATAACTAGTCGACGTTACGATCGCCTACGAAGAATCGTATATATTATTGTACATTTGAATTAATTGTCTTATCTTTTCCTCGTCATTTTAAAGTATCAAGGGTGAATGTTTTATGATGGCACATAATAGTTGATGGTCAGGAAAAACTACTAAACAAAGATGGTATACAGATTTAATAAACTCCACTTAAAAATATCCAAAATTCTGGCAAAATCATTGTCGCTTGACAACTAATGGCGCGGGTGAGGGTGCACGAGGTGACGCGAAGTTATAACAATACTCTGTTGTCCACATACATAATATAAATATTTGAGGATAGTTTGATTAATTTAAAGTAGGTACCTATTTTTTGTAAATTAGCGTAATAAAAACGGTACTGATCACCTTCAACATGTAGGTACCATCATTTAAATCACTCTATATAATCAACATTATTTCAATCATACCATTACAACATTGTTTGTAAAGTAGGTCACAACAGGCTGTAAGGTGACAATTACATTCACATACTAATTATAAGCTTAACCGTCGCCGCAGTACCGCGTGATAACTAAGAACTAACTGCAACAAGATCAAAGGCATTCATTAGTCCATCCGGTAATCTGTGCAATTTATAAACCTTTACCACTGTGGAAAGTGTACATCGAAGATAAATAGAATGTCATGACTTTTCCGTGCAATGTTTTAATTATAAGCACACGGTATGAAATTAAACCGAACTATTCGATACTTCTACAAAATTGGTAATCAGTTTCGAAATGAAAATTCTCAAAAGTGATTAATACAGGGTGAAATATAAAAACGACTCGTCCACAGAAATCACCTGGAGATTTATAGAATTTCGCTGAATGTTTCTTACATTTGCTTTCCTTTTTTTTCAATCAAAAATATCTAAGTAATATAACTATTGCAAGTACTTTTCAAAGAGGAAGGTTTTCAAAAATCCGCCATGTACGAGTTATCTAACATTAACCCAACCAATATCTTTCTTATGTCTTTAGTCTAAAACATTTGCTGATAGAGTCCTAACGATTCCAGTATTAAACCTGCATTAGTCAGGTAAAAGCAACCACTTTGCGTCAAAGTGGTTCATGGTAAATATTAGCATTCCCTGCCGAGCTCCTCTGTAGCTCAATTACGTCCGTACCTGCAAAGCTTTGAACCCATTAGGCAAAAGCTCTTCAATTAAAGTAAAAATTATATTATATCATTTTATTAAAGGTACATTAAACAGTAAATTCGATTTTCACAAATTTTAATTAAAGTTACTAGCGAGATGATAGATTCTGCATCTATAGAGTGAGCTTGCTAAAACAACTTAACCTCGATGAACCTCGGTCTTACATAGCTGAATGCACAGTAAATTATGGATGTTAAGTAATACTAATTCCAAATTAAAAGTAACGCATAATATTGAAGCTTTTCATGAAATGCTACCATAAGATTGTTTTCACGCCTTTAGTTTATACATACTTTGTGTCTAGACAAATAATTAAGAAGACCACCTAGTGTTATGTTATCATGATCCATTGACGCCAATAGATACGCCTACGCTTCGGCGTCAGCAGTACGACCTCATGCCTCCACATTACATAATTACATCATTAAATTAATAGCATTCCCTGTGCGCAGTAATTGATTGATTGACGATAGCACTGAAGTGTGAAGCTTGAATCGATATATTTTGAAGTGCAGAAATTTTGAACAATCAAAACATTTTCTTCCATATTATAATTATTAATATTGAGATATCAACAAAAACCCTTAACATGTAAGGAGAAAAATGAATGGCAAAAATTGATAGAACGTCTAGAAGTAGAATATAGGTCTCATTTTCACCACTGCTCATTTCATTAAGATTACTTTTAACTTTCTTCTATAGGAAAAATACCTAAATAATGAACATTTCAATAAAGTAAACTAGATGAAATATACTATAAAAGTGGTTATTCTGTTAAGTGGTAATTCTCAATTTAATTTCTAAATTTTATTCGAGAGCCGGTGAGGAATACGGCGGTTTCCTCCAACACAAAAATAAAACCTAATGAAAATAAAAATAAATTTATATTTTTTAAAGAAGTGCGCCTACAACCCTACGAGGCACCTTAACAAATTATATTGCGAATACAGTGAACGAACTCTAGGCAAGTCTACAACTTGGGGGTGTTAGTCCCACACAACTAATTTCAGGTTCAAAAGTGGGGTAATTGAGAAAGATTTTGTCTAAACAATTTTAAATGAAGAAATAAATGAAAATACTTTTACTGCTTCATGAATGCAAATAATATGCAAATTTATTTATCTAAAGTAACATATTTCTTTTAATGATAGGAAATTGTTTTATACATGATTTTCCGCAAGTTCAGGTACAGGTCGTTGATCAAATATAACATGCCCTAGTTAAAATTAAAACTAAACCTATGCCCTATTTATAAACCATGCCTAGTTAAAAGTTAGTTAAATAGTTCAGTGCTAAGTTTAAGTTTTATTTTATCAAAATCAACAAAAATTAATATAGACTTTGGCATCAAATTATAATTTTGAATAGCTAATGAAAAATGAAGAGTTAGTTTTATGTAGGTATCTACTTATATAGTTTGTTGTTTGTTGAGTTACGTTTCAAAACATCTGCGTAGGTATTGGTAAATTTTTAAACTTCAATAAAAAATAATTACAATTACATTTATCAATGAATGTTAATTTATTATCTGAAACGGAACTGGACCACCCAAGTAATTTGACAGGTTACCCATTTCTTGCAATAAAATACTATTCAATTTCTACGACCCCCGACGGGTATAATTCTCGGTCCGGCCCATGCAAGAAATATAGGGTTGATGACACTGACTTTAGAAATATTTTTTTAAGTTTTTTTAGCCAAAATATTTATATTTTTTGAAAACTTTTTCAAGTTATTCGGACATTAAAATGTTTTAACTATGATTCTTTGAAATAAATGGAAAATACATAAATAAAATCATACATAATATTATGAATTTTATGTTGCATAATAATATTTGGAAATATGTGTTGTTATAAAGAAAGAATGATTGTAAAAGTGCCTATATAAAGTATAACCAATGAATGTAATATAGTATTACAATATATTATTGGTAATCTAGACATCAATAATTGAAGTTTTTTTTTTTCAATACCGAAGCTCATGCAGTAGATTTAAATCTATGTCAGTCCTAACTAAAATACTAATTTATTTTCATATCCATTTATTTTTTACATTCTATTTTTAAAAAACATTTACAAGAAAATATAATTTAAAAATACAATATAAAAAACAGAGGGTTACTGCAGGCGGAGTCTACGACTCAAGCCATCAGTGGTCAGGGCTCAAGAGAGAGGAACCTACTCACAATACGCGCCGTGTCAAGAACGACCAACTTCTGAATCAGGTCCTTTACCCCGCCAGGTAGCGAAAGCTCTATCGATTTCTTCGATATCGGAACAATAATGGTCGATTCAACACGCCACATGTCTGTCACCTCGTGGGCCAGATCCAAGTATATTAGCAGTTTTTCTTTTTCTGCCTCCACAAGGTTCTCGTCATGTGGAATGGCACCGCCCGATGCGCATTCCGATCTATTATCACTATGTCAGGCTTAATGGCAGCAATAGTCCTGTCAGTGATAAGAGATCGGTTCCAGTAGAACGTATTTATTAAAAGAGTTTTTCTCAGTAAATTATAGTGATGTATACGACAATGCCAGCACTAGTCTCACAGCATTAATTTCAATGTAACAAAAGACTGGTAACGGACAGAAAAGGTTGCGGGGATCAGGTAATATAAACATTTATCCCCCGACTACATAAACGTTCGTGTGTGGGAGTCGGTCTGTATTTCAAAGGAAATCGATGAAAAACGTGGGTGTCCATCACTGGACTACCAACAACAACCCATTATGGTCGTCGTGATGGAAACGTGAGGCGATGACGTCACCACTCACAAGATTGATATAGAAATAAAGTTTCTACGTGAGATAAATATTAAATCTGTTGAGAAAATACAGAAAGATGGCCATCACTTTATCAATATTTGTCTTCGATACTGGAATATTTTCTTATTCAAACTAATTGAAAGGACGACAAACAATTTAAGTGTTTCTTTCAATTTCAACTATTAAAAGCAAGCAACAAACACAACGAGTCGACAGTACCAAAGAGCTCAAAGGAATATTATTTAAATAAGTTAGAAGAGTATTTCCTACCTAAAGTATACAAAACGTTTGCAACGGAAAAGTTGAGGGATGGCATAATGTAGAAAAGTATCGATAATGATCTTTATTTGGTGCATCTAGTCCTCTCTAATGGGTAATGAGTAACAGTCTCCCATTGTCCTGGTATTACAGAGACTCATGGGCGATGGTAACCACTTGGTTGGTCTTAGGCTGGTTTATCTTTCTTGTAATCGAAAATAAGAATGTAACCTGTTAAGGTTTGTAAAATAGGTTTTGTTACGAAGAATAGGCAGTAGGGGTCCCGTCAGATGAACAAACATTCATTGCTTATACCCTGGGCATATACCCAGCACCGTTAATCTGTAATATACATATATGATTAAACAAATAGTATTTTTTCACGTGTTTCACTCAATTTTATCGACAAGTGAAAATATCGACAACTTTTCCGCGTAAACCTTCTTCTCATCTCTACGAAGCGTTTATTAACAGTCGAGTGCTTTTGAGGGGCAGTTCAAAGGTAAAAATAAAATAAATGTAGGTACACCGTAACTTGATTTTACTGAGAAAAATGTGATGGAAAATAGTACAAAACATGGATTTTCTGAACAAAGGTGCTTTCAACAAAATTGTGAATACAATCATGATTTTATTTCGCTGTAGTTTTGTGATATTTTGCAACACTGAATAAAATTAAAGCTGCATTTTGTATTTGTTCACATATTGTCTCACTACTACCATTGTAACTAATAAAAGCTAGGATAATAATAATATTTATCTCGGATTATTACTTTGATGAATTTAGGTTTCTTTTAAATTAATTCATTACTAAGCGTGGCTGGTAAAAACATTGGAAACACGTAATGTAGAAGCAATCAAATCTATTTATTATTATTTTAGAACACTTGTTCAATAAAATTTCTAATCTCCGATTTAAACGTTCACAGTGAAACGGGCGGGTTTTAGTCTGTTCCGAACATTTCCCACTCACACACCCGGTGGGCGGATGTTTGACGCCTTCCTCTTGTTAAAAGGTTGGCAGCTCTGTTAGTAGCGCCCGAAACAAAATGAAATATAGAATTTTTATTTCTAGTATTTTTGTCTATCAGCTATTTTTCTACGTCAGGCAATTACTAATAGGGACTTTTTATTCGATTTATCATTCGCCACAATATTCAACATTAAACTGCTTAAAAAGTGTGAATCCTCTTTCTACATAATTGATTTTCACCGCAAGTAATTTTCCACCTTTTAATCGACCACATCTTCTCTTTCATTCATCTACCTATGCATCAACAATTGGAGTTAAATTATTAGACTTTCATGCATTTTAACGGGTTCTTACCACGATATTTAATTAATTGAGTTGTCTCGATTATTCAACGTTGGAACTCCAGTGGTACGACCCAAAAGCGAACGAGAAAGAGGGTAGACAGATTTGTTTGCTCTTAAATCGACCCGCAGTATCCAGTCTTCTCGAGATCATGACGTTTGCAACAACGTTGAAATATCGAGACAACTCAATTAATTAAATATCGTGGTAAGAACCCGTTAAAAATGCATGAAAGTATAGAAAACCGCGAGTGTCTGAATAAGTTTAAATTATTAGAGTTATCACTGACCTGACAAGTCCATCGGCAGTCTGGCTCACTCGAACGTTGTTGATGATCCAATTGTCGATTCCATCGTCAGTGAGCCAATACTGCGCAGCCTGGAGGAGTGACAGGGCTTCGTTGACATAAGAAGGACCGTGTCTTGATTCGCTGCAAGGAAAAACTTCAGTTGATGTCTGGCTAAAATATTTAACTAGAATTTAAAGCCTTCTTCGTTGTAAAATTAACCTCTACCCTCAGATTTTAGTACGAAGAATAAAGACATAACCACATAGTTTTTTATTCAAAACCATAGGTGAATTAGCGAAAAACTCTGCGAACTAATACACTAATGGTTAAACTTTGTGACCTCATCTTGAATAATCATTTCAACTTTGTCGAAGGTAACTTCTGATAAAGTAATGCTCTCAAATATCCAATTCTATTTCAAAATGCTCCTAGAGAAATAAGGTGAGGAAATTCTCCTTTAAAATGTTACTGAAAATTCCCCGCTGACAACGAAAATGCTAGTGCATGGAAAAGCCATTATCGGTTAAATCCAATTAGTCCCCCGCAACGTTCCACGCTCCAGCCTCCACACGGCATAACGTCCTACATCTTCGTTATTAAACTACCTCGCAAATTCCATTACGGAATGCGCTCGCTCGGACGTAGTTTCTAACAAAATAAATAACTGAGCAGTACATTTTCCACCAGTTTTAATAAAACTTTTTGAAACTCTCCAACTCGCAACGAGTCGGAAATTTTGTAGCAATATTATTATGTTAGCTTGAAAACTTTGCATTTCCGTAATTCATAAAATAGAAAACCCTTTGAAACTTGCTTGTAAAGGAATATTTTATAGCTTTTACTAAGAAACTGCGCGAAATTTATATTTCAAAGGCGGATACCAGTACCTGATAAAAACAATTTCCTGAAGTACCATCGTAACATAGGATAAAATGTAAGGTAATCTTGACGAAATCTAATATACCTATATTATAAAGGCGAAAGTTTGTATGTATGGATGTTTGTTACTCTTTCACGTAAAAACTACTGAATGGATTTGAATGAAACTTTACCACAATATAGCTTATACATCAGAATAACACATAGGCTACAATTTTAATTTTTGAGGTTTCTAAGGTAGTAAATAAAAATTGTTTGCGGTATAATAGTACTATATTGTAGACGTCCCGAATTTTTACGACCTCACATTAGAAAACTTCAAAAATTGTAGCCTATGTGTTATTCTGATATTATAGACGTCGCGAACTAGACGGGATAGACGGGACGAACCTGAAATCCACGCGAACGAAGTCGCGGGCAAAAGCTAGTAATGTATAATTATATTGATAAATATTAATGTTATTATTTAGACGCCAATACTATTAATGAAACAAATATTAGAGATTTCAAAACAAGACAGGCAATCAATTTTAGACGTACCCACCTATTCGAGAGATAGATGGATAGGTCGATTAGCACAGGGAATCACAGCGAGCACGAAAAGCCTAAATTACCGGCCATGTCTGAAACGCAAATGGAACTAGAAACGTTATGCCGAGGTGCCAATAGAACCGCAATTTCCGCCACGAGAATGACTTCCGCCAGACCTCACACTGATTACCTTGCTATCCATTGGAGCGTCGATCAATGGGAACTATTCTGTCTAGTCTAGAATACCTGTGACCTATTAAGTCTACAGAAGAGAAATATTTTGGATGGACAGCGATTTTGTCCACACCACACTGACCTTAACACTAAATTTTGGTAGATAATCTTAAATTATTTTAAGATATTGAACACTCGAACAGTACTCTAGTTAAAAAAGAGAGTATTTTAATTCACCCATGCCTCAAATGTAAAAACAATAAAGCATCGAAAACAGAATTGACCTTGAATGTTTTGAAGGGAAAGAGCCTATTCTTTTCACAATACGATCTTACTTTAAAATCAAAATATATTTTGATAAATCTTTTGAAAAACTTAACCACTTATTTACATCTTTTCAAGAAATAATGATATAAAACTGAGAATAATACTGAAAGCTAGATAGCAACTCCATCATAGGATCCAATCTGGCTGCAGATGAACTTCTTGTTTATTTTAAAGACTTAATTATCTCATCTCAACGTTGCTCTGACATCTAGAACGAGCGCTTCGCTTCACTATCGTAATTAAGTTTAAAAGCAATGTAGTTTCTCACTTACTGCGCGCTATTTAGCTAAAATTATATTTAAAACACTATCAACGACGGTAACCTTGTTTACTTTAAGCTTTTTCAGTAGTTGTTCACTTAATTTATCGTATCGTTGAACTGAAAACAAATTTGTGAATTTTACGAATGGAAAACACTATTATATTATAAGTTTTTTAGACCCATGAAAAACATACAGTCTATGGATAATGGAGATTAAAAATCTATCGAAATGCTTATAAGGAGCGTTTCATTATCAGATAAAAAAACTTTATAATAAATATTTTTTATCGAAACGTGATGTGGCTACTAGAGTCTACTTAAATGATCTCTGAAAACTTTAGCGTAGAGGCCACATCGCGTCGTAGCGTCCGGCCATGTTGACAGTTTAAAAATAATTTTAGAGCTCGGCCTAAAATTCCGATCCCGATTTCGAATTTTTCGAAAACATTACACATTCACTCTAATAATTTAACCTTCGCATATTTTAACTAACCTGTAAAAAAGTATCGTATACCTACAAAATAAAACTATACAAACATTAAAATGTCGTACGTACTTGTAAAACACGTTCAGCGTGAAGTCTTGGCTCATGTCGAGGAAGGTGTCTGTGGTGGTCCGTGTCCCGGCTGCGTCCACCAGGTACACCAGCGCACATTGCTCGGCGGTGAACGATACACCCTTATACCACATTTTCGCATACCTATGAGTTTTACAATTAGTAGTATGATAAGGTTAAGTTGGTTTTTTTAATACAATAGTGTGACTGTGTAGGATCACATTTCAGGAAGGAAAAGTAACTTTTAACTTATTTACGAAATAATGATAGCAGGTTTTTAAAGTTGGGTCAGTAAAACATTGTCGCCTTAGCTGAATCTCGCGTACTACACAGTAAACACTTGTAATACGTACGTCGTGCGTGTGAAGATCTCATAATTTTGAATTTAACTACTTTTATCGAAGTTTAACAAAACTCTTTTGTTGTAATACCTTTACTGGGTGGCTATAAACCTCAACTGTTATCAAATTGAATTTATAGATAGGTAGGTACTACTTTTTGAGTAGGAATCTTTTTTTTTTTTTTTTTTTTTTTTTCAGTTGGAGGAAATCACCGGATCCCCGCCCGCCCCGCGGGCGGGGTATGTGGGAGTTGAACCTCACTAAAACCTCCAACCGCTCACACTCAGCGTCCGAACCCCGGCTGAGGCCAGAACCCAGCACGGGGTTTTGTGGGACGGCGCGACGCGTAACGCTCTCGGCACACTTTTCCGTCACGCCGTCCCCGGACGCCGAACCGGCAGCCGCCGGCGATACGGCCACCGGCTCTCTCGGTCGGCGGGCTATCCGAAGCCCGCCAAGATGGCTGGACCGCGTGTCACCCTCCCACGGAATACCCCGCTGGGTCAGAACCAGCGTGGGTCGGGGAGCGCGGTCCGCCATCCTCCGGATGCTCTGACGCAAGGGCGTGCTGAGCGAGACACGACACCTTCTTGGGTCCCCGCTCGCACTCACATGCGTTGGGGACCCGAAACTCTTAAGGGGCCAGATTCCGGGCGAGATCCCGGTTCCGGCCCCTTGCTCGACGGCGGCGGGTTGTTGCGGGGCGGAGAGAAGAATAAATTCTCTCCCTCGCACTCCCCGCCACCCTCTTCTGCGAGATGGTGGACTCGCAGAAGTCGAGCATCGCCTTCCAGGACTCGCCACTCTCGAGCATCGACGCCACGACGCCCGGGAGCGACAAGTCCGGTCCTATTTGTCGGACCAGGACACACCGCTGCTGCTCCCATGCGGGGCAGACAGCGAGCGTATGCTCCGGTGTGTCCTGGTCACATCCTATACAGTGATGGCACCTCGTCGTCGGCTCCACCTGAATGCGGTGCAGATACCTCCCGAAGCACCCGTGCCCGGTCAGCATCTGCACCGCCCAAAAGGTGAGGCGTCCTTCGCCACGACCCACCCAATCCTTTAGGACGGGGCGGATCGCCTCGACTGAGTAGGAATCTAACGTGAAAAGCAAAGATGTAGAATATGTTTTTAGAGCTCCCCGTAATCGTAATCTTTCATTGATACAATACCTACTTAATGATACAAACGAAAATCAGAAATGAATAACCTTAATGAAAGCGAAATACCCGAAAATAGAATGAAAGAAAATCGAGAAAAATATGTTACATTAAATACATTTAATCGAGAGTTCGTGGAAAAGGGAAGAAAATTTTCTATTCAGATTGATTCGATAATTTCTGAATAAATTTTTTGAAGCCTCCTTAAGAGGTATTAAGACGTATTAAGTCGCTTTATGGAAAACGAACGGTAATTTTATTGGTTTAATTACATCAATCTTTGCTACAAATATTATTTTGTGGATTGTACTAAAATATAAAAAATTAGTGATACTACTTTTATCAATGTTATGCAATTCGAAATTGTGACGATTACAATTATTTAAAACTACACTATAGATTTTGATTCGGCTTTTATCTATACTAATATTATAAAGCTGAAGAGTTTGTTTGAACCATGGAATTATCACCTCTGGAATCTACATGATGAACAACAAACTGAAGTATTCGGAGCTTTGTATGTGTGTGAAAAATGTCTATGGGTTGAAAACTGGGAGATGTCATGTTTTTAAATCTCCCCAAAAATCGGGTACTTTTAGTGGTGATTTCCCGTGTAAACCATAGAATACAGATTTTTTTCGTGATAATGGCTTTCTTATATTCGTAATTTTATTGCGCCCAGGTTATGTGTGGTATACGTCCTCATTATCGAAATGATCAGGAGCATACCACACTTCTAGTTGATGGGAGCCATAACTCATCATTACGACTGACTCTGATAGCCGCTATCCTTAAACTTTTATTTTCACTCTCACGTGGAAATCTAATAACAAAATTATATTAACAAATATATTCTGTCTACATTCGTTTATTTTTTAATAAGATAAAATGGGAGATTTCAAAATTTTGGTTGGTAACCCTTTGAAATTTAATTATGTCAAAGTTACGAAATGTCAAATGTCAGTTAAAAATACGTTAAGTTTTTCAAACAATAAGAATTGTTCTATTAACTTTATAAAATGGCAAATTTTTAATACTTAATTGTGGAAATTGATTCCTTGTTGTTGTTGAGTGGTTTCTGCAAAAGCTTACAACGCAGGAAGGCATGATTCAATTTTGTCTCAACTATGGTCTCAACAGGTATTTTATGTTAATACTGTCAAATAAACGTCAAATTCAGAGGCGCTTTATTACGTGTATGTACACGACTGGTGCGACTTGGCTAAACTTCGCCAACTTTGTTCCCCATGTACGTTCCTGAGGTAATAATTCTATGGTTTGAACGCGCTAATCTCAGGATCTACAGGTCCGATTTCAAAAATTCTTTCACTGTTGGAAAGTCTATTTATCGAGGAAGGTTTATAGGATATATTTTATTTTCAAAATAAATAGGGATCCGTATGAAAATATCGAATATGTAACACAGGGTAAATAATCGAAAACCTATTTATGCGTACGCTGCAAAAACTATTGACAATAGAACAAAATGATATATCTAACCATCATAGTTTAGTCACAATAAGTGCTTTTATGTTTATGAAAAATATTTTTTCGTCCCGAGATTGAATTTAACGTTAAATGAGTATCGTTATATTAACTCTTATCCAAATTAGTATTTGTATATAATAGTATTTTGTTATCAAGAGTATTAATGTAGAAGTAAATTACTTTTTGTTTTATTCCAATCGGACTTTTCGTTTAGAAGTTATTACGAGTATAAAACGCAATGAATATGTGTGGCACAGCGGGCCGCGAAAATAATAACTCGACGGCATTGCGAGTACTGTTTGAACCCCTTTGTAACGCGGACGAAGTTGCGCGGGTCAGCTAGTAATTTATAAAAGTGTTACAAAAGGAAGGTTTATGTGCATAATAGGTACATGAATGCAGAGAAACAGACTTTGATGTGATGTCATAAATAAGCATTTTTTTCGGCGCTTACATTGCAAATGTTGTATGAACCCTCCCTTTCGCGCGAGTTAGCTAGTGGGTAATAATTTATAACAACTTATGACATTGAACAGAGTATGATGTCAACATTTTAAATGACGGTGCTTCTTGGATATTGCATTAGCAAATAGACGCCCATGGACCTTCACAATGTCATCAGAGTTATAACGAAGGCACTACCTACAAGATCGTAAAGAAAGGTGTGGGATCTAATGATATTGTCAATTCATCACAAGGCTATTTCGTTCAAACAGATTATAATCAAGCTTATGTAGCAAATGTGCAGGTGTGCATCATGTCATAACATTATCGTGAAACGGCCACACCTCTATAGTTTTCTGCGAAGGCAAACTTACTGATAAATGCAAAACTCAACTTTCAATTTCTTTGAATTATTGTTAAAGGTACCGACCGTGTTGTTTTCGAAGAGTTACGAATAGCACTTTCTCATGTTTTTTTTTAATTGCAGGTCAGATAGATAAACGATTATTAGCTAATGATAAATGACTGATAAACTAAAGACACTAACTGATGATACCGTTACTCCTGAGCAACACAAAACTTTTATTAAACCTCATTTAAAACAGAGACATTTCATAGCACACCTAAAAAAAGTCCTTTCCAAATCGGAATTGTAGGTACTGGGTAAAGAATATCTATTGACGCGCATCGTAATGGTTAAACACAGCGTTTCAAAGTAGAAGTACCTGCTGCGGCGTGTAGCTGGTAGTCATTAAAAAAAATGCAAATGACATCAAGAACCTAATGATAATGAAAAATGACTACTTACATTAATATCTACTTGTACTAATACAACATGTCTTACAAGCTTTAATAAATCAATTACATTATGTAATATTACACAAGGTGCTGCTAGCCAGTTCTCTTTCTTGAACTTGGCTTGACACGCATCAACATTTCAACGTCTAAAAACTTACTATAACATACTAAAATATAATAGTAAAACTACAAAACAAAGCACCTACTTATTGTTCCCCTGCTGATGTCGTGCCTGGATCTCGACTCTAGATCCATAGTGATAGACGCGACCGTTCGGATGTATCAGAGCGGCTGCTGCTCCAGAACGGGACAGCGCTAAGATGATGTTGTTCTTCGCGTTCGTCACTCTCACCGCACCGTCCATAGTCATATCGACTCTGGAATCGAGAGGTCATAGAGTCTAATTGTGGATGTTATATCGTTTGAGCTTTGAGGTCACTTCCTTAGTGATGACCTGTATGAGCTCAATAGGATGTTGTCTGAGACTAATGGACTATACAATAAGGGAAGCCCATGCTTACTAATGATCATCATGACGAGCGTCAATCATCATCATCAATATATCGTTTAAACAACGGGCCTCCCGATGACTGTCCTTATGTCAGGATATTCAAGAGAAATGTTTTTATGTATGTAATCATCCATATTCTAATACCTACATAAAAACTGACCTTATTAAAAGAATTGGATTTAATGTCACCAATCAACACATTTTTCTGCGCTTAAGTTGCAAATCAGAAATGACAACCCCACCTTGTAATAGTAATCTGCATCATAAAACAGAGTTGGGTGGGTCACTTGATAAATAATGAAGAAAAAACAAACTCTGTGTTCCAACCTCTGCTTAATATGTAGACCTGGTCCTAGAGTTTATCGCTTGGGTCCTAAAGTATTTAGAATGCCATGAGAATTTTTATGAGGAACTATTTTTAAATTATCATTTGTTAATGATAAGGAAACTCACTTGACTCTATCTCTTAGTCGTAGACAAATTGTACCGTGAGGAGTGACCGATGCATTGTAGCCGGCTCCACCCATTACATCTGTTACCTAAAATTAGATGGGGTTTAAATTTCAGGTTAGATATACGGATACATTATGGAGTCTTTGCTATTCCTTGGCAACGTTAACAGCTTTCCATCAGATGGACCTAACTTAGGTACCATACAAACCTACGTAACGGACTTCCGCAACGGATTATAAAACAAAAAAACATGTCACAAACAGCGTACTGAATGTTAATAACAAACTTTTGTGCATACAATTTTCGCTACAGAAAAGCAACTTTTCGCCGACTCGCCGACAACCTGTTTTCCATTCACTGCACAAATTGTAAGGTCCCGAGGCACCGTAACTTTGTTAACAAATAAATACGAGCTCGCAGAATAAAACCACACAAGCTATGCGTTTGTACCGCGGTTACGTCCACTTTTATTTCAAATCTACGTTTATTTCGCGTAGGATCTTCATTTTATGGACGTATCATAAAACTGTAGACGTCTGAAGAGCGGTGCCATACAAAGCCGTAGTAAGCCGTGGACTACCACAACAAGGGAACAATCGTAAAATGAAACATAGTATGGCAAAGATGTAGCCTGAAATACTATATACAATAAATGCATGTACTTGACAAAGTAACAATAGGTACTTTAAGAAAAGCGCTGCGAGAAAACCATATTTTTCTTCTAAAGGCAGTTAAGAGGTTACATTGTTTCAACTTTAAAATAAGTATAATAGAAAATAACTGACGATTGGGTGTTTAAGTATGACACATACATATACTAGGGATATATTCCCATTCGCAAAAATTTGCACTTTTTGTATTTGGCCGAAATGATGCGAATGGTTTGTTAAAAGTTGTGTAGATAACAGAGAATCTGACACAGCTAAAATAAAGGCACCTGCCCTTATAAACGGGCCGACACTCGTAGGGTCTACGACCTTTCATTCTCAAGAGAATATGCCGAGGATTTCACTCGTTTGGTGGGAGGAAGCAACCACCCCCTCCGTCCCTAATAGATTTAGTATAGATAAAATATAGATAACTATTTTTAGTACCTACTAATTATAATACTTTTTGTTTAATAGCTAAACATTTCCGAATATCGAAAATGAATATTCGTATTGGCATTTGCAAACATTTTTGGTCCTCTATTACGTACATATGTAGGTAGCGACCGGGACACACCAGAGCATACGCTCGCGCTTTGCCCCGCATGGGAGCAGCAGCGGTGTGTCCTGGACTTCTGCGAGTCCAGCATCCATCAGAAGCAGGCGGCGTCGTGGGCGAGGGAGAGAATAGATTCCACCCTCCACCCAGCGATAGCCCGACGCCGCCGTCGAGCAAGGGGTCATAACCGGGATCTCGCCCGGACTCTGGCCCCTTAAGAGTTTCGGGTCCCCAAAGCATGTGAGTGCGAGTGGGGACCCAAGAAGGTGCCGTGTTTCGCTCAGCACGCCCGTAGCGTTAGAGCAACCGGGGGATGGTAGACCGCGCTCCCCGACCCACGCTGGTTCTGGCCCAGCGGGGTATTCCGTGGGAGGGTGACACGCGGTCCCATCTTGGCATGCTTCAGAAAGCCCGCCGACCGAGAGATCCAGTGATTTCCACCAATAAAAAAAAAACATACGTAGGTAATAAGGTAATTTTCGAAGTAACAGAAAATATCTCGTAGTTACTATTTAAAACATTCCGTTAGTATTCAGTTAACATTCTTAATGAGCACACTAATTGAAAATGTTTTAATTCACTGCGGAAAAACAGGTTTCAACTTCCTCGAAGCGTCCTCTTGAAAACGAAACTTTAGTTCTAATTAGAATGCTCATCGATGCTTCTCAAATTAGACGCTGCAAGTTCCAAAAGACATCTGCAATTTGTTATACCTACATAGTACATTGCTGTCGCTCGTTCCACGAACAGAGCAGCGCAATTTAGGAGAGCTTTAATTGAAATAGGAATGTGAATTGCCTTTGACTTGGGTGCGTCAAAGAGAATGAACGTAGTTGTTCAGAAGCTCTGGAACACTAACTAACAATATTGTCTATTTTGAGAACTGTAATATTCCTATTTAGCACTGTTTATACAGAAGCTTCAAACATATTTTACAAAGCGATAATATATTGTATCCTTATCAGTTTCACAGTGGAGTAATAATAATAAATAGGTACAAGGCTGTAAGTAATTAAACTGCCGCTGAAACTCATTTACTACGAGGAAGTATGCGAGCCATTTTATTCAGATTTGAGGAAAAATTATGATATAAAACATAGAAACTAGTTGGCATAGCTGGGTTATTAACCCACAAAAATATTCATTTTTACATCTACTTCAATGTACTGAATATTCACCTCAAGTTCGCGCCAAGTGTCAGCATGGTAGATATCGTCTCCTGGGTAAAAGGGGGCCTTCCGCTGCAAGGGAGCCCGCCACGGTGGCTGCCAACCTGTCGCACCTACCAGCTCAGCCTGACCTAGTCCACCTTCCAAAAACTTGCTGTAGTCTTGAAAAGCGGATAAGTTGGATTCCTCCTTAAACATTAAATTGCATTTAGGCTTACCAAAGACAATTAAATCACTCTCATGTTATGGTCAATTAGATTTGATCCCTTTTGGCAGACGACTGCAGTTACCGTTGCCCTTAGATCTCACAATGTACGAGACACTGCGGACCACTAAATATGTAGTATGTAAGCAGACGAGCCAACGGGCCACCTGATCGTAAGTGGTTACCGTTGCTTATGAACCTCTGCAATGTCAGGGGACACCTAAGACCTAACTTTAAGGACTTGAGGAGGTCAAGCCTCGTTTGAAGACTACTATAGTAACTCGTGCCACCTATCCTATCAGAAGCATTATTTACTCTATGAAGACCATTTCCATTCTAAATATCTTTTCTTTTGTCTATATTATCGAAATACGAGAATGCCAGAATTAACGAGTAAAGCTTCTGTTGTCACTGATATTGTAATCTCCTCTACCCGTCGTCAAATCCCGTGGATGCAAGTCTGGTGATTCAACCCTGAAACCAGCCGCGCGGAATATCCGGTGACCTCCTACCATGTGTAAAAGGTAGAACTTTTTTATGTCCCTAACACCCTAGTTATATGCCCGAGATAAGCGCATTGATACAAAACTGAGCAAAACTTTTGAAAACTATTTTCAGAGCTGTTTTTTTTTCGTTTCGTGAAAGTCCACAGATTCTTATCATTGAGGTCTCAGACACCTCTTATTCAACTTATAAGATGTATGCATCTTCTACAAAGTATAAAGTCGAACTCCCTAGAGTACCTATTAGTACTCTACTTCGTATTGATACCTATCAACTCTACTCTCAATATATTACATTATGTTCCCTGTATTATGTTCCCTTCTTTATTTTAAAATGCCATTTGTAAGTGCATTACCCTGGTCGTGATCAGATCCTATCTATTTTAGTGGAGAGATTGCGGTTGTATTCTCTTGGTTCGAGATTACATTTAGTTCATTATGTCTACAAGTACCTGATTGTAAGAGTGTGCCGTATAAACGCTCCGAGGGCGCACAGGCACTGTAACATCCTTTCTAAAATCTGTATTAGCCATTTTAACACTTCTTCAACTTAATACTGTGATCAGACACTGATACAAAATACATGAAATACAGCGACTAAAGAGTACTGAAAAACACTACATAATATAATATAAATGACACGGCGACATCGGATCTCGGGCTCCTGGAAAAATCATGGATGCCGAAAATTAAACGTCAATTTTTATATTCTATTTTTAAAATAAGTTTATTTTCGAGCAAACAGTAAAAAGGTTGCACATCTAGTAAAACTTAAGTTCACTTAAAATGTTAGGACTAAGTATTCTCTGCTGGAACGACGTGTCTAATGATAACAAACGACAGGTTTGGGTTTACCACAGTAGGTACATAATAACATAACATGATCGTTTACTTAATTAATTAATACTAATTATTTATAATTTACCTACGGCCTAGGATTTGGTAAGCAAAACAAAACATCCAAAATAATTTAAAATAATAATGAAATTAGTGTATGAGCATAAATTAAATAATCCATTATCTTATTACCGTTTGTAAATAAGCTACGTTAAGATTGTGTGATTTAAATTCCCCGCCTACAACTAAATAAAAAAAAGCATTAAATAGCGGTAGTCCAACGTCACTGCCACGTTACATCACAAATTCACAAAAGTTTTGTAGAGGTGGGACTTAAAAAATCGATTTTAATCATTCGATTTTCTGTAAGAAAACCTGGCAACACCAATTTTGAAGCAACTAAATTTTCCATTAAAACTTAAGTTTTTTAAATTTAATTCATTAATTCCATTATTTAAGTTCCACACAACTATATATTTAAAGACGACGCTAGCGCAATGCCTTGTTTTACGGAAAAATGCTTATTTTAGTTATCAACCTTGTCGCAGACATTAATCCTGTAAGTGCTAATGGTCTGTTTTGAAGTACATTCATTCTCATAAAATCGTCTTGCCTTAATCCAGAAAGTGTGTTTTTAAAAAAATTAATCATACGTTTTTTTATTTTATAAATTTTTGCATAATACAAACTGGATATATATGTATGGTCTGTGGGGACCAGTTAGCTTGTTTTTATTGTTTAAGTAGCTGAATGCTTTTAATTAAAATTGGTTTATCATTTAAGCACGCTAATCGAGGCTTAAATGTATAATTAGGGTAATTTCTGAGAACTTTGGATAGATTGAACCAAGCCCCAATTAGTTCTTATAAAGAAATAAAAGCAAAATCAATTCTTGAAGTAATTTTATGTTGTGACATTACAACAGAACAAATACTTGAAATAATGTTTATCTCAAACTATATTTTATGATTAGAATTTAAAATTTCCTTACTAACGTTTACTTGGTTTATTCCTACAACTTCAAACATCGAATTCAAGTTTCGTTCGAATACGGGTCAATCGATACTAGGAATCGACAGATGCTCTCTATGCTCCGTCTCTATTGCACAACTTGTTATATCTGGCAACATTAGCAACCCGCCACCGCCACGTTTCGCTCGTCTCACTTTTCTGAGTTTTCAGTCGTCTTGTTGGTTGTACGCTCGTCAGTAATTTTAGACTCGTATCCTACAAAACGGGATATCAGAATTTTCATCCAAAATGAGTGCTCCAGCACCAGCGCCTGCTTACAAGATAGGCATAGTGAAGCAGGTAATACATTTATCTCAACTTTTCGAAGTTTTTCCAGGCTAGAGATCGCGGTACCTCGTGCCGTTCTCTTAAAGATTGCCTCGTTGGCACCGCAACGCATCAAAAATATTCGTTGCCTACTTGAGCAGAAATAGAATTAGTTAAAATAAAAACAAGTGCTTGTTCAATAGAATGGAATAATGTCGTACGCTGCCATACCAGCTGGTGATTAGTGAAGGCGGGTGTCGGCATTATCGCATTGTACCTCTAATTGTGTCAGTGGTATGTGTTTACAAATATCTCATTTACAAGTCTATTGTTTAGGTATTATCCGGAGATACCGTGGTCATAAGAAAGCAGCCTCAAGGCGGACCGCCTCCCGAGAAAGTGATAGCCCTTTCGGGTATCACGGCGCCCAAACTCGCTCGTCAAAGGACTGCCAACAAGTAAGTGACATAGTTAACGGTTGTTAATGCACTGCAACTCATTTTAATCTTTATTTCTGTCATGAAACGTACGAATATTGTGTCTACAGTTGTGCATTATAAATGTGTATGTGTTGTCCATTCCTTTTATCATTTTCCCAATCACGATGTCGTAAATTTGTAAGATTTCACCCATAATCGGATCACAACAAACACCTTGCTGCAAAGCTATCAACAAGTGGTTATATGCTTCACTCACATTTACATTGTTATTTCAACTGATTCCCTCCTAATAATACGATTTCTTCACACAAATATATCAGTTACTTCATAAAAAAACCTTAAATAGAATAAAATATTTAAAATCTGATCTTCATGTTGTTTATACCATGACAAAAATTTCGAAATGTGGTTTTATCATGTTGTGAACATATTTGACAAATTATGACTTTTACAGTCTGTACATATAAAAAAAAGTGAAAGCATAATTGTAAATTTGTTACATAAGCCAAATACCTTTCACCATTAATCTTTTGCAATACAACCTTCGCAAATACTTCAAAACTCATTCAAAAGATATCTGTATCATGCCTATCATCAGCATACCACAATAATGTTTAAAACAATAAAATGTTACAGTTAATCCAGTGAAAAAAATACCCAGTATTTTGTATAGGTAATCCTACTTAGTAATTTGAGGTAACAGTGATTGACTGTCATCCTATTAGTTAAAATCAGCTTACAAAAATATAAAAAGAATAAAATTGTTACAAAAATTCCTGTATGCATGGTAAAGTATTTCATTTATTTTTGCCTTTAAAAGTACCCAATATTTTGCCAATAAATTTAAATTGGGCATAATAGTGGATACTTTTACAATGCCTGGCGAACTTCTCTGTATTTTTCTTTAATTTTATGAATGTACGTACTGTAATTCCTACCTTTGATTGTTATAATTACATTTTTAGAAGCTTCAGACAATTATGATGTACATGTAGTTTATAAATTAGATAATCTATTATTTCAGAATGTCGATGTTGTTGTAGTTATTTTTTCCACAGCATTATTTAGTTTAAAAAATGTACTGTTCTCTGTAATTACCGAGCCAGAGAAAGTAGCAATTTTTAAATCAAATAATTTGCAGGCGGTAACAATGTGACTTCGGTTAAAAGTAATTTATTACTATAAATAAACTATTTAGAAATTATTACTCAATATAGTAAAACTATTATGTTATTGAACATTATCGTAACTTAATTTTTAAACAAAATATTCATGTCTTTGTTAATTTTACTAAATTATCACAATACTTTAGATAAACTTTTATCTACAATGTGTGATTATATGAGAAAGTGACACAACACATTGATATTATAAATTTATTGTATGCTATATCCATAATTCCCTTCTTGAGTTAAAGAAATAAATTAAAGGTCTTAATAAATTTCTCACTTAGTCTGATAGTTACTGCAATAAATGGAATAAAATATTACTCAACTAAGAGCAAGCAAAAGTTATTCAATCTCAGTTTCAACGAGAATTTAAATCCTACTCCAGTAAAACTTCTCAGTAAAAAGTTTTAATATTTTAAATAAATATGAAACTAGCTGAGATGACGGCGGATCGGCCTTAACCTAATTTGAGCAATATTAAATCATGCCGCCGTCGTCGACGCTGGGGTAAGAGATATTCCCCCGGAAGAGGTCAGGTTACCGCCTGAGGCAAATATCATTCAAAATGGCGAGCTATATTTTGCTTCCGAGAAATATCAGGTAAGAGCGGAAAAACTGTAGGTGGTACCCCCGAGGGGGCTACATCTCTAGTATAATAATTATCTAGTTTTTTTCCGGCCGGTAAGTTTTATTTTATACTTATTTCATTTTTATACATTGGGTAAGTAATATTATGAGCTGTGCTATCTTGAAATGAAATATTTATGCAATGATATTTTCTTGCGACCCATTCTCGAACAGCGAAATGACAATATATTATGTTTTCAGCAAATATTATAAAAGAAAAATATTCATTAACAGTGACACAGAGACGAAGGATGAGCCCTTCGCGTGGGAAGCCCGTGAATTTCTGAGGAAGAAACTAGTCGGCAAGGAAGTTATCTTCACTGCTGAGAAACCAGCTAATTCCGCGACCAAAGAGTACGGCGTCGTGTGGGCGGGCAAAAATCCAGCTAAAGATGAAAATGTCACTGAAGCATTGTTGGCCGAAGGTCTCGTTAAAGTCCGAGATGGAGCTAGAAATATCCCACAGCTCAAAAAACTCGTAGAAATCGAGGATGCTGCCAAATCACAAAATAAAGGAATTTGGAGTGCTGAACCAGAAGTACGTACATGCGATCGCAACGGCTATCAAATCAGCGTTATCAACTTCGTCTCTAACTCGGTTCGTTTTTCAGAAACACGTGCGAGACATAAAGTGGACTATTGAAAACCTTAAAGCATTCGTTAACAAATACAACGGAAAACCAGTAAAGGCGATTATAGAGTACGTACGCGATGGTTCCACAGTACGGGTTTGTTTGCTGCCCGATTACACCCCTATTACACTGATGCTCTCTGGAATTCGGGTAAGCTATTAAAGTTACATTAAATAAATCTTAATGTTTAATTTATTTTAGATAAGAAGGTATGATTATGATATAAAAGCGGTTGAGTTGTAGTTTTGAATAGTTGTTAGTATTTCAGCATACAGGATACGTCAACGACAAAGCTATGATAGTCAACACCGTCGAATTGTTAGAATTTTTATTTTAGATCATATAGATTTTGAAATATTTTACTCTTGAAAATTAAAGAAGTAATACACTCGCAAAGAACTATTTTTGTGTCAAATGTTAAAAGTACCTTCTTGTTAATTTTAATTTGTATCGTCACTCAAGTGAGAACGCCGAAGTTTACAGAAAGGACTAATCGAATAAAAACGAACATCTGTAAATCAATTCTGCTTGAAACTTCTCGTTATCTGATGTGGAAATAATAAGGAAAACTTTCCTTGTTAACTCGTCTGCTGTCCAGCCGGGAGACAGCGAGTGCGGATTCTAATACGCTTGACTAAATCTTAACCCTTAAATGGACGATTTGTTTCACGTTTTAAAAAATATATTTGTGTAATGGACATGTATTACTGTCTAGGAAAACATGAGTAAAAAAAACTAGACATGAATTTACTATTAATTTTTTTTAAAGTACAAATTTCGTTCAGAAATAAGAACTAGCTCTCAACATTAACAAACAAATTAAAAGAAGCTTAATTTTATCGGTGATGTTTAGTATGTTGTTTAAAAACAACATTGTACATGTAAGGGTTAGTTTCAAAACCCCACGAGCTACAAAACGGTTAAGGAAAACATCGCGTGGAAACCTGCATACCAACCCTTCGAATATATTAAAGTCTCCAACACGTATTAAGGGAACGTTTATACCGATCATTGTACGAAGGAATAGAATACAGCAGCGGACATCAATGAGATAGGGACTTCGAACAAACACATAAATCTATTCTTATTAACTAGTGTCCTGCCGTAAGACAAGACGGCGAATCGGAACCTTACGGCGAAGAAGCTCGATTCTTCTTGGAGTCTCGATTACTGCAGAAAGACGTTGAAGTCGTCCTTGAATCAGTGAACAACAACAATATCGTGGGAACCATCCTCCACCCTCAGGGCAACATCGCCGAAGCACTGCTCAGACAAGGATTCGCGAGATGCGTCGATTGGTCGTTAGCAGTCATGAAATCAGGTAGGTCTATCTTATTACTGTACCTTACTAAACTACTCGTCGCCTCAGTGCTTGTTTGGCCAATCTGCACTCGAGCAAATTTTACAGGAGACAGCAAACAAGCACGCAATTTTCGTTAAGTGCCGTGTTGAGAAAAAAATTGAAATTAGATTTTTATTGTTTTAGAATTGAATATTTTAAAAAAATATTTTACCAGTCGAGTGTAAATTTTATTCTTTATAATACTGCATTAAAAAGTCATTTTCGTAAAACATGTCAGATTGGCCAAACAAGTACTGAGGCGACGTACTGTTAAAGATTTCAAAATGCCTTTTTCAGTCTGGTGTCTTTTAAGAACTAAAACTGAAGAATAAATATACAGATATATTTAAGACTCAGGAGACGCATGGATAAGTTCTTTATTCCGTGACGCAGTTTAAATATCGTAGATCATAACAATTAAAAAACAAATTACTTCACAAACTTCTCTGCTATAGTAAAATTCTCAAAGAAACAACTTTGATATACATATAGAACAACATAACTGCTGAGATATCTTGATAGAGGATATAATAGTAATAACTTACACAAGAGTTCTTAACTCCTACATTTGTACTTCTTCTAACATAAATAAACATAATACTATATTGACTTTTATTTTGGTGATATTATTAAAGATTAAAAGTCTTGCGTTTCCAATCAACTTCTAGTTGTATTCCATTATCTACTGAACACAAAACACAATAATCTGCGCTGCGTCTACCTGTTACCACTTCTTCCAAATCGTCTTGTACAACATAGAAGTCATGTCTACAACGTTTTCATTACTTTATATCTTTTGAACTTTAATATTTTATCTCTGCAATTAAACATAGGCATATGACTAACAGTGTTTCAATATCTTTTGCAAAAAGCTTGAATCGGTGAATCCAAAAAGAACTTTTTCTCATAAAGTTGTGCACCAAATGTGCGGTCGACACCTTGGCTGTCAGCGTGAGGTGTGTCATAGTCGTAAATGTTGATACTAATTCGAATTCACACTCATTATTTCAAGTAAACCTTCGAAAGAGAAACTAGAGTTTTTAATCAATTTTACGTCGAATTTGAAATAGAAGTTATAGATAACTAAAACCAACCTTAATGCTAGTGCTTTACGGTCGATTTTTCTTGATTGACGCAAACGTCAACTGCTCTTACTGGAGGACGGCCCTCCGCACATGGAGCTACTCAAATGTGACGGAATTAGTTAGTAATTAGAATTACAAACTAGTTATAAACTGTATTTCGCACACGACGCTACTCAAATTGCAAGGTTTCAGTCACTCCTGTCACAGATCAGAAACTATAGTACAGATGCGACAGCGAAAGCGATTGAAGTTGTGTAATGTTTTTTTAAAAGTTTGTTTTAATTTAAATAAATTTAATTTGCAGTCTAGGTATTTTCGTGGGTTGTAGACTAGGTTCATTTGAAGGCCTTTTACTGTACGCATGATCCAGAATGAATTTCGGCATTGATTTAAGGCAGTAATTGTGAGCAACTTGAACTTTAGAAAAAATTGTAAAATAAGGTCGGTATCGGTTTCGCCGTTGCATCTGTACTATACTTTCTGATCTGTACAGTAAACTCGGGTAACCTAGTAGCGCGCGATCAGTTGCCAACGCGTCAGTAACTGGTTAGTGACTAGTCGCGTCATGTGCGAACCTGTATGGCAATGTATGGCGGTGACGCGTCGTGTCAGTCGCCGGGACTCGTTAGTAATTTGATTTTGTGATTAGTTACTTTTGAGTAGCTCCATGTGCGGAGGGCCTTACAGTAAAGAAGTACACGTTTCTTAGGAGTTGGAAGTACAAAGTCATCATACTTGTAAATTATTGAAAATCTTTCTTACATAAATCAATGGCAGCGACTCCTTCGTTGAAACCAGATTTTCATACCTGTTTCAATACGTTACACTTTTAACATTTTTGAGATGTTGGAGCGAGATGCATTTCGTGACATCAATAAATGAACAAGTGGCGATGTTCCCATGCTCTCGAGACGCAGCGCTCGCCCCGAGGTCAACGTACCCTGTTAAACGCAACTGTTTTGATTAAATACAAATCAATTTATCTTGGCTCGGAAATATAAACGTATATTGTTCTTCAATTATATCGACTGAACTGCCCGAATGCAAAAAGCTCTCTTCATTTAAGAACATTACAAAGCTAGACGTTTTTAATAATTAAAGCAAAATAAACATAGGTGCATCTACACTAAGACAAGCCGAATCCGCAGCCAAAGAGGCAAAACTACGTATTTGGACGAACTACGTGAGCAACGCCCCCATAATACCGGCAAAGGATAAAGAATTCACCGCTACCGTGCTGGAGGTTGTTAATGGTGACGCGCTCGTTGTTAAAACGCATAACAACGTGCAGAAAAAAATATTCCTGGCAAGCGTCAGACCACCTCGTGAAAAGTAAGTAGCTCTTGAAATATGTAATAGTCCGAAATTAACATGGTTTCCACATTGCTGGGCTTAGTGGAAGTGGAACACTGGATTTGTTTTATATACTACTTTTTTGTCACTTACTATGCATATCTTATTTTCTGTAATACAATCCTGCAAATTGCTATGTATAAAAATAGTTTTTTAATTAAATATTCACTAGGGGTGTGCGAATAATTCGAACTTTCGAATGATTCGTTCCGAATCGAATATTAATATTCGAATATTAATCATTTCATATAATTTCCGATTTATCGTCGTAGTCAATTTGATACTATTCGAAATTTCGGACTATTCGAAACTTTTCGAATTATTCGAAATTTTTCGAATATTCGTCGAATTTCGAATAATTCGAATCTTCGAACTTTCATTCCAAATTCGATTCGAACGATATTCGCACACCCCTAATATTCACTTAATTCCCTGGAAGTTATTTTAACATTCAAAGACGGAACGATATATCGCGTGTGAAATTCACATCTGCTAAATGTGTTTTATCTGTGTAGGAGTAATAACACTGAGGACGATAACAAACCGGCGCCCCGACCTAAAGGATTCAGACCGCTATACGACATCCCGTGGATGTTTGAAGCGCGAGAATTTCTCAGGAAAAAACTAGTTGGAAAGAAGGTCAACGTGACAGTCGATTACATACAACCAGCTAAAGAACCTTTCCCAGAAAAGATATGTTGCTCTGTTGTGAGCGGTGGCACGTAAGTTATATTTTATAGACATTTGGTAATTACAAATTATTTTATTATTAAACTAGGTGACCCGCGCAACTTCGTCTGCGTTACAAAGGGGTTCAAAAATTGTAGCCTATGTGTTATTCTGATGTATAAGCTATATTGTGGTAAAGTTTCATTCAAATCCATTTAGTAGTTTTTACGTGAAAGAGTAACAAACATACATCCATACTTACAAACTTTCGCCTTTATAATATATATTAGATATTAAACACAATTTTGTATAACAGGAACATTGCTGAAGCCTTAGTGAGCAAAGGTCTCGCGACAGTCGTAAAATACCGAAACGATAATGACCAGAGAAGCTCACACTATGACAAGTTACTAGAAGCAGAACTGAAAGCAACCAAGGCAGCGATAGGTATTCACAACAAAAAGGAAATCCCGGTTCATCGCATACAAGACACAAGTGGAGACCCAACCAAGGCAAGGAAGTTCTTCCCGTTCTTGAAGCGCGCTCAAAAGACAGAAGCGACCGTAGAATTCGTCGCCAGCGGATCCCGTATGCGAATTTACATCCCCAAAGAATCTGTACTGGTTACATTCTTGCTCGCCGGTATCAACTGTCCCCGTGGAGCCCGACCTGCCATCGGAGGAGGCCCCAAACAAAACGCAGAACCTTTCGGAGAAGAAGCCTTACAATTCACGAAAGAAAAATGTTTGCAACACGACGTCTTAGTCAGCATCGAAGAAATCGACAAAGCTGGAAACTTCATCGGCTGGCTCTGGGTAGACAATGACAACTTGTCTGTATCACTTGTGGAGCATGGACTTTCATCAGCTCACCACACCGCCGAAACATCTGAATTCGCGCGCGCTATTAAGACTGCCGAAGAAAACGCCATTAAGAAACGCATCGGCATATGGAAAGACTACGTTGAAGAGGAAAAGGAAATTGAGAAGGAAAGAAACGCAACCGTACAAGACCGCACGCTCAAATACGACAGAGTGGTCATCACAGAGGTGACGCCAGAAGGTCATTTCTACGCGCAAAATGTTGATCTGGGTGCGAATCTTGAAAGCTTGATGGATGCCATCCACACGGAGTTCAGAAATAGTCATCCGCTGCCTGGTTCATACACGCCGAGGAAAGGAGCTATCTGCGCGGCTCGCTTCACTGCTGACGACCAATGGTACAGAGCGAAGATCGAAAAAGTTGTAGACAACAGACAAGTCCAGGTTGTGTACATTGACTACGGAAACCGAGAGGTGAGTTCAATAAAACAGTTTGTTTTACTTCTGTAACTTCGGTTTAGGTGAATGTTTTCCAGAAGTGAGTAAAAATATTTTCCAGCACTACTACAATTTTATGTCCTATTGAATTTACTATTGCTATTTTAATAATTTAGCATGAGGCAATGTGAAAATGGAGCAATTAGTATTGCATTTATCACAATTTCATGATAAATAATAACATTATTTTCCTTAATCACACATTTGTATTGACCGTTCTGAGCTTAATTTTATTATACTTAATTTTTACGGTAATTTTAAATCCACATTACATTTTCAGACAATTGATGCAAGCAGACTGGCATCGCTTCCGGCTGGCACAGAACATAACCCTCCCTTCGCAACAGAGTATGTACTGTGCTGCGTGAAGTTCCCATCGGACCCTGATGACCGAGCAGAAGCTGTCTCCAGTTTCTACAATGACATAGTTGGCAAGAGACTGCTCTTGAATGTGGAATTGCGAGGATCTCCTGCTGCGGTTACTCTTGTCGATCCCAACACTAACATTGACGTGGGCAAGGTATGATAATTCAGAGTTTTCCTTTAAATTCAGTCAGTTGAGTTGTTTAAAGATAATTTATAATTAATGTGTATGAGACTATCTCTTTTTCGATAATGCCTTGACTTAAAATCTGTTCTAATGAAAGGACTCCATTGATTTGGTTGAAGAGTGAAAGCTTACTGAGTGAAATAAACAAATCTCTTAGTAATACGTGATAGTTTGCAACGAGTTATTGTATTGGTTTGCTTACAGAACCTGATCAAGGACGGGTTGGTGCTAGTGGAAGGCGTGCGCGACAGCCGGCTGTCAGCGCTGCTGGGCGATTACCGCAGCGCGCAGGAGCACGCCAAGAGCTCGCGACTCAACCTGTGGCGGCACGGAGATATCACCGAGGACGACGCGCTGGAGTTCGGTGTGCGTCGCTAGCAGTACGCCCCGGCCCGGCCCGGCCCGGCGCACGCCGCGCTAGCCGCCGCCGCCGCCCTGCCCGCGCCGCTCGGGACCGCCGTGCCGCGCGACGCCACCACCTCGCCCACGCACATCCGCAACTGTGCCACCTGCACCACGGTACACGTCGACCGCTTCCTGCACGCCATACTGGTACCCTTCATATAAACAAACACGAGTGCTTCTGATACCGACCTTTATTCGACAGTTATAGTGATTGCGGACGACAACTAATTAGTATTAATATTGGAGCGTTGAACTCTAAATGAAACTGAATGTTGTGAATAGTTATTTCTGTATTCTGATGTTATTAGGGTAGGTGTGTGTTGTGGCTAGTGTTGCGGTGGCGGTGCTAGTGTTGCGACACTACGCAGATTAACATGCCGCGCATAATTCAAATATTTTTAATATTTACATTCATATTAGATTATTATATAAATAGGTCTCTACTCACTTAAATAATTACAAACTAATATATTTAGTGAAAGAATTTATAATTAAAAGCATAATTATCGTTGCTCTTATATAAATGTGTTACAGATTTGTATATCAGGATTTATTATTATGTAGATCAATGTAATAACTTATATTCATTGTTATTTCATATTATTTTAACTATACACTTTATTAGCAAAATATATTAGTAGTATACTAGTAGCATAATACTGTTATTTCTTTTTCTTATTTTTTTTCTAAATGATGTATTTTCATAACTGTTATAAATTTAGTATGAAATGTCGTTATATTTTATGAGAACATGTATTGTGCAAAATCAGAAGTCTGAAAATTCCTTTTTGTTTAATTTATAATGCTTGTTGTACGGAGTGTTCTATCGATTTCTACTGATAAGCTCTTTCCTTTCGTACTTATAAATTTATAGTATTGTATAAGCCTACCTGTCTTTCGAGATGTTATAAAATTTGTTTACTTACCTTAAGGTACCATTAGGTGCGTGGATTGTTAATGAACTTGGTAATAATAAATACCCATTCTAGGAAAATTAAAAAGGTCTTTTTTTTAATAAAATTGCAACAATAATATCCATGTATTTATTATACACAACTAGAAGTACGTAATTGATTTTCACTTTATTGACATTTTTCTAATTTTGAAATTCACTTCTTTTCCAATGTTTCTAATACATTTATTTGGCACCATCTTTGATCATCTGTAATAGCCAACATGCAGAACAAATAATAAACTGCTCTGTAATTTATACAGACAAGCGGAGAATGGTGTTCATAATACATTCTATTATCAACATGAATCTCTTACAATTCTCTTCTTTAATGAAAAAAAAATAACTTCTAAATATAGTATTAAATATTTAATTTATGCCAACAACCAACATAGGTCCCAAATTATCACTTTAATTGATATTTCCGAGACGGATTAAAATGGCAAGTATTGATAATATCTAATAACTGACTATATAAATATATCTATCTATTTATTAAAAAAATACACATTTGTCAAGTATGATATATGAATTTGATAAAATCAAATATGTACATAGTTAAAATAACATTACTTTTCCACAACTGCAAGTTTATCTAATTATCTATAAATACTTCTACAGTGGATCAGTTACTAATAGCACATTTTATTTATTACAGCCCAGTTATAGCTCGGTGACAGCAGGAAGAATTTCGAACATTAATCTTTCCAGTGGTAACAAACCTTTTCATTTGTAATTGATTCTAAAAACTTGTCTCTCTCGTATTTAATATCATGGCGGCACTGTCGATAAAAAACAGTATTATTATATTATTTCCAAGTGAACCAGTAATAACTTCCATTAAAAAAATCGTAAAATTAAATGTAAAGATTTTTACTTCCGACTTGATATTGCAACGCTTTAATCATTCGCTTGTGTGAGCGTCACAGCAACATATTTGAATGTTTGAAACAAAAACAAATAGAGTTCAATGGCCGAATTTCTTCCTATTCCGCCACAGTGCTTTAATATACTACCTTCTTTCTAACATTTACTATTGACGATTTAAGAATTTTATTATTGTTAGGACGCCAATATTTTTCTTAAATATTGCATTTTTGCAACCTACAAAGTTCAATTTATCAATAAAATATTTTGAACTATTATAATCTGCAGTATTCCTTTAGATCAGAATATTTGCACTATACACTATTTAAATGATTTTCAATTTTGATACACATTTAAATGTTTCTTATGAACTACTTCGAAGAACATTTGTACATTAAACATCCAATCTAAATTTATGTTACAACATTCGTTTCCTCCTGGCAGTTATTATATTAAACTATTAATACTGGTTATGATTACTGATACTCGCATTTCCCAGTTCCAACATTTATAAACTCCAATATTAACTATTATTTAACTTCATAAACATTGTCCTACTGTAACATGTTTCAGAGGCAGCATAAAGTATTCATTTGTACTAAGATTTACCAAGTTATTGTGCTATATATTTAACTACAATTAAAAAATCATCAATCAATATCTAACTACATTATGCAGTAAGTACGTAACTTCCTTGCAATTAGACTGTAAGTACAACACCGTGGCGTGCTGCCTCATTGTTTTTCTCAAAGAAGGGTCCGATCTCGCTCGGCAACGGTGGGACGTTTACTAGAAATTGTTGCATTGAAGGGTAGTATTCCCGACAAGTCCACGTGTCATCGTGGCCTCCTCCGGGGATGACGACAAGCTGCTTGCAGATGGAACCACAACGCATGTACAGCTCTCTAGCCATGGACGGCGGTACTAGGGCGTCGTTAGCTCCACATATCACTAATGTAGGTGAAATCACGTGCGCTATTTTGTTTAAAGACATATACTGAAACAATAGGAAATATGGTGCATAAGTACTTAAAAAAATAGTCAATGTCAAAATTGATAGCTTGGCGTGTGGGATCAATGACCTTAATTAGGTTACCTTATCAAACTCTTTCACAATGAATCAATCAACTACTTTGGTTTGTATTAATATATAGCTTGATAGTAATATATTGGAGGAGTAAATAAGTCAAGTTCTCAAACATTGTAAGTGAAACTGCTTCTATCAAAATAGCAGTTATCAGTATTGTTAGAATTTGTACACAGCATTGAATTATTGTCTCATTGACCCGACATTTTATGCATGTTTTAATTTGCACATATGAATAATGTAGGTGATATATATATTTATACAATGCGTTAATTCTAGAAAGTGTATAGTTTATATTTTCATACATAGATGATAGTAGAACAATAGCATTCACAATAATATTTGCAACTAATACTAATAATAGATCATAATCAAAGATACACAATCAGTAAATATTTAACATGAACAGAACTTCACTGTTATTTATGAATGTAGTAACATCAAATACCTTATTCTTGTGGCAGAATTGTGGGAGCCAATTCAAACATTTCCATTTTAAAATAATTTGTGCCATGTCGGGTATACTTGTGAAGGTATTTTCCACAACTAGTGCCCAAATCTTATTCCTGTATTCCAATCTAGAGGCTAAATCAATGGCAATCGCTCCACCTGAAATTACTTTATATTAACATTTGGAGTAAATTGCAAAAGTATTGGATGATGTTCATATTTTATTTTTGGTTCAAAGATATTGAAGAAAAACAAAGAGTGCTTGATGATACATATATTTATAGAGTCACTTGTTGAATAGGATAAGTTTATCACACCAATACTTTTGAAAGCAGTAAGGTAAAAGAAACTAAAATATATTACCTAATGATCGTCCAAACAGAATAATACGACTTGTGTCAACATCAGTCCTCTCCAAGATGTAATCGATAGCACATTGAGCATCAATATACAAGCCTCGCTCAGAAGGAGTCCCTTCTGACAATCCGTAACCTCGGTACTCAACCATGAGTATGTTCATATTTAACTTGTTGTAAAATCCAGAAATATTGGATAGTCTGTCAAAAATTAGATTTTAAGAAGGTTGTTTTTATTTGAAGATTACAAAGCTTTTTGCATATTAAAGGCAATGTTACTAGGATTTTTTAGTCATTTAAGTGTGACTTAGAGAAGGGTTAAGTAATTCAGAAAATTGTAAGATATTTCATTTTTGTCTACATATATTTTTGACTAGTTTAGTAGGTTAATATGTCGATAACATACGAAATTTTTGTTGTGTCCCACAAAATCATTGAGTACGAACAAAATGTATTTTAATAAGATATGATGAAAATTATTATTTTTGTCAAAATACCCTACATTTTAATAATGTAAATTTATTGTTTAGGTGTAAGTCCTAGTTGTATAATTATAATGTGAAATAAATAAGTAGCACAAAATTTACATTTATTAATTTCAAAATAAGAGATCAGAAAGAACAAATTATTGATACCTTTGTCCCATATTGCCAGCATTGCCGTGGAAAAATACCATAGTAGGTATATATTTACTGTTAAATGGTTGTTTCACGAGGAACATGTGTATTTTTAAGCCATCTTTATTGTTTATTTTAATACTTTCGTATGGCAACTTGTAATTACTTGGTTGTAGAACAAAAACCCTTGAATCAGGGGGATCATTGGGGTAGTAGAGAAGCAAGTCTTGAGCCCAGTAGAGAATACCTGAACATAAATTATAATTATTGTATGATTTACACCAAAAATAAAAGTTGTGTGTTTTTTCAATAAAGATATGGTTTACTGAAAAACTCAAATAAGTCAATGAATAATTTTGTTATGTTTTATTATTTTGCCAAGTGAACTGTATGCTTTTGTATACACTGAACATTAAGATAAAATTGGTGACTAAAGAATTTAGTTTGTGGTTGGTGTTATGGTGATACAACATTTTTACAACACAGTCCAAATAAGGAAACCTGAATGAGTATAAAGTAATGCATTTATAAACATATTATTTTCCAAACTTAGTTAACTATTTGCTTACCTGACATTCCCGTAGTAAATAGGCCTAATGCAGTTAAAAATCCATAAAACCAAAACAGTAAAATACTAGAAAATAACGTTATGGTGGATAAAATTAAAAGACGATAGAGTAGTATACGTACTACCTGATACATTTTCACTATTTTAACTAACTAACTAACAGTCTATATCAATATAAATAATCAACATTTGTTTAAAGTTGATACGACTACAAATTCAAACATTAGCCGTGGCCAAATACAGCACTAATTGTCTTGACAAAGTAAAGCTTATATTATAAGCTCATGTAAAATTGCACTTAGTTGATTTTTGTTCGATATTGAAGTGAACGGAATTATGTTCTCAAGTCTCATGTCTGATAATTTAAGTGCTAAGTTGTAAATTTTACAGTGCGTGAGGTTTTAAATTTAATTCATTTTAATTAAAGAAAATCGAAAAATAAATAATTGATTTCAGGGAAATTTGACAGCTGTGATATTATCAATTATTGAATTTTTCAGTGTACAAAATTATTTTTGTTCATTGGTTTTACGATCATTAAGCCTATTGTCATCATAGCATAACTTTATAATTCAATGAATAGCTCTTTCTGTCACTTTTTTTGCAGAATATATTTCAGTTAAGCGGTACATAAAATATTATTATACATATTTTTAGGTATACCAAAAAGTATTGTATGTTCTGGATTTTACGTATAATTCTGACAGTGAAGGTTTGCCCATATTTAGGCGGAACACCACAGACCATACATATATATATGAGACGGAACACAAACACAACAAAAAAGCATGGCGAAACACATTAAATTTACCAGATTTTTTTAAAACTGAGTTTTTGTTCCAAGGTAGGCTAGCTAGCCACGGCATTGTAAATCACTTCAAAGACTGATGTAATAAATAAAAGATGAATTGTAGTTCATAACTTTATTGTTATTTATAATATATTTTTTACATTTAAATAATACATAATATTAAAAATATGAAATTCCATCATGTTAGTAATTATACGTACAACTGGAAAAAGGCACTTCGTTTAGAAAACTAAATAAATGTTACACGATAATAGATACATGCTGAAAACTTTTGATAGAGAGTTGGTTAAATACAGGGTGGTTCTGTAACTTTGTCCCAGTCGAAGTGAGGTGAATGACCTGTTGAAATACAACTTAGCACCATTTTTATTTTTTGGATCGGTTAAACTTATTCTTCTGACATTGTATGGAAAATGTACGACTAGCGTTGCGGACTTCCATACTATGATGCAATTATTTTTTTATCCAATTCGTAAAATAGAAGTGGTTCTAAGCTTTATTTCAACAGGTCATTCACCCCACTTCAGCTGAAACAAAGTTACAGATCCACCCTGTACATTATTGAGTAATTAAAAATTTTGCATAAACTATCACTCACAACCTTGATACGTACTATAAATATTTCCTGTTTTCAGTTTATATGTAAGGGGGTGTCCATAAATGACGTGAGATGTTTTTTTTTATCCCCCCCTTGGGAGAAGTCGTGAGATTTTATTCAACCCCCTCCCCCATCGTTACGTGAGATTTTTGAAAATGTGAGTTTCTTACGTAAACGCGTTGGATTGCCATTTTAAAAAGAAAAAAAAATAAATTTTAAGCATGTTCAATCTGGATTAAATGTAGTAGTTATCTTTTTTTGTTTCAAAAAGCTTAAAAATTTCGTGATATTTGTCGAGCCACCCCCTCTCTCCAACGTAAGATTAGATGAGATTTGACTCGACCCAGAGTGAGTTAAACACTGCGCGTAATTTATGGACGCACCCTAAAACTTAATGGAATTTCAAATTATTAAAAATTTAAAGTAGCTATAACAAATAAAAGAACAAAAAATACATTTAACAAAATAAATCAGAGTATTCATGATTTGATTTAAATATAACATGTCTTCAGCAGCTGTAATAACGAGAGAATAAAACTTGATCTGAACGAAAGTTCATAAAATGCATCTAAAAGCAAAATAAATATATCGAAGCCCGTTTCTTACAAGAATACATAGAAAGTAAACTACTATGGATGTAAATAAATTATACTTTATATTGCATCAGAGACTGAGTATAACATTGTTAATGTTAATTAAATGAGTAAAGTAAGCAATAATAAACACTAATGTAAATATTTTTAAAATATGTGCAAATAATTTCATTTAAATGTTTCTATAAATAATATTTCAGTGTATAATATGTTAAATTTTTGATTACATAACTTTTACTTTATTACTAAAATAAATATAATATACTAAAAATTTGTACTCATGTAGTTTAGAATTGACTTCATAAAATCAAAATATTATTATTTAAAATGTTTAACATATTTACAAATTGAGATAATAAAAAAAGTTTATATAAAAAAAAATATTTACTTTTTTGACTTCTGTTGTACGCGAGTATAAACTTTCTTGTGAAGAGTATTAACAAAATCTCTCAACTTTTCAACCGAGTTTCTTGTCGTAAAATATAAAAAAAAATATGCAATATTATTAAATTTATTAACATACGATAAATAATTCTGTTTACTCAGATAACAACTTTTTAAAGACTTTGAACCCTGTCTCTGTACAATGTTTCATTGAAAACTAAATATAAATAAAATGAAAACAAAAACTGCCACCTAATGTATATTTAGCTATGATACTAACCTAATAAAGACTTGCATTGTTTACATACTTCGCCTGCGATGCTACCGAATCGTTGCTATTATTAATTATTTGCAGTAACCTAGAGAGTAATAACACAAAAGTTATATTGCGAATTGTCCTAATTTCTTTGAAGTCAATTAAATACACATTGTTCAGTCCTACCCTGTTTTTAACTTCGTCAGTATTCAAACCAGTGGTCATGTCAAAAATGGATTAGATTTACAACTGTTACTGAAAATTACAATTACAGAAATCTTATCTATGAAATCCAATTTGTCAAAAGTTACTGTAATATATGTTTATTGTTCTAAGTTTAGTGTGATGAACAATAGATAATCTTTAAAAATTTAAATATTTTATCTAACTTTCGACTTGAGAAAGGAAACTTGGGAATCTTAGTAATAATATTGAACAGAATACAAAGTTGAATTTAGTTTGCCTAAATAAATAAAATAAATTTGTATTTTATGTTAATTTGACTTCCTCTCTGTATTCAGTATTAAATTACTTAAGATAAAATATATAGAAATGCAGTTTGGAATAAAAAGTCTTGACCTCAGTGGCGCACTTGAACAAAACTTGTGACAAATGTAATCTATACTAAAATTATAAAGCTGTATTTAAATATGTTCGAGGAATAGTCAAGCTATCATAAAATATTACAATGTAATGATTTTCTACTCGAAGACAATCTGATTTGAGTGCTTCTGTTTCAGAATCATTTGATAATGTAATTTTTAGGCATTGTATTCAAAATATTACAAAATGTTTTTTCCTTTTATTTGAAAAACTGGGCAAGTGTGACAATAGTTTCGATATGGTAGACATTTCATTATTTTGTGATGTTTTGTATATCTATTTTTAATAAATTCATAAAAAGGAGCTCTAAAATGTCTTATATGAATATTATTTATCATTAAAATTTAATTATTTCTAACTTTATCAAAATGCCTCGGAATGATAAAAAATACAGTTTTTTTTTATTACTTTAGTTTTAAAATTGTCAATATTAAGTCAAGTCAAGTCGTCAAGTTAAAAATATAAATACATCACGAAATAACTAATAACGCAAGCAAAGAATAAAATCTACAAAGAAATACTTAACTTTGAGTGGTTCACTTAAATCTAAAATATAGTTAATACAAATTGATTTAAAAGTAATAAAAAATAAAAAGAATTTTTCAAAACTTAAATTACACAAACAACGTGAAGAGAAATATAAATAAAATAAAAATTCGCCTTTGACATCTACTATTTTATAAAAGAACATATTAAAGCAAGTATTTAGATTGACTACCAGTTCACGTGTTCTATTGTGTGTAGATAGAGATATTGGCTCGCCAACTTCAATGCACGCATTTGACAACTGGTAGGCCAGCTGTCAAACAGTGTTTCACATGATGGCCGGATGTCACGGCAATTTGTTTTTTACGAGTGATGGACGTTGGCGAGCCAATATGGAAACGCAAAATTATATTTATGTTCATCATGATAGTTAATGTACTTACTTGCTTTAATAGTTAAGACAATATATTAGTCACTCCCTAGTTTTAAAAGAAAATAAATTATATTTACAATTTATTCATGATAAATCTTTATAATTTGTGTTTAACACTTCATAAGAGACATGATTGATTAATATAGTTTGTGTGTGGTTTGTGTAAATATTTGATGTCGAAGGCGTAATTTGATTTAATTCGTGATAGGTTTATTGGTTTTCTTCAGCTTGTTGTAATCGTTGAACAAGGTCTGAACGTCTTGAAGCGACTTCTCGATTTGTTTCACGAAGTTTGTTGAACTCTAAAATAATAAGTCATTTAATTATGGAACAGAAAATCAAAAAGTGATGACATTATAAAAATCAATGTGAACGGAAACAGGCAACATTGTTATATTATACGTAAAAAAATAGTTTATATAATTTATTTACACTATTTAATATTTAAAATGAAATAGAATACTTAATTACTTTTACAAGGTAACCTTGTATAACTTCATATTTTGTTATAGCGGACTAACTTTCTCAAAAGCAAAAGTATTGTCCAACATTCACATTCACATGGAGGTTTCATATCCACCCTGTGTATATAATTATACTTACGGTAATAGAACAACTCTTCTTGCTTGAGACGTGGAAGAAGATAGTGTCTTCTCCCACGATGATGTAGGAGACACCGTAGCCGTCGTCAGCGACAGGACCGAAGCCTCCGCCCGCGCTAACACAGTTCGGGTACTTCTTCAAATCTAATAGACTTGTTTGACCTATGACGAATTATAATAGGAATTATTTAGTATGAAATGAACTTTCAGGTGAGCCGTAGACTCGTTTATTACTCAATAAATTAAACATTTTAGATGAATGCCGCCATTTTGTCGATTATCATAAACAAAATGGCGGATGTGTTTACTGTTTAGAAATCACCTTGTCTTAAGTTAAATGTATATGAATTTATTTTTAATTACTATTGTCGACAAAACGTCAATATAAGAAGACATAATTGAAACTTAATAAATTATGAAATATTGGAGACATTTTGTAAATACTAAAGCGATTTTTAAATTAATTACTATTTTTTATATTCTTAAATTAATTTCTTAAGTCACTTTTCTTTACATTGACATAAATATAAAAATAGCATTAGTGATATTTACCGTGAGGAGTTTGACTGGTTGACAAGCGCCACGGTTCGTTGAACACTTCCTGTAGGAAAGGCGACTCGAGCTCCAAGTACTTGGCGACGACGTACATACAGAACAGGTGACGATCGATGCCGCGACCCGCCATCGCATCCTGGTACCCGAGCTGATGTCTGTTGCTTGCCTTTACGAATAACGACATGCGCTCTTCCATCTATATATAAATAAAAATGAATTGTTGTTCGTTAGTCTGATTAAAACTCGAGAACGGCTGGGCCGATTGATTTTGGTTTTAAAATGTATGTCGGTCCAGTCAGTCGAAAGAGTGCCGAGCGCGTAACGTGTGGCGCCGTCCCTCCAAACCCCGTGCTGGGTTCTGGCCTCGGCCGGGGTTCGGACGCTGAGAGAGCAGTTGGAGGTTTTAGTGCGGTTCATCTCCCACATACGCGGGCGGGGATCCGGTGATTTCCTTCAACTGAAAAAAAAAGGTTTAAACGGTGAGAAAATACCCGGGTTTTTTTGTGACGCAAACGAAGTTGCGCGGGTCAGCTAGTCTGAAATAAACGTTTCTGTACAACTACCCGCATTACTGGTGTAAAAAGGGAAGGTTCCTGAGAAAATACCTTTAAAACTATCAGTGTTTCTCTTATTATGTATGTTTTAAACACATGAACTCTTGTCTATCGCATTAGAGTTCATTATGTAATTTAAAGATTACTACGTAGTGAATTGAAATCAATATTTCAAAATGAAAATATCTAAAACTAATTGATCAAAGGACTTATGATTATGGTAGTGTTTACTTGGTGTCATTTTAGATATGTATGCATATAGAATTTTATAAATTCCTTAAGTGACACTTCAAATACTAATAGTCTAAATATCATTACAGAACTGGAAATAAAAAAACACAATTATTGTACTTGTTTTAAACTTATTCAGACACTCGCGGTTTTCTATAAATATATTTTTTCTATAGAGTCTTCTCGTGATCATGACGTTTGCAACAACGTTGAAATTTCGAGACAACTCAATTAATTTATTATACATTGTTTTTTAGTAAAATAAACTATTTCATTTCATTTCATTTCAATTAAATATCGTGGTAAGAACACGTTGAAAATGCATGAAAGTAGTTGTTTTAACTCACAGTGCTGTTCGGGTTTTCCATAGCGCGAACCCAGGCGGTGCTCTCGATGGTGCAAGATCTGACGGTCTCGGTCCGGCCCTCGCGGAACAGACGGGTCATAGAGGCCTCGTACGTCAGACAGAAACGACTCGCGTCCCGGAAGTACGCCAGTTGGAGTACTAGCTGGATGAACGCGTCCGGGGATACGCGACACTTCTTCATGAAACCTGTAAAATTAATTAAAACAACTAAAATAATTCTTATTATTTATTGTAGAATTGTGTTCTAATTGTATAATCATCGGACCATAGACAACGTATGGGCATAGACTCGCACTAATATCAAGTCATCTATCTTGTCAAACACTAATTCGAAATTTTAACTATGTTCAATCCGTCTTATACAGGGTGGATCTGTACAAGAAATAGTACTGTACCAACCAATTACTACCCACTGTTGGGCTCAGGTCTCCTCAGAAGAGGGATTAGGCATAGTCCACCACGCTTGCCCAGTGCGGATTGGGGACACACATATCTTCAAAGGATTTTTAGAACCCTTTTCCGACATGCAGGTTTCCTCACGATGTTTTCCTTCACCGTTTTTAGCCAGTGGAAAGAAATATTTTACAAGAAATAGTAAAAACTTTTTTTTAAATATCATATGGAAGATCGCAACGGTAGTCGCACATACCATACAATGTCTGAAAAAAAGTTTAACCGATACCAAAAACAAGTGGTTCTACGTTGTAATTCGACAGGTCATTTACCAAACTTCAGCTGGTCCAGATTTACACCACCCTGTATAGTGAAACATAAATTAATTTACTGCTGTACTAACCTTTCCCGTATTTAGTGTACATCAAAATCCTGAGATCGACATCGTTGAGTAGTTTTTGTGCGACATTGTACGAGATGTCGATAGCTGTTGTAATCTCTTCCTTGTTCAGTTCCCATTGCAATCTTATTGGGGCCGGAGGAGGGGTCGTTACGGTGCCTTTGGTGTTGCCATCTGGTTCATATCTAGGATAAGATATTTCATAAATTGTTTTAGATTACAATCATTCTTTAGTATTGTTAGTAAAATGTAATTCTAATTTGCTTTATACACAAGCAAAATTGAGATGCTTAATGATTACAATACAACTAGGTTGTTATTGGAACGAAGTTCCTTATCGCGCGTTGTGAAAGGGGGCTAGACGGAAAAATTCTTACGAAAAGTAGTCACGACACTTTTTTGTTTTAGATGATTATCGCTAAATGACGCTGTGATCAAAATCTTTTAAAACACGTTCCTTATCGCGCGTTAGGAAAAAAATATAAGATATCTTTTAATCGAAAGGAACTTCGTTCTATTCGGGTGTCCCATGACACCTCTCAAGTTTTTTTTATAGACCAAGAATTTCGTAGTACTCACCCAATTTCTAGTTCAGACCAAATGACATACTCCCAGAGATGGCCCATAACTGGTGCATCAGCCCTATAAAGATAAAACACATGAATACAACATTTTATAAAGTACGATTAAGTACTCCACTAGTAAGATTAAGTTTATTTACTTACCAACTGTGTTCTGCATTGAATCCAACCTGTAAAAAAATGTAATGATTTTAAAAAGAATATCTAATCAAGGTAGAGCGTCTGATGACATTTAACAGTTCTAAATAAAGAAAAAATTTGAGATGTGTCATGGGACACCCGAATAGAACGAAGTTCCTTTTGATTAAAAGATATCTTATAATTTTTTTGCGATAAGGAACGTGTTTTAAAAGATTTTGATCACAGCGTCATCTAGCGATAATCATCTAAAACAAAAAGTGTCGTGACAACTTTTCGTAAGATTTTTTTCCGTCTAGCCCCTTTTGATAACGCGCGATAAGGAACTTCGTTCCAATAAAAAGGCTAAGCCGTAACATTTTGAGGAAAATATATAGTTTTGGAAGTAAATATCAGTTTTGGAAATTTTAAATCAAGTAATGCATGTTAATGTTAAGTTCTAAAATACAGTTATTTTAAATTGCAATGTATACTCACAAAACCATTAGTACTGAAACACATGTTAAAGGATTTGTCGAACCAGCGATCATATCCTTTACCGTGCAGCAACACGTGACCGAACTCATCCAGCTTCGTCGGGTCATTCTCATCGTAACCATACTCCATGTCATCTGAAAAAAAAAAAACAAATAAATAACTGTTTAAAGCTCGCCAAGGGCATTTCATTATCATAATCGATTTTATTATTTTGTATATTTAAGGTAACATTGTACAATATAATACTGTTAAAATACTTTTAAAAAAATATGCTCGTATCACAAAAGGACCGTGGCTACAATTATTATTTTTTTGTGTCCGAACTGGTGGTGGCTTTTAAATTTTGACGTCAACAAGAATGAGTACGTCATTTATGTTGAAAATAAAGTATTTCATTTCATATATGTATTATATTGTTAGCAGAATGTTCTAGAAAAGTGTATAAGTTAGACAAAAAATATGTTGATATCTCTGTTACAATACTCAAGAAACTTCTAGAACAATATGTGAGTGAGACAGAGATATATTGCTATCTCAGATGAACCGAGGCTAGTAACAATAGTTATAAATGACTTGTGATTACTAACACAGTGCAAATAGGAATGTGATTAATCCATTATCGTCCACTTAGATATCCGTAGAAAGTCCAAGCATAGCTCATCACACACCCCTAAAGCAGGTTGGGTACTTCATAATTCTTTGTAGACTTTTACTATGTTACTTAATAAGTTAACCACTCAACTGGGATCGGCAACCAAATTGGTTTGTTTACTTTTGCCAAGTCTGTGGCAGGAGCCAGAATTGAGCACAGTTCTAAAACTTGTTTTGTTTACATTTTTTAATCGTCTCATATTTTACGGAGATGATATACTTTTGCTGAAAATGCAATACAGCGTCGTTTAGTAATAAACATTTACAAAAATATAAGGTTTAATTAAAAATCAATATTAAAAATTATTAGAAAAAAATGGTTTTTAAAAAGGGGCCCAAACACGGTAGTGATTCCGAACGAAGTCCCCAGTTTCGCTATCTAGCTAATAGTGATGTTCACAGTTGAGTGGTTAATGAATTATCACTTTATTTATCCACTAATCAAAAGTACTTACCCAAGCTGACCATAAACGCAGCATGTTCGATGCAATGCAGTGAAGTACGGTTGTGTCCGCGATTGAACATATTCTGTCGTATTTGAGCCCAGTGAGTTCTCTCTCCGGCTGTTAAAGCGGCCAGTCGCTCCTCGCCAATGGCTGGCTCAGACTTATCGTCCAATATTTGTTGGATTTGTCTATGACAGAATATATTCTCATAAAAATGAATTTATTACAAGCCTTATACAATTATTGTGTAATTACAAAATGGCGCTAATCTGATCATGGATTCGGATGGTGGTCATAAGAACTCTTGTGCGTAACAAGATAGACCCGTTGTGTTTAGGCTCATTTTTCTTGTATTAGCTAGCACTCTACTGCTACATGATATCCATGATCTTAAAAGCTTGTACTTATAAAACTTTAAAATAAATTATTTTTTAAGAAATTGACTTCATCAAACACTCGCTGTTTTCTATGTATGGTTTTTAAGAAAAGCTATAACGTAAATAGGCCTAGAGCAAAAATGGGCGTATCTGCGATCTAATATACTGGTTGCACGATTATAGTACAAAAATGGCAAGAACATCTTGTAACATAAGATCGATGGGATACATAATCAGTCTTATCAAAAACGGTTGGCCCAAAAATGCTGCAAGTGCAACACACAATGTAAGACTTTAAACTAGATTCGTTCACCTATTTTTTCTTTAAAAACAATTTATAACGAGGTTAGTTCAAAGAGGTTACAAGTCTAGTGCATGATGAATTCCAATTGAATTGGAAATTAGGCAGTTTTGAAAAGTAATTATGTAAGCCAACGTTATCTAATTAGACGCGTTTAACGAAGCGTATAGACTAAATAATGTAAAACACATCAGAGTATATTCTCTTAAATTTATTTTAAACTTAAGTTCAAAGCGCAATATCATAATAATATTATAAAGGCGAAAGTTTGTATGTATGGATGTATGTATGTATGGATGTATGTTTGTTACTCTTTCACGTAAAAACTACTGAATGGATTTGAATGAAACTTTACCACAATATAGCTTATACATCAGAATAACAGATAAGCTACAATTTTTGAACCCCTTTGTTACGCAGACGAAGTTGCGCGGGTCACCTAGTATTATAATAAATAGATGATATTCATAAATAATCTTCAATTTTTTGTCATTTGATTCTTTAATTGTGTATTAATTATAATGTAGGTTTTTTGATACCTTTTAAGTACTCTTTCGAACTTTGAACTAACTACTATAACTGTATTACGTCACGGTCACGAATGATAATAGACAATCAAGTAACAAAAAATGTGTAGTATAATTGCAAAAAGTTATAATTAAAAAGTTCTTATTATCCTAGGACTCATTAAATTAACCGGTTTTACTGTTTGTATTCATTGCATACCCAAAATTTCATAGGTTCAGATAAACACTTAATTAGGTCATGAGGCAGAAACACAACCAGCGTCATCTAATGACGATATGTTTTTCTGTTCGATGTGTGTTTTTGCCTCAGGAATCAGGCCTCTTTATGAAAATGCTAGTAAGATTTTCAACGCATTTTCACTGACAAATATAGGGTGGGTCAATCTAACGTTTGCATTTTGAACTACTGTTTATTTAGAGAATGACAGCTCAAATGCCATTCAATTTGTATACATAATTTAGTTAAAGGTTTGACATTTACGAAATGGGACGTTTTCGGTTCGCCCAATGGGCAGAAGATCGTTTGGCCGAAGATGAGCATTTTTACCGAAAAATCGTCTTTTCAGATGAAGCCCATTTACACCTCGGAGGCTATGTCAATAAGCAAAATTGACGCATCGGGGGTCGGAAAATTCACACGTCACCATTGAGAAGCCTATGCACCCACAAAGAGTAACGGTTTGGTGTGGGTTTTGGTCCGGCGGCATCATTCGAAAATGAGCAAGGAGCCGCCGTTACGGTCAATGGCGAGCGTTACCGTGCCATGCGAACACGAATTTTTGTTTCCAAAAGTCGAAGAGTATGACATGGACGACATTGGGTTTCGACAGGATGGCGCAAAATGCCATACAGCCAACATGACAGTCGAACTTTTGGAAAATGCAAACTTTATATGGCCCACCCCTTAGGTATCAGGTAGTTTTCTACATACTTTTCTCTCTAAACAGAAGTTGGTCAATTCGTTTTAGCTAAATCACCATCTTGTTAACCTTAAAATTTAAAGTGTAACCTAGATTAGTATACTTACACTTGTATTTCAGCAGGTTTCAACAAACGTCCCCTGGAGTAGACTAGCACTTTGAAATATTTTCCCTTGTGATAGACTACGATGTGCGAGGAGTCCTGGTAGTGTACGATTTTATCTGTTTCGATACCAGGAGCGCGTACGGTGTTGAACAAGCGCTCGTATTGCCAAGAACATAGGGGCACCATGTTCTGTAGCATTATCTGAAAGTTATGGCGAAATTAAAATTTTCAAACACTGTACAGGGTGGATCTGTAACTTTGGACAATATGATGTAGGGTGAATGACCTGTTGAAATACAACTTAGCACCATTTTTAGTTTTTGGATCGGTTAAACTTTTTTTTCTGACATTGTATAGAAAACGTACGACTATCGTTGCGGACTTCCATATTATGATGATTTTTTTTTATCCAATTCCTAAAATAAGAGTGGTTCTAAATTTTATTTCGACAGGGCATTCACCCCACATCAGACTGTCCAAAGTTACAGATCCACCCTGTATTTTATCATTCAAACGTTCCATTTTTCTATTGTTACATTTCCTATGTTCGTTAATTTAGTAATTAATAGTTTTTTTCAACTAAAAATAGGAATAATTTTTAGTTTTGTAGTTTGTCTGGTTAATAATTTTGAGGATAAATTTTAGGTGATATTAAACTGTTTAAAGTTTCTATAAAAAAAAAAACTCTTGTTAACTTTTGAGTATAAAATATAAATCAAAGTATTGTTAATATTTATAAGCGTGTCGCGAAATTGTGCGCAATCAAATGGGGTGTGTTAAATACGTAAGCGATAGCGAAATCCGGATTTCTATCAAATCTTTTGTTAAAATACTTTCTGATAAGAAAACGGAGGCGTATAATCTCAATAAGAACTTGTCGAGACCTTATCACTTTGATAACCTATGATATAGATTGCAACAATGTAATTAATTATCTTTACTACAAAACAAAGGTTTTACGCCCACAAATTTCGACGTTTTCTCTTTGGCTTGAATAGCAAATACCACTAATTTTCAAGTGTTCAAATTTTAAAATATAATACATATTATCAGAGTAAATTTTCTTTTACAATAATTACTAAGATTATTTGGTCATTATAGTTTTTAACGCCTTTAAGTTGGAGTTACGCTTGACTGCTCTCGTATTTAGTAATAAAACAGCGCAGTATTACATACACTCTAAGACATGATAAGAACGTTAAACTTTGAAATGTATTAGAAAATATACTTAAACAATACAAACTTGGAACTTGGTGAAGATTGAAGATTCCACTAAAACTAATTCAAATACTTAGATGTGATTAAGATTAGGTTAAGGAAGATAATTAAAATATTATTTAGGACTTTGTATTTAAATAAAACAAGTATTATATTATGTTGAAGAAAAAGAAAACACATAGCATTGATAGGGGTTGAAAACATCCAGAATCTAGATCATGAACGACAGAATGAAGCCAATTTAAAGTACGTCGCGCGTAGCTAGACAACACCATGGTCAACAAACGGAAGTTTCAAAGAACATTCAAACTAAACATAATCACTTCTCAATGCTGTGTGTTTAAGAAGACACGTAATACCGGCTTATAGCATTTTTATTATTTGATACTCACTGGCTCCAAATCTTGACTGTCGATCAGTTTACGGAACTTCAAGCAAAGATGGATAATATTACCAGCACGGGCAGCCTGAATCTTAGTCGGTCTCAGCAATATGGCGTCGGTTCCGTAGAAATTAGAATTTACCATCAAGGGGGATCTACCTTTTAGATAGACATATTCCTCCCACCAATCTGATACGTAGTTGCTGGACCACCTAAAACGTGTGAGGTAGTTAATACACCATGTTTTTTGTAGTTAGTAGTTTTTTTTTTCTTTAGTAGATTTGCTATACTTTATCGTACAGAGCAAGATCCAGGGGGAGAGAGCTGTAGGTATAAGGGGAAAATCTTGGCTGAAGAAGTTGCGCCAGTGGTTCAACAAAAGCACTCGTGCTTTCTTTCGCGCTGCATGCTGTGTCTAAAGTACAGTTTGCTGCTAAACGAGGCCTAAATGATCCCCCCTTGCAACTTTCGTGTGGTGAAGTAAAGAAAAACGTGAACTTCCCTGCGGTGCGAAGAGCATGACTTTGCTAAGGGAGATGGGATCTAATAGACCGTGTGTCGCCGTTTGGTCATGGTGCGGGCCGATAACACCTCGTGTCGCAGTGAACGTGTTAATTAATGATCCCGATCTTCGATAGCACATGAAAAAGAAGAATGAAACGGAGCGCACTCACTACTGAGCCGCAACACAACGCATCCGTCTGGATCCACTTCTTATGTACATTTTGTATGAACTATTACAATGCCGGCAGGTCGCAACACAAAGTATTAAGAGACTCAATCCTATACTGTGTGATGTAGGAACTAACACACTGACGACTCACAACTAAGTGTTATAGATCATAAAAAATACAGTATCGATAACTACTGGAATTCAGTCGTAGATTTCTACTAAATTGAAGTTTTAATAGGTATACTGTACCAACCCATTACTGCCCACTGTTGGGCTCAGGTCTCCTCCGAAGAGGGATTAGGCATAGTCCACCACGCTTGCCCAGTGCGGATTGGGGACTTCACATATCTTCAAAGGATTTTTTAGAATCCTTTTCCGACATGCAGGTTTCCTCACGATGTTTTCCTTGTTAATAGGTATATTTACCGGTAAATTTTACCTTTTTATTACTTTTTTTTCTTCTTGGGAATGCCTCGAGTCCCTTCTTTTTTGAATGACTCTCACATTCATATGAAGTCTACAGCTACCATTTACTATATCATATTCTACATATAGGGTGTATTTTTTGTTGATTAATATTCAATTATTAATATCATTAAAATAATACAACTCTAGCATACAACTAATTTGTAATGTGAATGTAAAAAGGAACGAATGATCGATCGAATAGAAAGAATGATATTGTGAACACTAAACAACATACGATAATATAACAAAATCAACAATACAGTAATCTCATTGAAGAGAGATTTACCGATTTTGATAACGCTCATTGATATCAAGTAGGTTATTCAAACGCATTCTTTAAAGATTGTATCTTTTTATTCTGGCGAAAATCCTGTGATGTATAATTATTTTTATTTTTGTATAAACTTCGTCATAAAGATATGATCTATATTTCTATAGGTCTAAAGCAGTAGGTATCCAGTAAGAGTATTACTGTTAGAATAATATCGATTAATTATAATAAGAACTAGATTAAGGAGATTGCTTCTATTGATTAATGATTTCTAGAGCATCGTGTTATCCAAATGAACTTTGATGCGATAAAGGCTAACTAAAACTTGATTATTATTTTAGTCGTAAAATAAAACTATTCAAACAAACATACTTACCAAGACTTGAGTATTAAGTATCTCTGCAGTTTAACCGCAATAGTTTCATTGAATTCCTTAGCCAATCTTTCGACTCTTTTGAAGTTATTGTCATCGAGTAGTGGTCTGACGCTAAGTAGGTACTGTAAGAAAAGATTAAACCCATAATTCGCTGTGAAGTGAGATTGTTTTATAATCAAACAAAAAAGCAAATAACTTTGCACTTGCAAACGTGAACAAAACTAAAATATAAACTAATAAAAGCGAAAAGTTAAAGTTATATTTCTAAAGGTCCATTTTCATTGAATTCTTCTCGAAATATCAACGTATTATCGAAGAAGGACAAACCAAGAATATATCACTTACCCTATTCATAGTATCTTCAACGGACGGTAGAGGTAATCTCGGCAAAGATCCTTGGAAACTGTACAACTTCGGCTTATTCCATCCGGACAGAACTTTCACGATGCTCACCCATAGTTTGGTCTTTAACGATATTTTAGCACCAGGAGCACGTGACTCATACATCCAACCCTGTATGAAAACAGTTTTACTATCTAATTTGAATTTAACGTAAAATATTTTTTCGATTATTATAATCTCTTTATTAAGATCATAATCATTCATTTTAAATCGATTAAGAGATTTTGTAAAATCACAGTAGTAGCAGTTACTTTGCAGTATTTTGTATCATTGATTTTTTTTTATTGCCTCATAGGCGAGCTGAACCGACGGGCCACCTCATCGTAAGCGGTTACCGTCGCTCATGGACCTCACTGCGGGGCCGCTACTATACCCTCAAGGACTCTTTTCAAGTCTCTTTTGAAAAAGGACAAGTCATAGCGCTCGGGAAACACCTAATTGATCTGTTGTAGTATTATTAAAGTACATGTTATGAATGGATTGGTTCAATTACCTTGTAAATAAGCAGCAATTTCAGCAGGTATCTCATCAAAAATATAACGATAAGCCACATCGTGAGCGCTACTAAGAAGCAAGCAACTACTCGCGCCCATGTTGAATCGCTAAACAGAAACGTACACAAAAAAATATAAATACTGTATCTAATGACGCAAATTATTATTTAATGATTCAGTGAGCCGTAATTTATAACTACGCGGTTACTGACTTTGTAAGAATGGATAGTACTGTAATGATCCTTAAGTCTTCTAATATGTTTTTTCTCTCCATTCATTCCTATTCTGGCATATTTATCAGACGTATTTAACATTATTTTCTTATAGTTAAAATTATTGGTAAATTATTGAATCTTAAAAAGATACGTTCAAATTATTAATCATGTTGTGTGTTGGACACCGAAGTATACTACTTAGCCTGAGAGAGAAATTAGTATGTTAAATTGAAATAGGTTTTAAGATTATTTTTTTTAATTCGCTGATCTTCCTATGTTACTTGAATGAATGAATATAGCTTTTATTCAAATCAACTTAAAGTAATAATAACATTTCAACTTAAAAACTAAACTTAAAACTTTTGTAAAACATAAAACTAATCTAAAAATGCAATTAAGTTTATCATTTTTTCCTAGATCCGTTTGCCATTTTGCAAAGGCCGCCTCCAGTTGAATGGCAAAATACCAACTTCAAATAAGAAGATTTACAAAATTATTTCTGAAATGAGTTTTATTTCCACCATCAGACCAAGATAATGAGAAAGAAATAAACTTGGTAAAAATGACAGGCAGATCGGTTAGTGCTAATAACAATGTGTAAGTTAAGTATAGCACGTGTGGTCTGCGCACGTGACACTATCATTTACGGCTGTAACGTAAACGAGTAATTTCCTACAAAACACAAATGGCTATACCATATTTGCAAATAAAAGGCCACAGAGGATTTGTATTTCTGAATCTTATCATCTATGAAAATAAATCTGTGCACTATTTTGAGGTCTATGGTGGGGTAGTTGTCGATTTGTAACTAAATTTTATCATTTTAGTTTAGTTTAAATTAAGAATGCGAGTGAGAACACAGGAAGTCTACTTAACTAAAGATAATGCAAGAATACTTCTACGATTACAGGATTCTTTAAAAATAATGATATCTGCGGTCCCCTTACATAGATCGACCTTTACGAGTGGCAATCATTCAGTTATCTCGGGAAGATGTCCTGAATTGAGAATGTCTAAACATCCCGGTGTAATCGGGTCATAATGTTCCACAAGGCCCTGACCTTAAAACACCCTAGCGAATAACGACCATTACGTCACTAGCTATTTGCCAGTTTATATACTTTACAATGTTAGTGGCTAGTATATTATTATATTACTTTATGAACTGTTCTTAAACAATAAAATAAAAGACCTACATTGTGACGATGGTTTATACTTGATATGTTATCTATCTAATAAATAATGCAAATATTTGATTTAAGAACAGTTTCTGGCCCTCGAAGAGTTTTATCACAGATAACTGTGGCATATTACGTTTATTTCTGATTAAAATTTTATCGAAATATGAAATGTTCTCATCTATTTCGCTAAATTATGAATTCTTTCGATTAAAACAATAGATCACACGCGGAACCAACAGCGTGTGTGGTAATAGTAAGACATGGATATTTCATAAACTACTTCATTTTGAATTTATAATAAGTTTTCCTCCTAATCAACAAAATAGAAATTTATAACGTAGGTATTTATCGTCTCGTGATAAGTTGATAGGAAGGTCAGAAGATAATAATGTTCTGTCCGGTTAGTTATCAGAACGAATGCACCTCGACTCGGATTACTTGACGAAATTGATAGGAGGATAGGCATGAGAATGGACTTCAACTAGATGTACGGAGGCAGAGAGACTAATCATAAATCATAAATGACAGCAAGGATATAAGTAAAATGCTATAATAAATGTAGTGCCTTAATTTAACGAAAAGTGTTACAGAACTACAAAGTCATGACAAACGAAAATTATAAAAATATTCTTGAAAATGGTCAATCTCAATGTTATTGATTGATATTTAAATGATAAAAGTATATTAAATTAGAATTCTGTTTGTTCTTATAAATGATATATTTGTTTACATGTAACAGATGTTTGATAAGTAAGTAATAGACACTGCACATGACTAATTTATTGATAAAATATGTAGAACTATAGGTCATTGGTGAAGGATATATTTGCCTTACACATGCAACTACAAATTAGTAGCAAATAATTTAAAATCAATTGATAATTTTCTGCTATAATTATTAAGTATAAAACAGATTAACAAAGTCTATAATGAAATCAGAATCAACACTAACAATTTAAAGACTATAGAGAACTAATGTTAGTGTTTAATTTATGCCTTCAAAAATCATGACATTACTGTATAGAGCCAATAACTATATATCTAAGAAGTTGCTAAATAAAGTAATTTGTTCAATAATTATACAGTTTCATAGTTCATACTAAGGAATAATAAAGCAAAAAATCATGTTTGTGTCACTAGATTTCATTTGTTTTTATAGTATTTTTGCATGGAAATACAAGGGAAAACTGCATGTTAAATTATAAAACACTAAGAAAATAAATCTATAAGGGTATAATTTAAAAAATATATAAAAAGAGTATCACTCACCTTGGCATTACCGTTATCATTTTATCCACTAAGCCGAAAGGTATGCTGAAGTTTCTAAAATGGGCAGCTACAAGTAGCGTCCATAGTACATAAAGAGACTGCAAGTGACCCGGATAGACACCATTGAGAACATTGTTCTGCAAAACAAACAATCTGGCTCTAATAATGATTATTAAACATTAACATTTTAAACATATTGTTTTGTCACAATAACTGTAAAATCTGACATAAATATAGACCATCTACCGAAATAACTAAACTAACTGATTTTTAACATAACTTGTTTCTCTGCAGTTCACAATAAAGTTTTAAATAAATAAATAACTGATGTAATTTGTACTTACTCTAAAGCGTGCTAGACGTTTCTTCCATGATCTTACACCGGACTCCCAAACTAAATAGAGGACTTCTCGGTCGAAATTGACGTCCCAGCCATCGTGAGTAATGGCAAAGGAGAAGGCCACGGCCGAGTGAGCTTCTGCCATGACGGTTCAAACCTAATTGAAAAAGAAAAAACTATGCATTTTTTTCTGTAACCTGCCAGTTAATGGTGTTTTTAAATAATTTTAAAATGCTATAGTGGAAACATAAAACCATCACAAATACATAACACAATTGATACTCAAATAATTTTCGCACTTGGCTTGTGTAATTGCTGTTTTTATTAAAGATGAAAAATCTAAGAATGAGAATCTAGTACCCCTTAATATAACTATGGCAATGAAACATAAATGATTAAACATGAAGGTAATTCTTCTGTCTTTTAATATTCTTCTATATTCAATATATTTTTTTTTACTATCATATTATTATTTCATGAAATAAGATGTGTTCAAGGTTGTTTAGCAGATTTTACACAACAAAGAATATAACTTAACTGCTCAAAATTTGTACAATAATAAATAAATGAGGGTAATTAAAAAAAAACTTCTGGATAAAATCAGTTTAACTAAATAATAAAGGAAAAATCTGAACAAAACAAATTTAAAAAAGATGATGTAGCAGCAGCAGTAATTGCAGCTGTTTTTAGTAACATTAATTATTTTATGAACAGAAATTTCTATGATGATAGTAAATGTAACTAGTATATAACGATTTTCGATGTTCCCACCCAAAAAATGTAAAATAGAAATAGTGAAATCGTGGCACACATTCGCAGGATATAAATATGCGTTCAAATATACACTAGAGCACGCACACACGCTTAGCAGGTGTCAAAGTCTAATTTCAGAATATTTAGGTACAACTCTGTACGTTTTACGTAAATATTTTCATGGGAATACACCTGCCCAGGACAGAGAAAAGCCTTTTTTTCGTTTTAGGAACACATCTTAACAAAAAATATAAGAGGTCACATGCTATCCACGTAGATTCTCATAAATAACATCGAAAGTAAAAAATATCCAACATGTTCGTAAAATTACATTAATAATAAGATTAGTTATTAAATTAAAGAGAAGATTCTTACCTTTAAACTAAATAGTCGTAAACTTAGTAGAATGTAGCACCGAGGCAGCACAAAATTAAGTTGTGCTAGCAGGTACTGCTTTACAGAGTACCCACTGAGCCAATAAATAAAGATTTATACACACGACTTTAGCATCTTGAAATACAAATGAAACCTATTTTTAAGTTCTTTTTATAAGAAACAGTGTTTTGTAGTCAAGTCAGAACAAACGGATTAAAAATATTTCAAAACTTGAGATAAATTAAACGCGCGCTCTCTACAGTGATCGAGAACAATTGATTTCAAATAATCGAAAATTCAAGTATCAACAATTTGTACTATTTTGTACTATACTAATAGTGATGCCCGTGATCCCTGTCGTAAATCGAATATTAAATGTCAACAACAATGTTAAGTTAAAGTAGGTATTATTGCGTCAAAATTGGATTGTAAACTTAAGCCAATTGAGTGACAAAAATCAAAATTAAACATTACGTGACATTAGTTCCAAAACTTGTTTTATGTACAATTTTATCTATACTTCTATAGTAAGAGATTAGTATATTGGATGGAATAATAGAAAGTAAAAATGTATGCGTTGTACTAGAAAGTACGGTACTCATCTCATATATATATGTATGGTCTGTGGTACGGTATATCGTATATCACATTTATTAAGGTTTATTAATTGAGCGTATTGTGTGAAATTGTGTTGGGTTGGAACTTCAATTATTTATTGATTCAATGCCGGGCGCTGTGGTGAAGTAAGGGGAGGGCATATAAGCTAATGATTTAAAGGATAACCATAAACACAGTATCTAAGGCTTTGTAATATCGAGGTTATTCTATGATAATGTTTTTGTTTGCAATTGCAATTTTTGTTTGCAGTTCATTAAAGTGGAAATGTGACTATTTCGAATATCGATTTTATTAAATCGTTTCATTTTTCAGGAAACGTCCTTATCGTTGACGTTGTAAGGTCATCATTGTCGACAAAAGCTGGAATAGATTGCAGACCTAAGTGAAACAAAGTCACTTTCGCCATATTGGCGCTGTTTGCAGTGCGAAACAATTTGGAACTAATATTAGAGATAGGTTAGTGTCGGTTTATCACGTAGAACAAAACAGAAATTAATGAAAACAAAACATGAATTAAAACTATATTGAATTTTAAATTTAAATTATTTAACAAAACGGAACAAAAACGACACATAGTTCAGTTTTAACAAAGTTACTTGTTTTGAGAAAACTTTAGTTTAAAAAGATAAAAATTATTCATTCTAGTTGCTTGGTTCCATATTAATACTGCTATGCCTCGTCTTAGGCACAGTTTTTAATTTTTTAATTGGAGGAAATCCCCGAATCGCGGAGCGGGTAGGATATGTGAGAGTTGAACCGTACTAAATCTCCCAACTGCTCACACTTGTCATCCGAGCCCCGACTGTGGACAGAACCCAGCACATGATTATGCAGAGCAGCGCGACGCATTACGCACTACTGCAAAACTGCCAAATCGATGACTGGAGAGTGGAGACGATAAGGCCATCGGCTTTCCTAGTCGGCAAGCTCAGTCTGTACTTAACTATCATAGGCAGATTGACTGGATAACGATTAAAATGACAGTGTAAAATTAGCTTTGAAAATTACCCAGCGCTGGTTTTTTTTTGTGTTGGAGGAAATCCCCGGATGCCCACCTGCGAGACGGGGAATAGTTGAACCTTACTAAACTTCTAACCACTCATATTCAGCTATGGGGTTATGCGGGACTGTGCGATGCGTTAAGCACTCGGCACTCTTTCCCATCGCGCCACCCCCGATTCAGCGCTGGGTGCGCAATGTAACTTAAAGATGTCTTATTTAAGATGCCGCCAGTGCTGACTACTGCTGACAGACACTTGTTTGAAAGGACAATATTTTTTATTTCTCGGCAGTTAACATGTTAATGACTGGTCATAGAAAAAGTCAAAGAAACTAACTAAATGAGTAAATATGGCTCTAAGGCTTAAACCCGTGCTTTACTGCTACTTTTTACTTTCAATATTTTAATAGTACTAGAAACTAGTAATAGTACTAGCAAAGCGAACACAGTGAATCGATGCTATCCCATCTCTAAAAATGTTTCAAGTGCAAGTCCTCTTGGAAAAGCGTCAAAATGGCGTAAATGAAAGAGTCTCATTTTTGCTCACTATAGAGTTCTTTCTTAATCTGTGACCATATCTGTGACTTTAGACTAGCCGCTGAAGAAAATTATACTCTGTGGCCAGGCCAGCCGCCAGCGTTAGCCGTGAGAATAATTATTTTTTTCTATTTTATATTTTAGAGAGAAAATTGAAACGTATTTCAGTAAAATGGTAATGAATTAAATATAATTTATTGGTAACAAACACAAAAAAGAATATTTTCAAAGTAAAAATGCCTACACATATTTATATTCCTAGGTATAAAGAGAAAATTGTTGTAGTATTTTCTCTAATATTATTTTTTATTTGCGTTTGCTATTTATATTTGAGTCACTTACAAAATAGTTATTATATACATTCGAATGGCGAACGTTGTGTTTCTGAATTAACATCTTTAAAATATCAATTGAGTGGTAAGTATCAACCTTATTATTCTTTCCTGATTTCCCTTTTTTCGTTTTTACTTTTATTGTTGTTTTGTACAAAATCTGTAACAATACGTTATTTCCAATATTCGATTTCCTTTCAGTTTGTTCTAAAAATCAATAATTTGATGTTAATTCCAAATTTGTAAAAAATATATTTTGACATCAAAATTGCCTTCAGGATTAGAATTCAGTTTCAGTTTGTGGAACAGGCAAACAGGTGACTGAAAACAAGGATTCTTATCTAATACTTAAAAGGAAATTAATAAAATTGGTCCTAAGTAGGATTCGCTTACAATACAAATAGAATTCATGTACAAAAAAAAACCTTTTAATACAAATGAATGTACTTAAGTACACCTTTAAGTTTAACTGTCACCTGTGTTGATCCAACTCAACAAATCCAAAACCATTGTTTCTTTGAAATTAAAACTTCCTTCGCATCTTTTGGTCAGAATCATAATACTGACATTTGCTCAGCAGCGCATTTATTCATTATGTCTTTGTTTTATTTATCGTTAAAGACCTAGTACGAGAGCTGACGACCAAAATTTTTGTCTCATAGCAATACAACCAAAACCACATCAAATCGATAGATACGATTATCTTGAACTCGAGAATACCAATATCAGACATTTTCCGCGTAGCGTTTGATCTGACCGAATTTTAAAAATTGTCAAAGAATTTTACCGAACTGCATCATAGCAATATGTCTGATTTGCAGACTGTAGTTGAATGATGGTTCTGAGATACTAGAAACATATTTTTCAGACGTTAGTGGTGTAGCGCAAAATGAGACAAAAAAAAATGTCTCATAGCAATACGTCTGAAAATCTTTTTTATTAGTAAATTTTGGTTATCTGATGCGAACAAAACAATTTTCAGACGGAAATGTGAACGCATTAAATTTTGAGACCGTTTTGAAAATGTTAACAAATTTTACCGATCGGTATCATAGCAATATATCTGAAAATTGTTGGACATGATAAAATAAGTTGTCCACATGTGCAAAAAATTTATATCAGACAAATTAAGTGTAGCACCTTCTCTATCAGACAACTTTTCGATACCCAGATATCATTTAAAAATCGTATTGAGGCATCTTGAATTTTCTGTTACAAATCAATGAATACGTTGCGTCCCTGAATTTATTAGATGATAATTAACAAAGAATTTACCCGAAACCGTAACATTGAAGTTGAAGGACTGAAATAAATCGCACAAAAGGAAACTAGGATGAAGTTGAAAAACAACAGTTGCTACACTTAAAGTGTCTGAAAACAGGTTTTTGGTAATCATGGCAGCAATACGAAAAGTTGGAAAAAAAATTATCCGTATTGCTATGAGGTCGGCTAAATTTGTTGACATTTTCAAAAATGCGCTCAGGCTATATGCTACGCGCAAAATGCCTGAAAACAAACTTTTTCGTAATACAATTATAAAATCTATGTACATTTTCACTATCAGACGTATTGCTATAATACCGACTGTCTTTTTTTATTGAAACAGCAGAAATGGCCTCCCACGCAGTTGCTACACTTTCGACCGTTACTATACGCGTAGTCGGGTTCAGAATCATACAATCTAACGATTTCATAGGGTTTTTGCCGTATTGCTATGAGACATGGTTTTGGTCGTCAGCTCTCGTAATACTATAAAGCCTGAAATATGAAATCTACTGTATATTATGTTTTTTTTCTCTTTAATGAAAATAAGAATATTTTTGTAGTGGTTACAGAATACAAGAATCGTTTGGACAAACTCTTATCAGAGACACAGACAGCTCATGAGATTGAGAAGTCAAAGTTTAAGGACATTATGGAGAGTTGTGTTGCAATGAAACAGCAGTCTTCTATTTGTCAGGTATAAACTGCTTCTAGGGAAAACAATGGCTAACTTTTTTATTCAAAAGAGAATTTATTAGATTATAGAACAAAACAATATTGTGACATTGTTGCTACAAATGCTTATAAAATCTATGGCTACAATACAGGTATGTTAAGAAGATAGCTCTGTTTGGTGTGTTTGAAGATCTGATTTCTTTAGTCAGATTTGTTAGTTTGGAGCAGTTGCCAATTGCCTGTTTGATTATTTTGTTTCAATAATGTACTCTACATTTTTGTAAACATATTTGCAAAAATGCAATTTAGTTAGAAAACCAAATTTGCACAGGCCGCTTCAACAGAATGCTGCTTTCATTGTCTTTTTTTAGTTTTGGCATTTTGCTGTTTTGCAGCATATCCTGCCTTCAATACCCATATTAATTGGGCTATAATATTATTTATATATTATTATTAAATTTTCCTTTCATTACGAATCTGTGCACTTATGTGAATCTCCTTGGATTCTACTTTATGTTGAAGAGTACAAAATCTTGGTTTAGTACAAAATATGCAGATATCGTGAATTACTGGATTTTTAGACTCCTCCGTGACACTATTATAAACTTTCTGTTTTGATTTTTTTCCTGATAACTAGTCATCACGCCTTTTTATTTTTATTCCATTCCTAGATTGTCTAGTGTTCAGTTTAAAGAGTCTTTATAAAAATGTTAAGAATGGTGGTTTTTCTTATTTCATTTGTCTGCAATCGGTTGGGCTACTATTACTATATGGATTTCTTAAAGAATATTTTTGGTTACTTCGATTCGTAATTCGATCAAACCATTTGTTTGTATTGGATTCCATTATGTGATGCTGCTTTTGAATGTTTCTGATAGTTACTGTTGATGTATGTAGCTGAAAATTGGTTTGACAATGAAGACATAGACATACTTTATTTGTGGTATTGATGGTTCTTGAATTTCATCACATTTTTTTTTACTTCCTATACAGTAGGATAATGTTCAATTAAAGTTTATAAATTTTAATGAACCATGGTGCATTTGCGATCCTGATTAGGGGCCCCGTTAACTCGTCTGCCTACATGACAATAAAAAAAATAAACTGTATTCTATCTAATAGAATTACATTGTAGCTCTATATTATAGCTTGTAGATTATATTCATTTTAGAGATGAATGCTGTTCCCCATTATTGTACTTCATATGACCAGATGGACTATATGTGAGAAGTTGATTGTCCAATGACAATAATAAGTTGTAACCCCAGTGTAGGTTTTTGAATCAAATAAGTAATTCCTTTCTCTTTTCTCAGTAAACATTCTTGGTATCCTCTTCCGTACACCTACTTGGAGGGAGTGGATACCAGGATACCAAGGTACAATTACTTCTATTAATGCATTTCAATCGTAAAATACAAATTCATTGCACGACGAAATGCAATGCAGTGACGACTATTATGTGTGAGTTCTTACAAACGAGTATCTGTTCAGCCGGAAATGGAGATACAGAACAGATATTATGGGAATGGTTAAACCTCCATGAGCCGTGTCATGTCGATGTGTAGTGTAGGAGACATGACACTGCAATCGAGCGAAAGATCCTTATAAAATCTTTAACAAATACAAAATCCCCTATTGACTTTCTCCACGATCAAAACCCACCTGCCGGCCCTGTCATCTACCCAGGACTTTTGAAGTAGGTATCACACAGATTAACCAAATAAATAATTTAAATTTATTGATAATTTCAAATATTAACAACATCAGACTTTCCGTATTACGTTAGAAGCTCAAAATGCTTCTGGAGACGAGACTTGTGTTTGATAGAAGTCGAGTTCCTGTAGAACTTCGTCGGTGAACCTCTGAAAGGTTTGAGTTACGTTCCCAAATCCGAATGTCACATAAGGGAACTCAAATGATCTAAAAGGTGACGTGGTTGATGGCAATCTGGTAACTTGTTTATACGCTTTGACGAAATTCATGTTAGAGAAAACCCAACCTGAGAGTTGGTGCGAAAATCCTGGGTGTGCTTAATAGTGTGCCTGCTAAGAATAGTTCCGGCATTTAGTGCACGAAAGTCTCCGCATGGTAGACCTTTTTCTTTATCAGGTGTAACGCAGAAGACTTGACTTAAAGACTTTCAGAGCGATGAGCAATTCCACTTACGAGCATATCGTAGAACTCTTTCATAACAGCACTCAACCTAGCGGGGTGTAGTCGGCGTGGTCGTTGGCCGCTACTAAAGATCGCTTCTATAGTTTTTCTCCTGTTTTTGAAAACAATATACATGGCTGCTGGTATTTGTTAGCTTAAATTCCAAATCTGTAGTGGTAAAAACAGTGTGTGGTGTGGATGGCTTTGCGATGAAAAGGCGACTACGTACGTCATGTGTCACAACTATTTGGGTAGTAGAGAAACCAGCTGTGTTAGAGCGGCGATTTGATGGGCCATCTCGCTTGTCTGGTTGTTGCTACACTCTGGAATATTGGTAGCCTACTGTGATCTAGCTCCTGAATTAAAAAGTAAGGTACGGAACTCTTTGCCTGCTCTCTAGCACTACTTGAGGCACGATTGAAAATTCTTCAAATCACTTACAGTACGGTACAGTATAGACTATAGCTGTTCTATGCCTTAGCATCTATTTCTCTAGTAATCGAAACAAAGTGTTCTTGATTCTCCTATTTGTAGTCTGTATTGTGTTTTGAACTTGTGTTGTAATTGTCTGTAAGGTGTTCTGATCTATTGTGATAATGATTGATGATATCTGTATTGGTATGTTAGTTCACAATTCACATCTATTCTGCTCTTCCAGATCGTCACTCTTCTTAATTGTCTTGGAGAATGTTATCAGTTCCTTTACTCTTAATAGCCTGATTTAAGAAAGTGATTTTTATTTTGAATATTACTGTTTGCTTTGAGAGTCTAGATGAAGACAAACAATTTATTTGGATAAAAAACAGGTTTCAATTTTGACACTTCTGGTATTAAGGTCATAAAGAAATCAGATATACGTATGCACGAAACATTCTTTTTTTTACTGTCGCTGTACGCTTTACTTTTTACAGAACCAAAAGTAAGTTACTATTGTGAAATTTACACATATAGCTGGAATCTAAATTTCTTTATGATCAATACAATCGCAAGGCACGTCAGTAGAGGGTCCTGTCTGGGGTTATTTAGAAGGTACTGCAATATCTTGTCGACTTTCGGTATCGGGTTTTCCCCTTTTATTTTCAAAACAATAAGGACATTTGATATTTTTTAAATGTCGTTGGAAAGAATATTACATAACAATAAAATACGTACAGCCAACCTATAAAAAAACTAACAAGTTATTTGAACATTCGGTTTAACAGATTGGTATCAAATTTGATACTCTAGAGTCTAGGCTATTAAGGGTTAATAATAAGAATTATATTCTATTTGTACAAATGCCGAATGTTTTTTCTTGTAACTGAAGTCATAATTCGTATTTAAAAAAGAAAAGATAGGTAACGGTGCTAATGATTTTACTCCATTACTCAAATATAACTACTACCGATACTGAGGAAGTAATATGATGTACAATATTATAAACAATAAATTTTAAAAAATAACATAAATTACTAAGGTCTAGCTAAATTGCACTTTACCATTTAGTGACGTCATCTTTATCAACTGCCTCTTCAGTCCGCTTCCTTAATGTAATTGAACAAAATGGTAGCAATTTCATTGGCTCCCCTGCGAGCGTTGGTTTCATTCCAAATGTAACAGAATCCCTCTTGAGTACCACTTTCATAAATTGTGAAATTCTATACTGAAATTTTTCGAGCATAGTACAGAGTCATATGTTTACCGTAAGGAGTATTTAACACTTTCTGTACGTAGATCAAAATTGGCGCAAAGTAAGTCTGTTTTATATAAATTTTGGTGGAATATTAAACGATTATATGAATATTCTTTCTGTTGAAGGTGTGCGGTTATTTTGTTAGTTTCTTTTTGTGTAAGGACGTCGAAGTTTTTGGAAGTGCATAAGACACATCTGTCCTTTTTTAGAATATGAAATCCTATATTAAATGGTTTCTGAAAATATGTAATAAATACTTTAAATGAAATCGAAACTGAGTCAGTATTTTTGCAGTGATCAACGTTGAGAGCATAATAATATAAATTAGTGATGTTCTTAATGTCTTCTTTAAAATAAAGCTTTTGTGATTCCTTGCGGCTATAATGTGATGGTAAGAGAGGTAGCGATAAAATGAAATCTCTAGCGTGATCTAGCCTCTCATTCGTTGTTTTATTATGCGAAACATGCTTTCCTCTTTGATCTAATTGAGCAAATCCATCATTTTTATGAGTCACATTATATAAAATATTTTTTTGCGTGATGTCCAGGTTGTTGATTAAAAATGATTGGCAAACTTTTCGTTTTCCTTCCCCTTCTATTATGTTAGTAACTGTTGGTTATTTAGTACAACTACTTACAGTTATCTGAGCAATCCAATCTCTTTGCCTTTGCTTACTTTCCAGTTGTCAAAAATGTTTGAATAAGCTATCACGACGTTCTTCACTAATTTCACCACAATAATTACTGCATTTATTGCTGGCACATGGATTTGGTTTCATTCTTTTTTCTTCTACTTCGACCCCTTACTATTGAAATGTTGTAATCCCATCAACCTTTTCTTTTAGTTTTCTTTAGTTATTTGGCTTTTTGGGGTTTTTTCTCAGCAGTTATCTCGTTTTTCGATAACTTTTGTTTAAACTTTTTTTATAATGTTTGCTCCTCCCTAGTTACTCGGCTAGTCGAGTCATGTTTGCTGCTAGAAGCTGCCCGAAGAGATGATGTACGCAGCACCTCACCGACTGGATAGATGTCTTGCTTACTGGATAAGTCATGTCGAATTCCAATTGGAACCAAATCTCTTTCTGCATGGTTAGGGCTATAAGTTAACTTTTGGGGTGACAACTTTTTGAGTACCTTTTCTGTTTCAACAATGTAAGAATTAGGACTGCGGAACGTCGGAGTTAGCGAAATAATATTATTACATTTCATCGAATGAGAACCAACTCGTTGCAAATTCAAATCGTGTTTTGTTCTGATTTGTTTCTCTTTTTCTGTTAAACTACATAATTGTTTTTTCTTGACGTACTCATATCAGGCCTTCGGTTCTAATTTTACAAAATCCTTGCAGTGACACAATGTGTGAGTGTCACTGCACATAACACACATTTTTGTTTTTAGCTTTTGTGACAGTGACATAACATGACATGACGTACTTTCCACCGATTTCAGTTCACGTGTACTTGTCGTAATCATCTCCAGAGTCCGAAACTTAGAATCCAGGAACTTCTTCCGATCAGACCATGTTGGTAAGTCTTCAGGGTCATCTCGTTGTGCATGCTCTTCCCAGGATCTGTGAGTCTCCGGGCCAACTTCTGTACCAAAATGAAAATTACCATTAGGTCCCAGGTGTTTGTAGGTATCTGTAGGTTTTCTAAGATGTTAAGGCACTCCGTCGTTGTGTCTAATATCTCTTTTAATTGACTTGGAGATTGATGTGTATTTTTTTTCAAACTGAAGAAACGTTTCAAAATGTTATTTACAATGATACCCTTGTTGCCAAACCTTTTGTTCAGTATCGTCCAGCTGTGGTATATATAATTCTTTTCCGTTACCTGAATGTGCTTCAACAACGCTTCTGCCTGGATACACTGGTCTTTAAATAATGCAACTTCTGTACGTCACTGAGACTTGTGTTTTCGTGGACTAGACTATTGAATAGATCTTTAAAGGATGGAAACTCTTCATAAGAATTGTTGAAGATTGTCAATTGATTTTTTGGCAACTGAATGTTATTGCTGTTGAAAGTGCTGTGAGATGAATTTTGATGTTCCGTACTTACACTGCCTGCTACTGTTGCATAGGTGTCTTGGTAATCTCCTAGCAGGTTAAGATACGCGTCTTAATATGTGAAAAAATCTCCATTTGTCAAATATGACAACGTCGTCCTTTGTTCTGTTGAAGTTATCTTGTTCAACTCTATGTGTGCCCTCTATGTGTGACCAAAATGTTGTGTATAATAGTTGGTTTTGATAAAATAAAGGTTTAGAAAATAAAATAAGTGTGGTGTGATATTACAAATTTCTATTTTAATGACGACTCGTGTTTGATATAACTATGTCATCTTAATAGAGAAATAATACCGCAAAGGTTTTAATGTCATATTAAATACTCAACTCTCTGTTGTCTAAAAGTTCTGTAACTTTTGACATAGGATTGTTTTGGGTGGGAGAAGAAGTTTCAGAGCTATTATCTTATAAAGCACAGCTGCTACGAGGATCTGGTATTCTAAAACTATTTATTAGCCTGGAATGACTAATTTCACTTTTTCGCTATTTTATATCACTTTAAATCTCTTGTCCGCCACACTGGACCATGTCGATTACTACGTGATTACTAGTTGTCCGGTGTGACGAACATTGCCAAATACTCTTCGATTTACCCATTTATTACATTTCATGTTTTTTTAATTTAATATTGCATGTTGTTGAATGAAATGTTTTATAAATGCTTGGTTTGGGTGTGTATTTTTACTTTTTTTGGTTGTGCATTTTACAGAAGTATTTGCTTGGATGCACTAACAAGATTTTAGTTCTAGTACCAAAACTTTAGATATCCACTTATAACTGATCTAATGACTCTAAAACGACATGAAAAAAAAATACGACGTTATATTCATTTTACGGACAAAAATGTAAAGAAAATCCGAAAAAATAGCGTTGCTCAAGATACCGAACGTTTTAGCATTGAAATGGTGATACCATAATATAAAGGCATACAATTTGGTACTGTATAACATGAAAGAAAAAAATATTAATATCTTCATAGTTACATTTCTTTATTATAATATTTATTTTTATTTTTGATGTGTATTTGTTTTATTAGGGGTGTGCGAATAATTCGAACTTACGAATTATTCGTTAAGAATCGAATATTAATTATTCGATCCGAAACTCGACGAATATTCGAAAAATTTCGAATAGTATCGAATTTCGGAAATAGGTTAAGAATTTTGTATTTCATAGATAATATTTTGAATGGGCTAGATTTTGTGTTTTTTGTTTGTGTAATTGGAAAAACTTACGTTCTCTGGTCAAAACATTAAATTCTTGAGAATCATCATTTGGCGTCAAGAATCTCCCGATTTCGAGCTTAATATCTTCTTCAATTTCTTTAACTTCCTCTTCTTTGTACAGTGTTACAAAAAATATAATGGAATATAATGCCAAAAATGTTGTTTCAATCAGCTACTTTTCGGTATGAAAATAAACTTTAACAGTCTCTCTTTAATTTGAATAGCTTAAACATCAACATTATGAGGAACTACTAAATTTAAATTGTACTTTAATTAAATTAGTCGATTGTAACACTGTGCCGTGAGTCTGGGGTAGTATGTTACAGGGTATGAGGCGCAATGTAACAACATAAAATAGGAAATTTACAAAACCATAAAAATGTTACTTAAGGATTTAACTTCTAATAAATATTAAACTTCTTCAAAATGTTTTTGAGAAAGTATAGACAGACATCAGTCTGACGTTTGGTCTTTCTTTCTCCAACGTTTACAAGAGGAAGCGGTTCTATATAATATCTTATAATTTGGTACCGTTGCCGTAGGTATCCTGTTCAAGTGGAAAATAGAATTGATCAACTTTGCCACTCCTACGCAAGTAGCTAACGTCATGTTAAAAACATGATGTTAATTGGTTCCAGTGTCACACTGTGCCCCGTAACACAGTGCCCCAGAGAGGCAAACCAAATTGAAACGTTCGAATGATTATTTTAGGCTACAATCAATTCAACGGTAATAGGTAGCTAAATAAACACTAAAATAAAGAAAACTATCAACATTTACCTGAATACAACACGTCTAACAAACAAAATAAAAATGTTGAAATGGTTTTTTCCATGATTTATATCACAAAAACAATTATTTTTTGTTAATTTTCAAGCGCTGTAAAAACTTTGGCTGGAACTACGGTTCAAAGATGGCGGTGTGTCAGCTTGAAATACGTGTATACCAAAATTGCAAAACTAGAAAGGGACGGAAAAATGTGCATTGTAACATTGTACCCCGTGTAACACAGTTCCCCACCTTACCCTACTAAAAAAAAAACATTTTTTTACTACAAAAATCTCTGTCGAATTAAGAGTTAATAAGTTACAAAAATATGAAGACTGCAATTGTTAAATTATGTTACGAGTTAAGGTTTTAATATTCTTAAACACACCATTCCAGCATAATTATTTTCACGTTTCTGCAACCGTTTATGGTGTACGCAAAACTAGATTTGTGAATAATATTAAAGTGTATGTTTCATTAGTAAAAACCAATAATATGTTTGTTTTAATATTTCCAGAATCAATTTGAAGATCTGCAAATGGAATGTAAAAAGGTGAAACAGAACTACGACTTTGTTTCAAAAGAACTTGAGAAACTAAAGACTGTAAATAAGTAATCTTCGAATTTAATAATGTCCATGGTTTTCCAAAGATGTAATTTTGCCAAAAAGACATAATTTAATGAAGTAGGGATTGTAAAAATAATCAACATCACATTATTATTTATTTATTGTATTCTAATCAAAATATTATTATAATCAAATGACATTTTTTCATTAATAATACATTATAATAATACAAGTTATACGTAGGTATGAATACCTATACATTTTATCATGAAGTAGATTATCAATACATTTAGTAGGATTTATTTTACGCTTATTTTTAATGATATTTTGTTGTGTTAAGAGTTCTCTATGTCTATGTTCTAATGTTGATTGCGTCCATTTTATTTCATAATTTATGGTTGTATTGTGTTCAAGTTAATATATTGACGTCCGTGACGCAAGAATTATTAAATTATAACATTATTGTTATCTGATAATTTCTTCCTTTATTATAGAAATCTAACTACCGATAGATTATAATATTGGGCAGTTGCCTAGGCTATATTTTATTCATCTTTCTGAAATAGAATAATTAAAAATCAGAAATGAAATAACTAGTCAAAAGTTTTAAAAATAAGTTTAAGTTTACAATTAAGCGTTTTTGGACTCATTTGGTTTTATTATGGCTCAACCGTGATTGCACAGTTTTGATGAAATTTGCAAAGAGATGTTGAATGGTTGATGCTGGGCGCTATGCGTTCTTCATTTTTTTCCAACAGATCCACCCGAAGTTACATTTTCATTAACTTATAGATTTCAAGAAGAGCATATTTTGATCAACAAACTTTTTTGATTAAACTTTTATAAAAACGATTATTTGAAAATATCACTAGTATCCTTTCGTTTCGAAGTTTTTACATTTTTATTTTAATGGCACTGCACTATAATATTACCAAACGGGTCTTGACATAGTTTAGAAAGTCTACCTTTTTAGAAGAAAATTTACACATGGTTTTATGTCGTGGTATTACTCGTATGGCCACGTTTTATTTTTCTAATAATTTTATTTATTTGTAAGCCAAATTTATTATGTATATAAAATAATTAAATTATTATTTAATTGTCTCTTTATTTAATTCATTGTTGTGTGCGTTTTGGTGCAATTGTTGCTCGTCGTTGAATGTTAATTATAATAATTATTGCAGTCTAATTTCAATGACACTTACTTTATGAAAATTAAAACAACTCTTTTCATCACAATTATGTTATTTCGACAGATGAGGCTTAAGTTGGATTGTTGTTAGACTTAGGACTATAGGGATGGAAAACTTAATTTGATGTGTTTTACAATTAGAAATTTTAATGTTTAGAAATTCTTGAACCTTTACATACATCTTAATATATATATATATATATCTTTCTTAATGCATATATATAAATCTCGTGTCACGATGTTTGTCCGCGATGGACACCTAAACTACTGAACCGATTTTAAATTAAATTGGTACACCGTGACCAGTCTGGTCCGACTTGAGAGATAGGATAGCTTAGATCAAGGTCTGATGACGGAGCTGGAAGGTGGCCACAGGAACTCTGTCAATAAGCAAGACAACCTCATCCTGTTTGAACTCTAATGAAGCATCCTAACGAGTACTTTGCGAAGAGGATGAATGTGAAGGTCTGATGATAGAGCTGGAAGGTGGCTACAGGAACTCCGTCAATAAGCAAGATAACCTCATCATGTTCAGACTCTAAAGAAGCGTTCTGATGAGCGTTCCGATGTACTTTTATAAAATTCCTGGGAACAATTCCTATCCGACGCAGACGAAATTGCGCGGGTCAGCTAGTTCATTTATATTTTGCACAACACATGCATATTTTAATTGTAATTTAACTTGAAAATAAAACATTAAGAAAAAACGTCGGTTACGTAAAATGTTTGTGATAAAATTAGGTCTACAAAAAATTTCAAGGGTATTATACATTTTATAAGAAAATACTTGCTTTCGGATTAGATTGTGTTGTTTATATTGTATTAGAATTGTTATTATAATTTATTTTCTACTATATATTAAACATTTTATAAATGTACCTATCACTATATAATATTTTTTAAAAATTTTAACTAATTTTTAATTTGTTGTAACGATGTACTAGTAATGTATCTATAACACGAATATGTGTAATAAATGTAGTTGGCAATAAAATAATGTTTATTTCTTCCAGATATATTTCATTACTTATCAGGTAAATTTACGTATAGTTTGGGGCAAGAATAATTCGATTTTTAAAAACAGAGCAATTCATAGCTTCGGATTTATAGAGCGCTTTCTCTCTCCAACACAGCTTTGTGGCATTCATTGTCAGTTGTTGTTCTAATTCAATTTAACGTCTAATATATACAATTCTCGTGTCACAGTTTTCGTTGCGATACTCGTGCGAAACGGCTTGACCGATTTTGATTATTTTTTTTGTACTTATCCGGTATCTATGAGAATCGACCAACATCTATTTTTCATCCCCCTAAATGTTAGGTTTAGTCCACCCCTAATTTTTTTTTAATTTTTGATGCAGCAGAAGATACGCGGGGCAGCTAGTATAATATAAAGTTGTTAAAACACTAAATATATTTGCAGAATTTCCTAAAAGTCGAAGTGCATTTATCCTTGCCCCAAACTATAGTATGTAGTAATTCTTCAAATATAGAATTCAAATTTTCTCTAGACATTTTTTTTTTCATTTTTTAGCAAACAGCGTAGAACAGGTTGTTGAGGTGAAATTTTAGGAAAGCCTATGTCCAACAGTGTACGACGGACTGGTGATAATGATAATTATAATTTATCCTATAAAAAATTTCAGAAATGTTACGTAATTAACAGATTGCTTTAACAACAATGGACAACACACACACACACACAACACTTTGGATGAGGCTTCATCACCAAATGCAGAAATTATCCGGTCAACACACTGTTTTTGTGTTAAACCACTTCGAAAGTCATAATAAATCATCGTTCTTGAATTTTCTCGAGTAAATTCCATTTTCTCAACGACTAAGCAAGTTTGACAAAACCTCGTGATAAGACCGAGAATCTTTTTTTAAATAAACAAATTTTATTCGATTTTTAAAACCAATGAGTTTTCAATTAAAACGATTTTAATATAACAGGAACAATGAAAATATTCCATTCCCGATATTTTTAGTACAGCCCTCGTACCTACATTATAATATTGGCCGATGTCGGAAAGTTCAGCGCTGGTCAAATAGGTACCATCGACGCTTTTTTGGATCGATGGCACAATGTTAATGATTCAGCCACTCTTCACACTTGTGAATATTGATGAGACAGCACCTCGTCCGAATCAAGACCCTCTCTCCAAAGTCGCTGATTGGAATCTATCCCCAGATGATAATGGGCATGAGTAATCTAAGAGGAGCGAAGAGGAGGATAATAAATAAATACAAATAAATATATTTTCATTACTATTGAATGCGAATATATTTTAGTGAGACTGACTGGTGATAAATTACGTTTAGCGGTAAAGCTTGTTACGTGTATAGACGAGTTCCACTTAACGCCTAGAACACCAATGTTATTGGGTGGTAAGTAGAGATTGCTACTAGCATCACTTCTGTCACCGATGTAAATCAAACGACTGTTCGATGACGACTCCTATATTTACTTCGTGTATTCATTTTAGTTTATAAAATCTAAAAGAATGAATAAAACGAACATAATAAATAATAAAAAGCAAACTTACCGAAAAAATGCAGAAATCACTCCAAAATTTTTCTTCTGACACCTAAAATGTCACCGATGTAATTGAAACGACTGTTCGATGACGACTGATATATTTAAAAAAGTCTTTATAAAAACATGCATTCGAAAAGCGGCCAGTGGTGTTCGCGACAACTTCTGAGCTCTTAAGGGATGATTAGCGCCCCGGGTTAGTTTAAGTCTACGTTCTCATGAAAAAAAAGTTGTGTACAGAGACTATATTGGCGGCTATCTGCGCAGTATTGGATACGTTAGAAAGGCGAACTATCTTACTAGAAATATACGACTTAAATTCAGGCTAGAAATCACGTGGTTAGTCACGCTCGAGCCAATAGGACGCAGCAAACAAGAACTTAGACAGCTGTTGATAAGCGCCTTTCTCACACCACGGCTTGCTTATACGACGCTAATCACTCGCACTTATACATAACTTTTAGATCACCTGGCAGAAAGAAAACCCCACCAATGACTTGTCTTTTTGGGAATAGTATTTTCTTTGTCGTAAATGATGTGTTATAAAAAATTCAAATTGACTCAAATACTATTTTTGAATAGAAAAAATGCATTTTTGTAAATGTAGGGGTCCATTTAGACCCCCCTCCCTACTACACAGCCAGTTCTGCAGTTCCGAGTTACACCTATCGGGGGAAATATGGACCAAGTTTTCAGTTAGCCTTAAATACCTACCCAAAAATTGGCGTCAGCTTTCATACTATAAGTTAAAGCATTCACTGAACATAGGTATGTTTGCTAGGTTATTACGTCTAGGTCGTCTACCGTTTATAATAATTTTGAGGATCTACAGAGGTATCCAGTTAAAATTAATTTGCAACTATTTTAGATCCGCATCTTCCCGCTTTTTGTTCAGGCAGACAAAACGTTTCACACATTTTCTTGTGTCAACAATCCTTAGTAACGACTTCCTATGTTTATCTAAACGATTAACTGTCGCCTGGAGAGGGCCACAGTCACATCACCCAATGCGGTCCAAAAGTACTTACTTATTTGGTGTTATAATTTCAAGCAGTGTTTTTGTTTCATTTTGGAATACTACAATGGATCCGTTAAATGTAGAAAAAAATTGTAGGCGTATAAAATATCTGGAATAAACTTCGTTAATGTAATAGAGGCAATCAATGTTACTGGAGATTATCGCAACCGTGATAAAATCTTTCAACAATTTGATATTTAATTACGTTTCTTATCAAATTTTAAAAAGTTCAAAATATGTGCTATGTTTTACTGAAGCTATCATATATTTTTTTTAAGGTATAATAAAGTTGTTCGGGTCGAAAATTTTCAAAATATTTGAAAAAAGCTCAGAACTCGAAAACTACTAAAAATCGCGGAACATACATGGAGGTGATTCAGATACCTCAGGAGGTGCTCTATCTCTTATCCATACTTCCTGGGACACCCTATATACCTACTATACTTTATCTCTATATGACGCAGACGAAGTTGCGCTAGTCAACTAGTAAAGTATAAGGTGTTCGCATCGCAGTTTCAGTACAGCAGTAGGTACCTACCTAGGTATCTAACACTAGGTATCAACTTAGTTAAAGTAACAAGACAATGTTTAGTTATAACAAACAACTAAAATTGGAAGTTTGGGATTAGAACATAGAATATAAACCACATATTAAAATAATAAATCATCTTCATTAAAATGAATTTATAAAAGAAAAATAATGTAACGATAATTTGTCAAACAAAAAAGATCACGTCAGTAATGGTTTGAACACTACAAATATTATTTACAGAACTAGAACTGTTAGGTAGGCATGGGTTTTTAATCATGAACCATCTAAAATGCGACCGAGATGTCAACTTTTGCGCTGGTTTTCATACATGACAATGTCATAAATGATTGCTAAACCAGTAAACATAATAACATAAGCCAAAACATAATAATCGAAAATAATTGACTCGTATAAAGATCGTTACAAGCAGGTATATTCGTTTAAAATAAAGTAAAAAATGTAGAATACAAATTAAAATACAGGTAAAAGCAAATTAAAATACAAGAATAAAAAAACAGTAGAAGACAAATTAAAATACAGCATAATCTGTAGCCTCACAGAATAATTATCCAAAGATTATAGGTATACCTAATGCACATTGCACATATTAAAAAAAAAGAGTTTAATAATCCTACTTATTAAATAAAATCATTTGTGATAATTAAAAATTAGACATAAAAAAACATTTAATAAGTGCTTGCTACAGCATCTTACAAGACAAATCTAATAATGAACGTTAGTTGGGGGTGTTAACCCCACAAACCCCATTCCAGAAAATAAATATCAGCAAAATACTTAAAGATTTTTAACTAAACAAAAACAATGATTTTATCTGCATTCCTTGATTGTTTATAAGAAATACTGTTACTTTGGATAATTTAATAGCAGGTAAATAAAATTGACGTCGCCAATTGGTTTCTAATAAAAATAATCTAAAAGTAATTTTCAGAAATAATATAACAATGAGATAGATCGATACGGGCGACAATGGTTGTCAGTGCTTGGGGCTTTTAAGATAGGGTGAGTAATATTACAATTGGGCCGAACCGCATTATCTGGGAAACTCTGCCCACATCCCCAGCCCAGTGCGTGCAACTCCGCCCCAATTTGCACTTCGGGAGCTATACGAGCTATAGGAAAGAGACAATGCACGGAACGACGCTCGGTTGGAACGAGACGGGGCTTCTCAGGGCGGAGCTCAGTATGCCACGTCATTGCATACGGTATCGCCTACGACGCCGTTCATTCGTCTCTCGTTTAGCGTTCGCTATGTAAACGGGCCTTGTTGTGAATCTAAACAAAATCAGTCAGTCATCGTTTTGTTGCCGAAGGAGCAACGCGTCGAGGTTTCCGTGGTCTCTGTGTGAGCATGTTGTCGCAGTGAACGCCTTCAACCAAAATGCATGCTCTTTTCGGTGAACAAAGCCCATATGCGTATCGCGGTGGAGCCGCTGGTGGATACTCTGCTGGTGTTACACCGTACGCTTATGAACAATACCGTTATGGTTACGGGGCACCATATCTTCATCCGCATCAGCAACATGTTGGAGCACCGAAGGACATGGTCAAACCACCATACTCGTACATAGCACTCATCGCGATGGCAATACAGAATGCACCAGAGCGACGGATAACACTGAATGGCATTTATCAGTTTATTATGGAACGATTTCCATATTATCGGGAAAATAAACAGGGGTGGCAAAATTCTATAAGACACAATTTAAGCCTTAATGAGTGTTTCGTCAAAGTAGCCAGAGACGATAAAAAACCCGGCAAAGGAAGTTATTGGACATTAGATCCAGATTCGTACAATATGTTTGATAATGGTTCCTATTTGCGACGGCGACGTCGGTTTAAGAAAAAAGATGCTTTAAAAGAGAAAGAAGAAGCACTTAAACGACAACAACAACTTCAACAAGCACAAGAAGCGTTAGCTGCACAAGAAGCATTGTCTGCGGCTGATGCTCTCGGGCAACAACGTGATGTGAAACCAGACGTTAAACCACGAATTTTTGAATGTCGACCGAAGAGGGAACCTGGTGCAGAATGCACAAGATACGACAAACCAATCGATTCGTTGGACGAATTCAACGAACCAAGACTGCCTCCATCTGCGGTATATTGTTCACCGCAGCCATATTCGTTAGCACCTGAAGATTTCCGGGCAGCCACTTCGGGATGGTACACGGCACCTGAACCTCCAGCTGAGCAACTTCCACCAGCTTTTCGTGATCTTTTTGAACCGCCGAGTTGTCAGTTAGCTGGATTTCGCGGAGGATCACCACCGCCGGAAGCATACCGTGCGTCGCCGCCGCCTCACCATCATTATCGCACGCCAGCACCTTCGTACTACCATCACCAAGCTTGCGTTGCTGCTGCACCTGCTCCTGCACACAAGTCCTACTGAAACGACATTTTTCAGGTAAGGTTTAATTTGTATTATTGGCTGCGCTTGCGATTTAATTTGTGCCGTGGCGAATTTCGCTGGGCGAGTTGGAGACGGCGCCCGGTCCCCATGACAGGTGGAGATCCCGTGGTGCGTAGGGACGCTCCATGACGTGGTTGTCGTTGCAGAAGGCCGACATCGTACGGCGCCAAACGGATTTAGCCGCACGCGTCAGTTCCAGCGCGGATAAATATAGAGCATTAGCCGGAGATGCCACGAAGGCAAGTGGCGGCGCGTCGATAACCACTGTTTACAGATCGGCGGCCGACCCTGCCGCCTCCCGCTTCGTCTACATCTATAGGTATGTTGTAACTTCCGATATACACTAACACAATCCAAAATCCTTTTGGTATACCTGAATCGATCAAGTTCTTGAATTAAATCATTTCTAAGGTATATTTAGATTGGTTAATCATTGCTATCTATCGATATATATATCTTTAATATACATAACTATAAATAATAGGTCAGTAAGGAAATAATATCACTAGTAAAGGAAATAATATCACTAAAAAGTAAAGAACTAGTTATAATTTCAGAAACCAAAAGTACTTGTCGTTCGAGACACCTAAACTATTATGTAGATCGATATAAGATCTCTAATCAAGTCCCTATAATTAGCTAGTAAACAACTCTTTACAAACCACGGACAACCGCGCACATCAAGTGAGGATCCATAAAATCACGCTGATTACACTTCACAAAGCCATTATGACATCAAAGTTAATGTCGTTTGGCTATAAGCTAAAACATGCGCTTGTTTATAAAGTTGTTTACAAAAAGTGAAGCTCTTGGAAGTGATAAAACTGTGTACATTTTGTCTGTTGTTTCTGGATTCTATCCGTCAAACAACAGGATTGACCATCTGGTGACCAAGTGCTGTTTCACTTATAACAAAAAGTATGAGATACTAAATGTAAGCGCCGAACACGTTAGTCAGTTTACATTGTCAATCGGCTTTAAAAATTTATTACAAAAGATAATCTTTTGTTTAAAATACATTTTTTTACTAAATATTTGAACAATTAATTATACATTGTGCTTTAACTGCTTACCTATACTACGTCAGAATCGCACAAAGCCATAAACATGAGCAAAATATTTATAAATAAGAAAATCAAATCCAAACTTCCTATGATTAATTAATATTATGGTATAGTACCTACGAGTAGTAGACGAACTTCTATCATTCGACATCTTGATTGAATTTTGTTAAAAGTGTTCTTCTATTATTAAAATGAATTGAAAACCTAGTTGAAAGATCAGTAGATTATTTAGTGTAGATGAGAGCGAAAACCAGCAGTGTAAAGTGTACACATCCATAAATATATTTTTCAGCGCACTACAGACTTTCATAAAACAACGAAAAATATACAATCTTGTTTATTATGTCTCGGATTGTGTTTGGTCGAATAGCAGTACACGTTATGGGCAATTTAAATTTTTAGTGTTGTTTTCATAAGCACATTTAATAACAATATACGATTTCTTTTTTTATGGATAGTAAAGCTATAACTTTTGCGGTCGCGGCTGTAATATTTTGTAGACATAACCTACATTATGTGTTGCTAGAAACTCAGCATCTTTTTATGTTTTTTTTCGTCACATCTTTATATTTATTCCTTTAAAAGTTACTAAATCGATATCTACATATAACTTATAAGAGATAAAAACGAATTATAATGTAAAGCTCCGATCTTAAGGAAATTTCTGACTCTAGAGCCCAACTAATTAACAATTAAATAAGTAAACAATAATAAAAATATTTAATTTTAAGTAGGTATAGCTTTTTCATGTTGCCAAAATTAACGCCATAATAATTTTGTCGAAAGCGGAAGTTTCCTTTAAATAATCTGCCAAATACGTCCGGGTTCGCCAACCAACAATAACGTTATCTCTCTAAACCTGGCTTAAGGTTAGGATTTTGATAATTTTAAGTTGTCGTTGAAAATAGACGTCGATATTTCTTAAATAAAAAAAAAATCTATGGTTTAGGAATTCACGCACTCATCAATCATGTCAAGTCATCTTTGTTTCTATTTGATATTTAATAACGCAGTATCCTCTCCATTTGGCGACCTTAATAATGACAATGAAAGAACCGAATTATTTTATAATATGAATAAATGTATTTATCTCAAAAAAAAAAAACATAAATTTAATCTATTTTATTGATTCCCGCACTCGTTAGAACTTGTATCGCGGAAGACCTAAACGATTATTTACATTACGAAGTCAGTCAAGACAGATAAAATGCAATAATAAAATTTCTTCTACATAACATCATATTACAATTTAAATTATAATAGATTCTTCTTTATCCGTGCCTCTACCCATTTCATTTGGGGTCGGCCCTCCGAATATGAGTCCGCCATGCGGCACTGTCAAAAATTATAAAAGATTAATTTGTATAAATAAGATAACACGTAGAACGAAAACGGCTCCCACCATCAGTAGCAGTTTCCTTGCAGGAAACTATTTTACAACTACTAAGAATTTTTCCGTCTTGTCTTATTAAATATTCAAAAAAAATTGAAAGAACTCATCATCATCATCATCATCATCAGCCTGCAGACGTCCACTGCTGGACATAGACCTCCCCCAAACCTCAAACTCGCATAACTCGTATTAGGTATATGTTGTTCATGAATATGTTTTTTCTTGTATTAGGTACGCATTTGAAGAAGAAAAGGATTGTTTACTTCTTATAGATATTCTTTAGAGATAAATACTTCAGACAGATGTTAGTTAAGTGTAGAGGTCTAGAGTAACATTAACGATAACCTTAGAGCATTACAAACTTTTATAAAACTTTTAAACAAATTTCTCGCATAATCATATGAAAGTTTTCACAAAATTATGATACATGATACAAAAGATTGTGTATTTTAAGGAATAGGTTTTCTATGTTTATAATCTGTTCTTCTTCAACGATGCAACCATCACCACTAAATGGATAATAATGAATTTATATAAACTTACTAAAATCAATCGAAAATATTTCTCATGACCTATAGTAATGACTTACCATCAGATGGGCCGTAGGCTCGTTTTTCTGTATTTTACATGCTTATTGATGAATTATAAATACAGTGAATACATATGAAATCTTAATAGATAAAAAAACATAGCAAATATATGTATCTTGAATTTGCAGAACAGCGAAAGGTTCAATCGAACGAACATTATACCTGTATGTAAATTGTAAAGAACAATTATATTTATTATCTTTTTACTTCTGGAACACTAGGAGATTTTTCATCATTAATTTTTGTTAAACTTACTATAATCTACTTTATTATTGAATACATTGAAGTAAATTTAATTGTTTATGTGATTTCTTGAATTAGAAATCTCTTACCTAATCCGTGATTATATAGTTGCTGATGTCAAAACGGATAAATGTTACTTATTTAAGTATTTTATTATAGCGGTCTTTGTGTTTTGTTGCAGGTACAGTGTGGCGGAGCATAATGCGACTTACATAATGCGTTCTACACCGGGACTGGCAACAGTGTCAAATAGTGTGGACTATAAAGTGATAGATAACTTAGGAAAATGTATTATTTATGAACACGCTTCTATATCTGTAATCTTCCGAGATTTTCGATATAGTGTCAGAAGACTTATTATTAGTATATGTATATTTGTTCATTAGTGGACTTATTCTACGTTTAAGATGCTTACAATAATTCCGATTTGTATTAGCAATATTCTGATGACGATCGAATATGATAGTATCGAAAAAACGTTAGTGTTAATTGCCAATCGATCTGTATATTAAGTGTGTGGTGCGTTATACATAAACGAATATAATTGTAGTTGTATATAGTTAATTTTAGCTAAATATTAACTTTTTCTGAACATCCACGTATGAGAGAGATAATGTAGAGCAAGAATAAATAATGTGCCGATATTCTAGTCTATTGTTGTGTTTTCTAAGTAAAAATGTAGTAATTCATATAATCACGTTGTGAGGCACATGCGCCATGTAATTAATTAATTTAGTATTATATACACTGAAATGCATACCTTTATCTACTTATATGGATAATAAGTAATTATACAAGGATGAGAAAACTTAAACTGCTTTTTATTTATAATTTTTTTTTCACTTTTCATAATAAATAAGAAAACTTTCAAATTCGTATTTCCAATACCGAACTGTTCTTGGAATGTTCTCGAATGATTACTTATAGTTAAAGTAATTTTAGCTTGTTTGTTGTGTGTGAATGGAGCGAGGCTCAGAAGTGGCCACTTGGACGGTTCGATATTCGACGGATTTTAACGAATCATCACTCAATCAAACCGTCGAAGGAACAACGGGTCAAGTCTCTTGGAATATCTCGTCTGGATTTAATAAAATTGTGAAGTTTATATGATAATCGAATTGTCACGCATCGATACCGGGCTTTAGAAATTACGTTGACACTGATTATTGTCGCTATTGAACTTAGGAATCGACCTCATTTGATAAAAGGCAATTATTCATTAAAAACACTTAACCGCCATAATTAACACTATCCAAATAAAATAGGTTGTATGTAATAGGTATGAATGTAGACAGTTAATAAAAGTTTAAATATTTTAGGAATTAGAATACGAAAGATTAATTTATGTTCACCAAACATTACTATTGTTACTTATACTTATTAAAATCAAATTAAGGATCACTTTATATGCGAATGAGAAGAAAAAAGGAAGTCTGGATCTATAAACTTTAACGAGCGGTAATTAGTAAAAAAAAAACAAAGTTCACAACGCAGACGTCAGGTGGCACTCAATGCTTGATTCTCACATTCCTAAGGCAAAGATAAAAAACAGTTCTATTGAAGAAGCTGAATCGTGACAAGCAAAGGCCTTTCGATCCAGCTTATTTGTTCATCGCATTGATCTATTTAATGCAAAGTCAGGGGTCTACATAGACCAGTGGTTTTGGAAGAGAGCTCTCTGTTATACTTGGACGTCAATTTGATGTGACACCACCCGCATTGGTATTTATTTTTTGAGGATTTAAGAAGTCCTAGATATTATTGTGTGGGGCAAATAGTATTATTACACTGTAGATTACTTTTCATCAGTATAAACTATGTTAAAATATCAATATACCACGAAAGTGTCACTTAAAATGATTTTGTGACGACAATAACATCTAATGACGCATTTTTTGTTGTATATTAGGTAATTTTTATTTACTTAAACTTCATTCCAAATATCCACATCTCGGAGTACATTGTGTAAGGTAAGGGGTGCTTATTTTGGCAGACAACCCACTGTATCGGTCAGTGAACCGATTCAGTATGTTTATTGTTTTTCTAAAACACCAGTGTTGATATTGGCACATATTCTATTTGTTTAAAATGGTAACTCTCGTACAAACAGGTAAATATACGTATCCGTGAATTTCTATAATCGAGGGCACACTACATTTTGTAAATATATGTTTCAAATTCACACTTACTGCACTTTATTTTTGTTTTGTAATTTACAACTGCGCTTTATAGACACAAAAGTATAACTATCATCGATTTTTACGAGACTACCTATCACAATAATTCATGAAAAATTTAAAATAGCTCGAAATGAGTCAGCTCGCTTTACTTTCCCGGAGATCGAAGGTCAACAACCATCTCATCTGTATGGATTATCTCTGTCTTAACGCGATAATTTAATCCTTTGTTTATACAATGGCTCTAATAGTCAGGAGGCGAGTGCCGATGCACCGCAGCGCGCCGTACTCGTGTATCATACTTCAACATATTACAAAATAATCCGCCTGCTTGAATTACGACCTGCCCGGATATAACCACCGGATTTAATTCTTATACTCGATGTATTATTACAAGCATATTGAAGCGGTTTCCCTTTTTATTTTTCAGAGAGAACATGAACGAAAATACTTTTGTAACGTAAACCAGGAATTTTTGATGACATCTTGGATAGGTAATTGAACAGCAGGATGTTTTTAATGCGGACTATTGACAAATAGAAAATACATCTAGACACACCTAGATCTTTAAGTTTTCAATGTTATTGGTTACTATTGTAGGTATTTTAATTATAAAGATCAATCAAAGAATAAGCCGAAATTAGTGAACCTTATCCGCGTTATTTTATTATAATATAACTAGGTGACCCGCGCAACTTCGTCTGCGTTACAAAGGGGTTCAAAAATTGTAACCTATGTGTTATTCTGATGTATAAGCTATATTGTGGTAAAGTTTCATTCAAATCCATTCAGTAGTTTTTACGTGAAAGAGTAACAAACATACATCCATACATACAAACTTTCGCCTTTATAATATTATTATGATTACGTAAGCCAACAGTGTGACGTATTTACAAACTTGAAATTAAGTTTCTTTTTAAAATAAATTATAATTTTCTATCTATAAAAATGCAATACCATATTTACCTTTTTAATGTAAAAAATTGGAAATAAGAAATTAATCGAATAGCCCAGTTTCCGATCACAGGCAGCAGGCAGATGTGGAAGAAGAATACATTTGCCTAACTTCTACTTACCTTCACGACTTACATGTCAGGAGAGTCAACTGTAGCGACATATCTTCAACGTTTTGTAATATCAACTTTATTTCGTGAAATTTAAGGTCTTAAATTTGTTGTTAGGTACAGTTTTTAACATCGCACAGAATGGAATTTAGTTAATTAATTTGTTTGTTCCTTTTTGGAAATATTTGTTGTTAAAATGTACTTATACACTGTTCTTTATTGTGAGCCATATGCGTTTAATAAATTTTAATATTAATAATAGACACTTAAATTTACCTGTACCTGTACCTGTAGGTACAGTCCGTATTACTGTCCACTACTGAGCTCAGTTTACATAACGTACTATATAACATTTAAATTGTCATTTTATTTTAAAAAAAATCCCCTTTATTCTTCACTGAAATACGCCCCGAACGATCAACGTTGTCATTAAACCATCAATTACGTTCTATTTGAGAATTGAACTTAAAATTTCATGTTGTACTTTAGTTTATATAGATTACATTTTTTACTTTAAAAGACTGAATATTTTTAACGTTAACCGACTAGTATCCTGTTCCTAGGTCCCTTGTGTAGCAGGACGCGGATTTGTTTTTTTATTCAATGAAAATAATAGCAATGAATGACGAAAATGACAAAATCTAGTACAGCCTTATGTTTGGTTTCGAATTCGACCAATAAACTGTATACTTCAATTTTTTTCCAACATTTGGTTAATCGGAACCACGTGGAAGTTATTACACGATTCGATAGTGTTGTTAAGAAAAAAATCTTACATTAGGAAATGTTGTGTTTTTGATCTGTCCCTCTATACGCAATGTCACTTTTTCTCTCTCCTTGCCAGAACAAATAAGAAACAGTATATTATAAAACTGCGAAAATTTTACATCGACAAATTACGAAAGTGGTACCATTAATTTTGTGACAATCTTTGCAGAGTTTTTATTAATTGATTAACCATTTTTGTATTATAGAGAACGAGCCTTTGATTTCTTCGAATTTGTGCAGGACAAACGGAATCTTTTTAAATCGGTTAAATTGTACTTATAAATTACAAAACATAAATCATTTAAACTACTTAAAATTAATAAGAATGCATAATTCCGATTAGTAATTTTAAGATACATTTATATATTTACATATTTGTGATAGCTGAAAACAATTAGTACGTATTTAAAAAAAAATGTCACAATAAAGTTACCTAGTACTTGCCAAAACACATTAATGACACGTTTACTATAATTGAAAGAAAAGAAACCATGGACACTTGATTTGCTGTGCACTATTTTTATTGTATCGAATTGCGTAAAGTAAAACGTTGAGTGTTTCTATTTTGTAAAAAGGGATAAAGATGGCGACGGTAATCCGAGGAACAACCGAAGCCACCCGCAGTCTAGTCGAAAAGCAATTTGATTTGACGGCTATCTCACCTCCTACTACGTTTATATTGAATCTTAGATAAATATTTAGTTTATCGAGTCTAATTTGGCACGGAACTGGCCACCGTAACTCCGCGTGCTGCCCTTTTAGACAACTTGTTCCCGATTTGAATGATTATAATTGTGTCTGTTGGTATAATAATTCCGATAGAAGTTAGACGAATAAAAAAATTGCAATTATAGTTCATTTTATCTGTAAACTGTATAATATTATAACTACAAACCTTTCATTAAATTCACACAGAAGTATAAAAAAATATTTACATTGTTATCTACCAGATGCTTAATCACAGTTTTTTTTTTAATTTTTAGGAGTCTTTTAACTGTACCTAGTTAAACTATTGGACTTTATTAGATTCATTGTGCACGAATTATTAGTATCCCATTTGATTGTTGTGTTACACAAAATACGTTTCAATAGGAAATAAATAATTTTAATCACAAATACAATAAATACTAAAATTGATTAAACAAAAAGGAATAGTGAGACCGCCGTCATCGTGCCACCGGCTTCGTATCTCGGGTCGGGTATCGCCCACGAAACCAACGTTTAGTTTACGTTACTAAGCACTTGTTAAATAAATAAATAAAGGCCTTTTAAAATAAACTATACCATTAATCCTTGACTTGTAAAGTTTACATCATCATGCGGTGGCGGGCACACAATACAAGTAGCATACCGTATTTGTTGCTAACGATCTAAATAAACTTTAGGTAGTAATTTGAATTAAGGGAAACAAATAATTTGAGAAAAAATATTATAAACGACACTTTAAATAAAAGCTTTTAAAGTAAAGCTAGCTAATGCAAATAAAACGAGCCCAAATACGACTGGTCTATCTTGTTTAGTACTGAAGTTCCTATACCTTTCGAATCCATCATCAGATCAGCTCCATGGTACCATATTATTACTTTGCACGTGATATACATGTGAGTACAAAATATCAGCTCAAACGAAATTTGAGAAGTTGGACAAATTGAGCTCGGAAGATTCTCCGAACTTACACAGGTACATCCAGTGCAAGTTAATGTAAAGCTTGTAAAAATAATGTACTATTCTATACCCGAATAAAGACTTTCACAACTTTTATTTACGCCTTTATTTTAATTGATACGTTCTTAAATTCGCTCTATTTTTGAACCAAAATCTGTTGATCAGATGTTCAGATAAAATTCGCACACGCAAATACAAAGGATCTCAAGAATTAACCGATTTTGACTCTTTTTCAGAGAGTAAATATGATAGATACATAGACTAGCATACATACTTTACACAGACTAACATGAGTTTGAAAAAAACATTTATCGAAACATTATTCATCTTCCATATGAATGAATGAAAATGAATTGCTTTATTTGCTATTCATTAGCTTCGTTAAAACCCAAGAACGGCTGAACCGATTTGGAAATTATTAGTCTTGAAATATTCGTGGAAGTCTCCAGAAGGTGTAAAAAATAATTAGGCTTCGGCTTGACTTTATGACGCAGACGAAGCTACGCGAACCAACTAGTATGGTTATAAATTCGGTGAGTAGCTTGGTTGACGCGTACGACGCACAGGTAACTCTGATCCTACCTACATCCCACTTCTTTCAATAGCCACGGAACGCTAATTTACGGCTAAGACTACGGCCGAAATGCGACGTGCCGAAAATTCTACTCCTGGATTACTCCGGGTACGCTGGCTGCGTAAGTATCTCCCAACGTTTCGACTCACGGCATCTGCGGGCTCCACTGCCACACTCAATGATCTTAATGGCGATGGGCGATGGGGTGCTTATTGCCCTCTTAGCTTATTTCCCTCGTGGTCACTAAACATTCACGGGCTCTGACAACATTGTGAAATGTTCTTACATTGATAAATATACGAAAAACTGATTTGTGTACATGTTTTACCATCATTTTAATTCTTAATCACATTAAACAGTCCACTAGCAATACCACTGGGTTGAATAACATGTAATCAATCAAATGTAACGAAAACCTTTATTAAATGTAACGCAACGATAAATTTAAAAAAGCATTCGCAAAATTCCGTTCATTTGGTTTTACATTTGCAACATGAAGGCACATAAAATTAGGTGTTTCCCTGAAACGGATGAACGTTGCCGCGGGAATGGCTGCACGGTTTCAAGTTGTCTTTCAGTAGAAAATATCAGTATGCCAACTTTTGTGTCATCATAAAAGTAAAAGGGATTTGTAAATTTTGTATTTCTAATTAAAGTTATTTTCAATTTAACAGTTTTATTTAGTTTTTTTATTGTCTTTCTTACATATCGCCGCCCCCACCGAATAATATCGTAATCGAAAAATCAAAATTTTACAGGAAAAATAAAAAACGATTTTTGGCTTATAACTTCTTACCAGGTTTACATATAATAATAATTTAAATACCAAAAAATGGCTGATTTTTTCTTCAATACAGCAGTGTAATTAAACAAATATATTTTTTTACAAGATTGCAGTTATAAGCGAAAGTTTATATTACCAAAATTTGAAATAGAATCTTCATTAGTACAGCAATGATACGATTTTATTCGGGTAAATTGTTGACAGTGATCTACACAGTAATAGTTAATTGCGATGTTTTTTAGAATTGTTAACTAACTCGGTAATGAAATGTTACCATAATATTCGGTGAATAAACAAATTGACCAGATCATTGTACAATCTATTTACGTTATTATTCCATGATAAACAAAACAAGTTCCATAGTCGTAAAAGTCTAGTACCGGAAAGTTAAATTGCAAAATAAATTGTAATAACAGTTTCCTGTAGAAGGTGTGATACTTTAAGTTAGTAATTGCCTAATATGATGATATTCGTCATAAAACTGTGTTTTTATTTTTAAGCGAACAGTACAGGTATGGTCATTACAAAATCATTATCTCGAAAAGTACTCGTACGAATATTATGAAAAAAATTCACAAGGTGTATCCGACCGTCCAGTACAATAATTCCCAATAAAGACACTTCTATAGTAATAGTCGATTACGATACTATTCGGTGGGGGCGGCGATATTATCTTTAACATGTTATTATTACTATAATTATATAATTAGTTTAAAAGAGAACATTTAATTTAGAGGATTGAACTTGAAGATTATTTTTAACAACTGTAATGGATAAGGAAATGGATTTTAAATAAGAAATCTTTAATCTAGTTTCAAAACATTCAAAATCTTTTGGAAAAGTTTCTTCAGGTCAGTACAGTATTAAGACATAGTACATAAAATTTGACGGATTCCGAAAAAGACATCATCGATCTTTTTTAGAGAAGTTATCTTTGTATTACTGACGAGTCATGGCTACGCCGATTGCAAAAAACGGAATATATAACCATAAGGAATAGGAATACTATGAAGGTTTACGTTACTAGGTCAATCTGAATGCTGTTGAGCTTCAGTACGCTTTTGTTAACATAATTCGGTAAAACATCCTTTATGACTGAGATGAAGTTGCGCGTAAACCTTTAATTCTTATTTAGATCCACTAGGGCTAGATAATCATTCTGTATTGGAGATTACGCAAATGCTCATGTAACGTAGTTTCTATAAGTGTGTGTATAACTACGTTATGTTACTGCTCTCCTTGTATCGTGGCCGAGTGCTGCCGCCTGCAAACTGTCATTACAAAAATAGTGGGCCCAGAAAGGGTAGACTAGGACATGTCCCATATGGACCCGAGTGCCTCGCGTGTTATTTTAATTTCTTTTTTTCTGTCGCGTACTACGTTGCCACTCACCAAATACGCTGTATGATTTATTGTTTTTGAATACACGATGCCTTATTCAATTGAAATTGAAACGTTTGTTTTTAAACTGAACCTCCGATTACAACTATTGAATAGCTTTGAATTTATCGTACGTAATAAATGTTTTAGTATAATGTAATATCGTGACGCATATAAACACCGTTTCTTCTCGATTTTAGTGGAAATTGATTATTAGTTTTATAACATAGGACTTTGTTGGAAAAAATATATTTTCACATTTATTTTGTATTTGTATTTATTGACAACCAATCAGTCAACTTTATCTTTCAGTAAATGTCGTTGTTGTCATAATTGAGATGAAATTGTCCATGTAGAAAAAAAAAATAAAATCAAATAACAATGCTGTGAAGAAAAACTCATAAAATAAGAATAATAAGGAAATATATTTTAAAAATAGGAGGCAGAAGTCAAAATAGAAAATCAGAGTGAAATTGAAGAGGTGAGAAAAGATCAAAGATTAAAACATGGTGTAAAATAGAATGAAAAGTAAACTAATAAGATTCATAGAACAAAGGAACTGTGTGATAATTATCCCATCTGTACATGTACATATTGTACGGGTTTAAACTTTAAAGTAGGGATATTCGGTTTATACCTACACAATAGGTAGTATTGGAACGAATAAATTTTACGCCAACTTCTACTCAAATTATTGATTATAGTGGTAAATTATTTGTATAAACACTAAGGTTTAAAATAAATATAATAAACGCATGTAGCAATACAATTATTCTTAATTACTCTGCAATCTTTTTAAACTTCAAAGCCAACCGTCAAAGAGGCTCGACTGCGTACAGGTTATAGTGTTACATCTTCTTATATATAAAAATGAATTGCTGTTCGTTAGTCTCGCTAAGACTCGAGAACGACCGATTTGGCTTATTTTAATCTTGAAATATTCGTAGAAGTCCAGGGAATGTTTAAACGGTGAGAAAATTTTCTTATGTGACGCAGACGAAGTTGTGTGGGCCAGCTAGTTTGTTCATAGAGATTTAAATACTCATTGAACGTTCTGAAAAAACTTTTAGGATCTATATTGAAGAAAAATATAATAAACACTTAAAGAAATACAGTTTCAGTGGATCGACTTAAACCGACGTATATTCTTCAAACCATATTGCAATTTAATTCATTTTATTGATATAAAGTTTTAAATAAAACGCAAATTTTCTAGAGTTGTTTGTCATCAAGGTATTGACTTGCAAACGAAAATAGTGGCATGCTCTTTTCGACTAGGAGAAGATTTAATCGTGTACACAGATTAGCTTTTAGCATTTCTTTTTTGACACCGGTTTTGTTCGATTAATTCAGTGCTTTACGGAGATAAATGGTAAAACCCCGTGAAAATACAAACGTTGCTTTTTAGCTCTTTCAGTTTTTAATCCTAAATTTTCAATTAACGTAGCATATTGATTGTGGCATATTACATGATTATTATATTTTTACTAAAAAAAATGTTCAACTTGTCCAACAGTACAGTTGCACAGTTGCAAATAAAATCATGGGAAGTGAGAGAAGCAATGAAATCTTTTTTTTGGAAGCAACGTAAAAATACCTGAAATTACTGGTTTTACCACTAACTGCAAATGCTGCTTTTCAACATTTCAAAAGAGTACTTATATTTGGAAACACAAACATGGCTCGGTAGAAAAATATCACAAAAAAATAAAGATGGAAATATGAATGTGAAATTTTGAAACCACAAACAAGGTCTAGACTCTTTACTGATAATTATTTTTGGCACATCTAAAAATGATGAGGATCAGCCTGTGACTATACTGTTGCTTGCTCAGAATGTTATGGAGATAGCTGCGTCCTTTAACTGAAATCCACATTAAGGAGATCGACATCGATGATTAACAGTATATATATTTAGGTACCTACCGAGTTTTTTATTTTTTTGGATATCGTAAATACAATAAATTAACATTAGGTATAACTAATAGATTCTTAATCCTTATCGTATAGCCATAGGAAAAAGTGAATATTAAAAAAAAAACCTAGTAAAGACCAAATTGCTGTTAGCCTAAAAACAATAAATCTTTACATGAACATTTAACACAAATTAGACAACCATGACAAATAGATCGGACGAGAATAGAAACGCTGACAGTGGAACACACGTCGATCTGATGTAATTTCGGCTTCGGATTCCATTTTTCATTTTAAATATAAAACTGTACGAACACAGTATTTGAGTAAATGAAATTGTAGATGGTTTGTGTGAAGGGAATCGAACGTTTTTTAACAAGCCACAAGTGGTTGCGGAGTCGTGTTGTACTTCAGAACGGGTGTCCCTATGGAATTTAATATATTATAGTAATTTCTTAAATTACAAGGGATAATATATATGTATTAACTATTTAATTTATTGAGATGATTGTAACAAAATACAATTAAAATTTCAGTCGCGTTCAATTTGTAGCTGAAAAGTGTATGTGAAAGAAAACTTCGAAGTAACAATATGGACTATTATGGACCACACTTGCATTCGAAACTATACATTTTTCACCCACAAAACATGGTTCAAACAGTACTGACGCTAGAAACGTTTCTATTAATCAAATATTGGTCAACGACAGAGTTCGAAAAATGTTTGTACGGTAACCAAGCCATCACTAGAACGACTACGCAAAGATCGTTTTCTTAAGAAAAAATAAAAAGTGGGAGTCGGCTTCAATAATCGATTTGAAAATTGTTTGCCGAAGGGTGAGCCCGTGGTATTTAAAGAACAATTAGTCGGCTGCTTCCCAGCCCTGTGGGCAAATATTTGCCTATTCCCGCCAACCCTCATTTGGACCAATGCCGCCGCGGGCGACGTTCGAAACGTTTTATAGCCAAATGTTTACGTTATCTCCCTCTATATACATATCTTTATAACCGCTAACCACAACCTTCCTTTAATATTAACTTAAAAGTTTGAGGGTAAATCAATTACCTATTATTTGGTTAAATTGGTATTTGAAATTATATTGAGACACACTTTGTCTGACACTAAAAGTTATGACTAGACGCTAGATAGATACAGTGTTCAAACTACTGATCTGCCTATTTGCAGAAAAATATCATTACAACATTTACAAGCTTTTCCATAACTTTCGTCGTTTTCTTCTGATTTATCAATTGAACAGAATTTTAAATGAATAATTTTGTAAACCTGTTAACCTACGGGTTAACTTTTTTTTTCATTTTTATACATTACATTCACCACAGTATATATTAATATAATAATGAATAGTACTTAATATAGTATTTGGTAAATAAGATACTAAAAAAAACACAAAACGAACTCAGAACCTAGTTGTTATAAAATATAAATAATATAAAAGAAATAAATTATTACGCACATTAGTATCTTTTTCAACGTGACACTTGGATCAAAACACGATTGCCGGTTGACAGTAATTCTGCGATACTTTACAAGAGACGAAATAAATGGCAATGTTTTGATTGCTTTAAATAAAACATTTTTATTGTCAAAATAATCAGGCACATTAATAAGTTCATTCGCTTATATTTTTTACTGTTCCTTTGTAAGATACGATGAACATAAGTAGAATATAGTGAATTAATGAATGCGGTGAAAATGTCACCCTTCCGTACAATATTTTTTGTGTTGATAAAAACAGTTATGATTGCGAAATTGTATCGAGTTAACCGCCAGGACTAGGAGCGTCGCTGGCGGTCTCGGCCGCACTTACAAAAATACCAGAATGTAATTAAATCGGGATAACTTGCGCTTTATAGACGGCTGTGCGCGTCTGTGTTTGTTTAGTTAGTTATATATGTGTTTTTACGCAATCAGGAAGTCGTAAATCGTGAACACCAAATTATGTCGTTCACTAGAGTGAGATGCCTAACCATTTCCATGTTTTTCTTTGAAAACCATGTATTTCCGTGAGTTACAAATGTGAATACGGCCGTTTTTGGTTAAGTATTAACAACGAAAACAAATTTGTTAATCCATATAGTTTTAGTGGTATCAATAGAAATAAATATATCAAAAGTTCTCACTTAGTATGACTACACCTGTAATAAGGGGTGGGCCATATATAGTTTCCATTTTTCAAAAGTTCGACTGTCATGTTAGCTGTGTGGCATGTTGCGCCATCCTGTTGAAACCAAATGTCGTCCATGTCATACTCTTCAACTTTTGGAAACAAAAATTCGTTGAGCATGGCACGGTAACGCTCGCCATTGACCGTAACGGCGGCTCCTTGCTCATTTTCCAATGATGCCGCCGGACCAAAACCCACACCAAACCTACTCTTTGTGGGTGCATTGGCTTCTCAATGTGACGTGTGGTTTTTCCGACCCCCAGATGCGACAATTTTGCTTATTGCCATAGCCTCCGAGGTGAAAATGGGCTTCATCTGACACACACACACACATTTGTTACAGTTTGGACTGAAGACTCACCACTTTGGAAGTAACTTTTCAATATATCCCGATTTTGTTCAAGCGTATAGCGTCCCATTTCGTAAATGTCAAACCTTTAACTAAATTAAGAACACAAATTGAATGACATTTGAGCTGTCATTCTCTAAATAAACAGTAGTTCAAAATGCAAACGTTAAATCGCCCACCCTATACAACCAAAACCTAATGTTACACCGCATAAAAATCAATGAAAATCTCAGAAAACGAGCATTTAGCATCTATTCACGTAGCGTATTTACTCTCGTGAAATGGGGATGAGTTTTATAGAATCGAAACGATTAGAGTATCATAAAACTGAGTTTTCTTTAATATTCCGGAACATGCCTATAAATAATTATAACGTGGTTCAATATCTGGTGTAGCGGCTACCCACTAATAGATACTTAAATACCGTGGTAATTTATTATTTAGTTTACATGAGAGTATTTCACAGCGAACACTAAACTGCAGACTACTTAGACCAAAACTAATTGCAAGCTGTTCAAAATCTATACAATTTTCAGTTTTATTTTTAAAAGTTTGTTGAGAGTGCGCTGAGAAAATATTGAAGATTTTTAGTGAAGGGTGACAATTTAATTATTCTTATTTGCTACTCAGTGCGATTTAACAAGCGTTCATAGAAACTCTAAGGTTAAGCGACCATGTACCATGACCAAGACAACACCGGTGGTCCGTACGCTATCTATGAAAAAAGAACGAAATTTCAAATACGGTTGAACTTTGTTAACGTAGTTTAAATGTTGATTATCAACAGTATACAAAGACATAATCCAAATGCGCAACAGCTTACAGAATGTGATCATACCCGCATTCAGGAACAGAACCAACGACTACGGGGTAATGCGGCGAATAATCCACATCGCGCGCCACTGTGCCTCCGGCTAACAATATTGTACGTATCTATAATCTGCAAAAACTAACAATATGCGTTAACATTTCTACATTTACGAACGATCGTCGTATTAGGAATCTTACACCAATACCATAGAGTATGAATTCTCTTACCTCTAATATCTGTTTGTAGAGCGATTTTTTTACAGCAAAACGTTTTATTTACGATTTGTAAACGTTGCGTCTTTCGCATCGGATTTAATTCAATTTGATAACAATAAAGCTACTATTTTACTTTATTATTGGTGGTCTTGGCGGATCTTCAGGTAGGTAGCGATATAAGATGATACCGCATGGCCTCTAACTCTTATCGTGTTCGGAGTTCTTTGTTTCTGGTTGTATTTTCAAAGTAGTTTTTGCAAGAATTTTTAAACGTTTTATAGTTTATCTGGTTTGATGGGAACATAAAACATCTGATCAAAACAAGACAGTTTTGATGTCCGTATCAAATTCTATTAAATTGCCTATTTTAAATTCGTTCAAAAGATTAAAGTTATTTTGTTGTTTAGTAAGATGGTGAAAAGTAGACGAAGTTACTATTTTTATTAAATGAATATGAACAATAGCTCAAGAACGGATGGCCGGTGGGGCCGAAAAGTTCTGGAGTGGCGGCCACGAACCGGTAGGCGCAATGTTGGTAGACCCCCCACAAGATGGACCGACGATCTGGTCAAGATTGCGGGACGTCACTGGATGCAGACGGCGCAGGACCGGTCGATGTGGCGAAGTTTGGGGGAGGCCTATGTCCAGCAGTGGACGTCTATAGGCTGATGATGATGATGATGATGAATAGCTCATATTTCATCACAGTTAGTATAATAAATATGAAAAAATAAGCGTTTGAAATAAAAAAAATAAAAATGGCTAAATTTTTAATATACGCTCACAAAAAAGAGAAATGCGGATTTCATTTCTTAAAAATTAAAAACGAGTTTGATTAGCAACTGAATTTGATCAGTAAAAATTGCAAAACGTGTATGATACTCAAGTGTGTTAAAGCCATTCAGAACGTTGTTTGCCACGGAGTTAAAGTAGTAAGCACTAAAGAATCTGACAATCTCGATTTTATGAAATATTGTTCTAAATATGTGCAAAATGATATCTGTTATTATCGATCAAATTTGAAAAGTGTTGTTGCAGCAGGTACTTTTTACTAAGCAGTCGTCCAGATCCCCGACACGGCGTCTATCAAAAACACGCAAAAAATTAAAACTGACTTGTCATTTTGTTTGACACCATTCATTCCGGCCGTCGGACTCCGGACATGAAAAAAAAACTTGATTCAAACGATAATAGATTTTATTACACAGGCACAAGGTAGATTTTTTTATAATCACCATCATAAAGCCAAATATAAATTTTCTCAGCAGTATTTCTTAATGAAATCCCTTCGGTTCCATTCATGTCATTCACTAAATAAACAAAAACCTTCGTCAAACTTGTAATTCAATTTCAGAGGAAAATGTCCAAATTTCAGAATTCACAGTATGTATGTAAATACAGAATAATTAAATCAATATCAATTATTCTATTATGATCCGATGTATATCTAAAAATAGTTTTAAATGTAATTAATAATGATAGTAAATATTTTTGGCTTTTGTATACGTTCTATTACAGGATGTTTCGAAAGTCAAAGTCAAGCAGTCAATAGGGGAAAGTCCAAGTTGAGCTAAGTTTGTAAAGTTTTAAATCTGAATTTTTGAACTAGAAAAGAACTATTATTTCCAAACTAAACTAAACAGATTTAAGGAAGTACTATTTAGTAGCAAAGTGAAACAGGTATAACTTGGTCTATAATAGCCCATTGCAAGCTTGACTGATTTACGGGACACTTCGCACGAAGAGTTCACTTCTCAATACGTGGAGACCGAAAAAATCGGAGTATTTATTTTATATTTATCATTTAAATCAGGAGGAATACCAATTTTTGAACGTGAACGCCATTGTAAAGTCGATTCGCTGTTGATCTCAGTACAGTGTTGGGATTAGTGCAGGTTTATTCGCTTTTGTTCATATTGTTCAAACGGTTTGTTCAAAGCGCACGCAACCGAGGATCAACGTTCACGCATCAGTGGCGCCGCGTTATCACTTCGCCGCACGTTCGCCACCCCTTTCAAATTCGTTTTCAATGCGGTTTCAAATTGAAACTGTTTGCGAATCAGCATATTTTACAGCAAGTCCCTTTATGTTGGGCGTTCAATTGATTCCGCTATCTATGAGTGAATTTCGAGATGAGCAATTTATTTAATCTGCGGTTTTATTTTAACCATTTCAATTATATCGGACTTTGTTGGTTGTGCACGATTCGATCAATCATAATATGCAGATTTATTTGCCTTTCAACTCATAATTTTTAATTTCAACGGATACGGATGCACAGCTTCGATGGTTGCCAAACTGAACACATAAATAATAATGAAACGGAAATGGGTTATTAATTCTAAGACTGGGTCCGCTCATCAATCTATCATCTCTTCGATTTGATCAAAGGACTATCGCGAATCGTTGACCCGGCAACTGTTTTGATGCCATATAATATGGAGACGTATTCAATGTATATTATTGTGTCTTGGGAACTTGGGATAGTTGTCTAGACCAGGGAAGCTTTATTAGGAAAGCCATCTATACGATGTGTTTGATGGGCCCAACATAATATAGAATTTACTATAAAATATTTTTATAGGTCCTTATACTACGAAAGAGTAAACACGAAATAAATGCTGTAATAGTATTGATTTCATAACAACATGAAATATAAACAAACTAATAGGTATTCTGCTCATATTATATCTATGGAGGGATAATAAATAATTACATTCGAATAGTGTACAATATCCTTAACATTCATTAATAATTTATAAGGCCAAAAAAATATGATCTGACAAAAATAAGCCTAAGAAGTCATTTTGTAAATTTACGTAGAATTCAAACTGGAACGGTCTGACGCTTTGCCCTCTGTTCCTGAATACTCTCTGCAGTCATCACACATCAAAGGGGACGGAATTAATTGAGCAATCATCGAGGGGCGAGGCGACAAAGTGCCGACTTCACGGGCTGCATGACGTCATCACACTCAATTTGCAACAACACGTGCGTTTTGCTTTTGTATATAAAACGATACTAATTTTATCATTTTAAGTTTCTAAAAATTCACTAGTAGAAGTTCTTAAAACGAATACAACGCACAGTAGTCAACCACTTCAAGAAGGTTCCGTACAAAACGATCGCAATAAAATAAAAAATATTTAAAAAAATAATTATAATTAAATCAAACTGTGTACGGGGCAATAAGTTTAGAACTACAATAATAATTTTAAATCACTAAAAGCAGTTACGATATAATAAATTACGTAAAAAAGATTGTATTATGAAAATCGAATAGATTCATTATTTGCGAACTGCTAAAAATGTCGATAGGCCTACATTTAGTTACAGTGGCGACGCCATCAATACCGCGTAAACCAAACAGCTGCGGTTTGGTTTTAGACTCCTCGCCTAATTTCGGTTGGTAGACTTATTTTAACATTAAATACACACACATATACGTACAAATATCCCTTGTATAAACATATCGCCCCAACATAACGAACATAAAAGAGAAACGACGTAAGTAAAGTAGAAAATGGTTAAAGGCGGGCTCTTTTTCGGTTGCGTGTTCTACAGCTTTTGTTTCGAGGAGAATGTTTGAATGGATTTATATTGCTTTGCTTGCAAACAGTTTGTTTTTCAAATTCTTAACGTATTTGTGTACATATAAGCGTTTATTTTCTGTCACTGACAAAGAAAAACATTTTGAAGATATGCCGTATTTCAGATGTGATTTATTGATATCATAAATTACGTGTATTTAGCTCGCCCTGACCAAAATTAGCTTACCTATTAGTTTGGTGGACGCAATTTAATTAATTTAATACAGAGATAAATTTCAAGAAATCTATTTAAGTATATCAGAAAATAATATAGTTTTCACTCTTCAATCGTTAATATATAACACCCTTTCATACGCGGTCGGGTTAAATAAACAAATGACCGCAGTATTTGGCTTTACCTTTCAATAACTTTGTCAGTTAACTACGGATTAAGTGCAATGTGGCGAGCACATGGGTGAACCGAAATTGAGTTGAACAGTAACTGTAGACGAAATATTTAATAAAATTTCGAATACTCATGTCGATGTATTAATTTGTATACTCACTTAATAATTTTTCAAACAATAAAATAATCACGACAATCTCAATGATCTTATACCTATTTTTTAAATCTTAAATACATATTATGTAAGTAGATATGACAATTTTTATTTTCACCTATAAGTTTCACCCAAAGATGTACTATGAAATGTTAAACTAGTTAGACTACTATTACTCTAGAAAAAATAATTATATAAAGATGGGCAGTTAGATTATACTGAGAGTTGTTGATTTCAGAGTTAGGTGATCCCTGACTTACATCATGACAACTTTTCTTTATATACTTTTTAAATTTCTCAACAAAATTCTAAACCATTTACTGCCCTGTAAAAAAAAACAAATTTAATACATTTATACAATACTCGGCAATAATGTAAAAATGTTAACTTCATTTCATTACAAATGCATTTAAATCCACAAAGCTTTTAATTATAAATTGAATAAATTATTATGTGGATGGTACTCAGAAAATCTAAAATGTATTAAAAGTATCTTTCTAAATTGCGCTTCGAATAAAATTTGTCACTTGAAAGCTGAAGTGGCTGAGTGGTTAAACTTAGTGCGGTTTGTTTGTTCAAGGCGAGTGCGTGCGACAAGATCAGGCGAGCGCTCCAGCAATAATGAAGCTCGCTTTGTAATAAACGGAGCGATTCAAAATTATAAATTCCGAAATAACTTTTTAAAACAATAGCACATATCGTCTTATACTACATATTCATTTATTTGCTCATTTTTTACATTATATCTTTAAAAAAACAATCACAAGAAAATAAATTTAAAAATACAATATAAAAAAAGCAGAGGGCCACTGGAGACGGGGTCTACGACCCAAGCCATCAGTGGTCAGGGCTCAAGAGAGAGGAACCTCCTCACAATACGTGCCGTGTCAAGAACGACCGCCTTTTGAATCAGGCCCTTTACCCAGCCGGAGAGCGAAAGCTTCTCTAGATGACGGTCGAAGCTTTTCGCTATTAGACCGTGCACAGATACAACGATCGGAACAATGATGGTCGATTCAACACGCCACATGTCGGTCACCTCGTGGGCCAGGTCCAAATATTTTAGCAGTTTTTCTTTTTCTGCCTTCACAAGGTTCTCGTCAGCACATATCGTTATTATTATAAAATACTAGTTTCAATCAAAGGATATGAGCAAGCGTCTTAGCAAGAAGGTTATGTGCAATATGCACATCAGTTAATATATAAAAGAAACGGCCATTTTTTTTAATTTAAATTTCGTGATGGCCGAGTGGTCGAAGCGCTTCTTTCCGTACGGGAGGTCGCGGATTCAAATCCGGTCGGCTTGTGCCTCTAAATCTAAATATGAAAAAGATTTATGTGCAATTTTTCACAACACCACTGGCTATAAACGGTGAAGGAAAACATCGTGAGGAAACCTGCATATCGGAAAAGGGTTCTAAAAATTCTTTGAAAATATGTGAAGTCCCCAATCCGCACAGGGCAAGCGTGGTGGACTTTGCCTAATCCCTCTTCTGAAGAGACCTGAGCCCAACAGTGGGCAGTAATGGGTTGGTACAGATACTCGTTGCTTTAGGATTTTCTATGATGTTACTTCTCTAAAGACGAGCCTATTCGTGAATGTAGTTAACAAAAAACTCATTTTAAAAATATCTTTCATAGCCTTAAATTATTTGAAAACTACTAAATATTCGGTAAATCCATTTTCAGTATTTTTTTTTAATGTATTAGTTTCATTCGCTAAAGCTTTCGTAAAACAAACCTACCTTTAATTTCTTCGCTTTAATATGAACAATGTCAGTTTTTTACAAAGTACCGAGGATGTTTGGCTGTCTGGTGATTCAACGTGTATTTTATAGCTAATTTATTCGTAATTAAACTAACTCTAAATAAAATGGTTAGCAAATAATATATGTATATGTCAAGGGAAAGGAATTTGAACACTAAACCAGATTTTTTTTCAAAATGCATACAATCATTCAACATTGAACTTCAATTTGTGAATGGAGAAATTTGTACAATCCTTGTAACCATAAAATTTGCAAAATTGTACACACTGTCAGTAGGTATATTAGTATATAACCACATAGGCGGATAATATGTATATGAATGAGTGTAAACCCAGAGGAATTACCTATTGCGTGATGTTATTATTAGGTAAGTCGGTGTATAGGGATTACATCTAATATATATTATAAAGGCGAAAGTTTCTAAGTATGGATGTATGTTTGTTACTCTTTCACGTAAAAACTACTGAATGAATTTGAATGAAACTTTACCACAATATAGCTTATACATCAGAATAACACATTTTTGAACCATTTTGTAACGCATACGAAGTTGCGCGGGTCACCTAGTTAGAAATAAAACTCTAAATGTATACCTACGTATATTAGCAACTTAAAGTAATTTAAATTTCTGTAAAATTAATAATAAGATTTCGAACTTATCACTAAAAAGAAAAAAATAATTGAATGAGCATATATTATAATAACGAATAAGCTGACTTCGTGAATGGAAGGGGCGTGCGCGGTGTCCTACGCCGGCGATTATCCATTACTCTATCCTATGTGTAAACACTGTCATCGCGTATTCCTTTACGTCTTCAGATCTCCACGTAGGTGTCGAGAAGGCCACACCGATTTCAATAGATCTCTAACAATGTGCATCACTTGTTCGCCACCAAATCTGGTCAGTTTTGACAAGTTGTCATGTTTTTATTAACGCCCTCCGTCAGCGGTTCCACGGTGATTTCACGGCCGAAGGACTGCCCAATTTACGACAATAGGATGCTCTTCTAATTCCCATTGTGAATATTACGAATTTACGAATTTGTGTTATTGCGATGTAACTAACAATGAGGATTAAATATTATTTGTTCAAATGACTTGCTCTTTTATTGTAGTGACAGAAAAAGATTTCCTCATCCTGTTTCGTGTATGCAGTTTTTTTTTCTAAATTGGATAACCAACATGGTCTGAGTAACAGCCGTTGTTAATGGAGATAATTACTAAATCGTTGCTTAATATTAATTCATAAATAATGATATTGAAAATTTTCGTTTCGTATAGGTAAGTGGTTTCATTGTGGTTATTACTCGATTCATTGTTATTTTATCGTATTCAAAACAATATAAGATTTCTATCCAAGTAATGAAGAAATATTATAATTTAAAGAATATCGATGTACCCATCACATTAAGATTTTTTGACTTTCAATGTTTACTCAGCCGATGGAAATATGACTAAGCGTTTTGTGACATTCGCCTATCCACAAAACGGCCAATAAAGGTCTGCATTGTTGCCTTATAAAAGTAAAAAATGAAGTGTTCAGGCTGTCATACTTAATGAAATGTATGTTTTATTTTCAGTACATAGGGTTTATTTTGCCAGGTACAAAATAAATCTCGACACCCTATTGTTAAAATTTATTTTGTATAAATGTGGGGTGTTAGTGTAGCATCTTCTTTTGTGATTTAGACCTCCTGGTGTGTTCACGATTGTATTGAGTTATTTAAATATAATTTGTGTAATCACAATTAATAAAACTCTTTGCAATTAGAGCAAGTATTAAATAAAATAAAATATTTTGCTTTTATGACAATCTAACTGGCCTGCGCAACTTCGTCTGCGTAACATAAGTGAAGGTTCTTACCATTTAAACCTTCCCTAACTTCCACGAATATTTCAAGACTAAAATTAGCCAAATCGGTTGTCTTTCTCGAGCTTTAGCAAGATTAACGAACAACAATTCAGTTTTAATACATAATTATATAATATGTATAGTATAAATCTCCACCTACGCCATCATTTGTTGAGCAAAAATGATTTTACAAGAATTTTAGAAAATAAATGGCGTTGAGTAAGCTGTTATACCTTACAATCTTAAAATTATTACTGGTTGTTTATAAAAATACCATGATTAAAAATCACCCTATATAATCAGTTATCAGACAATGCAAAGTGATCACACCGGTCTTTCTATAAAATTATCATTTAATATTTTTCCTACTGAAACAAAACACAATATTGTTCATATATATGAAATAACATAAAATAAAAGTAGATCCGTTTATTAGCTACAACATTTAATCATAATCCATCTTTAGTTTTAGATGTGATGATCTTTTTCTGTATTTTTTGTGAAATCAATATTTAATGTAAATCTGTTGTCCTTTCTTATCCGCTCATGCAGCTAGAGCGATAATGAATATCTTTTTTCCTCTTTAGTCTTTTTGTTAGTATAATAATATGACTAAAAAAGTGTGATTTGCAAACCAAGTTTAATTTCTCTAATATCAGTCGTTCGTTTGTCGTCCCTTAAAATTGTTCAGGTCGTCAACTAGGACGATACGCATGCGTCGTGCACTCCATGTTATTGAACGGCACCTCATCACCCCTCGGATCTTGAGTTCCAACTGCTCTTATGTACTCTTGTACTTCTATTTATATATTACTCACTCGATATCAATTTAACCAGTTTTCACATACTGACACGTCTAGAAACAGTGCAATTTGAATATTATAAAATGCTTCAATACGTTAATAAATTGTTGGTACAAAAATGCATTTCATACAACCCAAAGAGTCAGAAAACGTATTTCAAGCGCTTTGATTGTATGGTTGATGGTAGCCTCAAAATAAATAATACAGAATATGGGATAAATGTGCATTGTCACTGAGAAAATACCCGTGAACACCCCCGTGCCGCACAATTAAAGAGTAAATGTAAAGTAAATACTCAAACCTTATCGAGGATTTAAATTGTGACAGTACCGTAGTGTGCTTCAATAAAGTTGCTCTACATCAGACTAAAATGATTTTTTTCGTTAGTCTACAGATTTTTTGCAATTAAGCTTCGTCACAAGATTTAACCGATTTTATTTGTATTATTTGGTCTTAATTAATTCTCAAATTACTCAACCTTTCGACATTTTAGTTTCTTAACTAAAGATTTTAAAATTAAGTAACTTTTCAAATACACAATTAAGTAAAGGAAACGTTTGGAATAATTAGGTATCGATTGATTACTTAGGAAACTCCTTCAGGCGCGCGTTGGCGTTAAGCTCCCGTCATGACCCCAGGGCCGGCTCTCGAACTTTCCTCTAAGATATTAATAAATTCGATATTCATTAAACGTCCGACGAACTTGTAGGTATTACAGAGCTCTGTAAGGATTATACTCTACTTGTTGGCCCCAAGGGGATTTACAAACTGGATACATTAATAAAATTTGTAAAGATGGCGAAAGTACGACATTGAACCAGTAAATTATATTCTCAATAGAGATTAAATGAATTGAGACATTTAACAACATTATTTGACTTTAAGGAAACTATCAAACGATCGTGGTGGTTGTTACACTGCTTTATCGTCGGTCACGGCCTCGTGATGACGTGACCCAACAATGGCCGCCGAGGGTGTTCACCACAGATGTACGGGCACGTAACAACCATGTGTCCCATTGTTTAACGATGGCCTTAAATTCGTCGTAACAGAAAAAACTCGCGCCGCCCTGCACCCATATGGCTAACAATAACAAATTCTTAACCAAAAGTAAACTGATGTATCCTTGCGTTCCGTATTTAGTCAGATTTGTTCGTTATAAGCGAAATGACATTAAGATACTCAATTTGTATAGTCATCTGCATCATGTTAATCTTTTTATTTATCGAAAAAAAACATGTTGTTTGAACATCATGCTTATTTGAAAATCATACTTATTTGAAATCACATGTTGTTTGTGTTACCAGTAAAATTAATAATAACAAAATAATCAATGAGTAAGTTAATGAACCTGCATATCGGAAAAGGATTCTAAAGTCCCCAATCTGCATTGGGCAAGCGTGGTGGACTATGGCTAACCCCTCTTCGGAGTACTTGCTTCGGCAGTACATATACTAAAATTGGAACGATACAGAGAAGATTAGCATGGCCCCTGCGCAAGGATGACACGCAAAATCGTGAAGCGTTCCACATTTTTTAAGGGGGCGGCGTGACGGAAAAGTGTGCCGAGAGCGTTACGCGTCGCGCCGTCCCACAAAACCCCGTGCTGGGTTCTGGCCTCAGCCGGGGTTCGAACGCTGAGTGTGAGCGGTTGGAGGTTTTAGTGAGGTTCAACTCCCACATACCCCGCCCGCGGGGCGGGCGGGGATCCGGTGATTTCCTCCAACTGAAAAAAAAAAAAAAAAAACCCCTCTTCGGAGGAGACCTGAGCTCAGCTCTTACAGTACAGTACAGTAGCCAATAAACGTATAAACACTGGTTAATTTACGTGACTTCAACGTCCATCTAATCTAATATATATGTAACCGCACCGGGTAACAATAGTGTGTGTGTTGAGGTGCAATGACGCTGCAATCAGTCGACCCACACTTGGTCTGTCAGGAATGAAGCCACAATGTCCACTCGAACACTCTATGATCCGTGATAGCGCAGCAATGGTGTGTCTAGGTGCAATGACGCTGCAAGTAGTCTATCCTCATTTGGTTTGTCAGGAATGACGTCACAACGTCCACTGGAACACCCGACGATCCATACTCCTGAATAAAAGCTTCAAAAGAACGAACTCCAACGGTTTTATTACTTCCACGTCCGAGAGGTCCGCTCGCCTCGACAGTTCAAACACGAATCCCCCATAACAGCGGCCAACGCCCGTATTTATAGCAAGTCTCCACTTCCAACTACCCGCACGGTGATTGTCGGTGAATAGGTTGGTTTCACCTTGTCTTCACCCCGTCAACTCCGCTATAGTAACCATGATAATTGTCACTCTTGTTTATGTCATTCTTCATACGCGCCTACATATATATTATATATTATAAAGGCGAGAGTTTGTATGGATGTTTGTTACTCTTTCACGTAAAAACTACTGAATGGATTTGAATGAAACTTTACTACAATATAGCTTATACATCAGAATAACACATAGGCTACAATTTTGGAGGTTTCTAAGGTTCTAATAAAAGAGAACTTGCTCGATTTTTTGTGACCCTTATATTCATGACTAGCTGACCCGCGCAACTTCGTCTGCGTTACAAAGGGGTTCAAACAGTACTCGTAATGCCGTCGCGTTATTATTTGCGCGGCCCGAAGTGTACCGGCCCGATGTGTTCATGTTCATTGCGTTTTATACTCGTGACAACTTCTAAACAAAAAGTCCGATTGGAATAAAACAAAAAGTAATTTACTTCTACATTAATACTCCTGATAATATAATACTTAATTTGGATAAGGGTTAATATAACGATACTAATTTAACGTTAAATTCAATCTCGGGACGAAATAATATTTTTATAGGCATAAAAGCGGTTATTGTGACTAAACTATGATAGTTAGATAAATGCTGTCGTTTTTGTTTGTCTTACATTGCAGAAGTTCATGAGCAACGGTAACCACTTACGATCAGGTGGCCCGTTGGCTCGTCTGCCTACATGGCAATAAAAAAAGAAAAAAAGACCTAAAAACCCTTAGTACATCATTTTGTTCTACTTTGTCAATAGTTTTTGCAGCGTACGCATAAATAGGTTTTCGATTATTCACCTTGTGTTACATATTCGATATTTTCATACGGATCCCTAATTTTGCCTCGGCCTTTGAAAATATAACCTATAACCTTCCTCGATAAATGGACTTTCCAACAGTGAAAGAATTTTTGAAATCGGACCTGTAGATCCTGAGATTAGCGCGTTCAAACAAACAAACTCTTCAGCTTTATCTAATACTAGCTGACCCGCGCAACTTCGTCTGCGTTACAAAGGGGTTCAAACAGTACTCGCTATGCCGTCGCGATATTATTTTCGCCGCCCGCAGTGGGTGTATTAATAAAATTGCGTTTTATACTCGTGATAACTTCTAAACGAAAAGTCCGATTGGAATAAAACAAAAAGTAATTTACTTCTACATTAATACTCTTGATAATATAATACTTAATTTGGACAAGGGTTAATATAACGATACTCATTTAACGTTAAATTAATTTTTCGGACAATTTTTTTATTTTTATAAACATAAAAGCGGTTATTGTGACTAAACTATGATAGTTAGATATATGCTGTCGCGGACTTTTTTGTTTGTCTTCAAAAGACCTAAAAACCCGTAGTACATCATTTTGTTCTATTGTCAATAGTTTTTGCAGCGTACGCATAAATAGGTTTTCGATTTTTCACCTTTTGTTACATATTCGATATTTTCATGCGGATCCCTAATTTTTTGAAAATAAAATATAGCCTATAACCTTCCTCGATAAATGGACTTTCCAACAGTGAAAGAATTTTTGAAATCGTACTGGTAGTTTCTGAGATTAGCGCGTTCAAACAAACAAACAAACAAACAAATAAACAAACAAACAAACTCTTCAGCTTTATAATATTAGTATAGATATAAAATTCTCGTGTCACGGTGTTCGAACTTGAACTCCTCCGAAACGGCTTGACCGATTTTGTTGAAATTTTTTGTGCTTATCCGGTATCTATGAGAATCGGCCAAGAAATAAGAAATATAGGCCTAAACTTGACCACGAAGAAACTCAACTGGCAATTTTTGAGAGAGAATGGTGATAAAATGACGCCATTTAACTAAGTTATTGTGTGTTTCTTTTTGAGTAATATAAATAATTAAAAATAGTAAAAAAAATGGAATTGTGGTTTATTCTATAATTCTTAATAAAATTATAGCGACGTAATCTATCAAGGGGTCACAAAAATCTACTAATCTACTTATAATATTACTAGCTGCCCCACGCAACTTCGTCTGCGTCGAAAAAATAAAAACAAAATTAGGGGTGGACTACCCCTAACATTTAGGAGGATGAAAAATAGATGTTGGCCGATTCTCATAGATACCGGATAAGCACAAAAAATTTCATCAAAATCGGTCAAGTCGTTTCGGAGGAGTATGTATGGCAACGAAAAAAGACTGTAGTGCTATCAGATAAGATAGGTGTCAATTTTGGTCCAATGCTATCAATGAGCCTTAAGCAAAAGGTTGTTAATATGTGTTACCCAGGTATGCCCTTCTGTAATATAGTTGATAAATTGAAGTCAATTCATTGTGACGCTCTAACTACTATTGTAATAATGGTAGGTAGTCATGCCAACGTTAGCAAAAAATCACTGGACCACAGTATCCGATTTCTTGTTGATTTGCAATCGGAAAAAAAATGTAGAATTATTTTATGTACATTCCCATATTGTACTAATTTAGACAAAGTACACAATCAGTGTATTTTCAATATAAATATGTTCATGTACAATGCTACACATCATTGTAGCGGAATCTTATTAATGGACATTAATAAATTTGTTAATAAATTCAGTCTGACAAAAGATACTATGTATGTATCCAAATTTACAAAACGACATTTAGCTACTTTAGTAGCGTATAATATTCATGACAATGTTAGTATTAGTACTAACAATATTTATTTAAAACTCGGTAATGCTTCTATTGAGCAGAAAAAAATTGTGACATATGATAATTTGGACTGTGTTCCAAGTAATTTAAATTAATTAACGAGACAAAGGAGTTACACTCTTGCATTTATAAACCGATTAACAATAAAAAATCTAGACTGTACCCATCAAAGGATGTTAATGTTTCAATTAATAACAAACTAAACCTGGTGCATCAAAATTTACAAGGAATGATGGGTAAAGAACTAGAGGTTGAAATGTTTTTAAATCTGAACAATGTTAATGTATTCTGTGTAACTGAGCACTGGTTTAAAAACTATGAATTATTATTTAATTTTAATGATCACCAGGTCTCAAGTTCTTTCTGCAGAGAGAACGCGATTCGCGGTGGCTCTTTAATTCTAGTTAGAAAATGTTTGAAATGTAAGGAACGAAAGGATATAGTGGCCCTCTCTGTAGAGAGAACTATTGAAATGTCCTGTGTTGAGCTTGAGCACCTCATTGTTGTATGTGTGTACAGACCACCTGATGCGTTATATGATTCCTTTGAAAATATTTTGGAAAATGTTTTGATGAAAATTACTGTTTGTAACAAACATATTTTAATTTGTGGTGATTTCAATATTAATCTACTAGAAAACACAAATATCACTATTAGATTTAAAACATTGTTGAAATCATATAATCTTATAAACTTATTTTTAGAGCCCACTAGGATAACCAGTTCATCGGCAACTTGTTTAGATAACATTTTTACAAATTTTAATCCATTACAAAAAAATGTTATAAATCAGTTAACATCTGACCACTTGGGACAATTAGTGTCTTTTGAATATTATGTGGCTCCTGAAGTCAAACCTACTGTTAAGTTTGTTCCTGTAAATGGTAAAAGAATAGCAAATTTTAGAAATAAAATTATACAAACTATTTCAGAAGTTAGTTATAACCGAGAACCAAATATGTTATACCAGAATATGTTTGAAAAAATTAATTTAGCGTTCAAAGATGTATTTATTCCTAAAACGATTACTATTAACAATAAAAAACGTTTTAGTGAGTGGGCCACAGTTGGAATTTATAAAAGTAGGCAGACTTTGTATGACCTTTATTATAGTAGAGGAGCCCAAGCGGGGATTCCGGGATTTACTACAGCGCGGCAGATTAATATACAGGGGGTACCTTGTACCCGGTTAAGTACCTCCACAAAATATGAGGCCCATATCTAAGGCCGCCCGTGAAGGATACAGGATCAGATTAGTAAAAAAAAATTGACGATCAGAAATTCTCGAGCGCGTCAGATTAAGGTAGGGTGAGTTAATTACATCCTAAAAAGTGTATATTCCAATAATCTGACAATTTGAGAGTGACGTAAAAAAAGGAGACGGTAACAAAGTTGTAAAAAAAAAACGTCATCTCGACATTCTCGAGCGTAGCTCAATTTTTTTTTATTTTGAAGGAAATAATTCAAGAATAATAAAAAATATATAATCTGACGATTTCCGCAAGCCAAAATAACAAAAATCTTATATATAAAAATGAATTGCTGTTCGTTAGTCTCGCTAAAACTCGAGAAAGACTGAACCGATTTGGCTTATTTTAATCTTGAAATATTCGTAGAAGTCCAGGGAAGGTTCGTTCGAGAGATATCGTGAACGATAGAAACCCGAAAAGTGTTTTTCGGGATTCCGAAATTTATCTCCGAAATTTGTGAGTCGATCAAAATTACTTATGAGGATGATAAAACTACGTCGAATGGTGCCAACCGCGTTAAAATTGGTTGATCCATTCGAAAGTTATTGCGGTTTGAAAATTCCAAAAATAGTGTTCTATGAAACTTCTATCAGACTTTCGAGCTGGGAGAGCTCAAATGCATAGAAATATTATTTCTTTGAACTCAGGAATGGAATTAGCGGGAAGTTGCAGGGATGGCTTTAAAGTGAACCATTTTTCTATTTTTTTTTGTCAGATCAGGCGAATCCCTCTAGATAATCGTCAGATTATGAGACAGTACGTTTAGAACATAAAGATGAACCATATATATCTTAATCTGACGCGCTTGAGTATTTCAAAATGGCGATTTTTTTTTGCACATTATGAAAATGGCCGCGAGTTTGCGTCCCATCGAAATCGTCAGATTAGTGAATGAGAGCTTTTTTTTGGTGTACTTAACACTCCCTTAGAAAATCTGACGCGCTCGATAATTTTTTTTTTTTTTTTTCATTTTCAACCTTTAAATACAACCACACGCATCACGCAAATGATCAGATTAACATACGTACGTTATTAAAAATACGTAGAGCATTGATGCTATCAATATCTGACGCGCTCGAGGATGTCCATGCAACAGTTTTTTTTTACATATTTAAAAATCTATAGCCCCTTTCCCCACCGATGTAAAGGTATATGTCATATAACATTTTTTTCTTCTTATCATCTAAGCTTTGCATCCCAATAGGTCTCTTCAACGCTCGAGTAAATCCCCATTTAGCATCGTCGCCTCCTCTACTATTATGAAAAATCTTATAACAATGATGAATCATTTCATCAATACGTCAGAAATTATTCAAAATTATTCAGGAAAGTTTGCATAATGGCAAAATCCTTACATTTAAGTAATTTAATAAGAAATGCCTCTGACAAAATAAAGATGACTTGGAACATCATTGGTAAAGAAACTGGTAAAGTCAGAAATAACCACCAAGAATTCTCATTGAGAATGAATGATAACTTGATAACTAGTCACGAAGGTGTGGCTAATGCTTTCGAAAAGTTTTTTTCTGACATTCCAGTTTCAACTACTTCCTCTTTAAATTCATCCCCAATAGAAGCTGAAAAATTACTAAGGAAACATGTTAATATATGTAATGTAGTATTTAAATTTAAGAATATTAACTCAAAAGATATTATGAAGAGTTTCCATAGTATTAATGTTAAGAATACAGCTGATCTATGGGGAATATCAGTAAAGGTCGTGAAATGTATTATAGATGTTATATCTCCTCATCTTACTAGTATATTTAACGATTGTATTAGATGTGGTGTGTTTCCTGACTTAATGAAACACAGTAAAGTGATTCCCCTTTTTAAATCTGGTAGTACTGATGACCCCTCTAACTACAGACCTATATCAGTACTACCAACATTGAGTAAAATCTTTGAAAAAATAATATTAGAACAACTTTTAGAACATTTTAAGTCAAATAACCTGCTACACAACAAACAATTCGGGTTCACGAGGGGTCGCTCTACTACTGATGCAGGTGTTTATTTAGTCAAAAATATTTTTCAAGCTTGGGAGGAGTCTCAGGATGCTCTTGGAGTATTCTGTGATTTATCCAAAGCATTTGACTGTGTTGACCACGAAACATTGGTGAGGAAACTACATCACTATGGTATTAGGGATGGTACGTTAGCGCTTATTAAATCCTATTTATCGGGCAGAACACAAATAGTCGATGTTAAAGGAAACCGATCTTCCGGCGCCGAATTGAGTATGGGTGTACCTCAGGGTTCCATCTTGGGTCCTTTTCTATTTCTAATATATATAAATGATTTACCTAGTTTTATTGAGACCCGACATGATGTCGTATTATTCGCTGATGATACATCTTTATTATTTAAAATTAAACGACGAATGATCGTTTATGACGAAGTGAATGATGCGATTTCTTGTGTGGTCCATTGGTTTCGTGTTAATAATCTCTTACTAAACGCAAAAAAAAACCAAATGTATTAAGTTTAGTTTACCAAATGTAAAACACACATAGTACATAGTAATATAATTGTTGGTGGGGAGTCAATGGAGCTTGTTGAGTCAACTGTTTTTCTTGGTATAACAATGGATTCCAAGCTGCAGTGGGGACCCCACATAAATAAATTAGCGAGTAAGCTCAGCTCTGCAGCATACGCGGTAAAAAAAATTAGGCTGATTACTGATGTAGACACGGCTCGTTTAGTTTATTTTAGTTATTTTCATAGTGTCATGTCCTATGGCATTTTGCTATGGGGCAATGCAGCCGATGTAGAAACGATCTTTATCTTGCAGAAAAGAGCTATACGCGCTATTTATAATATGCACTCAAGGGAATCCCTGAGGGAAAAATTTAAAGAAATTAAAGTTCTCACTCTACCATCCCAATACATTTTTGAAAATTTAATGTATGTTAGAAAGTATATTGAGGAATTTCCTAAAAAGTCTGACCTACATAGTAGAAACACCAGGAACAAACATAAACTTGATTTACCGATGAGTCGATTGCATAAAATAAGAAATTCCTTCAGGTGTTTGTCTGTATGCTTGTACAGCAAAATCCCACAAGATGTTCAAAACCTACCTATACATAGGTTTAAGAAAATTATTAAAGAACGTCTGTGCAAGAAAGCCTACTATAAGGTCAATGATTACTTGGACGATTGCACAAAGTGGGAATGAGTTGCTCGCCAAGGTCATTTCATTATCGTTATTGTTTTTTTTTTTTTTTTTTTGTATATTTTATGTAAATTTGTGTAATACTGTACAAATATTAAAAAAAAAAAAATGCTCATTATACAAAAAAGACATGCCCGCTGAGTTTCTTGCCAGTTCTTCTCAGGACGGTGGCTACAATTATTATTTTTTGTGTCCGAACTGGTGGTAGCTTGTAACTTTTGACGTCAACAAGAATGAGTACGTCATCAATGTTGAAAATAAAATATTTCATTTCATTTCAAAACTGTGACATGAGAATATATTAGTTTTTTTTTTTTATTGCTACGTAGGCAGATGAGCCAACGAGCCACCTAATCGTAAGTGGTCACCGTCGCCCATGAACCTCTACAATGTCAGGGGACATTGAGGGGTCGCTCCCTACGACCTAACTTTAAGGACCCTCCTCAAGCCTCGTTTGAAGAAGGACAAGTCATAGCGCTCTATCATAGATTATCACATAAGAACGATGGTGGAAACTTAGCAGCGTTGTGTTACTACATTAAGAGAGAAAAGGTTACTTACTGAAAAAAAAAGACGATTTGGCTAGTAATTAACATTGAAATCTCTATATCTGTTTATTTTCAGTTTTGAATTTGGTTTCCAAAGTGGTGGTTTGATTTGTAAGTGTTTACCCCGCGATCGCAATACAGCATGGCCTTTTTTCATTTCTCCTAGTATCTTTCCTAATTCATCTTCGTCAGAGTCAGAAGGGAATGGAGCAGGTTTATGATAGTCGAACTCTGCAGATGTCGGATGTTGTTCATCGTAATCGGTAGCTTTATGATCTTCCTTTTTGTCTTGTATATTCTGATATCTGATTGTAGCCTTTATCAGGTTATCAACGTCTAAGTGTAATTGATGTATTTCGACCCACCTTATCATGTGCTGGAATAGTTAACTATAATTATATTAGTTGCTAAAAGGAAACATAATAATATATCCAAATCTAAAGAAACATTTGGATATACCTAAATACAACTGCATTCAAAGATTTTAAGAAACGTCGTATTGATGAAATGAAAGAAAAATCACGAAATATGCCATTATGGTATTATGAAAGCCCTACGCGATTAAATTCTCGAAATGAGTTACATTTTGATGGATACATAAATTAATTCTGTTCAGAAATTCCTCTTCAGTGACTTTTGATTGTAATGACATCTTAAAATTCTATGGTTTACTTTTAATGTTTATTTTTTTGCATAGCCCTAAAATAATAATAATCCTTTAAACGTTTAGTGTGGTTATCTTGCAGGCCAGTTGATTGCACCGATACAGTCATTTAATTAATGTTTATTGAGATACTTAGTAGTGCCTGAACATCATCATGTTGTATAGTGTTCTTCGATTAAATTAGTAAATTCACACCTAAATTTTGAAATGCCTTGAAATGCCCCCTGCATTTCAAGATATTTCACAGTATTTATGCACCATACATGTACATACATAACACAATATTATTTCTCGTAATTCTACACTAAACGTTAAAACGGAATCTTTTTGATTATTTGTTCGTGAAATCAAACAAGATTTGTTTGAGATCGATGATGACGATCTGACTAAAAATTAGTCTCATCAACTCATAAAATGTTACCCAAAAAAAATACGTCAGGGGCGATATCTGCCAAAATTATTTAGAAAAATTGTAAACGTCTCGCGATCTCCAGGATGCAGTGCTTCAACCGGTCGATGATCTCTATAACATTAATAATTATTATAGGTGCTTTTTAACCCTTTTGATACGCGAGAATGAGTGGTACTAATTTCTTTGGCAGCTTCTCTGCTTGAAGAACTTATGTACGCTTCAATGAGCTGTGGAGTTGTGGCTGTCTTCTGAAACTTTCAGTATTTTTTTAAGTTTTGTATCTTTCGTTTTAACATAAACCAAGTGGACACTTGTCGGTTCTGATATTTCTTACCATATAGTCCGGTCAAATTAGACTAAAAAATAGGGGTAAGGTTACAATAATTCGCACTAGGCTGAATTTTGGTAGGATTGTTCAATACACTATTATAAAGGAAATGTGAAAAGTCCTCATCGATCCGGCACGTGCAAAAAAATTTACTCGGGGTCTAAGGTCCCAAAAACGGGTTTTTCGCGTTTTTCAGCAAAATGGTAAGTTTTATCATAAAATTAGCTTAGACAAAAATGAAGATCAGATAATTATCAATAAAAAATGTCTAAATACTTTTTTTCCTAAGAGCCACCGTTTTTGAGATATAACGATTCAAAAAGTTGAAAGATATCATCATTTTGATAGATCTGGATCGGCACATGAGCTTTTGCCTGAAAATCTTTTGCTGAAAAAGCTTCTCTTACTCGTGGCATAAGTTCTTCTAGTAAAACGGAATCTTTTGGAGTAACAATTTGAATAATACCCATTATGTGGAGCGTATTATTACCGTCTAGCGTATTTACATTAATATCAGCATTGTCTACAACGTATTGAATAAGTGTGCCACTTTCTGGTCGTAGGACATGAGGAGGACGAGGAAAAACTGCAGCTGCTTCGTATCTTATTGTATCATTATAAGATATATAATATTTCCTCCATTGCCAGATTCGTAGATTCATCTTACGGTCGACCGACTTTAACCCCAGTTTTAGGTCTTAAGAAGGAATTTAAGCAGTCATAATGATACTTAGCCTTAGCAGCAACTAAATCGTATTCGTATTCTACTCGAGAAAGAACAGTTTTAAACACGTGTTTTCACTCCAGAATAATTCGTAAGTTCGAATTATTCGCACACCCCTAGTATTAAGATATTTTTTATTGATAATTATCTGATCTACAATTTTTGTCTGAGCTAATCTACTATATAAAAATAAGTCCGGTTTTCCTCCCTGACGCTATAACTCAAGAACGCCTGGACCGATTTGGCCAATTCTTTTTTTTAAATGTTCGTTGTAGTTCAAGGATGGTTTGTACAGCAAAATTAGTTCGGATACGTGCCGGAAAAATGATATTTTCAATTTTTAAGACGATTTTAAAGCAACGCCATCTATGAGAATTATATCGAATTACGTATAGAAGCACTTTTTAGACATAATCAAATTTAAATTATTTATATCTAAAAAGTGCTTCTATTTTTATATAGTAGATTTAAATTTGATTATGTCATTGCATTGTGGGCGACGTAGTGATTTTCGATTGTACTAGATGGCGTTAGGCATTTTCTGCTTTAAATTGTTTAATTAATTCGTTTCAGAGATAAGCAAGACAAATAAATAAATGTATTTATTAAACTTAAGTGGGATGTAGGAACTAGCTAATTTTAAGAGCTCGAACCAGCGCGCGGTAGTATAAATACACAAGAATACTCCGTTCTCTTTCTAAATCTTAGCGTTGAGAGAGGTGGACAGGTGGTGCTTCTGAGTCTGTCGGTAGAGTTGTATCCAGCTTAAAAGAACTCACTGTGTGTACTTTTTTTTTAAATGCTGGAAATCGCGGCCCTGCGCTTGCGATATGTGGTACTTAAACCGCACTAAAACCTCTAATCGCTCACACTTAGCGTCCGAATCCTGGCTGAACCAGACCCCAGCACGGAGTAATGCGGGACGGCGCGACGTTTTACGCACTACGGCACAAATTTTCCATAGCGCCGCCCCCGTACACCGAACCGGCAGCTACCGGTGATACAGCCACCGGCTCTCACGATCAGCGGGCATTCTGAAGCGGGACCGCGTCTCACCCTCCCACGGGATGCTGAGTCATACCAGTGTGGATCGGAGAGTGCGGTCTTCCAACCCACGGTTGCCTTAACGCAAGGTGCGTGCTAAGCGAGACACGACACCTTATGGGAACCCCGCACGCTGGATAGCGTTGAGAACCCGAATCTCTTAGAGAGGCAAATTCCGAGCGAAATTTCAGTTCCAGCGCCCTGATCGATGACGGCGGATTCTTGCGTGGAGAAAAGAACTCAGTTTTACGCTCTCTTCCGAGATGGTGGACTCGCAGAAGTCGAGCCGGTCGAGGTCAGACCCGTAGAACCATAGGGCCAGGGGTTTATTTAGCGCCACATCGAGACCCAACCTCCTAATTATGCCGGCAACGAGGGCCACACCCGTTGTGGCAAGACGGGCAGACTCTCTGTAGTCATCCCTCTGGGCCACAACCAACGTGTCGTCTGCGTAACAAATAACACTAAGACCCGAGAGGAGAGCACCTCTCAGCACTCAGTCGTACCCGATATTCCAGAGGAGAGGTCGTGGACCGTCCCATGTAGAACACCGCGGACTTGAAACCGGTGCAAGGTCCCATCGTATACTGTGGTACTACAACATCAGCAGAATTCTTGAGTGTGCGAGCGGGCATTTTGCCGCCCAAAAGTGATAAGGACGTAACGAATGCATTCTTTCCGAAATTGAGAGGAATTAAAAAATCACACGTCGTTATGCAAGATGACACATTATTCTGTGAAATTTCTGAACTCTCTATCAGCAAGTGTACTTCCAGTGCATACCATCAAGCTGAAGGTCGGTGTCCCAATTATGCTTCTTCTGAACCTATCCCCGAAGTTGTGTAACTGCTGCCTTAAAGTCATCTCAACTTGCCCGCTGCCTTAAAGTCAGACACACCATTGAGGCAGAAATGCTTTCGGGTTGAGGCTTTCGCGACGGGAAAGAGTGCTGTAGTACGTAACGCGTCGCCCCGCTCCGCATAATCACAGGCTGGGTTCTGTCTTCACCTGTGCTTCAGACCCTCAGTGTAAGCGGTTGGAGGTTTTAGTGCGGTTCAACTTCCACATATTCTTCAACTAAAAAAAAACGGGATGAGGATTGGGCGAGGCTTTATTTACATCATGCATTCTTCTCATACCTCATAACTTTCTGTTCAAATTCAAGAGTGTACAGTTTCCCCGTTAGTGTTTGCTTCCCAGTGATTAGAAGCGTCCTAATGAGATCTTTGCGTAGAAGCTGAATGTCAAGGTCTGATGATGGAACTGGAAGGTGGCTATGGGAACTCGTCATTAAGCAAGATAACCTCATCGTGTTTAAGCTCTAATGAAGCGTCTTGATGATTTCTTTGCGTATAAGATGAATGTCAAGGCCTGATGATGGAGCTGGAAGGTGGCCACTGTCTGTTTGTTCTGGCTAATCTCTGGAATGGCTAGACCGATTCGGACGGGCTGACTTTCAATGGCTGATAGTTTATGTTATAAGGAGTAACTTAGGCTATATTTATTTTAGAAATTGTTGTTTTTTTAAAATTCTCGATGAAGTTCAAGGATGGTATTTAGAGCGAGAAAAAATCGAGTAGTTGACATTTAATTGAGATTGGCGCAGACGAAGTTGCGCGGGGCAGCTAGTTTTATAATAAAACTTACCATTTTGCTGAAAATCGCGAAAAACCCATTTTTGGGACCTTTGACCCCGAGTAACTTTTTTTGCACGTGCCGGATCGATGAGGACTTTTCACATTTCCTTTATAATAGTGTATTGAACAATCCTACCAAAATTCAGCCAAGTGCGAATTATTGTAACCTTGGATGTCTAAATTGACCGGACTAATACCAACGTCAATCTATATTAACGTTCTTATGATTTACAAAATAACTTCAAGAAAATCAAAACATTGTTGATAAGCTATTTTTATATTTAGTTAGTAATAAAATAATGGATTATTCCATTTTTTTTAATAAATTCTTTTACTTACAATTATAATTATCATTTAAAAAAATGTTTTTTTTTCTTTCTTTTTCTGATTCACAACATTGCCAGGTTTCATTTAACTTCATATTATCTTATTATTTAGTTTAAAATTTAAAAATAAATAAAAAAGTATCGGTTCAATAATTTAGTAACGAATACAATTTTCTAAAAAAACTCATAAGTAGAAATTGGCTTTGACGTAGGTAATTTTTTTGGTTATTAGTTTTTCATAAAACCATTTTATGATGATAAATAATTGTAAATGACTTCGAGATTTTCTAAATCACATAGCGCCTACGCAGAGAAAGTACCTATACTTTTCTTGGAGGGAGCGTTTCAACCTTGTACAAGTTCAAACTTACTTGTATTCTAAGGACCGTTTCCTTAGAATACAAGTAAGTTTTAATTGGATTGTACAAAAAAATTACCTTATTATGATCTTCGTCGCTCATATGATCAAAAGATCTTCTATATAACTGAACCATCCTTCGAAATTTCTTACGTAAATCATACACAATACTACCCAATTGATATTCGTGTGATTTTCTATAGAATAAACGAATGTGTTGAACGCTCTCAACTTTTCGAATCGCATCCTTCAGCAATTCGGTATCCAAATAAACTATTTTCATGCACATTCTTCTATACGAATATCCAGCGTATGAAGATTCGCATACTTGATGTAGTACTAAAATTATAGAAATATATTACTTATCCGCAAACATCACTGGCCGATACTAAAAGTCATGTTTCATTAGAAGATTTGTACAACACTTCGAAACAAAAGATAGTGGTCATTGCATAGTGGTTTAATTCACATCCTTGACGTTTGGTCGACATGGAACTTTTTTGGCCGATTTCTTCAATTTTTTTCTTTTATTACTATTATTTACTCGTATCGTTTGTTCTTATTCAGAGTAAGTTCAAACTCGCAGTAAATTTAGGATTGTTAGGGAGCGAAATTTAGAAAACGCGTCCATGGCTACTACGCACGGCTCCGCTACAACAAACTCCGCTACTATCCACGCATTAAAGCTGGTCGCTGAAACGCGCTATGCGGTACAGATATCTGCGGCGGACCGTGCGACGTCGACGTGGAAAGGTAAAAGGTCAATGAAGAGACATCACATGGATAAGTGAGATTCTCTGTAAAACATCTGTGTTATTCCAAATTTGGAATTAAGTCATCAGAAGACCTTGGACAAGTCCCTTGTTTTTTAATTTATGGATTTTGTTTTTTTATGAAGACATTGGAAAAACAGTCGCTTTACTTACATAATATTGTAATAATTATTTAAGAAGGTGTATCAACAGATAAAATATGGTATTCTAAAGATACCTAAATAGAGTTGCCAAAAAAATTAACGGAAATGACTCAAAAAAAACTTACAATTGAATACCAAAACATATAACAGCAGTTCATTATTCATATTACAATCTTCATTTGCAATCAGAACCCATGTAAATTTTATTGCTTATTAAATTTTCCGTGTAATAATTTCTGCATTCTTGCATCAATATCATTAAGGACGTAGCAAGATGGATATTTCGATTTTATCAAATAAACAAATGTGTATTTCATAACACTGAAACAAGTGTTTACGTTTGATAATTTGGACAAAATCGACGTAATAAATAAGGGTTTTATAAAACAAAGAAGATTGCCATCATCTGCACCTATGTGTGCTTAATTTTGTCATTTTATCAGTCCTAGCCTGTGGCCGAAAAATAATAAAAAAAAATACAATCAAAATTCGATGTAAATTTGATGAAATACTTAAATTAATTATTAAAAATAGTTAAATATCTTTTTCAGTGTTAGTAGTAAGTTAATCTCAAGATACCTGCTATCAATTTAATTCCGTAGAATTACGTACCAACTATAATCATACTTCAACACTAGTTGGCCCGCGCAACTTTGTCTGTGTCACAGAGGGATATAACATAGTTTATAGCCTTACTCGATAAATGGATTATCCAAGTGGTTCCTGAAATTAGCGCGTTCAAACAAATTCTTTAGCTTTGTAATATTATAAGTATTGATGGCAAAGGTCTGAATTGGTTATAGTTTTTGCGAATAGAATTTAAATGTTGAAATTTATATGCTAATAATATTTTCTCAATAGGTATATACCAAAACACTTTTTTTGGGAATTTAAAAACCAATTTTTAAGATGTTAATATTATTTATTTTATTTTACTTTTTCGAAATCTATGCAGTGATGCTACAAAACTTGAGCATAGGACTAAACAGAAACTCCATGTTTCTAAAATTGTAATTAATATTATTTCATATTTCATTTTATTTCAAAGATATTACATTTTTTCTATTAACTTCCGAGTCTGGATGAGAGGTCGTCAGTCGGTGTGTAGGCAATATCAAACATTAAATTAAAAAGCTACATAAATATGTATGTATACAGGTACGAACCCCTCAAATGGAATTGTTAAAATCCTTTGTGGTTAAAGCAGGGGTTGCTTGCCTGTTGGGCGGTCCCACCGCGCCCCTTTCAGTCTTCGGATCACCCGTCTTACTCTAACGCAGAAATATTGATTTCCGTGCCACTTCCGGTATTCTATTGGAATTATGAATAAAATATTTACACGTTCAATTACGGGTATACTCGATATGTACGGATATAGACGCCTAATGTCGAGTAAATTCAACGATCTAATAAAGTAGTTTTGAAATGAAGAAAATTATTGATTCGTGGGCACTGCAAAACTTATCTCAACTCTTTAGTTTTGTAATGTCTTTTGGCAGACCATGGAAAACTGTGATAATGAATAGTAAAAAATATTTTGATAATGATAATTATTATAAGCCGTAATAGGTAGGTATCTACTTTATTATCATAATAAAAAACAGCGCGCATGTGAGTGATAACCGCGTCAGGCAAATTGAGCCGTCACTCCATTTACATTTTAATTGAGCCCCTAGGGCTGGGTGCAGCGGATAAATTCCAAATGTATTGTGTTCGGAACTCGGACGTCCACGAGTACTAAAGATCATTCTGAATGGATAAGCTTTGTACCTAATCTACATTTTTGAAAGTTTTTCTAAAAGCAAAAAATTACACGAAATCAACATTTCATAATTTATGAGTTGATTCTATCATACTAAAACTGAAAAATACATTAAATCAGTCAAGTGTTTTTTCTTATTACCATTATATTTTTTTAGAAACAAACGCAAAAAGACTACTTCTTTACAACTTTACAATAGGTATAAAACGTTTGTTTAGAATAGTTTTCCCAAGAAGTATAATTTATGCAGTCAAAACTGCCATGTAAATTGGTCAATTTGAAAAAAAATATTTCAGATTACATAAAACTGTTAATCGGATATACGAATGTTGCTACATCCGGTGCCGGCGACAGGCTGTCTGCCATCTACACACTATAAAAAAGAACACTTCACTTTCAAGGGAATCGCTAATGTCTTCTTAAAGAAAAACCAATAAAGATGAAAGTCGTAAAAGAGGACTTTATGTCACAAGATCTAAGAACATATTTTGAGTCGTACAAAAAGTTTGTTTGAACTATAATTTATGAGGAATAATCTCAGGGGGCGGCCGGTAGCGCTTCGAATGTCACAGATCATTAATTAGTCTACAGCTACAGAAGTTTTTGTTCACCGTATCTGTTATTGAAATCGAGTAAAGGAGCGGCTCATTTTTTCTACACTAAATGCGAATATTCTGTTTTTTTTTTTAATTTTCAAAGTAGTAATTTATCAGTAAACTCTATCTGCTGAAATATGTGTAACTAGTAGGTATGAGAATATTGGTTCTTACATTGCACTGATTAAATACTACACTCATATCCAGGTTATGAGTGTACCTACATTATTTAAAAAAATATATATAAGCTGAGGATTGTTGTATGTCCATTATACAAATTAAATTTAGTTTAATATGACATCAATATAATATTTTCTATCGTTACTATTTTACATATTTAGTTTCAGTATCCTTCTACGCTTTAGAAATAATACAGAAAATTGTTTAGAACAATATAAACATGCAATGGCTAATTGCTTAACGCTTAATAAAATGTATAAAGTGTCCAAACGAAGTCAAGAATAAATATGGACAGAAAAACTTTACGACTGTGCAGTAATCTCAGGAAGAAGCTGCATTTATATAATTTTTGTCGTCTTCATGAATAATTGTAATACTAGCAATATTTTTTTAAAAGAAGTTATTTTTGAAACTGTTAAATTACAAAATCTGCTTTGGATAAAACACTTTAAACATGTCATTACCAAGCATCTACAGAATCTACACAATCAGTTATTCTTTAAATCCGTTAAATTGTTCGTTACTGTTTAATCATTTTAATAAGTTTAAGATTTTGATTATTAATGATTTCATTATGGGTTTAAATGGGTAGGTAGAAATAGACGTTCCTTCAATGACAAATTGAAGACAATATCTATTTAATAAGAACGTACGGAAGTATTTATTTATTTATTTAGGAAACAAACAGTACACAATCTAATATATATTATAAAGGCGAAAGTTTGTAAGTATGGATGTATGTTTGTTACTCTTTCACGTAAAAACTACTGAATGGATTTGAATGAAACTTTACCACAATATAGCTTATACATCAGAATAACACATAGGCTACAATTTTTGATAATACGGGACGAACCTGAAGTCCACGCGAATGAAGTCGCGGGCAAAGCTAGTTAACAATAAATTTCACGCATAATACAATACTTAAGTATGGTAATTGTTAATATTTAAACAAGGAGACAGGATAGACATAAACTTCTTAGTACAATAAACACTCCACACCATCTATAACTAAACGGCAAAATGAAAATTTTGCGAATGAACTATTTTCAACATCATGCCATGGTTTAGAAGATTATAAAATTGAATTAATTTTCTTTCGTTAAAACGTTTAACACTTTTTATAGATATATAATAATATAGAAGTACTATATTTGACACTCAACTCTTCCCGATTCTTTGATATTTTTTTTTGCTTACTGAATAGTGTCCGGAAATGTATATAACCTACACAATTCAATCCTTTTGACAGCAAATTTTAATATAACATTTACATCACAGTGTAGTTATACCATAATCAGTCATAGTCAATCGAAAATCCAGGAAATCTCATCTTGGAAAAACAAATTAAGGAGAACACATTATAAGTAATATTTTTTATAATATATTACGTTAAGTGGGAGTTGACGCACTAAAATCTCTAACCGCTTACACTCAGTGTCCGAACGTAAATAAATAAATAAAAGTATAACCCAGCACGGGGTTATGCGGGAAGGCACGACGCATTATGGAACTCTTTCCTATCGCGCCGTGCCGATACGCCCACCGGCTCTCTCTGTCGAAGATGGGGCTGCATGTCACCCTCCAACGGAATACCTTGGGTCAGAACCAGCGTGGGTTGGGGAGCACAATTTTTCTTTACCGAATTTCTCTGACGCAAGGCGTCAGGTGAGTGATACAGGCCCAAACTTCTCACAGTAATCAACTACTTACAGTATATTATAAGTAAAGAACATTATAGTATAGTATAATAGGAATGAGGGTGTTGCGAATGTCAATTTTTTGACCTTTTACCCAAAAAGTTCAAGATTTTTTTATTGACAAGTCAGCAATAACTATCCAGAGTAATTATAATATGTGATTATTATAAAATAGGTACCTTAATTCTACCTATTTAGTATAGTATTAGGATGGGAGGGGATAATTTCCTCCCCCTACCTAATAATTGGAATCCCCCCCTCAAATTATTTTGAGAACGGAAGGTCGTAAACCAATCGTGTTTGGGCTCATTCTAAAGGGCAAGCAGAGGCCTTTACTTGGCTCCATTAGATTCCCTTTACATCTACAAAGTTTTGTCAATACATTCGCATGATTTTTTGCGAATGCGAATATTCAAAAACATGCGATATTCGTTACACCTAGGGTTGCCAGGTGTTAGGATAAAGCAGGACATACGTAGGATTTGTGATTGCTTGTCCGGCCAAAATAAGCGGCATCCGGCCTGTTAGGATTTTGGTAGGATTTTTCAATTTCGAAATTCGCGCGGGGATCGAGATTGAATCACGCCGAACGAGTAAAAATGTGAGTCTTTCGGATTATTCGACCGAATGATAGGACAAAAAAAAATTAGTTTTACACTTTTAAAAAAAAATGGACAACAAAAAAACAAGATGTCCGGATTTTTTACCCAAATGTCAGGACAAACTCACAAGTCTGTCCGGCTTTTGCGTCTGAGAACCTGGCAACCCTAGTTACACCCCTAATAGAAATCTAATCTAATATATAAAATTGTCGTGTCACGGTGTTCGAACTTGAACTCCTCCGAAACGGCTCGACCGATTTTGATTAAATTTTTTGTGCTTATCCGGTACCTATGAGAATCGGCCAACATCTATTTTTCATCCCCTAAATGTTAGGGGTAGTCCACCCCTAATTTTTTTTTCGGCGCAGACGAAGTTGCGCGAGTCAGCTAGTATGTATATAAAATTCTCGTATCACAGTTTTCGGTGCCATTCTCGTCCGAAACGGCTTGACCGATTTTGATGGATTTGTGCTTGTCCGGTATCTATGAGAACCGGCCAACATCTATTTTTCATCCCTCTAACTGTTAGGGGTAATCCACCCCTATTTTTTGTTTTTTCGACGCAGACGAAGTTGAGCGCATCAGCTAGTAATTTATAAATATGTAAAAAAAATACCTTTGTGGCGGTGGCGCCATCTATAACAGGCTTTGACGGACCAGAGAGAAAGGTTTTGTGACAGAAGAGAGAAAAACGTCAAGGAAGAAAATTGTTAATATAAAATAAAGATTCTAAAATATAATTAAAGTCTTTAATGGTGACCCCGTTTGAGAAATTGATAACGAAATATTAACGGCAACCTTCCGAGGAAAAAAATCGTCCTCCAACTACAACTATCGAACCATATCAACAAAATGTCAACCCACGAAAATGAAGAAGTGCAGGCCCTTAAACGGCAGATCGAGGACCTGGAAAGTAAGAGAAACGTTGCAGCGGTAGCGATAAAGTTACCAACATTTTGGACCGACAGACCCACGGTGTGGTTCGGGCAGGCCGAAGCCCTATTTGAAATATCCGGAATCAGCCAAGACCGAACAAAATACAACCATGTCATTGCAACTCTCGACTCAAAAATCGCAGGTGAGGTGGCAGACATAATTGAGAATCCACCGAAAACAGACTGCTACGCACATTTAAAAACGTCTGAATTAGTAAAACGTCTTTCTGCTTCCAAAGAAGAAATAATAAATCGATTGCTGCGCGAAGAAGACATTGGAGATAGAAAACCATCCCAGTTCTTGAGACATTTAAAAAATCTAGCCGGCCCGATTTTCACTAACGATGACATAATTCGCGAGTTATGGCTACGACGTCTGCCGCAAAATGTTCAAGCCATATTAGCAAGCCAAACAGAGCTACCACTTGTTAAAGCAGCCGAGATGGCGGACAAAATCATGGAGGTGGTGGCCTCAGCGCCCGTTCATGCAGCACAAAGCTCTTCAACAGAAGTTTTGGAACTCAGACTCCGTGTGGAAGAACTCACCAAAGCTTTTGAGACATTTGCGATACGGTCAAGATCACGTTCTGAAACACGCACCGAAGATAGTAGATCTCGGTCAACATCCCGAGGAACCTCCAGCATATGCTGGTACCATAAAAGATTCGGAAGCAAGGCTAGCAGGTGCACAATTCCATGTGGCTGGAAAAAGCAGGAAAACGAACCCAACAATCAGTAGACGCGGCAGCTGATTGTTCGTATAGTACTAGCCGCCGTTTGTTCATTCATGACAAGGCAACAGCGCGACGTTTTTTGATTGATACTGGAAGCGACATTTGCTGTTTTCCAAAAAACTTAGTAAAGGGACGGAAACCCAATTCACATTATTATTTGTCAGCCGCGAACGGTAGCACCATTCAAACTTACGGGAATATTACTATGCGACTTGATTTTGGACTGCGCCGGGAGTTTCAATGGGATTTTATAGTCGCTGACGTACAGACGGCCATCATCGGTTCGGATTTCCTCAGCTACTTTAATCTTCTTCCTGACTTACGGCACAAGCGCCTGATTGACGGAAATACCAAATTAACCACGGCTGCATCAATAGCTCAGGTAGACCAAGTCAGTGTTAGGTCGGTGATGGTCCAAGATGACTCTCCGTACGCTAAAATCCTCCTGGAGTTCCCGAGTTTGACGCGCCCACCTAGTTTTCCAAGGAATGTAAAGCACACCACGGTACACCATATCATCACAACAGATGGTCCTCCAGTATATAGCCGCCCACGACGATTAGCACCTCAAAAGTTGATTGCTGCCAAAAAAGAATTCGAGGACATGGTCAAATGTGGTACAGCCAGACCTTCGAATAGTCCCTGGGCTTCACCGTTACATATGGCCAGAAAAGGTCAAGATGGATGGCGACCTTGTGGAGATTTTCGTGCGCTCAATGCACGCACCGTTCCAGACCGTTATCCTGTACGACATATTGGCGATTTCACCCACAATATCGCAGGATCAACTATTTTCAGTACCCTCGATTTGGTTAAAGCCTACCAACAGATTCCGGTACATGAGTCGGACATCTGCAAAACCGCAATTACAACACCTTTCGGGTTATTCGAGTTCCCCTTTATGACTTTCGGGCTCCGCAACGCAGGACAAACGTTCCAGCGCTTCATCGATGAAGTCGTAAGGGGACTCGATTTCTGCTACCCTTATGTCGATGATATATTGGTGTTTTCAGACTCACCAAATCAACACATGGATCACCTACGCACTCTATTTACACGTTTAACGGCATACGGTGTGGTGCTGAATGCATCAAAATGCGTTTTTGGAGCAGAGGAGGTAAAATTTTTAGGGTATCGAGTAAATAAGAATGGAACGTACCCACCACCAGAGAAAATTGAGGCTTTACAAAATTATCCATTACCACAGACAGTACAAGGTCTTCGCAGGTTTTTGGGAATGATAAATTTTTATAGAAAATTTCTCCCTAATTCCGCAGAACTTCAAGCACCTCTTATAAACATACTTACCGATATAAAACTTAAAGGCGCTAAACCGGTACCATGGACAGCAGAATTGGAGTTGTCATTCAAGAAATGCAAGGATAGTCTTACGAACGCCACTCTACTTACCCATCCAATTTGTGGGGCAGAATTAGGATTGTTCACAGAGGCATCAATATTGCAAGTTGGATCATGCCTTCAACAAAAGATTAATGGAGAATGGAAACCTCTTGCATTTTTCAGCAAGAAACTTAACAGCAAGCAAACGCAATGGCCAGCTTATTACAGAGAATTGCTTGCAGTTTACGAAAGTATACACCATTTCCGGCACATAGTTGAAGCACAACATGTTACCATTTATACCGACCATAAACCTCTCATATACGCTTTCAAACAACTACGCGAAAAACTTCCTCCGATTCAACTAAATCACCTTTCTTTCATATCTCAATTTACAACAGATGTGGTTCATATCAAAGGACAGGATAACATAGTTGCTGACACCATGTCTAGAATCGAATCCATCTCCTTCGACAACAGTTACCATGAGCTAGCCCAAGAACAATCAGTTGATAAAGAACTTCAGGAGACGATGGAGAAATCATCACTGGAGTTACGAAAGCTTCGCGTTTCAGGTACTGATTGCTTTATATTTTGTGATGTATCAACGGGAAAACCCAGGCCATATGTAACACCTTCTTTCCGGAAAACCTATTTTAATAAGTTACACAATCTCAGCCACCCAGGTGCTCAAACGTCTGCACGATTGGTAGCAGAACGTTTTGTATGGCCCTCAATGCGAAAGGATTGTCGGAAATGGGCACGCGAATGTATAGCATGCCAACGAAGTAAAGTCACAAGGCATACGTGGACACCTATCGGAAAATTCTCAACGCCTACAAAACGTTTCAGACACGTTCACATAGATATCATCGGCCCAATGCCGTCAAGTAAAGGCTTCAGGTATTGCCTAACAGCAGTGGACCGCTTTACCAGATGGCCAGAAGCATGGCCGATGATCGGAATCACGGCAGAAGAAGTAGCTGAAACTTTTACTTCAGGTTGGATCGCTCGTTTTGGGGTGCCTTCTACGGTGACAACTGATCAAGGTCGACAGTTCGAATCCGAACTGTTCAACTCCGTTCTGAAGCAATTTTCTACTGAGCGTGTACGTACTACCAGCTATCATCCCTGTGCCAATGGAATGGTGGAGAGATTGCATCGTCAGTTAAAAGCAGCGCTCATGTGCCACGGTGGAACTTGGTGTGCAGCTCTTCCACTAGTGTTACTAGGTATACGAGCTGCGTTAAAAGAAGATATTAAAACTTCAGCCGCTGAGCTTGTTTATGGCGAACCTTTGCGGCTTCCGGGAGAATTTGTCACCTCTTCTACTACTCCAAGCACATTCCAGGAAGTTTCAGATTTTGCAACGCAATTAAGATACCAGATGGGATGTTTGAAACCAACACCCGCGTCACATCACACAGAACGTCGCTCATTTATATCAAAAGAGTTATCTAATGCTACTCATGTCTTTTTAAGAGATGATGCAGTTAAATCGCCGTTAAAGCCGCCGTACACCGGTCCACATCCAGTTGTGACCAGGACCGAAAAGACAATTACAATAGACATGGGCAACAGAAATCTTCACGTCAATCTTGACCGTGTAAAACCAGCTTTTATCGAAGATGCATCGTCGTCAACTGGGAATGCAAAAGAAACGACGTGTACAGACAAATTGCCAACTCCACTTCCACTTTCACCTCTACCAGTTCAGCCTTCACTAAAGACGACTGATGTACCTCATAATCCCATGAAATATGTTACTCGGTCTGGACGTCAGGTGCGGTTCAAGTTGCCAGTGGATGTGTAATCAGCTCGCTGATATCGCTACGCGCTTGATGGCCTTTCCTACAACGTGGGTGGGTGATGTGGCGGTGGCGCCATCTATAACAGGCTTTGACGGACCAGAGAGAAAGGTTTTGTGACAGAAGAGAGAAAAACGTCAAGGAAGAAAATTGTTAATATAAAATAAAGATTCTAAAATATAATTAAAGTCTTTACCTTCTTTACGTTACTTTTTGTCTATGACAATTTCAAATTAAATAAAGAAAATTCAAAATAATTAAATTGAATATAAAAGATATTTTATGGGAATTTAATTTTATGTTTTGTACGTTTGTAAAATATTATAATTCAATTCATGTAAAATAATATTTCTAAATGTTTTTTTTAAAGAGCACCGACAAATGGGCGTTTAAATTTTTATAATTACTATTTAAACATCATTCTAAAAGGCATCGTGAGATAGCTCAAACTGAACATATGAAATTAAATTGCTTTTTTGATTTCGAATACACCATACTTCTGCAGTTACGCGCAGAAGACGTCCCTTGGACCCCATAATGGCGGTCCCGGGGTAACCGTTCCAGGCGATGGCCTGTTTCGGTAGTAGCTACGCCGCCTGCTACTACAGACGGGTCGCTTGGTAGGGCCAGAAGGCCTGTGGGTAAGTCAGGTGGGAGCCTCTAGGTAGTGCGATCGAACCTTTGTGGACAAGGTCACGCAGGTGATCGGCGAACTACGGTTGAGGATGTCTTGATCGGTAGTAGCTACAACCCACCACTGGACGAGTAAGAGCACAGAAGGCAAGGCCTCTGTGTTCAGTCGTCGGCGGTGAGGAGCGGTCTTATTTAGGGGAGAAGAAGGTCACGTGGTAAACCTCTACTGTCCGGCGGGCGCCGATGGTATGGTGCGATCCCACGTAAGTGTTGGGATTGCGCTCCGTCAGCGCGCGCGAACATAGAGGAACTCAGGCGTCTGATGTGGTCGTCGAGACTCTCCATACGTAGGTCACGCAAGATGACGGCATTCCGTACGAAGCGTGGAGCGTTGGCAACAGTGCGTAGTGCCCGCGACTGCTGAGCCCTCAGCGACTTGCGGCCGGTCTCGCTCACCAGCGCGTACCACGCCGGGGCAGCATAAGTTAGTCGCGAGCGAACATACGCCTTGTATGCGCAAAGCTTCGCACGGAGAGGCAGGTGTGACGAGAGCACAGGGTGCAGGAGGTTACGCACAGCACGCGTCTGCACGACCACATTTCTCACGTGGGGTTGCATGGTGAGGTTCCTGTCGACGGTGACCCCCAGGTATTTTACCGTAGGGGACCATTCGACAGTTTCCCCAAGCAGTGTCAACGGGGGAGGGAGTAGAACACCCCCCACGGAGATTGCCTGAGTTTTCGACACGTTGACTTTCAGTCTCCAGTCCTCCAGCCACGTGGGGAGAGCGTCCAGCGCACGTTGCATCTTCACCGCGGCATGTTGGGAGTTCAGTGACGTGGTGATGTAGGCGGCATCGTCAGCATATAGTGCCAGCATGGCGCCACCCGCCACTGGAATGTCGTCCGTGTACCAGGCGTAGCACACGGGTGACAGGCAGCTTCCCTGAGGGACGCCGGCTCGAACTGGACGTTCACTGGATAAGGCATTCTCGACCGCAACTTGGAACCGCCTGCTGTGGAGGAAGCTGCCCACAGTCTTAACTATCCGACGTGGGAGAGTGGACCTGGACAGCTTGTACAGCAGGCCCTCGTGCCAAACTCGGTCGAATGCCTTTTCCATGTCCAGGAGCACGGCGACGACACGCTCTTTTTTGTTACGAGCCGCGGCGAGGTGATGCAGAACTCTGGTGATCTGGAGCGTCGTAGAGTGTTCGGTCCTGAAACCGAACTGTTCATCACGTGGCTGGAGATGAGGCGTCATGTGCAGCAACAACAGCCTCTCGAAGATCTTCGAGGTCGTGGACAGCAGTGTTATTGGCCGATAGCTCTCCGGCAGTAGGGTGTTCTTTCCCTGCTTCGGCAACATAATGACCCGTCCGAGCTTCCAGACAGATGGGAAATGGCCGGTGCGGAGAATGCCATTGAACAGGCGCGTCATCGTCGCGATCGCCCGCGGGGGCAAGTGACGCAGCGCTTCGTTCGTGACACCATCCGCACCAGGTGCCTTGCGGAGTGTGGAGCGTTGGATCATCCGCTGAACCTGTCCAGGGGAAAACACCACGGGGGCCTCTGTCGGTAGTATCGGCGGCTCGAAGTATTTCTCGAGATCCTGGAGAATGGCTGTCGTGTGCTGCACATTCGTCGTGGGGTTTGGCGTAAACTGCCTCTGCAGAGAGTCGGCAAAGATCTCAGCTCGGTCCTCAGCACGGTAACGGGGATTTCCGTCACCCGCCAGGAGAGGCCTTATCGGTGCCGGTTTCCCCGAGAGGCGGCGACCAAGACGGTGGATGCCCGACCAGTCGTCACCAGTAGATTCAATGGTGCGTTGCCATGATTCCGTCGCGACTGTTTCCAATTCAGACGAAATCCTCGCAGCCAGTGAATTCAATTGGGTTTTCATAGTCGGACACCTGAAGCGTTGCCATTGTCTGCGAAGTTTCCTCTTTTCCTCTATCATGCTCTGGATGTAGACAGGAAGTTGAGGCGGTTTTCTTCGGGGTGACGCGGTGTCAATCTTTGAGTCCTCAAGTGCTGATATTTAAACCGCGCTGAGGTCCTGGGCGAGATGATCAACATCAGCCGGACTCTCCACTCTGAAGGTTGGTACCTGCCTCAACACGCTGTCAGCAAAGACTTTCCAGTCATGTCGCGAACGAGGTGGAGGGAGTTTCATTGACGTCATCGGCAGCGTCAGCGTCAAGTGGACTGCCTGGTGGTCAGAGACGAGATGGTCATCCAAGACGTCTATAGATGATGCAGCAATGCAGCCATGCATTACAGCAATGTCTATGACGTCTGGAGAGTGAGCCGCACAGTACGGGTAATGCGTCGGGGTTTCTGGCCCTAACACCCTGTAACCGTGGCGATCCGCATCATCCAAGAGGCGCCTACCATCCGGGTTGATGGTGAGGGAATTCCACGCAGTGTGCTTCGCATTAAAATCGCCGGCAACAACCGTTGGCAGTGAGGAATCCAAAAGGTTGTGGATGTCAGCCACTGCCAAACGGTTTTGTGGCGGCTTGTAGAATGCGAAGACACGCGTGGGTTGGTCATTGATGCAGACTTCAACACCCAGGGCGTATGACGATTGCAGCTGTGGTACTGGCAGCACTTGATGTAAGATACTCCGACGCACCAGGATTGCCAGGCCCCGGTATGCAGTCCCGATCGGCGAACTGTGGTCCTCCCGGTAGACATGATATCCGGAAATCTTCAACATGTCCACCGGTTTGAGGTGAGTTTCGCAAATCAGGCCGATGTCCACTCGACGCTGAGACAGCAAGAGCTTCAATAGACGGACCTTCTGTGGCGAAAGTCCGTCGGCATTCCAGAATACGAGGCTGGCCTCATGGAGCACTGCAGAGTTCTAACAGGCATCTGAGGATCAGCGGGATCGGGTCACGCTTCTCCTGGAGCGCCAGAAGCACCTGCTGTAAAGTGCCGATGACGCTGGTCATTTTCGGGTCCAACCCGCTGCATGTCGACGTTAGAGTCGGCTGTTGCTGCGAGGGCGTTACTCCCTTTTCCGTCGTCCCTGCAGTGGGGACGGGAGCCATCGTGGGAGTGGCTATTGGGGATTTTTGTGTGGCCTCGTCAGCGGAAACGGGTTCAACAGTGTTGTTGGAGTCGCGTTTGCTACGCTTCCCTCGACGCTTTTTTGGTTTCGAGTTAGGTTGCTGAGGCTGGTTGGCGGCAGCCATGAGTGAGCCAGGCGCGTCCTCTTCCTTGCCTGCCGCTTGAACCGATGGCGTCGCCTTGGTGGTCTTCGCGATAGTGCCGGCTTTCCGGTTTCGAAGTTCTCTCTTGAAGACGGGGCAGTTGGCGTTGTTTGCCGTATGCGCATCGCCGCAGTTGGCGCACGTCGGCGGTTCCTCCAGAGGTCGGGGACAGTCTCTGGCAGGGTGGTTTTCTCCGCACCGCACACAAGCGATGGGCCTGTGGCAGTTATGGGAGGAATGCCGGAATTGCTGACACTTGTGACATTGAGCGGGGCCTTTCTTCCCTCGCCAGGGTTCAATAATAACACCGGGCATACATAAAAGCTCGCGCACTTCGTAAATACCCGGAGTGATGTTCGGTGTTCGCTGCAATTGTGCAAACATAAGGCAGCCCGGTCTACCTGGACGTGCAGGAATCGCTCGCACGTACTCCGGGGAGTACCCAAGCTCGCGCAGTTCGTCCATGACTAGCGCGGGGTCGGTGTTAGCCGGTAGGCCTCGGATTGCTATCTTGAGGCTGCGGTCCGCTGGCAGCGAGTAGCAGAACCAGGAGATTCCGACGTCTTTTTCCAGCTGCGAGAGGTAGCGTTGTATCGCTCGAAATTCCTGCTCGGATTTCGGTATAAAGCGAACTCCTTTACCGAAGGGACGTCCGTTGGGAGCGTGGCCGAGAATGTTTTTCAGGGCCTTAAAGTGGTGGGCCCAATCCGGGAACGCCTCAACAATAAGCGGAGGGTAACGATTGGCCTTCTTTTGGGCATCAGTAGGAACGCTACTTGACGTTCCAGTGGGAGTGCTGGCATTAGTTGGAGCAATCGGGGAGGTAGGAGCAACACCGGTGACAGTAGTAGGGGCAACGGTCGACGAAGTCCTAGCAGTGACAGTTGCGGTTGTTGTAACGGTGGTCGTGTTCCTCGAAGGCCACGCTGGTTTTGCTGTGTGGGCGATAGTAGTGTCCGTCGGCTTGGTCGCCGAAGTCGCGGTTACAGTTGCGTAACTTCGAGCTTCGGATGTTTCCATCGGCGACGGGGAACGAAGTACTAAGCCCTCTGAGGGGTTTGTTGCACAAGCAGCAACTAGCTCTTCTGGCAGAGGCATCTTAGGGGAGCCGGCAGTGGTTACCTTGGTGGTGCCGGTACTGGGTACCTTGGAGCATGCCGCTAAGCTCGCCTGTCCGGCTGAAATAAGGGCTTCGAGTCCAATTTCCACGGAGGCTGCAGCCCGGTTCACAATTCGTGAGCGGGATAGCGTCGACCTCAAGCGGTGAGGCGGTTGCTGAGGCCGGGTCGCACGCCGCAGCGGTGGATACTCATGTACCGTCGACGGCATCATAAGATCGACTACGGGAGACAACTCTCCACGGGATCAGATGACGAAGACGGCACAGAACAAACGACACGCTGACAGCGTTCATACGTCACAAACAACGAAGAGAGCAATATGATGAGTGAGACAGAATCACTCAAGACTACTGGTAACATCCAGTAAACCAGACAAGAGGGAAGCAATACGGGTAGAACCAAGCATCCGTTCCTCAATTTTCCTGCAGTTACGTAGTTACGTAGTTACTTGTAGTTTATATAGTCTGTTGATGCCATCTAGTCTTCGTATATTAAACTTGATCTCTTTAATTTTTGTAGTTGAGTGCTGCCATCTACACACTTGTTCCCAACGTATTATTGTGTACTTCACACAGAGGGCAGTGTTGCGTACGATTCTTAGTGAATAATACATTAAATATACAGAACATATTGGTATATTATTATTATATTAAACTTTTAACTTGTACAACCCATTTTTAGCAAGCTGTCTAACATTTCTTTGCGTGTGTGCCCGCACACCTAAAACAGTATTGTCAATACTTGTGACAGAAGCAGAGATGGGATTTAAAATAACAATTTAATTGTAATGTTATAAAAAAATAGCAATAATAGCGTTTGAGTAGCATGCTCTAAACATATTTTAGATTTTAAAATTGTGTTTTTTGTATATACCTAGTGATGCTTACGTCAAGTGAGTTTAGTTCTATGTATTGCGCTTAAAGATATGAAAAAAGTAGTTTCAGGCAGCATCAAGCCTGTAAAAGTATGAAAGAAATTTGAATTAATTCATTGCATATATTATAAATTATAAGACCACCTGAATAGTAGACTTACAATGTTTAATGTAAATATTTTTAACAGTATACGATTTTGGAACTTGATCCTAAAATACAAAGTTTTTCAAGTATTATTTATACAAAAACATGCACGTGCTATTTTTGAAAATGTGCTTCAATTAACACTTTCTTTATCTTGCTATTTTTTTAGTATCTTTTGCCATCCCTCGGTCGAAAGTATTGACAATACTATTGTAGGTTGCCGGGCACACTATGTCTTTCTTATCTGATCTGTGGAGGAGATTTAGTATCTCTGGTTGATGCCCGAGTTTTGTTTGTGGTTTTGTTTACATTTTTGAAAAGTGGTTGCTAGGATGCCGAGATCGAAAGAAATATTATTAATTGTACTTACGAAACAGATTTCCTATAAAATTAATCCATGAGTACTCTCGGTAGATTATAAATCCAATCGTTTTAAGCAAAAAGTGACTCTTGAAAATAATTATAATAATTTAACTGTTTTTGATTATTTACAGTACATCTTGATTCAAATCCAGAAATAAGTTACTTTCAACAATGAGGACTTTACCCAAATGGGTTAATAAAATCCATGAAGCTGACAAAATAGAATTCTCCAGGTACTTACTTACATTGAAGTATTTTAAGTTTACAAAAATGTGTTTAGAGTTTCGAGTTGTTTAAGTTTATAATGTAGCCACACTCATACATTTAGTTTCTACACATGTTTTAACTATATACTTATTATATCAAAAGAGGTAGCACACCTCTGCATTTAATTTAAAAGCATTCTTATGCACCCTCTCTATCCTACCTTTATTGAGTGGTATTTATTTATTTATTTAGATTATCTACAATATTACATGGTATTATTGTGAGTTAAAATTATAGGCCTATTAATTTTTAAGTCATATAATTATTTTCTATCGCTAATTATATTTCTTTTGAGTATCTCTGATATTATAATAATTATCTCATTTGATACATCCACCACCACCTCCAGCATTCATCAGTGATGCATTTAAATTTTAAAATTTCTTTATAATTGCCAATAGTGGTACAGCACTACAATAAGGTGTATGGTGGTAAGAGGAGATTTTAATTTTTTTTTTGCTATTTTGAGCCTAATAAAAGTAAAGTGAAGGGTGTCATATTTTTCGTAAAATATACAAGTAATTTAATAATCCTATTTCAGTGTCCAAACACTATGCTTCAGTCCAGATGGGACCCAATTAGTAGTTGGGGCTGGAGAGAAAGTTATGGTGTATGACCCCAGAGATGGGTCCCTGCTTCAGTTGCTGCAAGCGCATAAAGGGGCAGTGAATGCAGTAGACTATTGTGGAGACGGTAAAAAGTTTGCAAGTGGCAGCGCAGATAGAAATGTCATCATTTGGACTTCTAAAATGGAAGGCATTCTGAAATATTCGTAAGTTAACATATAGCGGTTTACTTATAGCTGTATTAGCAAAGCGAAAACTGTTTTCACTCTTTATTATGTTGGTTGTTGGAATATGCAGCAAACGTATTTAATGACCTGCTTGCTAGTCACTCTGCAAAAGTCTACTTAAGTACACAGCTTTGTGTATCTCAACATTGATCTTAAAACTTAAAACCCAAATTTACTTTAGATTCAAACTTTTCTCTCCTTGTTACAGACACAGTGAAGCGATACAATGCTTATCATACAATCCTGTGACAATGCATTTAGCGTCATGTGCTTTATCTGATTTTGCATTCTGGTCAATGGACATAAAGGCAGTACAAAAGCATAAAGTTTCTGGAAGGATAACGAGTTGTGCTTGGTCTTATAATGGACAGTACTTGGCCATTGGACTTGCAAGTGGAGCTGTTACACTGAGGGATAAAGTAAGCAATTTACTATGTTTATACTGTAATTGGATTTTTGTTTACTAATAAACATTACACCATTGTAAAATACTTTTCTTCAGAACAACTTCTTATTAATTTTAAGACTGGAACCTGCCATCTAAAAATATTCTTACTATACCTACTGTTCAGATCCAGAGTGATAATATGTAAAAATAAACTTTCAGGTAGGAAATGAAATTCATAGAATATTAAGAGAAGCAGCTGTATGGGCGGTCACTTTTTCAAAAATGACTATAATAGTAACTGATTGGAATGAAACCTTGTCATTTTACACAATACAAGGTCAACAGACATTAAAAGAAAGGAATATAGGTAAATAAGGTTTTTTATGTGTGGAATCAAAATCATGAAAAACAGAATGTGGTATGCCGCAAATTTTCCAAATAAAAGTAGGCTTTTATTTGACTTTTCTGCTGTTCATGATGTCCATTCCAGATGTAAAAATTATATGACCCATACTTAATAAAATTGTATTACTTTTCTAAAAATATAATTTACAGGTATGTGTGCTGTATCAGTCACTTTACTTGACTCATTAATCCTTGTTGGCGGTGTTGGAGGTTGGGCAATCCTAACAGCAGAAGGAGTACCCATAATCACAACCGCTCAGGACTGGGTATGGGCAATTGCCCCTGCACCTTCCTTTAATAATATTGTAAGTTTTACCATCTTTTTTGTTAGATTTCACAGATGCAGGAGGTATCAATTCTTGTTTTATATGGAATGTTGTTTTGTGATTTAATTTTATTAAGATGAAACAAGTACTTTTGAAGTCATGTAATGTGTAACTTTTAATGAGACAAGACTTCATGTTTGCTGTGCGTGTTTGCAAATATTTATTTTATGGATGGACCGGTTTCGATGATTCTTTTTTTTATTAGTAAGCAGGTGCTTTGGAAGTAAACCTATGTAAATTAATGTAATAAAGATCTAACTAGTACTTTTCTGCTATTCATCAAAAACGGAATTTGGTCATTTTCGTTCTTGGTAAAAAGTGTTATTATTATCATAAAATGATATTGTCTATTAAAAATAATAATATTTTTTCAGGCTGTGGCATGCCAAGATGGAACATTGTGGTGTTACCAAGTCGTGTTCAGTACAGTGCATGGTTTATACAGAGAGAGATATGCATACAGAGAAAACATGACAGATGTTATAATACAGCACTTAACAACTGGGAATAAAGTTAGAATTAAATGTCACGACAGAGTACAGAAGATAGCCATTTACAAACATAGACTTGCTGTAAGAATTATTTAAATTCAAAAAACTTTATAGAATGTCATGGATGCTATTTGATTAACATTATAAAAGCTTAGAAATTTGCTAAGTTAAGTTACTAATTAATATTAGTATTCTATTAAGTGTTAACGTGAACAAAATGTTTTCAACTTAATCAAGCTAGTAACTTTTAAAATAATCATTACTAATTATTGTGTTTTAATCATAGGGTAAAATTGCTTATTCCTTAACATTTTGTGGGTATTTCCATTACTTATAAATTTATATGTCACTACATTTTTACAACAGTCTAAACCAGAGACTAAAATAATTGACAGGTTCAACTGCCAGAACGAGTAGTTGTTTATGAGCAAGGTGACGTTGAAGGAATGTTGTACCGAGTCCGAGAGAAACTACCTCAGAAAACTGAATGCTCTCTTTTGGTTGCAACTAGCGACTCCCTGTTACTTTGTCAGGTAAAAACAAGATGTTACTGTTGATTTCTCTTGACTTATGATCCAATAACATAAAAATATAAGACTGGTCTATATTAATATTATAAAGATGTTTGTGACTTTTGTTATTTACGAGTATCATAGTTCTAAATCAAATAAATGTGTAAAGCAGTCCTCTTTTGTGACGCAGGCAAAGCTAATTTTTGCAATAAAATAATTTAAAATTACTTCTTACATTTTATGTGATTTAATCTGTGCAGTTGAGCTCCTTGCTCTTAACCTTAGTAGTACTTACTGTAGAATCTATAATCTCCTTCTAGGACACGAAGTTATCGATGATAGGACGTCAAATACCTAAAACATGGTCGATGCCCGCACCTATCCGCTACGTGAAAGTCACATCACTTTACTTTCAAGAAGTTTTGCTTTTAGGGCTTATGAACGGGCAGGTAAGAATTGTTTTTTAAAGATCTTCTAGAATTTTCGTTTATAAAATCAATTGGAATATTTAGTTTTCGGTTGGTTTTCGATACAAGATTTAAGACATGTTATTATTATGTTTCAGATATGGCAAGTGGAACCGAACAGCGGTGTTTGTAAGATGGTGCTGCAGACTCCTGCCAGTGTTCGTTGTTTGGATGTGAGCGCCTCGAGAGGATCCCTTTCTGTGGTCGACGAAGCATCAGTTTGTCGCGTATATAGCTTACCCACGGGAGAACTGCAGTATACAGTGAGTTTGTATCTGTAACAAAAACATACAGGGTGGATCTGTAACTTTGGACTAGCAAATGTAGGGCGAATGACCTATCCATAGACAACATAGAACCACTTTTATTTTTGGAGTCGTTTAAAGTTTTTTTTCTGACATTGTATGGTGTATGTACGACTATCGTTGCGGACTTCCATGCGACATTGAATAAAAAGATTAACCGATTCCAGAAATAAAAGTGGTACTATGTTATATTTCGACAGGTTATTCACGCCACTTCGTCCACTGGTCCAAAGTTACAAATCCACCCTGTATACACGCAAAAACACACACCTACGAATACAAACACATATACTAGTATGTATACAGCCATGAACGTAATGAACGTTCACAAAAGAGCGAACACGCACATGCCAGCTTGGGAACAAAATAATCGATTTGATAGTGTTATCGATAAATTTAATTTTGGTTATAATTGTAGACGAGTCCACTGATCGTAAGTGGTTAAGGTCGCTCTCTATAGACTTTAACAGACCCACCTATACCTTTTTTTTTTTGAAAGGGAGGAAATCGTCGGACTTCCACTCGTCCCGAGTGAGGATGTGGGAGTTGAACCGCACCAAAACCTCCCGCCGCTCACGCTCGGCGTCCGATCCCCGGGGACAGAACCCGGCACGAGGCTGGTTGGGGTGACACGACGAGTTCGCGATTGTCGCTCACGTATCGCCCCGTCACCCCCGTCCACCTATAGCCTTTAATAACTCTTTTTAAACCTAGTTTGATTTTCTCGAACCATAATCATGAATGAAAATACATTTTCAACATGCCTATATTATTGTGGTTTCAGGAAGAGAATGTGTCATCGGTGTCCTGGAACTCGTGGTGCAATGAGTTGTTAAGTCTTTCCGGCGGAGGAGTATTGTCGATAAAAGCTGGTCATTTCCCTCCGGCGACGCAACCGCTCATCGGATCTGTTGTTGGATTCCAGGTAGGTTTTGAATTGTGAATTTTAAGTCATAATTTTTATACTTAAGAAATAGCCAAATACTTTTATTGTAATCAATGAAATGAAATGAAATACTTTATTTTCAACATTAATGACATACTCATTCTTGTTGACGTACAAAAGTTAAAAGCTACCACCAGTTCGGACACAAAAAATAATAATTATAGCCACCGTCCTGAGAAGAACTGGCAAGAAACTCAGCGGGCATGTCTTTTTTTTTGTATATTTAAATTTTTATGGGCAAGATTTCAATACGTGTACTATTTCTGTAGTTTTTCAAAGTAGTCGAAACCTTATCTATCTTTTTGGCCATAGCTTCACTAACGACTGACATTTCATGTTCGGTGTCAAATAATTCCTTGTTGCATTATTCTATTTTATAAACGAATGTGTTCCTTTGTTGTTCGTAATACAATAGAATTTGTTTTCCAATGTACTTATGAAAAATGTTGATGACAGGGTGGAAGAGTATTTTGTCTGCAAGCTAACTCGATGCAAACAATCAATGTGCCATTATCACACGCTGTACATCAATACATCGAGCATAAACTATTCAGGTGAGTATTTAAAAAGCAAGAGAAAGGAGGTTTAAGAATAATTCTGTATCGTACGACCCCCAATTCCGCGGCATATCAATGTTTGTAGGCAACAATAACCTATCAGGTAGGCAGTAGACTTGTTTATCTGTCTTGCGATAAAAAATAAATCTAATATATAAAATTGTCGTGTCACGGTGTTCGAACTTGAACTCCTCCGAAACGGCTCGACCGATTTTGATTAAATTTTTTGTGCTTATCCGGTACCTATGAGAATCGGCCAACATCTATTTTTCATCCCCTAAATGTTAGGGGTAGTCCACCCCTAATTTTTTTTTTCGGCGCAGACGAAGTTGCGCGAGTCAGCTAGTAGTTAGATAAAGTCACACACTCGCGTTCTGTAATAATGTTTAAAAATAGTCATAATTATCCAGTCATTATTATAGAAAAAATATATGTTTTTTTATACTTCTAGTGAAGCGTACGCCGTTGCGTGTCTTGGTGTGACGTCACTAGATTGGGAGCGGCTCGGTGTTGCCTCTCTCGAAGAATTGTCTTTTGAAGTTGCCAGAAAAGCGTTCCAAAGAAGCGAGAATATTATGTTTCTTTCGCTCATCGATCATTTGCAGGTAACGTAAAGGTTAAATAAATAGGTCGGCACGTCACATTTCAAACAAATTTTCTCTTTAAAAAAAACTATAACTATTACTACGACTCAAAATAATATTCTGTTATCTACACCTTGCAGCCTAGTATTATTTATTTACGAAAAACATTTAACTGATTTATTAATTTTGTCAATGCTACTGACCTCATATAACATTTCAGGAACGTTTCGATTCCGGCGAGAAGCGTGGTATAATACACGGCGAGATATTGGCGCATAGAGCGCGTTATGCAGACGCCGCCCGAGCGTTTCATAACGCGGGCAGGGACGACCGCGCGCTCAACTTGTACGTCGACTTGAGGATGTTTAGTAAAGCACAGGTAATGTATGTTTCATTATACAGGAGGGTATGTATTCTGTAATTCTTTGTATTGCTGTCGGTCGGAATGTGTGGCTTTATTAATAGCTTATTAAATAAATAGCGAAAGACGTCACCTACTTGAATTGAAAACCATAGACAAAATTTATTTTTATTCAGTCGACTCGATGCTATGATTGATTATTGCATTTTCGTGGGTATTTGAAAATGCTTTGTTTTATGTTTAAATATAAAATACCCTTGGAAGCGCATTTAATCTCAAAACCAGTAAAATCAAAAATTCTTAACTATCAGAAGCTGGAAATAATTTAGCTCAGTTTTGAAAAAGTTCTTCAATGTGGAAACTACGAGCTTCAGCAGCTACTATATTAACAGATGGCGCACATAAAAATTTCGAGAAAAATTAAAAAATAATCCTTCTTCGAACCGTTAGCAATCTCTATTAATGTTCGAAATTTACAAAACTACATAACCAAACTTGTTAAATTTTAATAAGAATTTTATTGCTTATACTTTTGGGCTGTATGAAGTCAAACCAGTGCACGATACGGGCGAAGGAGATTGAAAAAAAAAATAGTTTTCAAATAATTTTGTGAAATTGGTGTTGAATTCGTTTAAATTTAAATATGTCTTTTCGTGGTTTTGCTATGAATATTATTTTGGTCATTTTTGTTTGAATATTGGATTCAAAAGTTTGAAAGTTTTGAGTTGTGATTTTGATAGATTATTGAAAACTCCAACTTTCCTCATAAGTTTCAATTGTTTCGAGAAGTTTCGCTTCGATATTTGCGATTAGCAAAGTCGGCGTAAGCTTTTTTCATGGTCTGGTTTTTGTTTTTTAGTATTCATTGTTTGAAATTTGAACGAATTAAAATTTTATAAAAAAAGTACATTCATTATCTTCATTCGCTTTTCATTTTTCAGTAGGTATGTCTTCGCAATAGCACAGATTGTTAACAATGTTAACCTTGTGTCAATGCATTGCATTCAAATGCATATCTTGTTGACAGATAAATAATGATTGTTAGCCAAACTTGTTGCTTTAATCAAGCATAAATATTGATTGTTAGCCAATTCTGTTGCTATAATCAAACATAAATAAGCAGTCACTAAACATGGTTGAATTACTATTAGTTGGATTCTCTTGATTTGGTCGAGTTGTTTGGTCTCCGATAGTTTTTCATAAAAATCATAACATGACTAATGAAAATTATCATTGAAGGTGTTTAGTCATAATAAGTTTAACACCAATGCATTATTTAGTTTGATTGAATAAAGAAACATTCAGTGTGATGGCCATGGGCCACATTTTGTTGGTTCATGTTTTAATTACTTTATAAAGCAGTGTTATCTGTTTGCAAAAACTTGAGATCTTTGTTAATCTTTGATATCAATTGGTAAAAGATGTCTCAATTGTTTTGGTATTGACTTTTATATAATTTTAAGTCTTTGTTGTAAATAAAAGCTGAATATTAAAATAGTTCTTTAGGTTGGCTCTGGAATTGTTGAAAACATTTAGAATCATTAATGAAAATAAGAAACGAGTATTATGACAGTTTCTTGGGTTGGTAGGCTTTGAATATGTCTTAAATTTGATTAATTAGTTTTTGTCATTTGAGTAGAGTAGAAGTACCAATATTGGTAATTATTAAATTCATTCAATATTAATAATATTCAATTAGAAATAGCTGCAACTTGATAATTTGTAATTGTTTGTTGAACGGGCTGTGAAGGCACTTAGTCTTTCTTTTGAGGAATAACTTTGTTGTTGCTTTTTCGAATCAACCCTGGGTAGAAATTCCACAGTGTGTCACTTTTTGTGGATCCACTTATTACTTTTACAGTGCATCATTTTTATGCCGAACATTAAGCATTCCATTGTCCATTGAGCAACACATAATTTCTCAACTAATTTTTCAGTCAGGATTGCAGTCTCCTTTATATTATAAGCTTGAGGCTTGAGGAGGGTCCTTAAAGTTAGGTCGTAGGTAGTGACCCCTCAATGTCCCCTGACATTGCAGAGGTTCATGAGCGAAGACTCGTCTTGTCTGCCTACAAGGCAATAAAAAAAATAAAAAAACAATGAGACAATGAGGGTATTATCAATTATTCAATTGCCATTCAAAGTGTTAACATCAAAAAATAATGTAATGGTCCATGCTTTTTGAATGTATGAAGTGCACTACTAATCTCTTCATCCTGAGAAGTACTGATGAAAGAAACTCAGTCAATGGAGTTTATTGGCTATATACTTCAGAGTATAATATGTCCTGACATAGCAGCGGTTCATGACTGACGGTAACCACTTCTTTTTCATAATTTTTTCACCTTGTGCAACAACGCTTGCAAGCATTGCGTCTATGGATGGCTGGCCTGAATATTTTTGTAACTAGAGTTGACAATTTTATTCGATTCATATTTTATTTTTTACATTCATGCCAAAAAATAGCCAAGTCGGTTAATTAATTATTTTGAAAGAAATTGGTTCTGGCAATAATTGAATAATTTGAACAGTGATATATATTTAGACTTGTCAAGTTATTTCCCTATTTTAAAAACATAATAAAAAGTTTGGATATTTCAAGTTGTACTTTGTAACCTTTGATGAAAAACTTACGCAGACGGAGTTATATATTTGTCGTGTCTAATTGTCATATCGTAGTTCCCAAACAGATGAACCGATTTTGTATTTTTTGTTCGAATGGTGTATTTTCACCACCCTGTTAATATGAGCATCAAATGAAAAGCCTTACTATTATTATTATAAAAGGCTCTTCCTCTGAATCACCCGCTCGATGCTCCACGCTGGTTAAAACCGGTAAAGTTCATGATGTAATCTTAGGGCGGAAATCCAAACCCAAAAATCGGAAGCCTTACTATTAGGATATTAGAGTTTTTAACCCAGAGATTTAATTTTTATTGTTCCCGCCGCACGCGTTAGTGAGAAAAATAATTTCTGTTACGTAATATGAGGGTAATCTGTAGCAAAAATGCGACAAACACGATGCAATAGTCTGATCCATCTTATAACACGTTTGTAAAATAATGGCTTTCAAAAGTGTGCATGTTGGGACATAATAAAATATTTGATTTGATTCGATACATTTTTGCAATTTATCTGAAATCAAGATTAAGGTATTTTTTGCTGTTTCTGCAGCAATCATCCTTATAGTTGGGAAAACTAGTGATACGACATGATTTCCTTCCAGGATATTTTATTGTTTAGAAGGCTTAAGATTTTTTCAATCAGTTTCTATAACACCTGTAAGAAAATATTCTTTCATTCAACCACTACATTTATAAATCCTTTGGGCTCACCGTAATCTAGAAAAACATTATTTGCAGATAATTTTCTTCTTAGATATTTTTCTTTACATTGGCTTTCTTGAGTTTTGTGGGTAATATTGTTATGTATGTATACTGGTATGTGTACTTGTGGTGGTATGTATACAGTTATTTGTACAGTAATAAAAAAAAACCGGTTTATAGACATAAATTCTCCAAAACCGGGCGTCTTAAATATGTCATTGCTGGTATTCCAGTACTCATGAATACGCCACTTCACCAAGATCCTCATTGCCATTATTATATTAAAAAATAAATAAGATCAAGGCGGCCGTCTTCGAGCATCTGGGATGCCATCTGTTGAGCATATTTATTCGTCTCCAAGGCAATGGTACTCCAAAATTTGCTAATCCCACATATTAACAAAAATGTCATTTAGTTCAGTATGAGGTGTTGTCGCACCGACATTAGTTACGGAGAATGTTTCCTCGATCATCCGATTTTGTCTTTATGTACTTTTTTTACGCACAAATATACTTATGTCTATGTCTAATTTTGAGGAACGTCAACCAATATATTTGCAACCAAATGACCTGTTCCCCATTAGTGTTTTTTTTTATCTATGAGATAGAGAGAAATGAATTTCTCCCGTTTCTTTTCATATAAAATGAATTTATTCTGTTTTCTACATTGCGTTATTACATTATAGTAATCTTGTGGTGTGTACACAAAATTCATTTTTCCCAATACAATTCCTATGATGCCAATATCTTCATCGTTCGGAAGGTATGAATGCCCCGTGAGTAAATAATTGAAATGAAATGACAATACATGCGCTGTAAATTTTCTAATACATTTCTCTAATATTTTAATATCTATCTTTAACTTACGAGTAGTGGAAACACGGAGGAGAGACAATGCCAATAAGTCACGGGTGAAACTGCAGGACACAGCTAGTGTAAAAGTCCACCGTCTTTTTGATCTTCCCACATTTCTCTTTCCAGCTGATCCCTTCCACCGTGTAGTTTGTAGTGTCCATCTTTCATCCTTGTATCTTGACAGGTGTCCCGCACATTCAAAGCTAACATATGACAGCATGTGATAGCATGTGACAGTGCATCAGTAACTTTAGTATTATGTCTAATTGTACAGCTCTTAATTTTATGTATCTTCCTCAATTTTAGTATACTTATTTCCATAGCTCTTTGTGTCGCTAATAATTTTTAATTTTATGTTTCCTGTAAAGGTCCACGTCTGACAGTCGTATAACAAGCATGGTAGGTAGGCATTTATATTATTTATAATATAAATATATGTAGGAATTGAAAACTCTTCGTGTTTTAATATATTAATCTTTAATCGTATTTTAAACAACCATCTTTATACACGTCTTTTCTAAAAACTCCCCATCTGACATTTTACATTCATAAACTAAAAAGAGTATCAAATTTAAAATAAAACCTTCTTCTATAAATAATATTCCACACGGCTATCCTGACCGATCATCAGTCCCTGATGAATCGTCCTCTCAGTTGCCCTGCGTCTATCGGGTTTAGGAGTCTTCCTTTCTTACGTCTCTTATAACATATAAGAAAACGATCATCATAATTAGCTATCTTTATGACCTTTTGTGCTAAATTATCAAACAAATACTCTTCACTCATAAATTCTTTCATCTTTCGTCCAAAATATCCTTTTTCATGTTTCTGTCGAATTTTTCCATATAATTTCATCTTCTTCGGTACAACAAATAGTTCATGTTTATCTTTCATTTTCTTATAATCTTTCAGTCCTGCTCGGTCATCCTCATTCTGTACTTTGTTAATATGAGTCTTAATTTCTTTCTCCGTTTTATTTACTGCGTCTTCATCTTCAAGCTTTACAAATAACGTATACTTCATACTGTCAGATTCTACTCTTTTCTTTTCAGTCTGATCTTCGATTACAGGCAGTATATCCTTCTTGTTGAATGTAACTGTTTCCAAAGGTGGATCTTCTTTATTTAGTAGTATGCACAGTTCAACTTTGCTTTCGTTCTTCTTTTCTTCCGGATCGTAGTCTTTATTATCTGTCTTCTCAATCTTATCTGTACATTTGTCACTTTCTATTTCCAAGTCTTTCTGATCATCTTTCTCTGTTGGTATTGTAACATCAGTCTTCATCTTACGTGATGCAAGTTCCTCGTGTATGCTTGCACTGTTTATCTTTGGACCAAATTCTTCTATAAGTCCCTCCTTTAAAGTTGTGTAGTCTTTAACTCTACCAAATGCACGTAAGAACAGTTTAGCGGTTCCATCTAGTAGACTCTTTGCATAGATCAGCTTTTCAATTTTACACCACTTCATAGTTTGAGCAGTATCTTCAAATTCATCGAGAAATTCATCAATAGAGTAAGTGTCATCTCCGGTAAAAATATGCATCGACTTCTTTAGGTCACTAAATGACATGCGTACGTCGTAGTCTCGTTCATCACCTTCACTCTTCTTTACGTTTTTCTTCGGGGGCATCGTTGTTGTAATATTAGTAAATTTCTTCAAACTACGTCTTCTCGTCGTTTAGTCTTACGTCTTCAAAAATAAATCTTCGTCTTCAAATCTTAAGTTTTCAATTTCCCCTCTTGATCATCACTTCATCTCCCATCATACACCATCCCATCATCCCCTTATCATCCCTTCTTATCATCCCGGACGAGCCCCCAAAAGTTGTAGGAATTGAAAACTCTTCGTGTTTTAATATATTAATCTTTAATCGTATTTTAAACAACCATCTTTATACACGTCTTTTCTAAAAACTCCCCATCTGACATTTTACATTCATAAACTAAAAAGAGTATCAAATTTAAAATAAAACCTTCTTCTATAAATAATATTCCACATATATATATTATAAATATAATATTTAAATAATTATTTTCATGGTGTTAAGGATAATAATCGAAGGATAATAATCTTATCATAATAAGAACAAAAAAAAAAAAAATATTATACAAACTAGAGTGCTCAATATAAAAAAATAATTAATCAATTACAAAATTATAAAATTGTGTTTCGTATAACTATTCAAAGTCGGATTCGAGGCTACTCTCACTGTCATCGCTGCTATCAATCTCATCACTAAATATATCCGACTCTTCTGCGTACGAAGTTGACTTGTCTTGAGTATCACCTAGTATGACATTTTCTACCTCTGCAGGAGTTGCATTTCCTTCAAACCATGTTGGTTTTAGAGAACCATCTAATATTAGCCAGCCATTATTCTCTGCGCAAAAAAACACATCCAGCTGGCATTTCGCATCCTTGTCTAACAAGTAGCGTCGTACGCTCGCTCTCTGTCACTTTATTTTTAATACCTAGCATCTTTTAGGGTAGGAAACTGAGATTTGCTGGTTTTTTTGAAAAGGCAACTTTATATAGTTGAAAAGAAAAAAAAATAGCTTTAATTTGGTATAAATAAAATGAGTGTACATTATAAACGAAAAGATTGAACAAAAATATACCTGTGTACATCTGGCTGCTTGGAGGTTGCGGCTAAGCGATCAGCAGCAACTATAACTTTCCAGATCCCTTGAATACACTATTGTGAAGTGGTGTAGGTTTTATTTCCATATGATGTAAACGAAATGCCTTCCTTAAAGTAAATTAATAATAATTGAATTAATAATACTGGCGGGCATTTTCTAATTGGCACCTGATGAAAATTGACTTCTCCTAGCTGTGAAAATACTTAAAAATTAAATCTTATCAATCTACATTATTAATGAACTAATTTCGCAGCCGGATCCCGTACTAGGAATATATAAATATATAGTATTTTCAAGGACAGCAGCCGGCTAAAAAGTTAGCTAAATTATTATATTTTTTTTCGTTTTTTTTTTAGTTGGAGGTGCGGGGTGCGTGGGTGGGAGTTGAACCGCATTAAAACCTCCAACCGCTGACACTCAGCGTCCGAACCCCAGCTGAGGCCAGAACCCAGCACGGGGTTCTGAGGGACGGCGCGACGCGTTATGCCCTCGGCACTCTTTCCCGTCGCCCCGCCCCGGCAGCCGCCGGCGATACGGCCACCAGCTCTCTCGGTTCGTCCGTTTCCGAAGTCCGCCAATATGGGACCGCGTGTCACCCTCCCACGGAATACCCCGCTGGGTCAGAACCAGCGTGGGTCGGGGAGCGCGATCTACCATCTCCCGGTTGCTTTGACGCAAAGGCGTGCTGAGCGAGACACGACACCTTCTTGGGACCCCGCTCGCACTCACATGCGTTGCGGCCCCGAAACTCTTAGGGGACTAGGTGCCGGCCTCCTGCTTAAAGGCGGCGGTTTCTGCGTGCAGAGAAGAGCTCTCTCTCACCGCCCGAAGTACCCGTGTGCCACCCACCACACCATCCAAAAGTGCTGGAAATCCCTCAAAGTGCACTTACAAAATAATGAAACTCTGGAGCTTGGTCAAATAAAATATATATTCCATGTTTTCTCTTTTACAATAAAAACCAAACTAAAACCGTACATTTTTTACTTATAAAAGTCATCTTGTTTTTATGACAAATCATTTTCAAAAATAAGAAACAAATTCGAAATAAATAAAACCTATTAACAACATCCTCCGCACTTAAAATAAAAAAAAGAAATCAAAAATCTTCTGCTTGCTTCTTACCTAACTTAGCACAAATATATTACATAAACAAAATAAACGAAACCGCAGAAATAAAAACTATTTCACACTTCATTAAGCCTGCTTTAGAAGCTTAAAAAAATCGATTTTTTAGAGATTTTTTTTGGGAAGGAAAGAAATATTTGATTGAAACGAAACTTTCAGGTTTTATTATTATGTATTTCAAGAGTCTTCTCAATTTTTTTCATCAAAATATATGTCATATTATGCGTGGTACAAGCATTTCACCGAGGCGCCTCGAGTATGCATGTGCCGTGCGGCGGGAAAGATGCAGGTCGCAATTTTCATCTGAAACTAAAAAAACAAAAAAAAAAATTAATTTCCAATAGTGTAGCTTCTAGTTAAACCAAGAAAATGTAAAAAAAATTGAAAAATTTAATTATTTTTCGGCAATTTAAACAAAAAAATCATTTTTTTTTTTTTTTAATTCTCTTTACATTGTTTAAAAAAATGGTTAACCATAACTTTTTAAAGTTTTTTTAGGTTCAACTAGAAGAGAATTTTATCCCGAACACAACCAATTTTGTCTCATTTCGATAGGACGTTTAGTTTTTTTTCTATCTTTCCCGCCAACTCGAGAAAATCGTAAAAATGAAAAACCGAGAAATCGACCTTCAAAGTTTTAGTATATAAAATTCTTATTTTTGAACTTACCGCTATAACATGCTAATCTGCGATTCCTGGTCCATAAAATGGCCCTTCAGACTCTTCAAATAACTGGTTTTCGCCCAGATGTTCAAGTCTGCGGGCTATACTGGCTTCTTTATTTTCCAATGAATGAAATAAGCGATCCGGCCGCTCGTATACCTGCTTGACGCTTGCTCACTATTTCTTCTGTAGCTCCGAAAATAATTTGAATATGCTTTTGAAATTTTAGGGGCATATTTTTGGATAGTTTAGGAAGACATTTATGCAAAAAAAAAAAAATTCGATTTTTTGAAGCCTCTAAAGCAGGCTCCCCCCTTAAACTAATTGACAAATTCACAATGTCCCTCCCCACCTAAAAAAAAAAACAGAAAAAGTAGGACACGTGAATCGAAAAAAAAAAATGATACAAACACACACTTTAGAAATGAAAAAATGATAAAACTTATAAAATTCAATATGAAAAATAGAGTCTTTTCGTTTACAATTCATTGTATCTTCATTAGAACTTAGTCCATCTACCTCTGGTTCTGCTTCAATGGCATCAAGTTTTTTAATACCAATTTTGTTTTTATTACTACAATTGTCATCCACTTTCCACACACTGTCATTGAAGTTACTCGACCCCGGAATGACATCAATGTTTTTTATAGCCGTTTTGAGGTTGTCATCACAATTGTCATCTATTTTCCATAAAATGTCATCGAAGTAACACGAATTCCTATTCTCCGTATTTTCTTCATTTCGATGATCACCAAAATTCTCATCTTCCTTTACTTTATGCTGTTGAATCTTGTCTATTTCTTTACTGTTAATCACCTCTTCCATATTTTGTCCACTTAGTTTTGTCAATACACCCTTCGATATTTCGACAGCTTGACTTTCCGTGGACTTCACATTGGAATGTCCAGTGGTAGCATTTCGTATGATAGTTTCCGCGGCTTCAATTTTCTCTATTTGCATTACTTTGAGTCTGTCCATTTTCATTTTTCCACAGTCACCTGATGCATTTACGTCATTGTCCTTAAGAAAATCTTCGCACTTAACTCTAATTCCTTTATATTTAAATTTATATTCGTATGCCTCTAAGAACTTTGCTTCCATTTGGTCTAAATCTATGTGCTCTATGTCTGAAAACTGCATCTGTCTTATTTTTTCTTCAAACTCTTCTAAAACAGTCGTTTTTTCAGAAAGAACTTCTAACGTTATTTTGACTTTGTTTGGGTCTCTTTCTTCTTGTTTGAGCATATCGTCCAGTAAATTTACGCATCTTGTTACCTGGCCACGATACAACTTCCTCTGCACCTTGAGACTCTCCATATTTATTTTGTCACGGTCGCCAGATGCTGGAAATCCCTCCGCCAGCACACATGCCGCCTCAAAACCGACGGTGAGGTACCCGCGGATGACCCTAATAGCTCATAGGCTTAACTAATTTTTACCGGTTTACTGAATTAGCCAACGGCTAACTAGCTATTTTTTTTCAACTTTTCAACTACAGAAAAGCCTCAAAAATAATAATATTCTTATTTTACGACAAAAATAACAGTAATGGAATAGTTTATTCAATTAATTAACAGTTAACAATAACTTATTTACAAAAATGGCTGTTAATAGATTAATTGTTAAATTTGTTTTCAGTAATACTCCTATTTTGGTATAGGAAAATTTATAAATTAGCATTTTCGGGTAGTAAACAGTTACGTTTAGAACTAATAATATTTCCAGCTGTGGGAAAACCTCTCTCAGATGGTGTACTCGATACTGGAACACCTTAGTATCTTCTCGCCAACCTAGCCAGTAAAGGAATCTCGTGGCGCTTTGAATGCCACCAATGGAGAGGGTTGTCACTAAGCGGTAAACTTGGCTTCATTTTGAAAATTGCACAGAATCTCAAAAATGGACTTACACCACTTTCAAAATAAACGGTCCAATTGTTCACTAGGTGCATTGTTTGATGGTGTAGAAAAAAATGCATACTATGGAGTTAATAGTTTGATCACTTCTCGATAAACGATCCATAATTTAAGATTATCGTCTACATTGATCCTTTTTTTGTTGGAGAACAAAGGAAATTTGCTTTTGTATATAGCTTCAACGCTCATATTTTCTGGCGATTCTTGGCTCTCTTTTTAAATCGGTTCTTCTCATCCGTCATTCTCATTCTTTTAGATCATTCGGAAACATTCTTAGCTGAAAGAAAACTATGTCGATAGTTATTTTTTCAGAGTCTTGACGGCCTTTCGAATTGAATCCAAATCGAATGATCTCGTTAAGTAGTCATTCACTTTTTTCAAGCGTTTGACATGTTTGAATACCATTTATACCAAGGCCTGAGAGCTGCTTAGTTCCACGTGAAGTTCTCAAAAGACTTCAATATCTATTGAAATTACATTGACAACTTTCGATTATTTTCTACTCGTCTGCCAAAATAAGTTAAATCTCATTGACATGGAACTGAATACTAAAGGCATCGTTTTCTTTTAACAAACGCTTGAACATTGCAAAATGTACTGTTCCATCGCGTTATACAATCTTTGAAAATTTTAAGATGAGGTTGCTAGTTTCTCCTGAATCAATTAGCAGAAGCGACCGGTCAGCGAAGCGGTCACAGCTACTAAGCTGATAAAGTCTCTATTGTTTCTTCTCGCGACCTGTGCTCCGCATCCGCTTCAACTTCCGCATTCCTCGTGGCGGATACGATACAAAAATCTTAAATTGGATCCCGTAAAAAGAAAATATAGATTCAGATGCAAATATCAGCTAAATTCCTCTTTTGTAGTATAAACCGAGACTGTTATATGAAAGTAAATCAAAGGATAGATACCTTTCATATATTTACTCAATCAATACTTTTAAATGTTTACAAAGTTAATTTTCGCTTTTGGTCTGATTATTACAATACTGAGATTTATACTTTGTTAATTTTTTCACTACATATCAGTGGCAGGTCCTTCGAAGAGATGAGATGTTTATTGTGTACCATTATAAAGTATGTTTTTTCCACACAAAACCATACTAGTCCAGGTTCCCTGGTCTATTTTTGTACTTGATTACTATCAAGCTAATTTTTCTTGAGTACTTTTATTTTGATGAGACGCCCAAAAATTTCCTATACCAAACTCTCGATTGTGGTAGCTAACAGAGATAGCAAGGATATAATATGTCGATTTGATGATTCTCAAATATTTATTACTAACCGAATTTTCTTTTGTTATATCTCAAGATAATTATCTAAATTATTTGAAAAAATATTTGTCCTACAAAATCTATGGTTGGATTAAAGAAGTCCCCTCTTTCCAACATGTATCGATAACCAGGTCATCATAAATGATTACTAACCAGCTGATTTTTTTTTTTACTTAATTAATATTTATTTAATTTAACAGATAAATTGTCCTACAAATTTCGTGGTACGTTACCCCGGTCCTATGCTCAGACATTGTTAATACCACAAGACCATTTTTCTCTTTACTAACTGTAGGACAAAAATTTTATATAATAGGTTAGTGTGTTCTTTACCCAAATGAAACAACGTCCTACAAGAAAACAGGTATGTATCACTAGTCCGACAAAAATTGTAATTTTTTAGTTTTCCTATTTGTAACCTGAGATACAGTGGAAAAATGTTTTTTAAATTTAAATAATTTTGTTTTTTAGATACCTAGGTACAAAAATATGTGTATTTACTATTTATACATATATACTTATATAATATATATAATATATACAGGGTGTTAAAATCCGATGAAACAATACTTTCACAGCAAATAGTATACTTGATGTAGAAGCCATCCACCAAGTCTGGGTTTTCTAGGCATAATATATCATAAGTTATAACTAATCAAAACTAGTATAAATTTTCTATTAGTAGGTGATTATTATAGTACAGAACTCTAAAATTGCGATCGGATGCGCCTGTGTGCGTGAAAATAGCATATAGATATAGTACGCTAAATGTAGGTCAGAGTAGGGTTGTCAAAAATAATACAAAAAAATATTTTTTCAACTTTGTATGGGAAAATAAAGTAACTATCTCAGTTTCAAAAGTATGTGTATATGATTTGAAATGTGATATAGATTAAGCCCTTAAAGTATTGTTTCACCGGGCAACAACACCCTGTATATAAAAGCGGTTGTTGTGACTAAAATAGGATAGTTAGATATATGCTGTCGCAGACTTTTTTGTTTGTCTTGCTTAGACCAAAAAACCCGTACTACATCATTTTATTCTACTGTCAATAGTTTTTGCAGCGTACGCATAAATAGGTTTTCGATTATTCATCTTGTGTTACATATTCGATATTTTCATACGATCCCTAATTTTTTTGAAAATAAAATATAGCCTATGTTACTCGGGGATAATGTAGCTTTCCGAAGGTGAAAGAATTTTTGAAATCGGTCCAGTAGTTTCGGAGCCTATTCATTACAAACAAACAAACATACAAACAAACAAATCGTTCCTCTTTATAATATTAGTATAGATGAATTATATTATCAATCAATAAATAACAATAGTATTAATAGGTACCTTGTAAGTCAGAAGATAATTCTTCAAATGTTGGATTTTGGGGACCATCAAACCAATAATATTCATATTTACCATCAATTATTGTCCATCCAAAATTTTCTGGCAATTTTTCCGTGGGGCATCGCATGTGTGCATTACACCATACATTGCAGATGAATACAGTTCTTTTAATTTGTTGCAACAATTCTTCTTTTGTTGGTGGCAAACTGGAAGGATCATATCCTACGATTTTATGTTTTAAATTTTTTTCATTATCATTTTTTGTTTTATACCCTTTTTCAAATAACTCATACCGTCCTTTGTTCAGATCATTTTTTGTTTTTAATGAATATATTCTGCATACATACTCTTCAAACCTATTTTTTTTTTGTAAATTTTTTGTTTGACTTACATTGACGATAATTAATTTTTTAACTTCTCGTTGAGTGGAATCTACCAAAAAGTCAAAATTTTTTTTGAGACGCTAAAGAAATAGAAAAAAAAACAGCTGGTTGGTAATCATTTATGATGACCTCGTTATCGATACATGTTGGAAGAGGGGGACTCTTTAATCTAACCATAAATTTTGTCGGACAAATATTTTTTCGAATAATTTAGATTATTATCTTGAGATTTAACAAAAAAAAAACCAGTGGGGCTATTACAGCTTTGTATCGTAAATGAAGTAAATTTTTTTGACATTTTGTTTACGATTACGAATTTCCTTAGAAAGAAACGTGGTTGTGCGCATGACCACTAATTGTCATAATTTTGAATAGTCTGTGTAAGGCTAAGTACACAATGGAGATTTTTTAAAAAAATGCAGAAAAAATATGAAAACATCAAGATAATCTTCTTCCGATCTGTGGATACTGATAACAATACGTTCGTCACTAATTTGAATATAAGTTGGAGACAATTTGGAAGAGTTCTGGAGTTTTTGCATGAAGACCACTTGCTATACATAATATCGTTACACAGAATGTGTTTAATGCATTTTTAGTCATTTAACGGTGATTGATATAAATATTTCACAATGCGAAAAATTTTAGAATGTATTCTAAGCCTTTAAATATTTCCATGGTAACGAAACCGAAAAAATAACAAGTATTACAGACAATTTTAGAATATGAATTATGAATAATTCGTCACTTGTTTATCCGAGTTTATCGTTTATAAACGTCAAATGAAAAAGGTACCTTTCGGAGTATCTTAAATGATTTTTAAGTTTACAAAGTTGAAATAAAGAACGGATATCGTGCCTAAATATCTAATGTTATGAAAACTATGTGAACAAAAATTCACTATTGTAGCGAGAAAGTCAAAATTGTTACGTTTTTGTACTATCTTAGATTTTTATCACTTTGAAAATGTAATAGGTACAAACAAAATAAGAGTTCATTTCATTAGGTACTGGAAAGTTAAGTATTATAATAAGGAAAATCAAAAATAAACTACAATTCCGAAAAATAACATGTTAATGTTGCACTTGGTGGCTACTGGGAGGCAATGCTTTCTCAGGAACTCTTAGCATCGATATACCTCGCACGCTATGATATGTCCTTCAAAGAAATTCAATAAGCTCTTTTATGGTAGGCGCCAGGCTGTTGATGGCAGCAAATCTCGCAAGTCACAGTAGCTGGTAGGACCGTTAAGAGTGTAGGAGAATACCGAACACAAAAAACGTGATACATGGATGTTATATAAAAATGATTACCTTAACTTTGTTATTTCATAAATTAAAACAAATAAAGAACAAAAAGTCATAATTTTTTTAATTACATTTATAACGTAAAGCAACATACATGTTGCTAAAAACTAAACTAAAACTATACATAGTTTTTCATCTTTACATTTAAAACATTCAATTTGTAGTAAATACTATTATACGTTTTACTAGTATTCATAGACTTCACATTCGCTGCTAATTTTAATTTACAAACTACTACAAAGACCACTAGGTACTCCAATTTTATTTAAACAAATTTATATTAGCTCCATGTAAATTGAATAAACTTTGATTGACAATACGTCAAATGAGCTAGAAAAACAGTTAAGTTAGGGTCAGGTCACGAGTAATTCCAGGTTCCGTACCCCGTCCCAAAACATCAGGCCATCAACAAATTATACTTTAATTTGTCCGACAGACCTTTTTTTAAAAAGACCCATCTAGTGATATTCCTTAAGTTCAATTGAAAAATCAATCGATTAATGCCAATTGCCAACACTGTTACAGAGACTGTAAGGTTTATTATTTTGAATATTTTAACTCTAAAAAATTGTTTTTATGCTTTGTTTTTTCTTGGGATTCACTCGTGGTATTTTTTTCATTTGGTTTTATTTGAAACACAATTTTGTGAAAGCAATCAATTAAATTTTTTCTTCATACCTAGTATGTACTTTTAAGAGTTTATAGTAAATTGGCGAAATGATTCTATTTTTATTTTTCTTTACATTTTACTGAGTTTGGAATATTTTGTGATATTCAGTAGGCAGTTCAATATTATTTTCAAGCATTACTGATTGCGATTGAGTCCTAAGTTCTTAAAACAATAAATTTTTAAACATTATTATTTTGATATACAAACAAACACTTTGATTTTGTTTAGGATATATATTGTTTTTTGTGGCAAACGTCAATAAATGACATTATGAAATAGAGATGTAACGAATAGTTATTTGACCGAAAATAAAAAATTCTGTGTTCCGAATTCCAAAACAGTGGCGTGCAGTTCGAAAATGGTTTGCATAGCTTATCTTAAGAAGTTTGAATTTAATCATTGAAGTATTCGTTGTTATTTATTTTTGGTATCTTTCCAACTATATTTAGGTGATAATTCAAATATAAATTAAGGTAAATCTTTTGCAGATCTCTCTTTTATCGTCTTTTGCATGAGGAATGCTCAGAAGATTTTTTAAGATGATCGCTTTATCTTCCTCTTATGACTAGTTTCTCACTAGTACTACGCGAGGTGAAACTCGTAATTTTTATTCGAATCTTACGCTTTAACCTACGTGTCGTTTCGTAAGAACTTTTTTGGAAAACGTTATGTCGCTTTTAAATGGGCTTCCCTGTCTCCGCTTCAGCGTTCCTCCAGCAATAAATTTTGTCCATCAATAAGGTTTGAGAAGAGGACTAAAGTGTAGCTAAAATTGGGCGACAACTTCACAGCATCTCTTGAAATCAAAGTATCCATGAGTACTGGTGACCACTTACCAACAAGTGGGTCTACTGCACGATATTCGGCCGTAACGCTGAAAATTTATCGGAAACTTGGAACATCTCTATTTTGTTTACGATACGGTGTTTTTGTGATGCATAATACCAAGTTTTAAACAAAATTGTTACGAAATGTCATCTATGTGACATGTCTCAAAAAAAATCATTATAGTAAATAAAATATGAGGGTCTGTTTGTAAACTTCAAAAGTTTTTAACCTAAATTTATTTCCATACATTTGAAAACTACTTTCGTTTCTCTGTTTACTACATCTCATTCACTTCATTCTGAAAAATTGTTTTCCACTTAGAAAAAATAAGAGTTACCAAGTAATATTTTTCATAAATAAAATTTGGGAAAATATAATTTAGAACTGTGGAAGATTGATGAAGAAGATCATTTTAGATCAAATAACAAAAGCGAGCGGTTAAAACTTTTTATATCTTTTTGGACAGGCAAACCCATATTCTGCAACTTGTTTATTTTTACGTTTGAAGTTGTCAATTAGAAATTTACTAAAGCTGATGATACACTAGCGTACAAAAATATATTTTTTACTAAAACAGACGGACGAGCTGACTGCCCACCTAATGGTAAGTGATCACTGTCGTTCATGAAACTCTACCCAATTAGGAACATAACAAGGTACAATCAAATGTGGCCTCCAATGGATTACTCGATTATAATACAGTATATTGGCTTTTTTTATTCTATTATGAAAGTTATCAAATAAGTGTGACACTCTGGATACATTTTGTGAAACTTATTATTTACTGCTAATAATACAAAACAGAATCTTCTTTAACCCGCGTTAATATCAGTGACGTTTTAAATATTTGTACAAATACAGAGATAGGCAGCGAGAAGCGACTTTACTTTCTAGTATGTAGTGATAATGATGAGTTGGCTCGCATAACATCGTTTGCATGGGGAGAAAAATATATATCACATAAAAAATAGCATACTTGACCACTGTTCAATAGCCATTGAAAGCTCCGGGATAATCCTTTGACCGAATACTCATTGAATAGCTAACCGTCATAGAACTGACAAAAATGTTGGCAATAGACAGATGCTACATGTACATGTACTTACGCTACATGTATTTTTGACTCTCACCAATGCAGCAATGGTGATACATGTTTGTATGATGTGACTGAACCGCAATTCTCATCAATCTAAATACATAATTGTTAAAAATCATTGTGTGTCATAAAATATGTGTTTTCTGGTTCATGCATGTTCAGGAACATTTTTTCATCTAATGTGTACCTTGCTTTACAATAAATGGTAAAATTATTATAGTTTTTCCGTAATACCAATTTTATGAAAAATGACGTCATTTGATGTGAAAATAGACGATTACGATAAACGACGCGTCCTGTAATAGCCCCACAGTTAGTAATAAATTTTTTAAAATCATCAAATCGACATATTATATCCTTGCTACCTCTGTTAGCTACCACAATCGAGAGTTTGGTATAGGAAATTGTTGGGCGACTCATCGAAACCAAGCTATTCACGAAGATTCAGCTTGATAGTAATTATTTTTACATCAAGGAAGTATACTACTACTTTTAGGCGTAGGACTGGGATAACGTACCACGAAATTCGTAGGACAATTTATCTGTTAAATTATATAAATATTAATTAAGTAAAAAAACAAAAATCAGCTGGTTAGTAATCATTTATGATGACCTCGTTATCGATACATGTTGGAAAGAGGGGACTTCTTTAATCCAACCATAGATTTTGTAGGACAAATATTTTTTCAAATAGTTTAGATAATTATCTTGAGATATAACAAAAGAAAATTCAGTTAGTAATAAATATTTGAGAATCATCAAATCGACATATTATATCCTTGCTACCTCTGTTAGCTACCACAATCGAGAGTTTGGTATAGGAAATTTTTGGGCGTCTCATCAAAATAAAAGTACTCAAGAAAAATTAGCTTGATAGTAATCAAGTACAAAAATAGACCAGGGAACCTGGACTATACGTGGCTGTTAAATGTTCGAAAACTCGCCTAACAGGAGTACGTTGGTGAAGGTGAGGGGTTAGCGGCCCTCGCCAGACGTCGGGCCGAATGGGCGAGACACGTGAACGAGCCTCGCGCCGCCGCTGAAATGTATTTGGCTGCAGGTGATGTCAAACGAGCCGCGCAACTTATGGCAGAGACTGGCAGGCGAGATATGTACGTCTAAGTAGTCGAATTAATTTATAATTGTCACTTTTTTCTCATGATTTTTTTTATTTTAAATAAATATAATTACAATTAGGACTTGCAACTTTATTAGCAGTCTAAACAAGCGGTCGATGTTATCTCCTTAGCCAGCACTAAACGGAGTCTTGGTAATTTTAGGTCGAAATCGAGTATAAACAAATAGTGAGATCAGACTGTTTTAGTTTAGTAATTTATTGATAAAATGGGATGATCGGAATATTGGTATCGTATCGTAAACTGTCTGTTACTTGCTTGGTTCCGTTCTACCGAAACACATGTCAATTGAAGGTATTTACTAAAAAATCCATAATTTAAAGGTTAATAGAATTGGCTCGCAAACTAGACAAGGGATCGAGCGAGTCTTTGCGTTACGTCGCAGAAGCGCTCGAACAAGCCGGTGAACTCGCCACATCCGCCGATGTATATCAAAGATTGGGTGATTACTCGTATGTATCAATGATGTTGATATTATTCTATAGAACTTTGTTAAATGTCATTTTTCAAATAAAGACTTTGTAATAAAATGAGAAATTAGTGTTGATGATCGATGGTTAAATGACTTGACTTCTTAATAAATGGGTTTCTTAATTCATATTAATATTATAACTAAGGTTCGCTAATTTCAAATTAGCTGGAGTAACTTTAATTATTCTCGGAGAGATTTCAGAACAATACTTATTTGGTTTTCAGTAAAGTTGCGAAACTGGCTGTAGCTGCTGGCGAATGGTCAAGAGCGTTCGTTCTTGCTCGGGAACACGCCGAATGTAAACGCAATGTATATTTGCCTTACGCACACAAAATGGCACAGGAAAATAAATTCGTCGAAGCTCAGAAAGGTACTTGATCTAATTCACCACGTTGTGGTGTCTTAAATTCACAAAAAATTATAAGTAACTGATCCACTAAGGTTTCGAAACTTCGTGACAACGAAATCAGATTGACGACTGATCTCGACCAGAAAAGTCACTAGAACCAAACCTGGACCAGTCATAGCGATAAACCTCTAACTACAGAAGTAGATGTTTTATATGAAGATAGTTACTTAAGACTAAGATTCGTGCCTTTGTTCAGATATTAAAAGTGATTGATGACGAGTACTATAAAAGAGTCACAGAAAAAAGTATTACTATAGAAAATAATGTTAAATAGACCTAAGAAAAGTTGTTTTACAGCGTACCATATGGCGGGTGAGACTTCAACTGCAATGCGTGTTTTCACAATACTTGTGGGGAATGCCGTCATAGAAGAACGGTTCAGCGATGCGGGATATTTACATCATTTATTGGCATATCAATACTTGGATAACGCCTCTAGTTCCAGTGGCAAGTTAGTAATTATTTTGGGTATTTTGAGTTTAATTATCATTCCAGATTATTATTTTACAAATTCTTTCTTTCTAATGCACTTCTAGAATATATTTGCTAAATAAGCTTGCATTGCTTTGGTTTCTTATGAGTTAAGTTACGATCGAAATTGCCTGACCGTTTGTTTTGGCGAGATAATAATAGAGACAACATAAAAATAGAGAATGTGGAAAGTAATTGAAAAAGGTATTAAACATGGATTCATTCTGAGTTCCAATATACCCGTCAAAAATTGATTTCATTATCTCCAATTATTTTGTGTCCACAATTGTCATCGTCTTCTTCGTCTTTTCATCGATGTCCCAATGGCTTCGGCGAGGTCGTACGCGTTACTACATGTTCCTCTTTTACGCGTTAATACATGTTCACGACAAATGTAATTTTTTATTGCATGCAAATTTTAGCACTTTTTCGGGTGCCAAGGGTGCAGTATTCTGATAGGTAGAAACATCCTTTCGATCCTTTCCATCCCCAATTTTCTGCATTTAAGGGTTTACCAAGTCATATTTGTACTTGATATTAAGGTGGGAAGCTGGTCTAGAGCGTCAAAAAATGGGCATAATTTATGAATTTTTTGTGACTCAACAAAAAGATCAATCGAAAATCTGCGAAAAAGGTTTTATTATTTAGGTTTAATATACAATTTTTTTCGTGTAAATTAAATGAAAAATGGCGGCTGCCCAGCATTTCATCGGAGGCGCCTCATTTTTTAGACGGGTCCATGGCCGAAGATGTAACCTCCTTCATTTTGGTCCTGGAACAAAAGCGGGCTTCTTTTGCGCCGACACTGAGTGACTGCTCCGCTTTCTTGATACGGTTCACACCAATCTCCGTGCACACGTTGAAGCTGTTTGGTCCAATTTTCATCCCCATGACATCGAATACGTGTAGAACTGATCTTAGTCTATCGTTGAAGACACACGAAGCAATACTGGCCGCAATATCCACGATCACTTTACTCGAATTCATAGTTTTCGGAGCCATCGCCCACACAGTTGAGTTGAAACTCTCGTTGTTATTTTGTGTGTAGCCTCCGATACAACGAGTGAGAAGATCGTCCGATGTAAGTCTTTCGTAGATTGGCTTTAGAGCTTCGAACACATCATCGCACATAGGTGGTTTGTGTTGATACTCGTCCAAAGTGTTCGTAGCTTTCGCTTTTTGCCACGAGCACCAAGAATCTTCACCACTCGGGCAGCGGTCATGTTGCGGATTTTCGTCTGTAGACATTTTGTGATCAAGCGTTGCCCAGATAGCCTTCTTCATTTCTTCAATTGAATCAAAATTCCGACGAATAGCTAACCCGTAATAAATTGCCAGTTCATCGATGACTTTGCCTGTCAATTTACCTTTCCCTCATAAGCCTTTTGTATTCGTTATACCTACAACCTTACTCAAAAATTCCAGCGTGCACCGGGATCATAAAGGGCGCTCGGGGCATACCTGAGAGGCGCTACCGCAGAATGAAAAGTTAGGGCATTTAGACATTTCTGCTGGCATCCATTCTTTGGTATGTTATTTTTAAGGCCCTAAAGTACCTCTTAAGACAAAAAAAAATTTGGGTTTTTCTAAATTTTAAAAAATCTCCAATTGTAATGTTGCATATTTGATCAAAATTGATAAGTTGTTTCTTTCCGGAAAGTGGTGCTTACAGTATCACAACTAGAGAAAGCGTGAGCAAACAATAAAATCTTATAATAAATTAATTTATTATAAGATTTATATATTTAGTTCAGCACTCTTCTCTACTACATAGAACTCATCCGGTTTTTTTGGATATGTGGTTTCCACATTACAATATTATTTAGGGATGGAATCGATTATCATAGCTGTCAAATCAACGTCTGTACCCACAACAATAAATTTTCTTCAAATTGCTGAACTAAATCCGACTATCAAACATCAGCATCTTCTTTGGCTTGGAGAACAGTTAACCTAGGTTCTGCTGCAAGTAATTCATCAAAAACTTAACAAATCTCGTTTTATTTTATGTTAGGTAAGAAAAGTATCTTCTGTAAATCTAAATGTAACTTCCGGTGAGGTTTTGGAACGCACTCTAATTATTAATCTTGTAACCATCGAAAACAACTGTGGCATTTGAAGAATAATTGTTGGATATAAATGTTGAACAAACCTCAAAATTTTGTTGAAAAGTTCCATCTTTATGCCAAATGACTTTATGTAAAAGATACCCACCGTAGATGACGTATTTACATTTGAAGGAATCGGAAATGATTTATATAACTCAGCTTATTGCTTCTTCCATCTTCATTAAGCTTCCTTAACCGTTCAATCGTAAGTGTTTTTTTTAATAAAAGAACAGAATGTCTTTTATTGTTTAATAGTAGTGTCCGAACGAAACTGTTTTTTTGGCCGAACCCGAAACTAGCACCATTCAAAGAAAAAAAAAGTATTTGAAAATGTCCTTGACTTAGAATATTATATATATAGAATACTTGAATATTATAATTTGTTCTTGATCATGGATCATCCAAAAATTATGTCACACGTAAGGGGAAGGGGGATGGTGTTTCAAAAATGTGACCAAGTCGGTCAAGGGGGAGAATATTGTTTAGCACCCCTGGGTTTTTAAAAAATATGACAAGTTGTAACAATGGGGAGGAAAGACATTTTGAAAAATGTGATCAAGTGTGACGAGGAGGAGAGAGGGATTCCCAGTACTGTTTGCATGGCAAAGCATGCCATCTATGGTTGTCATTGATATGTAGCACTCAAGCGTAAGGGAGAGCACCATGCCTTGTTGAACGCCAGCGTTAATAGTCATGGTATCGGTCTACGACTGTCCAAAAAATGTGACCAATTGTGGCAAGGTAGGGCAAAAGGGGTCAAAAATTATAAAGTGTGTCGACGTGGTTTGGATAATTCTGAGCAACGTTTAATTCTGGAATAATAAATTGTACATGACTCTTATATTAGAATATTACGATCTGCTTAAACTTTCCATTTCAGAACCCCATTTGTCCGTAATCAATTTGTTATCAAAACTTTCGATGTGGTCGAAGCTCGAATTTTGGCTGAAACTGGCCGAAACCGAAACTTTCGGTCGGTCACACTAGTTAATAGGGTGTTGGAAGTATATTGGAACTTAAAGGAATGTTCAGTGTCTTTAATATCATTCATTAACAGATTACAAAAATATATCCACTATTTTTTGCTCATTCCCTTTCTTCTGCCCTGCTTTTGTTACTTTAAATTATTTTCTCTATCACCGCAATCCATTTATAACCTTTGTGTAAAATTTATTTATGTTTACATGCATTTAGCTTATACTCTATATTTGGCTTTATTTTATTTTGATTCACTTCTTTTTGTAATTACATTTTCGTTTTAGCACATCTCAAGTTAAACGTAGATTGAGATTTAGGTTGGATTTTAATTTAATAATTTAAGTGAAATTATATTTTAAACAGAGAGCGTGAAAGAAATTTGAATCTGTACGAATATAACGAGCGTCGTGCTCGTGTATATCACGCCTATGATTCGGTTCACAAATGCGTCCATGAGCCGTTTTCTTTGAGCCAACCCGAGACTCTGTTGAATGCAGCTCGATACATTCTGGCTTTGTTGTGCGGTGATGTACCTCCTGGTGTATCTATGTTGTATCCTTTTTAAGAGTTAAAGTCGCATGACTGCTTGCCTAGTATTGCTGTTGGTTGATAAGCTGCTTGCTTGCGTTGGATCCTAAGGCTGTTTAACTTAATTGATAGGTTGTGGATTTTAAAAAACATTCTAAAAGTTTAGTTTAAATTATGAAAATCCTTAATCTACTTATTTAGCTGTATATATTTATGTCTTGCAAAACAAGCTAAAGCCCTGAGTGCACACAGTTTAGCTCGTCAAATGTTGGACAAGATGTTAGGATATCAAATACCACAAAAGTTTCAGGTACGTGTAACGATGTGTAATCCTTACTAATATTATATATGCGAAAGTAACTCTGTCTGTCTGTCTGTTATGTTTCCCGCTTAAACCACTGAACCGATTTGGATGAAGTTTGGCACAGACAATCTTTAGATTCTGAGAAAGAACATAGGCTACCTTTTAATAGAAAGTGACGCAGACGAAATTGCGCGGGCCCACTAGTTATTAATATTTTAAAGCTTTTCAAGTGAAAATTTTGTGGTATTTTAATTCAGGAAAGCGTTGAATTACTTATATTGAAGACTCGCGCGAGCAGTGGTAGTGAAGCCCGAGACGACGATGTAGCTCCGTTGTGCTGGCGTTGTAGAAGACACGCGCCTCCCGTTTGTGCCACTAAATGCCCCCACTGTCATCATACTTTAGTGCATTCACTCGCAACGCACGGTACGGTTTTACAGTAAACTACAATTATATTAATATAATTAACGTTCAGAACCTATCAGAGCATGGGAGAAGTATTCTATATTCAGGCACTTTACAACCTATCAGTCTTGATTTTTGCAGAAGCGTTTTTTCGCCACCGTATAATTTTTATGAGACTGCAGCACTACTTTTTTGTACATGAAGAATAAATTAATATGTCATTGTAAATTGAGGATTAATGCTTTGAAAAAATCATTATATCGTCATTTCTTTAAAAAATTAAACAACTATTGTTATTATATTCCTATTTATTTATCAAAGGAAACCAGTCTTGTAATAAGTTCTTGCATAGCATACCTAAGAAGAGTTACACAAAGTTCTAATAAGTGTCTTTGATATGAGTAATGTTTGATTTGATAAATTAAAAAGTACTTCTACTTCATTATGATTATTTATCTTACTGAATCTATTACTTGTTTAAACTTTTCATGAAAAACCTGTTGTTACGGTATACCTCAAATTAAGATTTAGATATTATATTATTTATTGCAGAAGTACTACCTCTTGTCCAGTTTAAACCAGCTGAAGGTATAACAGAAGAGGAAGCTATAGATCTTATAGAGCGAACTCCGCTACCCGAGGCACAGTGTGAAAAAAACGCGGGTGACTCTGAAATACTTCGCATAGATCATGATATCGATTCTAATGATCCTTTTCTGGAAAAAGTTGAAGAGGTTCTCAATTTTTATAATTGGTTTATTTTGCGTATAATAAATTACGGTTTCATAAATAGATTAGGTATAACTGTTTTCTATGTTTTGGTTACAGGAAGAGGATGAAAGCGTAGTTGTATGCAGTAGAGGTAATCTGGTGCAATTGAATCCTGCGAGCGTTGTCGTTGTGAAACGGAATCAACTACCGACTTTATACTACAGAAATATGTTACCAGAACTACCTGCTACGGCTTGCCCACATTGTCAAAATGTAATTATTTATTTCATTTCTTCAATTTTCAAGTTCTTTGAAGAATATGCATATTATAAAAAGAATATTAAACTTGCTGCTACATCTTACTGCACCTCAGCCAGTTTTTTTAAATAAATCCTAATCAATTTACCGTGGACTTTGTTTGAGTTTTATGTAGTTCTTAGTAGTCATTACCAAGAGAAAAACTCAAAATAAATGAAAACTCAAATAATGTCTATGTTCAATCTCAATGGTGAAGGTAAATAGACAATGATTACGTTTTAAGGTGTTAATAACAATTTTACAGCTTTTCTATTTGGAAGATTACGAAATACAATTGGTCGTAAAAGGACATTGTCCGTTTTGTCGTCATCCTGTTGAAGATTCCAAAAACGAGGACGACGATACTGAAGATTCTATATTGAATGATTCAATGGTTTCTACGCCAGGCAGCCCAAGTGATCACAATTCGTGGCGGTAGAGACAATTTCGTACAAAACTAGTTAAGGAACATAGTTCGTTGTTTGCCCCAAGTGTACTTCATACGTTTTTTAAGTGTCCGTCCAAGTAAATATTAAGAACATTAAATGTTTTATTTTATTTTACTTTATTTATTTATTTAACATATTATATCCACAGATACATTTACATTTTATATTTTAATATTATTCCAATAAGTAATAAGTAACATTTTATTTTTTAAAATGAATAAATAGTAAACTATCAGAACATTAATAGACCATATTAAAATCGTCCCACAAAATTGGGATTTCATGCTCTGTCACTACAGGGTGTCCCAAAATTATACGACATGAACGGGAAGTTCCTTAAATATTAGAGATAGGATGTTTTGCTGAAAGAAAACATTTAATTAGTTTTGAAATTTAATAATACTGCATTTACAAAGTTTTCGTCATAATAACCTCGTTCATAATTTCAAAAATAAAATCCTCAGTTTCTCTGAAATAGTTACTGTATCGTAGACAGGCCACAGAATATGCCAACATAAGTTGGCCAGTGAGCTGTAATAAATAAAACTCATGTTCCCGGTCATGATAAAATACAATTATTGATTTCTTTACAACAGAAGAACTGAAACTTAACTGTAGGTACTTCTTTTCTATGAAAGTAATCTTGTTTACATTTGACAATATCTGTCTAACTTTCAAAAATAAAAAATACATATTCTAATCTATAAAATCTATTTACAACATTATCTACATGCGGGCGGGCCGCATGGCATTTTCATACGTTTGTTCTGTACATCGCATGTGTTGAAGCACTCCACCGCCGGTAGCGGGGTTTGTAGGCAAACCGGTGTGGATCACTAGCTCCAAGCGGGTGTCGTATAGTTCATCGAAATTCATTTCATTGAAGTACGTTTCATCGACAATTATTCATCGAAGGTTCATTTCATTGAAGGGTCTCGTTTCATTGAAAGATTGGTTTATCGGATGGTTGTTTCATCGAAATATCGATTTGCTCGAGTGGTCGATTCCGCGAAAAGAGGTTGTAGTTTAAGCTATGTACACATGTCGTCTGTAACACATAAATTGTTTTTCTTTAAAAATAGTTAACAGTTATGAATGCAGCAATGAGTCCAAGTCGGAAGTTCGAAAAACTAATGATTCAAGAAAAACTAATGACCTGAAAATCCAAGAGGTTTATTTCTAACTAACAGCCTCCACAGCCCATTGTCTTGAATACGCCTCCACACATTTTGAGCTTTCACGGTCTTTGAATATTTGGGATTCTAGATATTCCCGAAAGCTTTGTTGCGAATTTTGACCTTTTAAGCAAAAAAGTCAAGGTTTGTGAATCATAACAAACTAGCTGCATTTAGAACTATCAGAAATAAAAATAGGTAAAAAACTTTTTAAGTTAAACGATTTTACGTTAAACATACATTGCAATGTTTAAGATAAATGTACTAAAAAACAAAAAATAATAAAATAGATACAGTCGTGGGAATTATAAAACCGTTGGGCACGTTAATTGTCTACAATCGTTGATTAAAATGTTTGTTTTGTAATGTTACATTATAATTAAGACAACAACGATTGTAGAAAATTGATGTGCCCAACGGTTTTATAATTTCCACGACTGTATCTATTTTATTATTTTTTGTTTTTTAGTACATTTATCTTAAACATTGCAATGTATGTTTAACGTAAAATCGTTTAACTTAAAAAGTTTTTTACCTATTTTTATTTCTGATAGTTCTAAATGCAGCTAGTTTGTTATGATTCACAAACCTTGACTTTTTTGCTTAAAAGAAAATAAAAATAGGTAAGTTTTTTACCTATTTTTATTTTCTAGTTTTTAGTTTGATCGAGGATCTCTTTCTCTGGTGGAAAAGATGTTCCTTCCAATAGAACGTGGTGAGCACCAGAAAGGCCATACTTGGAAACAGGGGAGCTTTTGTGCACTCCAAGTTGCTTGGTGATGGCCATGTTGTTATGTCCCAGTCTCATCTCATTAGTCCGTAGAGAATAAGCGGCAAACATCTGTATATGGGCCCATTGTTCCGTACCAGTTCGTATGGTCCGTGGTAGAAAAGTCCTTGTACTGCCCGTTTCCTTTTAGTATCTCGACCCACGTGTCTTTCACAAACTCATTATCGACTGGATAATCATTCCCTCTAAAATATATGTTGAAAGAGGTAGTGGCAGTCTTCTTGATCATATTGGTGCTTGAATTTTTAACTTCTAGCCTGCATACATTGTGTATTGTGAATATAATGCTTGTAATGTGGTTCTCTACAGTTATGCTTCTTTGTGCCTCCAAGGGAGAATGTTCTCTATCATCATCCACGTCCATCTGGTGCTTCCCTTTTCCAGTTGATCTTGCAGGAGCTCCAAACGCTTTAATCATGGTTGCATGATAGGCTTCAACTATGGATTTCATGCATTTGTAATTGCGCGTCGCATCTAAATCTATCCCGGGCTTCTTTGCATCTTCAATTTTCATCTGGGTATCTGGGTCCACTATTATGTCCTCATAAGTCCGTTTTGTTCCTTGCGCAGCAGAAGTTGACGTCATGTTGTTGTATGTTGGGTGATATTACTGGTACAAATTCTAATCAAAGAAAGGATCTGTTCATACTTGATTGTAAACTCCTGATAAGAGCCCCGTCTGATTAGCGCAAGACATTTTCGAGTAGTACCTGACAGTAGGCAAAGTTATCTTTGTGACCACATTGGTGCTACCTTGTTTCCTGACACAAGTTCCCATCTCCTACTGTAAATTCTACGGCTACCAGTTCCAGCAATTTTTTTTACCAGCTAGGGATATTGTAGTCCCTTGCCAAGTCTGCATGAACTTTATGATCATAACCTTTCTGGAGAGGGGCTGTAGGTTTTTGTTCAAGAAAGACTGTTTTTCTATGCGAGGAGCTAGCGACATTATTTATAGAGCCGATAGGAGAGTCTCTGGAGGTATTGTATTGTTTAAGTACTTCTGAGTAAGGAATGCTCTTTGCAGCCTCTTGGTAAGATATTCCTTCTTCCGACACACGAGACTTAATTTCCCGTTGCCGTTGTTGTTCCGGGCAAGATTTGTCTAGGGCAGAGTGAGAGCCAGAACAAAAGAGGCAGATAAAGTTATTATAATCAATCTCGCAAGTAATGCTCAAGTGTGGTCCTCTACATTTGTAGCAGCGGGGTTTAGACCGACACGCATTTTTAACGTGGCCATAGCGGCAGCAGTTGAAGCATTGTATGACCGAGTAATTATAGGGTTCGATATTAATAATAGAATTATGGAAACAATAAACGTGCCGAGGGAGCCGCTGACCATCAAAGGTCAGAACAACATTTTGACTAGGACGCCATTCATTAGATGATGTTTCATTCCTAACTTTATAATTAAGTCGACGAGCGGAACTTCTACATATTCAGGTATTTCTTCATTTGTAAAATCAATGGGGATACCCCTCGCAATTCCCATGCAAGTAACCTGATATGAAGGTATAAATGCCTTATACCCTCTGTCAGCCAACAGACTATTTTCAAGGAATTCGTTTGCAGCAGTGGGATTTGAGAACTCCACAACAATCCTGTTGCGGCCTAATTTTTTGATTCCATCTTTGGTGATGTGAGAAATATTATTTTTGAAGATAAATTGACCAAATTTTATGGGGTGAATAGTCACGCCCGATGCCGGGTCATTATCTATTTTAGAAATGTGGACTGCGAAAGGACCTAGATCTGATGATAAATATTTGCGAGTGTAAGACTGAGCTTTAGGCTATTCCAAATTCATGGCTTTTGTAGTGTCTGTTCTAGTACATTATGCGACTAATGTACTGATCATTCGAGGTTAGACCTCTTTTTCTTGGGATGGTTGTACTGAAGTCCACAGATCAGAAAGTATAGTACAGATGCGTTTGAAGTTTATTTAGTAAAGAGGTACGAGTCTCAAACGCTCCAGTAGAGGGAGCCAGCATTTTTTTTTTGTAGAATTTTTGCATTGGTGCATAAAACAAGTTGGCATTTAATTTCGGCCATTGGTTAAAAGGATAATTTATTACATAAAAATAATGTGACCTCTTGGGCCCAAATGGAGTATATCTAATGAAATAATATTAAAATAGGGTGACTAACCCAAATGCTATACAACTTTCGCCTATTTTAGATGTGACTGTCCCACCCAGTATAAGATTTATTCCGCGACACCGATTAAATATTTGTAATTGCACAGTTGTTGAAACAAAATTATGTAAAATTTCGACTGTATGGGTAGGACAGCCCAACCATTCCAAATCCCTCTTACGTAAATATAGGTTTTTAATATTTTTTGTTAAATTACCTTTTTTGTTACAATTATAGTTCAAGTATGCATTCGTTGCGTCTATTAATCCAGAAAATGCTACAATAAATTGTGTACAGGCTTTTTTTTTTTTTTTTCTTTTTAATGTTTTTCGTTCTCTAAAGAAAATCAATTGAAGAACATTAGTGACCTCTTCAGTTGTTATACTTTTTTCACATTTTGTACATTTTATACCTCTACACAACTTATGTACAACATATCCAGCCGTGAAACCTCTGGCGTTACAGTTATTTTTTTCATTAATAACGTGTTGGCTTGAAAACTCAACGTGATGTTTACATTTTGGTATTTTTTTTTTCTTTTAACATATTTCTTAAATACTATTGCTTGAAATTTATCCAAACTTTCGCCTATTTTAGAGGTGACTGTCCCACCCACTATGAGGTTTATTCCTCGACACCAATTTGTAATCGCACAGTTGATGAAATAATGATATGGATGTAATAAGGATATGGATTCTTATTTGATGTTGATGGTAAAGGATTGTTACTAGGGGCAAAGCTTTCTTTAATTTGTTTTACCCAGTTTTCTTGAAGAGTTGGATTTGTAGGAAATCTGAACATTTTGTAATTAATTTTACAAACAAATCCTAGATGCCGTAATCCGTGTCAAGTCGTCAATCGCAATGAAATAGTTTGAAAGTGGTTCGAAAGAAATGAGTAGATGTGAGTGCGAAGGAAACTGTGACTACTTTAGTCTGAAGGAGAGTTAAAATAACGATTGTAATTTGATTGCAATAAGATTAAATAAATAAAATTTTGGAATGATAAATAAGTGAATATGGTATACATCAATACATAGTATAAAACAAAGTCGCTTTCGCTGTATGTCCGTATGTATGCTTAGATCTTTAAAACTACGCAACGGATTTTGATGCGGTTTTTTTTAATAGATAGAGTGATTCTTAAGGAAGGTTTGTATCTATAATAAATGCATAATATAGTAGAGAAACACTGATAAATTTAAAGGTTTCTAATGTGATGTCGTAAATAAGCACGTTTTTTTGCGCTTATATTGCAAACGCTGGCTGAACCCTACGAGATAGACCAAAATAATGTACTACAGTATTGTTCACCTTAAAAAGTTCAACAAAAAAGTCCGCGATGGTATATGTCGTATCTTTTAGGGATAACCCAGCATAACCATTTTTATTCTTTACTAAAAAATGGTTATTTACGAAGTGATTTTAAACAATACAGCATTAATCCTTATCCAATTAAGTACCTTAAATAAATTGTGCATTTATTATAGATCAATATGCTTTTTACAGCATGTCATTTAAGTGAATATTACCGAAGATATTACAAATTTAAAATGCAGGGTCGTAGTTGTTTGCGCCGGGCGGCGCGTGCCTATATAGGCTACAATTTTTGAACCCCTTTGTAACGCAGACGAAGCTGCGCGGGTCATCTAGTATATGATAAATAAGTGAAAAATATAAAAAAAAATTGCGAAATTAGCGCAATTTACGGGCATACATCTTCTTCTTCTGAGATAAAAATAATTATAAAAATCATGAACCCACAACAGTTTCTGTTTAATGTAAGCCACTTACTTAACTCAAACTTTGAGACTTAAAATCAAACTTTTGTCTGGAATAATTATACTAAAATCCAAATTCAATTCAATCGTATAGATTCCCCATTAAAAATGATTTAACATAGATTCTGAATACTATGTTCATTCATATTTTTATAATTAAGTAAAACATAAATCATTTAAAAAGCGATTTTTTTATAATAATTATATTTAATTCAGTCAAGCCCAGGACCAAATTCACAAGTCTTCGACATTTTCTTCAATACCGCTACGTAATCAGATATTGTTTCACTTTCATTCTGCTTCTTACATCGAAATTTAAATCACTCAGCTAGTTCACTAGGCTTGGAATGCAAATACTTTTCCATAATTTCTGTTACTTCATTAAAAGTTTTGCATTTTGGTTGCATTGGTGTGCACAAGTTTACCAATAGTTGGTAGCTCTCTGCACCGATCACCTTGATTAAAGTAGGTTCATATAACTCATTTGGAACTTTATTTACTAAAAAATATTGCTCAAGTCGTTCAAGATACAGTTTTTAATCATCGCTTTGAATTTTGAATCGAGATCTTATTATTATTTTATTCTTACGCGTTGGTCCTCAATTTCCTCGTCGCCACTGTTAAATCTACGGGTACCAGTTCCAGCAATTAAATTCTGGTTTACCATTTTTCACATAATATATTTATTATGTGACACAGACTGACATTCCTATCTTCTTTATGTTCGTCATTGTACTATGCAGGTAAAAAACTCTATACATATATTGCAGTAAATGATCGTCAGGATGTCTGCCAGGATTTCAGGTCTTCAAAGCTCCTGCCGATTGCCAAATACCTTAATGTAACGGTTAATTTTTCTGTTGGCGTTAAGAATTTCTGCATGCGAGTGCCCGTTTTTATAAGAAATAATGATACTAAATCAAGTAATTTGTCAAAACCATTTTTAACTTATTTCAAAATAGTCTAAGATCCGGCTGCGAAATTAGTTCATTAATAATGTAGATTGATAAGATTTAATTTTTATGTATTTTCACAGCTAGGAGAAGTCAATTTTCATCAGGTGCCAATTAGAAAATGCCCGCCAGTATTATTAATTAAATCCATATTCATTTATTTGCTCATTTTTTACATTATATCTTTAAAAAAACAATCACAAGAAAATAAATTTAAAAATACAATATAAAAAAAGCAGAGGGCCACTGGAGACGGGGTCTACGACCCAAGCCATCAGTGGTCAGGGCTCAAGAGAGAGGAACCTCCTCACAATACGTGCCGTGTCAAGAACGACCGCCTTCTGAATCAGGCACTTCACCCAGCCGGGGAGCGAAAGCTTCTCTAGATGACGGTCGAAGCTTTTCGCTATTAGACCGTGCACAGATACAACGATCGGAACAATGATGGTCGATTCAACACGCCACATGTCGGTCACCTCGTGGGCCAGGTCCAAATATTTTAGCAGTTTTTCTTTTTCTGCCTTCACAAGGTTCTCGTCATGTGGAATGGTGACATCGACCAGCACCGCCCGATGCGCATCCCGATCTATTATCACTATGTCAGGCTTATTGGCAACAATAGTCCTGTCAGTGATAATAGATCGGTCCCAGTAGAGCGTTACATGACCATTATCGAGAACCGGCTGAGGCCAATACTGGTAATAAGGTACAGCGGCTTCAACAAGGTCGTATTTCAGAGCAAGTTGTTGGTGGATAATCTTAGCTACCTGATTATGCCTGTGCAAGTACTCGCCGTTAGCAAGACGAGAACAACCGGAAACGATATGTCTAATAGACTCTCCCGGACGGTGACATGCCCGACAAATGTCGACCGTCCCATCCTTTAGAATATATTTACGGTAGTTGTTCGTCATGATAACTTCGTCCATAATTGCAAAGACAAAACCTTCAGTCTCTCCGAAGAGGTTACTGTATCGTAGCCAAGATACGGAGGCTAACTGATCTACATCGGGGCTCATAAGGGCCCGGTAGAACCGTCCGTGTAGTTCCTTGCTCTTCCATACGTCCGTGCGATCCGCCACACTCATTACCTTTAGCGTCCGCCAATTCTCGTTCGCTAAGGACAGCGGAGTGAGTCCCTTATCAACTGCTGCTACATTACGGTACATACCCACGCTTACCTTAAGGAAATATTCCCGAAGGTTGTTTACCTCTCGGTTGTGTAGGTCCTTGACATTTAACATGCCACGACCCCCACACTTCCGAGGAATATACAACCTCATAACAGATGAACGTGTGTGGTGCATCCTGTATGCCGTCAGCAGTCGCCGAACTTTTCTATCCAGGGCATCTAGTTCTGATTGCGTCCACTTTAGAATGCCAAAGGAGTACGTCAGTACAGGCATGACCCAACCATTGAAGGCTCGGATCTTGTTTCCGCCAGATAAGAGGCTTTTCAAAACCTTTACCAAGCGGCCGAAGAAACGATCCCTCACCGATTGTTTCATATCTGCATCGACTATACTCAAAGCTTCGAACATTCCAAGGTATTTGTAGGTTTCCGACTCAGAAAGAGATCTGAGCACCTCACTTTGGCTAAGTTGCAAACTCTCAGAGTTTACAATTTTACCTCTCTGTATATCTATGACCGCACACTTATCTACTCCGAATTCCATTCCAATAGCTTTACTAAAATTGTCGGTTATTTTGAGTAAAGATATTAGGTCAGATTTTTTAGAAGCAAATAATTTGAGATCATCCATGTACAAGAGATGTGAAATGGGCTCACCCCCTCTCTTGAGTCGGTAGCCTAGCGTTGAATCTCCAAGCAACGTGCTTAGAGGATTAAGCGCCAGACAGAACCACAAAGGACTCAGACTGTCACCCTGGAAGATACCCCGCCTTATCCTTATTAAGCTCGGGGAGGCCGGAGATCCAATATGTCCTGGTTGACGAAGAAACGTAGACCACTGACCCATGCATGAGCTAAGAAAGGAGCGTAGAGTGGGATGTATTTTATAAAGCTCTAAAACTCTCATTAACCATGAATGGGGCACCGAATCATACACTTTCTTATAGTCAATCCAAGCCATATGGACACCCTTTTTGCCTCGACGAACTTGTTGCGTGATAGTCATGTCAATGAGGAGCAAATCCTTTGTACCCCGAGACCCTATCTTACACCCATTCTGAGAAGGTGACATTATGTCATTTGCCGAGATATGTATTTGAATTTTGTTTCTCAGAATGGATGTAAGTAGCTTATAGATGGTGGGTAAGCAAGTTATTGGTCTATAGTTTTTAGGGTCCGAGGTATTGCCAGATTTGTATATCAGATGAGTGACCCCTGATGTCATGAAATCTGGGAGGGTTCCCGACTCGAGGGCTTGTTGAAACTGAGCAGCCATGCGCCCGTGCGAGTTGCGTATCCATTTCAGCCAGTAGCTGTGCAGCCCGTCCGGTCCCGGACTTTTCCAGTTCGGGGCCGAACGCACCGCACAAGCTACTAATTAAATTAAATTAAATTATTATTAATTTACTTTAAGGAAGGCATTTCGTTTACATCATATGGAAATAAAACCTACACCACTTCACAATAGCGTATTCAAGGGATCTGGAAAGTTATAGTTGCTGCTGATCGCTTAGCCGCAACCTCCAAGCAGCCAGGTGTACACAGGTATATTTTTGTTCAATCTTTTCGTTTATAATGTACACTCCTTTCATTTATACCAAATTAAAGCTATTTTTTTTTTCTTTTCAACTATATAAAGTTGCCTTTTCAAAAAAAACCGCAAATCACAGTTTCCTACCCTAAAAGATGCTAGGTATTAAAAATTGAATTCATTTTCTAAAGAGAATTAAAAAAATATATGTATCAAAGTAATACTATAATTTATAATATTATATTATAAATATAAATTATATTATTTATAGTATAAATATATATATATATATATTATAAATATAATGTTTAAAATATTTAAATAATTATTTTCATGGTGTTAAGGATAATAATCGAAGGATAATAATCGTATCATAATAAGAACAAAAAAAATATTTTATTATACAAACTAGAGTGCTCAATATAAAAAAAGAATAATTAATCAATTACAAAATTGTGTTTTGTATAACTATTCAAAGTCGGATTCGAGGCTACTCTCACTGTCATCCCTGCTATCAATCTCATCACTTAATATATCCGACTCTTCTTCGTACGAAGTTGACTTGTCTTGAGTATCACCTAGTATGACATTTTCTACCTCTGCAGGAGTTGCATTTCCTTCAAACCATGTTGGTTTTAGAGAACCATCTAATATTAGCCAGCCATTATTCTCTGCGCTAAACTTAATACAATTTTTTTCAGTAGCATTTAACCACATCGAATTAATGTGAATAGTCCTCAAAATCTTTTGATTCAAGGATTTCCAACACGGCAGAATGTGAGTAGAGTCGAAGCCTTTAATATTTTTCATAAATTGTTCGTTTTTGTTTTTTGAACCATACATTTTATTAAACATTATCAACCTTGCCTCATTAACACTGTTAAAAAAACACATATAGCTGGCATTTCGCATCCTTGTCTAACAAGTAGCGTCGTACGCTCGCTCTCTGTCACTTTATTTTTAATACCTAGCATCTTTTAGGGTAGGAAACTGAGATTTGCGGGTTTTTTTGAAAAGGCAACTTTATATAGTTGAAAAGAAAAAAAAATAGCTTTAACTTGGTATAAATGAAATGAGTGTACATTATAAACGAAAAGATTGAACAAAAATATACCTGTGTACACCTGGCTGCTTGGAGGTTGCGACTAAGCGATCAGCAGCAACTATAACTTTCCAGATCCCTTGAATACGCTATTGTGAAGTGGTGTAGGTGTTATTTCCATATGATGTAAACGAAATGCCTTCCTTAAAGTAGATTAATAATAATTTAATTAATAATACTGGCGGGCATTTTCTAATTGGCACCTGATGAAAATTGACTCCTCCTAGCTGTGAAAATACTTAAAAATTAAATCTTATCAATCTACATTATTAATGAACTAATTTCGCAGCCGGATCCCGTACTAAAATAGTTTTTGAAGTCTTTTGTTTCACTATGTCTCATTTCTTCGATTATGTTAGAGTGACTTAATTGAATTTTTTTGCCATCTACTTCTTGATCCACCGTTTATGGCGGATGGTCATGTAGTTTTGAAAATTAAAGCAAAACTTTTAATTTTTTTGCATTGAGATACCTGGTTGACGTTTCCCAATATCCGACTTTATCATGGATTATAACTTATTTATCCTCTGAAAGTGAAAATTACTATCCTCAATAACCCAGGGTTCTCCACTATCTAGGATCAAAATTCATGGTCCACTATTCAGCATTTATCATCTAGCGTCAACATTACGCATACCACCAAGAGGGACGTAACTCATAATCTCGCATCTCAGTAATCCTCAGGGTTTAGGGGGCATCCAGTCTCCACCAATGCCAAGATTCAACCTCATCAATAATAATCAATGAGTTCAATCACATTTGGAGCTCTCTTATTTAAAAAAATCTTCTTTATTCTGGCAATACCCTACTATTGTCATGATTTAAAATGTTTTAACATATTGTCTATTGGAAATATGCCCCGCAAATCTACAATACTAATGAATAGCTTGGCAATACTCTAAATATTGGCAAAACTGTCGTAGTTGTGCAGGCAGGCAGGTCTTAAACTTTTTCAAAATCCATTTCACCTAAAATGAGGCAGGGTTTCATAATTGACTAATTATTCTTTTAAAATTCAGTAGTAAAATCTAAACACGCGACTAAATTTTGTATTATTAGAGATTAAGCTGGTGGTGGTGGACTATCTTTAACTATCAAGCTGTACCTTGTTTATTAAAGCAATCCTTGGTTGAATAAACAAAATCTAAAACTACTTGCAGAAAAAAGTTTTTAATTACTATGAAACCCGAACCGAAATATTGGAAACTCTTTGAATCGTAGAACCGCTCCGTTAATAAAGAGTTGCCGTTTGATTTTTTTTGAAGTGAGTTCTGGATGCCGCCAATACCGTTGCTTTCATATGAGGTTCGTTGGAAAAATACGTTTATAAATAACTCACACTTCAATACATTTCAATAGAGTAAGCATCACATGTATAACTTTGATAACGCCTACTGATACTGATAAAATTGATTTAAAAGGACTAGATGTATGTTAAATAATTGTGCTTAAATAATGCTAATCAGTATCACGACGTTCATAGCAAATATTACGAACAGTGGATTGCTCTGTAATTCCAGTAGGCATAAGTTACCCACTTTCTCTGATTCATAGTTGACGATTTTGAATCTTAAGACAGTAGGATCTTCTTCATCCTCGTACTTTCCTACTTTATATAGGGTCGGCTCTCCTAATCTTGTGGCGCCAGGATTCTCGATCCTGGGTTGTCGGTTAAGGCAATTTTTCTTCGTCCAAAAGTTTTGTCATGCTAGTCCACTACGTAGCTGGCCGGCGTCGTCTTCCCCTCTTATACTCAGGAAGGCGCTATGCTTTCTTGACGATGTGTTCGTCATCTCTTCGCATTACGTGGCCATACCATCTGAGTCTAGCTCTTTAAATCTTAAACAACAAATAATGTACACAAGTACCCATTTTCCCATTTTGTGAAGCACTGGTGCTTATATCTTTCAAGCGTAAAGTAACTTTAATGCAAGTTTGTTGTGCAGTAACTTAACGACTGTTAAGAGAGTTGTGCAAGCTATTTGGATCCAGGTCTCATTATATTACACGTCGTAAACGTTACTTCGTACAACGCTCGCTGCACATTCATGAAATCCTCTGTGAGTTGCTATATTAAATGCAGAACATTAAGTAGCCTGTTCGCTAAACACCTGAAACTTTACTTCGGCACGGAGTTTATAACTTTGGCTAGTGTTACATAATACTTATTATGCACACTAGCGCACATCTTTCTCAAGTAGAGCCGTATTGTGCCGAGTTTAAGTTTAATGTGAATGGAATTCTGTTTAATGGGTTAAAAATAAATAAAATATTTCGAACTACATAGTTTATACCTACTATAATAATAATTAGAGTCAACACTCCGCTATCCTTAGCGAACGGGAATTGGCGAGCGCCGAAGGTGATGAGTGTGGCGGATCGCACGGACGTATGGAAGAGCAAGGAACTACACGGTCGATTCTACCGGGCCCTTACGGGTCCTGATGTAGATCAGTTAGCCTCCGTGGCTTGGCTACGATACAGTAACCTCTTCGGAGAGACTGAAGGTTTTGTCTTAGCAATTATGGACGAAGTTATCATGACGAACAACTACCGCAAATATATTCTAAAGGATGGGACGGTCGACATTTGTCGGGCATGTCACCGTCCGGGAGAGTCTATTAGACATATCGTTTCCGGTTGTTCCCGTCTTGCTAACGGCGAGTACTTGCACAGACATAACCAAGTAGCTAAGATCATTCATCAGCAACTTGCTCTGAAATACGACCTTGTTGAAGCCGCCGTACCTTATTACCAGTATTGGCCTCAGCCGGTTCTCGATAATGGTCATGTAACGCTCTACTGGGACCGATCTATTATCACTGACAGGACTATTGCTGCTAATAAGCCTGACATAGTGATAATAGATCGGGATGCGCATCGGGCAGTGTTGATCGATGTCACCATTCCACATGACGAGAACCTTGTGAAGGCAGAAAAAGAAAAACTGCTAAAATATTTGGACCTGGCCCACGAGGTGACCGACATGTGGCGTGTTGAATCGACCATCATTGTTCCGATCGTTGTATCTGTGCACGGTCTAATAGCGAAAAGCTTCGACCGTCATCTAGAGAAGCTTTCGCTCCCCGGCTGGGTAAAGGGCCTGATTCAGAAGGCGGTCGTTCTTGACACGGCGCGTATTGTGAGGAGGTTCCTCTCTCTTGAGCCCTGACCACTGATGGCTTGGGTCGTAGACTCCGCCTGCAGTGGCCCTCTGTTTTTTATATTGTATTTTTAAATTTATTTTTTTGTAATGTTTTTTTAAAAATATAATGTAAAAAATAAGCTAATAAATGATTAGAGTCAATATTTGTTTAGTTGAGTAAATCATGGTATAAAATATATGGGTTAATATTCTATACTAGATTATTTAAATAATATTGTAAAGCTTCAGAGTTCGTTTGTAAATTATTAACCAAATATATAATTCATTTACAAAATAGTATTAGAAGGTTGAGTTGGCAATACTTTGTAATTAACGAATATTAATGCAACCACAAGTCATAAGAAGCTTATGTAAGATTTTCCTGAACTTAAGACACACCTGCCACATCTATTTATATCTCACGGGGAATGTGATAACACGCATATCATGATCATATGAAAGATCATTTCTAAGGTAAATTTGTGAAAACATTATGCTAAGTTGATGAGTTAAAGAGATCATTTCTCAACAGGACATACCTTTGTTATTATCAACTCATATGAGTAGGAAGAGAAAACACTGTTTAAGGTGTCTGATACTTCCGGTTTGCAGTTCAGAAAGGTTACTATTTTTCGATCATCTTTTTAATAATAATGAACAAATAGCATAAAGCAAAAAGCATAATTAAATAAGGGCATAGAAAAAGAGAATATATGGTCGAAATTATTTAAAACACAGATTACCATTTTATTCTTAGACTCATTAAAAGTTGTGATCGTGGGCTATGGTAGTGACCAATAGTATGATATTATCAATGACAGTTAACTTGTTATAGACCCTTATTCAATTATTTAAAAAAGTAATTTATTTCACCAACAATACGCACTTTCAGAAATTTTAGACTGAAACGACTACTTATTTTATTTTTTATTTGAATTTACAATATATTTTAGCAATTTTATTTAGGGTTGGTATTACAGTTTATGCTCTCGACATAGCACAGTTACAATGTAATGCATCGAAATTATTGTATTTCCAAAAATATTGCTTTACACAAGTAATAAACTAATAACGAATACAACGAAATATAGTATTCATAGTGATACTTTGTATTTCAACAAGATCTCAGGACGAAGGCGTAAAATGGAGCACGAGATAAATGAAGATAAAATATTGATTGAAGGCTGTTATTGGTGTAAGGCAGGTGAGTCGACCGACTGTTCGTTTTTGGCGAATCAGAGGCAGGCAGGTGCTCCGGCGCAGGTGTCGCCGCGATCTCGACCGATATCAATATACTTATACAACCTGTTGTTGATCGATCACTCGCTAGCCACTTAACTCTTAAATTGTTTACTCCGATAAAATTTTGTATGAGTATTTTGCATTGTAGATACCATGGTGATGTCAGCAAATTGAAAATTATTCTACCTAAACTTCCATACCGTTATTTACTATGGAAGTACAAAAAAAATTCGATTTCTGTTTGAGATTTGGATTTTTCCAACACTAATAGGCGGCATATGTCACGCATTTTTTAAACACTAACAGTTTAGTTATTTATAATTTAACAAAATAAACTCTACCTAATAGTATCATTATTGCTGAGCTTTATTTCTGGAAAAGTGGGTGGGTCGGATTTATATAAATAAAGATGTTATTGTTAATTATGCATAAATCGAATTCCATACTCGTTGTTTGAACACATGTGTTCGTATTGCATGTACCTAAAATCCTTAATCATCGCTGCAACAGAATATCATATTCCACAATGAAATAAAACATTATTATTTTTCTTAGAAAGGTGAACTTTTGTTTGGACATAATTTTAAGTTAATTTGAAATTGTGCAAATTCCAAAAACAACAATCTGAAAAGCAATGTTATTATAATGACGATACATTGTCAAATAGAAATGAAGTAATAATAAGTATGACTTAATTATACAGTTTAACAGTTCCAGACACGTAAAAATTATTTTAAGGCATAAGGAAGAGCAAAAGCGGTAATTTGTGTAGGCGTTTCCCGTTGTCAACGTTATAAAAATGTCATTACATTGATAGCAACCTGCAAGTATGGTGGTTCGCCCCCCGGCATAGACAGATGGCTCGCGTATGATCGTACTATAGAAACATTATTATTATTTTTCACTGATTTTATTAATCGCGTTAGATTTCTTATCTTTTTTACATTAACTAGTAACCTACTCATTGAGCAAATTGGTAATTTCACAAAATGTGTATTAATTTTTATTTTTTGTAGAAAAGAATCTACTTACGATAAAAAAAACTTTCCTAAAACCGACTTCGCAAAGTATTAAGAAAATGTAAAGAAGCTTTTGCATAATTTGCATCCAGACAAATGGAACTGTGAAGATGAACGTGAGACAATTCATAATCTTACTCTCTTGGAACTGAAAGCACTATAAAAATTTATTAAAGGAAAGATCGACGACAGAACTTGCACAAACCTTGAATTGAGTTTATTATCTATTGATTTGATGTTGTATTAATTTCTTACAACATCGTTACAATTAGAAATTAGTTATTAACTAGTTACTTAGTAGTGCACACATATTCTTCTCTAATAGCTCTGATGAAACAGTGGCAATTTGTGAGAAGCGTATCGTTGTACCATGGAGCTTATCTGATTATTATTTCTGATATCCTGTTTATTGAAACTACCTACTACCCTAGTTTTATTGTTTTTCTGCTCAAAATCTGCCAGAAAAAGGACTAAATGGATAGAAAACACCTATTGTACTCCCAATGTACCTTTTGTAGCTTTTGTTTAATGCAGTAAATGAGCATTTTACACAGATAACATTTTTTTACTGCAAAGGACCAAATTGTTCCCAAATTAGCTACTCCGCTATAGTCCACAATTGTTGGTCGCTCACAAAAAGGTGGAAGTTCTTGCATGTGATGCTTACACTAAACTAAAATACAACAAACTCTGTTAAATTATAATGTGACGAGGGTCGTTGACGACGTGTTGATTTCGAATCTAATACTAAAGTATGCACGATATTCTTCCCCGAATACCTGACTTTTAATTGGAGACATCGCTGCCTTGTCGACCTTTGTAATTCTGCCTGACTAAGTACAAGATAAAACAATTAGCTTTATACAATTCCATGTTCCTGTCTCAAGTTGTTTTGTTGGGACGTATCATTAAAATGGACGCGTATAATGCCTACACATACGCGTACCTAAACGACATGTATATAGCTAAAGCCCTAAGCTCAGATTGTACCAGAATTGTTGTTTTGTCATTTTAGTTTTAAATTTTAATAGTAGTTAAAGAAAAAATCTTTTTTTGACTTAAACCATTGAAAAATGTTAAACTTATTTTTGGTTCTTTATTATTTGCATTTGAAAATAGTCTCTGAAATGGCTGGGCCGATTTTGACGGGACTGATGTAATAAGAAGCAACGTAGGCAAACGTATTTTTATTAGGAAAAATAAGGTAATATTGCATATCCAAATAGTGTGCAGTATTTCCACCAATTTTACAAAGCCTACCTGCTGTCTCATCCCTGTGTGACGCAGACGTAGTTGCGTAGTTCAACTAGCACCAAATAAAAATAATTAAAACTTTAAAAAAATAATTAAAAGTTATCAATAATCGATTTTTGTACAATAGAAAAGATAATAATTTTTGTGCCGTGGTAATTGAAAGGAAATTGCGGGGAGAATTCATCGAAAGATTAAAGTAGAATGTAGTCTAGAAAATCGATGCGACCGACCAGACCTAACTTTGAGAGAATTCCTCCAAAGTTTCGACTTTAACTTGATTATCCACTCACCGATATTAAACTAGTTAGTTCTCGTAACATAGAGTTTCAATAACAATTCCTAATGAAAGCCTGGAAACACTTCTTTGTGATTAATACTGATTAACATGTACATGTAAGTAATCAAGGCTAATTACTGAAGTATTTCTAATGTCTCGACTGATTCCTAATTTCTACTTATATCGTTTAGGCACTACCTACTGCGGCGCAAATTTTCTTAAACCTGGGATAATTTATATTTATTTTGTTTTAGAGTGTACTTCGTATGCTTACTCTATACGAATATCGAATTTGTAACACAAGGTGTAAAATCGAAAACATAAATTTATGCGTACGCTGCAAAAACTATTGACAATAGAACTACGGGTTTGTAGGTCTTAGTAAGATCTGAAGAAAAGTTCGCAAGAGCACACATTTAATTATCAGAGTTTAGTCACAATAACCGCTTTTATGTTCATGAATAATAATTATGTTCATGGGTCATCTAGTTCTAAAATAAAACAATTGACTGTATGGTCTCAAAATAAGTCTCAAAACTTCTTCAGACTGTCAAGTTTCGTGAACATTCAAAAAATGTAGTACTTAATTGGGTCACTTTGGCTGAAATCGGCCATGGAAGATCTGATTAAAAAACTTTTTTAGATTAAAATAAATAAATGAAACAAAAAGTTAGATAAAAGGTAGTTGTTCATTATGTATCGCGGAACATACATGATTCGGATACCTCAGGAAGTGCTCTATTTCTGGACCTCCGCATATCACTATAAGGCACCCTGCATGTAATAGGAAAGTTTTTGTAATTGATATGTAATGTCACCGATGTTAATAAAACTACTGCTCGATGACAACTAATATATTTCGGTATTTGAATACATAAAGATTCGAAAGAAAATAGACAAATAATTAGCGGCCAGCGCATGCTCTCCCCCGGTGTGGCAACACAATAAAATTATGGCGAACAGCACCGACAGAAACACAAACATTGAATAAAGTTAAAATAACTGAAATGAATCAACAAAGTAATAAACAGGTAAATACATTTAAACGTACCTAACCGAAAATTTTAAACATTACACGTGAAACTACTAAAAAACAATGCGGTATATAAAAACAAGGCTCAGTCCGGTAAAGGGACTAATTTCCGGACGGGACGACGGAGAGAACCATTTTGGTTCGCAGTTCTACTACACGAACAACGCCGTCTCGTCCGGGAAAAACTTTGGTTACCTTACCACGTGGCTAAACTCCACGTGGGGAGGTTACCATCTACAACTAATACTTCATTTCCCACACTCAAATTTCGGCTGGAGGCACATGGCTTACGGGGAATTAAAGTTGGCAAGTACTCTCGTACCCAACGAGACCAAGAATGATCCGCTAAGCGCATACCCTTTTCCCATGAAACCCGGCGAATGAGATCGGCGTCATCCTGTTGACCGAGGGTCGAATAGACAGAGGAAGTACCGATTAAAAAATGGAAGGGTGTAATGGCCTCCTCCAAACCTGCGTCCACTGACACATGTGTTAGTGGACGAGAATTAAATAAACTTTCCGCCTCCAGCAAAAAAGTTAGTAAAATCTCCTCTTTGGGAGAACGTGTACGTAGAGTCGCCGAGAGAGCCCTCTTCACACCTCCGATCAGCCTTTCCCAGCAACCTCCCATAAAAGGGGCGCCCGGGGGAATGAAGTGCCACTCCATTTTCATATTTGCAGCGAACTCTTGTACTTTTTGTTCACATAGTGACAGATTTGCGCCAACAAAAGCAGTTCCGTTATCAGAGTATAATTTCGCAGGTAAACCTCTTCGGGCGTTGAATCTGTGGAGTCCCATTATAGCGGAATCTGCGCTTAAGTCGGTAACGATTTCAAGGTGGACTGCTCTTACGGTTAGGCAGGTAATAAGGCGACATACCGCTTTTCTGTGTGCCTTGCCACCGTCACAGTTACTGGCCCAAAATAATCCAACCCTACGTACGTAAACGGCCGGGTACCAAAGGATAATCACTCCGGCGGCAGATTCCCAATAGCAGGCAACAGTGGTGAATATTTTCGAATTCGACAAAATAGGCAAGAACTGACAATATTTCGTACGGCTGGCCGTAGACCGATGATGTAAAATTTTTGCTTTAATTCATTAACCACCATCTCGCTGTGGCCGTGGACTGCTCCACCACACTCCACCACAGACTACAATGGGGTCTTTGTTCATATTTACATCTCGGGAAATCGCTTCAATCCTCCCAGAAAGTGTCAAGAGGCATGTGACTGGTTCGACCTTCAGAGCTAGATTCTTAATTCTGCTTGTCTTGGATAGGGGTTGAGCTCGCAATACGCTGATATAATCATCTCGGAGAGATTCTAATTGGCTCTGCAGTAATGATGTCCGAAGAGGTGATCTCTCGACTGCTCAAGGTAGGGTTGACTCTCAAAGGTTTTTAATTTTTTTTTAACTCATACATAAATTCGTGCGGTTGCGCGTATTCGCAACCACCCACTAAAACGTTTGGAATCACAGGACACGGAAGTTGTGGTACATCTATGGTTCCCACAAATTCCATAGTACAAGAACGTTTCAACTCTACATCTTCTAAAATATTATTAAAATTTGGCTCTACAGGCCATTCAGTGTGAGGCAACATAAGAAAAGATGGACCTGAAAACCATCGCGAAGACGCCTCAAACCCCTTGTCCACTCTGGTAGCGTCATCCGCTACGTTTAAAACTGTCGGTACATATCTCCAAAACACAAAATCTGACATCTAGCCCATTCAAGATATTATCTACAAAATACAAATTCTTGTCCTATTTCCGATGCATCCTCGTAGTCAAATTCGATACTATTCGAAATTTCGGATTATTCGACACTTTTCGAATTATTCGAAATTTTTCGAATATTCGTCGAATTTCGAATAATTCGAAGATTCGATTAATATTTGATTCGTAAGTTCGAATTATTTGCACACCCCTAACTTTTACATATTTTGGGTTCCAACTTGATAAATCGATGCAGTTAATGCAGTCGAGATGGATGGTCGATTGCTTCTTAGCCGCTGAAATAGCTAGAAAAATTGTAGACTCCGACAATTTGTGCATATTTCCAAATATAACTATGAGAAAGAAACTTTTATTAGAATTCTGGGGCTCCCGGCCCCAGGTACTTTATGAGCATGAAAAACAATTCTCCTATCCGCCTCTTCATGATAGCATGTACAATCAACTTCTTCAGATTTTTATACAATTTTCTTGAGCTTGTTACGAGTAACAGATGTTCACAGTGATTTTTTTTTATTTTCGATTAAGTTAAATATAATATTTTCTTATTATCTTCATATTGCAATAATATTTTTTTTATTAATTAAAGTATTCTACCCAGGATTTTTTGTCAGGTTATAATCCTAGATTATAATGTCACTTTGTATTAGTATAGTACATTCAGTTTGTATTTATTACGCAACTAAATTCTCTCTAATTTAAATTCGTAAGGTTTCGTTGCAGTGCAGATGGTGTTAGTGACGGCAACAGATGTACAGAACACCGCAAACCTCGGACTGTCAGCTGCGTTCCGATTAAACCTGATAGAAATACACAGAGTAAATATGATGTAGTATATATTACTTTATACTCAAATTGATGACGATTAAACGTACAAGTACCAACTTTATCTTTACATTTTATTTTAAATATGTACTTACTTTTGAGTAAATTATCATACTTCGCTATTACTATGGTCATACTATGTATTACTAAAGTCATTAAAAGCTTTAACTTTTTAATTTTCTGTATTAAGTTGAACGTAGTATGTAGTAGTAGGAAACAATTATTAGTAAGAAATACAAAGACATTAAGTATTCAGAGAATACGGAAACCAGACAACACAGCATTCAGGTAGAAAGTTTTACGCTTTTTTTGTAAATCGCATTTGGGGATCAGTTTGGTAACATATATGAGATCTAAGTAAAAATGCCATAAAATAATTTTAAGATTTCGGTTATGTGTTTTTCCAAGTTTATGAAATAATGTCTTGACCATTACTTTTTAATTAATCGATGGTTACGGTAAAAAATAAATAGTGCATACTAAATTTCAAACTGTAAGACCGTAATTAAAATAATACTTTAAATGGAGCCTCTTGGCGTCCTTACTGACAGGCTTTTGTTGGATGAAAAGTATTTGGTAATGACGTAGTGCAAGCTATTCTCGACTTAAATAATTAATCAATGAAAAAGATTAATGCCACGAGATACTCACCCTTTTATTGCCATGTAGGCAGACGAGCCAACGTATTCGGTAATCTGGTCAATTACATATAATTTCAATTGTGCATTTTATATGCAGAACCCTACATGTTATTGATTAGTTTGATTTCAATCTTAAGTCCAACATCTGACAGAGTTTTTTTATACAGGAACGTGTCAGGCAGCTGTCCTTAATAACAATGTGTAGTCGAAAGTATCGGAGCGTGTGCCAGCGCCGAGTGTGTCGGTTGTCTAATCTTTTTACCTTCGAAACATCTGCCTTCCCAAAAAAGAACCACCATTTCGACCCAAATTGATTGCTTATTAAAATGACCAACGAATGTTTAAAATATACAGGGTTAGGTTAGGTGATTTGTCAATGATGATACATATAGAAGAAGAGTGATAGATACTCTGTTCAAATACGGAATATTAAAAACGAAATAGGTAAAATTGCCTAAAAATATTAAGGTCAAAATTCGAGAAAACTAAAAAAAACAAATTGAAATAAATAACGGATAACAAGAGTTGTTAACCTCAAGGTCCTTAAGTGATCTTGCACACCTCACGTCTATGCCACACCCATCAGCTGTCAAGCGACAGTCGTTTTGCAGGAATTTTTGATATTTTTAAGTTGCGTTTACTAAGGCTGTATAAACTATTCTTTGGTTATAATATTGTAATAGGTTGTATATGACCATCAACTATCATGACTTTCAATATGTACCATCATTAACAACATAAACATTCGTGTATAAACATTAAAAAACTTTATTTTAAATATTTTTCAAATGTGTATATATGATGATAATTTTTTTTGCCAAATATAACCGTTTCTCCTGACATATAAAGCCAACAAGAAAATTTAATGGATACATACTTAATCATTATTTCGTCGTACATGAGTTAAATCCAGTTAAAATAGCCAAAGCTCTGGTCTTCATTTCATTTGTGTATCTCGAGGGAAATAATTCTGTCTGTCGCAGAACCTCTGAGTCCGCTTTCGTAATAGTGTTGGAAATGCAATTTCATTCATAAGTTTGCAGGCGGATACTTGTCGTTTTACATTCCAGTACTCTACAGACACCGTGTGTTAACAAAAGGCAACACATCCTGATTAAAATCGGCGAAAAGCGTCATGGAAAGATTCTCGCATTCGCTTTCGCTGTGCTAGGTACTCTAATTTCTAGTCCATGTGCACGGCGCATTCAGAGATTGAAAGGAATCACAAAAGAAAATAAAAAGAGGTCCATGAGCTTACAACCTTTTGAAACATCCATTTTCACTGTGAACAAGAATTATTAATTGCGTGTTTGAGTCCCAACCCACATTTTTCGATAATTTTCTAATGACTTTAGGGATGTTTTTATTACATAAACGTCAGGTATAATTATGCAACTTACTTCGCAATTTGGATTCAACACATCAAACTCTTCTACATTAAAAAGCATTTTCATGATATTTTTCATAAAAAAAATAATTACTATTACTTATACTTAATAGAGTATACTTCCATTTGGTTCTTATAATAAATGCTGTTTTTTAATAATTTCTGCATCCGAATATCGTTTTGATTTAGATTTTTTTTTTCATAATTTTGGTTATCATTATAAAACTAGTAGCTACCGTTGCAGCACGATTTTATTGTGATTTTAATGTGTTTTTATTCAGCATTATACCTAAGATCTTAAAATAGTTCAGAAATCCATTCCGTATTAATTACCTATAATATTATACATCTCTTCTAAATTTTAACTCCTTCACTTAGTAGATCAAAGTGAATAAAAAATCTTTTTTAATTAAGGAGTAGCAACATGACCTGCAACTGTGATTTTCTTTGAGAGACTTTTCTCTCTAAGCCTAAGAAAGCTTTTAAGCTTAGTATCTTGCAGCCTTTGTGCACTTGCGTTTGTGCAAACGAAATGAGTAATATAATTAAGTAGGTGTCGTTCGTGTTAGGCCATATACAACTTTAACTAAGAAAAATAAACTAAAACCTTAAATGTTAATTTAATCCTAATTTACCTGCATTTTAACCTCAAAATGTTCAAATCATAGATATTCTACAGTCAGTTTTGGCTAGTTAATAAACTCATCAACATTAGCAATGATAAAAGGAAAAAAAAAACTTTTAATCAGGTTGTTCATTTTAATAGTTTTCCACCTCGCTATCTTTGATGGCCGATTTCAGCCAAATTAACCCAATGAAGCACTACTCTTTTTAATGATTTTGAAACTAGAGAGTCTGAAGAAGTTTTGAGACTTATTTTTGAAACCATACAGTCAACTATTTTAATTTAAAATTTGAGTGATGTAGATAACCGCGAGTGTTTAAAGAAATTTATTAAAATTTAAAGTTGATTATTTAAGTCATAATTCATCGAACGTAAATTCTTGACTTTACAGTAATATTTAAATAATATTTATTCAAAATTATCTAGTTAATTATTTTAAATATAATAGTGCAACTCATGAAGATCCGGTTGTCGAGAAAAAATCTTGAAGAAATCTTATACTTATTTATTTTTAAGGTACAGTAAGTTGTTCGGGTCGAAAATTTTAAAAATTTCTGAAAAAATAATCATAACTTGAAACCTACGAAAAATCGCGGAACATACATGGGGGTGATTCGGATACCTCAGGAGGTGCTATATCTCTGGACCTCCGCTTATCCATACTTCCTGGGACTCCCTGTATAATGAAACGCAGCGGTAAATAGTCGGTAGGATATTATTTAATTACGGTTTTACTTTTCACTTGAACACATTACTCTTTTCCGTTATTGAAAAGAGTTACTATGGTAAGTGCTACTAGTTCGGACCTACAATAATAAATTGCTCACAGCTCACAGAATTTTGTTCTTATCAACATTAAGGATGGAAGATTAAAGGTCCTTTCATCGAATAACTCTTCGACTTGTCTTTAAAGATTTCGATACAGTTTTTCGTGTATATTAACATAAAAAGTGCATATGGACTGTCCATACACACAAAATCTAAAAAAATATGTAATCTTATCGGATTCTACCGATCCACGTCGTATTATCAAGAAAAAAGCGAAAAATATTGCTCAGTGTTTTTAAACATTTTCCACAAATAGTAGTATTGGTACAAGGTGAATGTTTATCGAAATTACAAAATATTTTGATGACATGTAAGCAGAGCCCCATGAAACGCCTGGAAACTTTAGCATCTGTTGTGAATTTACTATTCGCTAACTTGGGCTTCCTCCTTTAACATTATTAAGCTTCTATACGTGTCCCAAGGCACGTCTCGTGTTAAATTAGTCTCTCTTTTAATATTTATAAGTTTTTGAGTCTTATCAGACGAATTTTGTATGCATATATTGAATTTTGTTATTTATTTTAATAGCCAATAATTTAAATATATAGACAAGGTTTTTACAAAAAATCATGTCATGTTAGTGTATCCACATGTCTTCAGTCGAATAAATAGTAATATACCATTGTTGTATTCTACATATTTTACTGTATACTTAGTTTTGGATCTTTATTGAAATGAATAATTTTACAATAGAAAAACTGATGAATTAATCAAAATTAGACAAATACGCATGCTCTCGTCGGCGGCTGGTCGAAAGTAAAAAAAGTGTCATTGCGGCCCCTTTGCAGAAACGGAAGCCACATTGAAATCACGTTCAGAAACTGAACAACCAGAAACACATCCTCTGAAATACATCAAAACTAGTCAAGTTTCCACTCTCGTCGGATGATCATTAAAGGTTCGTATTGTGGCACGTACCCTTTCACAAACAAACAAAACCACAATCCGTCTACACTGTCTCGTTCTACTCTCAGCGCAAATACATATATCAGTTAGTAAATATCTGCGTACTATGGACTAAAAATCAACTTCACCAAAGAACATGGCCGCGATTACAGAATTTATTGTTCTTTGTAATTTGCGCATGATCATGATGGGTGTTGTAAATCAATTCAATGAGCGGAATAAAACCTCTCACCCTTTAAATTAGATCACCAACTAACGTGTCCCATATGATATATATTACATAATGAACTTACTCTCTCATAATACGATTATAGTATTATTATATTCCCGGAATCAATGATAACATCTTCTAAAGACACTTTGTCTTCAAAACAAGATACTGTATGTTTGTTATGAAGTTATGGGTGTATTTGCCCTTGTTAATTCATAACACAAGTCTCAGTTTAGGCCCATTTAATGTGTTATTGTTTAGCTATAATTACATAAACTTTGTGGAATATGAATTAAGTTACTGAAACTTAATGTAAATTAAGTATTTGTGGTATTTTTGGAATTGTGAATATTAGTTTTTGTGCTGATGTGATGTGTTGTTGTACAAAAGTGATATTGTTATTAACTGATTATAATATACATATCGACGGGTTCCGGGCTAATTGTATTAAGCGACACTCTGAGCGATATAGACTTTTACATATTTGAAATCAGAGAATTTTTTTGCGTCATTTGAGCTTAGTTTGGCGACAATCGGAGCACTTTTTTGTCGCTTAATACAACCGCATTTTTGGGGTCTATTTTATTATTACTCATGATATTATTTGTAGCTTACGTTATTGGTGCGTGTCATAGACCATAATGATATAAAAGTTCCAAATTAAAATTAGGTCAAACTGGTAAAACCTTTTAAATTAAATCAAAGTATAATACCATAAATTATGACAACTTAACGACTTTAAAATAGTTATTATGTTTAATTTCACTTCTGTGAGCTTGGTGTCCATCGTTTGCTTCAGAGGAAAAGCCATTTCACAACCGCTTAAATTCTTATTGAATAAACGTTTCTGGTTCTGGTAATAACGAATGTATTGTGAAGGTTATTGAATTAAAGGTAAATTACTCCAAATTCCGGGCAGGAGAGTAGCCATAAAAATATTTATTACTTACTATGCTCGTGAAAGTTACCATTTCATTATCGTTTCTTACGAAGGGTGTGACTGAATCATGTTTTAAACGTGAAAATTTTAGGGAGATATTAATCACACCTAAATAAAAAGTAAATGTACAATTCAGGAATATCATATTATCGTCGCTTCAAATCACAGCCATCATTGACTTTAGTCAGAAAGTTGACGTAACGAGGAAACTTTGGCAAATTTAATATTTATAAATACCTAAACGCGGGACGTCAGTTTAAGTTTTGCTTAATACGGAGGAACATCATCACGTTTTAACGAAGCAAGTCATATTTCATTAATCTAAAGAGATTTTTTCTGGTATTACCTATTATTTTTTTTCTTTTCAATATGTTAGAAGAATATCGAAGCAATGTTTACGCCAAGGCCGATGTCTTGAATTACAAGAGATGTGTCACCGAGATAATCTTAAAAGCTTGAAAAGATTTCAATCTTAATTCACACCTGAATTAAAATAGAAACCTTTTCACAAATTAAGCAGAAATTGAAATACGAGAAAAACCAGTAAATATCGAATACATTCCTTATTTTACTCTAAAACTATACAAATACCTTGGTTAGTACAAAAATCCTGGAAAAACACTACTTTTTTGCATAATTTTTGTTCTAAAAGATTGACCAAACATTCTGAAAATATCAGGTCATTACGTGAAGCTAGAGCCAATCTTGAATGAATGCTTCCGTTGAAAGGTTCTCCCGGGAAAGCAGGTCTTCATTTAAACGCGTGTCAGTACGTAGACATACAAGCTTACTGTAGCCTTCTTATGTACAGGCATAACAAACGTTAGGAAATTATTATATTTTTTTTTTGCAGCAATGCGTCATTACTGTACACTGTTTTTTCATAAACAGTTACCTGTTTAGCAAAATAAAAGCTTAAATTGGCAATTATACGAACGAGGCAAAATTTTACAATCTATAATCACACAGCGAAAGCACGAGACTATAAACCGATTACCTGCTAACATGATGCTGTGAGACAAACCTGATTATAGGATAATATTAGTCGCCATGTAATGAAAAGAGGATCCTAAGAGATCATGTAGATGTCAATCAAATTACATAATGTGTATATTTCCGTACAACAAATAAAATGTAGAATATTGAACAATGTTATTTTTGTTTGAGAGACTGTTTGTTTGCAAAGATTATTCGTAATTAACTGTTCTTTCGATTGGCATTATAAAAATATAGGATGTAGATTTTTGCCGATTTTTACTTCGATTTTCATATAAACCAAACAATTTACGTAAAATCTGTAATGCAGTATTGTTAAACATCAAAAACAAATAACATTTACTGTCAGTAAAAGATCCTACCTCTAATATTTAAGGTACTTCCCGTTCATGTCGCATAGTTTTGGGACATCCTGAATATTATTATAACGACCTTTATCTAAAAATAAAAACATTAATGTAGTGAAATTATAATAGTTTCAGAATGAAATTGTACAATGCAACGCAGTTGTTGATAAATATAAACACAACAGACCGCTATTTGCGGTCACTGCCTGAAACCGGTTAAATTAACTTAATAAAATTATGATTTGAAATTCATTCAATTTAGTAAACAACAAATACCTAGTAGTATAATTTCTAAAAGCAACTACGTCAAAGCCTATGAGATTTTTTTGTTGGAGGAAATCTCCAGTCTTTTGTCGAAATCCGACAGAAAGCCGGAGGTAGACCGCACTAAAATCTCCAACCCAGCACGGGGCTATACGGAGCCGATCGACGCGTAACTACCGCCGAACCGGCGGTAGCCGGCAATATGGCTGCCAGCTCTCTTAACAATTGAATAAATTATGACAATAAAACAATAGATTTAAAGTAAAATTAATCTGAAGATGGTTTAATCTGAGAAGTTCATGAAGAACATTTTTGAAGAATATTGTAAGAATCTCGTTCGTATGGTTCGTTGTTTAAGAGCCGAATACAAATTTTTAGTTTTTGACGTTTTTAGTAAGGTTCCATCTATTTCTTTCGTCGATCCGCAATAAGTTTTTACTACTATTATACCACAATACGCGGTTCTTGTGCCCTTTCATTAACTGCGTAAGACCGGCATTTGAACCAACGGAACAAACCGTCAGCCCAAACCGCTCATCGATCTGTACCTAACTTGTACTATTTTTACTCAGAACTAGGCTGGATAGTGCAAATCACTTACTAGAAAATTGACTACACCAAGCGCAATGCCATTAGTTTTCCTAAATTACGTGGCCTTTACACGTTATTTGGCTGCTTATTTTATTTATCTACCTACTCTATGATACACAATGTTTATTTTACCAGGATTACACATATTAAATTGCAAATATTTTTTGATGTTCAGTCTTTCATTAAGATTCTCTTTGAACGTTAAGTACTTTTATATGACGCTTTGATCGCATCTCTGTACTATATTTGCCGACATCCAATCAACAAGCCGAGGTCTCGATTACGTATATAAACGACTGTTATTATGTGGGTTTTATATCGCGTTATAAAATTTTGTTTGCGAGGAATTTGTAACAGTATCTTGAGGTATTATGTTCTGAAGAAAAAGCCGGCGCATCGTGTCATCGTGTGCACATGACGTGAGAAACCAACTGTTAAACTGACCGTTTTCAATGGCTTCATATCAAATTCTTTGTTGATTGTGCATTTTTACGTTATTATTAAGTAATTTAACATTTTTATTCTATATAGAATTATTATTTTACTCTGTGAGGCCATTAAATCAGTGTTTTGATTTAATTCAATTGATTTTAAGATAAACCTTTTTCATTGTCAGAATTTCAGTCATCTGATTTATTATTATCAGAAACGATAAAATAATTCTAGTTTTTAACGAATCCAGTTATTCTTCTGTGCCATTTCTTGTGATCACTGTACCTCTCTATCCACTTTAAGTCCTTCTATTTCATTTTATCACATTCTCCAAATGTAGAAAATCGTAAAGAGACTTCAATACATAAAAACAGCACTGTGCTCGATTATTATTATAAATTGTATGTATCCATATTTTTTTAATAAAGTGATAAACTAATTCTACACGTTTCCTTGGTAACAATTTAAAAAATCTTGAGTTAATAAGATACTTAACATCTTGAATCACGCGTTTCACCTTGTTCCTTTTGCTTAAGACACTATGATGTTTGTTGGTAAAGATTATTTCCAATTAACTGTCCTTTCGATTGACATCATAAAAATACAGGGTGTTGATTTTTACCAATTTTGTTATTTCGATTTTCAGACAAATCAAGCAATTTACGAAAAATCTGTGAATGTAGTATTATTAAACATCAAAAATAAAATGATGTTTCGTTTCAGCAAATCTCTAATATTTAAGGTACTTCCCTAAGGTACCCGTTCATGTCGCATAGTTTTGGGACACCTTGTATTCAGAAGAAACTGGATTAATTTAATTACAAAGATTTTAAATGCTAATAGTTTTATTATCTACGTATTTCCTTCTAATCAGGATTTCTATATAAAAGTAAAGATCCTTGTAATGGATCCGATTCAAAGCGACCGTTACCATTGACAGAAATCCTCCAAATTCCACAAATTCGGTTTCCCGAAAAACGGCCTTTGTAAGACTACGTCGTTGTAGAAAGCTAATTACTTAGATGAAAACTGTATATATTGCTTGTAAATAAATTATTTCAAATGTAATAATGAATTTTGGCTTCTGCAGAGACAGGTTCGATTTAGTCTTGAGTTCACCAGTAAATAAAATAATATAATAATAATCCTTTTTTCGAAAAACATTGCTACCCCTATCTGAAATAAAATATTTATTCTTTCTTTTCTATCTTTCCAACTTGATTCTTCGCTATGCTACACCTGTCTAAAATTGGGGTGCAACAACGCAACTACGTGTATTAAGGCAGGGGCAAAGCGCAGTGCCTTTGTCTCAACCCCTTCTCATTATGAGTAAAACGAAAGGTACTACTACCGCTTCAAAAAATGTAAATGTAAATATTTTCCCTGTGAAGTTGTCCTAATTATTAATAATTATTTTCGTCGTCTAAAGTTAAACAGAGTGTTGTGGTTTTTGGCGCGAGTTGGCCCTAACGAGGTTTTCTTGAAATTTTAAAGTAGATTTAAAGTTTTGTTATTTTGTTTACTTGGATACGAGCGTCTCGTGGCTTATTTTTATTATAAAAGCTCGTTTCCTCCAGAATAAAAACGTTTTATTTTGTTTTTATTTATTTTAACCAAGAAATGTATTAAAAGTAATATTATTATGAGGATTCACATATAGATCCATCTATTTTCAAAACGTGCACGTCTGCTTGCTTTTTAAGTAATTATTTCTTACATTGTTATAACGTTTTTTTTTTGGAGTTTGACTATGCAAGTTCAAATTTTACTGTTAAAATAGAATAAACCAGTAAGGTGCTACTGCGAGTATCATACTATGGTGCTAAAGGATCTCATTGTTTTGTGGATGTAAAAAGTTTTAGATTTTTTCATTATTTTTTGTAAAACATGATAGATAACTCGCAGAAGATAAATTATAAAGATAATTAAACCTCGGCATGGACGCATAATTACATTAAATGCCGTAATTGCAATTTATGGGATATGCTTAGATTGTTCAAAGACATCTGCATGGATTCCAGTGATTGTGCAATAAAAACTTATCTGAAGGTAAGCTGTTATAACAGACTGCGTCTCCGGGACAACTGTTGAGCACATCTGCGCCCCGAACGGACCCTGCGTAACTTACCAAGTGTATTTGAAGTCGGGTGCCGAGCCGCGCGAACATCATTCCTCTCCCGGACTCTGGTCGAGGTACACGCCACGCCGGCAACGCGCTTCACTCGTAGTAACTCGAACTCGACCGATACGATCATGTTGTGCGCGAATTTTTGTGCGTTTTTGACTTTATTTCTTGTTTTTACTGTGGTCAAATCGGAAATGAGACTGAAAGAAGAGTTGCAGGCAGTCGCTGAGCAGATCGAGATTTTGAAAACTCTTCATGTTACTGATATCACCCGCCTGAAAAGTGAGATTGAAGAACTGAAGTAAGTAAATTTTTAATTGGTATTTATTTTCCTTTTCGATAATCAATGTAGCGAATTTTACAATAAGACATCACAAAGGTTCGATTCTTGATTGAAGTATGTTTGAATATTTTATGAAGATGAAAGTAATTTTATCCCAAATTATAATCTGTTTGTTCAACGTACTTGTATTGTATTCCTCAAATGGTTATATGAATTCATTATTTTCGTTGGCTAAACAGAGGAATTGTTTTTGCCTATTATTTCCTACTACCTACAGAGGTTTAGCAAGATCGAAGCTTTGTGAAGGATAACGATTCTGTAAATTGGAAAATATCCGACATAGCTTTGCGTGGATTACTTTTTTACGAATTGGAAGCTCTAAATGGTATTGCGATTTGATTTTGGTGCTGACGCGAGTTTTTATTTTATTTTATGTTCAATTCTACTATATTTTACTAATATTTTAAAGTGTATGTTTCTGAACGGATTCTCAACAAATTTTACTAATTTTGGGAAAATACTTGTATTATCTCGGCTGTGTCCTTGATTATACTGAATTCAGTAATTACCCTCAAAGTATCGTTTGAGAACGAAACACACATTTTTTAATTAAAAATCGTTTTGTTCATTTTCAAATTATTTTATTTCCTATTATTTTATTTCCTATTAGGATTAAAATATTATTAATTTAGTAAAAAATAAATAAAAAACATTATTATTTTTATTTAAGCAAGGTGATCGTACCTACTACTGTAAAATTATGGAGCTGTTGAATTTTGTTCAAGTGAATGCTCGGTATACAGGAATTCTTAATAAAATATGTAAATCTAACTTATGTTTCAAACGGTAGTGTAGGGTAGTTCTTATTATTTACCTAGTTGCCAAGTGGTTGAAAATAGTCGTAGTGGCCGAGTGGTTGAAGCGCTTGCCTTCCGTACGGGTGATTGGGTTCACCTCTAAATCTTAATGTGAAAAAAAATTATGTGATTTTGAAAGATGGTGAAGAAAAACATCGCCAGGAAACCTGCATATTGGAAAATAATTTAAAAAATCCTTCGAAGAAGTGAACTAAGGATCCTAAGTGAAGTCCGCATAGAGTAAGTGTGGGGCACTATTAAGGAGATCTCACCTCGCCCAGCAGTGGGCAGTAATGGGTTGTTACAGTATCTAGTTAGGCACGTACGTATAGACTAGACTTATATACAATTTCTCGGTTTTAGAAGTTAATTAGACTAAAATTACATTATATCTCAACCGCGTAACACTTAAGGGAAGTTAATTAATAAAAATAAATGCAGAATCTATAATAGGCATCACGAAATCGATTTCCCGCTTAAGAATTAATCTAAAATACCTACAGCGTACTAAAATCTCTTAGGAGCTAAGTCGTCTAAGTTTGTCGATATCAACGGCATATTCTTAGTTGAAAACGAACACTTGAGGACATAAAAGATCTTAACACTTTTATTGTATTTTCATTATTCTCTCAATTTCAAAGTAATACTTTTTCATAAATCTAACAGTGTACGTTAGATTTATGTTATAATAATATATGTCATATTACAAACGAGCCGCGATAAAAAGAAAGAAATCGTTTCGAGCAGGTGGTAAGCGAGCCGACTCGGCTATTGGGACGATAAACGACCGATATAATAATATACAACATTAACTTGGCCAGCTTTGTTCGACACGTGTCCAGAACGGCTCGCGGTACCCCGCCCGGATCTCTCAATACATCGAAACTTTAAAAACTACCTGGATTACATACAGTTTTTTTAATGTTGCATTCCGCTGTGGATCGAAGATAAAAGTCGTTAATGTTTGCGATTCAATCGAGTTTTGTAATATTATTTAGTAGAATTGCAGCTTCAGTTAATTTAAACGCTTTCTGGTTTATTTTATTATCTAGTAGTAATTCTAGTGATCTGAATGAAATTATACGTGTGAAGCATTTATATCAGTACTAGATGACCCACACAACTTCGTCTGCATCACAAAGGCATTTAATTAGCACTCGCGATGTGGTCGCGATATCTTTTGTAGCGGATAGCGTTTTAAACTTGTGATAATTTCTCAAGGATATGTCCGATTGGAATAAAACAAAAAATATTTTACTTCTACATTAATAACCTTCATAATATAATGGATAAGGATTAAAATAAACATTCTCAATTCACGTTATTTCTTACTTCGGATAATTTAGAACATAAAAGTGGTTATTGTGACTAAACTATGATAGTTTGAAAAGTGCTCTCGCGGACTTTTTTTCAGATCTACCAACCCGTAGTATATCATTTTGTTCTATTGTTAATAGTTTTTGCAGCGTACGCAAATATGTTTTAGATTTTACACCTTGTGTTACAAATCCGATATTTTCATACCGATCCTTGTTTTTTTTAAATAAAATATAGCTAAAAACATCCTTAAGAATCACTTTATATATTAAATCCGTTGCGTAGTTTTAAAGATCTAAGCATGAATAGGGACAGACAGGCGAAAACGACGTTGTTTTATAATATATTGTATTGATTAGTATTCGTACAACAGAGGGCAATTGCGGGAATATATGCTATTAAAACTAACGGTAATAGTAATTATATGGATATGAAGAGAAGAAGAATGACCTGAAGAAAATTGAATGTTCTCCTTGATCCAGCACAAAGTCAATACTAGCTCTGGAAATGTGAATATTTTTTTCATGAATCATTTTATCATTCTGTACTTCGATTAACAGTCTGATATTTCAATATTCAGGCTGTGGAAAGAGATGTAATATACTTTTTTTAGCCTTTTAAGTTGCTGCAACTCCGTGTGACAAACGAAACGGAAAATCCTGTGTGGTGCTAACAAACGGGAGCGCGGTTCAATGAATGTGCAACAACACATACAATAATGTATGGAATGGACTACTAAATCTAATTCTGACATTTAATTTTTTTTTCATCAAAAGGAAGGACTGTTCCAACCTACACTTTATGTTCAGATTCTTAGGATTTTTTATGTAAGGCATAAAATACAACATATTTTATGAAATCTTCTGACTATCCGTCGCTTAGGTTAAATAAAGTTTTGTACATAAATATGATGACATGATATTACCATTGTAATATAAAATAAGAAATAGAAGTAAAAGGAATGTAATGTTATGATCGCAGTACAATTTGTAACAGAAAAAATAACAGATTACAATATTGAAATAAAAATAAAATCGTACATGTTCGTGTTATGAATGATGTTAAATAATTCAAGAAGGAGAACAAAACACCTTTCTACCTTCACAATAATTTTAAAGCACTCCTTTTGTGAAGCGGAAATTGTGAAGTTTACTGTTCCTTTGAAGTAGGTACCGCGAAACGATATAACGTGTAGGACGATGGAAGCGTCTTTAAAGTTTTAATAAGTAAGGCGAGAAAACTTCAATATCAATATTATAGTTTGAAAAATATACTTACTGTCGGGTACCTTACTAAATATTGTTAGTGTAGTTATGTAATTGATGTTAGACGTATTATGATCTAAAACAATATTATATAATCGTTTTATACTACTCTTAACGTAAAGAAGTAGATTAATTTGATTCACTCAATGTATGGAATAATATGTGATGAAGTGAACAGTTTTATGAAAGTATAATAGGATAATCGTTTGTAAAACACATTGGTTACAATAACTTCAGAAGTAGATACTTGATTTGCAAGTAGTTTAGTTAATGCTCTATTATGATGTTCGGCGCGTAATAATTATCTCGGGTAGCTGGATCACTTTGGAGATACGTAGATCGGTTTAATATAATCAGGCTTTAATTGAAGCGCACCGGCTGAGTAATTTGGTTTGTAATTATCGCAATCTGATGAAACACTGCAGCCGGATATCAATTGACCCACAGTATATATAGATAATGGTCAATATTACGAACGTTTGGTATCAGGAAGACGTTTAAGGCATAAGCTGTAATCTGTATATTTTATATTTCATATTTCAGGTATAAGGTCCTTTCTTTGACATGATTATTTTTGGCGATAGAATAATTGGATAATAGTTGATAATATTATTATGGAAATATAAAAAAAACCTTAATCTTCTCATTTACAACTTGAGTCAAATTAAAATATAACCACTCGAAAGAAAATTAATAAAGTCAAATGTATTTTAGCCCTAAAATGTATTTTTGAGTGAAAAATTGTAAGTGTCAGCAGTACACAACGCAAGAGAGCCCTTCAAGATCTCCTGCCTAAGGCTTTGAATATCCCCAAGACGTGTCATAATATAAAAGTCGTAAACTCCGAAGTGGTATTCCGTCATCGTCGGCCGAGAGCCCTCGACGAACCAGGCCATCTGATCGATGCGATTACTCCAGCTCACTTCCACGCTTCAAGGGCCGTGGAACGTCAGCAGTCGACTAAGCCTGCTACTAATTATTTTTTACATTAAGGTCTCTAAATTTATAACTTCTAAAGTACTTCAATTCGTTTTTTGGTAATATTTTTACGATGAGACCACCTTAGTACGATCAGGAATTTACTTAAAAATAATTTATTACTCAATGAGTTCATAGCATAAATAATAATACAATACAATACTATTATTCATAAGGAGTTCTGGTTTTCAATAGTTGCAGACTATTTATATAACTTGTACGGTCGATAGTGACCCGGTGAGCACCTGCTCCGACGAGATGCAACCTTCAGCCTCCAGAATTCATGTTGGTACGCTCAAGTTTATAAAAAATAAACCGTTCATTTAGGTAAAACAAATACGATGCGGATAAAAAGTTAATAGCGAATATGTTCAATAACAAGTGACATACTATCAATTTTGAAAAAAATATGCGCATTCCCATAAACTATGGCTTAAAATTTCTTAAAATTAATACAATTATAATTTTATAAATACTTATACGTACATACTTTTATCACAACAATAAGAATTATTATAGTTTATTCATTCTGAATTCATTTATTGACTTATTTTTTACATTACATTTAAAAACACATTTACAAAAATAAATTTAAAAATACAGTATAAAAAACAGAGGACAACAATATATGCATTATTATTATTATCTACAGACTACACAAAACTTAAGATCTTTGAATTTTAGGTATTCGGATACTACTTAACTATTCTCAAAAACAATTTATATTTCTTATAATTCTGTATTAGTATTTATAACTACATTGCATAGTTTCAAACATCTACGATACATAATGTTTATTAATTGAAACATTAGCAGGTATAAAGTTACTTAAAACATCTCGAAGCGTATGATGCAACAACGAAGCATTCAAAATGCTTACTTTACAAAGATGACACCTGCTCAGTTTGAGCTTTGCTGCTATAAAACCAGATATATTCTGGACCAAGATGTAATTAATTTTAATTATTTTTAGCGACCCACCTGTGATCCATTTAAGAGAAAAAACTTACTTATACAGGTTATTAAATAGTATGTGTTGTGTATTAACTTATACAACTGACCATTTGGTTATAGAAACATCTTTATATTGGTTTTAATACTACCAGAAACACTACTGAGATCTTAGTCCAATAATAAAGGTTTCATTTGATTCGGTAATAGTACAGAAACATGCCATAAAAGGCTGTAGTCACGGCGTTTGGATTATTCTTCTTGTCATAATTAGAGAGTTCCAAGCCCAGTGAAGACTGGAGGAGAGGGGCTAAACCAAAACAAAAGTTTTCCGATTACGTATTCTTTAATTTAACATAGAAACGTTACGAAGACTTCCCCGACGATACAGTGAAAAGTTTTTCCTCAATTAATAATTAGTAACGCCTGTAACTTCACAGACTGATGCCTGCTTCTTTGATATTCGACTCGGAAGATTCAGAGTTTGGCCCTAAGTCCAAGCAAGTTCTCCGCAAGTTGTTCGGTGACTTTCAAAGTGACGCTAATTGATATTAATTCTGCTGGTTTATGCGCAACTAACTGTGCCTCGAGTACAAAGTATCGCTACCGAACTGCGAAAGGGGCAACTTTAAATATAATTTTATACAACACGTTGCTCAAAATGAACATAACAACCAACCAATTAATGTATTAAAAAATATAAGTGTATATTAGTGTGAGGATTATATATTTTTTGAATTCAATAAAATTATAATACTTCGAGCTAAACTCATTTCAAGAGATGAGGTGGTGTTCTATAGCAATTACTTTTTTAATAATAAAATGAAATTAAAAAATGTTAAAGAAGCAAAAGATCCAGATTGATGTTGTTATTAAAATTAAAAAAAAAAACTGTATGAAACCGTATAAAATTAAAACAAAAACGACAATAATTATAAAATAGTTTTGTTGCTGTGAACATCTGGCATCTGTTTATTTATATTCAGACCGGAAGTATAGCTGCGAGCCCACATCCGGCACAGACAAACAAAGCGCGTGCGCAACTGAAAAAAAAAACTAATTTAAAAACTTTACTCTAATAACCGAATAGATAAAGTAAATAAACAATAATTTAAATTATGTACAGTTTAGTATAACAATCTTCAAAGCCAAGCACACAGTTGTTCGACGTTGGTTTTTTGTAATAGGAAAGATTTGTTCTATAAGCACAACAACACACACAATATTTACAGTACAATTTGACTCATTTGATTTAGCGCTACGCTATATGACTCTAATTTAGGGATTGAAGGAATAAAGGGTAAATGCAACTAAACACAAAGATAAATATGTTTAATCACCTAACAGAAGTTCATTATCCGAAATAAGAAATTTAATTAATCCTTTTCTTCCGCGAAACAAAAATAAAACCCAGAAACATTAAAACCGGGGAGCTACTAAATTAACTAAATTTAAATTCACAAGGCTGAGTCCCCGTCGCGGCTCTTCGTAATACAAAGGTCCGCAATCCGCATTATTCGACCTCCTAATGCTTAACAAAGGCAGGTGTTGCTACTAATGTCTGTCAACTTATTATAAGGCGCACCTTGATACCACTAAAATGAATAAAAAATGCTCGATATTATTAGGCATGTCATTTTTTGTTAACACTCTGAATTTGATTTTAAGAATGATCTAAAATATATGAACTGAACTTATGAACATACTATTTTGTATAGTAGTAAAAAGTATGTTATTTTATGGTTTTCTAGTAGAATAGGTGAAATGCTAAAATATACAATAGGAGACAGTTCATTATGCATTAGTGTTTAAAAATTATAGGTAGTAAGTATAAGGTAAGATCTGTAGCCAATGTTTAAATTCTGCGGCATTTGGTAGACGTATGTCGATCGACCCGCGTATCCGTTTTGTAGATTAAATTACATTCGATCCGAGAGTAAGATATAGAGGTGGAGTTTTATGGGGTACGATGTACCTTTACATCTGTCGGTGTTTAAGTCGGGGTATAGAATCGTACAAAAAAAGGTACTTCCTCTTCATACAATTCTTTATACGCTTTTGATTAACACTGGTCAAAGGTTCAAATTGATTTAAATATTTTTTGCATCGACCCGTATAGAAAAATAGAATACTAGTTCATAGTTAAAAAATAATAACGTAAAAATCCTCATTGATTGAGCTTCAAAATCAATTTCTTATAACTATTTATTCAGCTGTAGCTTTAAATGAGTTGTTCATAATTTACAATAAAAATATAAAAAAATCTAATTAAACATAAAACAAAACCAGCCACATCCTCCAAATTCGTAACGTAAATTAAAGGAAACCCTATTTCATCCTCTACCTATAGTTTTAAACTAATTCAGGTAACGTTATATTATTATACAAATATTTTCAGACTGGTCACAATATACCATTATTTTTCACATGTTTCTTTTGTACTTCGTCATATTCGTACCCCTATGTAGGATCACGAATAGTTTGAATAAATCAACGATATGTCATACACGTTCCACTCTTTGTGTAGTGACAATTCGCTGGTTGTTTTATTTATCATGTTTTGCAATATACAACAAATCGAATACTAAGAAATTGGAACGATTACGTTCGATTGCCGCAAACCGATATAATATGTATTAATAGGATAACCTAGATTCAGATGTTATACTCCCACTTTTTTTTCCAAAATTCCAAATTTATTTAGATTAACAACTGCTGCATTATTTACACTTTAAATAGGAACAATATATCGATTATAATTACAATATAATTATTGGTAAAACTAAAGACAAAGGAAGAATACATTGTTAGTTGAATAGTTGAAACATTGATTTTAGAAAGCCAATAATAGATGGAAGTTCTAGAGAAATTATGTTGAAGTTTGTTGTTCTGAACTTGAAGAAACCATCACAAACTCGTAGTGCTACAACTTCTAAGTGTTATTTCACTTTGATTGTTTGTGAATTATTATATTACTATTCATTATCATTATTTAGTTAGTGGTAAAGGAAAATATCATAATACCCTTTTTACTTTATACTCGGAAATAGCTTAAATATACCTACGGTTTGAGAGTAACACAATAGTCTAAAGCCGGCTATTGTCTTGGTCACTTGTGCAAAAGCTCTTTCAGAAATAATATTTTCAAACCTTTCTAAACAAAGTTACAATAAAAAAATTTTATAATGTGTATTTATTTGTAGTTTTCATTAAATTTTATATTTACTGATCTGAACAATTAGTTCTTTGTCAACTACCATTCTATGTTTATCTTATTATGAAAATCTCAACAAAAGATATTAATTAGTCTACCACTCGAGTACTCAGGTAACACCTTATTAACAGTAGTCTAAATTTATTTCATGTAATATAAATAATATATACATGATATATTTTATACCTTCAATTTAAAATACTATTTTACCAACTAGTACGAGCCGACGAGCGTTTGTGGATTATGTAGAATATGTAGCTTACACGCTTTCATGCGATGTTATGTTAAGATATTAACGAACCCTGTTTCATACAAGATTATGTGGGATCAGACAAATACCAATTACATCCTTCTTACGTCTAAATTTACACATCACAACTGATATATTTATTTAGAGCCCAATATTTTTTCTTTTAACATTAAAAAGCGTATGCCGCTTCCAAAAGAAGATTACACTACAGGGTGATTTCCTAGTGAGGGTACATATTGAAGGTCATGTTAGCTGATGGTTATATACGACCAGTAAAAATATTATTACCAAAGAATATGGCTTAATGCCTTAGTAATCGCAACTTAAAAATATCTAAAATTCTTGCAAAATGATGGTTTTTCGACAGCTGATAGGTGTGGCGGAGGTGTGGGGTGCGCGAAATCACTAGAGGTCATTAGTCAACACTCTTTAAGCTGAAATTGCTTATGTTTGCGGTAGTTTTGTCGAATTTTTAGATTAAAAAAAAAAAAAAAATGTAATTTTACTTATTTTTTGTAATATTCCGTATTAGAACAGAGTACTCATCACCCTCCTGCAATATGTACCCTGTCTAACAAATCACCCTGTATACAGGGTGTATCTGTAACTTTGTCCCAGCTGAAATGGAGTGAATGACCTGTTGAAATAAAACTTAAAACCACTTTTATTTTAGGAACTGAATAAAAAAATATCGACATAGTATGGAAGTCCGCAACGATAGTTGAATGTTTTTTCCATACAATATCAGAAAAAAAAGTTTAACCGATCCAAAAAATAAAAATGGTTCTAAGTTGTATTTCCATTCACCCCACGTCAGATTGTCCAAAGTTACAGATCCACCCTGTATGTATTAATATAATAGTGAATAAAGAAAAAAAGAGAAACTAGCAAGCTAGGTATAAATTTTGTGTAAATTGTGTATATGAAATATAGTGTATTTAATTCTTTTATATACGTAAAATATAATCAAAACTACACGTTAATAATGGTTATTGAATTATTAAAAGTATAGGTGAAGTTCTAGCTTCTATTAAAATATTATATTATAAACTTCATAAATAGATAAGATACGTAAGCACCTGATTTTATCACCGCATATCCGATAGTAAAGTGGCGCACTTTAAATAAATATTTAATATTTTACGATAGGGACTGTACACGGAAATTACTAAGCTGATAAAGTTATCTAAGTTAAGGTATCGATTATCAATTTTATTTGCAGAGAGTAGCGAAATCGTTTTCTAGGTAATCGATTTGTTTACCTCTTTGACTAAAAATAATTTCATTTCCCAAAAAGAAACCGTTTTTCTTGAGATTCATACTTTCAGAATTGTATTAAACAAACATAGCATGAACTAGTTCGGGTCTTTATATCTGATGCCAAAGACTCAAATTGTATTAGACTGCAGTCTTTAAGGCGTAACACTTGTTTGGAAAGAGTATAATGGAATGTAATGCGTTTTTTAATTGTATCTTGCTATATTTGATCGAAGCCACACAAACATACCATTTATTCCATCATTCACTTACTAAAAAAGAGAAAATCATCTTGGTTAAGAAAGTATTTTCTGAGCTCCTATTCATGCTTATGTGGTTCGTACTGAAGAAACAATTTATCAAAACATTTCTCGGGTATATAACTTGCAAGCTTTATTTTTGTGTCGATGTTTAAGAATACGGAAGGTGATCTTTGACAAAAAAAACTACGGAACTCTTGTTTTTAATGCAGAATCGTTTCGATCAAATATATAACAAGATACGCAGTTCAAAACATCTCAATATATACAAGTTTATAAACATATTAACATTACACAGTATCATAGTTGTATTGGACAAATGAGTATATAGAGTCTACACTTATTAATATTATAAAGCTGTTTGAAAACGCACACCAGTGAATATTAATCCGATTTGCAAAAATCTTTCAGTGTTGGATAGTCCCTTTATATAAGTAGGCTATATTATATCCCTCTGTGACGTAGCCGAAGTTGCGCGGGTCAACTAATATTTAATAAATGTATCCATGCTGAAAACTGTAAACAAATCATCTTCTCATTCAACGATCACATGAATCATATTATCAAATCAGTCGTTTAAGATATATCAACTTTGTATATGAAATAATTCCAGTATCTATAATTATACAGGTATAGGGTTAATTAGTTCCGTTGAATATTAAAGCGCCGGAAGGTCGTCCAGGAGACACGGTGTTGATCGCGCGTTGTTGCATAACAATAAATACTATGGGGTTCAAAGTAAACTATTCATGTTCTGTTCACTTTAAATCTAAACCAACGTTATAGTAATCTAAGCAAGTTTGAACTATCTATTTGTAATTTCTCTTACGTCATCTTAATTTTTATAACACATCACATAACACACGTTTTTGAGGACTTTATCACAATTATTAAATCCTAAATTTTTGACTCAAAACAATCTCAATTATAATTTCATGTATATTAACTTTTTGTTCATAGGCACAAGCGCACTTCCCCGACCAACAACCACGAGAGAAATGAACAGGCAACACTGCAATGGGCCAAGACTTCCATCAAGGAACTGAGAATGGAGATCAGAGAGATTGGTGAGAGCGTCAACAACTCTGTCCTGCTTCGTCAACTGCATATCATTCGAAATGAGGTTAGTAATAGTGATATTCTTGTAATTCCCATCATATAACCTACAGTTAAAGATAGACCAACCTAAAACCCACAGAAGCTCTTAAACTATAGAACCTCGTTCGGAGTTAAACACATCAATCAATGCCTAAAAGATCCGAAAATAGAAAATAGGCTTACTGCCAGTTTCGATTTACAGAGTTGATCTATTTTTGCCTACCTCAATACAAAAATGAAAAATTACCGTAGACGTATATACCTACGTAATAATAGGAGATGATATTAGGAGAAAAGGAAAGAAAAAAATATTTCAGCGTAACAGGAAATCCTAACATTAACTGGTACATAAAATTGTAACTTTTAAGCTTATTCACTGCAATAATGTACTTATTCAATATAAAGTAGCATATTTCAAAGTCGAGATAAAGTAGCGTGGTAAAGTTGGTAATGAACGCAGTTTTTTCGGGCTCATTTAACATTAAATTAATACATATTCATGTTTTGTTTAGCAAATTAAAATTGTCGTTTGTTTGTATCACGATGTGTAATGTTATTATTCATTTCAAAAACAGGAATCTGCCTTTATGTTTCGCTTTGAACTAGATTGGTTTGCCACCTAATCAAATTAAAAGTTGTGATTGGAGTTGCGAGTTGAAGCTAGTGAAAGCATTTATGTCTATTACGTTTTGAGAATGTACCCTCTCGCTGTAATTAATTGAATTTATCTCATTAACTAGTATATTTAAGTTATTTATTTAGCTGGAGTTATCTGGACTAAGTTATTCATTTATATATACTATTACCGTAAGTTAAAAACTCTGCATACGAAGTTTATAGTTAAAATACTAGACATTACTTAAGGGTATTAATTTATCAATTGTTTTAGTGTCATGCAATACAAAAATATTTACAGAAAAAAAAAAGATCGTTATAGGTTCTATTCAGAAAGACATTCATTGACTCAACGTTTTGTTATAGCTGAAACAAGCCCTTACTGAGACTTCGGATTTGGCTCAACTGGCTCGCACTCAAGAAGCAAGACTTGACAAGATGGACAACGAAGTAGGCAGACTGAAGTATGAAGGACAACAGATGAGAAGCACCATTGCTGATCTGCGAGCCCACGTCAATAAACTGCTCAAAGAGGTGAGTTCACGGAATACATTATTCGTCCCTATACCACAATTGAAAGTGAACGCGGCCTTTTTAACACAGCCTCCCGTCCGATAAGGTGATTTATTAAGGTATCGCCTTTGAATGAACTACTTCTAAATTCACACCAAGCGGGCCGATCCAATCTATAAACTTAAATGTGCAAGTATTTCACTTTGACTAATGTTCCCAGAGGTACCATTAAACAAATTTAATCATATTTCACAATCAAACCTGTTTTAAGTCACCGGATTGTTTTTGAAAATCTTACCGTTTTCTACGAAAAGTATTTTTAGTGAAATAATAAAAGTATAAAAGCTGAAAGAAATTATTTATGAAGGTACGTTTCTGTAAAGTGCCATTGAAATGCTTTTCTTTCTTTCTTTCTTTTGACCGTGTAAAAGAAATATATTACGTTGAAACCTTGCTAATTCTGAGCCTTTGAATTATTTTGTTTTTGGCGCTTATAAGCATAGTTACTTAGTTGATGGAAATGATGCTAATAATTCTGAACGACTTTTATTCATTATTTTATTTTATCACTTTTAAAGACCATAATGACCGTAATTTCTAGAAGCGCATAATACATTATTATTAGGCAATTGATAAAAATGGTTTCGTCCTAATTAAAGTTCAAGATCAGGTAGGTCATGACCGTTCTCAGAAAAAATATAATTGAATCACGCTCACATAGGTACATATTGAGAACAGGATTATCTATTACATATACAAAACTAAAAACAAGTTTCTAAATTCAACTGACATATAAGTTTCACTTGTTATTTTTTAGGTACAACAGTCGTTGATGTTATTAGATTTACCTATGACTTTTAAAAACCCGTAATACGTGGGTACATAAATAAAAATAAATTTTAATAGTCTTGCGATAAAGTAATAAATCCATAACATTATCGCAGACATGTCATTCATGATTCTGGATATTTAAATACATCCCTTAAAGTTTCAGCATATTTTTTTTCATGAGCTCCGAAAAATAGCTGACATATTCAAATATTCTCATGCAACCTGAAATACGTCTTACTTTTAAAAGCCTATTTTCGTTGGAACTCAATTAAAATATTTTTACATCTCATTCCGATAATGTGAAAGGTTTCTACGAACAATGCACCTTTTGTGGTTGATGTTTTCACTAAAATTAATACATCAAAGCGAGTTCTATTTACATATAGTAGGGCAGTGACTTTGTCGAGCTCAATTAAATATTGAACAGTATTGAATATCCCTAACGGTCGTCCCCATCCTTCGAGCACATTGTTTTCGCTATTTTGCCCTAAATTTATCAGAACCCATAAGGTGATTCACGGTTCAACTGGCTCCTTGGGATTGAATCTTTTATATTATGTAAAGGTTTCTTGGCATTATGAAGGGACCCTTTAAGGTAGCTTCCTTTCTGCTCGGTGTGAGGTACGCTTATTCGATTTCCATATCTTGAGTGTGAATACTGCCTTGGCAAAATTGATTTACAACTTTTATTCTCCAACACGAAATCAGTAGACAGATTCATCAATCAATCACTAGATCAATCTTATTTAAGTGGTCATCGAAGCCATAGATAAAGTTACCTTGTTTCATACACTATAATTTAGGTTATAATTATGGTACATATAGCACCTACTTAAGCAGACAGTTTGTACTTACGTAGTTAATTTACTAAAAGTTAACTCTAATAATGAAAATATCATTCTTTAACATTTTATACAGTGAAGTAAATAAAATTAATGCGGCATTAATTTTGTGAAAATTCGTTGGATTCGAAAACATTTGAAATAATTATTAATCATTTGTATACGTTGGCACGAGGTCGTCATTTCCGTTGTTTAAAAGAAGAGCTAATGTTGTTAAGGATAACGTTGAATTTCATTCGTAAATAAAATAATAACAGGTGGTGTCCCTCTTCACGGTCGGTGACCATAACCGTAAGCGCGGCCGTTGTAGCCACAACTTTTTATCGCTCGATATGCTTTCGTATTAAGAATAACATTTAAATTTTAATGAGCGATTTCTTGAATCTAAGTAGATGGTGGTGTTCAATGATAGATTAAGATACTGCTTAGTAACCGAATATCCGTACTGATGAATAAAATTTTCTGTATTCTTCTCTCTGTGTCTTCTCTCTGTATCTTTTTCTGTGTTCTGGTATTTTTTCGTCGCTTAAATTCTATAATGATTACAACGATAATTTTATATTAATTAATCCATTTACAAGTTTAAAAATTAATTGTAATTTTGTAACAGAAATGAAGCTCATTTCATAATAATATTATACTAACGAAAGAGTTAGTAATTACGTAGTAAATGGTGCGGTGGATATTATGCAGTGGCTTTGTTCGGACTAATTTATTCATAAAATATTAAATGAACAAAGATATGAATAATATATGCTCATATGTTTTATGAATATTTTAATCTATTTATACGTCATGCAAATTTCGTCTAAACTATAAGGTTCTAACTTAGCAAATTATGGTTTGAATGGGATATAAAATAACGCATTGTAATATCTATCAAAATAATTTAAGAAATATATGTAATCCAAAACGTACGTCACTCGATTTGAAGCAAATAGGGCCCAATGCGTGCGGAATTTTATAGCAAAAAACCTGTACAATTCACGTACAATACGGGATTCATGGAAGGGCACAATGAAGCTTCGGCTTACCGACAATGACCGGCGGGCTAGGCGAGGCACTCACAGAAATTCTGCACAAAACATAAATAGCATGAACACACACAGTAATTTGGACCCAAAAAAAATAGAAGTAAATTCCTTGTCGATCGTGATTTGAATAATGAAAACAAGAATGAAATTTAAGCCATATTTGAAAACTCATGTTGTTCGCAATTCTAAAGAGATGATTGCAGCTTATTGTTCCTGAAATATTCATTTTGCTCACGTTCGAATTCGTGCTGAACAGGTATTTTACAAGCTGACTTTTCGTGTGCAATGTCCAGTTCGACACTATTGTTTAAATTTAAGCTTAAATCGAGTAAGGTGAGACTGAACTTATGCTACACGGTTTGTTTTTAACTTGTTACCGTGAGAACTGGCCGTTATAAATTCGCCTGACCTGTGGGAATATTGCCACCTCGGTGGACGAACTGGGGACCCCACATGGTATTCACACGAAATCCGACGCCGGGTTATTCGGTAAACCGAACTGACTTACGTACGAGAAAATTTAGTATTTTTTTAACAAGATGTTCTTTTTAATTGAAAGTAAGTATTTTTGTATTCTAGAAGTTGATTATACTTATTTGATTTTATTACTTATAGAAGTTAAGAGTAAAAGGTAAGAATTAAAAATCAACAACTTGAAATGGCTTAAAAAAAGATTTAAAACAAAAGGTAGAACATCAGAAATAGCTCGCAGCTGTTGTACATCACTATGGAGCTCAACATTCTCAATGAGAACCTGCATTTACATTTAGAAGCAGCCGTTTATTGCGTTGTTATATTAAAACTACCCAGATGTTACTTCAAAATATTATAATTATTGTTTTACAGAATTTTCTAAACTAATTTTCACGACAAACTGTGTGCTAGCTGAATTAAGACAAGATAGGTGAAAACATCTTCTGTTTTTGAAAATAAAAATATTTTACTAGGTATTCTATGAGGAAAAATATTTTCTGTTTTAAATATTCGTTTCACTAAGTGAGATCTTAACAGTTTCGCTTAAAAGTTCAGATATTTAATATAATGTAAGTGCTACGAAGATATTAAAGAAATGAATGTGGGCTAAGATTGTTGAGACTTTCTTTAATATTTCACTTGAAAGCTGAGATTTGATTCTTACGTTAATATCTACATTTCATTTTTTAAGTTAATAATAAATAATAGAGATAGAATCCCGGGAATATAGGTTCTCTTAAAATGACACTTCTTCAAAATCAACAAGATAGACACGTTAGTTAGTAATTCAAAACACGTCCCACAATTACTTTACATTCCCATCAGTTGAACAAACTTTCATCGAATATTTCATTAAATTATCAATCAGAAACTATTACAATACGAGAGAGAATTGGTGAATAGTTTCATCTAGATACTATATAAACATCTACACACAATGTAAAATTGATGGTCTCATTGGCCACTAAAGCTTTAAAACACCTGACTGATTTGAAATTTGCTTCACGTGGAAGGGTCGTCACACAATTGTGTACGTTTTTGAGACAAAACCAAATTTAATTGTAGCCATTATGTACGGAAAATAATAATAATATCAAAAGCTTAACAGAGCTGCTGCCTACACCCAAATGTATTTTTACCTTTTATATAACGGCACGTGTATGTGATTTATGAACCCGCACATTTCCAAGAAATATTATTTATACCACATTTATTAATTTTAATATAAGTACGTCTAATAATATCCGCAGGGCAGATTCGCTACGAAACCGTTGATTACTGTCACTGTCTGTACTCGACTTTATTTTCCGTTGAAAAAGATTCAGATTCAGACAGGTGTATTGTATAGCTATGTAAATTGTCTATATGTGATATGGGCACGTTTTTTACCGTTTCGTCGATCAGCTGCGTTACAAAGCACAAAACCGGAGCTGATCGAAACACACCTCTCAATGTTCGACCACACCTGGCCACTGCGTGCATTCCGTCTCTATAATTTATTTTCAATTGAGTTCCTTGAACATCAGTAAGTATTTCAAAAGTAAAATTTAAAAAGTAACAACATTATCAGACAGTCACATAATTATTTTACCTATTAACAAGTTGTTCCGAAACTCAATCTATTATTCAAATAACAATTAGAATTTGCAAAATTAATGCCAAACATAAATCAAATGAATACGAGCAAACGTAATCGTAACTCGTGTGATCAAACAAAGACGACGCCCATTCACTAGGCGTGTCATAAAACTTTTGCAATCCCGCGGGAAATCAGCGCTGTCTGAAATTTCTCGACGAAATTAACCAGGCTAAATAGAGAAGGTAGAAAATGTAATAGGATAGGTAGGCTAGGCTTAATCATGGTCAAATAAGTATCGAGTTTGGATGTTTATATGGTTGAGCCAGCCGGAACAGAAAACCTGCTTTATCACCGTGCGCTAATTGTTGCACTGGATGACTTTAAGCGGATGGCTATAAGCAATCCAATTTATTTTCAATTATTCAAGTTTAAACGAAGGTCGTTCATTGGCTCCCGGTCTCCTACATTTTTTGTTTCAATAATGTAATTCAATATTCATCAATGTACGTACTGCAGTACTTTTTACAATAAATGGCGACTTGACTTAATTAATCGCAAATAGATAACATGGACTGACGGACAAGGGCGTTTATCGAATATCATGATGCGAAATTGCTTTGATCTGACCTAAAATGGACTCATCAACGTACCGAATAACGAAACAAAGCCCATCAAAGAACGTCAAACAGAAAAAGTATATCTGCATCACAAAGTTCTTTGTTCCAAAATTCATTTTCAGGTTCTTTGATCTGCACAGTGAATGGTAATCTGATGCACTCTTTTGTTTGTCGCCTTATCTGAATATTCCTCTGCAATTTGCATGTTTTCATCTCGACCTTTATTCCGTGTTGATGATATGGTGAGCTATCATCTTGCTTGCTTTCCTGCAATTTTATCCACTTTTCTGAATTATTTCTCTAAATTAGCAGCTTACTACTACAACTTGCTACTCCGTGTATTTTTTCTCAAAATAACGCATTAATTCTGATTTTAAGTTCAGGACACAGTGATTTTGAAAATATACTAAAACAATAAAAGGCTCTACGAGCTTTAAAATTCACTTTATGTTACATTTATATATATGATAATATTAATATGATGATGATTAATCCCGAAAAGTATGTCAGAGTATTAAAATATGTTCGCGCTTAAATTCACGTTCGCCAGTATTAATTAAGTTTCTTCCTGCTTGTTATATTTAATTTGGAACTTCAATTTTACGATTCGATTCTTCGATTTTGCACAAAAAGTCGATTATAATAATTAAGAATCGCGATTGGATTTTTCTTAAGTAAAATTATTCTTTTAGTAAAATGAAAGACAAACAACTTAAAATAATTTGACGAATCTTAATACTTTGTAAAGAGCTTTAAAATGATTTTGTTTTTAAATTGCTCAATAAATGATAACAGGTGAATCTTCTAGGTATTCATTTGAAGACCTTAGGTTTGTAAACACTAACTCCTAATTGATTAAGAAGATAAATATACTTGCCCTAATTTTACAGTTGAATTAATTATTATTTATATTATTTCAATCCAGTTTCGTTTGGATTCTAAGATTGTATATTGCGAAGAGATTGAATCTCTTTCGCCCCGTTGACAAACCACACTTGCATTATTCAACCTCAAATTGAATGCAAGCTCAAAAGAATGTTTACATTCTGTGAAACCTTTGTGTTCCGTATTGACACGACTCAATCCCGAGCCCGGGGCGGTTCTATACTTTCAAGATAATGATGGTATTTAAATTTTACACATGTTTGCTGATGGTTTTCATTAACGGATACTATTGCAATAATGTATCCTAAAATTATGTTTGCACACTGAAATTGGGAATTAATGTTTTAATAATGTATCAATTACTTAATTTGCACTCATAGTAAATGTTATAGTGTAGTTCTTTGTTCAATTTGAAAGGTTTAATAAAGTAAAGGATATGACATTAATTACTATCAATGACACTAGTATTGACGTTATTAACTAATGATTGTCGATAACCAATTTTCACTTTGACCTATACAACACGGAGAGCCGTTGATTTGAATATTAAAAAGCATTAAAGTTATCTACTGAATTATATAAAACGCCCGTCACAAAGAAAAATAGTTATATCGTCATTCGTACTTATAGGTAGATGTTTATTTTAAACCAATAAATTAATGATAGAATATGTTACAGGCGAAAGTCAAGCAAGTAGCGGAGATGAATGGGGACTCATACAATGACGTGATCGAACCTCATGAGAACAGGGGCGGTGAGCTCAAACCCGAGAAGAACCACAAGTATCGGCACAACAAGATGGTACACGCCCAGATCTCACGACTCGCTCGTAGTCAAGACCAACTCGACGAATACCAGCAGAGCCTTCAAACCCAGATCCTTGACGTCCAGCGTCGCCTCGATCGCTTCGAAGAACCGAACTGGAACCTGATCTCGGCTAAAGTAGATTTCCTCGAAGTTGAAACTAAGATCCTGCACAACGAATTGAAGAACACCACACAAAAAGTGGCCGATTTAGATAAGGTGCATGCATCAATGCTCGAACTGCGTGAGGATATTGAAGGACTCGAGAACAAAGTCGACAAGACTGTTCCTGATTTTAGGAAGGAGATATCGAAGTTGGACGTTAGCTTTGCTCAGGTTGGTACCATAGTAATATCTATAGATATTTTTTTACCAGGACTATTATAATTATTAATGATAACGTTTTATCCTATAGTTGAATGCTCAATCGTCGTACCTGAAGGAGGACCAGGAGAATATCCGACAATCTGTGAAGGCTATCGCAGTGAGCGTCAGCAATGCCATCGACCGCGCCGAGATGGATCGTCTTATGGTGAAGAAGATTAACGATTCCATGATGGACCTCGAAACTCGCTCCAAACAACACTACCACAGGCTCAATGATCATATTCTCAAGGTAATTACTACGCTATTATTTTTAACAGGTTCACTTTCAGAACCCGTTGAAAATGTTAATAATATACTTAGAATTATTTTTAATATTTAGATATATCTTTGTTTACATGACATGCCTGTACTTACTAACTACGTACTATTAAATCAGATCGATCATTTATAGACCAAATCTGTCTACAATATAATCAATAATTTGTGAAAGCTTATTCCGAGAGAGAACATTTCATCCGACCTACATTAGAGGCTGAAAATAAGATAGATTGACTACGCCAGCTAATTCAGTCCTCATTCAAAAATGAACAATGTGTTTAACTTTGAAATATATAAAAGTTCTGCATTCTACTGTCCGTCGGATGTTAGCGCTGAGACTGAGTTTTAATACTGCATTTAATTTCCGTGCCTAACAATTCCCAATGGTGTGAAAAGTTTTGCAATATTCAAAGCTAGTAAACTATTCAAAAACTCGAGAACTATTTTTGATTTAAACTTTATATTTAACGTATCTGGATATCCCTAATTTGTTAGTCTCAGTTATATGATTTTTTGATTGGATAGTACATTTTTGTGTTAGTAAATGATTCGTGAAGCCAATATTCAGCATTACGTGGTGTCTAATATGCGAAGGAATCTACGTGTAAGTATTCGCAAACACAAGTTAACCGAGTTACTTCGTGTCACGTAGGTCGAGATCCTCAGCTCCAAACTGAGTTTGTTGTTCACTCCTCGGCTTAATGCTTTCTAGATAACACATGAATATATTACACAAATGGAAACCGTATTTAAAGTAGTACGTGATCTCGCCAGGCAGCACACGATCGGATTAACTGATGTTGCAACGAACATGCTTTTAACTAATTAGTCTAAGGTCTATTACTTTCATTAACTTATAAATACGAATAGACAAGTTTTATTTCGAAACTTTCCAATTAAAGCTTGTAGGCATTATAGTATAGCAGAGACAATAACGATGATATTGTTGCAGAGCGAGGCCAATGTTCCGGACACTAACTTCACTGAAACTATCTCTCTTCCTGAACTAATGGGCGAAGTGAAGGAACTGGAACCGGTGCAACGTGAGTATGAGGATCTAGTGAACCAGCTCCCCCACGACTGCTCCACCATCAAGGACCCGGCCGGAACGTACCTGATCCACCCCGGGCACACCCCCGTCGACACCTGGTGCGCCAACGGCAACACTCTCCTGCAACGACGCTACAACGGCTCCATCGAGTTTAACCGCAAGTTCAACGAGTACGTGCGCGGCTTCGGCGACCCCGCCGGCGAGTACTGGCTCGGTCTCGACTCCATGCACCAGATCACCGCCGACAACTGTTCATCCATGCGTATCGATATGACTGACATCTACGGCGGCAACTGGTACGCTGAGTATGATCACTTCTCTGTCGGCAACGGCGACTCCGGGTACGTGCTGACCGTGGCCGGGTTCAGGGGCAACGCGAGCGACGCCTTCGAGTACCAGAACCACATGGAGTTCTCGGCCATCGACCGCGACCGCGACATCTCGAACACGCACTGCGCCGGCAACTACGAGGGCGGGTGGTGGTTCTCCCACTGCCAGCACGTTAACATCAACGGCAAGTACACGCTGGGCCTGACCTGGTTCGACTCGGCCCGCAACGAGTGGATTGCCGTGGCCACCAGCGAGATGCGCGCCTTCCGCCGACCCGGCTGCTTCTAGGTCGGCCATGGAGCGACACATATTAGTCACGATACCCTAATACATAGCGTTTATAGTGTTTATTCATTGATGTTGTTAAATATTATAATCATACCAAAGATACTACCTGTAAGCGATTACTATTTGATTATGTTGGAACAAACGGGCACTAGAATTATTTAAGTTTTATCTCACTTATCTACAGTTTAATGTTTAATTACGAACTTTAACTGTCTCTATGGTTTTTATTTTATTTCTATCTTATTGTACTTTTTCATTTTTCTGAAAAAGCTACACTTATTTTTCAATTTTATGCTATTATTAATCTATACTATATTTAATACATTTTTAATAATGTTATAAGTAGGTGTTTAATGTAAGAGGGATGGTGGAAGCATGAAATGCTAATATTGTGTATTACATATCAGACACAGTGAATCGATCTTTTAAAATTCAAAATTTGTAAATTTTTCGTGTTTAACATTATGTTTATTGAGGGCGATGTATTTTAATTAATATTATTTTAAGTTATTTGTTTAAGGATTCCAAAAGACTGTTTGCGCCAATATTAATTATCGAAATTGTTTTAGAAGCGTGTATATATAGTTTTATTCGTTCATTTGGTAATTATCGTGGTATTATAATTATTGTTCTGAGTTGTCGAGGCGTCGAACAACGATCGATTCATCATACACAAACAGACGTATTAGCGCATATATTATTCAATCAATATAATATAATCTACATAGTTGCATGTTATAATGTAAGTTTTGAATCTCCTATAGACCACTTATATTCACTACTGATTAATGTACCTACCAATGGAATTAAACCAAATAAAGATTAAGTCAAACAGTGCTGTTTTATTTGTAGACTATACCCTACCCTACCCACTGAATATAATATTCTCCTAGAAGTAACAATAGTTACGTTTAAAACACTGAGAGCGAGTGTGTCACAGTAATATTCTTCATAGGGGTGTGCGAATAATTCGAACTTACGAATGATTCGAACGATATTCGCACACCCCTAATTCTTAATTATCTTTTCGATAATAGACACCTAGCCTTGTCAATTGTTTTTTTTTTGTTGGAGGAAATAGCCGGATTCGCATCCGGATTCCGGAGATATTTTTTGAACCGCACTAAAGCCTCCAACCGCTCATACTCAGCGTCCGAACCCCGGATGAGGTTATGCGGGACGGCGCGACGTGTCACACACTCTGCACTCTTTTCCGTCGTGCCGCCCAGCCAATTATGGGGTGAAGAGCTCAGAATACCCATATAATTACATTACAATAAAATTGCTATTGATTCAGCTCGACAAATTTTCAAGCAATTTGCAAACTCCAATATAACTTAAACGTAAAATAATAAAATTATTTACTTAGATTTTGATCAAAAGTGATACTTGTTATGAACTTTTAATAATAGTATCAATAAAGTAAATTTCAGTACACCACCGATTATAATTCATAATTACAGTAAATATTATAAAATTACACTATAATGAATAAATCAATTTAATCATAAATAAATAACTTGAAATCCCGCATAATTTCCAGCTTTTTTTCATGCGTCAGTGACGACGTAAAAATAAGGTTACAAACAGCCTATATTATTTAGTTCAATATTTAATGTTTAGGTGGTATCTATAAAATAGACTGTCTACCAAAGGTTACATTAATTTAAAGAGATTGGTAAAACCTGTTTCTACTTCAATCATAAAATGAAAAAAAAAACTAAAATACTGTTCATTTTCCTACTACTACATTTCGTTTCCGAACTTGATTCAACATAACAATGTAGATAATTAACATGAAATAATAATTATGTATGCATTTACAAATGTTTGATAACAACCCCATTCGCACTAGCGCTATGAAGACGTTTTCTTCCACAATATAAAAATAATAACCGTAAGTAATAACCGCATTGATGACGTTCAAAATATTTACTGCTTTTCTGGTTAGATTACGAACTTTTAACCTAACAGTGGTTCTCGCTTATGGACTTCAACAACACCAGGGCATAGACAGATCCTAACTAATATCTACAAACTTTCTGAAGAAATTGTTATTTAAAGATATAGAAATTGAAGACACATACCAACGAGATATTACTACAATAATAGGTAAGTGTACTAGTTTTTATTTTTATTATTTGCAGATTTATGAAAGTGTAATAAGTTAAATATTAGATTAACATTAAGTTAAAATTTATTTTACTGTTTTCAGGTATTGTTAACGTTTTATATTCTAAATATAGCTATTATGTGAGGGCGACCTGATTGCCAACAGACCGAACAGAAGACAACAAATAAGTAGAAGTGTAATTTTCAATTTATTTAATTTAAATTAATAAATGGCCGCCATGGTAAGCGCAGTGTGGGTCAACTAGCTACAGAATGGATGACTGTCGGACTTGTTAAGATCGCAGGAACACGCTTGATGCTACCAACCGCGAGCATTGGAAATCTTTGAGGGTGGCCTATATCCAGCAGTATATACGTATACATATAGATAATGATGACGATGAAATTAATAAATAAGTATTTATTTCATACTAAATATAATACCATTGAACATTGAACTGTAAAATATAGCCAAATGTAATTTTCCACTATTTTTTTAAGAACTTGAATTTGATCATCTTTTTCTTAATAACGTTTTGTATTTGGATCGTGTTGTAACTCTTGTGCGTATCCATAAATTATTTGATATTATGTATACAGTAAACACGATTCGTTGAAAATGCGCATATATTAATTTTGGCAATAATAATCACGCTTGTTTTGCAAACATAGGCAAAAATGTTGTACATATTAATATTCGCTTCAATTTTGGCCTCGCATAGTTTATATTACTTTGAATACAATGAATAGTAAAATGAACTCATAACGTAGGTCGTAGACCCCACCATTAGGATTTGAAGCTTATATATATTTTGTTTTTATTAACATCCAAAACAAATTACGTCATTATGTAGTTTCAATCAAAAAAGTTTCGTGAATGTAATAGTATCTGGTAATAGGGATCTCATCCTTGTATCTATCTATCTATCCAAAATAATGGGAAGCCTCCTCTTGCCCTTTCAAATGAGCCCAACACGATAGGTCTACGATCTCCCTTTCTCAAGATAATTTTCGGGTCGAATTAAATTATTTACGGATGTACAAAAATCGCCATTCACAACATCCCTATTATGTACGTTGATTAGAAAGTTAAAACGCTTCGAGTTTTAAGATTATTCTTTATGGCATGAACTCTATATTATCCAGTTACTTAAAAAGTAAAAATCCATTATGGCATACGTAGTAGCATATTCCTAAAAATAAATTAAAAAAATATCTCTCAAAGTTTAACCGCAGCGATTCTTTGATAGCAAAAAACTTCACCAGATTGAATAGGATAGTTCTGAAAAAGACTTATAAAAGAGTGCTCGAGTTAAAATTGAAATGTAAAACAAAAGATTCCGTAGTGGTCGGCAGTTTTAATTAAATAAGTGCGGATTTCCAATTTGCATACGATCCTCGCTCCATTCAAGTGAGATCTTTGATATGACCGATAGTAATTACGATTCGATAGTACATGCATACATGCGGTATGTACAGTTCGGCTAGAAACATGATCCATTAATTGCGTAGTTTAGTAGTACAGTCAGACATGTGGTAAATGTAATTAAGGCCACTGCATCATGATTATCCATTAAAAGTGTTAAGCAAACAATATATTTTTATTTTCAAAATGGTGTGATTCGATACTTTCTAAGAAAGGGGAAAAGTTAGGTAATTGGAGTGGTGGTATTAGATAAAACAAAATACTAGCTAAACTATTGCAGCTCTAAGGTCAATCGAAATTTTTAACGATCTGTTCATGATGGAGTACCTATTTATTAATGTAAGGGAAGCAAATTAACCCACCGACTTGAACTATGATTCACTAAAACCATTTCATCATCTTACTCCCTAACCGCGTGAGGGTTACCGCGGCCCATCTCGGAATTCTATTAGCTTGCTATTGGAGAGACCTGATGACTACAACAATTTTGTCCTTGTTCGTTTTCCAAATGAACCTTTATCAGAATCAGAGAATTTAATCTCACGTGCATTCCATTATACATCATACTAATCACTTGCCGTAATTCGTAAATATTTAGTAACTTCTAACATCAAACGACCTTTATCAACTTTGTGAAATCGCTTTGTTTCATCTGTCTGTCTATCTGTCCAACCGAAAATCGATATTGTTAGAAACGCTTACGATTTGTCTTTGAACAATCATAATATTTACAACTCGTATTAAAATCGTGTAGGTATTTAAAAGTAAAATATATTAAGTAACATTTATATTTTGACAAGAGTACAAAACATAAATTATCTACTTTTTCTTAATTTAATGCATTCACTATTTTTCGAAATTGTATAAATCACTAACATCCTTACAATGGACCTAGGTAACTTATGTTTGCAGGCTGGAGTCCACAAAATGAATTCATTAAGTCCCAAAATGAACAGCAAGCGAAAAAAGGAGAAGCGACAGCGCGATATTTTAAGTCTAATCATTTATTAGACCAGACCGGACACAAGAAAAGAGACCTACTTATACCTTAAATAATTGTTGTTAAAATAAAATATTAAATATGAACTTGACTACTTTATTTGCATTTATATTAAAAAATTATAAGATATCATAGTCATAATTTATTTCTAGGATAATGAGTTTTAATTTAATCCACAGATTTAATCTTCTTTTTATTACAAATATTCTCATTCCTTATTATGTATGTTACTGGAAATGTTTTATATTAAGGAATTGCATAAAAATCCTAGGAAATGTATACAATTCCGATACTATTTAGGAAATGTATCAAATATTGTTTGAAAAACTATTTAATGCATAGATATCCTACGAAATGTATAAATTTCCTCGGAATTGTATATAATTTCAACATCGTATTAGGAAATCTAAAAAGTAAATTTAACAGACTTTTATGTTTACCAAATGATAATATGGGTAAGCATACACTTATCAAAAGCGATTTGGTTCTGGCACATCTATAAATTTCCTAGGAAATGTGTATAATATTATTAATTTATTTCACACATTTCCGTGCGATTTTAAAAATTACATACATTTCCTTGGAATTATCTACAATGGCAGATTACATACATTTCCGTTAACATATACACATACTACAATCTACATAGTAATACAGTGAGCGCCGTACGTGAGTTTGACAGTGATATGATTGTCTATAACAATTAAACTGTTCTCCAACGACCGTCGTAAGTAGATTTCCCGGCTAGTTGAACAACAGCTGGTTTCGTGTGATATGATTTCTAAAGGTTTAGTTTTGAAATTAATTCTATTTACAGAATCTCGTATAAGTACTTCTCGAGAATGTGTCACTGATTGTAATCTTACTGCAGGGTTTGATAACATAAACTTAGATAATAAAACTAAAGCAGTCTATCCTCTCATAGAAAGGCTCATACAAAGGCTTCATTGGAAAGGAACGAGTACAAGAAATGAAAACGGTTGATGTAGAAACGAAACTATACAGGAAAAACGTAACATAAATACAAACTCACGATACACTCCGTATTGACTTGTTATTCATACACTCAAAATGTTGCTACTAATATATAAACATGAAGACAAAATTGCTTTGAAATAAGGAATCGGAGCAAGATTTATAAGATAAAGTTGAAAAGTATAAGATACATGTATTTCTACACGTTTTCCTCTTTAAATCATTTTTCGTAATATTGTCATAAATTTTCCTGTTACATTATTTTGTTAATGATAGTACATATTATATTGTTGAACGTCGTGATAGTTGATTGCCAACTCCCACAATCAAATGTTTTTTTTTATCAAATTCCTAAAATAAAAATGGTGCTAAGTTATATTTCGACAGTTCATTCACCCCACGTCAGATTGTCCAAAGTTACAGATCCACCCTGTATATACGACCAGTAAAAATATTATACCAAAGAATGGTCTAAACCTTTTATAAATGCAACATAAAAATATCTAAAATACTTCCAAAACTACAGAAAATATAGACAGGTAATATAGGTGTGAGGTGCGCGATATCACTTGAGGTTGTTAACCAAGACTCTTTCGTTGTTGTTCCAAATTATTTTTGTTTGCATAGTTTTGTCGAATTTTGATTTTTTACTTAATTTTCTCTCTTTTTTTTAGCTCATTTTTAAATATTCATATTAAAACAGATTACTCATCACCTTCCTTCAATATGTGCCATCATTAACAAATCACACTGTATATATTATTTACACCAGAAGCATGGACGAGGAACCCAAACAAGTGACAGACAAAAAAACCGTACAAATTGATTTGTAAACATTACTAAAAAATAATTCTGACGTGTGTTAGAAATAGAAAAATAAATATTCATTGTTATATTTAGGTGAACATTAATCGATATAGTGGGTAAATTTTTAATGAACATATTGAAGGAGGGTATTAAGTTTTCTATTTTAATTCGGACTATGAATAAAATCGACTAAAATATTTTAATATTTTTAGATACGAACAACAGAGCAACGACTAACACCCTCGCAGGTATGGCGTACCCCACAATCCTACTAACACTGTCAGCTATTGCGCTACACTTATTTTGTAAGTTTTAGTAAGTTTGTCGAATATTTTTGAGCGGCGATACTAAGGCGTTATAGTAGTCGTTATCGTATAGATGTCCGCAACGTAGGTACACATTCCATTCAATGTGAGAAAAAAAAGTTTATCCGATTCCAAAAATAAAAATGGTGGTGGTGGAAGTTATATCTGAAAAGGTCATTCACCCCACTTCAGCTGGGATAAAGTTAGAGTCCAAGTAAGAGTTAGATCCACCCTGTATAATCAATAAATCAAAAAGTACGAATATAATTTTCTTAAAAAATATTAGAGTATCGGTTTGATTAAACCTGTTTTCGGAAATGCCACCAATTCCGAATTCAGATTTTCCCACACGAATCCATAAAAATCAATTGAATCAACTATTCATAATCATCACTAATATAGTCATTGTCTACGTCATTATATAGCGCTTCACTTAAATTCTTTTTCAAAAAGGGGCGAGTTTTGACTCTAGCATGACGTGAATAATTGTGGAGTGAAGCTTGTTTTCGTAAGTACTCTAACATTCGTTGTTTCATTTCACTGTATGCTCCGTCAGCTAAGGCATCCCGAAAATCATACACAGTCCCTTTAAGTTCCGATACATATTTATCGAATACTAGCGGCTCCATTTCTTTGTCACTATACAGTAATAAGTCAAGCGGTGGTTTGTTAACACTGGTACTCTTGATTATAGACGCAATTTCATACATATGCATTGCATGCGAAATAAGTTTGAGGTCACACTTGCCCACAAGACGCAGTAGTCCTAAATTATGGACCAACCATCTGAAACAGAATTAATGCTAAGTCAGGTAAGCGAATAACACCTTACTTGTATGGCTACGTGCCCATGAACCTTTGCATTGCCAGAGTTTGAAGTAGCTGTCACATACCTACCCTGCCGTAAAGAACTCGCTTGTAGCAGGATAAGTTTTTGCTCTCGGGAAACGGTATAAAATAAAACAGTTTTTCATAATGTTTTTCACGTCCGCCCGAGGCTTTTTATTAGTAGCCTGTACAAATACAACAAACAGGGAAAGTAAACGAATTCTCTGTTCCGTAATTATTAAAGTTGAGGTTTTCGTGCGCTAATTTGTACTGCGCAAATATAAAGTGCTTAAATTATAATAAAGTTAGTACTTTCCTATTAGAATATGCGCCGAGTAAGTTACTCATTTTACTGGTTTTAATAACAAGAGCCTAACTTCGTTTTATGTTTTTTTAGTTGCCTTTTAAATAGATTATAATACCTTCACGAGCAGTCGGTCTTAACCTACCGTAATGTTAAAGGTCGAGGATTTAAAGCTTAATCTACAATTATAATCTACTAGTAAATATTCTTATGTGAAATACATAAAAGAAGAAATAAGACAAATAATTTCCGGTGAAAATACTCCGGTAGGTTTATCCTGCACTTTACTACAAACAACAGTTGAGAAAAGAGTGTAAAAATTATAAGATTTTAACCTTCATTCTCCGAATTTTCATTTGGTATCACAAATAAAGAAAGCCCTAGATTACAAGTCATTAAACTTATTTCACTACAAGTAGGATCCTTTAATTGTCACTCACTTTTCATAATACATCAAGTTGGTGTAGACGACAGGTTTATCGGTTCGATAACCACAAGCGAACCCCCAGGATTGGAGTCCCAATAGCGCGGAATTGACAACAAGCGGAGCACCAGGCACCGCCATGCAAGGAGCCTCCTCATTCTCGTATCTATGTTCACCAAAGCAAATCATGCCCGGTTTCATATTTATATTATCCTACAATTAATAATTTATAATTAATGTAATTAATAAGAATTACATTATTCAAGCACGAAGTCACTAATTTCTTTTTCCCTCTTCTGAGGAGATCTGAGCCTAGCAGTGGGCAGTAATGAGCTGTTATAGTATAGTAGGTACAGTTAAAAAAATGTTTTTATCTTTCGAATTATTGTTGACAAGCTAAACAATCTGAAAACACAACAGCACGCTAATGCGCTCGTTCTGTCAGTACAAATAATTTGTAAATTAGTTTTTTTAGACATTAAATTTTAAATTACTTGTCATCAATAAGTTAAGTTACTTTAGTTTATAGAGAAAAGAAGGATTAGGTAACTAGAAATCTGTGTATACTTCTTTAATAACAGTTTTCAGATTTTTAGCAGACTTCGTTGATATTTAAAGTAAATGACAAAATTTTCCGGACGAAAAGATGATTTGAAATCTCTGTCTGAATACATTTCCGTATTTTACAAAAAAAAACTAACGCACACATCAAAGGGGATCCTATACGGACTAGTGAAATACCCCTTCACATTTTCAGGAGACTAAAAATTTAAACTAGCCTCCCCTGCGTACCTAATAGATCCATGCATAATTACTCTCGGGAAACCCTATGTCTGGCGTTCCCAAAGGCTCTTTCATCCCGCAATTTTAGAGTTGAAAAATGTCAGAAATTCACTATAGCAAAGAGGATGTTGAAACCTAATAACGAAATGAATGTATGAACTTGCCATAGATGGATTAATTAGAGTTAGGTAGAAAAATAATTACAAAAAAATATCTCGAACACTTAGTAAAATGGGAATGCAATCTTGTTTAACAGTCTTAAAAATGTACTCAAAAAGGTATTAAAACCAATCAGTTAAGATGCAACTAAATTTCGTTGATTACGGTACTATAACCTTGTATTCAATAGGTATTAAAAGAAAAAACATTAAAAAAACATACAAGAACTATGCGCTGCTTGTTCAGGGTAAGCCCACTCATGTTTGTATTCACAATAGAGGAATTGAATGCATTTTGAAACACACAACAGCACTCGAAAAGAGAATACAATACTGTTTCATTCTGAAATTTAAAGTCTCTTTGAAAATATCTTCTTCATCTTTATATCAATTTCATATTTAAAGTAAAAATCGCATATGAATACTTGTAGATACTATATTATAGTAATTTATGAAATGTTAGGTAATCGTCTTATTTCCTCAATTACGATATAATTGTAACGTTAATTTAATATGACTAAGACTAAATTAAAATCAGTATTAATCTCGCACAAAATCCTGATCATGATACATCCTGATTTGATCAACTTCAGACTTAATCAATTAGAAAACCATGAAAAAAGAAATACAATTTATGTTTTAAATATTCTATGACACGACAAAACAATATTTAAGTTCGACAAACACAATACCGCATTTTTGAAAGAAGGCATAAACAAATGAGAATCATTTAGAGATCGTTCTTTATCATAAAATATTCAGATATCTCAACGTCGCGTCGTTGTTTTATTTACGCGAAATTTACAGAGAATTCTCAATCATTTCTTATATCATAATGTATTTGAAGTGAGAGACTTGCGAGCTTATTAGAAAAGTTATTAATTTCTTGACGAATTGTTGTTCAACAAAATAATTGTACTTTAAAAGGATTCACTTTAAGGACAGAGATTTATAACGATTTCATTTTCCTTAACAAAAAGAAGTTGAGTTGTGAAAATGAATCAATAAAAGATCATTATACTGTTATTTAGGATGTTCATTTGAATCATACAGTGACTTTGAAAGACACAGTACCTACTCGTATTTCATTCATAGTGTATAAGTATTCATAGTTTCGAAGTTTAAGTAAGCGAGAAATAAACAGGCTTTTTAATATTTTATATTCAATTTAAATACTATTCAATTAGATAAAGTTTTAAAGAAATCGTATTAGTTAAGTAAGTAAGCATATTCACCAACATTTTAAAGTTGCCGAAAATGTTTCGGAGTTTAGTGATTACCTACATTCAATTACTCATTCAGTTATTGAGTATTGGTAATGTTGAGTAATATTCTCACTTAAAAACTCAATTAGTAACTAAACTAAATTGGCGTTTGTCTATTTGTGACATTTATAGGCATAGACGAATGGTTATTAATATTATTATTGAGAGAGGGGGGGGGCGATGGGCACGCGTAGCCCATCATGTTACTGCGACCCTTACGGATCTATTGTAACCGTCCCCCGAAGGTCCTGATGAGAATCCTTAACTGATTGCGTCCCAGAGAGAGGACATTCCGGGTAAACCGAGCATCGTAGCCCTGCATGAGGGCTTTAGCATGTTTCTTTCCTGGGGAGTTATGCCATACAGATGGACGAATGGTTAAATGAAAAAATATTCGATGGTTTTGGTTGGATGGCAAACAAGAAATTACAATATCAGCTTTCATTTGCACGACGCAGTGTTTTGCTGAAGGTGGAAAGTGGATTATCATCGCGCTCGCCTGGCGTAGTATACTATATGGAGATTGACATGCTTCTGCCTCGTGAAGTTGAGACATAACTTTAGAGTGAGAAACATCTTGAGGCGGACAGAATTTATTTTCTTATGTTAGTAAAATAGTGACTTAACTTTGCTCCAAAAAACAAGGATCTTCATTTGTTTTATTACATTTTATGATTTACTTACATTCGTATTACATACATGTGGTGTTTCAATAAAGAGTTTTTGTATCCTATTGTATTTTTTCACTTTAACGAACAATTCTAATTTATAAGTTATAATGGAGAAAAAAATAGAATTGATAAAATGTAACTTAACTTATTAGTCACTTAATATGTTTGGCATAATAACTGGAATGAAACTGATGACATTGATGTCAAAGATATTTGAAATTGCAGAAAAGAATTCCTACAATATAATTCGAATGTTCTAAAATCACGGCATTATATTATTAATGTCCAAGTTAACATAACATTATTACAGTCCATATACGCAGGTAACGCAACATGTACCTACAATTTCAAACATCTGAATACTGAGCTTTGACGTTGTATGCCAATTATTCCTATTGCTATTCTGCGTGAATACCCTAATTGGTGAAAGGGGAAATTCCAGCCCTAATTGAAACCGGAATCCTAATCTGCTGTGGTTGCATTCGGCATTTAGACAATAGATTCCATCAAAGCTTAAAAAATCCTAAACTACTATTAAATTCTGTATCAGTAACTAATTGTGTGCAATAAACTATCTAAAATAATCCATGTAAATTTAGCAAAATGTAAAAGTGTATAAGTAAAAAAAGAAAAATCGTAAATAAAATATATAATCACGAATAAAGTTTGTGTACCTTTATATAAGTTATGCAGTTGTCGTTTTTTATCTCCGTCCAGATTGGGACGGTGATTAACATCGGATCCAATATCTCACGGTGGTAGAATCTAGAAGAACGAGGTAGACACACTTCCTTTTCCTATACAATATACACATTAGAAGTAGTAGATGCTTACACAAAAAACTATTGTCAAATAAATGTAACAAAATAGTAATATAGATGGTTATTTTTAAACATTATTTATTTATTTATTATTAAGCAAACCAACAATGCAGTTACAATAACAAATTATTAACTATTACGTGTAATAACGGGGTTCTGAATATCTCTTGTTATTTCCATCAGCTCTGTCGATTCTATAACTAACAATTCTTTGGTATCTACAGACTGTATGTAAATTGTGGTGCCCTGGGCTGTTTTGAAATAGTTCAACATCTGTCTTTGTCAGTGCTGACTATAGTCTTTGACAGGGTGCAGGAATAAACGGGAAAGTCTGAACAATAGTACAGGCGCGAGACGGCCTGTCCGAACGAAAAATGACTAGAATGAATTATGATGCACCGGTTGCTAGCCATTTTTATTATAACACATTTTCTTGACTACCCTAAGCTTACAAATCTCTCTTATCTTTCTTTGTTAATGTTATTACCAGTTCTAAATCAAGCCTGGAAACACTTTTTAATGTCATTAAGGGGAGACAAAAATACTGTCCTTTAGGGAGTTTATTATTAACTTAGATTGTGGGCTACCTCCCCCGGTGTGGTTGAAACCCTACTGATAAAAGCCGACATCCAAATTTAGTTCAATCGTAAGATAATAATCTAAACGAAAATAGTACTCGAAAATCACAAAACAACGGCATCCACCCACTCACTACGTAAATAATTAATGTAAATTCATATTCGCAAAACCTTTCTAAATTTCGTATAATGAAAACAAAATTTCTTGTATTTCTTAGTAGACACATCATTAGTGAAATTGTGGATTTATGTGTTGGTCGGATAATATCGGACATGATCCAGCTTCGGGCCGGTCGGTATGAACAACATTGAAACCACCGCGCGTCCGCTCCGGGCATCACAGCCCGAAGGTTTCAAAATAAACAGGCGAACCGTTTGGCAGCCGCATCAGATAAACCCATCACGTAAATATAAACTTTTATGTGAATATGAAAATACATATCTACATTTGATTGTTGTTTGATATAAGTTGAAAAATACGCAAACATTGTCCCGATGTAGAGCCCCCAGGGATTTTTATTACCATTCATAGGATGTTGTTATAGTTATAGTTAGAATATGTCGTCTAAATCGATTTGAATACAAAATTACTATTTACCAATTTAGTTTGATTTATACAAAACCTAGATACCTACTATTATTAGAAGACTACAAACTTATTCATTTAGGTCGAAAAGGAATGTTGCTGATTAAAAGTAATCTTTTGATAATCAGCCCATATTCAGTACTAATTCACTTCAGAACATTTTAAAATAGAACTCGGTAAATATAATTATAGTTTTAGTATTTTATTTTTCCATAACAGCTAACGCGAATTACTGGGTGGGTTCTATTTGAACCGATGTGATAAACTGATAACGATTTATTTTAGAATCACTCCCTTTCTGTTGAAATTGAATGTAAAAGAAGGTTTGTATTAATATTATTTTTTAAATATTAATGGAGGAGAAGGAAGAACGACCTTCAATCATCATAAAGTAAATTTTACAATATATTTATTTATTTTTGATTATAGATAAGTGCAAATTTAATATATCTAAATAAAGTAAGAAATAGATTTATGATAACTTATTATTGAATAGGAACAGCAAATAAATAACATACTTACCGTTGCATAGCATCGTCCCCATCCTGTTACGAAGCCAATCTTGTTTTCATTCGATGTTTCGGATGGATGGAACAACATAATTGGTTTTACTTTGCTCCTGAAAACGATTGTTCAATAATAGTTTTTTTACTATTAGAATTATTAGAACTATAATTAAAATTGAATAGTATAATAACAAGAATTTTGGTTTTATAGAGTAGGAATCTACTCTATATTCATTTATTAACTTATATTTTTAGATAACATTATCATAAATAAAATTTTTAAAAAACAAAAAAACAAAAATCTCCTGAAAACAAGGGACGACCCAAACCATCAGTGATCAGCGGTCAAGTAAGAGGAACCACCTAAACAATACGCGCCGTGTCAAGTGCGACCGCCTTCTGTATCAAGCTCTTTACCCAGCCGGGGAGCGAAAGCTTTTCAAGTTGACGGTTGAAACTTTTCGCTATCAGACCGTGCAGAGAAATAACGCCACATGTCCGTCACCTCGTGGTCCAGGTCCAAATATTTTAGCAGTTTTTCTTTTTCTGTCTTCACAAGTTTCTCCTCATGTGGAATGGTGACATCGATCAACACTGCCCGATGCGCATCTCGATTTATTATCACTACGTCAGGCTTATTGGCAACAATAGTACTGTCAGAGACAATAGGTCGGTAGAGCGTTACATGGCCATTGTCGAGCACTAGCTGATACTGGTAATAAGGTATTGCGGTTTCAACAAGGCCCTACCTATTCAAGTACTCGTCGTTAGCAAAATACTAGACCGCAAACACTTAATATGAAATCAAGTAGTATCCTTTCCAAAACCCATATTCATATTCTCCTAACTCATGTTTTATATTGTCTTTGATTAAAAAACACAGTAGCAGGAACCTACTCGCTATCGTGTCTTATTATTCTCGTAAGAAATTTGAGTTCCTTTCATTTTTCGAGAATTCTTTTGTAATTTTACGATACGAACAAATGAAATTTGATATCGTGATTTGTCGCTTTCTTTTTCAATATTACTGATTTCTGAAGTGGAAATAAGTATCACGGACCGTCAAAGGAATTTACGTAATTATAATAATAAGCATGTATTTCAATCACAATTTATTCTGGTATATGTTTTATTATTCTCTTTTGTTTATACCTTTGTTTTATAAAGCTGAAGTTATTTCAATTGTACACTCCCCATTTGTTAGTACCGCAATAGCAGATACTACATCAATATAATGTTAATAATGTAAAGTCTGACGATTAAAAATCTTAAATGTACTATGCAGTTCTATTAAACAAATTTAAGCTTATCAGTATATTCATGTGCGCAATTATAATAAACTATTACGACTTGAAGACTTCATTTTCATTTATCTCAGGTCCATTATAACGGAGGGAACCATTAAAGCTAGCAGGTAGTACAATTTTAGTATCGAATGCAACACACAGTAATGTGAAACTTGAACAATACTGTGAACATCTATAGATACAGTCTTCAACTAATAGCTATTCCGATAACTGAGATACATTGTTAACCACATAGAGGTAACTACCACTTCCACTTTCTAAACTAATACTACGAAGATTTGATTATTTGACTTAAATGCGGTAATCTAGAACCACTAGATTTATATAGACAGAACATGAGTATCTGATACTTTTTCTAGGTAATTCGGTGTCATTAAATACTCTTATTGGGTTTTCATGAATAGGACTTGGTTCGTAAATTTAATGAAATTGTTTAGTTCCTACACAACCTTTATAATATTAAATTTCTTTAAACACTCGCGGCTATCTACATCACTTACACTATTACTAAACGAACAAACGAAACGAACTCCGCAAACAAACGAGAAAGAGTGTAGACAGATTTGTCTGCTCTTAAATGACCTACCCGCAGTTCATCAGTCTTCCCGTGATTATGGCGCTTGAAACAGTGCCGAAATATCGGGATAGCTCAATTGAAAAGAATCGTGGAAAGAACCCCTTGATAATATTACTATAGAAATTAAATTGTAATTCACATCACTATTACACTCCTGCAAGCATCTTCAAAGCTTTGAATTCTAAAAGAATCAAACAGCAATAAATTACATGAAGACATAGAAAGCTTTGAGCTCACACTAGACGAACAATAAGATACAACGGTAACAACAGCTACAGACCAGATATTTTTATTTAGTTGCTTTTTGATGTTAAACTTATCTTCACTGAATACTAATGCACTACATTTATGACATTTAAAGCTGCAGTCATGACTTTGTAAAACTTGACACTCTGGTAAAGTCTCACTTAAGGTAATAATGTAGTAATGATAGTGTTATAAAAATCCACCCTTTCCGACTATTTCTGTTCAGCGACAGAAATAGACAACAGCTTTCCTCCCTACCGCACACGCTATTCCAGTAAAATGGATTTAATTTTATTACATCGCACATTTTTCCCTCCCTATCCATTTTTATCTTGTTTCTCTCCAGTTGCAATACACGGGGAGAAACTCATGAATATGTTAAGCTCGTCTTTGTACACGCTTTTAAAATTATAAAGAAAGAAAAAGCTAGAGTGTATTGTTTTATTAGTGGCTGGTTTTATTGCATAAAAGGGGACTGAGAGGAAAAAGCTGTATAATTAGAATAAACAAATTTTAGACACTTAGTATTAGATACTTGTTATGTATTTTATCTGTTGGGAGGCTCAACGTGAATGAGAATATCAGATTTAAGAGAATTCCTTGCCTTCTTGACCTAAATAAAATCTAAAAATACTGTATATACCTATACTTAACAGATGGACGGGAGCAATGATTTGATATTTTTCGTAATCGGAACAGATAATATACGATAGGTAAGTCAATTTATTACCAATTAATCAAATATGAACCAATTCCTTAATTTTACTTCGAAATAATACCTTGCGTGATATGTTTTAAATGGTTGTAATTCTCTTTCCACATGAAAAACGAAACATCCAATATTTACGTTAGATCCAAAAAAATCTCTTAAGTCATATATTTTCCTTCCATTCCTGCAAGTTTTCTTTACCCACGCTTATAAAATTGAATGCAGGGTTTGCCCTCACCTCTTTTCTTCCCACTTCAAAGTATTACAATAAAAATCAGGGTTTTATTATTAATTTATTCAACTTCATGGACAATATGGTACAATGGCGGACTTAATTAGTCAACCAAACGCAGTGGTAGAGAGAAGTATGATAGGTGCTTTGCTGATACATGAAAATTAAAATATTAAAATCATACTTTAAATAAATACATATACGAATAATAATGTTTTAAAACATAATCATGTGCTGTTGTAAATATACTGTGAGTTTGTAGATCCTCAGCGGTCTACGAAAGATTGTTATAGTTTAAGATTTATGAGTGAGCCTTTAGCCTACCAACATATGCAATTTTATTTTTTTCTACAGAAAAGTAGTTATTGAAATATTGTAAGATTGCAATCATATTATTAGCATCTTTCATCTGCATGCATCATAGTCGAAACGTAGTATTATAATCGAAACTTGTTAAGTGCCGTAGAAACTTAACGGAACTTAGCAAGTGACATTACTTCGTATTTTCCGGTGACATATACATAAATTTCACTCATCAAAATAAAAAAAAAAACATAATTTACTTAGTATTCTTATTATGATCAATTTATTCAGCACCCAGTATCATTGTTCACGAGTGTCAATAACGATCTATTGATTGCGTGCTATTTACTTAAAAACTCATAGTAGCGCCGCATGTGAGGAAAATGTTTAAAAATCACTAAAGCAGTTTCATATTATGAAGGTGTCATTTGGAAGTCAGATTACAGGATCCGCGGCCCCTGAATAAAAGCCATCCATCACTCAAACTCTAATCTCAGTTTTTTTTCAGGAATCCCATTACTTCATTCGGGTAATCTATATTTATTTAAGCCAACATAAACTTGCTTATATTTCTGTACAGGGTGATTTCTTAGTGAGGGTACATATTGAAGGTCATGGTAGCTAATGGTTATATACGACTTTTTTTTTACCTATTTTTTGTGATATTCCGTATTAGAACAGAGTACTCATCACCCTCCTGCAATATGTACCCTCACTAAGAAATCACCCTGTACAGAAATATAAGCAAGTTTATGTTGGCTTAAATAAATATAGATTACCCGAATGAAGTAATGGGATTCCTGAAACAAATCACCCTGTATTTTATAAACACATATTCACAATATCGATTCAACGTTTATAGTAGTGAAGTCAGTCTCTTTCATAACGAATAACCTAATTTTCAAAAATGTATGCACAAATATTTTTCTTAAAAGCACTCTGCCACAGCCAACCATATTGCAAAACAAATAAGAAACAGGTTATATTTGTAAAAGCTTGCTATCTACGTTGCTTCAAAGCGAAGAAAAATCCTTTGATAGAATTCTTAATTATATCTATCTACTATCGATATTTTTTGCCAATACTAGTTCTGTTGCAATTTCATGTTCAAAGGAATTAAACTGGAGAGTTTTAGTGAGACTGTCTGTTTACTATGTATTAAGCTATTTTTACTGTTAAAAAAATTAATAGAATAGAAATACTTTCTGTATTTATAAATAATGATACCAAACTTAACAAAAATTCATGTGGAAAATACCTGAATTGGAAGTGTTTCAAAATTTTAAGTAACGCCAAATCTGCTTCCAGTGTATAATTGTCAAATTTTTCATGTACAACTAAAAGAAGCACTCTGACAATGCTGTAGCCGCGATCCGAGTAGTTCTCGCCGGCCACTACACCCAAGTCTGTCACGGGAACACTAAAAAAAGTTTTTAAAAATAAAAAATGAAGATCCCAATAAAGATGTGTGAAGTCCCCAATCCGCACTGGGCAAGCGTGGTGGACTATGCCTAATCCCTCTTCTGAGGAGACCTGAGCCCAACAGTGGGCAGTAAAATGGGTTGGTACAGGACAGGTACAGGATCCCAATAAAACAATAATGATAAGGAATCACAAAATCTATAAAGACAAGGATATATTCAATAGACTTCGTGTAAAAACAATCCGTTTTTTTTAAATAGTAATTCGCAATAGAGCCAAAAAAAATTTGTATCGAATTTCTCACTCGTTCACAAGATCATACATTCACATCAAAAGTTCATGTACAATGATAGATCTATTTCACACAATTTATCATCGATATTAACGCCAAAAATAACAACACAGTAATCTAAAAAAAAAACAATGTATTAATTTAAATGTAGCAGCATTAATTTGTGATTATATTAAAAACTCTTAAAACTCTACTCTTCATACTACATTGTTTTCGATCCGCTATGTTACTTTCAGTGTCTCAGAATATAAAATTGTAACATACTTTTACGATTTAGATTTTCTCGAAATGATATAAAGCGTATGTGAGTGAAAGACGATGCAATTTTCTGAAGAATATCAAGAATATCTTCAAAATTGTAACATTCTCAGAACGCAACATATTCAATTTATATTTCCTTTAAAATGTGTCTCGTTTTCTAAAAATATTTTGCTAAATCTCCCAGCTAAATTTAGATGTGTTTTGTAGTTTTATCTGTGAGACTTTATCATCATCTCAATCATCATGAAGTTATAATGAAGTTGTGTAGTTAAGTACACTAGTGAAATACAATATTTTCTTTGGTTTTAAAGCAATAAACCAATTGGTTTTAACAGATTAACTTGTCACAATATTAATGTGTAATACAAGGATTATTTTCAAATTTACTTTGTAGCTGAATAACGTTACAACCATTAATTAGTGCACTGAAAGCACACGAGTGGAAACTTCGACAGTGTATTAAGTAACTTTAGGTAATTACTTACGAGTGGTGCATTTAAGGTACATACATATTGGGTAAGTTTACTCTCCTTAGAGTGTTATTGGCAATATTAAAATGCGTTGACAAGTTTTTGGTTAGCGCTATAGTAAAGCGTATGAGTAGTGTATCTATATTGTTGAAATTGACAATGTTTTTTCAAATATTTTAAAAAATGTGTAATATGTGGGTGTTAACTAGTTCCATTTATTTTTGTCATGTATATAGAGATAACAAAAATGATGACAAATGGTGGATGATTAATGGCGGACAAAGGATGGTAAATGGTGTAAAATACCTAGGTGCACTCTCCAATATACATATATCATATCCGGAACCACGATATGGTGACCCAAAATCGAGTCTAAGATCTACACTTCGAGATGGAGCTACTTTATTTTAGAGAATATTGATAATAATATGATATGACTATAAACTTATTCAGACACTCGCGGCTTTCTATAATACTTTCATGCATTTTTAACGGGTTCTTACCACGATATTTAATTAATTGAGTTGTCTCGATATTTCAACGTTGTTGCAAACGTCATGATCACGAGAAGACTGGATACTGCGGGTCGATTTACGAGCAAACAAATCTGTCTACCCTCTTTCTCGTTCGCTTTTGGGTCGCACCACTGGAACTCGAACTCACTTCTCGACACACCACATAAACTGGTTTCTTCTTTCGTAACAACCCCTCAAACTTTCTTGTTTGTTTCAAAGCCGTAATTTCCCTACTACGCGCTGCTTGTAGGAACGTGATGCGATCACATAATCCGAAATCCGTCGCTGACATTTGGAAACCACACCACACATGTAATTTATATAACTCACTTTGAAGTCGATCCAATTGGTAACGATTATTGCTCCTTGTTTAAATTGATAACGTTCTCCACACTACCGATAATGTCCTCTACTGGTATTCGCCTAGGTGTTGGGACGAAATTCAAGCCCTTTGATAGCACTTGAACCGTAGTTTCATTAATGGTTTTTTGAGATAAATTTATCACAGTAGTGTTCCCTGAGATGTCATTACCCTCATAAACTGGTTTCTTCTTTCGTAACAACCCCTCAAACTTTCTTGTTTGTTTCAAAGCCGTAATTTCCCTACTACGCGCTGCTTGTAGGAACGTGATGCGATCACATAATCCGAAATCCGTCGCTGACATTTGGAAACCACAACACAGATGTAATTTATATAACTCACTTTGAAGCCGATCCAATTGGTAACGTGGTAAGAACCCGTTAAAAATGCATGAAAGTATGATATGACTAGCTGACCCGCGCAACTTCGTCTGCGTTACAAAGGGGTTCAAACAGTACTCGTTATATCGTCGCGATATTATTTTCGCCGCCCGCTGTGGGTGTATTAATAAAATTGCGTTTTATACTCGTGATAACTTCTAAACGAAAAGTCCGATTGGAATAAAACAAAAAGTAATTTACTTCTACATTAATACTCTTAATAATATAATACTTAATTTGGATAAGGGTTAATATAACGATACTCATTTAACGTTAAATTAATTTTTCGGACATTTTTTTTATTTTTATAAACATAAAAGCGGTTATTGTGACTAAACTATGATAGTTAGATATATGCTGTCGCGGACTTTTTTGTTTGTTTTCAAAAGACCTAAAAACCCGTAGTACATCATTTTGTTCCATTGTCAATAGTTTTTGCAGCGTACGCATAAATAGGTTTTTGATTTTTCACATTTTGTTACATATTCGATATTTTCATGCGGATCCCTAATTTTTTGAAAATAAAATATAGCCTATAACCTTCCTCGATAAATGGACTTTCCAACAGTGAAAGAATTTTTGAAATCGGACCGGTAGTTTCTGAGATTAGCGCGTTCAAACAAACAAACTCTTCAGCTTTATAATATTAGTATAGATATGTTTTCGAGAGATTTTACAGACGAATACTAATGTTTTAAGCTATGTTATAATACTAAAAACTACAATGATTCAATATTATTTCGTGTATGCTACATTAATGTCTCCATTAGCTAGGTACTGCAACGTAATCTTATTAAAGCTACCTAACAGACTTTGCATGCAAAATTAAATTCTTTCATGGCGAACACAGAATGCCTTTTCCAAGTAATATGACTAATATGACACGTAAAGGTAATTAAATCGCGAACAATAGAAGGCAGACGATGCAAATTTCAAATATTGTATCGGCAACGTTTGCACAAAATTAGTTAAGTTTACAATGAATAAAACTAAGTCACTCTTCACACCTTGGAAATGTGCATCTTTCGGCATAAGGTAGTAACTGCAATTAGCTGTGAAATTACACGCTAAAAATAATTCAAAAGTTAAAAAGTTGAGTGACGGTTACCACTAATTATCAGGTACCTAATTTACATTAAATAAATTGGAAATATAAGATTTATAAAACAGACAAATGCAGTAAATGAAAAATGTTCCAGGTTTTGGATCATCACTATTTTTCACCTTCACCTTACTCTTATAACCAAGCGGCACTCAATTTCAAATCTTACAATTCCGTTTTATCTTGCCGATGTCATTACGTGTACCCTTGCTTTCTATCTTTAGCGTTTAATAAATTTTGCAAATAACACGACCTCGCTTCTACGAATCTGCGTCAAAATTATATTAACTCACTCCACAAAAGGATGTGCGACGGATATTACGACGTCTTTCGTGAGGATGCAGCCGGTGACATAGTGGGAATGCAATCTACGAATGCTTACTATGTAGGGATGTTCGTTTATACTGACACGGTATCCTTTGTAGATCTGAAACGGAAAATTTTAATATGCATTTTCACTTCAAATTGCGTTTCGAACGAGCTTTACAGAAAAGAAAATTTCTGAATTCGACGCGTATTTCAGTGTGTAAGTAAACAACTCAAAATGCTTTTTTTCATAGCTATCGTCGTAGTCCATTTCCAGCCATTGGACTTTTGGGTCGGACGCTACCAAACATCAGGGACCCATCATCATCATCATCATCATCAGCCTATAGACGTCCACTGCTGGACATAGGCCTCCCCCAAACTTCGCCACATCGACCGGTCCTGCGCCGTCTGCATCCAGTGACCTCCCGCAATCTTGACCAGATCGTCGGTCCATCTTGTGGGGGGTCTACCAACATTGCGCCTACCGGTTCGTGGCCGCCACTCCAGAACTTTTCGGCCCCACCGGCCATCCGTTCTTCGCACAATGTGTCCTGCCCATTGCCACTTCAAAGATGCAATTCTTCGGGCTATGTCAGGGACCCATCTAAATCAAAATCAAATCAAATCAAAAAACATTTATTCTGTGCACACAAAAAGAAAAAACCCATAACTATTAACAACTTAAACTAAAACTTAATCTACGCAGTGTACCGCTGTTGTCCGAAACTTACACCAGTCACAGCGCACCAAAGCCATCAAAATCATACATAAGTACCTTTAGAGGTGGTGTGTGCATAATCGTGGACGCCGCCCGGGGAGTTGGGGACGGTAGCGCTCGTTTACGATCATCGTTGGCAATGCGACCGCGTGTTTCGACCCCCCTCAGCTCGGGCTGCGGTCCTGTATCGGAAGGCTCAATCTTGGCGGTCCCTGATGGAGTAGTGGTAGTGACGGCTCGTTAACCGCAGTTGCGGTCTAAGAACCGTTGAGGCGCCACCCCATCTTAAACGATTTGGTGGGTCGTTGAGTGAAGGACGCCTACCGATATAGTAAAACAAAACCAAACCAAGCAAAACAATAAAATATTATTGATAAATAGCAACACATCGCAAACACACCTGCGCGAGAAACTCAACAAGAAGTATCACAGTGAATGACTGCGGAGTCCGGAGTCTTATCCAAAAGCAGTAACTGTGGCGACGTGCTTAGGAAATCGACCAAACGCGAGACACTAATTGGCTGATTGTCACTAATCGTGAACTCTCATCTCATTTGACAGAAATACTTATTTTGATCCAAGTGATCCGAATAGCCTCGGTCTACTCGACCTGCTAGGTCACTGACAGAACTTCAATCGAACGTCAGAGGCAAGTTAATTAGACTCTCACTCAAAATCCGGAGGCAGAATTTATTTTTTGCTAAAAATACATCTAAACTGAAACACTTCGTTATTGAAATAGCAGGATTTAAAATTTACTAGAATCAGGCAAGTTATGGCTCGTTGCTACTTACATCCTAAAACGTGATTAATCTTCATCTACCTTTAAACTCAAGTAAATTAAAAAAAAAACTACTAACCAGATGAAGTCCAACTCATCGGATTGAATTTTTAACGGAAATCATAAAATGAAACGTTCTAATTACGGAACCATCGCGAACATATTTCCAATAAGCATGAAGTACCTATCAGTGCGCACATTGGGAAATTTTAATTAGTTGGGAATATTTTTTTACCCACTCATAATGGTTAGTACATTTCTACCATTTATACCTACTACAATTCTTTATTTATTGTTAAACATACTTACCTTACATAGCTTCTACTTTTTTTACTTTAAAAAATATAAAAACGGGTGAAGACAGTGATCACTTACCATTGGGTGGGCCAGTGTAACTGATACAACAAACATTTAACTGTCTTCAGTACAAGATATTAGAGGCCTAAAGTAGGTAGATAATAATAATATCCTAGTTTTTTGTTAAAAATCTAAACGTGAAGTACATTTGGGGTTGTATGAGGTAGTTAGTAACTAGAACACAGTAAGTTCTAAAAAAGCCTCCTAATGAGCAACGAATAACAAACCATACAGTAACATGAAAACGAGACGTCTGACGGTCTTTTCAAACCGTCTACCGTATATTCTCGTTAAGGATCCAAGAGACGTTGAATGCAGCCGAAACAGATATCTAGTTAAAGGAAATTTTAGCGTCTGCAACCGCGGAATCTCGACTCTCGAAAGACGTAGGAACATGCTAAAAGCTAATTAGTAGATTGAAAAGTAATTTCATATTGCCATTTAAATCCTAAAATATTATGTATAGCGTTGAAAAGCTTCTATAATAATGGGAATAATTTCAGAGTAAAAATATGTATTAGTATCTTGTAGAATATTTTATTTGCAGAACATTCCGAAATCGTATAATAAAGTCATTTTAATAATCGTATAATTCAGTCACACAAATAGATTTCCACGTTATAAATGAAAATGAACAATTGAACATGAATGAAACATGAACAATAAATGTCTACGCTGCGGCAATCCATGCCAATTTACAACCGTAATCAAATTCCCGGAGCGCAGAATGAGCTCGTTCGCTGCAAAGATTTCAAATAAAATATAAAAGAGCAAGAGGTCGTACCTTCCGGTTGAGGAGCGGAATGTCCCCAGGCTCCGGAGATTCTGAATCAACTAGGAAATCGTTGTTGATATTAGAAACGTTCATCGAAGACACTTCAATCGTCTGCACCATTTCCGCCGCCAGGCAAACTGAAAGCACAGCGGATCTCAGATATCTTCCTACTTGAGCTTTCTTTTTTATTCAATATTCGCAACTGACCTAAAATTAATGTTGCGATCATTCCACAATTTTAATACGGTATTTGTGATTGACACGTAATCTATGTGGTCACCTCAGATAAAGTTTCCACAACTACATTAGACAATAACTAAACTAGAGTAGTCTAGTCATAAGTTCTGTAACAATTGATTTTTTTTTTCGAAATTACAAGTTAAAATTAAAACCTACATATTTGTCAGTCATGATCAAAAATAAAAAGAAAACTTTTTATTCAAAATGGCCAAGTGTGGCTTTTACATAAACTCTAACTATTGCTAACTTTGAATATTTGGCCACGAATCTATATCACACCTATTCACCACTTACCCAAACATTTTTTCCAAAAAAACTGACCATTAAACCTTTATTAATCAATCCTTGTACCACTTTGTATATTCAAACAATTGAAACGAGAACATTCACACAAAAAAACAACAGTCAATAAAAATGCAAAACATTCCATTTTAAAACCTCCTCCGTAAAACTCGACAAGAATGTTTTACAAACATTTCTAAAATTGTTAAAATTATAATATTATGGAGGAACTCGGTTTGAGTATCATTAAAATTTGTACCGCATCTTGCTGTTGTAATAAGTTCTCCAACTTGTGCAACGGAACCACGATATTCTATTCCTTTTTGAAAGCATTGAATTAAATTTATTCGAACTTTTCACACAACAACTAAGAACGTCAAAGATTCTAATTTTTCCTTTAAAATGGAAATTATAAAGGAATTTGGAAAGTAATACTATAGTTATCTCTTACAAAGTAATACTATAGTTATCCACATTATAAATTACTTTCTTGCTAAATATGCTATATGCTGCACAAATTGTGGTTCTATTATCTCAGGTTAAATGTATAATGTAGGTAATTAGAATATTGTGGTGTTTTCACTGCGTCGTTCCTCTGCCGATGAATAATAAAAGTATACATGGCGTTCCACAACTATGCATGAAGGGAATGTACCTTAAATATTACAGATAATGTTTTTTGCTAAAAGGAAACATAGTTTGAATATTTTTACACAGAATTCTATATATATATAGAATATTTTGAGTAAAGTCTATTCATTTTTAAAGCTGATTTAGTTGACGCTATAGAAATATTTGTTAAAATAAAAAGGGTTTAAATAAAGACACATATAATAAAAATAAATTAACTTTTATTATAACACAATAAGCCTATAATTATTGAGCTAAAGTAGTAGCATGTCGGTCCGTTGAAGTAGGTGTGGCTAGATTTATCTGGGCCCGCTTTGGCCAAGCGGATGACGTCACTCGTTCCATAGCTCCCAGACACGAGGCGCTTTCTGTTCCCCTGCTGAACATCCGAGTGCTCGTCGTCGACAACGAATGGACGGATATTACCTGGGGAAAGGTCCCATTGAATTCACATGCAACTACAGTATGAAAAGAGAAATGCTGTACGCTACATGGTCGAAACCAGTCGTGTTTTGTAGCAAATTGGATTTGAAATGAATGGAAAACGGATTTTCGAATATGTTCGTAACGATATGGGAGTTGTAAAGGATGATAAAATTCTTCACAAACTTTATTTTATTTATCGCTAAATCTACTTAATTCTGAAAAAATATTGATGTGTTTTAGTAAAAAAAAATTGTTTCATCCTTAACCAAATCGAAGAACTCAGAAAACAGTTCACCTGATTCTAAGTACAACGTAAATAGCACCACCCACATTAATTTGTGTAGATAACGTCTGCCATACTTTCTAAGATATAGGTACAAGAGAATAAACAGTTCTCATTTGTGACACCTATTTTTAGTTAGGTAAATACAGTGAAAAATAGACTAAGTTAAATACAGTAGCGACTGTTATTTCTTATTCTAATTTAATATTCGGATAAGGCGAAGTTGTCGCAGTATTAATCACTGTAAACGACGTCTCTAGATTAGATGCGAAACATTTCACAGGTAGCTCGTGAAAAATCACGTGAATTATTTCATTTGACGCGGTTACCACGTTTATTCACTGACTTCAGATTTTGAAATATAATTTTGAACTAGTATAATATTAGCTATTATTCATGTTTTATGTATTACTAGTGGGCCCGCGCAACTTCGTCTGCGCCAATCTCAATTAAATGTCAACGATTCGATTTTTTCTCGCTGTAAATATCATCCTTGAACTTCATCGAGAATTTAAAAAAAATATATATAGCTTAAGTTACTCCTTATAACATAAACTATCAGCCATTGAAAGTCAGCCCGTCCGAAGCCAGAACAAACAGACAGTGGCCACCTTCCAGCTTCATCATCAGACCTTGACATTCATCCTCTACGCAAAGAAATCATCAAGACGCTTCATTCGAGCCTAAACACGATGAGGTTATCTTGCTTAATGATGGAGTTCCCATAGCCACCTTCCAGCTCCATCATCGAACCTTGACATTCAGCCTCTACGTAAAGATCTCACCAGGACGCTTCATTAGAGCCTGAACACGATGAGGTTATCTTGCTTAATGAAGGACTACCCATAGCCACCTTCCAGCTCCATCATCAGATCTTGACATTCATCCTCTACGCAAAGAACTTTAATTTTAAGATTTCTTACAAATATCAAATTGACATCCATACGTCAATTACATAGCTGTTATTTGCGTTTTGTTATACCACGTTTTATAGGACTGACGTTTCATGTCAAGTCCCACGGGAACGCTGTCGAAAATGCGAAATGCGGGATAAAAAGTATCCTATGTCCGTCTCCTGGCTCTAAGCTACCTCCCTACCAATTTTCAGCCAAATCTGTTCTGCCGTTCTTGAGTTATAAGTGGTGTAACTAACACGACTTTCTTTTATATATATAGATTTAGAAAGAAAATGAGTTAACAATCATCACTGTTTTTATTTTTCGCTGGTCTTTCCAATTTAATAATAAACAATGCGATTACAAATCGTTACTATTTCATTTCTACGTTTCAAGTGCTATGAAAAATTTAATGTGAAAAACGTATTATTATGCCTGTGTCAAGCACTACTCGCGAATATTCCATCAAGCGAAATAAAATATTATGACATATTGCGTCAATGTTTTCGAGATATGAGAATATACATTAAGTATGTTCTATTTTGGCCGAAGTAATTTAGCATTACAAAGTGTTTATAAATAATGTATTGCGGTACGTAAAGTATTAATGGGAAAGCTGTCTGGACATTTTTAAATCGTTAGAAGTTAGCAATTAAGTTAAAGAAATGTTGAGAACCGTCAGAGGAATGGGAGTTGAATCATTACACAAAAAGTCGTCGTGATGCAGTAGATAACTATTAGTAGGTATTTGATTTGTATTTGATTAATTATAATATGTATTCAAGTATTGTACTGATAATTGTCATTTCAAACGTTTTTTAGGACAGGGAGAGGGGTTATTCTTTTTTCTTTTGGATAGACATGCAAGTATCCTAGCTGATGGTAAAAGCTTTTACAGTTACTAATAAAGGATGCCTAGTTAAAACTTTTAAAGAAGGACAGGTCAATGTTCCAAGACATTGCCAGATTTTATATAGGTAAACGAGCATACGGCCTAATCCCATGCTGGGTTCTGGCTTCAGCTTTGGTTCGGATGCTGAGTATGAGCGGTTGGAGGTTTTAGTGAGGTTCAACTCCCACATACCCCACCGGATTATATTTATTTGTTTCTTGATAATAAAGAATTTTCTAGCGAAATGTGATGTACGAAGACATTGTGGAGAAAATAAACAGATCTTTAAATTTCCATGTTCATTAGAAGTTAATTTCGTTGTCTCTGAGGATTTTTCCGTATTTTAATTGCTTAGAGGAAAACACGTTGAAACAGTAATCGTTTTTTCAAGTATTTTCCTCGGAAACGGAGTAGGTACGTTATTAAATTGGAGTAATGTTATTTCATACAAGTCTATTTCTCGGATTCAATGTACATGTTAAAGGTAGATTACATTGTTAATTTATCATGTTACCATTGTCATTAAAATAATTAACGTTTTGTGGAATTTAAATAATATGCAAGTTCTTTCATTTCTACTATTCCTTTCATAATAATTTCGTTTTTGAGATGTAAAATCTGAACTTAAATTAAAAAGTAAAGTATAACAATAACTTATAGTCGGGAGGTAGATGAAAAATTGAGCTAAACTTATTTATTATTGTGAATGTAAATCAGTTTTACTTACTAGATAGTAACAGGTTATGATTTTATAAATGTAGGTATAAATATAACTTCCAATTAGAAACAAATAACCCAAGCTTAATGAAAGTTCAATTTCTATCTTCCGACAAAACCCTAAAAATGTATAAAGAGTTGAAACCAACCCTAGACCGGTGTCGTAGTAGAGGGCTGCTCTCGGTCGACGATCCGTCGTCAGCGTTGCTTCTCGGTTCGAAGCCACGTGACATCTTCAAGAATAACAACATGGCAACTGCAAGCACGCCCGCGTACACGAAAAATTCTGTCGCCTGCAAAATTACCAATTTTGGAATAAAACACTTTGATTGGTACCTACACGTGGATTAACTAATAATATGTATGCAGCTAAAAAAGATAGAGTCGAATTCAATACTATTAAGTCCTTTTTGAAAGTCGAGAACAATATTACATAAAACTTCGTCTGCGTCACAGAAGGAATACAACATAGTCTTATAGCCTTCCTCGATAAATGGACATTCCAACAGTGAAATAATTTTTCAAATCGGACCAGTACTTCCTTCACATGAAAATTTCGTACACGAAGAATAACTACTTTTTACATTTCATGTATCAAAAACTATGTAAATAATCTCAAACAACTAACTGAATTTTATGTAATTACTTCCTTTCAATTAAAATGAGAAGTCATCTCCTAAATTGCGGCATTGGTTAATTTTCGCTTAAACGTCAAAACAAACTGACCTCCCAAAGATAATAAGTTTCATTAACCGATGTTCAATGAGAAACACCCTCCCAATTTAGCTGCTGAGACTGAAATTTAACTAGCTCAGGGAACGACCTAAATTCTAAGTTAAGGTCTACGCACAATAACGCGTTGTCACTTCGCAAAAATTGATTGAGATTGTTTCATAAGATGACCCAAAATTGTAAATACTTATAGAATTACAATAAGAATTATTTCATATTGTAAAAGGTTTATTTATTAAACCATAAAAAAATACCTAATTGACGGGATATACATTACTCATACGTAAATTAATGTTGAAACACATCGTCTAGTAAAAGCTTCGATAGTTATATATAGCTTCTATATAGCTTGGTTCGATAGCTCCATAACTATGACTAAACTAAATGCTAATAAATTGTGTGCTGGTCTTTAAGATGCAACTGCTAGTGGTTAGTTCGATAACAGTTAACTTGGTGCAGCGGGAACTAATCCTGGTTCGCCACAAACTCATTTCCGTCACTAAATTGTGCTGAAGCCGAGTTCATGTTTACACTACACCCACTATTGGACTATTACTTAGACCGAACCTTCGATCAAATATACTAGATACACGAATAGAGTAAAAATTCCATTAAAGCAATATCAAAGTCAATAGTTGGTAGTCTTTTGTTTTCGTTGTCTCAGCCACTGCGAGTGTCGTAACGATATAAAATTTCAAAATAACACATCTAAAGTGCAAGAAGACATGGCTCCTCTGTCACCTAAGATTTATATTGTATTGAACTGAAGACTCTTTGAGACATTTTGTAAACCACGTAATGTTTTGTGTAGGTAATTTGTTTTTTTTTTTGGAGATAGTAGTTTGTATTGTTTTGTTCAGTACAGTGTATCTAGTAATATTACATCGATGGGCTGAAGGTAGTGTTTGCACTGCTTTGTCACGAGATAGTAGCCTCCTCAAATATAATACTTATTTGACACCATGTTGGACACAAAGCAAATAATACTTCGTTTTTTTCATGAGTAGGTAGTTTTTTCGACTTAAAACTATTCGATTCGAACCTTTATAAGTAAACGTTTATAAGACGTAGGGCTTGCATACCTGATTAAATGATACCATGCGAGGTTCGACCACATTGGTCAATAGTAAAAATTGTAACTTTTTAGTTCAGAGCATTTTGATTTTCAGTATATCTTTTACTATAACGTAAATTTCAGTAACCCCGATGCTGTTTCCCGATTCAAGCTTTACACTTTACAAGCAAGCTTCATATTAACTTGCACCGGATGTAACTATGTAAGTAATCTTGCAAGTTAAATTTTACAAAACTTCATATTATAGTTTATATCGATCCCAAACCCAGTGCGTGGGTCCTGCAACACAATTTTATTACGATACTACAAAAACCCTAAGAAACAGTAGCCAGTGACAGATCCGAAATGAAAAGAACATCTATCGCAATTAGTGACTTTAAATGTCAGAACTGTGGGGCTATTACAGGACGCGTCGTTTATCGTAATCGTCTATTTTCACATCAAATGACGTAATTTTTCATAAAATTGGTATTACGGAAAAACTTTAACAATTTTACCATTTATTGTAAAGCGAAGTACACATTAGATGACAAAATGTTCCTGAACATGCATGAACCAGAATACACATATTTTATGACACACAATGATTTTTAACAATTATGTATTTAGATTGATGAGAATTGCGGTTCAGTCACATCATACAAACATGTATCACCATTGGTGAGAGTCAAAAATACATGTAGCGTAAGTACATGTGCATGTAGCATCTGTCTATTGACAACATTTTTGTCAGTTCTATGACGGTTAGCTATTCAATGAGTATTCGGTGAAAGGATTATCCCGGAGCTTTCAATGGCTATTGAACAGTGATCAAGTATGCTATTTTTTATGTGATATATACTTTTCTCCCCATGCAAACGATGTTATGCGAGCCAACTCATCATTATCACTACATACTACAAAGTAAAGTCGCTTCCCGCTGTCAATCACTGTATTTGTATAAATATTTAAAACGTCACTGATATTAACGCGGGTTCAAGAAGATTTTGTTTATTATTAGCAGTAAATAATAAGTTTCTCAAAATGTATCCAGAATGTCACACTTATTTCTATAACTTTCATAATAGAATAACAATGCTGATATACTACTATCTGTAATCTAATCGAATAATCCATTGGAAGCAACATTTGATTATATCTTGTTATGTTCCTAATTGGGTAGAGTTTCATAAGCGACAGTGACCACTTACCACCAAGTGGGCGGTCAGCTAGTCCGTCTTTTTAAGTAAAAAATATATTTTTGTTCGTTAGTGTATCATCAGCTTTGGCAAATTTCTAATTGACAACTTCAAATTTAAAGATGAACAAGATGCAGTATATGGATTTGCTCGTTCAAAAAGTTAGAAAAAGTTTTGACCGTTCGCTTTTGTTATTTGATCTAAAATGATCTTCTTCATCAATCTTCCACAGTTCTAAATTATATTTTCCCATATTTTATTTATGAAAAATATTACTTGGTAACTCTTATTTTTTCTAAGTGGATAACAATTTTTCAGAATGAAGTGAATGAGATGTAGTAAACAGAGAAACGAAAGTAGTTTTCAAATGTATGGAAATAAATTTAGGTTAAAAACTTTTGAAGTTTACAAACAGACCCTTATATTTTATTTACTATAATGATATTTTTTGAGACATGTCACATAGATGACATTTCGTAACAATTTTGTTAAAAACTTGGTGTTATGCATCACAAAAACACCGTATCGTAAACAAAATAGAGATGTTCCAAGTTTCCGATAAATTTTCAGCGTTACGGCCGAATATCGTGCAGTAGACCCACTTGTTGGTAAGTGGTCACCAGTACTCATGGATACTTTGATTTCAAGAGATGCTGGGAAGTTGTTGCCCAATTTTAGCTACACTTTAGTCCTCTTCTCAAACCTTATTGATGGACAAAATATATTGCTCGAGGAACGCTGAAGCGGAGACAGGGAAGCCCATTTAAAAGCGACATAACGTTTTCCATAAAATTCTTACGAAACGACACGTAGGTTAAAGCGTAAGATTCGAATAAAAATGACGAGTTTCACCTCGCGTAGTACTAGTGGGAAGCTAGTCATAAGAGGAAGATAAAGGGATCATCTTAAAAAATCTTCTGCGCATTCCTCATGCAAAAGACGATAAAAGAGAGATCTGCAAAAGATTTACCTTAATTTATATTTGAATTATCACCTAAATATAGTTGGAAAGATAGCAAAAATAAATAACAACGAATACTTCAATAATTAAATTCAAACTTCTTAAGGTAACCTATGCAAACCATATTTGAACTGCACTGTTTCGGAATTCGGAACACAGAATTTTTTGTTTTCGGTCAAATAACTATTCGTTACATCTCTATTTCACAATGTCATTTATTGACTCTTGTCACAAAAAACATTATATATCCTAAACAAAATCAAAGTGTTTGTTTGTATATCAAAATAATAATGTTTAAAAATTTATTGTTTTAAGAACTTAGGACTAAATCGCAATTAGTAATATTTGAGAATAATATTGAACTGCCTATTGCATATCACAATATATTCCAAACTCAGCAAAATGTAAAGAAAAAATAAAAAATAGAATCATTTTGCCAATTTACTATAAACTCTTAAAAGTCCATACTAGGTATGAAGAAAAAATTCAATTGATTGCTTTCACAAAATTATGTTTCAAATAAAACCAAATGAAAAAATTACCACGAGTGAATCCCAAGAAAAACAAAGCATAAAAACAATTTTTTAGAGTTAAAATATTCAAAATAATAAACCTTACAGTCTCTGTAACAGTTGGCAATTGGCATTAATTGATTGATTTTTCAATCGAACTTAAGGAATATCACTAGAGGGGTCTTTTTAAAAAAAGGTCTGTCGGACAAATTAAAGTATAATTTGTTGATGGCTTGATGTTTTGGGATGGGGTACGGAACCTGGAATTACTCGTGACCTGACACTAACTTAACTGTTTTTCTAGCTCATTTGACGTATTGTCAATCAAAGTTTATTCAATTTACATGGAGCTAATATAAATTTGTTGAAATAAAATTGGAGTACCTAGCGGTCTTTGTAGTTTGTAAATTAAAATTAGCAGCTTTTAAAAGCAAGATGCTGTGAGTGTTGGAACGAATTTGAAGTCTCTGAATACTAGTAAAACGTATAATAGTATTTACTACAAATTGAACGTTTTAAGTGTCAAGATGAAAAACTATACATGTTGCTTTACGTTATAAATGTAATTTAAAAAAAAATGACTTTTTGTTCTTTATTTGTTTTAATTTATGAAATAACAAAGTTAAGGTAATCATTTTTATATAACATCCATGTATCACGTTTTTTGTGTTCGGTATTCTCCTACACTCTTAACGGTCCTACCAGCTACTGTGACTTGCGAGATTTGCTGCCATCAACAGCCTGGCGCCTACCATAAAAGAGCTTATTGAATTTCTTTGAAGGACATATCATAGCGTGCGAGGTATATCGATGCTAAGAGTTCCTGAGAAAGCATTGCCTCCCAGTAGCCACCAAGTGCAACATTAACATGTTAGTTTTCGGAATTGTAGTTTATTTTTGATTTTACTTAATACTATACTTTACTTATAATACTTAACTTTCCAGTACCTAATGAAATGAACTCTTATTTTGTTTGTACCTATTACATTTTCAAAGCGATAAAAATCTAAGATAGTACAAAAACGTAACAATTTTGACTTTTTCGCTACAATAGTGAATTTTTGTTCACATAGTTTTCATAACATTAGATATTTAGGCAAGATATCCGTTCTTTATTTCAATTTTGTAAACTTAAAAATCATTTAAGATACTCCGAAAGGTACCTTTTTCATTTGACGTTTATAAACGATAAACTCGGATAAACAAGTGACGAATTATTCATAATTAATATCCTAAAATTGTCTGTAATACCAATTTTAACTTGTTATTTTTTCGGTTTCGTTACCATGGAAATATTTAAAGGCTTAGAATACATTCTAAAATTTTTCGCATTGTGAAATATTTATATCAATCACCGTTAAATGATTAAAAATGAAACTGTTTTACACAAAATAAAACAGTTATTATGTGCCGAAAGAAAGACACAGCGTTGATGTGAAGAAGCTGCCCTTGTTTCTCGCATTTTTAGTGATAAAACCCTCTGAAACATACCTGTCTTTCTTTCTTTCGTGTCATAGTTACCATCATCGCCTGGAAGGAACACTCCTGTTGTATGTTGATCTGTGTGTTCGATGACGTGTTGTCATCTGTCGTCATAGCGTCTTCACTCGCCAGCAAGGACATTGCTCCAACGCTGTGTCTTTCTTTCGGCACATAATAACTGTTTTATTTTGTGTAAAACAGTTTCATTATATGCCTACCGGAAAGACACAGCGTTGATGTGAAGACCTGTTTGATATCTGCTGGTGATGGTAGGTAACTATAAAAAACGCTATGTGAAGCAAAACAATCTTTTAATAAATATTGTATGTATAATAGTTGTATGTATGTATGTATGTATAATATAATAGTTTTGTAAACCGAAAGTAATGTTACGGTATTGTTAGAAAATGTACTTTTTCTTTTGTACTTATACTCTCATTTAACTTTATTATAACCTCATATTTTATGTGTTAACAAATAATAAATAATAAACCCATGTTTTGGGCCTTTTCCTATTTATCCTTATTATAATATTATTATCATAATAATCGTTGGCTCTAGTAGTTAACTACAGTAATAGATAAGAGTAGAATAAATTTTCTATAAAATTATTATTGATATATATTTTTGAACAATTATTTAATGTGAGGAGTAAGTTTTGAGTTGTGTTAGAATTAAGAGCATCAGTTGAGCTCTAGATTAACATATAAACCTCCGAATTAGTAGGGAAGATAAAGATTACCACCGCTGACTATATTACTATTAAAAATAAATTGCAGTCAAAATAAATCAAATGTTCACTACTTTTTTTTTTTTTTTTTTGTAGATAGAGATAAACACTAGATTAATATTCTAATATATTAATATTATAATCTTGTTTTCTTCAATCTTATTTTACCAGTTTGCTTACAATATATAATCTTTTTGATTTCTTTTTTTTTTTCAAATTTTTTCTTCAAATGACATATCTTTAAAACTGTACTTAATGGTACTGTTTCATTTAACTTATAAAAAAAGAATCTGATTTATCCCCAGGTGTATGTCCTTTATGCTTGTCTCACTATGCTTGAAATAAACTAATAACTAATAAAATACGCCTTACCAGATCATTTGCTATAATGAGATAAGTTGCTTGATGAACCTCATAGGACATCTTGTTTAGCTCACCTTATTCCATTTAATTGGACCTCTAGGTCATACATGTGAATTCTTAGAGTTCTCTAACTGTTTTATAGGCACCATACCGATTGTCCGTCCTTGATGATGTCAGTTTTTTGACCCAAATCTGGTCATAATATTATTTGTTCTCAATTATAGCATTGGCATGTGTTTAGTTCGGTCAACTCATGAACTCTATTAGAAAACTATTAGAAATATTTATAGATCCTCCGGAGGAATTAAAAGGTTAATTATTATAAGGACTGCATCTAGTTGGTTAAAATTAGTAACATCACAAGACAGGAGGCTAATTGCCTTCATATTCTTCCTTTACCTTAAAGGCTTGATAGAAAAAAGGGTTCAGTTGCACATAACCTGTAGCAGGTGCAGATTTATGGAGAATATTAATCACACATCAAGTGAAAATCTGCAAGAATCTAGCCAGTACTAGTAGCTGGCTTCTAAAATTGATACTGGTAATGGCTACAAACTAATTGGAGGTGCCGAACCTCTTGTAAATTACTATTCTGTTTAGTGGCTCGAATGTGCTGGTACTTACCCTGTCTTTTAATAATTAACACATTTTATTGTTATTTTAATTTGAGTCTCCATATTCAATTATTTACCAATTTGTACATCAATAATTTGAGTTATTCTCAGTAAAATTTGATAAGTTCTGCAATGCATATTTGCACTATGAACTGCCCACCACTGATTATAAGCATAGAGAATTTGTTGAAGTTGCTTGCCAACTTATTTTAATTAAATTTATTCCAGACTTGCTCTCTTGCTCTGGTCTGCCCCCCCCCTGTTTTTCAGGCCTGGAGGAACATTTTGTCCGCCTGCGGAGGGGCATATTGGATCCGATCCGATCTTCCGCAGATCCCCTGTCAGGAACTGGTCCATTAAAGCTATCGAATTGAGATCGACAAGCCAAAGAATATTACTCCCATTGTGGGATAATCAGAATATATGGACCATTGAGGCTCTCAAACTGAGGTCAACTAGCCCGAAATTTTTTCTCCCATTATGGTTATACGATCAATTTGGATCCGATCCGATCTTCCGCAGATCCCCTGTCGGGAACTGGTCCATTAAGGCTTTCGAATTCAGATCGACAAGCCAAAGTATATTGAAGCTATCGAACCCAGGTCGACTAGCCGAAATATTGCTCATAGTGTAGTATTATCAGATTTTAGGAACCATTTAAGCTCTCGATCTGTGACCGCTCAGCCAAAATACTGTACTATCAATATGCAAAGTGTGAAGGAAACACCTAAAGCATTGATCTGTGAGTTTGAAAAAATTTCAACGACAACCAATCCACTGTATTTTTAAGTTGAAAGCTTCAGTTAGTTTAAAATATCGCAATGGATTTGCAGAGAAGCAATCCCTGCAAGTCATCATTCAAATACCTGTCTTCCGTTTGAATGACAGCCATTTCAATTCCATACAACCTCCCCGAGAGGTGAGTGTCGACAGTTTTAGAACTGCTCGGTTATAGTTAGAAGAATACTAGTGATCGCTAGGAAAAGCTAGTGTGCCTCTTTTGCTTTTAATGAAAAGCTATCAATTTTTTGGTAGTCTGATTGAATCAGTACAAGACCATCCTCCTCTGCGCAACATGAGGGACAACGTCATAGACACTGCAACAACTGTAGGAGTGCAACTTTCGTTGGCTTTGACTCCAATTTATCGGACACAAAGGCATATTATTTTAATGCACGCTTTCGCAGCGTCAGCTGTAAGAAATAGCTCAAATTTTGTGTTGTGTATCACCTTTTTACTAAGGTCCACTGTCTAAAATAAACTGATAAACTACAGGAGCCATCATTTATTAAATATTTGTATTTGCAACAATGCAGCACATCCTGTAGAGATCTTATTTTTGTAATGTAACTTACAGGATAACTAGCTCAGAAGCTGTAACAATCACATTATTTAGCTTCAAGAATGCCCAGACATTCAAGGTCTATAATGTCTATATTCTTCATTTGGCATTCTTAAGGTATTTAACATTATTTTAGACTATTTTATATTATTGTTCTTTTTATTCTATACAGAAATGGACTAGCCATTTTAATGACTATGCTGTCCTAAAGCAATACCATTGTACAATTTAATGTCTTATTGATACTACACTTCAGTTCTCAAGTAACATTTTTGATCAAACTTGAAGTAAATAACTAATTATTATACATTTAGTATTTAACATCTTAGTTTCCATTATACCCAGAAGGAATTTGGTTCAGTGATCCTTATTTTTCAAATAATTAACAACAATTCATAAAATAGTAGAACTGAAATGTCTATTCAAGATATTATTTTTGCTTGAAATATGTTTACATTATCTCATATTCAAATTCAAGTCAGTAATATATATATTTACTTTAAAATAAATTTTTGTATATTTTTGCTATCACATTCTACTGATAATGAGAGTGTGATTTTGTTTAAAAGGTAACTGACAAGGTAACGGTAAGTGACTAACTTTAAAATAATAAAAGGATTAGATACTAGTTTTGCCCAGCTTGCATTTGGAATGTATCACTGAGATACTAGCTCCTTAAAGCTAATTTATACAATATTCCTAATTAAATTGATCAATAAAACTTACTATTGAGAGGAATTATTATATTAAAGGATCTATTCAATTATTAAATAACATATAATTTTATAAAGTATTTGAATTTTAATAGATATTTATGTATGTTTTAACCACCTGGGTCACAGAATCAATTAAGGGAATGTTTTGATGAGATTTATAATAGGGAAATGTTTTAGGAAATGTTTTGATGGCATTCTGTTCATGCTACATTTTAAATGTGAGTAATATGTATATCTATGGGGAGACAAATATCTCTAAATTGTAACTAATTTAGTATTTTAAAATAAATTTATAAGTTTTATTTTTACAATAAGAAGAAGCTAATACTTCAGGTATTTGTATAAATATAGGCCATCCTGCCATTTAATCTAGTAAATTTATTAGAAGCGGAAGAAGATATCTAATTGTTATGATTGAACGAACAAACTTTGTTCAGTAAACTTCTGCCTGTATAATTTATTGTTTTATACCCCAGTATGTCTATATTTAACCGGACTTAAAGCCACAGGCATTCTCCGCCAGCCTACCTTTTCAGATAAAACCATTTGTATTACATTGTGGAGTATTGTAGTATTAGTGATAATAGGCCAAAGGAAGGTCTACGACCAGGCGAGATGTTATACATAATATGCTCGGCCAAGCCAAAGCCCCTTTTTGTACAGCATTGAAATGTAATTAGTTCGAGTAGCTTAGAATAAGATAATTCTAACCTAACTTTTCAAAGGTAAATATGACTGTTGTCTTACAATTTAAGGTGCATTTCGGAACTAAGTTTCGCCCAAGTATTTGTTTTGGCATTGAACAAATGAGTTCAGGTTGTTGTTTTAAGACATCTACACACTTGTATTTATACTTGATTCTTATCGGATGATAGCGAGATAAGATTCTTTTGTCTTCCGCAGACGAAAGAATTTGTGTAGAGCAAGTAAGAGTATTGAGCTCTAAATCCGGCTTTCATCACGAATTAAAACAACGTTTTTAATATCTTGAACTCACGTGTTTGTAAGTCAGTATAGTACTTACCCTTCTTAGTGGGTCCGCGACTGTACAAACACTGCTCACATTGCACTGTGATATTATGTTTCATTTTTAACAACAACATTTAAGGTAACAATCTTAATTAAACTTAATTTAATGTAAATATAACTTTTACGATGTGAACACTGCAAGAAACATGGACGCTATGACGACAGATGACAACACGTCATCGAACACACAGATCAACATACAACAGGAGTGTTCCTTCCAGGCGATGATGGTAACTATGACACGAAAGAAAGAAAGACAGGTATGTTTCAGAGGGTTTTATCACTAAAAATGCGAGAAACAAGGGCAGCTTCTTCACATCAACGCTGTGTCTTTCCGGTAGGCATATAATGCATTAAACACATTCTGTGTAACGATATTATGTATAGCAAGTGGTCTTCATGCAAAAACTCCAGAACTCTTCCAAATTGTCTCCAACTTATTTTCAAATTAGTGACGAACGTATTGTTATCAGTATCCACAGATCGAAAGAAGAAATTTCCGTGCATTCAAACGTTTTTGCCATACCTATTATTGGCATCCTAAATAGTACAACAGCTCACCGCATAGGTCCAATAAATTTAATAAAATGTCCGTGGTGCTTAACTCAATTCTGGCGTAATGCATCTTTCAATTTTATTTTATTGTCTCCCGCTTTTGCGAGAAGGGAAGTCAAAACTCATGTTTTTTCCTACTCCTTCTATCATCTTCTGATTAAATTCGTTGCGGGGTCCAAGACAAGTTAGCTTTCCCTCGGGTTTTCCTGGGCTTCACTGCTCAGAGTCATTACGATGGTCGCCGCTGTGGATCCTGGCTACACAGGAGTTACAGTGGTGGGAGTGAGAGGTGGGCCAATAGATCGAAAGAAGATTATCTTGATGTTTTCATATTTTTTCTGTTTTTTTTAAAAAAATCTCCATTGTGTACTTAGCTTTACACAGACTATTCAAAATTATGACAATTAGTGGTCATGCGCACAACCACGTTTCTTTCTAAGAAAAATCGTAAACAAAATGTCAAAAAAATTTAGTTCATTTACGATAACGATACAAAGCTGTAAAGCCCCACTGTTCCAAATCAATTTGCAGACAACCTTCTATCTAACCATCTATAAAGAGTGCATTCCCCAAAAGCGTACAATCATTGAACGATTGTAAGCAAAGTACAAACTACTTGTGTAAAAAGTATAGCTCCAGTAATCTTATTGATGTTCTTTCATCGTTAGAATTTTCCGCATCTTACAATACCATTGAAATTTTCGAATGTTCTTGTTAGTCCGGTCATTTTAGACAATTGAAATAAAGAAAATTCCGACAAAGCCAAATTTTCGTAGAGACCTTAGGTTTACCACAAGGAATAAAGTGTCAAAAGTCCCCATCAGTCCCATGTGAGCTTAGGGACTTATTCGGGGCCAAAGGTAAAAATTTTAGGTTTTTTGGATTTTTCTCGAAAACGGTAAGTTTATCGAAAAAGTACCTCAGATCTTAAAATTCTCCATAAAAATGGTCCCTATGATTTTTTCTCTAAGACCCACTATTTCCCAGATATTACGCTTGTAAGAATCACGTTCTACATAGTATGCACACATATGCCACGTATATACATATTTAGGTACTCAATATGTTCAGTATTTACGTAGACATTATGGTCATACAGTTACGGTAGTATTTGATGGCTATAGTGACACAACAAAGAACATAAAAGCTGCAGAACAACGTCGTCGTGCTACAAAAACATCCTCAGGTACCGACATAATGTTTGATGAATTTATGACAGTTCCAGTTAATCAACAACATTTTTTTGCAAACATTAATAATAAATCTTGTTTTATTTCTATGTTGAGTAACAAATTAACAGCTGAAAGTATTGCCGTGAAACAAGCTCCGAATGACGCCGATGTCCTCATAATTGAAACAGCAATAGAACAATTTAATGCAAGAAATACAACTATTGTAGTAGGTGAAGATGTTGATTTATTAGTACTACTCACTGCATAGACTCCATCTGATAAAATTATTTACTTTTTAAAACCTGGGAAGGCGCAGCAACGGACAGAAATATATTCTTCTAAAACTTTATCAGCTTATCCAAAATGCCAAAACTTTATTTTATTTTTACATGCGATAACCGGGTGCGATACTACGTCAGCAATGTTTAGAAGGGGCAGTATTAAAATTATTTGAAAAAAATTATTTGATTGACTGCGCAAAAGTATTTACAGAAATTAATTATTCACCTCAAATACTAATTACTAAAGGAATTCAGTTTCTTCTTGCGGTTTATGGAGCTCCAACAAAAATTGATTGCATAGATACGTACCGATATTTAACATTTGTAAAAAATACACGAAACAAAAAGCAAGTACATATCTTGTCAAGTATCTTAAATACAAGTATCTTGTCTTCTCCAGCGTGTACCAATTGCCAAGGTGTCTCTTTCTCAAATGTTCAATTAAATACAAGAGAGGAAAATTCATGTGATTTTGATGAAGAGACAACTGATTCATCTTCATTTGAACAATTTCTAAGCGTTCATCAACAGGAAGGAGAAGAAGAAGAACAAGAAGTAATTGAAGAAAACATGATTGTTGAAGTTGAATTTGAAGAGTATGAGTCAGATTAAAGTAATAAAAAAAAGTTAGAACGACAGTTAAACTCAGTAACCCATATGAATAATCTTCATACTATTAAATAATTATTGTTCCTGAAAATAACGTTATAAAGGTTCGGCCCTGTGGTTCCACAGGGCTAGGGTGACGCCACCTGCTGGGGCCCAAATCGTGGTTGGAGGCGTCCCAATAGAGGTCGGGGTGCGATTGAAGTACCTCGGCCTCATACTGGACAGCCGTTGGATCTTCCGGGCCCACTTTAAAGAACTCGTCCCCCGATTGATGAGGACAGCCGATTGATGAGATACGCGGGGGTGGTGCGTTCGATGGCCCTGTACGGCGCGCCCGTTTGGGCCGGACCGGGAAACCGGACAGCAACCGTTGTCCGGCTCCTGTAGCGGCCGCAGCGCGTCGTAGCTATCAGGGTCATCCGCGGATACCGCACCGTCTCCTTCGAGGCGGCGTGCGTGCTGGCGGGGACGCCGCTCTGGGATCTGGAGGCGGAGGCGACCTCCGTGCTCTGGGCGTTGTACGTCCCCTCAGAGCCGCGGTACGGGACCGGAAGGCCCAATCTCGGTGGAATAGGCCTACCGGGGATATCACGTTAAAAAAACGCACCGAGTACACTACCTCACAGGTGGTGTGGAAATGTGTGCATATTATGTAGAACGTGATTCTTACAAGCGTAATATCTGGGAAATAGTGGGTCTTAGAGAAAAAATTATAGGGACCATTTTTATGGAGAATTTTAAGATCTACAACTTTTCTCTGAGGTACTTTTTCGAGAAAAATCCAAAAAACCTAAAATTTTTACCTTGGGCCCCCAATAAGTCCCTAAGCTCACATGGGACTGATGGGGACTTTTGACACTTTATTCCTTGTGGTAAACTTAAGGTCTCTACGAAGATTTGGCTTTGTCGGAATTTTCTTTATTTGATCACTATTTTTATGTCTAAAATGACCGGACTATGTGCCTTTCGTCCGGCGCATATGTTCCTAATGCTTTTTTCATTACACCCTACAACAATATCAAAAATTATACTGATATAATGGATGGCCACTGCGAGAGCCTCGATGGAAAAACTAAAAAAGGTCTGGAAAAATCGCAACATAACTAAAGCAACTAAGACCATGCTCGTAAAAACTCTCATCTTTCCCATGTTCTTGTATGCGGCTGAGACTTGGACGCTAATAGTACGAGAGCCCACGACCAAAACCATGTCTCATAGCAATACGGCAAAAACCCTATAAAATCGTTAGATTGTAGGATTCTGAACCCGACTAGTAGCAACGTGTAGTAACGGTCGAAAGTGTAGCAACTGCGTGGGAGGCCATTTCTGCAGTGTCAATAAAAAAGACATTCGGTATTATAGCAATACGTCTGATAGTGAAAATGTACATAGATTTCATAATTGTATTACGAAAAAGTTTTTTTTCAGACATTTTGCGCGTAGCATATAGCCTGAGCGCATTTTTGAAAATGTTAACAAATTTAGCCGACCTGTATCATAGCAATACGGATAATTTTTTTTTCAACTTTTCGTATTGCTGCCATGATTACCGAAAACCTGTTTTCAGACACTTTAAGTGTAGCATATACTCCCAAAAACGAAAATAATATTTCGGAGTCGCCTGACCGACGCCTCTGTTAAACGTTTTTAAATCTGTTAAATCTTTACCTACTTTCCATGCAATGACCGGCTGCGATTATAATCCCGCGTTATAACGCAAGAGTAAAAAAAGACCATTGACGATGCTAAAAAATTTGAAACGCTATCAAGAAGCTTTCGGTGATTTGGGCAGCTATACTTCTGATAGTGACAAGGTATTCCCCGTTTTGGAAGAATTCACGTGCAGATTGTACAACGAAAAAAAAAATTAATAACGTCGATTTAGCTCGACTCAACATTTTTTCGAAGACATATTAAATTAAAAACGCCGAGGCTTCGATAACTCTGAATCTCCAGTTATCCAATTACGACGCCTGCAATCTACAACCATGCAAAACGGAATTGGAGAAACATTTATTACGAACAAAATATATTGCACAAGTCTAGAGCAATGCTCATACCAAAACGCCATCCGAACTGAACCCTGCAGACTGCGGATGGTATGAAGACGAGGGACGATATCAGTTTTCGTGGTTCTCTGACAACCAACTACCTAAGTTGAGCAGCGTTATTTTGGACGACAAATCATCATCCACAACAGGTACAGTTTACATGGCTTTTGTTGTTAAGTTCATAAATAAGTTCGTGATTTTCACTAAAGATGTTTATTTTACAGAAGAGGACGTTGAAGATCTCCTGAGCGACGTCGAGAGTGATTTTGAAGACGACGATTCCGAATCCGACAGCGATTGAATACGAGAATATTTTGTTACTTTAAATAAACCGTTTTTTTTTCAACTTCATCCTAGTTTCCTTTTGTGCCATTTATTTCAGTCCTTCAACTTCAATGTTACGGTTTCGGGTAATTCTTTGTTAATTATCATCTAATAAATTCAGGGACGCAACGTATTCATTGATTTGTAACAGAAAATTCAAGATGCCTCAATACGATTTTTAAATGATATCTGGGTATCGAAAAGTTGTCTGATAGAGAAGGTGCTACACTTAAGTTGTCTGATATAATTTTTTTGCACATGTGGACAACTTATTTTATCATGTCCAACAATTTTCAGACATATTGCTATGATACCGATCGGTAAAATTTGTTAATGTTAAGGATACTGGCCACATCTAGAATATCGCCATATCTAGAATATCCTTTCTATTAAATGTAACTCTGTGTCGTTGCCTAGGTTTCAGTTTGTTTTGTTATAGTGAAAATTATTATAATGTAAAACATGAATTTTAATTTCTTTAATTTATTTACATTAATAGTTAACATTTTCAAAACGGTCTCAAAATTTAATGCGTTCACATTTCCGTCTAAGAATTGTTTTGTTCGCATCAAATAACCAAAATTTACTAATAAAAAAGATTTTCAGACGTATTGCTATGAGAATTTTTTTTTGTCTCATTTTTTATTTTTGTAAGGGATTTTACGGGTTTGCGCTACACTACTAACGTCTGAAAAATATGTTTCTGGTATCTCAGAACTATCATTCAACTACAGTCTGCAAATCAGACATATTGCTATGATGCAGTTCGGTAAAATTCTTTGACAATTTTGAAAATTCGTATAGATCAAACGCTACGCGGAAAATGTCTGATATTGGTATTTTCGAGTTCAAGATAATCGTATCTATCGATTTGATGCGGTATTGGTCGTATTGCTATCAGACAAAAATTTTGGTCGTGGGCTCTCGTACTATAAGGATAGCTGACAAAAAAAAATAGACGCTTTAGAGATGTGGTGCTGGAGAAGAATGCTTCGCGTGTCATGGAATGAATTCGGTACTAACGCTTCCATCCTCAAAGAACTCGGCATTGAACAACGTCTATCCAGTATCGTGCAAAGTCGCATCCTTGGTTTCTTTGGACACATTTCTCGCCGAGATGATTCCATTGAGAGGCTCGTGGTCCAGGGAAGGGTTAGGAGGGTTCAAGCTCGTGAAAGATCACCTATGAGGTGGACTGATGAGATCAAGTCCACATTGGGAGCTCCTTTGCACCAGTGTACCAGAACCGCAACCGATCGGGGAAAGTGGCGGTACACTGTGAGGCCCGAGATGGTTGCGAGCAAGAGAAAATCTTCTTCATAATAACCACGACCGCTCTGACAAGAGTGTACCGACAGAGAAGAAGGAAGACAACTGTTGCGAACTCCTTTATATGTTTCGAACTCTTTATATTTTATGTTTTTACTTTTAATAATTTATATTTAGAACATTTTATAATTTTGTTTTTATGATGTTTTGTCAAATAAAAGAGTTGATTGTAAATACTGGAACAAGAGACTGGTTTTATTATTTCATATACCAAATTCTATAAAAATATCATAATCGGCTATTCATATATAGCTGTTAGAGGCAGTCGATTATATGTGGTCCTTCTACCGACAAAACCAGTTAAGTATACCGTTTTTTTTTCATCATTTACATCGTAGTTTTCGTTCATTTAGTTTGTGAGCGACATGGTCTTCACGAGGTCGCAATTGAGGCGGGTCAAAAGCTCATCCAACCTGCCGTCTCAGGTGGATAGAGAGATGTCTGCGGACACTTAGGCGTGGATTTAGCCTCAACCCCAGCGAAACTAATCCACAGACTCGCTCTAGTCGCTCGTCTACCACGGTGGTAGCAGCAAAAAAGGCGGCGAAAGCGCAGCATGCATGACATCTGGCCGACTTAGAAATTCGCAGATGGAGGCTAAAAGGTTGGAGATCGAAAACCGCGGAATTAGAATTTCAAGCTCTCGTAGTGGTAGAAGTGACCGTAGCGTTAAAAAATGGTTACAAGAGTCTGGTTCCTCATGCGCTACGCCACCGCTCGTTTGTGAAGAAACTCATGATAATAAAGTAGAGTGTAGTTATCATTTTTGACGTTCATAGGATGCGCTATGTGACGACGAGCTATTGAAACACCATTAGGTTGGGTGTTGTTCGGGTATTCGAGTAGTAGAACCGAACCGATAGAAACTACGTATTACGCGTCCATTCGCCATTCCGAATCTGAACTAGAGTCGCTTGTCAAAGAACAATATAAGTTAGATTCAATTGGAATTAGCAAACATCAGTATCGTAGTATTGAAGATCAACGCGCTCTTAATATTTTGGTACGGTCAGCTGAACGTTTGTCAGACGGTCATTTCCAAGTAGGTTTATTATGGAAAGAGGGTGGTCTAGTCGTACCGAACAGTTACCCATTAGCCTTATCGCGATTTAAAAATCTTGAATTAAAATGTTGAAAGATTATGTTTATGCAAAAAAATATAAACTTAATATTCACGATATGATTTCCAAAGGTTATGCTGAAGAATGTCAAATGCAATCTTCAGGTGTCTTGGTATCTGCCACACTTCGGAGTGGTAAATACCAACAAACCGGGCAAACTTCGCGTGGTTCATGTCGCTGCCGCTAAAACGCGTGGTATATCGTTGAATTCTATGCTTCTGCCTGGACCGGAGTTTTTACAACCCTAACTCGGAATTCTGATGCGTTTTAGGAAAGGTAATATAGCTTTAGTAGCGGATATCAAAGAAATGTTACCACAAATAAAAATAAGAGAAAGCGATAGAGACGCGCAACGTTTTCTTTGGCGAGATGATCCGTCACAGCCCTTAATAATATATCATATCTCATCGATGATATTCGGAGCGTGTTCTAGTCCTTCGAGAGCTATCTATATTGTCAACCGCAATGCATTAGATTTCCGAGATAGGTTTCCGAGGGCGATTACAGCTGACACTTATATGGACGATTACAGGAGTTTTACAGGAGTCGTAGATGACGTTGCACAATTAGCCGCTGAAATTGTTGAGGTCCACAAACGTAGTGGTTCTGAAATGCGTGGGTGGATTTCGAATGAGGTAGCGGCTCTCAAACATATATCAGAGAAATTACTATCGGAGATTTCAACTGTTGATTTAGGTAGTTTACAGTCTATTACTTTCACTCGTACTTTGGGTTTAATTTGGCAACCACACACCGATGTGCTAGGTTTCAATTTAGGTTTGAAAGAACTTTCTTTGGAAACGTTTAGTTTCACCAAGCGCGAGTTACTGGCGCAAGTTATGCGCATATATGACCCTTTAGGAATTTTAGCTTCTGTTGTCATTAGAGGTCGTATCTTGTTTTAAAACTTATTAGGTACTTAGATAGGGACGAAAAGCTATCAGAATCTGATCAAAAATTATGGAACGAGTAGTTTGACCTTCTTCAATTAATTTCTAACTTGCAAATACCGAGATGTTATAGTATAGCGGAGTATAGCTGGTTATAAATACTGATGTAGAGTTACATGTGTTTTGTGTTGCAAGTGAACTGGCGTATGCAGCTCGCTTATTGGAGGTTTATTCTTCCGGGCGGGAAAGTAAAGCTCGTCCTCATAGCTAGCAAGGCACGTGTATCTCCGTTAAAACCTATAACAATACCACGCATAGAATTACAAGTCGCTCTGTTGGCTGCTCGTCTCGCCGAAACTATTTGTAAAGTACATAGCATTACCCAGTCGTAGAACATTTTGGTGTGACTCTATGACTGTTATAGGGTGGCTTCGAAATGACGCGCGAAATAACTAACCGCTTATAGCGCATCGTATAAGTAAGATTTTGGAGATCAGTCTTTTAGTAGAATGGCGTTGTGTTCAATCAAGCGATAACGTGGCTGATTTTGCGACTCGCGGAAAACATGAAATCTAACCTAAGTGGATTTCGGGACCAAATTTCCTTTCAAAACCTAGTTCCGAGTGGCCTGTTGAGCCTACTGTCGCGACGTCATCCACGGTTGGCCAAGAAGTCAAGAAGAACTCAAGCCATTACTCCATCACTGTGATTCACCAAATCATTTACCGTATAACGCAGATAAAATAAAATTCATAAATTCATATCAGCTGAGCTTACCAATAGTAGCGAATATTCATCATTTTAGCTCTTGGAATAGATTGGTAAGGGCAACGGCTCAGACTCATAAGTTTATAGCCATCATTACTAGAAAAATTAAACATAATTTTAATAATTTTTGGATTCGTGACATTTGTACTTCAAATAACTTTAATTTTTGCAGTGCTACTCCTGTCGCTCCTGCTACTCCCGCACCTTTTGCTCCTGTTCTTGAAGCTAAAGATATTATTCGTGCAGAGTGATACATCTTGAGTCGCTGAGACGTTTCATCGCTCGTCGGGGTACACCAAAAGTCCTTTACTCTGACAATGGCACATAATTCGTTGGCGCCAATAGAGATTTAAGAAATTTGTACAACGCTGCAGTGCCTTCCTTCGCGGCTGAGCAAAAAATAAAATGGCGCTTCATTCCTCCATCTGCTCCATTCATGGGAAAGGCTGGTTCGATCGGTGAAGACGGCACTTAGAGTGACACTAAGAGAGCGAACACCTTCAGAAACAGTTTTTAACACCTTGCTAATGGAAGCCGAAGCCATGGTAAACTCTCGACCATTGACACATATCTCTCCAGACGCGGACTATCCAGAAGCTCACGCCAAATTATTTTTTATTAGGAGAGTCGTCTAACAGAATTTTTCCAAACGAAAAGTTGACTGACGCGGCGTTGAGTAGCAGGAGCGCCTGGAAAAAGGCATTACGATTGGACGATCATTTTTGGCGTCGCTGGCTGACTGAATATCTGCCTACGTTAGCTCCAGGTAGAGTCCCGGGTACAAATACCAAAGTTGCGGTCGGAGATCCGTTTTTGATTGCGGATGGTAACTTACCTCGCGGTAGTTGGCCCAGGGAAGTTTTTCAATCTTGATACCCCGGGCGAGATGGTATGGTGCGCGTGGTAGTAGTTCGGACGATCGGTGGTATATTAAGGCGGCCATTAAAAAAAATAGTTTTGTTATAATTGTAAATGTATTTTTTATTATTAAAAAAAGTGTGGAGGATGTTGTGAATTCCTTTATATTTTTCGAACTCATTATATTTTATGAGTTTACTTTTATTAATTTTATTTATATTTAGAACGTTTTATAATTTTGTTTTTATGATGTTTTGTCAAATAAAAGAGTTGATTGTAAACACTGGAACAAGAGACAGAGACAGAAGAGATTACAAGAGAGCTTTCTTGGTAATGAAAAGAACAAATCTTACTTTATTATAATTTTTAAAATATATTCCCCGAAATAGGTTTCACTGTTGTTGATCAAGCAGAATTAGATGCAGACGCTGTTCTTAGACTAACTAGAGAGGAACAATTTTTTTTAAACCATCAAAAGGACGAACGATCAACAGAATTATTTATAATGTGTGTCACAATTATAATGTGCGTCAGGTTTTATATAAGGAGATTTCAATGCATATAACTTGTTGTTTCTTCATGTTTTTTCAGAATGTGATCAACTTCACCTTATTACAACATTGGTAAAATGAAATTTGTGAAAACCATGAAAAAATACATAGTTTACTAGTAGAAGCGCTTTCATTTAAGTCACATTATTTTATTTTTAGAACAATAAAATTTTGTTGTTATAATCATCATCATCAGACGTCCACTGCTGGACAAAAGCCTTTCCCAAACCTCGCCACATCGACCGGTTCTGCGCTGTCCGCATCTAGCTTCGTTTATTTACAAATTTTATACATTATACATAAAATATAAGGTATTATGTATCCTGTCCAACCTGTATTCATAAAATTTCGTATTTGTAATGTAAAAGAGCTCCAATTTTAAGTTCACAGGACAATATTTCGTTTTGCAGGAATTATAACAATACTCTTAGTTGATCCGAAGCGATAAACACAACTAATTTTCATTTTTCCAATGGATAATCTTTACTTCGCTGAGAATAGAACTCAGTTTCCAGTGTAAACGACGACCCCTCAGAAACGCGAACGTTTACGAACGTCGGCAATAGATGGCACTGAGCGGTTCCGCTGGATCGCGCTGTCGATATTTGCAAAAATTCCCTACATAAAGTCTGCGAGACTTCTACTCCGGCAAGTATTATACTGGCAACGGTGTAGTGCTTTATCTATAACCGGAATAAATTTTGGAGGGATCGCCGTCATAAAACTGACGTCGATCTCATATTATGAAACTAACATTTGCAAAAAATATTAATGAAATCATTCTTATTTACAGGTAGATTATTAGGTGTTAGATTGTGGTACTCAAGTTAATGGGCCACACGCTTACTTGATACGGAGTGAAGACTTCAGGACTTACATAATAATATTTTAGAACATGCTTGTCCAATTGTAAATAATATTGTTTACAAGGCGTATTTATTGATTGTAGTGCCGACATAGCTGAACGCGGAGGATATTTTGAACGTTTATTTTAATTTTATGAAAAAAGTTAGTATGCTACAAAATTGTGCTTTTCTGAATAACGTTTGTTGTAAATAGGTTTTTATTTATTTGGAATTTTTGTTTTTAAAATGATTTGCCATAAAAACAAGATGACTTTCAAATGTAAAAAATGTCCAGTTTTAGTTTGGTATTTATTGTAATTTATTATTGTTTGGTATTTGGTGTTTATTGGTGTGTGCGGGAGGTCACTGGATGCAGATGGCGCAGGACCGGTCGATGTGGCGAAGTTTGGGGGAGGCCTATGTCCAGCTGTGGACGTCTATAGGCTGATGATGATGATGATGATGATGATTTATTGTAAAAGAGAAAACATGGAATATATATTTTATTTGACCAAGCTCCAAAGTATTTTTATTATTTAAAGTGCACCTTGAGGGATTTCCAACATCTGGCGACCGTGAAAGAAAATAAACATGGAGAGTCTCAAGGTGCAGAGGAAGTTATATCGTGTCCAGGTAACAAGATACGTAAATTTACTGGACGATATGCTCAAACAAGAAGAAAGAGACCCAAACAAAGTCAAAATAACGTTAGAAGTTCTTTCTGAAAATAGACTGTTTTAGAAGAGTTGGAAGAAAAAATAAGACAGATGCAGTTTACAGACATAGAGCACGTAGATTTAGACCAAATGGGAGCAGATTTCGTAAAGTCAGACGAATATAAATTAAAGTACAAAGGAATTAAAGATAAGTGCGAAAATTTTATTAAGGACAATGACGTAAAAGCATCTGGCGAACGTGGAAAAATGAAAGCGGCAGGCCTCGTAGCGATGCAGAAAGTGCTGCGGTTACTAGTAACAAAGTATTCTTTCCAAATAGAAGAAATGATAGAAAGGAAAAAAGATTTTATTAATATTAAAGTGATGTCAGAGATTCTTTCCGAGAAGAAACAAATTTTGGAAGAAATAGATGGGAAAATTCTAGCAGAAGAATACAAAAAAGAATTAATGGAGAAAATTTAAACCGCGGAAACTATCATACGAAATGCCCATTCTAATGTGAACTCCACGGAAGGTCAAGCTGTCGAAATATCAAAGGGTGTATTGACAAAACTATGTGGACAAAATATGGAAAAGGTAATTGACAGTACAGTAATAGACAATATTCAACAGCATAAAGGAGAGGAAGATGAGAATGTTGGTAATCATGAAAATGAAGAAAACCCGGGGAATAGGAATTCGTGTTACTTCGATGAAATTTTATGGAAAATAGATGACAATTGTGAGGACAAGTTCAAAACGGCTATAAAGAACATTGAAGAGAAAACATGGAATATATATTTTATTTGACCAAGCTCCAGAGTATTATTATTAATTAAAGTGCACCTTGCGGGATTTCTAACATCGTTTATTTAAACCGGATGGCCTAGTTCTATTGATTTGAAAATTGTTTTAGGAGCACATCTTGCATGATTGTAAATTTTATTAGAGGTAAGTTGTATGTAAAACAATATCTTGAAAGTAAAATATAACCAAACTCTCGATTTTTAATTGAGCTGAAATTTCTTACGCATATATCGCGTGACAATTGCAATAATGTGGTCCCATGGAGCTGATCTGATAGTAGATTTGGCAAGCCACCACAGATACTACTGAATTAAACAACATAGCCCCATCGTGGTTGAGCTCGTCTATGTCTTAGTTAATCCTTTGCTACTACATGACATCCTTGATCGTAATAGCTTAGTAGATGACCACAAGAACTCCTATACTTAACAAAATAGCCTTGCCATGTTTGGCAAGTTTGGCACTCTGCTAAGTTAAATAAGTTTTAACTATAAAAATATCAGGTAAAATGAAAATTTGAGAAAATATCTGTCCCCTGTTCAATTGTGTACGTAGCTTGGTATGAGAATAACTTCTATAATAAATGAAATACTGTCAGTCTTGAACGCAAGTTGGTAGTGAAAACACGTGTTTACCCTAACCGATATCGTGCTGTTTTGAGTTTTGTAACAAAAATGTCAGAATAATGTCGTATTTGCGCTAAACTTTTAACTCAAAATGAAATTGTTCCTGTTAAACGTGGTATCAAGACATTTATTAATGCAAGTATCGAAAGAGCAGATGAATGGTCGAAGTATCTAAAAAGTCAAAAATCTGTGACGATATATGAAAATTGTCGCAAAATTTTACTCGTAAGTCTTCTATTGTTGCAGCTAATAAAAGACAACCTGAAGAACAAGAAGTCAGTACATTCACAAAAAGTACTCCTCGTACTAGTAATCTAGTACGAACACGTTTGAGTGAATCAGATTTTTGTTCTAAAGAACAATGTCTATTTTGTGGCCAGGAACTAGTATTTTATTTATGGAACATCGTTTAAAAGCTTTCGAAAAAATTATAACACATGGGCCATCCCAGCAGAGGCTATCCTAATATTCAAGGTTGTCGTTTAATAATTGGTCCCATGCAAAATTTGTATAAAGGAAGGTTATATTTTTAATCAAAAATACCATTGCATCTGCAGAGAATGCTGGAGTAAGAAATGTGAGACTCATAATCAATACGTCAAATTTGGAAAATGAGACTAGAAGATCAATGTTGCAAATCAATGTCTCTACGCTGATAAGACAAAATTTGAAAACAAAACCTGGATTTTATATTTTTTGATGTACTTCTCACATTAGCTATCAAAGGCATCTATTTACGGACTTGAAAACTATGTTCGGTAATTTAAATTGTGCGACATAAGACTACAGTACAATAATTGAAGGAATGTGTAATGTTTCAATCGTACAATTTTGAAAAATACTTTATTTGTACAAAGTCTCAATACCAATCTTATGTCTGTTACCAAGATGACAGATGCAGGTTGCACTGTTATATTCTCTAAAAATACAGCTACAGGCAATAATCCTAAATATTGCTTCACACTAAAAGTGTTTAAAGAGAAAGATGGTATCTATTATATTAAACCACAGAAGATTGAAAATTATTGTAATTATGAATCTAATAACGCTGCGATCAATGAAAGCGGCTAAGCTCCTAATACTATAAAAACGATAAAATCCTCAAAGATGACCGATTGGCACAAAAAACTTGGTCATATAAATATTCATGACCTGAAATTTGCAACGAAAAATAACATCTAAATGAATTTTAATTTCGATACTACTGAAGTGAAGTGTGTATACAAGCAAAGCAACATCGCGTAACGGTGCATCAAGGAAAAACAGAACAATGTAAAACTACACTATTAGGAATAATACACAATGATATCCATATACCATATATACATTATATATACGGGTCATTCCATGTCAAATCGACAAATAGTTGGACGCGACCCCCACCGATTCGGATGATTTTTGGTGGAGAGTTTTGTCTTATTATAAGACGAAGTTCTGCCAAAGGAAAAAAAAAATAAAAAATTTTCCTAAGAGATATTCAATATCAAAAATTTCATTGTTTTTCCGATTTTATGAGTTTAGTTATTTAATATTTCAGAGACTACTGAGTATTAAAAAAAAAACTTTGGTCTATTTTCAGAGGATACTTAGAGGTATGAGAAAAATTTTTTTTTGAAAAAAAATTTTGAATATTATCAAAATTACAAAATTTTGAATTTTTCAAAATCGTGAAAAGTACCCATCGCGGGAAAATTTTGGCCTGAATTTTTTTTTTAGAGGGGTGTTATTTTTCGTTTCATAGATATGAGTTTTTGAATTTTGACAAAATATTTTTTTCTACTTTTATAATTTTTTTTTGTTAAATATCATTATTCTACTACATGATTACTAAAATTTGAGGTCTAACATATTTTTTTTTATGTTAATGGGATGTGAAAACAAAAATATTTCAAAATATATTATATATTATAGATTCAACTTTAAATCAAAACTTAAATAATGTTAAAAGTGTCACACTCTGCCATCTATGTTTCCATCTGTGAAATCATTATTATCGATAGAGCCCATGCCAAAATTCACTAGAGCACCCTATCGCTTATGATTATTTTTACTATTATAAAGATCAAACTTGTTGTATCTTATCGTCAACAACATAAAATAACTGAATCTGTTCGTGAATCTGAATTTCTAAGAGAATAAACAAAATAAAATTAAAATTCAATATGGAAAAGAAAAGACAGTGTTCAATCGGTATATCTAGTAAAGAAATGTGCTCCAAAGATGGTCTTATAGACTGCAAGTCTTTTTCAGATGAAAACCGCATTACTCTAAACGCTAGAAGTGGTACCGTCGTGAATTTTATTTGTGCTAAACATAACAAGCAATTTCGTGTACATTACATTTCGCCTAAAAAATACTGATGTTTATGATATCATCGATGAATTACCAATGAAAACCAGGTAGGAAAATCAGAATTTCGAGTTTTTTTACTTGATGGCAATTAATCTTTAATTTTAAAATTGATATCATTTCTTTCTTTCAAGATTGAGAAAAAGGTCTGAGACATCAACCTCAGAAAAGGGAGTGACCAAAAAACGTCGTACGAAATAAACTGCAGCAAACTCTGAAAGGACAAGAGGAATTACAGTCTTAAAAATTAAATACTTCCTTTATGCTTTTAATCCTTTCATTTGATCACGGAAGCCTTAAATGTTAAATAGTATTCTAAATAAACAGATAATTACATGTAATACAATTTTGAAATATTTTTGTTTTCACATCCCATTAACATAAAAAAAATATTTTAGACCTCAAATTTTAGTAATCATGTAGTAGAATAACGATATTTAACAAAAAAAAAATATAAAAATAGAAAAAAAATATTTTGTCAAAATTCAAAAATTCATATCTATGAAACGAAAAATAACACCCCTCTAAAAATTTCAAAATATCTTTAGATATGTTATAAGTATAATATAAAAAAATTTCAGGCCAAAATTTTCCCGCGATGGGTACTTTTCACGATTTTGAAAAATTCAAAATTTTGTAATTTTGATAATTTTCAAAATTTTTTTTCAAAAAAAATTTTTTCTCATACCTCTAAGTATCCTCTGAAAATATACCAAAGTTTTTTTTTAATACTCAGTAGTCTCTGAAATATTAAATAACTAAACTCATAAAATCGGAAAAACAATGAAATTTTTGATATTGAATATCTCTTAGGAAAATTTTTAAATTTTTTTTTCCTTTGGCAGAACTTCGTTTTATAATGAGACAAAACTCTCCACCAAAAATCATCCGAATCGGTGGGGGTCGCGTCCAACTATTTGTCGATTTGACATGGAATGACCCATACGTATTGTAGGGAAAATAGATCTAAATTCACCCATAATGAGAATGTGTACGGCATACAACTCAGTTAAAGAGCCTGCAATAGTGTGTCTCTTAACCGATTCAGGCGGAAGGTAACCAATGATCTTACTGTTACGTAAAATGTATTTCAGGTATTTTATTTTTATTGTTGGAACGAAGTTTCTTATCGCGCGTTATCGAAAGGGGGCTAGACGGAAATTCTTATGAAAAAGTTGTCACGACACTTTTTTTGTTTTATAAGATTATCGCTAGATGGCGCTGTGATTAAAATCTTTTAAAACAATTCCTTATTTTGTTTTATATGATTAATGCTAGATGGCGCTGTGGTCAAAATTTTTATAAAATAATTCCCTGCTTTCTTTCTTTCAGCAAGCCGCCATTGGAACTCTTAAATAAATAATGACAAATTTAAATACTTATAAGTATCTACTATTGGACTCGTGTAATTTCGTCTGCGTTACAGTATGTAGATGGAATAAATTAGTGTTATATCCTACGTGGTCAAACTGAATTTTCACCTATGCTGTTAAAATATATTGTGATTTAATCGCTCGTTTCCTTTTAATGAACCCACCCGTACTTAACAAACTTCTTTTTTTAAATTTATCTTCAATGAGAACCTGATCCTGATCACAAAGAATACTATAAAAAGATTAATCCAAACTGGTCCAGTCGCTCACGCATGATATTGTGACCAAGGGGAATAGCTTATTCATTTTACATATAAGACATAAAAACTTTAAGCGCCATTGTTGCATCAACAGCACTGTGGCGTTCCCCCAAGTACCGAAGTCAAGGTGAGACGTGCCGAGGACTGACTGGCAACAGCAACATATGTCTAGTGACGCCTAGGATCACAAAGGCGAAACCTATTGTATATTAGTTCTTACCTTTAGCTCTTCGAGGTACGACGAACATTTATTAGCGATTTGAAAATTTTAATATGGAAGAAAATATGCTGTCTTATGCTCAAGTAGGTACTACAAACTCAGGTTGCCAATATGTCAGATTGCAACCACAGCCAGATCAGCGGGATGACGCAACAAATTATTGCTCTGACACTGCAAGTTTCGCTTCTTGCTCGACAAGTTGCTGACCACGATAACCGCCCCCGTAGTTATGCCCAACCACCGCAAGGTCATACACATTGCTTTTATCATTACACATTTGGAGCCAAAGCAAAGAAATGTAAGCAGCCGTGTATTTTTGAACAGAAGGAAAACTTCAGTGGCAGTGGCTAGTAGCGAACAACGACTGCCCTTTCAAAACAGGCCGTCTTTTCGTAACAGACCGGATTTCGAAAATGCAGTTCCTCGTGGACACTGGGTCAGACTTAAGTTTTTGACCCCGGAAAGCTGTAAAGACGCCTTGCAAGCTCTCGAAATATGATCTAGTTGCAGCCAACAATATCGTCGTCATTCTCACGTATGGACCGACAAATCTTCCCCTCGACCTTGCACTTAGACGAGATTTTATATGGAACTTCACTATTGCAGATATTTCCAAGCCAATTATCGGTGTTGATTACCTCAGTCACTATAATATACTGATAGACCTGAAGAATCATCGTTTGATTGATGGCACACACACACTTATAAAAAGATCCGAGCCCAGCTAAACTTTACTAAAATAACATAGATATTATTAGATCTTGGTGAAGTGCAGTGTCTGATATAATCAACCAATGACACAACCCAAACAAGGCTTATCTATTAAGAGATCACAAATCTGCAGTAGGTGAAATGTTTTCATTTCGTGACTGTACCGATGGCAATCTTATTACATATATATTATATACAGGGTGTTATAATCCGATGAAACAATACTTTCACAGCAAATAGTATACTTGATGTAGAAGCCATCCACCAAGTCTGGGTTTTCTAGGCATAATATATCATGAGTTATAACTAATCAAAACTAGTATAAATTTTCTACTAGTAGGTGATTATTATAGTACAGAACTCTAAAATTGCGATCGGATGCGCCTGTGTGCGTGAAAATAGCATATAGATATAGTACGCTAAATGTAGGTCAGAGTAGGGTTGTCAAAAATAATACAAAAAAATATTTTTTCAACTTTGTATGGGAAAATAAAGTAACTATCTCAGTTTCAAAAGTATGTGTATATGATTTGAAATGTGATATAGATTAAGCCCTTAAAGTATTGTTTCACCGGGCAACAACACCCTGTATATTATTTTGCACTAAAGACAATTAAAATTCTACATGATTCCACGATTTGGATAATGGATGGAACATTTAAGACTTGTCGATGGTTATTCAAATATGTTTTTCCTATCCATGGAGTCGTAGGTGAAAATTAGTATAAGGAAACAGTCCCTATAGTATTTGCATTAATAACATCAAAAACAGAATCTGAAATATTAACCTGTTCCAACAATTGATATTATACTCCGCTGAAATGGGGTTTGTTACATTTCAACAGATTTCAAGAATCTATTGTAGAGTGGTTCGAACATATTGGGATTAAAAGTAAATCTCAATGGATAAATGACACAAAAATAACTATAACTAGATCTTAACCAGCGTCCACCTCAATTTTTGTCAGTTCACCATAATAATCTCTTTGGATTATCGCGAACCCAACATCATGTTGAAAGATGGCATCGACGTTGGAACAATTTACTAAACAACAAACGTCTTGGATTGTAAGCAACCATTTGAGAATTGATAAGGAAGCAAATTATTAACACAAATCATACCATACCGCAAGTATTGTCTTGTTTAGAGATAACAGTTCCCCGAAAAAGACTAAAATAAAAACATACTGCAACTACACAAATTTGTAATAATAGAGATGAAATGGACCTCAAGACTTTTTGCGTAGAAATTTTATATATGTGTCTTTTTATTACAAGCTTTTATTTCCCTTGCACTGGATGTAACTAAGTATTTAACTATATAAGATCGGGTGGAAATTGGCGAGGGCGATTAAAATCGCGTGACAATATAATAATATGAACCATAGCTGATCTAATCATGTATTTAGATAAAAATTGCCCTTTGCAACAATTATTACAAATAATATTACAAAATACATTACGGAATTATGACTTTATCTTTAATACTTTAAATTAGGTTTTCGTTACTGCATTGGAAACATTTAAAAAAAAACATTTTTTTGTAGTAAGTACGCATGTCGTCTATATACTGTTACTTAAAATACATACTGTTTTAGTGGAATCGACCATTCGAACAAATGATCTTTCGATCAAAGGACCGTTCAATGAAACAATCGTTCGACGAACTGATCTTTCGATGATTTGAACCTTCGATTTGATGATGAAATGAGTTTCAATGAACGACGCCGAATGTACCCCTATAAATGTCATGCCATGGCACTCACTATGCTATTCAATTTTAATGAAATAATATAAAACCATATTTATAATTTATTTCATAATTGGTTTTCTTTTGAATGTATCAATTTATTTCATTGTATTAAGCTACAAATTGAAACTATAAAACGTTACCTACGTCCCGAAAAAAATAATCTATATTCCCGTGATCGTTTGCGTATCTAACTTACGAACACTGGTACGACACATTTTGACAATCTGCATTGTCAATGCAAGAAACCATACTGAACAAGCAACTGAACCACCTATAAATGCTGATAGAAGGGGAATATAAATCGCTGGAGCCATTTCACACGTTTTAAGAAGAGCATTTCCTGGCTTACAAAAAGCAAGAGTATTAAGAAGATTAAGAAGAAAACGACATGCTTGACAACGCAAATAATATTCCAGTCGAAAATGTAAGCGAGTCTATTCATTGTTTGTAGTTGAAGTAGATGATTCTCCAGTATTCCGTCGCTCTTCCAGAAATCGGAGACTACGTATATACCAGCAGGACTTCCATTTAGAAGCTGGAGTGAATGTCGTATCAAAACCTTCTACATCTATTCTATAGTTATCTATGAATATTATTCCATGTCACTATATTGCACGATGTCAATAAAATAATATCATTCTATAATTAGTTTTTTCTTTCAAATGTATGAATGAGTATCAAATGAAATGACTTAACCAGTAGAATATTATAAACCAGGATAATTTCAAACCCAAGATGTCAACCATTACTAGATGACAACATTTTTACAACTCTCTCAATACGAGTATCAAATGCAAGGGCTTGATTATAACACAACATTACAACTTACTAAAATACAAGTTGGCCACCATACAGAATGTAACAAAAATAATCCTGGACTAACTGGAGGTTTCATTTTTAAGTTAGGTAAATAGGTACATCGGTGCAACTTCAATAGAAGCTTTTAAAAAGAGACATAATTTTGATTTTTGCTGTTAGTACGGGTTTTGGGGTCCAAGGGACGCCTTCTATACACATAGATAATTTATAATTGACTCAAATAACTGGTTGAAACATTATATGACATTATTTGTTTGTAATAATTGTGTTTGTCAGCAAGTATAACAACGCTCTTTGTAGATACAATGAAATAAACACAACAAAGTTCTGTTTTTTTCAAAGTAGAGTCTTTCCTACGCTGAGAATAAAGCTTAGTTTCCTGTGTCAACGATGACCCCTCAGAAACGCGAACGTTTACGAGCGTCGGCAATAGATGGCACTGAGCGGTTCCGCTGAATCGCGCTGTCGGTATTTACAAAAATTCCCTACATAAAGTCTGCGAGACTTCTACTCCGGCAAGTATTATACTGGCAACGGTGTAGTGCTTTATCTATAACTGGATAAATTTTGGAGGGATCGTCGTCATAAAATTGACGTCGATCTCATATTATGAAACTAACATTTGTAAAAAATATTAATAAAACGATTTTCATTTTAAGGTAGATAATTAGACGTTATTTCGTGATGGTCAAGATGATAGACCACTTGTTTGGCGTCAATCACGCTTACTTGATACGAACTAATGACTTTGGAGGTCACAGAATAATATTTAGAACATTCTTATCAAATTGTTAATACTCTTTATTGATTGCAAGGCGTTGTATAGCCAACAAAGCTGAACACGGAAGATATTTTGATCATTTACTTTAATTTGATCAAACCAACAATTGCTACGACATGTTTTTCATTATGTACCGTTTATTTCGGGTAAACATTATACTACGTAAACAGAATTTTCACCTATGCTATCAAAATATATTGTAATTTACTAGCTCGTTCACTTTTGTGGATTGTGAAATGGTGCAAAATACTTTAATTACTTTGAATTTATCTTCAATAAGAACCTGTCCTGGTCACAATATGGATAGTATAAAATACTAATACTATAAAAAGAATAATCCAAACCGCTCCAGTCGCTCATGCGTGATATCGTAACCAAGGAGAATAGATATTCATTTCACATTTAAAAATAAAAACACGACGCGTCATTGTTACATCAATAGCACTGATTTGCAACCTGCCTAGGAAAAGAATAAGTCCAAATCAAACCTGTCTGTTTGTAATATTGAAATGACCGCTTTCTACTCCAAGCATATGAATGCATATACGGTAAAAATTCTGTCTATCTGTCTGTTTGTTCCGGCTAATCTCTGGAACAGCTGGACCGATTTGGACGGGATTTTCACTGGCAGATAGCTTATGTAATAAGAAGCAACTTAGGTTACTTTTATTTTAGAAAAATAAAGTAATGTTCCCAAATCTAAGTACTGTCCAGTACCGCGCGCATGCAACCCCTGCGCTGTCACGTCGGATGCCTCCCACTACTTCTCCCACTTTATAATTTCATTGATCCGTTTTTCTAATCTTAGTTCAAAATATTGTGTAAATTGTTTTCCTGCATTTCTTTTTTACATTTATGGTTACCCATTAGTTATGCATTAGTTGATTTTAGAATCTGTCAAAACAGAATTTACTTGCACGAAAAAAACCGAAAGAAACGATCTGTAATAGTAGATGAACGAATTTCGAAGATTGTCTCAGATTTTTTAGTGAACAGCTTTTATCTGTCGAAACTGGCGCTCATCAATCTAGTAACTTAACCTCGGGTGAAAATGTACTTGACACTGCATGATATGGAAAATATGTGCACGATTGTACTTTATTGACGAATCGCACAAACTGGCGACTGAGGTATAAATGACGAGAAAACTGACGAGTAAGGAAACTGGCCAATTAACAAAAAAAACATAACACTGACTTATAATGGAAACTGACGAATTCGTGAAACGGACGAGTGATAGGACATCTGAACTCCAGAAGTATGAATCTGATGAAGAATATTTATGACAGGTATGCATTATGATAAGAATGATTATAAGACTTGTGTTGCGTGTATAGAGGGAAAGCAAACTAAATTAACGTTCCCAAGAAAAACATGAGTAGAGCTAAAGCGGTTTTAGGCTTCGTGCATACTGATGTATGTGGGCCGTTGCAGGTAGCTTCACTCGGTGGTTTTAGATATTTTGTTACTTTAGAAAAATCATCTATTTTTCTAAGAAGGCGTTTGTATATTTTATTAACACTGAAGATGAAGTTTCTGTAAATTTAAAATTTTTAAGGCTTTATTTGATGTTTTATTTGACAGACTGTGGGATACTTCATCAAACTACGGTACCCGATGCAGTGAACAGTACGGTGTTGCAGAACGAGCAAATTGGACAATTATGAACAAAGCTCGCAGCATGCTGCTGGTTAGGTTAGATAAGCAGTTCTGGGCAGAACCACTGAATACGGCTGTTTACCTGAAGAACCATAGTTACCATTCATGTTGTTATTCTAATCAATTAAATTGTATTTTAACTGTCACTGTAATCTTTTTAAAATGCTTTACGTATTCACGAAACATGTAAAAGATTATTTCTAATTTCTGAGCATGTCTTTTCTGATGATTACATAATAATATGTGAAGAGGAATATATCCTCCTCAGTTCTTAGCTTAGTTTAGGACGTCGGTTTTGAAAATTTGACATGAATTGTCAAATTAGAAAATAATATTGTGATTTGTAATTTTAAAATATAAAAATGAATATGTCGTTTCTTCAATAACACTGAAGCAACAATATAAAGTCTTTCCTTTAAACAAATATACATATCTTATAAAACGACATACTCGTTCAATTCAATATGAAGAAACTCTGTTTTGAATTCATATTATTACCCAGTACTGACGGAAAGTCGAATGAATGTTAATAACGAGAAGTGATAAAAAAGTGTATAAAATACCGGAGGATCAACAACCAGTGATATATTATAAAGGAATTATGAGTACAACTGCGTATGCAAAAAAAAAAATCTTAAAAAAAGGTTTCAGTTTAGAAAAACTGATGAGCTGAAAGATATGTATGTAGATGAAGACGGTAACATCCAATTTGATAATATTTTTTTAGAACAGTTGATTGACAAAATAATAACACCTGACATGAGATCTCAGAATGTACAACAACAGAATGTAAAAGTAAACGTGGACAATTTTGTAATACAAAAATTTACTAGTCGAAATCTCAATGCATCTGCATTAAGTGTGTGATTCATTCAGTGGATTGATTCAGTGGATTGATTCATTTGAAAAGGAAGGAATGAATGTTTACGATTTAACTTAACAACAGATGAGAATAAAATTGAAACCCTTAGATTATTTCTGGAATGATTATGTATAGAATGGTATAACTCTGTAGCAACCATGAAGGTTGCATTTTTCATTAGATGTAAGAACCTCCTTGATGGTAGAAGAATGAATTAATAGGAATGTCATCTTCATGTCTTAATATGAATTACAATAAAATATACAAAACGTAATTATTTCAACTATTGGTTTTATTACAACAATTTATCGCAATTAATCGGGACATGATTAATATAAAGTTTCCGTCCCGAAAACTCAATGATGATAAAATTAACAATAAATTCAAACTGAACAACATGGAAAATGAAATTTTGCGAATCTTTCTTGAAGAAAGGATGGAATTCTGTGACTTATGCAGTATCTTTTAAACATAATGACGGCTCGTTGTTGGATTACGCAATAAAGAAAGAAAAGCTGTTACCAGATATGAGGACATCAATAGATACAGGTACAATGGTGGATATTATTGCTGCTGGCCTAACGGAATTTGTTCTTCAAAATATAGATAGAGCAGTATTAAGAGATTCTGTACATCTGTTTAATGAAGTAAGTAAATATGAGCATGTAGTTATTAAAAAAAAATACAAACAGCAAGAATATGCTACAATCTAAAGAACATCCAAACATGAGTAATTCTTCTGCTAACTACTCTCCATGTAGAATATGCCAAAAATTAAATAAAGGGATTCGTTATCATCCTGAAACTACTTGTTGGTTTGGCTTGAAAGATAACCACAATAAAACGTACACTAATATAAAACAAAATATGTCAAACTAAGACTAAATGAAACATTAGATGTGTATGGATTTTACGATTCGGATTCAAAAGTTTCCTTACTTAATTCCAAGCTTTTGATTATAAAAGATAAAGGAAAACACTCAAATGAAACAAATTTAGTAAATACTAGCTGCCCCGCGCAACTTCGTCTGCGCCAATCTCAATTAAATGTCAACTATTCGATTTTTTTCTCGCTGTAAATACCATCCTTGAACTTCATCGAGAATTTAAAAAAAAACAACAATTTCTAAAATAAATATAGCCTAAGTTACCCCTTATAACATAAACTATCAGTCATTGAAAGTCAGCCCGTCCGAATCGGTCTAGCCATTCCAGAGATTAGCCAGACAGACAGTGGCCACCTTCCAGCTCTATCATCAGACCTTGACATTCATCCTCTACGCAAAGAACTCATAAAGACGCTTCATTAGAGTCTAAACGCGATGAGGTTATCTTGCTTAATGACGGAGTTCCCATAGCCACCTACCAGCTCCATCATCAGACCTTGACATTCATCCTCTACGCAAAGATCTAATCAGGACGCTTCATTAGAGCCTGAACACGATGAGGTTATCTTGCTTAATGACGGAGTTCTCATAGCCACCTACCAGCTCCATCATCAGACCTTGACATTCATCCTCTACGCAAAGATCTCATCAGGACGCTTCATTAGAGCCTGAACACGATGAGGTTATCTTGCTTAATGACGGAGTTCTCATAGCCACCTACCAGCTCCATCATCAGACCTTGACATTCATCCTCTACGCAAAGATCTCATCAGGACGCTTCATTAGAGCCTGAACACGATGAGGTTATCTTGCTTAATGACGGAGTTCCCATAGCCACCTACCAGCTCCATCATCAGACCTTGACATTCATTCTCTATGCAAAGAACTCATCAAAATGCTTCATTAGAGCCTAAACACGATGAGGTTATCTTGCTTAATGACGGAGTTCCCATAGCCACCTTCCAGCTCCATCATCAGACTTTGACATCCATGCTCTACGCAAAGAACTCATCAAGACGCTTCATTAGAGCCTAAACACGATGAGGTTATCTTTCTTAATGACGGTGTTCCTATAGCCACCTTCCAGCTCCATCATCAGACCTTGACATTCATCCTCTACGCAAAGATCTAATCAGGACGCTTCATTAGAGCCTGAACACGATGAGGTTATCTTGCTTAATGACGGAGTTCTCATAGCCACCTACCAGCTCCATCATCAGACCTTGACATTCATCCTCTATGCAAAGATCTCATCAGGACGCTTCATTAGAGCCTGAACACGATGAGGTTATCTTGCTTAATGACGGAGTTCTCATAGCCACCTACCAGCTCCATCATCAGACCTTGACATTCATCCTCTACGCAAAGATCTCATCAGGACGCTTCATTAGAGCCTGAACACGATGAGGTTATCTTGCTTAATGACGGAGTTCCCATAGCCACCTACCAGCTCCATCATCAGACCTTGACATTCATTCTCTATGCAAAGAACTCATCAAAATGCTTCATTAGAGCCTAAACACGATGAGGTTATCTTGCTTAATGACGGAGTTCCCATAGCCACCTTCCAGCTCCATCATCAGACTTTGACATCCATGCTCTACGCAAAGAACTCATCAAGACGCTTCATTAGAGCCTAAACACGATGAGGTTATCTTTCTTAATGACGGTGTTCCTATAGCCACCTTCCAGCTCCATCATCAGACCTTGACATTCATCCTCTACACAAAGATCTCATCAGGACGCTTCAGTAGAGCCTAAACATGATTGGCTGGTTCGATTTGGATGGGACTTTCAATGGCCGAGCTTATGTAATAAAGACTAACTTTCTTTTTTTTTTCAGTTGTAGGAAATCACCGGATATGTGGGAGTTTAACCGCACTAAAACCTCCAACCGCTCACACTCATCGTCCAAACCCCGGCTGAGGCTAGAACCCAGCACGGGGTTCGTAGGGACGGCGTGACGCGTTACGCGCTCGGCACTCTTTCCAGTCGAAATACGAATTACTCAATATCACTGGTTCCACCGGCCACTTTAGTCAGAGCTCCAGTTGCGACGATTCACGATATAAATTGGAGATCTCTTTATGTTGGCCAAGTAAACGTAATACCCATCGACGTTATTTCGCTTATAACTTTAATACTTTACAGCTTATAACGCTTAATACTGAACCGATTTTGATAAAACAACGACTAAATGTTAAGTGAGACTTGCCATAATACATTACAAAAAACCCCAACTAAATTGGTTCAGCCGGTTCTGAGATTAGCGCGCACAAAGATACAGACAAACAGACAAACAGACAAACAGATAAACAGACAAACAGACAAAAAAAATCTAATTGCATTTTTGGCATCAGAATCGATAACCAAACACCCCCTGGTAGTTCTTTTTTTGATATATTCAATGTACAGAATTGACCTCTCTACGATTTTATTATAAGTATAGATTAGTGGTGTTCCGAAAAAAAATGATTTGACAACTTTAAAAATAAAAATTTCTCATTCTCTATATCAAATAGAAAAGGATTGTGACGTATATATTTTAGATAAAAATATTTTTCAATTATCTTTCTAATTGGATTAGAATTTGTCGCGAACAGCACTGGCCGCTTAGCGAATACATCCTATACTATTATAAAGGCGAAAGTTTGTATGTATGGATGTTTGTTACTCTTTCACGTAAAAACTACTGAATGAATTTGAATGAAACTTTACCACAATATAGCTTATACATCAGAATAACACATAGGCTACAATTTTAGAGGTTTCTAAGGTCGTAAAAAAAAATTTTTTTTGCGGTATAATAGTACTATATTATAGACGTCGCGAACTTTCACGTAAAAACTACTGAATGGATTTGAATGAAACTTTACCACAATATAGCTTAACTCTTTAGAGTTGTCCGGGGTGCCATCACACAAGTTGGAATTAAAGGTAGGTGTACCCGTTTTGTTAATGCGTAACCTGGATGCGCCAAGATTATGCAACGGTACTCGGTTGCGAGTTACCGAATTAGGAAGGCATATAGTGAAGGCTACAATTTTAACTGGAGAAGCCAAGGGAGACAATGTTCTTATACCGCGCATCCCAATCATACCCAACAACTTGCCATTCAATTTTAAACGCCTGCAGTTCCCATTAAAAGTCGCATTTTCAATGACGATCAACAAATCGCAGGGTCAAACCTTGAAGGTAGCAGGCCTACATTTGGGCACGCCATGTTTTTCTCACGGTCAGCTCTATGTGGCTTGCTCACGTGTTTCCAAAGCGAAGAATCTGCATGTTTATGCTGAAGGAAAAAGATCGTTAAATGTAGTTTATAGGAGCATACTGCAGTAGCTACCTATAGACCTATGATTAGGGCTCTGCAGTGCTTAGTTACCGTATTTCTTACTTATTACTAGACTAGACGGGACGAACCTGAAGTCCACGCGAACAAAGTCGTGGGCAAAAGCTAGTGTTTTTATAAAGGTTTTTGAAATATATTTAGTTGTCATCGAACTCTCGTTTAATTTACATCGGTGACATTTTTGGTGTCAGAAGAAAATATTTTGAGTGATTTCTGCATTTTTTCGGTTAGTTTGCTTTTATTATTATTTAATAGATTTATTTCGTGCATTCTTTTAGAGTAAGATAAAATGAATACGCGAAGCAAATCTAAGCTCGCTAGGGAAGAAATTTTAGACGCGTCTCTGGCCTCTACACACAGCTCCGCTTCTACACGTAGCTCAGCAACTATCAAGGCACTAAAGCTGGCCGCTGAAGCGCGCCATGCAGCGCAGATAGCTGCGGCGGACCGTGCCGAGGCCGACGCGAAATTTTGGGCGAAACTCGCAGCAATAGATGCTCAGAGTGAGGGCCGCCTTTCCAAAGTTAATAGCAAAGCATCCAGATTAACAACGGAATGGTTGCAGAAATCTGCCCCTTTTTGCACCGATACTGAGCCATACTCCGTTCTTGACGGAGACACAACGGAGGCTCATGTAAATGTAAATAGCAATGTCAGCCAAACTGGCCTACCGCATGCGCACAACCAGTGCGCCTGCAATGCATCAGCGCCAGCCTTGTCTCAAGGTGATGTAACCTACATGCCTGGCCCTCGGGGGCTCTACGACGAAACCTGTGGGTCTTATTACTAAGTTATTCTGCCTCTGAAAATATCCTTAGGTTAAGTTCAGCGCTACGTGGGGCCGCGCGTGACTCTGTTACCGTGCTTTTGGCAGTCGCGCGCGACCCGCATGAATTTTTGCAAGTAATAGAGTCAACATTTTCTAGACCGGAGCAGATTGTACTCTTGGAACTAGCCTCGGTGCGCATGCTACTAAAGCTTTCCGGCTTTGGAAGTATTTCAGACTTCTGTGCTGTTCGCGACAGACTTAATTAAAAGTTTTGGGCTCATTCAAAATGAGGAACTGAAAATAAGTCTAAAGAAAAAGATTGATATTGAGAACCAAAATAAAACACAAGAATTTAATACTAAAGAAAAAATGAAAAGAATAACAGAATATACATAAATTTTAATGAACAAATACCAAAAGAAGAGTTTGAAATAAAAATAAATAATCATTTAGATAATGTAGAGGCAGATTGCCTCAGTAGAAAACCAGTTTTAGAACCTGATGAAAACACGAAAGAACAACTAAAAGTAGTAAAATTTATTAAACTTAAGGCCATTGTAACTGACCAAAATAAAAATGAAGAGTTACAAAATAATGAATAAACTAATTGAGAAACACAATATTTATCTTAAAAAAACAAAATATAGAGAAAAGATTGTTTTATCAGAAGAATTTAGTATTCAATTTATCAAAGATGTTCACGAAGATTTATGCCACATTGGAATAGCACAAATGTTAAAAACAATTAGTCCCTATTATACAGACAAAAATCTGACAAAAAATATTGAACAAAACATGCAGAAATGAAAGAGAAAGAACTATATTATCACATCAGTACAACAAATTAATCTATGATAAAAATCGAAAGAATTTTCAGTTTAAAGTGGGAGATGCGGTGTATGTAGAAAATGGAAATAAGATGACCTGGTCAAGACCGCGGGAAGTGGCTGGATGCGGACAGCGCAGGACCGATCGATGTGGCGATGTTTGGGGGAGGCCTATGTCCAGCAGTGGACGTCTACAGGCTGATGATGATGATGATGATGAGAGGCTTAAAGGTTTTGCGTGCTCAGCCATTTCTTGGTATCGAAAATATGGACCAAAGGATTTGCATCAAATTTTGTGTAAAAATTAAAATACGTTGAAACTAGAACAGTACGAAGGTATGCCGTATTAAAAAAAGTGGTGCTAACTCTTCCAAGATGGCCGGGAAGAAGAAGAGCCTCGCTCTGGACGCCCAGGCCAATAACTGATGAAAACGTTCAAGCAGTGAAGTAAATTGTTTTGGAAAATCCTCGAATTACTATCAGAGAAGTTGTAGAGCAAGAGCCCGTGAACCCCAGAACTTCGTTATTTTATAAAGGCTGAAAACTTGTCAGCACATGTTCCTAACACAGGTATGAACGATTGTCAATTATCAAGTGTGGTTTGTGGTGGCTTTGGAAGATACACGGTACTAAAAGTGGGTAAAATAGAGGTCTACCTTCGTCATAAAGACTGATTTTTTGGTATTACTTTCAGAATATTATTAAAAATCACATTATTCTATGCCACACCCTTAGCAACCCCTTGCCAGACACCTTTACTGTTGAGGGTATAGTTAAATTTGACAAATTTTCCGGTTTCCAATTGAGCTGACATTTTGCATGCAGATGTATATCACATGACAATGCAATAATATGACGAAATGGCTCAGATCTGATGATGGATTAGGAAGGTGGCCACAAGAACTCTTGTGCTAAACAAGATAGATACGTCGTGTTTGGGCTCGTTTTACTTATATTAGCTAGTATTCTACTGCTACATGATATCCAAGATCTTAAAAACTTGTAAAAAAAAAAGAGCGTGAGGTAAGACTTACACATAAACTGGGTGGTCCAAAAGGAAACGACGTTTTGAGAGACCGATCCAATGATACCCAACTCGAGATGGTAGACGCCTAAAAAAATTTCATCCCCACTCTCAATGTAGGGGAGGCACCCCAAAAATGAGTTTTTTTGGCATGAAAAGTAGCGTATAGCCACCGCCTGAGTAAGACAGATAATTGTACCAAGTTTGATTGGCATCCTTTCAGAAATGTTTGATCCATGCGTGCTCGTACAGACTGACAGACAGACAGACAGACAGACAATTTTTTTTCTGATTGCACTTTTGGTACCAGTGTCGAATACTAATCACTCCCTAAGTTTTTTTTTAAATTCATTGTATAAAATCGACCTCTCAACAGTTTTATTATAAGTCTAGATTAAAGGTTATAAAACAAAGTACTTCTGAAAAATAATTCTCAAAAATTTAATTTAAAATAAAAGAATGACATTACAAGTTATTATAGTACAAAAAATAGAATAATCAGTAATGTCATCATCATGAAGGTTACACTAATGTGTATATGATACGTACCTACATCAAATATTTACAATTCGTTTGTGATTTTTTAAAATTTGTGTTATTTGTAACAAAAGTATTAGCAAAATAATATTCTTTTCTGACGAGACATTGAAAAATGTGTGACAATAAAAACATAACCTTAAATATAAACATCATTCTTCCACGTGAATATACAGAGAGTGGTTATCATAAGGAATGTTACAAATCATTCACAGGACTGATGAAAAAATATTTCAGTTCAGAACCTATAAATTCTCAAAAGACTATTGAAAGAGAGCAAGTAAAAGAAACGTCTAAAGACGTAAATACATCAACAGATGATTCAACACCAGGTTCACCCCATTTGTCTGAATTATATCTATCACACCCACCTTCAGCTTCTCAATCAACAGAACCTCAACCTTCCCAGGAAACTGTGGACATTCGTGGACTTGAAGAAGTGAGTGAAAATGCTAATTCAACCACAGAAGTAAATATTTCGATTCAAAGTGATACCAGTGTTGACATCAGTAAAAAAGTTAGTTTATTTTGCAATAAAAAACAAGTGAGGTCAAAAATACTTCCAATCCATGAAGCTGATAAAAACCAATTTCAGTCGCGTATAACGTCTAGCATTGAAAATCATAAACAATACAATGAGTTGTTATCTAGATTGGACGGTATAATAGTATCCAATTCCTAAAATAACAGTGGCTCTAAGTTGTATTTCGACAGGTCATTCACCCCACGTTAGATTGTCCAAAGTTACAGATCCATCCTGTATTTTTATGATGTCAATCGAAAGATCAGTTAATTACGAATAATCTTTGGTAACAAACATAGCGTCTTAAACAAAAGGAACAATGTGAAAATCGTGATGCAAGATTTTAAGTACCTTATTTTCCACCATTTACTGTGTTTGTCTAACTAAAACTTGTGATACTATTATTCTGAGGATAGCCTTGATTGGTTACTAATAAATATCTACTTAAACACACTATTCGGTGATGTGTCTTATTTTTATGGAAAGCCCTAAGATAGAGTAATTCTAATGGTGAACTTCTTTAAGCGCTTCCATAATAAACTCACTTTTTTTTATTGCCATGTAGGCTAACATGCATACTAACATGCACTTAACTAAAATATTCCATTTTCAAATTTAAGAAAACCAATTTATCTCTAATTAATTTACAACACACAGAAGATCTGTAAGAAAAATAAATTTCATTCATAATTAACGCCTATTCTTCCTATTATCCATATTTTAAAGTCCAGTAGTAAAAGTACAACCCTCACAAAATGCCCCTGATTACTGATCTTTGCTTGTAAGAGATTTATTGACCACAAACAAGACCACAATAATGCCTCAGCCACCATATTTACCGGATTTGGCCCCATGTGACTTTTTCTTGTTGCCAAAACTAAAGAGACCTATGAAAGGACGGAGATTTGCAACGATTGGAGAAATAAAGACTGCATTCGCTAGAATAGCTCAAGGCTATGTACCGGCTAGGTAGAAAAACTGTAGGCATAAGTGACTGTAGGCGTATCTGAGGGGGATTTCTTTGAAGACAATATAAAGATTGATAAATAAATAAATCGTGTTTCTTAAAAATACAGAGTCACCTGATTTTTTGAACACAGTAATATAATATAGTCAAATAAAACAAACCACTATAAAACCACAAATTAAAAATGTAAATGAACTGCAATAAATTTTAAAATGAAAATCAGAATGCGAACTTCATTTTATGAGACGAAAACCAATTTACATATTCAAAAGTAATTGCACTTCCTAGCCGCATAGCATGCATACTAATAGTGAAATTCTCAATTTTCAACCTCCCGTCGAATCTCGTTAACGGACAAAGAAAAATCCTTACCCTGGATTCGAAAATCTTCGTCTGAGCCACGAGGATTACGATCAAGTTTCCGAAAGCTACAGAGACGTACCAGGCTGCTATTGTTATTGTCTTCATACTTTTCGGCGCCTTTGGGAAGATAAAATAATAAATTATAGTATTAGAGTTAACATAATGTGAAGATTTAGACTTGAAAATAACGAATTGAATGTATAGTTATAGTCATACAACGAGGTGGACGTTGGGTTGTTATTAGAAAAGTAGTAGGAAAATTTTATGTGTAAATTCACCCAACAGCACTAGCTAAAAACAATGAAGGTAAAATATCGTGAGGAGAAGAATTATAACGTTTTGGAAATAGTTATGATCGAAGTTCCAAAACGGCAATGACTATATGCCTACCTGATATACCTGTATCGATAAGACCTGAGCCTACCAGAAATAGTTTGTTGCAATACCGCACAGATATCAGTGGAATCATTCACTTTACTGGGCCATAGGTTCCGGTCCCAAGATTGATTTCGGCAGAGATCTTTGATCCAGATATATGTACTAATAGTCGATCTCTATTTGCCGTGGCTTCGACAGATCCGGTCATTATACCCATAGCACGTAGGACAGTAGGATTGGGAATTTTTAATTTTTTAATATAATAATAAAATCTTTATTGACCAATAAACTTGTTTAACAATCAAATTAAAGAGATTACTAATTTGTTAGGAAATCACAAAAGTACTAAATGGTTTGACTTTTAACTTGTACACAACGGGTAGCCGGAAGCGTACGCCCACAAAAATGATTAAAATTTAAGATAATTACATTACAAATCTGAATTGTTCCACGCAACAAAATGCACAAAAAGGAACAAAGGAACGTTTACCGTCCATGTTATTAATTAAAAAGAAGCTCAATCGACCGGTGAGGTAGACTGGAAAATTACAAATTGTTTTTCCGTTTAGTAGCTGAAATGCATTTTCCGTAATCACCGCAACAAAGGCAGGCAGACGAAATACCTTTCAATTGTTTACCGGATCAATTGTTGGGTTCGGTGTAGCGTCCATATCCCGGAGGATTCTACAGATGTGTTTTCTCATTCAGTAATACTCAATTTCGGAGTTGGGAATGAAAGATAAAAATAAAACTTAATATTATTCCTGGCAGGGTTTCGTCCAGTGTACGAACACAATCAATTCAAAGTTATCGTAGGGTATCGAAACAAAAGTTAGATCCAAACCAAGCCAAGGTTAGTAAGTTTAAAACGTTTTTAAGGTAAGAATAGAATACTCAGATCCCACAAGACACGACCACAATTTTGTAACATGTGTAGAAGGCTTGAAATTTTGTAATTCTGGTAATTAAATTTACCTGGGTGAAAGAGAATTCCAGTCCAGCTACAGCAAACAATATTTCAGCGATAGATATGAGCAGGTACTGTGGTACGATCCAAGCTAGATGCAGTTCGTTTGGTGGATTCGGCGCGTGGAGAACAGCCGAGTCCAAACGGCCTAGTCTCTCTCGGAGACATAGCACGTACACTCCACCGGCGCGAAGGTATCCTTCACCAGACCCCGAGACTTCATCACCGGTACTTGAAGCACGCCATTTGAATCTGATCATACGATTGAACTTAATGGATAATTCTGTGCAATGATGATTGTAGCACGCGATTGTTTTTGCATTGAATGATGAAGTTGAAGAGTTTGGCATAATCTTATGACCTTAGATAGACTAGTTTTCTTAGCCGCGATGCTTAGTATTAAGACAATAAACCAACGCTACGCACGAACATACTCGCTGATTACTAGAGCTTATCTGAAGAACATTTGAAGAAGGACATAATAATAAGTCACCCTGGGGACTAAAACAAGAAATGTCTCAAGCTGGGAAATGAATTGAAGACGACAGCAGCGATTAAGACATTAGCGATAGTGTTATAGAATATAACAGATATATCATAGAAGCAAAATAGCATAAAATAAAGATACCTATAACATTTTTTGTTCAACGAGAGTTGCATCTAAATGAGCAAAAAAAAAATATCTGAACAAGATTTCTTTTGCAAAATACAAATTTTGTTTTGTTTCGAAATATTTTTATTATTTATACCTCACGGAATTACGCGAAAAATGTTTTGAACTTTTTGATTGATGGATTCGATGTTCGCTTCGTAGCACTCAAATAAGGAAGTTCCGTTCAGATTAGCTAGTGATTTTTAAAGGGAAAAGATTTCAAATATTACGATCAACTTATTAAAAACATAAAATAATATTATAATCCTGGAATTAATCAGTAACTGAATAAGTTTATTGAAAGTAAAATTTACTTCCTTCTCATGCTAACTTTTAACATCATTGCTATTTTAATGTCTCAATTTCTACCTAACCTGTATCACCCACTCTTATAACTATGAGATCAAAAATAGTAAATACATTATTTAACAATCTTTCGAATTAGATTCTACCTAAACCTATTGAAAATAATGTTGACAGATAACGAGCAGATATTTCAAACTCTGAACTCCAAAGAGATAATATACGAGTACTTAAAATATCTCAGAAATGCACTAAGGGATTTTCGTAACGCTTCTGAAGAGCTTTTCGCTTAAACTTTTTATATCTTTTGACTTATAAATAGGCTTCGAGAAAACTTTGTAAATTCGATATTGAAGAGTGTCCATCTTTTATTATTAAAACTAAAGTTGTTGAATACTTTTAAATTAGATATCGAGAACTTACTGAAATGTAGGAGTAGGTAGTAGATCAATTAATTACGATATAATGTTTATCATTCGGATTATTCAAAGTATAAGTAATATTTCCTAATCCCAATCTGGAGATTAAGACTTAAGATAAGGATTAGGATGAGTTAAAATTCCACATCATAGTACCCTTACTATTGAACGTCAAAATTGAATTCCTAATTGGAATATTTTTTTGTTCTCAACGAACTCGTATTTATCAAAAACAAGGTGAATTTTTCAAGTGGCCGTGATCGGTCGAAGCTGAAACCCAGAGCGAAGAGAATTCACAGTGAAGTCAAATTAAAACTGTTTCGTTGGATTTTTAAATCAATATTTTTATACAGACATAGACTGGGTTTACTCAAATGGAAAAAGGAATGTTGGGAAGTTGAAGTTTGTATTATCCACTTTCAGCCTTTTAAGAACGCTTTATATTATGTAAGAAATGAACACAATATTCGTATGTAATGTGCAATATTTGTATAGATACATTAACCATACATTGTTATGTGACATACCAAAGAAATTATGTAGTATGGCGAGCTTAACTTGGACATGAGTTATGCTCGGTCGTTACTTGAGATGCGAATTATGTAGTACAATTTGTACAAATAAATAAAATGGTGTCATCTGACGTTATACCATCAGCTTCAGAGAAATATATATGGTAAGGTAAGATTTTTACTTTTATGCCTCTGTGGAGTATGCTTCAATAGAAAATTGGTGACATTAATAAGTTTTTTATTTTCAGAGAGCTCATGTTACTACAATAAACCTATAATAAAAAAAAATAAAAGCGAAATTTATTTTCTTTCTTCACTTTCTATAGCTAAAGTGGGCAAGTAGATATATTTGCCAGCAGACAAAGATATACTTCTGAATTCTGATGTAAGCTGCATTATGGAAAAACTCAACAATTCATTTAATAAAGGTTGAGAAAAGTTGAAGCAACATATTAAAGTGAGTTTTATACAAGACTAGCTGACCCTCACAACTTTGCCTTAGCTCGACGAATATTTCAAATCGGACCCCGAGATTAGCATGTTCAAACAAACAAACTCTTCAGCTTTATAATATTACGTAGGTATACAAATATATTAGTATAGATTTAAGATCACTCACTTCCCGGGCTGAAGACACATGTATGCCGATTCCCCAATATGGTCGACCGGAGCATCCGACACATAGTATATATCGCTCAATCGCTTGTCACTCTCTACGGCGATGGACACGTTCTTATTCGGGCCCGTGTTCCCGATGTACACCACCCTGGAGAGGAAATGAGATACGACTCGGCTGCAGTCGACCGGAAATCAACTTGCGGCTCATACTCTACTACACATAGACGGAGCGTCTGGACAGATATTTAATTTGTTTTACTATCTTATCTATTTACTGAGCCAGATATTATGCTCTTACTTTTTAAGCAGAAAAATTAAGCTACGCTGAGACTACACAATTTGTTGGTCATTCGTTTAACATAAGGGTTTGACAACTAAATACTACTGAAATAGGTCTATAAAAGAAAACATCTTGATAATAAGCGAACTAAACATTCGAAAGAGGTCATCTAAATTTTCCAACATGAAAATATCGTTTGGAAAACTACTTCTCCTTGTATATTTTCGGAATGCATCTCGCTCCGCCGAGTTTTCAAGAATACTCGATAAAATGCAGGTCTCGAATATGATTCGTGTTCGTTATAGTGGACAAGAGTCGTAAATATTGGTACGGACGTGGGCGAAATGCTCTTTTCAGAAAATAACCCAAAAATAGCTACGTTCAAAATACGTAGTTTTCCGTCTTAAATTTGGAATTCGGAAATCTTATGTGAGTGGGTTTACAATGTTGTATCTATTTCGAACATGAAAACAGATACAACTTAGGTAAGTAAAAATATTTGTTAAGAAACTCCATATTGAAGTATTGGCCAGATTTTTCAAATACCAATAACCTTATATGATGACGAGACATCCACGTCACGGCAAACGCCATTAATCAGACCTAAAACGGTTTACAACATATCAGCCGTTACTAATATGGATAATTATGAAATGGATTAAGGACCACTCCGAACCTTTAGCGCTTCAATTAGGGTCATACTAACTTTAATTTAGGTTTCCCCGTCAGAGATTTCGTAAACACATTTGGATCCATAAAATAAAATGATATTTGATCGTCAGAGTTCTGTCCAATCACGACTGGCATGAACTGTAATTAAATGACATATGACATCATTATTCCTGAGAACTGCGCTATTGTGCGACGCTACCTGGCTTTGCTTTGTGTAGGGATTTTTGCAAAGACCCACCCAGCTCCGATGACTAAACATAAAGTTGGACGCGTACTTTAATAATCCTTACGCGAGTTTCCGTAGGTTTCCACGAACTTCAATATTAATTAAAAATATTTATTCAAGAAAATCAGTGAAATTGTGATGTACCTCAAAGAAGTTTAACAGTAAATAGATGAAACATTAATTAATACACTGCCATAACGAATAAAGAATCAAAATATCTACAAGGAAACCTCAAGGAAACTGATCAAGCTAAACCATTTATAACTTAAGCTTAGAATTGTATTGCGTAGTAGATCTAACTTCAACGCCTACATCTTGCTTTTAGACAGATTTCAAGTGTCGCATCTCAAATCCACATATCGTCTTTCACACTCGATTCACCTAGTATATGAATCTACTTGTTTCGTATCTAAGTAATATATACTTTATTTTCTCATCAAACACCGAAATCTATATTATATTAAATCATTTTGTCACACCAAAAAACCTCGTTCCATTGTTATCACAAAATAAGGCAGTAAACAAGCATCTAAAAATCGATAGTCTAATCCGACAAGGAAAACAATCTGTTACCATGGCAGCGACGGTGTTCAGTTCCCCCTTGACGACGGACCTCTTCATTGGCCGGCCCGCACAGTTGGCGGGGCTCGTCGCCGTGAGAGAGTGTACCCTGTGTTGTAGCGGCATCATAAGAGCAGTGCCGTGCGCCTCCACGGACGCTAGGCCTTCGCCCCGGACGGTCACGTGAACGGGACACGGTAACGAATTGAGTAGGATCAAACCGGTGTGCTGGTGTTGGGGTATTTGAAGCGTCGATCGCTGTAGTATAATTGTGTTGTTTTAGGAATGGTTGTTCTTTTCTGGTTGATAGGATAGATAATGCACTACTAATTCATACCTTTCAAAAAAATACAGTACTAATATAACATAAGCATTCATACTAGACCTATTGCAAGCACCTTTGCAAGTACCTATTCATAGGTCTCGTTCTAACTTTTCAGCGATCGATTAGGCTACAGCTATTTGTGAGCAACTGCCTCTTAGTTAAATATTCAGTAACTAATGAGACTGGCTGTACTAAACGAATATAGCTCTCTGACACGAGATAAAGTTTTAATAATAATCAGACAAAGCCTTCCATAGAGTATACTACACGGTTAGAGCGTAAAATTGACATCAACTAAACACTGTCTTAATTTAAAAATTTGATATTAAAGAATAAAAATCACCAAAAGTGGCGACTTCAATAAATCACTGTCGCTTAAAATTGTAATTGTTTAAACTGAACCTTTTAAGACGTTTTGTAATACACTTGATGTTTAGTAGGTATAGGTAATGTTAGATACCCTATTTAGTTTTATTTAGTTCGTTACAGTATATCTAGTAAAATTAGATAGATTGATAAAGTCACCTCTATTCCTATCTGCAATATGCCTGCAGAGACAAAAGCCAGAGCTGCCAGCACGCCCCCGATAAACATCTTATGTAGTGGAGGCAAATTGGGGAAGACGGGCCACACACCGCCCGGACACACGGGGATCATAAACAACACCATAGCAGGGTTCATCACTTGGAGCTGATCCGGCATTAGAGTCACGCCGAAGATCTCACTACGGAGCCTTGAGGCTTGGAACGTCCAGCGAGAGCCCTGTTTTAAATGCGATAAATACTTGTGATAACTTCTGTACGAAAGTAGAAGAAGAAGTTATCACAAGTATAAAAACGCAAAGAATAATAATTGGTATCAAAAAATAACGCGTTAGCATCACAAGTGCTGAATTCCTTTGTGACGACGAAGTTGCGTGGATCATCTAGTTTAAGATAAATTGACAATTTAATTAGAAATTGACCGCTAGCTGCTAAGCTGTATTAATTATTAATTAGCAGTTAATTAATTTCCAATTTTCATTATCTCTGTCTACGTTACCATAAAAATCAACGTTAATTATAAGCCGAAATCATTAATTGATAACGAGAACACTGAGTTTGTTCGTTGTTTAAAATCTCTTATTTAACACATTAAAAGCATTTGTACATTGTTATCACAAATTTGGTACGTAAGAATTCCGAAGGTTTACAAACAGAAATATCCAATCACCACATAAAAATAATCATATCAATTAAAAATGGGGTCTCAATAATGCTGAATACTTTTTGTCAACAAGAGTGGTACTGAATCAAGTCCTGAAGACAAGAGGACAACTAGACTATTCGTATAAAAATACTTCTCTTGGGAACTAGGACACCACTTGATTGGTATAACATTCTATTTAAGAACGGACCAGCTCTACAACTGTATTAGCAAACAATTAATTAGTTTATTTGACCGTACAATCTGTGTGTTCAAGCACAATTTCCAATTTCGTGTATTCGGGCACCGGCAATAAGATCTGAATTAATAGCGATACAACGGCATCAAAATAAAACGAAGGGCCGGATATTGACGCTCCATTTCGCGCGTCTTTACTTAATAAAACCTCCTTTATTCAATTCGAATTTCAAAATCATGTCGAAGTTAAAAGCCTTTTCATTTTCGGAAGGAAAACTCTACACCAGAAAAAAATATTATAAGAAAATTTACGAATAACGTAGCGACTACTATTACGAATAGATGAGTCGGCTTTATTACATTTATTACTTATTTTGAAATATTTCGCTTCACGTTTTCCGGCAAGTTATTGTATTATGACTTAGTAAAAGCTACATCTTTGTGATTTTCGTATTAAATATTTATTATATTTTATAACATTCTAAAAATACGTGATTTTAGTAAGCAAAGAGGAGAATATACGTAAAATAATATCATATAGAGTTAACAACGGCTATAGAGCTATTAACACGAGATTTACATACTTCTTTGTACCTAAGATATAAGAAAAACTGTCATATGTTACCTGTTGATCAAATAACGACCAAAATATAGGTACAGGAAGATATAGATATAGTATAGAGAACACTATTTTCATGTCTGCGACAAGCTTCGGTCCATACTTGTCAATGGAATGATCCAACCAGTGCTCGACGGGAGGGAACACATTATCATTCCGAATACGCTTCGTAAACGCATACTAAAAAAAAATAATGAAATTAGAATAAAATAATATTATGTTGATTCTGCGAAGGTTCATGCCAAGTTATAATTCTGTTAGGAAAAAGGATGAAATAAAATAAAAACAATGAAAAAAGGGCAATGTTTTCATCATACGTCGAGTGTAATCCTTAACTACCAATGATGTCTCCAAAGTTCTTTAATTCTCTCGCTGCTAGCAGTAGGTAACAAACGATAAGTATCTAATAAGTAATAACCAATGTATGTGTATTGTATCACAATATTATTCATCGGAATCAAGAACTTATAGGGTTTCCTTAAATTAAACTTTTTATCAAAGCTTTCCGCTCATAAATTTGTGTTATTATTAAAGTTCACAGAATCAATACGGGTTTAAAAGCAAATAGATTCATCAATCAATCAATTAATTAAAGATTTCGTAACATTGGCTCAGGGATTCATCGAATATTTATTACAAAATATTTTCCAGCTCAGATCGATACATTACAAGCGAAGGGTCTTGGTGGGCGGCAATCGCGTGCCGATTTCTATGGGCTCTGAAAACCTTAATTCTCGAGTTAGTGAAGGTTTCACAATACCAAAAGATCGAACAATAAAATCGACAACATTGTGTGAGAAAAAAAAGATGAGAGATAAGAAAGCCATTGTTTAAAATGTTCCTACTAAGTTTCACCCAAGACATAACCACACTAGTAAAGGTAGTGTTACCAACGTTAGAACATTGTTATGAACCACATGTTATGATCCTTACTGTTAATTAAGCAAATTTATGTAGGCATTCGAGGTCCGTGAATGTGAATTTCTCGAAGGTACATTTAAACACATTCCTATCTACGAGTACGATGTAACAACATTATCTCCAACAAGTTGATTTAATAAGTAAGCCTTTATGAAAATTGTACGACGAGGAAACAGCGTATTGTATGGCAATTCATATGGGTTTCATTACTTTTTATTATTTAAGCGATTGCCTAAAAAGATAATATTGTCCGTTACCTATCTTTAAAAATCCTTTTCATCTATAAGTGATTCTTTTCGAGTTAATTAACCAAAGAGTATTGATTAGAAAGTGTATTTTTAAGCATTTGAGAATCAATAATTCAGTTTTCCATAACAGTCAAATGAGGTAGAGTACCTATTTAAGTTTTTTTGAGGTCGATTGATCTTTGTGTTATATTTAGCTTCTTCGGATAGTCATGTTCAATAAACCTTCACAAACAGATCATTATTTACAAAATACATTAGTGGGGTTATTCTTCTATTCTGAGGGTAACAAGACCAGCACCAATAATCAGGTTCATTATGAATCTCAACCAACTTTGCTATTACAAATACCTAACATTATGTAGAAGTTAAACATTCAACAGAAACAAACAGTTAACAGAAATTTTAATTATATTACACGTCAGTACTTAGTTTATTTTATGAGAATTTAAAGTTCAGTCATTTGAGAATAAAAGTTTAACTGTTAGCCTTTAACATAATGGAGTAGGTAACCGCGGAATGTTTCTTTGATCTCGTTTAAATATTAAAACCCGGGACCTGTTTCATACCGGACTAGTTTTCCGATTTATTTAACGAAATCGTTGTACGCTCGGCGGGGCCACCCAGGAATTCTTTGAAGGTCAGACAGGTAATATAATTTTATATGTGAAACAGTCGTAACTACAATCTTATTTACACATCTTGGCATCTATGAAACTACCTGTTCGGTTCAATTCTCTATGAATTTGTTATTACTGTTACTTAGCAACCGTCTTGAATAGAAAACTCTGCATAAAAGACGTGAATTTTTATTTTAATTAGAAAAAGCCTAAAACATTTTGGTATTATACAAAACACTACCACGTATGATAATACTAGTATAACTACAATTGCACGTACATATATGATCGTCTTCGTCACTGACTTGACTATGATCTACGAATTAAATGTACAAACGGTTCAACAAGTTTGAACTTTAAAGTTTAATGGTGCAACCTTTTAACGCACTAATTGTGGAGTAGCCTATACCTAGTAGATTTTTCGTAACCCAAAAAGAAATCACGTGAAAGTACAATGTAAAAAAGAAAAACTATGGAAACGAAATATCTACCTAATTAATGTTGTTTTGTTTTGATAAAACTTCTTAGTATTGTTTTTTTTTTTTTTTTTTTTTTAAGGATTCGTGCAACCCCACCTTGTGGTCTCGCCTTGTCGCGGCGGTGGGGCTTAAGCGTGCGCCCTCGCACCCCGCAGGGTGTTTTGTTAGCAAGAGGGCGCCGCGAACTAAGAAGATCACACCGGAGCTTCTCTTCCCACATCGTCTGCCAGCCAAACGATGTCCCTGGGGATGAGAAGGGTGGCTGGGCCACCGGAGAAAGACTGGCCGCGCTCTTGGGCGTGGCCACAAAGTGGGGGCCAATGCCCGCAAGGACAAAGGACCCCGCTTGAAGTTGTTGGGTGAACCGGGGGATCTTTTCTCCCGGTCGCCGGCTGCCACGGCACCTGTAGCTGCCTCGCGGTGGCTGCAGTGGCAAGCCTCCCAGAGGGGGGTACCGGTCTACCGGCGTGGCTTCGGAGTAGCAAACCGTAATTCAAACCGGCTGTGTGGGAGGCGGGGGCCGCTGCATCTCTAATTTTTCTTCCATCTTCTACTGTTGTAGAGCTACATGCAGGGGCCGCGAGGAGGAAAAACCTCTATAAAAAAGCCCTAATCCTAAGTTTTGACGCCCGGCGATGGGATGAATGGCTGGAGGGATTCCAGTCGATAGGTCGTCCCAGGGGACCTCTCCCCCTCCTGGCTAAACAAAAGGGGGGAAAACCACTATGAAATGGAAAGCATGAGACAACCTACTCAGGAGGGTACCACACGTGGAGCGTGTGGAGACTCCCTCCGTGTACCGGCCGAAGCAGGGATTGCTACGACCGGTACACGCAGCCCGCGTTCGTTATCTGAGGCGGGCATCAAATGCTTAGACGAAGGGGGCTGTGCGACGGGCAGCGGAAAACCCGTCGAATCTAGGAGTGGGAGCTCGATGTCGCTGGCAAGCGACGTCGGCTCCGGGAAAGCGGGGAGGGTCCTCCGCAAACGGAAATCCGTTGCGCGGAGGACCTCGGGGAGTGGATCGTCCTCTGGCGGTGAGAGGCCGCAGAGGACGAGACGCTCCGAGAGGCTGGCCGCTAAGAGCGGCAATACCGGGTCCGGCCGTGACTCGCCAACACCATCGGCGGCGTCTGCGACCTCGGTTCCGCTGAGCGGAGGGGAGCTCTCTGAGAGTCCCACCTTCGTTCTCGAGAGCCTGGGGCGCAGGGCGCTTTACGCGTCCGGCCGGGTCTCGGGAAGAGGCGCAAAGGCGGAGGGGCAGCGGTTGCGGAAGATCGCAACCGATGTCAAGAATCTGGTGCCGGTGTACTCGGCGGCCATCAGCCGAGCATCGGCGCTGGAGGGCGAGGTCGGGCGGTCTCGAGCGGAGATTGCTCGACAAGAGAGGGAGATCGCCGGCCTCAAGGCGAGGCTGGCGGCGCTGGAGAGGAAGGAGTCATCGCGCTCGCCGAGGAAGGAGCGGCGCACGCCACCACTGACCGCTCGGACGGGGGATGCGGCCGCGCATCGGACTCCTCCCACTCCAACCACAGACGAACAGCCGGCCATGCCTCCTTCTGAGGCGACAAGGCCCAGACGCCACCCCTCGCCCCGCACAAGGGCGGGGATACGAGAGACGACTGAGGTGGAGGGGCGCATCAGACGGGAGCTGATGGAAGAGTTCGGCAAAGAGATTGCCGAACTCAGGGCAGAAATCGCTGCCCTGCGTGGTACTGCATCAGCAGCGCCATCTTCCGTCACCCCGTCGCGCCCCACCACTCGCCAGTCGGCCCGTCGGCCCCCTGCAGGGCCAACCCCAAAGGGACGTGGTGCTGGTGCCCCAGCACCGAAGCCCCGTCCGCTGCCGCCAGCGCCGTCCAATATGGACGACGCCTGGACGGAGGTAGTACGGCGGGGCAACAAAAGGGCCAGGGTTGCGGCCCCTTCGATGGCGGCGGAGGCCTCACCATCTGGAGGGGCTGCAGCCCCTCCCTCACAGGCGAAGACGCGGGCGGTGGCAGAAGCTCCCCAGAGGGGTCGAGCGCCTGCCACCCCCACCAACCGGACTGCGACGCGGGCGGTGGCGGAAGCTCCCCAGAGGGGTAGAGCGCCCGCCACCCCCACCAACCGGATTACGACCACGGCGGCCGTGGCTGCTCCCCAGGAGGGTCGAGCACCGGCCGCCAAAAAGAAGAAGAAGCCCAAGAAGAAGGGCCCGCGCGCGCCGAAGTCGGCGGCAGTGGTGGTAACACTGCTGCCAGCCGGCGAGGAAAAGGGCATGACATACCCCAATGTCATGGCCCAGGCGCGCGCGGCCATCGACTTAGGGGAAATAGGAGCGGGGGAGGGCCTCCGCTTCCGGACGACCGCCAACGGAGCTCGTCTGCTGGAGTGTCCCGGTGCCGATAGCTCCGGCATCGCGGACCTCCTGATGGCGGGCCTCCGGGCGGTCTGGCCGGAGGAGGTGGTGCGCGTCCACAGGCCGGTGAAGATGGCGGAGGTCAGAATCACCGGTCTGGACGACTGCGCCACCAAAGAGGAGGTGGCAGCGGCTATCGCTGCCCAGGGCGGATGTGCCCCGGAGAACATCGTCGTGGGCGAGCTTCGCACCGGCTACTCCGGGGCCAGATCGGCGTGGGCGCGATGCCCTGTAGAGACGGCCACCTCCTTGGCCACTCCCCCGCCAGGCAGACCGGCTGGACACCCTGGCAGGTTGCGCGTGGGCTGGATTGCGGCCCATGTGCGCCTGCTGGAGTCGCGCGCCTGGCGGTGCCTCCGGTGCTTCGGCACTGGACACAGCATCGCCAGGTGCACGAGTACGGTTGACCGCAGGGAACTTTGCTTCCGCTGCGGTCAACCTGGACACAAGGCGGCCGTGTGCTCGGCTGCACCGTACTGTGCTCTGTGCGCGGCGGCCGGGCGCAAGGCTGATCACCGGGCGGGGGGCAAAGCTTGCTCCCCGTCCGGCTCCAACACGGAGCGAAACAGGCGCCGCAAACAAAAGCGGCGCCTAAAGAAGAAGTCGGCCGGAGGAGCACCGGCCGACGTTTCGGCCCCCGCTGTGGCGTCACAGGCGCCCGATAGCGGGGGCGATGGAGGAAGGGGGGAGGCGATGGATGTGGTTCGACCTTAATGGACCACACCCTTCGCCTCCTCCAAGGTAACTTGAACCGCTCCGTCAGGGCTCAGGACATGTTGCTCCAGAGCATGGCGGAGTGGTCAATTGACGTGGCCGTGGTCGCCGAGCCGTACTTCGTTCCCCCAGCCGACGATTGTTGGTTTGGGGACGATTGCGGCTTGGCGGCCATACATGTTAGGAGAGCCGCGGCGGTCCCGCCCTTGGTAATGGTGGCTAAGGGTTCTGGGTTCGCTCAACCGTGGACGCGATCCTTCGCGTGCGGACCCTCTCAAATGAAGCCGTATCACAGGGCGGGGTGGCCTTGGCGGTGTCGCTCGACATCGCCAACGCATTCAACACCTTGCCCTGGTCCGTGATAGGGGGGGCACTCGAGAGACATGGAGTTCCCCCCTACCTCCGCCGGCTGGTCGGCTCCTACTTGGAGGCCAGGTCGGTAGTGTGCACTGGGCACGATGGGACTGTGTACCGGTTTCCGGTCGTATGCGGGGTTCCTCAGGGGTCGGTCCTCGGACCCCTCCTTTGGAATGTCGGGTACGACTGGGTGCTGAGAGGCGCCCTCCTCCCGGGCCTGAGCGTAATTTGTTACGCTGATGACACGTTGGTCATGGCCCGGGGGCAAGACTTTAGAGAGGCTACCCGTCTCGCCACAGCGGGGGTGGCCCTCGTCGTCGGTCGCATTAGGAGATTGGGCCTCGCTGTGGCGCTCAATAAATCCCAGGCCCTGTGGTTCCACAGGGCTCGGGTGACGCCACCTGCAGGGGCCCAGATCGTGGTAGGAGGCGTCCCAATAGAGGTCGGGGTGCGATTGAAGTACCTCGGCCTCATACTGGACAGCCGTTAGACCTTCCGGGCCCACTTTACGGAACTCGTCCCCCGATTGATGAGGACAGCCGGCGCACTGAGCCGGTTGCTTCCGAATGTCGGGGGACCAAACCGTGTCGTGCGCCGCCTCTACGCGGGGGTGGTGCGTTCGATGGCCCTGTACGGCGCGCCCGTTTGGGCCGGACCGGGAAACCGGACAGCAACCGTTGTCCGGCTCCTGCACCGGCCGCAGCGCGTCGTAGCTATCAGGGTCATCCGCGGATACCGCACCGTCTCCTTCGAGGCGGCGTGCGTGCTGGCGGGACGCCGCCCTGGGATCTAGAGGCGGAGGCGCTCGCCGACGACTATCGTTGGCGTTGCGACCTCCGTGCTCTGGGCGTTGTGCGTCCCCTCAGAGCCGCGGTACGGGACCGGAAGGCCCAATCTCGGCGGTCCGTGCTGGAGGCTTGGTCAAGGCGCTTGGCCAACCCCAGCTGGGGTCTAAGGACCGTCGAGGCGATTCGCCCTGTCCTGGAGGACTGGGTGAGTCGCGGCGAGGGACGTCTCACCTTTCGTCTGGTGCAGGTGCTGACCGGGCATGGTTGCTTCGGGAAGTACCTGCATCGGATACAGGTCGAGCCGACGACGAGGTGCCATCATTGCACAAGCGACCTGGACACGGCAGAGCATACGCTCGCTGTCTGCCCCGCATGGGAGGAGCAGCGCCGTGTCCTGGTCGCACAAGTAGGACGGGACTTGTCGTTGCCGGGCGTCGTGGCATCGATGCTCGACGACGACGAGTCCTGGAAAGCTATGCTCGACTTCTGCGAGTCCACCATCTCGCAGAAGGAGGCGGCGGGACGGGAGAGGGAGAGCTCTTCCCTCCCCGACCGACCCCGCCGCCGCCGACGTCGAGCGGGGGGCCGGCCTCGGGAGATGTCCCGGGATCTGGCCCCCTAAGAGTACCGGGTCCAACAACACCGGACCCGAGGGGTGCTGCGCTAGGCATCAGCGCGCACCCTCCGTGCCATCTATCCGGGGGATGGCAAGCCGTGCTCCCCGACCCGGGCTGGTCCTGGGCCGGCCTGAGCCGAGGGAGACCCTCCAACACACGGCCCCATCTCGGCGGACTGTAAGGTCCGTCTACCGAGTGAGCCGGTGGTCATTCTCACCGACGGCTGCCGGTTCGACGTCCGGGGGTGACGGGGCGATACGTGAGCGACAATCGCGAACGCGTCCTCACCTACATCATCGGATGTCGAGCGTGATTGGCGGGAGGTTTTAGTGCGGTTCGACACCCACATACCCCACTCGCGGGGCGAGTGGAAGTCCGGCGATTTCCTCCCGTCAAAAAAAAAAAAAAAAAAAAAAGGATTCGTGCAAACATCTGAAAAAACGAGCACGGGTATTATGCAGGACTGCGCCCTTTACTACAGAGTTTCCAGCAGTTAGTGAAAAATTTTCGTATATTCTACTCAGCCTAATTGCAGGCTGAGTTTGACTTGGTCTACGACAAATTAATGAGTGACAAGTTAAACTAAATAGATTCTACTAGTTGTTTTAATACTCAAATCCCCATGGTTTAATCTACATTACATTGCATTGACTAAATCAATATTTTTAATCGTTAACATAAATACAGTCTTGAACTAAACTAGCGAATGAAATGCCAGAGGTCAGTAGTAGGTCAGGTAGTGGCAAATGTGGAAATCCGCCAGCAGTATCAATATGACCTGTCTTTAGAGGGCTATCCCTTGAAATGAAATTCTCATCTAAGTTTGCAAGTTTCCTCGGTGTTAAGAAAGCATTCAAAGACTCGTAGAGGGCATCAATCATGGATCATAGCACATAGATCGTATCGTTTTCTCCATTAGTTTACCAAAAAAACGTGTGAAAGAGCGTGCACCACACATGATTGATACGCCGGGGTTGCCTGTTGGCCCATCGAGGATGATGAATGACTCCGAATACGTCTTTACAATTATTACGATATGCTTATCTGTCGTACCGGCACGTTGCTTTATAATCAAATATTTCATGTCAAAGGTTTTTCAGAAGACGTAGATTTTTCGAGGCTTGGATGCTTAAGGAAGGACATGTTATAGCCTTTTTTATTAAACGTTTTTCAGCAATTTAATCGACAACACACGTGACAAGTCTTCACTGTCAAAATTGATGCATTTGAACAATGTTTTCACTGTCATTTTATACCAAACATGTGTTAGGTAATACTTTTTAACCGTTCACACAAAATGAACTCAAAATTAACGTTTAACACGTTTAATATTTGTAAAGAAACCACAAAAACATCTGCTACATTACACTTAATTAAAAATAATTATAGTATTGTTACTTGTTACTGAAAAAAATATATTATAAAACTTACCCAAGCGCAAGAAACAAATTTCAATGTAACATTGTCTCTGGGCTCTTTCATTCGATACCATGGTTTACCAGTCACGAAAATTACTGAAAATAAAGAACTTTTAAACATTCTATACAATGTCTCGAGCACCAATTTCGTCAAAATAATGCTCAGTACAATTATAAGAGTGAAGAATGGTTTTCGGTGTTGAAATGTAACAATGCCTTTAAGTCAAATTCAATATTGAAAAAAGTGAGTTTAATGGCAATATTTTAGGTTTCAATACTATAATACCGCTAAATTGAGACGACTGAGTATAATAAAGAGAAATGTGTCACATATTAACTAGGCGTATTTTTGAGGTACGAGTATTATTAGATAAACGCAGTCATCAGTATAAGTTAATACTTACTAATTGATACAAGGACCAAGAAGGCCGGGAAACCAAAGCCGAGAGCGTAGCACGTGTCGTCACCGAAACACATGACGCTCTTCCGAAGTGCTGGAGTCACTATCATTCCCATAAAACCACCAAGATTAACCGTGCAGTAGAACGTAGAGAAAAAACTTTGTAGACGCTGATTTTCTTCAGGCAGGTGAAACTGTAACATTTTTGGGATTATCCCATTCACACTGCAAATCCTGTTTTAGAAATGTGTTGCAAGACGACATCAATGGAAAGGATTTGAATGGAACACACCAGTTAGACAAAATAATATACAGGATGTAATTGAAGAGTTTTCGAGTTTTTCCTTTCATTTGATAAGATTGTAAGAAATCAAAAGCTTCCAGTGAAAAAGAAAACTTCTGAACATAAAAACCTAATAAAATAAAACTTGTGATGGAAACCTTGGGAGCGGCGCGATTTGAAAGAGTGCCGATGGCGTAACGCGTCGCGCCGTCCCTCATATCCCCACGCTGGGTTCTGGCCTCAGCCGGGGTTCGGACGCTGAGTGTGAGCGGTTGGAGGTTTTAGTGCGGTTCAACTCCCACATACTCCCACAGAACCGGTAATTTCCTCCAACTTAAAAAAAATATAGAGAACTTAGGGATACACAATCGGCAGAATAAGGAGGTTGGGCCTCGACGTGGCGCTACACAAATCCCAGGCCCTGTGGTTTCACAGGGCCAGGGTGGCGCCACCGGTCGACGCCCACATCATGGTTGGAGGCGTCCGAATCGGGGTCGGGGTGCAGCTTAAGTACCTCGGCCTCGTGCTGGACAGCCGTTGGACCTTCCGGACCCACTTCGAGCAGCTGGTCCCTCGACTTGTGAGGACGACCGGCCATCTTGGTCGGTTGCTTCCGAACATCGGGGGACCCAGCCACGCGGTGCGCCGCCTCTATGCGGGGGTAGTGCGCTCGATGGCCCTGTACGGTGCGCCCGTTTGGGCCGAGCCTCGTACTCGGGCAACTTTTGCCCGATACTTGCGCCGGCCACAGCGCATCGTAGCCATCAGGGTCATCCGCGGGTACCGCACCGTCGCGTTTGAGGCGGCGTGCGTGCTGGCGGGGACGCCGCCCTGGGAGTTGGAGGCGGAGGCGCTCGCTGACGATTATCGTTGGCGATGCGACCTCCGGGCCCGGGGCGTAGTGCGTCCCCTGCGGGAAGCTGTTCGGGATCGGAAGGCCCAATCTCGGCGGTCCGTAATGGAGTCGTGGGAGCGACGTATCGCTAACCCCACTTGGGGTCTGCGGACCGTCGAGGCGATCCGCCCCGTCCTAAAGGATTGGGTGGGTCGTGGCGAAGGACGCCTCACCTTTTGGGCGGTGCAGATGCTGACCGGGCACGGATGCTTCGGGCGGTATCTGCACCGCATTCAGGTGGAGCCGACGACGAGGTGCCATCACTGCGTAGGATGTGACCAGGACACACCGGAGCATACGCTCGCTGTCTGCCCCGCGTGGGAGCAGCAGCGGTGTGTCCTGGTCCAACAAATAGGACCGGACTTGTCGCTCCCGGGCGTCGTGGCATCGATGCTCGAGAGCGACGAGTCCTGGAAGGCGATGCTCGACTTCTGCGAGTCCACCATCTCGCAGAAGAGGGTGGCGGGGAGTGCGAGGGAGAGAATTTATTCTTCTCTCCGCCCCGCAACAACCCGCCGCCGTCGGGCAAGGGGCCGGAACCGGGATCTCGCCCGGAATCTGGCCCCTTAAGAGTTCGGGTCCCCAATGCATGTGAGTGCGAGCGGGGACCCAAGAAGGTGTCGTGTCTCGCTCAGCACGCCCTTGCGTCAGAGCATCCGGAGGATGGCGGACCGCGCTCCCCGACCCACGCTGGTTCTGACCCAGCGGGGTATTCCGTGGGAGGGTGACACGCGGTCCAGCCATCTTGGCGGGCTTCGGATAGCCCGCCGACCGAGAGAGCCGGTGGCCGTATTCGCCGGCGGCTACCGGTTCGGCGTCCGGGGACGGAGCGACGGAAAAGTGTGCCGAGAGCGTTACGCGTCGCGCCGTCCCTCAAAACCCCGTGCTGGGTTCTGGCCTCAGCCGGGGTTCGGACGCTGAGTGTGAGCGGTTGGAGGTTTTAGTGCGGTTCAACTCCCACATACCCCGCCCGCGGGGGGGGGGGGGATCCGGTGATTTCCTCCAACTTAAAAAAAAAAAAAAAAAAAAAAAAGGGATACACAGTCTGTCTCTCAATTTTTACACACACAAATTCGAATTTCAAAACGCGCGCCAACATTATAACTTCCATTTAAAAAGTATTACCAAAGAAATTTTAATTTAACATAACACTATTTATAGAGGGCGCTATCGTCGTCTGTTCCTTACATTTTAAATGTATAAAATAATTACAACTAATTCCGTCTCTAAAACAGATATTTTCCTTTTAATTTAAACAGTCAAATCTATACTAATATTATAAAGCTGAAGAGTTTGTTTGTTTGTTTGTTTGTTTGAACGCGCTAATCTCAGGATCTACTGGTCCGATTTCAAAAATTCTTTCACTGTTGGAAAGCCCATTTATCGAGGAAGGTTATAGGCTATATTTTATTTTCAAAAAATTAGGGATCCGTATGAAAATATTGAATATGTAACACAAGGCGAATAATCGAAAACCTATTTATGCGTACGCTGCAAAAACTATTGACAATAGAACAAAATGATGTACTACGGGTTTTTAGGTCTTTTGAAGACAAACAAAAAAATCCGCGACAGCATATATCTAACTATCATAGTTTAGTCACAACAACTGCTTTTATGTTCAAAAAAATAAATAATTCGTCCGAAGAATGAATTTAACATTAAATTAGTATTGTTATATTAATCCTTATCCAAATAAAGTATTATATTATCAAGAGTATTAATGTAGAAGTAAATTACTTTTTATTTTATTCCAATCGGACTTTTCGTTTAGAAGTTATTACGAGTATAAAACGCAATGAAAATGTGGGTACTGCGGGCCGCGAAAATAATAACTCGACGGCATTGCGAGTACCGTTTGAACCCCTTTGTAACGCAGACGAAGTTGCGCGGGTCAGCTAGTTATGTCATAATTATTAATATGACAATGCGGATTTTGGTTGAATGTACTGCAGTTGTATTTATTTTCAAAAATAACCTAAATTTGATAAAATCACTATATAGTAAATATATTCACAGTCATTTCTCTTTGGACATTTCGAATTCTAAGTTTAATACCTTCTAAGTTTAGTACTTAATGGTTAATTGGTATCACAACAGCATTTATAATAATTAAAACTCAGAAGCGACAGAATTCAAAATATGACTCCATGTTTTAAATAGTCAATTTATCGAAGGCTGAAGGATATGAAATCACGTTAAAGCTAACAGGAGTTCATCAACTACGTAACTTCTAACGAGAGTTACGCAGGTAACTTATTACTTAATACGCTAAGTCTCTCTAAGCATTATAGCGATGTATAAATGTAATTAATTTTGGCACCTGATCTCCACCGAAAGCCGCAACACATGGTTTTATACCGCCAGTTCCTGTCGCAATCAATGCCAGACCAATCATTGATGTAGTGCTGAAAAATTTTAACCATTTCAGAAAATAAAAAACATCAGGACGTACCATGTTTCTCCTAACCAAGTTAAAATCTTATGGAATATATTCTAGAATAAAACTACAGAATAGCTTTAAAAGTGACAACTAGCGCCATCTAGTTTACAAGGTAAGCTACCGTCGGAGCCGAAGACAGAACTGAAACTTTGAACCAGAAAATACACGGATGATAAAGAACATCCGAGGTGTACTTAGTACTTGTAGAGACTTACAGATGGCACTTTCAAAAGTATGGGAACCAACAATTGGAGTCCAGGGTCTATTGTTTTAACATTATAATAATTATTAATATTTTGTATGTTTTCCTAATTCATTAGCCTTTTAGCTGTACATCTAGTATGTTCTATGCGCAATGACCTCCGCTTTTATACACTAAGTAAATATTCACATGGAAACATTAAAATTTTGTTAATTCACTACATTGAACCGTTACGACTGACTGAAACTCAAATTGACTTATGGATTTCAATTGCCGCCGTTTATTTGACATAATTAGGGTTGCGAATGATTCTCACTTACAGCATATCGATAAAAACATGGGATAAAAATCTTGAGTATGACCTGCACTTAAAATGTATCTCTATAACATTTAACTACAGATATAGGCGTGAAATATAAATTAACTTTTTACAAAAATGTCTGATATTTTGCTAATATAACCTTCAATAATTTTCCTTAGCATTTTCGTTAGTATTAAATACCTATATATATCAATATAATATTCTACACTTCTGAAACGTGGTACATACGAACGACCAGAATTATTTAACTGAAATGCTTATTTTTAAGCACATAACTATACCAAATTATCCCAGATTTTTTAAGTGCGGAAAACAGAGCATTGCCATTAGTTTTTAAGGAATTTTGAAACGACGTTAACTAACGCGTTGAATAATACTATTCTCCTGTTTTATTATCATGACTAAACGTATAAGATGCGTTGAAGATGTTAATATAATTCATTACATTACATTTCTATACCATGAAGATTTCCTTAAGATGCCAAGTAAAGCCAGCCCGGGATATCAAAAGTTATCGACATAAAATTCTATCGAAACTGTCTCAACCCTGACAATAGTTCCATGGTCACTCGTACTGCTAACAGCGCCAAAATGGTGGAAATGAAGTTTCTTCTCTGTTTAATATGCGGTACGGCGCGTGTAATAGAGGTCAGTTGTTTTCTAGAATTTCGATTTTCTTATTTTGACGCCTATAGCTGCCTGCTGTGTAGGTATAGTAAGTACATAAACTAGTCTAACTAAAAATCGGCCCAGCAGTTTTATTAAAAATTATGTACGAAAAAAACAGCCACATTAAGATAGAAAAAATGTTGTGTAGGTACATTCATATGGACATGATGATAAAACTCCTGTTTTGATATCATAAACAGAGGCTTAATCTTTTTTTATAGTTAGGTATTTAACATGTTATACTTACATCGGTGGCAGCATCAGCGGCGGTATCGCAGAACAACAAGTTAGCAGAGTTCCAACTAAGTATATTATTGAAAAGTATAATATCACTCTGAAAAATAGGTATTTTGCTGTTTTTATACCTTTCATTTATTGTCAATTATATTACGTACTTTTAAGAATTTAGTTATTTATGGATAGTTAACATAAATAGCATTATTATTATTTTTTTAATTTCTACACAATTTCACGATACATAACTATAATTTTCTGTTTTTACTGCATTTATAGATAAACCTACGTATTGTACGCGAATTTTCGCTCAAGTACCTGCAATGCAATAAACTAGATCTAGAAGAACCATTAGGTATCCGTCACCTACAATATAAGAGTTGTTAAGCCTGTCATGTTAATAAAATTCCTATTTTTGACTATTAATCTTGAGTTATTTTTTTTGACAAAATAAAGAGGATCTCTATTAGATAGAACTCAGAAAACAAGAATACCAACTTGTATCGTCCAATAAAGTTATCTGCCAGCACGGCACCCAAAATTGGCATCGAATAACACATCATTATAAAAACGTGGTACACCACTGTCGCTGCGTTTTCATGGAGACACAACACATTCCTCAAGTATAAAGAAAGTATAGCTGAAATACGAAGAATTTATCTAAGAAAATGGTCTCTTCCATACGTTAATATTCTTAAAAATGTACTGAGGATTTAATTATCGATTCGAGCATCGATTACCTGTCTTTAGGTACTTTCTTGTGACGATATATGTATGATATACAAAGCAGTCGCTTTAACTCATAAATTGGGAGTTTTGTTAAGCTCATTCATTAGTACAATCATCACGTCTTTAGATGTGTATAGGATATTGACCTAATTAGAAGCTAGTCACTTAATGATTCAATCATACGTATTTTCATATGTAGCCTTTACTTCAAACAGTAGCTTATTGATTAGACTTCAATATTATTCCACCATACCAGGTGCATAAACACAAAGTGTAGTAATTTATTTTGTAAGCAACGTGTAACCTCCACCATTCCTATAAAAACTAGCTGTATCTACCTACCATCACCAAATACTAAAGAATACACCAATACCTTACCCCACACCAAAGCACCAAGGTTCTACAAAGGAACTTGCATACTTACTTCTTAAACCACAAAATGAAAATCTCTCACAAAACTCAGTTGCTATTATACAAAATATAGAGGCAGGGTGATTGTGAATCATATCAAAATGCACATTTGATTACATACCATTTACTGATTATAAATTACAATACACAAAGACAATTCATGAAACGGTTTGACAATCATCGATAGACAAAATGAGAAAAAAAAATAATGTCTAATCTTCGCGGACAGTAATTTGACAATTTCTTAGAGTTTCATACACAGGTTTCATAGCAAAATGTGCTCAATAGTGGCGCCACCTCTATCCTAACATAATTTCTAGATAAATACCGAAGTTTGTAAAAAGTAAAAGTTTATTTAGAAATGCAACGCTAATCAGTAAACACAAAACACTGAGTTTAAAAAAAATGTAACAAAGTTAATTTGAATTTAAACTAACTTCCAAAAGTTATGATATTCTGAAACAAATTATTCCATTGTTTTTTTAGACCTGAAAGATAATAGAAAAATATTTGTAGATGTAGCCAGAATTTAGACTTAGCGAGTACAGTTTTTGTTTTTAATTTATTGTTTATTCTTCTAAGGAAAACGCCACTATTAGATTATTTTAAATAATTTTAAATGCCATATTACTGTTCGAGAATTATAGAAACGAATAGTACACAGATGTAATAATAAACTATTGAGATACTGAAAAATACAATGTAGATAGGACCGAAATACAAAATATCACAGTCGAATAGGTTTCAAACCATTTCAGGTAATAATTATAAAAAGATATAAAAATGCGGGATTTATTCCCCTTACGTATACCGTATATGTACGTTTACGTTAAAAATTCACAATTTTACTTAAAATTCAATGTTGTTTTACTAAGACAATCTTTACCTTACGCTTTCTTAAAGCTAAGCCCTTGTTTTTGAAACATAATTATAAAATACTTTTCGTAACGAAAACCTATCTAATTTTTAGTAGTAAAAAAACGAACTTGTTTTGCTTTTTTATATAAAACTATAAACTTAGAGCCGTTTTAAAAACAATTTAATTCTTTTTTGTGGGTAAATATAAACGAAGGGCTTTTCACACTCCTATTAACTTAGTTTTTGTAAAAAAACTAGTTAATTTAATCCAACCTTTACATATTTTCGTTCCATTTCTAGTGAGGCCATCATGACAAGGAAATAAACGTTAGGGATTTAAAAAAAAATGGGAGCCCTTGTCACTTCGCCGAAAAACAATAATAAAAAAGGTTAAACCTTATCGATGTAAATTTGATAAAAAAAATTAAATTATACGAATGGAGAGATTTGTGTAGTAAAATATAAAAGTATACTTAACCTAATAAAAATATAAATCGAAGATCATTGATTACATCTACTTTAAAATACAAATAAGGAATAGAACTTGTGGATATATTATTTTGCGTCATAAAATGTACTACAAAACAAAATTTGATATGCAAATCCTGAAATTCGTTATTTAAATCATCTTTTAATTTGGATAATCATCTCATCATGATAACTACAAAGGAACATCAAATCTTACATCCGCCTATTTGAATTAATTTGTTTTAGATATCGAAAAACAACGTTAGCTACATTTTTTCAAGTTTTACTAAAGGTGCAAAGATAAATGTATTTTGTCATTGCGCCTGCCAAATTACTCATTATCTGCATAGTGTAATATGTAAGTTTCTCATTGTTATACTTTACATTTAATTAGAACTCTTTAAAGAACTGTTATTTGTGTTTGAATTCTGATAATATTTTATAGATCCACAACTCTGCAGTTTTTTGTTTTTATCTGTTTTGTTTCCTAAAAACTTAAAATACCTGTACGTATGTAATATGTAAAATATGGCAGGCGCAGCTACGCTATTATAACTATATGAATATTTAGTAACTGTATACTTAGTTAACTTAAATATATTTATTTTCCATAAATATTACATTTCTATTATGAATATGACTATTGTTTCTGAAGATCAAACAATACTGTGTAGACAGGGTATTCTTAGCGCCGTTTGATTTAGTGTTGATAATTTTGCTCAGTGATTTTTCTTTAATTGAATTATCCACAAGTTCTTTCCAAAGCAACTACAAACATTGATGATTAATCGTATAATAGATTATAATATAATAACTATGAGATAAATGACACCAAAGACACAAACTATTACTATTGTAACCTTAACTTTTCAATAACCACAACCTTTATAATAAGGAATACTGAGTCACAAAATTTGCTCAGATTATCATTCAGGCGCCTTTAAGTACCATCAACATTATCTCTCTTACCTTGATGAAGGCGGCCAATTAAGGCAATCTTTTTAATCACGGACGGCCAATTAAGGCAAGCCATAACTACTCATCTCAGTATTAACATTCTCAGTCTTTCATTTTGGTCGGCCAGTTAAGGCAAGCCAGATTACTTTAAAGACAAGCTAGAAGTTTCTACGCCCTAGACGGCCAACTAAGGCAATCTAGGGCGATTTGTGCAAACTTTGTGACGAAAAAAGGGTAATTGGAACATAATTCCTGCAGTAATCATTTCGGAACTAACAATATAATCGTATGTAGACGAAACACTGAACTGGCAAAAGTTGAATATGGCATAAACAATAGCTTGTATACTGTTGATATAACTTCTCATCCCATTGCATAAAATAGGTATTTTTAAAGTGAATGCATTGAAATTTAGTAATCATTAAAGGATGATCGTGGTTATTGAATAAATTAATGCATGGGTCAAAACCATTTACTATGCAGATACTCAACTGCAAAATCACATTCTATGTAGCTATACTCGTGTGACGTTCACGTTTAGGATATTTTTATAATGTGTTATTATTTTATAAACCTACATGTTAACGTCTAAACGTGACATATCTAAAGGTACAGACAATCACTAGTAGGTACTAAGTGAAGTCAATTGTTTAAACAGTGGTTTTGTTCTATTATGAACTATTTTTAACAATCCACAAGTATAACCATATTTAATTACACCTCGAACTTTACACTACGTTATTCTTTTGGCACATCAAGAAAAACATTTCCACTTAACCATTCTACCTGTCGCTTTCATTCTTCAAACTTGAAAGGGTAGTAAATGTTAAAAGCTAAGAAGATATTATATTGAAACGTTTCCATTTCACTTTCCAGAATTACAAGGGGCTCACTCAGTCAAAGTAACTTTAAAAGGTAAGAATTATTTTGGCTTTTAAAATCAGAAAAATGTTAAAAAACAAGTGATGTTGGAGTTGAAGTTACAATAAAAAATGAGAAGGTCAGTCAACGACCCCTTCAAGTTGCACACTTTTATAAAATGTTAACATACCATTAATACAGGAACAGTTTATCGCCTTCAAATCCTTTGCTTCCTGTATTTACAATCAATTGACACACATTTCTAAGAATTAGTTTTATGTAGTTATGACCCACGCATACGGTTTTCACACAAACATTATTAATCTACTAAAATATTCTAATACATTTATTTTTCTTTCTTTTTTATTATCATTGACACCGATTAATTAAATATGAGATTCTAATATATTCAAAGATTAATAGAATAAAGTATAGTATTAAAATGCTCTAAAAGTTTACACAGATATGATAATCATTCCATAACAGTATTACGATATGGTGTTTTAGATTAATTACATGTAATAGCACGGTCTTTTAGTATACAGGTATATTTCCCTTTCTGGGGTTGGAATTTTTTAAGGGATCTATAAGTTATGAAGGTGTCACTTGTTCGTTACAATTTCACTTTCAACCCACAAAGAAACTCGCTTGCTACAGTCCCTATGTAGGTACGATTATATTTGAAAGCTTCGCAACGAATTCTGTTTAGATATTTTTTTAAAGATAGAATAGCTCAAGAGAATATCGGGCGGATCGCTAGTAAAACCGAATCATATTCCATTAACTTCCAATAATTTGAAAACGTAATTTAAAAAGAAATGGAACGATTACAGCTTTACGATATAAGACGACATAAACTATAATATTTTCAGTATTAAAGACACAAATACTGTTAACTCTTTGATCTTAGCTGTATTTTCGCTCTGCTATCCTTACAATGAAATTGTAATCTTTCGTTTTGATTAGTGCTCTTTTTCTGTGCGTTAAAAACATTTAATTATGTTCCTAGTCACGACAGCTTTTCCTATGCACGATATTCGTAACTTTCATACTACGATTCTTGAGTATCAATTGCAGAGCGAAATTTATATAGCGCACAATAATTATCCTCTAACGTCATCGTCATCGGAATCATCACTTCCTTCATTCTCATCTTTTTCTTCAGACTTTTCAGATTCCGCTTGTTCCTGTTCTTGTTGAGTATCATCGGTGCGGTTCAACTCACGCCCAAACATTTGTTCAGTTTCGTTCAAAACGGCTTGGAGCTCACTAATACCAGCTTCGTTATCAGTATACTCATCATCTTCACTTTCGCTATCAGTATCCTCCATTTCGTCATCACTGATGTCCGAATCAACTTCGCCCATTACAAGTATATTATGTATACGATCAATTTGCTCACGACCTTGTTCAGCGTCATCAGATTCTTCATCAACTCCAAAAATTGTATTAGTTTTGCGAGGGTCAAAATCGGCTACAGAATTCGAGTTATTGGTAAGGTCAACATCTGTGGGATTGCACGTTTCCACAGGAAAGTCTATTTTTTCATCGGATTCATCTTCCTCGTCTGGTGCTGGACCTAGTTGTTGATGATCATCTTCAAGCTCATTTACAGAGACGGGTTGTACGTCAAGCTCGTCTTCATCATATCCCAAATCAGAATTTATTTCAGTAATACTTTCCTTCGGATATTCGTTATCAGATGGTTCAATTTCAAATCGGAACTCGATATCAATTTCATGCTCATTTCCTGGGTCATCGTTCAAGTCATCATCTGATGAATCATCTGATGAGTCATCTGATGAATCATCTGATGAATCATCTGATGAATCATCATCATCATCATAATATGTATTCTGTACAGATTCATCATCTGAATCCAGTACAGATTCATCATCCGAATCCGCTACAGATTCATCATCTGAATCCGCTACAGATTCGTCATCTGAATCCGCTACAGATTCATCATCTGAATCCTGTACAGATTGATCATCTGAATTGACTTTTGGCTCTGTTTCTAGTTCCTTTTCAGATCGCGTGTCTTTTTCATCGTCGATCTCACTTTCAGGTTCTACTTTGCTGTCAGGTAAAGGCTCGGCGTCATTTACTACTGTATCTGTTGTTATGAATTCGGAATCGGATGAATCCGGCAATATTTCCGATGAGGCACCTGGTTCTGCTGTGGCACCGGGATTCAATTCAGTTGAATCAGGCAAAACCTCCGATGTCGCACGGGGCTCAGACCTACAACACTGAACTACTATGTTCAATGAAGGGTCCATCGGAAACACATTTGAAGGTACACCTTCATGGTCATCATAATCACTATCGGATGATTCGCTAGATGTAGAAATATTGTCTAAGTCAGCTTGAGTCTCAACTGACCTTCTGTCGACGTCAGCTAGTATGTCACTATCAAGTTGATCATCATATAAATAATTAATTAATGCCCGGTCGATATTCTTTCTTTCAGCCACATATTTCTGATACAATTGCATTATGAATCTGATATAAGTACGAACTTGGGGACTGTGGATGTTACATTCCTTATGAAGTACAGGGGGGCAACAGTGAACGAGTTTCTTTATAGGTAAGTAAAACCGAGCTATGAGACCCTTATGTTCTTCTGGTATGTCTTGACCAAAGAAGGTGGTCCACGTCGATTCTGAGCGCAAAATGCCGCCACTGCAAGTAGTGAAATAAAGTATATCTACGATAATTAATTTGTTAAACCTAGAAGCACATGTAAATACATAAAAACTTCATAAAACCAAAAAAAAATACTTTTCATGCATTAATGCCCGAATTCTACGTACTGCATTTAATTAGTAAGTAAATTACCATGTGTTACAATACTATGTATTAAATACCATATTTTCGACAAGCTTCTCTTTTTCATGTTTTTCACTAAATCTACCAAATATTGCATCGTGTACAAGACCCTTGATTGGTTTAGATCAGCGGTCGGCAATTCGCGACCCATAAGTATGCGGCCCGCGACTGCACGTCTGCAACCTACTAACAATTATCCGCACGCGATTTAAATAATAAATAATTAGAAAAGCAAAATAAAATACTAAGCGTTTATTTTACCATAAATATAAGAGTAAAGAGAGTCATAAAATGGTGAACGCCCCAATAATATTAACGTCATAGTACTACATTTAAAATTTAATAATCCACTCTGTAACCGTCTGTGTATGTAATTTTTTTGCTAGATGGCGACATCTCTCCACGCAAGAACTATCCGTCGTCCGGCAGGGGTCGAGTTCGAGACCGGTCTAGAGATCTGGCCCCCTAAAAATACCGGATCCTCCTAGGACCTTTAGGGTTTGCCATCGCTCTGCTCACTCCCTTTGTAAGAGCAACCGGGATGTAAACCCGCTGCAGTAACGGGGCGATTCGTTAGTAGTATGCAATCCGTCGCGTAACCCAGTACAACAGCTGCGTGGACACTGAGTCTGAGCGGTAGGAGTTTTAGTACGGTTCGAGTCCCACATACCCTACCTGCCTCACCTGGGGACTTTTGAGTGTCTTTCCATTAGCCGACCACACTACTAGACATTGATTGGAAGCAGACACAGCTTCGGCCTTCTGGGATTATTAGTAAAGCCTTAAGGTGGCGTGTAAAAGGGAGCCAACTTTGAGAACGTAGAACGTAGCAGTAGTAGTCAAGGAGCACAGCACCGGTTATTAAATCTGAACTGCACGAATTAAGAATCCTCAATGTAATTGTACTGTCTTAAGACTCATAAGCTGCAGAAGAGGGACAGTTGTCATCAACGGGAGAGACAGAGTGAAATCGGTGGTTGGTGGGTCATACCCCATCTTCATACCACCGCGGGGTCGGTGGAACTTCAGGTAAAAAAGGATACGACCAACCCCATACGTACCCATTATAAATATATTTATAAGGATCGATAGATCTGATTTGTAGTTTTTGTGCTATTCTTCAAAAATGGAAGTGGGTATTTTCATTTTTGTAAAAATATGAAAATATAGTTCAAGATTATTGGCTAGATTTAAAGTCAGTTGACGCTCTACATTTCACCTGCACTAGGTCTAGTGGGAGAGGGGCAAGTAAACCCCTCCCAACTAAGAAATAATCGAAATCCCTCCCCAAATTATCTTGAGATCGAAAATAAGTACACCCACCACTAAAAGGAAAATACATTTTTTGACTCCGAAAGATTTTCTTTACAACACAAAGTTTGTTTGTCTAAACATTCCCATCATTTTATGGACACGAATGCGAATATTCATGAACATGCAAATATTCAATGCGAAAATTCGTTACATCCTTATTTAAGACCATTTATTATTTGTAGCATTGTTAGATGATGCGTACCCTCAGTATTGATCTATTAGACATGACTATTAGAAAATCAATTCTTAAATCCCACGTGGAAGCATTTACACTACTACAATGTAAATAAAATTACTGGTGAACCACAAGCAATTGCATATTTCAAGTATATCGTATTATTAATTATTTAAAATATTATTATGTATTTATTACCACTCAACTGGGAACGTCACTATTCGCTAGATAGCGAAACTGGGGACTTCGTTCGGAATCACTACCGTGTTTGAGCCCCTTTTTAAAAACTTTTTTTTCCAATAATTTTTATTTTTAATTAAACCTTATATTTTTTGTAAATTTTTATTACTAAACGACGCTGTATTGCATTTTCAGCGAAAATATATCATCTCTGTAAAATATGAGACGTTTAAAAAATGTAAACAAAACAAGTTTTAGAACTGTGCTCAATTTTGGCTCCTGCCACAGACTTGGCAAAAGTAAACAAACCAATTTGGTTGCCGATCCCAGTTGAGTGGCTAAGGGACGTAATGCAAAATATTAATTGCAAATTCATTACTGTATAGTAGGGATGTTGTGATTTTTTTTTAAATTCACAAATGCTAGTGTTGATCCTGTTAAACAAAAGGTCGAGATTTGTGACTGTCAGTTGTTTGTCACAAATTATCTTGAAAACAAAAGCTCATAGACTACAAGACCCATCTTGTTAAGACTCTTTTGAAAGAGCATGAGGCGTTTATTTTGGTTCTATCAGACTCATGGAACTATTTTCAAATTTTTTATTTTTTTTATTTAATAAAATTTGACAAATGTAATAATTTATTTTAAAGAAAATTGTAAATACAAGCTACAGTAGAGTGTTAGATAAGGCCAGTAAAATGAGCCCAAACACGACAGGTCTTTCTGATTAATAGTTATTAAATAGAATCGCCATTTTGTCATATTATTGCATTGTCACGCAATATACATCTGCGTGCAAAATGTCAGCTAAATCAGAAACTGGGAAGTTTGTCATATTTAGCTTGCAAAATTCCACCCAAAGTTACATAGTTACATCCGGTGCATGTTAATATAAAGCTTGTAACATTACATCCCAACTGTATAGTATTCATGATAATAAGAGTCTAGCCCCGAACTTTGCATGTGGTTCTCAGCACTATCTCTACATCAGCAGTTACTCATATTTTCTGTCATACACAAAAGGTAAATAAAAACATGCTTCAAAGTAAAACTCATTATATTTATTCGTATAAACTAATTTTTGAATTCTAGTTTCGTTAAAAATGTATGAATAAAATGTTTTTTTTAATATAAACAAAACATTCACAAAATTTACAAAACTTTTAGTTTTTCAAACTACCGAAGCTAGAATCCATAATCTTAACATTAAAATGTACTGTATGTATGATTTTATTATGCTATTCAAATAAAATGCTTTTACTAAAATATATACACAATATATAATTATATAGGTAATAAAAAATGAAGAAGTAGACAGTTTGTTGAAAATAAAAACAATAATTAAACTATAATAAAAAAATGGAAGTTTAAAATCATAATTTTTAATTGATGGGGATGCATGATTACTAATATTTGAAGTAGGTTAAGTACTAATAAAAACACTTTTCACATGTAAAAAAACTAATTTTAATTTTAAAAAAATCACAATGATTAAGCAAGTTTCTAAAATAACATTATATTTAATCTTATTATAAATAATAAATCACAATTTATATTGCAAAGCTATCCAGAAGTCGATACTACGGTATTCTTATTCTTATGAATTTACTTAGTGCTTTTTAACTTGATATTAATCCAAGAGCATACAGGGTGTCCCAAAACTAAGCGACATGAACGGGAAGTACCTTAAATATTAGAGATAGGATGTTTTGCTGAAACGAAACATCATTTTATTTTTGATGTTTAACACAGTAAATGGTGAAAAATAAGGTACTTAAAATCTTGAATCATGATTTTCACTTTGTTTCTTTTGTTTAAGACACTATGTTTGTTAGCAAAAAATATTCGTAATTAACTGATCTTTCGGTTGGCATCATAAAAATATAGGGTGTTGATTTTTGCCGATTTTGTTAGCTCAATTTTCAGACAAACCAAGCAACTTACGATAAATCTGTGAATGTAGTATTATTAAACATCAAAAATAAAATGATGTTTCATTTCAGCAAAACATCCTATCTCTCATATTTAAGGTACTTCCCATTCATGTCGCATAGTTTTGGGACACCCTGTATAACTCATTTGAATTATATTATATAATTCTCGGTTTGAATCGATTTATCTATAAATTACTTTTTATAAATAATTTTAAAGTACGAAGTCAGAAACACAGCCAAAATGGTAGATTAATTTATAAAAAAAATATCCGTATTTTTCGATAAAAGTTTCTTTACTTTTTCAACCTCAAATCTTGTGCAAAACATCGAAATATGTGATGTTATATCATGCATCCCCATTCAGGAAATATTGAGCACATAATATAAAATACAATATAAGTGTAAAATCGGGGTTGTATAGTGTATTTCGAACGATATAAACCACGAGAAATAAATCATCAGAGATAATGTTAAAAACTTAAATATTTAAGTGTGACGTCATCGGATGATAGGATCAACGAATTTCTAGTAAAAAAATAATTTTCAACTTATTGTTATTTCATATTAATTATTTATTAGATTTTTCAAATTCTAATGTTATCAATGCCTAAAACGCCCGCGTTGTTGAAATTTGGCTTCATAGCATTAGTAATGGGAAAAACATATTTTATGTCTTTACCGATCTAAATTTTTGTATACTAATTATCTCTCCTGGTTTACCCGTAAAACATTAAAATTGATATGACAGCCGTTTTACATTATCAATGATACTCACTAAAGTCGATGGTTCGGGTTCATCGATGTGAAGAAGTTGTACCAGACGCTGCGATTTCCTCTGAATATACGGCGGTCGGTTTCCTCGTACCTGTAACGATCGATGGAGTCCACTGGCGGTATTGGATTGGCCGCTATACCTTGGATCATGCGTTTTGGCTCCTGTGTGATAAAAAAATAATTTACGTTAAAGAAAACTATTTGAATATAAGGTATTAAGATCCTGAGTATCATGTAGCTGTATAGTGCTAATTAATACAAGTAAAATGAGCCTAGACACGATGGGTCTATCTTGTTTAGCAAAAGAGTTCCTACGACCACTTTCCGAATCCAGCAACAGCGCCATTTTGTCATATTATTGCATAACTCAATCGGAGTTTGTCAAAATTTTGTAAAATATACAAAATGTGGGAAAAAGTTTGTGAAAGGGTAGATAAAATATTAAGATAACGATTAGAGTTTATCTAATTACTAGCTGCCCCACGCAACTTCGTCTGCGTCGAAAAATTAAAAAAAAAATTAGGGGTGGACTACCCCTAACATTTAGGGGGATGAAAAATAGATGTTGGCCGATTCTCATAGATACCGGATAAGCACAAAAAATTTCAACAAAATCGGTCAAGCCGTTTCGGAGGAGTTCAAGTTCGAACACCGTGACACGAGAATTTTATATATTAGAAGAAGAAGATCTAGATTTTTATTTGGAAACATATTTTATTGTTTCAAATTAGCTAACTCAATTGTTTTGTCTTTTAAGTTGTAACCACAAACAGTATTCTTTATTTCTCTTCTCTTTCTTATGCAAATGGGTGATATTTAAACCATTCAACATAGTTATACAAAAATCAGTTACATTTTACTGGAATTATGTTTCATGTATTTAAAACCTTACTAATTTAATTATTTTGAAAAAGTCTTAAGAGGCAAAAAGTTCTATTATAAGTTATATTCGTTCAGTTAAGAAATATTTTTTTTACATCAACCGCACCACGAACACATAACGTTCTTAACACGTTAAAACTATTTAACCACTCAACTGGGATCGGCAACCAAATTGGTTTGTTTACTTCTGCCAAGTCTGTGGCAGAAGCCAAAATTGAGCACAGTTCTAAAACTTGTTTTGTTTACATTTTTTAATCGTCTCATATTTTACGGAGATGATATATTTTCGCTGAAAATGCAATACAGCGTCGTTTAGTAATAAAGATTTACAAAAATATAAGGTTTAATTAAAAATTATTGGAAAAAAATGTTTCTAAAAAGGAGCTCAAACACGGTATTGATTCCGAACGAAGTCCCCAGTTTCGCCATCTAGCGAATAGTGACGTTCCCAGTTGAGTGATTAAAATGTGACTTACCTCTTCAATTATTAATTTCCACATAGGTGAGACAATAGCCAAATGACGGATAACTTGCAGAGGATAGCCCCGATAGATATTCATGCGCTCGTTCGAACTGATCATGCATCGAACCTGTTAAATAAAAATATAATTACTATCGATTTTGAACATTATGATGGTTTTTTTGAATTTTAATGTATTTGTGAAAAACGACTACGACATAACGATCGCCATTTTGTAGCGGCCATCTTGATATTGACATTTGTTAAAGTGACGCTCATTCTTTCATATGACATCGAAAAAAAATATAATTTCGAAAATAGTGATTCTAAGTTTTTTTTCAACTGCTCATTCACCACACTTCAGCTAGTTCGCTAGTCCAAAATTACAGATCCAAGCTGTATAAAGTTTTACTGGTAAAGTCTTTACATTTTAGATTCAGTTACAGTATTAAATGACCTGTCCTTGTTCAAACGAGGCTTGGGAAGGGTTCTTAAAGTTAATTCGTAACTAGCGACCTCTCACTTTCCCCTGACATTGCAGAGGTCCATAAGCGATGGTAACCACTTACGATCAGGTGACCCGCTGGCTCGTTTGCCTACATGGCAATAATAATTTAAAAAAAGATGATATTACCTGAATAATCGGCTCAGTGTCATAGTCTTCAAGGAGTTCATTCACGACGCTCAACAGCCACTTCAACACTTCTGGTTCACGCCACTTCTCATACACCAGCTTCGCATAATAATCGATCAACTCTTGTAGTTCACTCGAAGTTCTGATAAGTAACAAAATTGCTTAAGTTTTTGGAACGAAGTTCCTTATCGCGCGTTGTGAAAGGGGGCTAGACGGAAAAAATTCTTACGAAAAGTTGTCACGACACTTTTTTTGTTTTAGATGATTATCGCTAGATGGCGCTGTGATCAACTTCGTTCCATCCGGGTGTCCCTTGACACCTCTCAAGTTTTATTTTTACCAAAAAGTTACTCTATTTGTCTGTATTTTTTATATTTTATTTGGTGTCAGAAATTCACGATTTGCTGTGCGTAAAATTTGCGTGTATTTCTTTTCAGTTTGAACCGATTCCGATGATTCTTCAGATTAAATTCTCTGATTCGAATATAATTTTGATAAAGATCTGACTGTTAGTTCTTGTGCTATGCTTATGAAACGGAAGTCGGTCGTTTTCATTTTTGTATTAAAAATATATTATTTAATTCCTGTTCTTTGTTAAAATTGATATGTATTTTTTTAAATTTAATTTAACGTTCAGTTTTGTAACAAGTTTGTAAAATGAAAATACGTTGTCACTTAAAGTATTTGGATTGAGAATTTGAACGAATGTTAGAGAATTTTTAGTAAAAAGAGGAATTATGAAAAATAATAAAGTAGAAAAAAAAATCTTATCTTATGATTTTGATAACTAAACAAATGCTAATTTGTTTCGGCCTTCGGGTTAAAATTTATATAATTTTTATTTATTTTATTTTTTGTTTTATGACTCGAAAATTCCAAAATAGGAAATAAATTTTGTTTCAGCCATAAAAATTTAGGTTTAAATCTATGCCTAATATTATAAAGCTGAAGAGTTTGTTTGTGTGAACGCGTTAATCGCGCGTAAACCACTGGTCCGATTTGAATTTTTTTTTTCAATGTTGAATAGTCAATTTGTCGTGGAAGGCGATCCCTCTGTGACGCAGACGAAGTTGCGCGGGTCAACTAGCATGATATATTTACGATTTATTTCCATGCGTCGTGAAGAGCGGGTGCTCGGAAATGCGCGGTGTCAATTGATTGCAGAACTCGAGGATCTTCATTACGACTGTAGGGTAGCCCATTATGGCGCCTTTCATCAACTCTGTAAAACAATTTATAAGTTCATTAATATATTTCATTATGAACAAAATGTATTTTGACTTCCAAAAAGGAGGAGGTAATCAATTAGTGTTTCTTTGTTTCAATTAGTGGTTTTTTAATTTGGCTTCTTGTTCTGTCAGATGAGAGATGATGGTCGTCGTGTGATTGAATTTTATATTTTTAAGATCGAACAAGTACAATCTCGTATAAATTTCATAAAGATCTGACCGGTAGTTTTTGTACCTACTATGCTTTAAAATGGTAGCCAGTCGTTTTGATTTTTGTTATAAAAATATTATTGTGTTTTTGAAATGTTATTTGAAGTTGATGTCATAAAATTAATAGTAAATCAATGTACGTAACAGATTAGTAATTTCGGTACACACCTCGGCTGTCCTTCTTTAGATGGTACAAACACAACGGGTAGGAGTACTGCATGTTGAACAAGCTGTTCGCGTCCTTCTCCACCGCCCAAGTTTCGAATGCTTCGACCAGCCAAGCGTGCTCCCGAGCTCGTAAGGCGAGAACATCGATTATCAGCATCACACCACAAGGATCGGAAGGATCGATTCTCAGCATCACTTTGGCCAACTCTAGGGCAGTGCGGTGACATGCCTTGTTTGTCAGCATGTACATGTACTTGAGAATAGCGATGTGGAACACACGATTCTCGACGTATTTGTACTCGAGACGTACGTTAGGCTGAAACGAATATCGATTATGGATACTTTGGATTTGTGGCATATACCACTTTTGGACTTTTTTGAAGTGACAATGAATGGAGCACTATTGGTTCCATTTAAAATGTCAGTGTCAGAAGTGCCTGTGGGATTTGGTTTAAATTAAAGAAGCCGTCACTTGTAAGTATGACATATTTTTATCGATAAAAGTTGTGTACTAGACATCATTCTTAAGTGTTCTTCGGTGGTAAGTAACAATTAATTTTGTCGTATCTATAAACATTAAATTTCCTAATAGATGATTTAAAACCACTTACGTCTGTGACATCAAACGATGGGTGCGAGCAGAACTGCAGGAACGATACGATGATGTTTATCAGTTCATTGGCCGCAGTGTACTCCTCCACACGGAAATAGTTGTCGAGAACCTAAACATCAAAAACTTAGTCAACTATCTTACTTAAACGAACATCGTAATATTTTAAAAGCATTCTAACCTCGAGCATGTATTCAATGTGCAAGTCCTTCGTGGCCACCTCCAGGGGAAGGTACATGTTCCCCACTCTGTTGTGCAACACAAACAGGAACATCTTCTGCAGTTTCTGGTAGTACTCGGCGTGGTTATAAACGAAGTATATTATGTGATCCTGCTTTTGGAGGATGGACATGGAGAGACCTACGACAAAAAACATAACAAATTTCTCGATTGTACCAGGAAACAAAATCTGGAATAAAAACTTCAGGAAGTCGTTCAATGATTTATGACTCGACTGGGTACTTTATATTCAAAAATTATTATTCAATGTTACAGATTTCAGTCTGGTAAAGGAACTAAAGCAGTCGATAACTGCGCAGATGCATTGAATAACAAATTCAATATTTCATATGTATTAGGAACTCCAACAAACAGATTGTGAAACATCCATTTTAAAGGCTATTTTACTGATATTTAAATTTATTCGTTACTTGGCACTAAAACTTGAGAATATAAATGAAGTTTTTAAGTATGTTATCAAGAATAAGATTTACCGTCCGTCTCCTCGACTAGACCTTAAATGAAATGAAATATTTTTCCTCTTTATTCCAGGTTAAAACATGTTTTTCAAAGACATTGATTTAACCAGTGGCTTCAACATTTACGGGAAATAATATTTTAAAAAAGGATATTGGAATAATGATAGGACTAGGCAAAGACCATCATTCTAGTACAATTTTAGGATTCGAGACATTAAACCGATTGTGTGTATATTAATATAAAAATAATGTTAAAAAAACATAACATAACAAATGTTGAATTAACAGTAGATGGGCTTTAGTGCAGATGTAGGCTACAAAAAATATGAAGTGGCTCTGTAGAGGATGCTGTAGGAAAATGAGAAATTATTATACTTGTTGTATTGTTGTGCAGATGAACAAAGAAAATGTTTTATGTTTCGTTCTGAAATTTCTGTCTGTCTGTACTGTGTATTGATATGTCAACATGAAAAATTCAATATTATACTTTATTTCCTAAATAATATGATTGGAAAAATTAAGGTCGCTTTACATCGAAGTAAAAGTATATGCAAAGAGACCTACCTTACAGCCATTACTATCACCGCCACAATACTTCTGCGTTTCGATAAAAATTAGAAATATTCTAGAAATAGATTTATTTTACCTTCACTAACACATACAACAATCTGCTTCATAAATTATACTTTTGAGTTTAGAACTTTAATAAAAAAAAATCAAATTAATCCCTATTTATTTTTGGATTATTTTGGCTTATATGATTAAGTTATTTTTATATAACACAGAAGAGGAAAAACCCTAAGTTTACTTTTGCCGATATTATTAATTTTTTTTTCTCAAATGATTTCATTTTCTTTATTTTGAAGGACACGCCATTAATTATAGTTTAACAACTTACTTGACCTTCCTTTGAAGTCACCTTTCCTTGCTTTGAATGGAAGTAGCATATCAGAGTAGCATAAAAGCAATAAGTTTAACATAAAAACCATAGACTATCCAGAAAATGTTTCTAGACTGGCCAATCTGACTATTTCGACAAGAGATCATTAAAAGTTACCCTTAATTTAGTTTGATAATAGAGATATGAAAAAAAACCTCCTAAAACATATTTAATTTCAAATTTAAATCAATTTGAAGTTATTAAGTAGTAGGCATTGAAATCAGATTTTAAATTAGCATCCCTACTATAACTACCTACCTATCTAAAGACCTCCTAAAACCTACATGACTGAATGAAATTGCAACGTGAATACTACAGCTACTTACTATTATAGGTCGAAATAAAGCTTGTAAGTAAATAACTACAGCCCCATAAGTTTCCATTAAATGTAATATTCGTAGTGTAATATTACACAATTTTATTTTAAATATCAAAATTTAAAAGCTAAAATGGATCCAAAATAAAAATAATAAAAGGGTTAAATCAAATTTAAAATGGGATAATCCTACTGAGACAACATTTAGGGATAAAGGATTGTTTTTTTAAATTTTAGTACATTCTTCAGAAGTCAAAACTAATGCTGAAGAAAGAAGTCAGAATTACTCCTCCTCCTGTAATAAAGAATAAATCATTACCATTCCTGAACGGTTTATAACTCTCCTCGCTATATTGAACAATTATAGAGCGGTGCACCTTCGCTCCGTGGCCTGGTTGATACCTGAAATAAACATATTCAGAATTACCAACTGAATAAAAGGTAACAAATCCGAACCTAAATATATAACTATTTCTTGATAATATTTACCTTCTTTCGTCTTCATCACGTCCAAAAAGGCGCCTATATTCATTGACGGCGCTCAGATATTTAGCTTGCACCATCATAAAGTCAGCGATCTTAGATGGACCTTCCTCAGAGGACGCGCAGGGCTCCGGTTCCCCAAGTATGGAATTCACTTCCAGTACCAAACGATCTATTTCGTCCATCTGAAAAAATACAAATTTTAGAAGGTTCCAAAACTTTGTTAAGCCACATACCGATTTATACGTACTTCAGAGTTGTGCTCATGGGGCTGGAGCATCCTCTTAGCTTTCCTGGCCTTTTGCGTCCTCCTCTTCTTCTTCTTGTTTTGTCCAGAGCAACCAGCTGAAGTCGACGGCTCATTGTCCTCATGCCGATGAGAAAACGACCCGCTGGCTCCCTGCTCCTCGTTCGGGTCGGACTGCTGCTGGTCGGATTGATCAGAGTTGTCGCTCACCTCCAACTATTAGACAAGGAGCATTTATATCAAACAAATGCCGAGTAAAAGTAGGATATATTCGCAAGCACACTTGGAGAATGTAAAGACAATACGATCAAAGTCTGTAATGGTCGTTTGTCTTTTTATCACTTTCTTAAACGATACTCTTTTCGCGTCTGCAGCGGAAGAAGTCTTAAACGCTGTGGGTAGTCGCCAGCAGTTAGACAAAGAAAGACTATTTTCAATCCAATTCATCGACCGTCAAATGCCTCAGCGCAAAGCAAAATTCAGTCTTCGAAAAGCTTCAGATTTTATACAAACAAACATCATAATTAATAACTTAATTTAAAAAAGTACATACCCCAGCATATTTAGATTCTGCCGCGCTCTGCACAAACTTCGGTTGGAATTCACTTTCGGAGTCATCATCTTCCGGGGGCGGCAGGGTGTTTCCGCCGCACAATTTACGCACGTTTCGGTTGGACATGGTGCTGAAAAAAAACCCTTAATTTTTAAAAGTTCTATACCTGCCCACAAATTAAAAAAACTTACAAGCAAAGGATAAGAAGGTGCTCCTCGACGCAGAACAACGTGTTATCGCGAACAACTAAGATACGACAATACACCACCAAGATGACGTGGATCATTATAATCAATTCAATTCTATTCAGAACGAGACGCTGAAACTTAATTTTTCAGACGAATTTCAGTAGGCACGAGCTAACCGCAGGCGAGCTGTGCAAAGAATGCATTTAGAACTCCCGCAGGCAACAGGAATCCAATATTGCGTAGTCCGGAGCCAACATGACGCTATAACGATATGTACCTTTGCTTTATCTTTGCTGAGCTAGCCTCATGCGATACCTAGAAACAAAACTGTCACTGTGAGAAAAATAGTGTGGACTTACAACGTTTTTCAATTAAACTGCTTGAAAATATCTCGATCGGATTACATTTACGCATTTTAATTATGTTGTGTTCAGTTTTTGAAGTAAAATGTTTTATTACTTGTTTTGTTTATAGATAACTGTAATTCGTTAAAATTTTAGTAATTTAAAAAATTTAATTTTACACCTTTTAAGATTAGGTTTAAGGTGCTATAAATAGAGTTGAGACTACAACTGACTCCCTGTTCTTTGCTACGATTCAATACAAAGATTCATGACCATTAGATTTAGCCAGATTTTTTAAAACAAAACTTTTATAAATTACGTTTATTTGTAATCAACATTTAAATCAACTACGAAGTAAAGATGACAATACTCTATCACAGTATTGAATTATTACTGAGCTCCATTCTCTATTATCATTATTCGCAATTAATATGTGGGTGCACAGCGAACCGCGAAAATAATAACCCGACGGCATTGCGAGTACTGTTTTTTTTTTTTTTTATTACCCCCCCCCCCCCAACATAAATGGGGCCCTTATCTACAGTTACCTCGGTCATTCTAGTTCTCGCTTTTTTAAGTCCTTTCATACCGCATACTACACATCCATTCATCTCAGTCAATCTTTTTTACTGGTGGGGTCTATGCTCTATTTACTATTTATTTTATTAACATCTGGGTACATAAATGATTAAACTTGCGAGTACTGTTTGAACCCCTTTGTAACGCAGACGAAGTTGCGCGGGTCAGCTAGTTAATTATAACTTGCATGTAGATTGAACCGCTGTAATGGTAGAATAGATGAGGCTGTTGAATACTCAAATGCCCAAAAATATTGGATGCATCTACTGTTATATTTAGTCGTTATTATAATATAAAGGAAAATTTGACAATGCTGTATTTTGTAATCAGCAAGACCTTTTATTTAGACAAGTATGTAAACAATCTTGTGATGTGTCGTGAATGATGTGCATTATTACCGAACTAATTAAATGTTTAATGCAAGTAGAAGTTATAATTCAGAAACAGCTACATAATGCTAAAAAGTTAAACAGTATTTTTCCTTAATCAATTTTTAAATACTGTATTTTGCTTTCCCTTCGAATATAATATATAACGCCTTCTATTTCATTCCAATGAGTCACAATCATCTGTTTATAACTGATTGGAAATTCTTCTTGGTCAGCCAAACTTGTTCAGATCAAATCAGAATCGCTAAATCATCACGAAATGGCGGCTGTATGAAGCAGAGGTCAAACCTGGAACATCGCGCATGCGCATTACGTCTCCAACCCGAAGTCCCGGAGTCCTGGTAATTTTCCACAGCTGACCGCCATTTTGCTGAGAAGTTTAAGGTATCATGATCCGCCATTTTATAAAGAACACATTAATTCAGGGTCATCGTCAGAAAATGCGTAGTATACAAAAATTGTTTTATCAGACATTTGAGCTACAACTACAGCACATTACAATTTTACAAATTATATTGCAAAAATTATAAATGCTTTTTCTTTCTTTCTTTCTTTCTTTCATATTGCACTTTACGCAATTATATTGGTTATTAAATATGTGCTCCTGCTCCCTCTGCTTTCTCCGGTCTCATCATTCTCTAGACAAAGACATATAAAAAAAATTCGCCCTCAAAACAATTCCAAATATTTGTCACATAAAATAGTAAAAAAACAATATTAGATAGTAAAACCTTCCAAAACCATAACGTTCTGCTCCAGAAACCATAAAAACTAGGAAAAGCTCTTTGGAGATCTCCGACACTGCATCTTAAGACGATCTGAAAGTCTCATCTTAACCATCTGCTTCATGACTGACAAAAAAAAGTTCAAAGAATACTTAAAACGACTTACCTTTTCACTCTTCTTTTCAAAAGGAGGCTTATTGAAGCACCAACACTCACATCATATGAATTTACAGTTATTATTATAATATACCTATGTTTGCAATGATTGAAATTTCACAAACACGAGTATATCTGTCGAAGGATCGCCTCCGTCTGGTCTTAAACCTACCTGAGGGCGGGGGTTTTCGTTTGCGCTGAAATATTGATCGATACTGAACGTAGGTGAACTTTCGAGACGCGCAGCCTGTCCCGGGCGGGATGCTAACGAAGGGAGGAAGGGGAGCGGGGCCGCGCAGCATCCCCCTGACCTAACCCAGACGACAAATATAGACACGACCAAAGTACAATAAATTTTCCACGACTACCTCAACCCTCGCAAACAAAAACTGCATAAAACAGAAGATTCAATATGCTTCAAAATTATTGATGATTGTTTAATTTTATTGGCACCTAACGACAGGAATGTTTTTTTTTTGGGAAATATAATGTATTAAAATGACTCCTGTTTTATTATTTAAATTTATTTATAATGCCCTTATTGCTTTTTAAATACCATGCACGCATCATCCCTATCCCAAATAAAACCAAATCGCCCGTAATATCATTAAACAAATGTACAAAAAACACTGTATTCCCCTAGTAAGTATTACATAACATCAAACATCAACAACATGTATTAATGCATAGTGCAACATTTTCGTTGCGTGAGTACCTAAAAAAAAATAAAAAAGACAGTACAAAGGCCCATGAGCGACGGTAATTCGGTGGCCAGTTACCTTGTCTGCTAAGATCAAATTAAGATAATATAATAAAATTCAACAGTTCATTTTATGTACAAAGTTATGCATAAGAATATAAAATGATCAACTGAGTCTAAAAGACGATAGCAGTTCTCAACTCTGACCTCGGTCATTTATCATTTGGTTCAGATATAAATTTAAAGACGTTGATTGAAGGGAAGTCATTGATGTATGTAGGTATAATTATCGACATGCAAATTTATATAACTGAGATACATTGTCGTGATGAACGATAATACAGGTTATACTTATATAGGTTTTACTTTTTAGGTAATTCATAACCCAGGGTCTATTGATGAGATAGAAGTATATATTTAAATTTACTAATAAAAATGTATCTCTTTTAAAATTAACATAGAACTGAATAACAAAATAACAATATTATTCGAAAGATTCTAGTCTTTCGAAATAACAAAGCTATTGCCACTGAAAGAGATCATATTCAGTCAAGCGAGTTAATCACGACAACAATAGATATATTTTACGGAAGCTAGTCAAGACACAAACACATAAAGACTAATAGTGGGCTTTATCTCCTGGCCAAGAAAAATCTTTACCACACTATTTCCTTATAGAAATTGGTTATAATGAGGAGGTTTACCAGTCATAAACTGTGTGCTGTGAATATATTGTTTATTATTTTCAATTGCGTATAACACATCTCATTGACAACAAAATACTTAAATACCAATTGCACTAGTTAAGTGAATTCAAACGGATTACAGTAAAGAACATAGATGAAGCAGATTCTCAAGCCGCGTACAGATTAAACGCGGCAGATACGCGAGCCAATGTTCGACGCATCATATCTCAAAGATTTATTGTGGTATTGGGGGATTTGCTGTTCCACAAAAAATCTTTAGAACTATACAATTGTATTAATAAATGGCACTTTTCATTGTTCATTTTTATTTTTACGTGCTTGGCGCGCGAGCCAAATCAATATGCGCCCAACTACGCGCGCACGAACGATTGAACCTCCTTTGATGCGTGGCACGTTCGAGCGCGCCAATGTTCGAGTCGCCGCGCGCACAAACCCCGTCCACATTAAGCGGGGCCGACACGCGAGTCAATGTTCGATGGTTTGCCGCGCTTAGTCTGTACGCGGCTTTACTTGTTATGGTACCCAAACGACCAAACCACTTAGTTGGTACCAAACTAAGGTCGTTCTAGCCTTAAAACTTGGAGAGACGGTAACAAAAAGCCAGACCTAGATGCAACAGTGAAATTTTTCACAATAGATTCTTCAATTCAAACAAGCTCTGATTAGCTGAAACTCCGCTCCGTTGCTAGTACATAGCATACAAACTAAATAACTATTTATGTAAATGAAATGAAATGAATGCATTTTTATGCACCTCCTTGGTGTTTTTTAACAACAAAGAAAATAGAATTTAATTGTTTGTGACAGACATATTACATTATCACTTTAACTGGCGAGAAAAAAACATAGTTTCAACTCAAAGCCGTGTCAGTCAGGGAAGTGATAGATTTTTTTTAAGATGACCCACACAACTTCGTCTGTGTCACAAAGGGGTTTAAACAGCACTTGCGATGTGGTCCCAATATTTTTTGTTGCAGACAGCGATTTATACTTGTTACAATTTCTCAACAAAATGTCCAATGGGATTAAACAAAAAGTGTTTTACTTCTACATTAATACCCTTGATAACTTAATAATGATTCTCAATTCACGTTGTCTCCTTCTTCCGACGAATTAAAATAGCGAAAAGAGACTTTGTTTTATAATATTAGTTTAATAATAGTATTAGTAGTGATAAGCATAAGCTATGGGGTCTACATTGTTAGTGACATGAAATCTTGAAATTTTGTTTGCTTTTTAATCAGTTCAACCCATTTTATGCATGTCAAGAATTTCTAAACCAATTAGCCACTAGTAGACAATGATTACTTAGCTTACATGATAATTGACACTTTTTTAATTGTATTACTAATAAGCAAACTTAATTTTTAAACCAATCAACTACTGTGGTATAACAAGAATGCCGTGAACAGAAAATTGTGTGATTTTCACTTCTTTATTTTAAGCAATGTGTGAAATTCTTTCAATCGGTATTTTTATGATTTTCAGCGCATCATTCAGAACATCAGGCGGCTCTACAGCTTTATAGTTATGACTGCGGTATGTGTAGAGAAAAATAATCTTATTTCAACCATCATTTTTCGGTCTTGGTGATTTCTTATATAGAAAATATTATCATATAGTTTACACTTCTAGTGTTACTTACGTGAAGAGTTTCTTTGAACACGATAATCTCTGGAATCACAGCTCTAATTGAAAAAATCTTTTAGTATTTTCCAATTATCAGGGCTGGCGATAGGCCAATTTATGTTTACAATTTATTTATTTTAAATCTGTGTTTTATAAATTCGGGATCGGTACTTAAAGTTCAATAATGTAACCCAAGATGATAACTGACACGAAAAAATAGGGAAAAATTATGTCCGTTTAAGACGCAGGCAAAGTTGAGCGGGTCAGCTAGTTAACAGTAGATGTGGCTATGATAAGGCTGTATGATGAGTTGTGTAAACCATCCGCTTTTGCCAACACCATGCCATTTTGGTATAAGAAAAAAAATACCACTACCTTTGGAAATATATAGCTGCTTTGCAAGGTTATTTCCACATGTCCATCTTTTAAATGTGGAATAATACGTAATTAATTAAATACTGTGAGGTTTAAAAAATACAAACACTTACCTTTACACTTTTTCCACAATTTTATTCACATTCTGGGATTGCAGCAACAGCTAAAAATGTTCAATATAGTAAATCAAATACTATAAATTAAATTATGAACTTTTCTATTTTATTTGATAATACAATAAACACAACCCAAAATACGAAATTAATTTAATCACAAATTTTAAGGATAAATTTTCTGCCACAGACAGATTTCTAATCAATTCTTTGCTTCTTGAAGAATACGGTAACACTATGGGTAACAATGCGCTGTGCGGTGTGCCGCAGTTTTGCGCCAACTCAATTCACTTCAATATTTGTGTTGAACCCTTTATCTTCTAAATTTATTTGTCATCGAAAAATTGAAATCGAACCAGTAGTTTCTGCGATTAGGGCGTTCAAACAAACAAGCAAATTCTGCCACTTAATTAGTACAGATGGACTAATTGTGCTAACTTTCAGCGCAGGCTAAAAATCTATAAAAACAGATATTATGTTAATGTAGAAAAGATCAGACACAAATACTACCCTTACGAATTATTTGTAACAGCATAGTCTGACAAAACGGACTATCGAAAGTGGAAATTATGTACTACAAACATAATAAATAATGTAAAATGTGAGTCGTCACGGGACGCCTGGATGTGAAACATCGACATTATTTTGTAAAAGTAATATGTATGCAGAATAAACATTGAAAACATTTATTTTCATTAAATTCAAATATTGATTTATTCCAAATGGTAAAAATGTACTCGTGAAATAATACAAATTAAATGTCGTTTGTCTTCTTACGTCGATGCGACACCAGAAATCGGTTTTACGTCCAGCTATAGGTGTTTTACATCAATATTAGATCTTTATTAGATCCGTGATAGCTTCGTCACAATCAAAAGTTTTCGAAGGTTGTAACCGTTCATCCAAGAGAAAAACCCAAATGCTTTAATAAAGTAATAATTATTGGAAGCGGTGTCGTTTTATAAGTGAAGTATTATTCAATTTAATTATAATTATAACACACCGGATATAAGAAAATAGTTGCAATTGACTAAGACTTTGAAGTTGTTATTAATTGACCTGCACTTCTAATTGGGTCGGGCACCCAAAATACACTGCTTATTATTATTGGAACGAAGTCCCTTATCGCGTGTTATCGAAAGAGGGCTAGACGGAAATTCTTATGAAAAAATTGTCACAACACTTTTTTGTTTTAGATGATTATCGCTAGATGGCGCTGTGATTAAAATCTTTTAAAAAAATTCCTTATTTTGTTTTATATGATTAATGCTAGATGGCGCTGTGATCAAAATATTTTATTTAAGTTATAATAATTTAAAATTGTAACACTGGTAAGTTTATTTTTGTCCATGGGTTATGGGATTTTTTTTGTTAACATCTAATCTGTGATTATCAAAGTATACCAGCATAATTACTTGCATCTGCGTAACTGAGTTTACGCAATGATCTGCACGAGTTACTCAAACCCATCCCTGTCTGCTGTGCTGGCCATACAGCTGCAACAGTAGGTACATACAGTATATACTACCTATTACCAATCGTTTTTCCCACTCATCTGTGTGCGACCTGAATGTTAAAATTACTATTTTTAACATATAATTTTGGAATTTAATCCTAAAATGTAACTAAATGTTTCAAGTATTATTTTTACTAAACATACGGGTACAATTTAGCATTGTGCTTATAGGTAACACTTTAACATGATATTGTATAGTATCTTTTCCCATCTCTCGCTTGAAAGTATTGGCAATACTATTGTAGGTGTGTGCCAGCCTAAGCGTGCCCGTACTTAAAATAGTATTGTCAACTTGTGACAGAAGCAGTGATGGGATTTAAAAGTCATAACAATTTAATTAGAATGTTAGAAAAAAAATAGCAATAACAGCGTTTGTGTAATATGCACCAAAAAACTTTTGGATATTAAAATTGTGTTATTTGTACATATATACCTCTATGATGATGATGATGATGATGCTTACGTGAACTGAGTATAGTTTCATGTATTGCGCTAAAAGATAGGAAAAAAGTGGTTTCAAACTGCATCAAACCTGTAAAAGTATGAAAGAAATTTGAATTAATTTTTTGCATATCGTCGCCTCAGTGCTTGTTTGGGCATCTGCACTCGAGCAAATTTTACAGGAGACGTTTTTTTTGTTTTATTTATTAAATAACGTTTAATTTTCTAATTTGAAACTTAATATAAATACACAAACTACCCACTAATTGAAATATAAATAATATACAATTATATTAAAAATTGTAGGACCACCTGAATAGTAGACTTACGATTAGGGATGTGCGAATAATTCGAACTTACGAATTATTTCGCCGTTCGAGTTTTTCGAATCTTCGAATTATTCGAAATTCGACGAATATTCGAAAAATTTCGAATAATTCGAAAAGTGTCGAATAATCCGAAATTTCGAATGGTATCGAATTTGACTACGACGGTGCATCGGAAATAGGACAAGAATTTTTATTTTGTAGATAATATCTTGAATGGGCTAGATGTCACATTTTGTGTTTTTTGTTTGTGTGATTGTAAAAGTTACGTTACGATATTCGTACACCCCTACTTAGGATGTTAAGATTAATATTTTTAACATTATAGGATTTTGGGACTTGATCCTAAAATATAATTAGGGTTTTCAAGTTTTATTTATTCTAAAACGTGCACTTGCTATTTTTGAAAATGTGCTTTTAATTAACAATTTCTTTAGCATGCTGTTTTTTTAGTTCTTTTCCCATTCCTCACTCAAAAGTATTGTCAATATTATTGTAGGTGTGCGGGCAAGCTAAGACTTGTTGTGATTTGCGTCAAACTGACGTTGAACAGTTGTCAATTGTCAAAACTGTTCAAAGTGTCTATGGTCACAATCTGTCGTCTATGGCCTTCAAGGTCGTTTGGCTTAGCTGTCGTAGGATGAACTTATTGATTATTTTCTTTATAAAATCAGCGTGAAAATTAGTTTATTCAGTGAGACTCGCTCCTGCGGCAGTGAATAATTGCAGTAAAAATAAGGAACGTTTAATGATTTCCGTGCATCTCGGCGGACGAATTAATTCACTTATTTTGTCAATTATTTTTGTGATTCAGTGATTTGGACCAATATAATGCAGAAATTGATGAGAATAATCTTACTGAAATTCATGACAGAGAAGAACTAAACTTGAAAAGCATATTAATTCAGATAGGACGAAAGAATAATAAAGAAAACATGAATTTATGTGGCACTACTGTACTTGTAATCTTTTTGTTTGCTTTTATCGAAGGCGCCGTTGTGCCTACGAACGATGATGTAGAGGAACAAGGTTTGTACCGAAAATCGGATCTTGTCGAAATATTTACAAATAAGAACTTCGACAGGAAACTCTATGGTCAAAGCAGTTCCTTTTTGGTTCAATTTTACAATAGCTATTGTGGTCACTGTCGGGCATTTTCACCAAAATTCAAGGCACTAGCTTCGGAAATGGTCCACTGGAAAAGTGTAATCAGATTAGCTGTAATTGATTGTTTTGTTGAAGAAAATAGTGAAATATGCCGAAGATTTGAAGTAATGGCGTATCCATCGCTCCGCTATTTCCATCCAAACTATGTTAAGAGCAACACAAATGTTGGTGAGAAAATTAACATTGTTGAAACTGCTGAGAAACTTAAAGTACAGCTGATAGAGAAAATGTGGACGGAACAATCATTGGGACGGTTAGCAGTTGCTCCATCATTTGACATTGCATCATACTCAAGCTATGCAGCTGCTCTTAAAAATGTGCCTCCAGACACTGAATACACAGTATTAGTCTTTGAAAACAGTAATTCAACTATTGGATCAGCGCTAGCTTTAGATGTGATTGACTACAAAAAAGTAAAAATAAAAAGAGTATTTGAGAACAGTGAGTTAGCTCAAATTGCAGGAGTGACACATGGACCTGCTATTGTAGTAGTTGAACAGAACCTACATGCCACTCGACTCGCACCAGAAGCCTCCAATTCTGAAAAGTTCTTAAAAGCATTAGAAACATATTTAAATGCTAAAAACTATGTATTTCCTCGAAGAGATGTCGCTGTGTATGAAATCAATGATAATTATCAACAAAAGTTTTCAATGGTTGACACAGATGTAGTATATTACAATGATTTAGAGAAGACATTGAAAACAACTTTGCATTCTGAAATACCACGGTATAAAACCCTTTCTGGTGAAGTTTTAGAATCATTATTAAATTATTTGGATGCCATTAGAATTGCCTTCCCATTCAGGGCTAATCTTGAGGAATATATAATGGATTTACGTGCTACTTTAGCTGCAAGAAAGAGTTGGTCAGGAAGTGAAGTGTATGATATAGTGAAACAACTGGAAATTGCTCACGCCCCAGTGTATATTACCAACTTGGAGCATATTGGTTGTAAAGGAAGCGAACCAAAATACAGAGGTTTCACATGTGGACTCTGGACATTATTCCACACTATGACTGTGATTGCAGCAGAGAAACCAGGAAACGAGGCTCCTAAAATTTTGCAAGCCATGCACGGATATGTGAAGAACTTCTTTGGTTGCACGGAGTGTTCGCAACATTTTCAAACTTTGGCAGCGAAAAACCGCATCTTCGATGTTAAAGAAAACAATAAGGCAGTGTTGTGGCTTTGGATTTCCCACAATGAAGTGAACCTTAGGCTCGCAGGTGATGTCACTGAAGACCCGGACCATCCCAAAATTCAGTTTCCCAGTTCTACCAAGTGTCCGGACTGCAGATTAGCTCAAGGCGCCTGGAATCTGGGCGCAGTCTATGAATACCTCAAGAAGATGTATGGCTCCAACAATATCAAAGATGTAAGGAGTCCATTAATGTCATCTGTTTCCAGTCCTTTCTCTAACCTGGACATTGGGATGTTAAGTCTCTTGTACATTTTATCTTTTTTAATTATTATTTTGGTTATTAAATATTTTCTATCAAAACGTTTTTATAGAAAGAGACAATATAAATTGGGAATGGGGAAAGTATAGTAAAGAATGGGTTTAACAATAAGACCATTTGCCATCTGACCAAGGCAGAAGAGAATCAATGGTTTATTTATGATGTTATCTGTAATGGGTTCAACATATTATGACGAGTCTACATTTTACTTGTTTAAATAGCATTGCAGATATTTTCTTATACTTCATTTTGCATGTTTCGTTCATGTCATGTCATTGTGGGTTAACCAAGTATTATGTAGCCTAATAATTTTGTTTGTCACCGCATGATATACTGCTAAAATTATGACTGCAGCAGTATTTTCGTTTTTTAATTGTTTAGAGTAGATCTAACTTATGTTTTTAACACCAGTCATTTGTCTATTACAAAAAAATATTTCGAGATAGATACCACATTAACAACAAAAATAATATAAAAAGGAAACAGGGTAATATTTAATATATTTTTTCCAAATTCGTAAGATGTGTTAAAATATGAAATTCTAATATAATACAATTTTGTAGGTTGAATAATTAGTTCAGTTTTTATGAATTAACTATTTTTATGAAAAATTTTCAGCATTTATATTGTTTGTTAAATTGTTAGATATTATAATAATAGTCAATTTTAAATCTTCTAGTATTCAGTAGTGTTGAATTTTTATAAAATTATTGTGCTCAGTGCTCAAATATAATTTTATGTGGTTATGATAAATTGTTGGCGCACAAAGATAGCATTATGACTTGGCGCTACTTGTCTTAAGTATTTTTATATACTTTTACAATAACCATAGCAGAGTTCGTATGCCCGTGGGCAAACAAATCAATATACCATTGTAGTAGAACAATAGCCCAGTAACACACTGGCATGTATTGTTTTATTCAGTTTTAATGAAACGAAGAAGTACACTATTAATTTTAAAGTATAATATACTTCTACACATATTAAATTCAAAAGATTTTTATATATCTAGGTAAAGTAATTAACTAACTAATAAGCATAATTTCTAGTGTAAATCGTAAATATATTAGGTTTAAAACATTAAAATGTGCTACATTTACGACATGCTTCCGATATTTCAACAATGATAATATAAATACAGTACTTTTTATCTATACAATACTCGAATAATTCACATAACGACAGGTCATAAATTATGTGTAATCAGCCAAGATTTATAAACTATGTCAGCTATTATATTTAATATTCATTTTCAGTTCTTCATCGTAAGTTTTGATTGATTGCTATGAATTTAAATTATTTTTTAATAACAGTATAGTCCTATTATATCCCCAGTATGCTTTACTTTCAAGTTGCAAGTCTTAAGATAGACTCCATGCGCTTTCAATCAACGGGGTTCCCCTGAATTTAATACGAAAATTAATTACTTAAAATTTAAACAAAATTAAGAAATTTAAGTGCAGAAATTATAGTTTTCTTAGTTGTTATTATGCAGTCTTATTTATTTGTAAAAAAGTCAATAAAAAAATCTTCGACTTCGAAGTGTTAAAGATAATTTTTAAGATTCTGAAACATTCCAGCTAATTTAAGTGATAAATATTTTTTTAATCGTTTTTATTTTAGTAAAACATCTATTAACCGAATTTCAGTATTGGTAGGAAAATTTACCAGTTTTATTTTTGATTCAATCGAAATGAAGTAAAGGTTAGATTATAATAAAATAAAACGCAACTAGAAAAATTAAAGTACAATTACCTATTATTCAGTAACGTGACGACTTTTTATTTAAAAAAAATCTTATAAAGTCAATACAATATTTTGATACTATTAGGTATAACGGAAAAGGCAAATATCCTAATTATCCGGTCCCATAATATATCATATTTTTCCAAATTTTATTAAATTATAATAATGTAATTTGTGTACAAATTCAAAAGGTATATAATAATTTTCTCCCTATAGGATTTTTTTTAGTCGTAATATTTTTTCGTAAGTTGACGTTACACATCACTTTATTAACGGTTGTAGTGTTTAAGTAGACGATAATAATATTATTTGATTGAAAATTTTATCGGACAATATAGGATCTTCATCATATTCAGCGATTTGGAAAATAGGCTACTATTAGATTTTAGAATATTCAGTTCTTATTACTTGTAAAATATTCATCTAGCCACATGCTACATTGACTTTGAACTCACATGATACTGTCTTATATAACTTCCTCTTACGTCTTTTGCCACCTACAAGCATTTAAATTAACTAGTTGGCAGTTCTCATTAGTGTTCAATGTTTCCAAATCAGGTCGTTTTCTCTATTTCGTACCTTCCGCAGGCATGTCAACTTTCAACCTCCATGATAAGTCCGCGTAGATATCTTGTATATTAAATACATATTATGAAATCCTAATAATATAATATGAACTACGATAGTCACATATATCTTTGAATTATTAATAATTGTAAATTTGTTCAATTGTTTTATTGTGTATAAATATTATTTGCTTAAATAATTACTTAAACAATGTTTGTTTTACCATTATTGTATTTAAAAATTAAAACAAATTTATGTTTATTTAAAAATATACTTTTTACTTCACAAAATATATCTAATTGTACAAATTATAAATGAACTAAGTAAATAAATATTGTTTATTGTTGGTTTAGACAAGTTTTGGATTTTTATTTTTGTAAATACATATTCCTTTTCAATTACAAATTTCGCTTGTTTCTTCCGGCTGAATTAAACATTTTGAGGTAAAAGCAAGGGTGGCGGTTTAATGGTAGATCTCTACCAATAATAATAATTCTTGTTCTTAATATTAGGCTTTCAAAAAAAGATTTAACCACTGAATTAAATCATTACTTGGAATTTTATTGGTGATACAAAAACGAAAGTTTGAATTGCGATCAGATTGCAGATAATAACTGTTCGTGCCGACTCCTTTACATGTTTTATGTCGGATTAATTTAATGTAATATATAATTATGTTTACGATACTATCACCCGCAATGCATGTTTGATTGCATTTTGCACCCGTTTCACATATAATTAATTTATCAAAAGCAAAGATTCTTTATGATACTAATGTTATATAATTAAATTACACGCTGCTGTTTCAATACATAGATATTATGATAATAATATTACGCACATCAATTAATAATACAATGCTTTTAATTTAACAGATGTTTTAAAATATTACTTTTTAATGGTGTATTTGGGTGTCGTCATTTTTTAAGAAAGGAATTGGTGCATGTTGTTTTTTTTAAATAATATTTGTTTTGGTGGTGGTACTATACAGGATTTAGGTAGAAATTGACTACTGCTATATGTTTTGTATGAAGTGAACAATGAGAGCATGATCGTGTACAAGTCTGGCTGTCGTGGTCCCTGGAAATGTATTGAAGGTCAAGTATTATTAAATATTTCGTTGAAGAATCAGATTAGTGGAATGTCATTAGTATTATTTAGTGTTATCAGGCGTACGGTATGCATACTTAAACCGCCGAGTTATAAAAGCAAAATGACTGTCGTAGATATAAAACTCTTATGCCTGACTTTCGAAACTTAGTTTTAGTTGTGAAGAAGGTAGAACAATCGTTAGTGCTCTCGATGTCCTAGTTCAAAAGTAGGTCACTGCCGCGCATGATCCAGGCTTCGTTCGATTATAGGTAGACTTGTAATGAACATTCACAAAAAAGGTATCTTAATTACTTTTTTTATTTAAATTACTATTTGTGTTTTATCTAGGAGTAGTTTTCTTAAATCTGTTTGAGTCTTTCCGCATGCTGAATCGGATAACTGCTGTTTTTTGGTAGATATTGATATAGCCCCAATGTCGTAATTATTTTTCGTGAAAATTTTGATCGTGAATTGAAAGAAAAAACGGATATGTAGATTTCTACTATTCAAGTTTGCATGCAAATTAGTACAATAAAATTAATTTAAATTATGTTAATGGCAAAAAACGTTCAAGTTAAACTCAATTTCGATAAAATTCACTAAGCCTAATAGAAAACCATACCTGTTTGATAGATTTACGGGTCGCAGTTATAACCGTGAAGTAGTAAATGCAATTAGCCACGCATTTTCATATCTTTCGAAGAATGTTAGTTGCTAACCTTGATGTTGGGTTTGAATTAGTGCCATTACCACTTCAGATAAACATGGGGTCTTAATCATTCTAGTTTTGTACACATGGTTGTCAAAAAGAGGAGAAAACTTGCAGTGAGGTTACCGCGTATGTGAAGCATAGCATGACAGTCTGGTTTCCTGTTTTATATCAGTGTGATATCACTAAATAACCTACATTAGTACATTAAGAAGGTTCTCCTTCGCCAAGCTTTCGGTCTTTCTGACATCTAAGAGGGTTTTTTATAAGAGTAAACTTTCTAAGCGATTGTTCAGTGTGACTAATTCAAGCAAATTGGTTGATCAAAAACATGGCCATTCTAAAAATCCCGTTATAATTCACAACACATTAGTCAATCACTTAAAAAGTTCCCACTTATAAAATTTTGATACTTTAAACCTGTAGCTTGTGTATCTGATTGCAGGTTAGATTCGGATGGAGTGGATGACTGCCACAAGTTTTCGCCAGTTCTCCCGCAGATGACCAGAATGCTCAATGTCCAGCAACCCCTGCACCATAATCTGCAGTCCCGTGGTACAAAAATGGTGGAACATTCGATTTGAATCTCGAACCAAAAGTGAACTCGCAATTTAAACCAAATATTAAGTATAAGTTTTATTCAATTTGTGCTGTTAATGTAACAGAAATTTCTAATTGTAAGATAATGTTCAAGAAATAAATGTGGGAACTATCGTTTTGTTTTTTAGATTTTTACCCAACTTAATTATAATTCACTCATTTGTCATAATTATTTATAACTAAATTAGGGAAAATGTCTTAATCCAAAAATAGCAATTATTTTTAATTAAAAAACATTTCGGAGAAACAAATATAAATAAAAGGCAATATTATTTTAAAAGTACTTTATTGATTACATAGTAAAACCACGTTTACACATACACTGTTAGAAAAAAGCCACACAGATCAAAATTTAGTGCCACGCAGAACAATATCAAAAGTTTTCTCACAAAAATTAAATAAAGGACCAAAGTAGCAAATCTTCAAACGCAAGGAAACAACAATTGGTACATATATTCTACGATTCTGAATCTCTGAAAGGTTACTTCACTTTGCAATAGTTATTTAAAAACAAATTAATCAATACACAATGGCCTTCCCCTACAATTTATCTAATAAAAAAAAAACTTTGAACCAGTTCTAAATGGGTTTTGAAAGGTTTACAACACAGAATAATTAATTAAAATCATCTTGTTGATTATACCCCAACTCCGTTGTAAAAACAATTGTAAATCGGCGTACATATTAATAAGAATGAATCATGATGTAGTTATATTATGCTCAATTATGACGCCACTTTGCTACATAACCTAAAAACTGAAACAAAGTAGAACTATAAATATTGTGATGATAGATTACTTTTGACAAAAAAGTGTGATTTTAAAGTGAAGTTTCAAATACACAGAATCGGTCCTAATAAAAATTAAAATCAAATTACAATGGTTGACAAATCACTAAAAATAAAATAACTTAAAACGGAGTATCATTAATAAACAGTGGTGCAATAAAATATATTTTGTGCATTACTTAAGTAAAAACTCTAGTGCTTAAATAAATGGCACTAATAACTTATTTGGTACCTATAAATGTGATGTTAAATATTTGTTGAACATTATAGTAAAAATTAACGCATATATTGTTAACTTTTATGGCTTGATTTATTTAACCAAAGCTGAATTTGATAATTTATATTAAAAAAATCAGGCCTAAAAACTGTATAAGAATTCGGAAAGCAGCTATATATTTCTAAGCTACGATACAACACGTTAATAAATTTGCTATAATATAATATAAATAAATCAAATAAATAATCACCGAGAACATAAAAGGACTTTAATCATATTATAGTCCTATTTGGTATTTGAAGGATGAAATTGACACAATAAAAAAAAAATATATATTTTTTAAACCGACTAGGATGCGTTGTTTAGGTACCAGCACACATTACAGATATAACATCTAATAAACGTTAATAAACATCGAAATATTTACTTAAATGTCTAAATGCGTTTTACAAAAAACACTAGACTGCACTTTCACTTGAACACCAAATATCATTATTTACCCTAAATATAGTTTTTATCTATAAATAAAAAAATATAGATATTCCTCTTTTACTACTTTTGAACGAAATTTAATAGTTTGGTCGTTAAAACTGTAGTAAGCTTCTCGATCTACAAAAAAAAATTCTGTCTATGCATCAGTGCTACTTTTATGGCTAATAGTCTATATTATTAATATGAAAATAAATTTAATAGTATATATGCAAAAATATAAAAGCTCAACAAGTTTATTACAAATTGTGAAATTCTACTATTTGAAATTTTTTTGTTATTTTCTGGTGGGTATAAAATTTGGTAGATGATGATATCACTTCTGAAACGTACTCAGATTTTTTCTTTATATCTCAAAAAATAAATAAATATCCATTTCATAATAAAAGATCTCCAAATGTGAATATAGATCCTTCAATGAGAAAGGGCCCATTATTAAAATAAATACTGCAACGAGTGTAGATTTATATTGCATTAAGTGCCTCCTTCCTCTAATCTTTGCACGGAGGACAAGACACTTTCAATTGATTGAAAACGTCCTGTCATTTTCTATTATGGGATACCAAAAACACCTAACATACTTCGTTTTAGATACATTGAACTATTTTCTCTAGTGCCACAAACAAAACAGTAACAATATTGAAAGTAAATAAGTTCATTCAGTGGCACTTTAGGTCGAGAATATTAGCCTAAATGCTCGTTACATCAATCAATAGACAAATAAATGTAATAATGAGAAATTCTCGTACGTTGTCGAGTATTATAGATGCATGTTGTCAGCTCTTACATTGCGCGTACACCCTGCGGGAAAAAACAACATAATGAACACATTCATTCTGTAATGACTTGTAATTAGTATCTAGCAGATACAATGTACGTCTTCATACAACGTGACCGCTTGAAATATTATTAAAATTCATAGAATTTATAAAATATTCATGTTATCTTTCGTGAACTCGTCTTTGACAGATAACATTGTCTATTTACAGAGAGTAAGAATGAGCTAAGACCCGGCACTAACATGTTGTTATTGTAGGTTTACTTTCTTATTTATTCGCAATAGATACGTACTCAAATTTTCTAAAACTATATGCTAATAAATGATGTCGTGCTAACTAATTCATTTTAAGTATCATTTTACAGTTTACTTAGTTTCAATACATTACTAATAAAATCATCATTAGTATAATTAAATGTTTATAAAAGAAAACATCGAGAAACAATAAGTATAATCAAACATATCAATTGTAGAACAATGAAACTATGACGCGATAAATAAATGAATGTTCTATAAATTAAATGTTGAAGTTGTTCTATAAAATCGATTAGTTATGCACAATTAAGTAAATTATCGATACTATTCGAATGGATAAAGTTTAGCATAAATACTTTGTTGTACGCCACGTTAGTGTACATAAACTTGAGTCAAAGACCTCGCGCGCGACAATATTGAAGCGCTCGTGCGAGTCGATTTTCACTACATTACGTCACACGAAAATTAAATAAATTTTAATATTCAATGACATCTTTAATTCAACCTTGATAATTAACGTTTCAGATAAATAATATAGACACTAACTAAAATGTTACAGAAAAAATACATATGTGTTTACATGCAAATGGAGTCGTATTATGATTTATTATACGTTTTTCTAATTCTATCGCCTTTTTATACTCGCGGAATGATGAAAATAGACACAATTGGCCAATTACTATTCGCGTATTGAAAAGTACTTACCGTTTATCACTACTACACCACTATAAAAAGGACATTAGCTCTACCCAAGCCAAAAACGTACTAATGGCATAAATATTCAAATTATAATAAAACTTGTAGATAATGACGTCGAATGAGTTTTCAACATGCTAAATCAAATTACTAATTGAAAATGGTATTTAAAATATTTTCTTAAAGGATTTGGCTGTTAATAATCAAGTCGACTGTTTATTATCTCTTTTTAGGACATTAACGATGATAAGATATAAATGATTTTTTTAGTGGAAATTCTTATTTGAACTGAAACTTGGACGAAAAAGCTGCAATCGATTTTTTTTTGCAAAAACGTAATTATAACACGAAATAATAATGATCAAGAGATAAGTTATTAATATAAGAGATAGTATTTCAAGAGTCTTATTTGCGTCATTATCAAGCTGGTTTTTTTGTAATATTGCCACTAGATTAATTCTGTATATTTTCGTGTCTGAAGAATCTTACTTGGTTCGTTTAAATTGAAAACTTGTTATATTTTATTTTATTATACTTTTTCTTGTAAATCTTTTAATTACATACTAAACTGAATAGGCAGACGTTTTTCTGGAGGATTTCAGCACAAATATAGATATGTGACACAGGAACAGTGTAGTTTCCCAATAGTGAAATAAGTTTTGAATTGGGTTCAATATAAACTTATTCAGACACTCGCCGTTTTCTATAATAATTTCATGCATTTTCAACGGGTTCTTACCACGCTATTTAATTAATTGAGTTGTCTCGATATTTCAACGTTGTTGCAAACGTCATGATCACGAGAAGACTGGATACTGCGGGTCGATTTAAGAGCAAACAAATCTGTCTACCCTCGCACTCGTTCGCTTTTGGGTAGTACCACTGGAACTCTTGAGTCTTGATACAGTGAGTGAGTGGTGTGTCGTGATGTGAGTTCGATTAAATATCGTGGTAAGAACCCGTTGAAAATGCATAGGTTCAATATTTTAAAAGCAAATTCAATGCAAGCTAATAAGCACTTCTAGCATTAGTATTATTAACTTAGATACAAAGTTTGATATAGTCGATCTAATTTAAGATGAGATCTCAAATAAAAATAGATCGATAAACAGTCGATTTGAATATAACATCTTTTAAATAAACCTAAAAGACATAAGCAGTTATGTGCAAAAGAAAAATATCGAAATACTAAGAGGCGAACAATAGTACGGTTTACCTCATTAGTTAATTTGTTCCTCGGTTATCGCAACTTCCAGGCGGAGTCGCCGCGAACCGAAGGCGTGGGGACTGTGGGTGTTTCTACCACATACTGCCACAAGTGTTAGAATGTATGAAAAGTGCCACAATCACAAGCGAATATCGGCATTTAACTTGGCAAAACAAATAATTTAACTAATTATGGCTATTACTATTGCTATAATTAGTTACATTATGTTTGGTGCTAGATGATTTCGATCGGTTTGTGAAAATACATTGTTAAATAATATTCTTCTTTATTAATAACAATGGCAAGGCGTAATTTCCACTTTTTTATCATTGATTTATTAGATAAATTAAATCTTTAGTCTGTCTTTTATTTTAGACTTAAATCGTATGGCAATTACTACTAAAGATACGAAATCATTAAAACGATACAATATTTTACACTTTCGTTGCCATAAGAACAATGAAAACAGTCATATGATGTAACGGTACGTAAACTGTAAAGTAATCACTTCGATTACTCTGTGAAATTTCTTCGTAAACATACATCAAGCTACTGAAAAAATAAAAGAAACTTCTCATATCGACGCTTATCGAAATAGTTACAGTTAAGGCTGGTTGAACTCATAATACCGATAATTACTGATGTACATTTATTCCAATATTGTGTATTGGAATAAATGTACGTCATAATATTTTGCAAATTTCTCAGAATTGGCGGATGTATGAAGATCTCAATTTAGTGGTATTGTTCGTAACTTCGTCTATTAATTTTTTTAAAAGTTGTTGCATCTTCATTATTACGTTACATATTGCTATAATTAGGCTGTTATTTTTTAAAATTCTTTCTCAATCGCAAAGTCAGTCACAAATTAGTTATTTTAAAATTCTGTAACCGTGATTCAACTGCATACAGTGGTTTCTTAGTTATGATAAATAAGAGTGACGTAACATTAATTCCGGTCCAACTGAAGTGAAAGGTTTACATAATAACTCAGAGACAAGGTTTCATTCTCGTTCATCAGGCCAATGGCTTTAAACTTGTTTGATTGTGTCATAAATATTAAACATTCGCATAAAATTCCTCAGAATGTATTTTTCTCAAAAATTTAATTTTAAAAACTAAAGGGTTATCTATGGGTTATTAGATTCTGACAATCATTTTTAAAATAAATAAATACCTTTGGACATACACACGTTACTAGATCGATGTTCATTGGCTATTTCTTATGAGGGTCATAAGACCAGTATATTTCGTTAATTTTTCAAATATGAGTTGACTGTCACATGTTTATGGAATAATCTAATGTTTATAATAATTTTTCTATAATGTACCATTTACAAATTATTTATTATGGTGTTTGTCTGGAATTTACACTCCTGTTACATAAAAAATATTGGTTGCCTGTAAAGTATACGGGCGAAAGTTTTACGTGACAACGACTCGGGCATGGTTAGCCCGCCTAAGAGCGAGAGAGACAGACATAAAAAGTGAAAGGCACGCGTGCCTCTCACTCGCTCTCATTGTGAGCGCATAACGTGAGCGGAGCGTAACGCAGTTTCTTGAAGTGTCACCCGGCAAACCAATTTATAAGACGTTGTCACGTCAAAAACCGTTAAATGTCGCCTACGACTCACCCTTTTTGATATCATATTTAGAATAAAACGTAAATAAGTAATGAGATAGAAGCTACATAACCAGTCATTGGCATCACGTGCACGTTAGAACAATTGTCAGTAAATTACTCCTCAATAACACCTACACAATTCACGACGGACATCAGATAACTCGAAGTTAAATAGATTGAATTAGGCAGCGGCGAATTAGCGACATTCTAGAAACTTCTACGTGGTTCTAGAACCAGTCTTTCCGCGAGACGATGTGCAATTTATAGATTAGTCAGAGAACCAGGTCACTACTATTATTGTTGATAATTTAATGAAAAATTACATCAGGTCAACGTTTGAACTTTACCGAAACGGTAGACATTTTGTTTTTGGAACGAAGTTCTTCAAATCTTTTAAAACACGTTCCTTATTTGTTTTAGATGATTATCGCTAGATGGCGCTGTGATCAAAATCTTTTAAAACACGTTCCTTATTTGTTTTAGATGATTATCGCTAGATGGCGCTGTGATCAAAATCTTTTAAAACACGTTCCTTATCCCTCGTAAAATAAAATTATACGATATCTATTAATCGAAAGGAACTTCGTTCCATCCGGGTGTCCCTTGACACCTCTCAAGTTTTTCTCTAATATTTGATGTAAATTTTCAAGAGAAAAAAGTTAAAACATCCCTTGATTATAATGATACAAATTTTAACGAAATTAGAACATTGTTTTGCAATAGTCTACTATCATTCAATTTTGTAAATTCAATAAAATGTTTTGTTAAATTGGTAATACAGTATAAGCTGTAGTAGATATTATTCAGTATTTTGATGTTTATTAGCGTTTGTAATCTAGTTTATACGACCTGTGACACACTTTGATAACATTTAGAGGAAATCATAAAACGAATAAACTGGTTCTTTATATTTTATGTATTTCAATTGTGTTGTCGTATTTTGAAAAGCTATATATTTTGGATATTCTGCAATTATTAAAGGGGTATCTCAAAAAACTATTTCTTGTCAGTTTTCTACACAAATTCGAAATAAATTTTGGATTTGGTTTGCAGAAAAATGTAGTATTTAAATTTATATCTTCAATTATTTAATGTGTTACGAAAAATAATAATAATATTTTACTGAGATAACCTTAAAGAGGAACGCATAAAAGCAAAAGAAGAACAATCAAAATTAGTTCCACCGGAAAAACCCGTCTGTAACAGTCGATTATAGCCTTTTGTAATTCAAATAACGTAAACACAATACTTTGTGACAATAATATCGAGAAATCTCGTCTTTGTGACACAAATAGCTTCTAGAAATGGCTGTCGGTGGTTATCGCTTCAGTCATTTGACATTATAGCCAACTTACTATTGAAATTATTCGCTGGACCATATAAAAAACGATTCTGTCAAATACAATGTTTTGAAAATACTGTAAGTTGCAATTTTAAAATAGGTTTTATTGTGAACTTCAGTGATAAAATGTAGAAGGTAATTTGTCTTGAATAGGATAATGAAACGGACCAATAGATCAGTTATTACTATCTTTAAGGCTTTTTTCCTGTTAAGGCCACTTCAAAGGTATACTATGGGCCCACAGATCGGATGTCTTTATTATTATTGAAGTGTTTTTTTTTAATACAGCTCTTATTTTATCGAAATGTTCACTTTAATTTCTTTCCTATTTACGATGATTTCTTGATACTAAAATTAGATAAATTGTAATTTTATCATTATCAGCTCTTGACAACTACTGCTAGACATAGGCTTCCCCTAAACCTCGCCATAAATACCGGTCGTGCACCTTTTGCATTCAGTGACATCAACAAGCATGATATTTTCACTAACGTTGAGTCCCTATAAATTATTTAATTCCATTTCTTCCCAAGCCTTGACCAGGTTATCCTCCCACTTTGCTCTACCCAGAACCACCCATTCCAGAACTTTCTGTTCCATCGTTAATAAGTTCTGAGGGTATGCTCTGTTGTCACTTCGACATTTACTCTGCGGATATAATTTCTGATTGGATCACGCTGATGTTATAAGTAATTCATACGATTAAAACGTAAACAAGTACGCGAACCTTGAGAGGTTATCGTATGTCGACAATATCAAAACCGTTTTCCACGAATTTCTGTGTTATTTAAGAAGTGAGAAATCAGTCGCATTTTCCACTTTTATAGACATACGAGGTGGTCCGTTAGCACCTGATCGTAAGCGGTTAACGTTGCTCATGAACCTCTGCACTGTCAGGGAACACTGCAGGGCCGCTACCCCTACATTTGCTTTTAATAAATAAAAATAGGTACTCTTAAATTTTTAGTTTAGTTAAAATTTACTAGTGGCTATAGCATCTAAAATTTAAAAAAAAAACTTGAGAGGTGTCATGGGACACCCGAATAGAACGAAGTTCTTTTCGATTAAAAGATATCTTATATTTTTTTTCCTAACGTAACGCGCGATAAGGAACTTGTTTTAAAAGATTTTGATCACAGCGCCATCTAGCGATAATCAACTAAAACAAAAAAAGTGTCGTGACAACTTTTCGTAAGAAATTTTTCCGTCTAGCCCCCTTTCACAACGCGCGATAAGGAACTTCACTCCAAAAGATAATTATTAACAGCTATCAAATATAATAAGACAGTTCCGCGTAAAAGTCTTAGCAAATAGTGCTTCCATAAATTAAACTCTTTACATCGAAAAACATAACAATGATAAATCAATGTTTATCTGAGTGTTATCCAAGTTTAAATTTTAAGAAACAATGCGCATTGGGTTTTTACTAGTCTCGACTTTATTACAATTACCCGTAATGATCACGAACTGTTTCATTGCAGTAGATATTATGTTGATCAACAAAGAGCTATAGCAAAAACCTATCTTGTTTATTTTTCTGTTCTGTTCTGTACCAACCCATTACTGCCCACTGTTGGGCTCAGGTCTTCTCAGAAGAGGGATTAGGCATAGTCCACCACGCTTGCCCAGTGCGGATTGGGGACACACATATCTTCAAAGGATTTTTAGAACCCTTTTCCGTCATGCAGGTTTCTTCACGATGTTTTCCTTCACCGTTTTTAGCCAGTGGTGTTGTGAAAAATTGCACATAAATCTTTTTCACATTTAGATTTAGAGGTACAAGCCGGCCGGATTTGTTTATTTTTACTCAATTTTATTTGTTTTGATGTATGTTTACGATGTCTGAAATTTTTAATTTAAAGTGATAATGATGATGGGTGATTATTTACATCATATCGATGCTACAATTTGATGCTATCTGCAAAAACTTTGTTTACATTATTAGCTTATTCTGTTCTTATGTGCAGTTTTTATAGCAACAGACAATCTTTACGATCTACAAGTAGAAGAACTTAATTCCACATCCATGTATCAACATTTGCAAGTACAAGTACTAGGTATTTATTACGAGTGTCAGATACCCATTTACCTGTTACTATTAATCTATTACCTCTATTCTCAGATACTAAGTATTCTATTACCTTACTTTAGGTTATACATCATAACCACTCAACTGGGATCGTCACTATTCGCTAGATGGCGAAACTGGAGACTTCGTTCGGAATCAATACCGTGTTTGAGCCCCTTTTTAAAAACATTTTTTCCAATAATTTTTAATTTTAATTTTTAATTAAACCTTATATTTTTGTAAATAAATTTATTACTAAACGACGCTGTATTGCACTTTCAGCAAAAATATATCATCTCCGTAAAATATGAGACGATTAAAAATGTAAACAAAACAAGTTTTAGAACTGTGCCCAATTTTGGCTCCTGCCACAGAGTTGGCAAAAGTAACAAACCAATTTGGTTGCCGATCCCAGTTGAGTGGTTAGTATACTCTTACCTGCTACGAGTATACACAAATACTTAGTATTTGCTACAGTATTTCATTTACCATTGCACCATGTACCTAGTATTTACTTATTACTAATACCAGGTACTGCATGTTTACCTGTTACTAGTACCTATTATAATTTACCTTGGCGATATCGATTCCGGTGACGCCTTTAACCAGTTCCGGTATACATTGCACGATGCTGAGTACTTCTCCCGTCAGTTTGGCCGCACCGACCTCGCCTCCGCCGCAAGACACCATCGTCACCTTCCTGACTTGTGACAGAGGAGCTGCCACTTCCGCTGCGACCTGGATGATAAGTATTATATAATATAAGTATGATTGTATACACATTTATGGGCCTCAAATTTTGATTTGGTAGATGAAATAAAATTGAAGTTAATTGAGGATTTTTGTTATGTATGACGTGCTGTTGATGTGATTAGAAAGTTTTTGGAACGAAGTTCCTTATCACGCGTTATCGAAAGGGGGCTAGACGGAAATTCTGACGAAAAAGTTGTCACGACACTTTTTTGTTTTAGATTATTATAGCCAGATGGCGCTGTGATTAAAATCTTTTAAAACAATTCCTCATTTTGTTTTATATGATTAATGTTAGATGGCGCTGTGATCAAAATATTTTATAGAAAGAGAAGAGAGAGAGACAGACGTTTTAAACTAACTATAAATTTTTATTACAATTCCCTTACTAATTAATCGAAAGGAACTTCGTTCCATCCGGGTGTCCCTTGACACCTCTCAAGTTTTTTATTTATGTGTTTTAGTCATACTTGAAATAGTTGCTTAATCTGTTCAGTGGTATTCTAGTAGTCATTTCTTTGATTCATCAATAGCGCTATTAATATTTTTTTATCTAACATAACTTTTTGATACTATTTTGGTATTACTTTGGTAATCTTAAAGTTGAATTATATGAGTACTACATAAGATTCCGTAGTTTTTTAAGAAGGTAAATATGCATTATTACCATTTTCTATTGTTTATAATGGACTCTTTGTATGTTTAGTCATCATTGTCTCACATTTATCTCACAGGTATCTTCTGTGTTTAGTGATCCTCAAGTTTTTTTGTGTTTTTTATTTGCATGCTGTGTTTACATCTAGCAGGCAATTCATGTAATCATGTTCGTTATGTTAATTTATTTATTGTAACACCATTGTAATGACCAGTTTTGTAAACCAATAAAATAAAATAAAAATAAAGAGTTCCTATATCCACTAACAAATCCATCGTCAGGTAAACTACACAGCGTCTTTAACACTAAAAAATGAATATCAAACGTCACTTTTAAATATCTCAAGTCACATCACCAGACAGTTAGTTCGCCTTTATTTTCGCATTTGTTTTGACAAGTAATTAGACTTCTGACTGATAAGATAAATGTATCAAACTTTTAATCAACAAAACTAAAGAATTTACGGGATTAAACTGAAGACATGTCACGGTTTTTAATTAAAATATAATTTACTGCAAAATAAAAAAAGCTATGAAACTATTTGGTAACATATAGAAAATGATTATGCATTTATGTATAGATTTTTAAATTAGCGTAAAAACAACAACCGGGACACATTTTTTCCAATAAAATTTAGTTTTTTAGAAGTTAAAAAGATAATTTCGTACTGTGGTCAAACACGGTAATAATTTATTTCGTCGTATGTGACGCCGATGAAGTAGCGTTGTTATGATAATATCTTTCATGCATTTTCAACGGGTTTTTACCACGATATTTAATTAATTGTCTAGATATTTCAACGTTGTTGCAAACGTCATGATCACGAGAAGACTGGATACTGCTTGTCGATTTAAGAGCAAACAAATCTGTCTACCCTCGCACTCGTTCGCTTTTGGGTAGTACCACTGGAACTCGAACTCACATCACGACACACCACACTCAATCAATTAATTAAATATCGTGGTAAGAACCCGTTGCATGAAATTATTATAAAAAAATCGCGAGTCTCTGAATAAGTTTATGATAATATCGTTTTTGCTACCCTAACGCCACAGTGATCTTATCCTTTATAACCTGTGATCACAATTAAAAATTATAATATTACCTTTGGTAGCGTGTCAAGCATCATATCGACCATGGCAGCGGATCCGTATTCCTTCCACGCCTCAGCTTTCTTAGCCATTTGCTCGGCGTCGGCAACCGCCTTAGCCTTGATAGCGTAAGCCTCGGCCTGAAAAATAACAATGGTAAAATATCTGGGTTTGAGGTAAATAAAGTGAATACGAAAAAACATCAATCAAAAATGTTAGTGCAATTATTGAAAGATATTTTGTTATTCATCATTATCAGCCTGTAGACGTCCACTGCTGGACATAGGCTTCCCCCAAGGATTTCCAATGCGGTTGGTAGCGGCCTGCATCCAGCGTGTTCCTGCGATGTTAACAAGATCATCCGTCCACCTTGCAGCTGGTCGTCCCACACTGCGCTTGCCTTGACGCGGACGCCACGAACAGAACCTTCGTGCTCCAACGGCCATCGGTTCTACGTGCTATGTGGCCCGCCCCTGCCACTTCAACTTGCTTATTCTTTGGGCTATGTCAGTTACTTGGGTTCTTCTGCGAATATCCTCGTTTCTAACCCGATCACGCAGAGTGATACCGAGCATAGCCCTTTCCATTGGTCGTTGCGCGATTTGTTGTTATAAAGCATAATTTTCATAACGATTTTGTGATAGACTATTTAAATATTGTGATATGTCCAAAATTTTAAAAGCATGATTATTTTAATTTTAGTACTTTAGGTTACAAATGTCGTTTAAAAACTGTAATGAAACAAAATACTACTTTAAGTTACAAATTTCGTTTGAAAACTACATGTTAAGTTTAAGATTGATCATTCTTGTCGAACTTAATATAATCTATTAAATTTTCAAATAGATTCTTCGAATAAAATAATTGCAACCGTCCTGAGAAGAACTGTCATGAAACTCAGCGGGCTTAACAAAAAGGTATATCTTTTAACCACTCAACTGTGAACGTCACTATTCGCTAGATGGCGAAACTGGGGACTTCGTTCGGAATCAATACAGTGTTTGAGCCCTTTTTTAAAAACATTTTTTCCAATAATTTTTAATTTTAATTAAACCTCATATTTTTTTTAATATTTATTACTAAACGACGCTGTATTACATTTTCAGCGAAAAGATATCATCTCCGTAAAATATAAGACGATTAAAAAATGTAAACAAAACAAGTTTTAGAACTGTGCTCAATTTTGGCTCCTGCCGCAGACTTGGCAAAAGTAAACAAACCAATTTGGTTGCCGATCCCAGTTGAGTGATTATATACGTTATTCTTAAAAAATCATTATATGTAGTAAAAAACAAAGTTACTTGCCACTTATATGTGATGATTCACTAGTCAAATATAATAGATACTATAAGTATATTATTGTTTCATCAATACATACCTCTCCTCGTACTTTAACAGCCTCTGCTTTGGCCTCGGCTTCGAGAACAGTCTTCAACCGTTGAGCTTCAGCCAACTTCTCCAGTCTGTATTTCTCAGCTTCGGCGGGTCTACACAAATTTAATATATTTTAACAATATATTCGTATTCACGATTTGCTATGCGTTTTTGCGTGAATTTCTTTTTTATATAAACCGATTTCGATGATTCTTTTTTGTTAAAAAGCTGACTGATAGTTTTTGTGCTATGCTTGAGAAATGGAAGTCGGTTGTTTTCATTTTTGTAATAAAAATATAATATCTGTTTTAATGAATTTATCAATAAGGAAATTAATATTGGTGTTTGTATGTTGTTGTTGTATTATACCTGCGTATAGTAGCTTCTAGTTCTTTCTCCCGTCTCTGTACCTCCCACTTCTGCACGGCGATCTCCTGCGTTCTCTCAACGACCGCGATCTGCATTTGTTCCTCTTTGATGCGCTGTTTTGTCTTGGCGGCTTGCAGTTCGTAAGCCATTTCTGCTTCGGCCTGTTTAAAACAATTATTGTACTTTTTAAAATTTGTCTCCATTAGGATTGGTACAATTTGTTTTACTATTTTGAAATTTATCTTTATTTCATTATTTTAACCTCTTTAATTGTGATCATATATTGACACTTTTTGTTTAATAAATCTACCTATACTAATATTTAAAGGTGAATTTGTTTGTTTGAACGCGCTAATGTCAAGAAACGCTGGTGCAAAATTTAACCCAAGATTAAGTAAAAACAGCCTCACAATGGTTAATGTGGCTGTCATTATTAATTACGTACCTTCTTAGTCTGAACCTCAACGTCATAAGCCGCTTTCTTCAGTTCAAAGTCCCGTTGAGACTTGGCAATCTCCGTGTCATTGAGGAACCTGGCGGCCATGCGTTGTTCCTCTGCCATAGCTTCCTTGATCTTAGCATCAGCCTGGGCCTCGGCCTCGCCAATACGAGCATCGCGTTTCACTTCAGCCGTACGAGCCATACCTAAGGCTTTTAGGTAGCCCTGTTGTGAAAATAAGTCATAAAATTATTATTATTCATATGGGAGTTAATTGAAAGTGACGCAGACGTTGCGCGTGTCAGCTAGTAAAGCAATAAATTACAAAATTGAACCGCTTTGTCACAATTTTGGTTTTTGGTTCCTTGAAAAATCAGACGGTGAATATATAAAAAATATTGGTAACTGTTATATTCTAAAGACATTTTTTTGATGGAGACTAAATTATTAAAAGTTAAATAACTAAAGGTATTTATCACAGAGAAGTTGATCCTTTTGAAATAATTGAAACAAATTTTATCGCCAAAAATATATCCGAAAACGCTTATACACGCTAAGAAAAGTTGCAGAACCTAGCCACGAAAACTTTCTTTGTCATGTACACAAACGCTTCGAGTTTGCAGTTTCATAATTTATAGATAATATCTTTGTTAGTGTGTAGAAGCGATTAAATGACTTATGTAAATAGTAGTACAATTAAAGAAACATTGATTACTGGGCATAAAATATTATGATAATATTTTAACTTATTTAAAAACAATTCAAACTCGACGAAGTTACGATTAATTTAAAACATCAAACACTAAAAGCATCACTACAAAACTCATCACAAACATTCCATACAATTTAAATTTTTCTTTATTAGTAAATAAACATCGAGATATCACACATTTCACTAAGTACAAAGCAATCATTCTTGAATTTATCATCAAACTTTTCTATTGTCACTATGACTTTAACAATATTTAAAAAACATGCATTGTTTTCGTCAAACACAAATCTTTAAGTTCATTCTAAAACATCATGGTTTAAGACCAAAACGCTACAATTCAAAAGCAAGCATTCCTTTTGATAGTCGCATTGTTAAAGCAAATTCTACAACATTCTTTAACACTTAAACATACCTTTGCTCCCTAATGACCAACATGCATAGGGAAAAAGAATCTACATAATCATCTGAATTATCTATTATGTACTATTACTAAGCTTACTATTATGTTAATGGAACGAATTGACATGAATCTCTAGTAATCAACATTGACTGTGATCGTTAACATACTAGCAAATCTTCTATGATATTTATTGGGAGTTCTTACTAATTCTTTACTATAACATTTGAGTACTTAGTATCATACATAATAGAATGTAATGTATAATCGTTTAGTAAAATGAATATGAATAAACTTATTGATGTAACTGTAATAAAATATTTTATGTATTTCGAAAATTAACAAAAGACTCAGTCTTAGGAATAGTGTAAATATTAATGTTTTCTAATATCTTAAATCAGATAAATAACATTTATTGTAAAGTATGTCAACAGGAATATGAATTATTTGTTTATTGTGTTACAGTGTGTAAAAATTGTATGGAAAAAATATATAACAGTTTAATACAAGTTTAAAAATCAAAAAGTTTTAAAGTACATATAGTACAACAATACATGAATAAAGATCTATATTATTAACTCAATTAAACAATACACAATCAATTACATAAACAATATTTCACAATTACAAGAAATATATCATTATAGTAATAAGTTGTAGATAACAGATAAAAATTAGTAATAACCGTAATGAATAGGATTATAACTTAGAGTAAAACAAACTGATGTTACAAATATGAACAGGCTGTAATGAAGAACATCTGCAGATATGTTTACACTTGACGTATTAAGAGGGAAATAAAGCGGTGAGCGTCAAAATCAAGTGAATGACTGAACTGAACCCACTACTGGGCTCAGGTCTCCTCAGTAAAGAAACCAGTGTATCGGTATTAGAGTTATGCTGTTTCTATTATGAGCTACTTAATGGCGGAACTTAATTGCGTACTGTTGTTTTCTGTACAAATAAAAAAAACTTGAGAGGTGTCAAGGGACACCCGGATGGAACGAAGTTCCTTTCGATTAATTAGTGAGGGAATTGTAATAAAAATTTATTTTTTTAAGTTATAATAATTATTTAGTTTAAAACGTCTCTCTCTCTTATAGAAAGAACTTAAATAAAATATTTTGATGCGCCATCTAGTATTAATCATATAAAACAAAATAAGGAACTGTTTTATAAAAGATTTTAATCACAGCGCCATCTAGCGATAATCATCTAAAACAAAAAAAGTGACGTGACAACTTTTTCATAACAATTTCCGTCTAGCCCCTTTTCGACACGCGCGATAAGGAACTTTGTTCCAATAACACTCTCGAATTAGTTTGTAGGGCACTTTATACGTTTAGACCCCTACAATCAACTGGCTAGTATTATGATATCCAGTTGCCAGCGGCGTGCAGTTCATACAAGCAAATATGCACTGCATACTCTATCATTTCAAATTTGCTTAAAAAATTGTAACAAAAAACGATTAAACGTTGTATATTTAATCAAAATACACTTTCTATTACTATAATTGGTACACATTTAGCGTACAAGTTAAATTAAATTGATTATAGGACATAAATATGTGGCAAATTACTCAGATTCATATTTCTGCATACCCTGACTTAAATATATATGCACGCCACTGCCAGTTGCATTTTGAGTCTCGTCTCATGTAAAAACTTATTCATTTGTTTTTGACGCTCGCCACTTCGCGCATGGGCCCTTACATTGATAATCTGTCCTAACTACCCAGCGGCGTCCACTCAATGATATTTTCCATTCTACAGTTTTAATTCATTACTTTACTAAATATTTAGAGATACGTACCTCTTCATCTCTGATGTCTTTAAGAGTGTAGGAAACCACTGTGATGCCCATGTTGATAAGATCGCTCGACGCAACTTCGAACACCTAAAATTGAGTAATCAAACAAGTGGTAATTTTCACGGTTTTGTTCGCGAATTTTTTTATTACTTATACTATAAATAAAATAGTTTTTAAAACTCATCGAAATATAATCTACTTAATTTCAACAAAATTAAAAACAACTACAAAAATATAGAACTTACTTTTTTTGAAAATATTTTTCTGTCTTTGTATATTTCTTCGACTGTCATAGATCCCATGATAGCACGTTGATGACCTTCGAGGGTCACCAGGGCTATGTGCTGGATCTCCTCTTCGGATTTACCAAGAAACTGCTCGCACGCGGAGAGCAGCATCTCAGAGTTTTGACCTTGGATTTTGACCTGTAATATTTTTTATTCGTTTTTAAAACTCTTAAAATTCGACCATTTTATCCTTAAGTTTTTAAGCATGGATAATAAACTATTGACTTAAATTCGCGTACCTTGTTCTTTATTTATTGTTTTACAAGAAAGTTGCCTATTTTAAATGGCCTTTATTAAAGCCTTACTCTTAATATTAATCTAGTTATAATATTATTACTAGTCGTATATGATCAATTATCACGACCTTCAATATAAGCCATCATGAAAAAAATCACCCTGTATAAATGTGCCATTTTGATATCTATTTAAAATCAAACAATTAACATATCAAAAACAGTAAACATACATAAAAATCGAGGAATGCGTCGTTGAATCGCTAATGTATCGCTCAATGTGCCTATTGTAAATCAAGATAGGAGTTTAATCAACATAAATCACCTATCAAATGTATGCCGAAATAATTTTACAAGCGAAAAACAAAACTATAAAATCGTTTTGCTCAACGTTTCCAGCGGCGATAAGCGTGTTTGTTTATCATTTCAGAGATAGTAAAATCAGCATTGACAGTGACTTCACTACGAAATTGATAAGATTATGGTGAAAAACAAATTTCATATTTATGAATAGTGATGTATAAATGATTGTTGTGATGAAAAATAGATAAGATAAAGATTGTTTAAGAAGTTTTTATCAATTTACATAGTTATTTTAATATTCATTAAGAGCTATTATTCGACATGGGTTGTTACAATTAAATTGATTCATTCTACTTATTAAACTAAATTCTAAGATTTTATAATTTTATTATTCTGCGTTGATACTAAGATTGATTTAATAATTTCCAGTATCACCTCGTTTAACACAACACATGATCATCCGATCATTTCAGTCGATAATTACCATTAAAAATAATGCATATTACATAAATTGTGTGAGCTACCTGCGCGATTCCGGTAACCGATATCGGCACCCCTTGACTCGTGTAAACGGTCGAGGACTCCACCTGAAGCGTCATAGTGTTCAGAGATATTCTCTGAACGTTCTGGATCGCCGGCCATACGAATGCTCGACCTCCGGGGACGAGAAGCGGCTTCGAGTAACAGCATCCTGGATAATTATATTAAATGATTGATATATTGACCTTCAAATATAATACACAGAGTAGTCAATTCGCTTATCGCGCAATTAGCGCACAAGTTGTCGCTAAAGCATTTATGAAATTAAAGCATAAAATTCAGAACCTATTTGTTGTGTTTAATTTTATGACAGTATTGTATTAGTACCTAGTACTACACCTATATTGAGGACTGTAATTGAATAAAGTTAAACTGGAAAGAAAAATACACAAAAAAAACCATTAAATCCAATGTGACCCATTGACTCTGAAGACCTCAAAGTTATCATCACCATGTGTTTACTAAACTAATAAAGAGAGAGACATTGTGAGACCAATGGAAGTAACACGAAAAATTACGCGACTTTTGATCTTTTATAGTCTAAAATGGCTGTTTTAGATTTTTTAACAGATTTTTAACCTGAAATAAAATACCCTTTTTTTCAATTCACTACAACATAACATCTATAGTTTGTCCTATATAAAAGGCGTATCTATAAAAGCTGGACGCAATTAACGGCCGATGACGTCAGATGTCAATTAGGTCTATTGTATGAGTCATGAGCATGGAGCTCGATCAATTATCCTCAATTTAACATATGATGAGTATTGTAAGAAACTACGGTTTATGAAATAAATAGTAAAGCTTTTCTGAAGCTGGAACAGATATTGTAAAAAAAAAATGAAAAATATTTTATAAATTATGGGATTTAAATAGTTCGAAAACTATATAGCAGAGAAAACATAGAATGTGTAATGAGGGTTCTAAGTGAAGTGAAGTGAGAATCAAAAGCAAAAACAATTAAAATAATAGATGTATAACAAATTTATTAGTGAAAAAATGTTGATTAAGATTTTCATTAATTTAGGAACACCCTGTATTTACTGTAGTCATTACTTCACTCACATGACTTCAAACACCTTTTCTACCATTTAATGACCTAGACAGAGTAACCAGAGAGGGATGAGGACCATGTTACAAAGCGAATGTGGAATTTGAAAGTGGATGGATGTAAGAGGAGAGAAAGGCCTAAGAAGAGATGGTTGTATTGTGTAAAAGAATATATGAAAATTTGCGGCGTGAAAGAGGAGATGCCAGAATAGGAATGAATGGACAAAAAAACATTGTGCCGACCCTATTTGAATGGGATAAGGTTGAGCTAAAGAAGAAGACATAGTAACCAGTTATGCAAACAAGAATAACAATTTAGCTATGCATTTTCCTGTATACTTTATTATAAAACTTACAAGATATGTTGTTTATGCAGTGTTTGTTATTTCATTAAGTTCATTTAGAAAAAAGTACACAATTTTGAATATGAATTTTGCAAGTGAAATTTACAAACTCGATAACAAAGTGGCAGCTTTATTTTGTTTTAAATTTATCACATGAATAAGTTCATAGATCACACATTAAATTTTAAAATAATAATATGAATTTAAAACTGTTTATAGGTTTTCTTCTTTTAGTATTCTTTATCCCATTCAAATGCAGAGGGATAGGGATGAGGATCTATCCTCATTTTTTTAAAATGTAATTTCAACTAAGAAAACATGATTTTCTTACTTAAACAAATTTTGAAACTATTTATTTGTTAATGCTAGACCTTAGTGAGAAAAAAGCAAACAAACAACTAACCTCAAACACTTGTTATGTATTTGGGAAATCTTTCTTAGGGGCAATGTCTATAATGATCCACAAATTCCCACAATGCTAGGGCATAGCAAAACCTTTCCTTTAGAATCAGTATGGATACTCTTGAGACTTCAAAGATTATTTCTCAAAAAGTTAAAAGACACATAAAACAACTGAACTAATGGCTGCCTTAATTGTATAGAGGCTAACTAATAGCGCAGTAAATTTTAGTTTCATGCAATAAACTTCTAGCCTTAATAATAAAAGCATCAAAAATTTTCAGTAATAAACTTTAGAGCTGCATCTAAAATTTAATATTGTAATTACAAATACAATTACTTTTGTCTCATAGCTAACAGGCAACATCACTTTAATATAAGCATTACTAATAAAAATTATGGATTTAAGGCCAATCTATTACTTCATTTAGTGTAAGAGTCTTCTAGAAATGTTTCACTATTCAACCCTCAGAGTTATCATCAAAACAGGGTACTAAAAATCATATGAAAAGTATAAACATAATAAAATGAAACATGAATGATGAATTTAAGATCTATATCCAGCAGTCTAAGGTTTTAAGTGTGTTTCAGAACAAAATAATAAATTAAATAACGGACATTTAATTTTTGCTTGTGCATAGTTTAGCATAATATATTTTGTTCATTGTAATGGTAATGAAAATCTATTGCTCTTACTGTTATTAAGTATTATTGCTCTGTAATTTTAGTTATGCTATATAATTGATATTTCTACTATTCTGAATTATGTTTAATTATTTCATAGAGTTCAGATACAAAGTAATTTACACTTGGATCCATATAGTTATTTCAAATTGTATGGTTATATTAAAGAAGGGTTCAATTAGGAGAACAAATTTACTGTTTTCCGTGAATTTATGTGTGCACTGAACTTTTCATTTATTACTTTCGGCTTGCTGTAAATACATAATATATTTCGCAATGTGACACATAAATTATTCAGGACTAGCAATATTTTTAGATCCTTTATAGCCGTCATTCGAAAACAAATAAAACATGAAATAATTTATGTACGTAGAGCCAAAATTTCGCTTCAGTAAGTTTGGTAAATTATAAAACTAGTAAATATTGAGTTTTATTTACGATAGATAAGAAAGAATTATAATAATGACGAAAAACTGTATAAATACCTGATATCACAAGTGCTTCGTTAGGACCACAGGTCACGAACCCCCAAGTCATTGCGAGGAATATTTAGACGGATTTAGCTTATTAGATATTAATTTGCTGTTATCTTTGGTAAACTACGACTAATAACAATAAATTTTACGCTTCCGATTTCTTGACCGCCGCCACTCGTCTCCACAGACTATAACAAAACAACATTCAAAAGCTGTACAAATTCTTTCTACTCTGTGAAACTCATGGACCTGAAAAATAACACACTGGACTTGAGTTATTTGCACTCAAATGACCTAGAAATGAAACAATTTGATTCTCGCCATATTGGCGCTGTTGGCAGAACGAAACAATTTGGAACTAAAATTAGAGTTATGGTAGTGTCGACTCGTCAGGTCGAGAAGTCGTTTTCATGTCTGTGAAATAGAGGTCAGCCATTTATTACGACGTGTTAAACAAATTTTAAATTCCTGTCTCTTCATTTTTATCAACATCGAAATGTTTATACTAAAATTAAGAAATTTTGTGTTAATGTAAATATTTTTAAAATTAATGAAGCCCTCAATATAGTAATTTAAGATTGTTTTAATATAAAGACATAATTAAGTTTTAAATTTCAAGTGTTATTTTCTTGATGATGTAGTGATTACGAAGCGAAAAATTTTGTTGTTCTACCTATATAATAGACCCTAATGTAAGACCTCATCAATAAAAGTTTTCTTTTCACTGAAAAAATCATTAACATAAATTTAAATTGTAGTATCGATAAGAATTGTTCATAACTCTAATTATGTGTAAAAACCTGGAGGCCATGTGCATATGTATATGCCAATTTTGGTACCAATCTCGCCGCTTAGCGCTACGAAACATCTAGCTAGCCAAATGTCATTTCCTTGAAAATGTTCGATCCAGCATGTGACCGTTGTGTGACAGAGCTCTGTGAACCTAGTACTTGAAATACCTAGGTAGGTGAATGTCATTTCTTTCAACGTTTAATGGGCATCAGGGGTACCACAAATTCAAGAAACCTTAGGCGTACCGCACACACGCGACACTGTTGATAAGACTTGTGCATTACATTAGTATTGACCAGATTTTTCATAACAAAATTGTACGCTTGCAGTTCGCATTATATCTAATATATATTACTAGGTGACCCGCGCAACTTCGTCTGCGTTACAAAGGGGTTCAAAAATTGTAGCCTTTGTGTTATTCTGATGTATAAGCTATATTGTGGTAAAGTTTCATTCAAATCCATTCAGTAGTTTTTTACGTGAAAGAGTAACAAACATTTACAGATTTAAATTTCAGAACTAGGATTCAGCATCTACCATTTACCACTGACTATCCAGAAGTCAGAAACTAGTATCCATAATCCAGTATCAGTTTATGATATTACAAAAATACAGTATAGAATGAAAAATGTTCCAAAATACTCCCGCAGTACCTACCCGAAAATTATCTTACTACATACATATATACTACATACGTATATTATCCTGCTTCAAGTAAAAATTTCAACAACATTATATTATCGATTATGACAATTTGCTCCACCGACATCATAGCGAGCCCGCACTCCTAAAATAGTATTGACAATACTTGTGACAGAAGCAGAGATGAGATTTAAAAGTCATAACAATTTAAATACAATGTTAGAAAAAAATAGCAATAATAGCGTTTCAGAAGCATGCCCCAAAAAACTCTTAAATATTGAAATTGTGTTATTCGTATATACCTGGTGCTTATGTCTAGTGAGTTTAGTTCTATGTATTGCGCTAAAAGATATAATAAAAGTAGTTTCAGGCAGCATCAAAAAAGTTCTCTCCTGTAAAAGTTTGAAATAAATTTGAATTAATTCATTACATATATTATAAATTATAAGACCACCTGAATAATAGACTTACGATGTTAAAATTAATATACTACATAACTAATATACAGGGTGGATCTGTAACTTTGGACAATCTGACGTGGGATGAATGATCTGTCGAAATACAACTTAGCACCATTTTTATTTTTGGAATCGGTTGAACTTTTTTTTCTGACATTGTATGGAAAACGTACCACTATCGCTGCGGACTTCCATACTATGATGATATTTTTTTTTTCCAATTGTATAAAGTTACAGATCTACCCTGTATTTAACATTATACGATTTCGGAACTTGATCCTAAAATACATTAAGTTTTTCAAGTATTATTTATCATAAAACAAGCACGTGCAATTTTTGAAAATGTGCTTTTAATTAACACTATCTTTAACATGCTATTTTTTAGTATCTTTTCCCATTCCTCGGTCGAAAGTATTGACAATACTATTGTAGGTGTGCGCACGCATAGAAATAAAAACTAGACCCTCACGCATTAGTCTTGACTCTTTCAATAAGGATCGACATTGCACATCCTTTAAAATAAATTGTCAATGCAGAAGTGTGTAGAAGACCTTATAATCGTTATGATCTGTACAGCACTGTTTTGCCTCACACTAACATTGCCTAACTTGAGAGCTATGGCAGAGTTTCCTTCTCCTGATCCCATCTAAAAAAGTTTATAATTGGGTGAAATACGCAAATATCGTATCTGAAGTTTCAAATTAGTTTTTCTTCCACATTTACTAAAAAAAAATTACGAAGTCTAAATAAATGGATTTCATGACAAGTAGGTCACAGTGTATTGAACAGCTCAAGAGTATCGTGATGACCACTTAAATTCACTTAGGTGCTCCTCTTAACACCCTCCTGAAGCAAAACGATGATCAATTATTACTAACAATTTATCACAGTTATAAAACAATATAGAAAGGAAACAAGACAATAGAAAGCTACCACTGCATTTGAGGCTGAAAACGAGCGTTCGGCGTTATGAGCCCCGACTGGTTTAAGTGTGTATTTTTTTTTATTCTTTACTACATATATGTGTTCCATCCTAAATAAAGCAATGTCTAGGTCACTACATTAAAAATCATAGTTTTTCGTAACTTTAACATCATTCTAACACTGCATGTCAACATGCATTTATTAAATTGATGAATTAAAATTGTAAGTAGAAATGCTGCATTTTTGTACTTAACCACTTTAAAGATCTTGTTGTTAAACAATAACATAATATGACTAGTCGATCAAGTAAAGATTAGGGTTAATAGTTATTGCATGACACAATTACTTAAATTTTTCATAAATATGATTTTTTGTATCTATCCATTTATTAGCTTATTTTTTACATTATATTTTTAAAAAAACATTACAAAAAAATAAATTTAAAAATACAATATAAAAAACAGAGGGCCACTGCAGGCGGAGTCTACGACCCAAGCCATCAGTGGTCAGGGCTCAAGAGAGAGGAACCTCCTCACAATACGCGCCGTGTCAAGAACGACCGCCTTCTGAATCAGGCCCTTTACCCAGCCGGGGAGCGAAAGCTTCTCTAGATGACGGTCGAAGCTTTTCGCTATTAGACCGTGCACAGATACAACGATCGGAACAATGATGGTCGATTCAACACGCCACATGTCGGTCACCTCGTGGGCCAGGTCCAAATATTTTAGCAGTTTTTCTTTTTCTGCCTTCACAAGGTTCTCGTCATGTGGAATGGTGACATCGATCAACACTGCCCGATGCGCATCCCGATCTATTATCACTATGTCAGGCTTATTAGCAGCAATAGTCCTGTCAGTGATAATAGATCGGTCCCAGTAGAGCGTTACATGACCATTATCGAGAACCGGCTGAGGCCAATACTGGTAATAAGGTACGGCGGCTTCAACAAGGTCGTATTTCAGAGCAAGTTGCTGATGAATGATCTTAGCTACTTGGTTATGTCTGTGCAAGTACTCGCCGTTAGCAAGACGGGAACAACCGGAAACGATATGTCTAATAGACTCTCCCGGACGGTGACATGCCCGACAAATGTCGACCGTCCCATCCTTTAGAATATATTTGCGGTAGTTGTTCGTCATGATAACTTCGTCCATAATTGCTAAGACAAAACCTTCAGTCTCTCCGAAGAGGTTACTGTATCGTAGCCAAGCCACGGAGGCTAACTGATCTACATCAGGACCCGTAAGGGCCCGGTAGAATCGACCGTGTAGTTCCTTGCTCTTCCATACGTCCGTGCGATCCGCCACACTCATCACCTTCGGCGCTCGCCAATTCCCGTTCGCTAAGGATAGCGGAGTGAGTCCTTTATCGACTGCTGCTACATCACGGTACATACCCACATTCACCTTTTGGAAATATTCCCGAAGGTTGTATATCTCTCGGTTGTGCAGATCCTTGGCATTTAACATGCCACGACCCCCACACTTCCGAGGTATATACAGCCTCATAACAGATGAGCGTGGATGGTGCATCCTGTATGCCGTCAACAGTCGCCGAACTTTTCTATCCAGGGCATCCAGTTCTGATTGCGTCCACTTTAGAATGCCAAAGGAGTACGTCAGTACAGGCATGACCCAACCATTGAAGGCTCGGATCTTGTTTCCGCCAGACAAGAGGCTTTTCAAAACCTTTATCAGGCGGCCGAAGAACCGATCCCTCACCGATTGCTTCATATCTGCATCGACGATACTCAAAGCTTCGAACATTCCAAGGTATTTGTAGGTTTCCGACTCAGACAGAGATCTAAGCACCTCACTCTGGCTAAGTTGCAAACTCTCAGAGTTTACAACTTTACCTCTCTGTATATCTATGACCGCACACTTATCTACTCCAAACTCCATTCCAATAGCTTTACTAAAATTGTCGGTTATTTTGAGTAAAGATATTAAGTCTGGTTTTTTAGTAGCAAATAATTTGAGATCATCCATGTACAAGAGATGTGAAATGGGCTCACCCCCTCTCTTGAGTCGGTAGCCTAGCGTTGAATCTCCAAGTAATGTACTTAGAGGATTAAGCGCCAGACAGAACCACAAAGGACTCAGACTGTCACCCTGGAAGATACCCCGCCTTATCCTTATCAAGCTCGGGGAGGCCGGAGAGCCAACATGTCCTGGTTGACGAAGAAACGTAGACCACTGACCCATGCATGAACTAAGAAAGGAGCGTAGCGTGGAATGTACTTTATAAAGCTCTAAAACTCTCATTAGCCATGAATGGGGCACCGAATCGTACGCTTTCTTATAGTCAATCCAAGCCATATGGACTCCCTTTCTGCCTCGACGAACTTGTTGCGTAATGGCCATGTCTATGAGGAGCAAATCCTTAGTACCTCGGGATCCTACCTTACACCCATTCTGAGAAGGTGACATTATGTCATTTGCCGAAATATGTATTTGAATTTTTTTTCTCAGAATGGATGTAAGTAGCTTATAGATAGTTGGTAAGCAAGTAATTGGCCTATAGTTTTTAGGGTCCGAGGTATTGCCAGATTTGTATATCAGGTGAGTGACTCCTGAAGTCATGAAATCTGGGAGAGTTCCCGATTCAAGGGCCTGCTGAAACTGAGCAGCCATGCGCCCGTGTGAGTTACGTATCCATTTCAGCCAGTAGCTGTGCAGCCCATCCGGTCCCGGACTTTTCCAGTTCGGGGCCGAACGTACCGCACAAGCTACATCAATCGGCGTTATGGATACGGTGTTCATATCCTTGATAGGCTCACACGCGCGCACGACCGCCTCCGTCCACACTCCCTCGGAGTGACCGATGGGTACTGACCAAATATTTTGCCAAAATGAAGTCATTACGTTTTCATCAACTGGTGGGTGTCCATCGGTCACTCTTCCTCGAGATGCCTCCCAATCTCTGTAGACACTCTTCTGATTACTCTGGAAGACTCTATTCAAGCGGTACCGCTCCGATCTTATTCGGTACCGACGAATACGGTTCGCCCATGCGCAAACTTTTTGCTTCCAGTAGTCAACACGCTCGACAACACATTCCATGTAATTGTTCCTGCTGATACCGGTGTCAGCAAAGGCTCGGTCAACAAATCGCATGACACGTGGGCGCGTGTTGCCAGACTGGAAGCAAATGAGCTTCGCTATAAGGGTCCTGGCTGCATCTATGCGACTCTCGATTCTGCACTGCCACTGCGGCTTACCATCATGTCGGCGGTATGTCTGGTTCGGGATTGGAAATTTTACCCCTGCCACGCGACAGACAGCAACCGCACCGCAGTACAGAATCGAGTGGGTGTCGACAAGGTCTTCAGTCGACTCGAAATAAGGTTTTAATATGCAGTCCAGGGCCAATACTAGCGAAACATTGCGTTTACACATGGGCAACCGCGGTAAACGTGGCCGCGAGCATGGCGGGACAAACCTGAATTCTTGTATAGAGTCCTCCAGAGCACTCCTCAAACGCTCATCGTCCTGGATACTAGCACATGCCTGCACCTGAAGTTCCTCCGTTGGTGGTATAACTTGGGTGACGGTGACATTTACCACAGGTGTTGGTTGTGGTTCAGGAGGAGCAGGCAGTGCTTCGTTGCGCAATCGGTCAAGTACAGACTCATCCAACAACTTTAGTCGCTGAATGGCCCGCACCTGATCCGCTAACCGTTGCACCGTGACGTCGACAGCTGGGCACAAGACCTGAAACAGAGGCACCATTCTTGAACGGTACGCAGTGAGGTTAGTTCCTCCCTCCGTAGCCCTGTAGTACGCCCGCATGACATTTGTATTTAACTCTTGGGTCCATCTCATGCGTTGGCGCACTGCACCACTGGTAGCGGGGGCCGTAGACGAGCCACGTTGGCGCGTTGACCCCAAGCCGACCGGTGGGCGGCCCCGGCGTGCAGGTCTTCTCGTTGCACGGGGCTCCTGGTCGCTCGATGTTCCGGTGGTATTCGTCAGGGAGTCAATGCCATCCCCTGACGATAGCGACGAGTCATGACTTGATGTTGGTTGTGCGCTCGCTGTGGCAACACGCCGGCATTGTCGTACGCCGTTTCTTCTCATCATTTTTATTGGTGTTTGGAATTTTTGACATTTTCACTATTTACTGTTCACAAAGAATTGTTTCAGATACTTTTTCTTGGGCTTATATTTGAGATGTTTTCTAATGCGTGTAACCAATTCAACCGTATATTTATTGTAAAATTTTCAATTTTATTTATTTTTGTAAAATTTGACGTGACGTGACACATATATGATTTTTATTATTAAACCCGAAAACATCATAAAACTGAAGAATTATTCGGTTTTTCTATAAATAGTCGGATATAAGTTAAGATTTAATTACTAAAGCAAGAAAAAACAACTTTTTACGAAATTGTCAGTAATTGATAGTCTTAACTAGGTCGGGTACCTTAATCGTTTCTGCTGTCACTACTGTCAGAGGTAATAAAATCCCGGATGGAGCTTAACTTGGTGCTTAGACAGGTTCCTAGATGGCGCCTTTCTACCTTCTCCCGGCGAGAGAAATTCTATCACTGGCCACGGGCCACGGGTGGGCCACGGCTCTCGCATTTTGCGTCGATCGAGTAACCGATGTGGTTCCCAATGGACCTTTTTCGATTTTCTTCTCTTCAGACTGGTGCTTGACGACTCACGCCGGCAGCGTAAAGCGTTTCTTCAACTACCTACCCTAATCAAATGGACTGACTGCTGAGTGCTGGCGACAAGAAATATCTGAATCTACGGAAGATCAGCCTGAAAAGCTAGAAGAAGTTCAGGTAAGTCTTGATTTGAAATAATAATTTACTGATAATAAGTTCAAAAGCTCTTTCTGACATTCACAATTGAAAGTAATTATTGTATATGATTTGAAATAACGTGTTAAAATATAATTCGTTAATTCGAAAAAATGCTAACTACCTACATTTTTAATTTATTTGAGTGCCCTCTAATCATTTACCAAGCCAGTCTTTCCGCCTTAGCTAGTGAATTTTCACGACATAAAGCAATTAAAATATAGTTTAAAAATATCAGTGTTGCACGATGCATCCACTTTTCCCGCCAAAACGCATAACTAGCTTTACTAATTTACTTTTTGTTCTAGAACGCAGGATGATCTGCAACAAATTGAAAGATGTCCTGTCATTATATTTTCAGTAAGTATCCAAATCTTAATTATGCTTTAAAATAATTGCATTCAGTTCATGGAATACATTTTCTTTGAAATAAAGACGAATAGGATTTAAACTCAAGTAATAAAATGAAATTATGTTTGTTTTAAATGAGACCTTAAATCAAAACTACCCTACAACTTTAAAATTTTTACTCATCCGTTATTTCAATATTAAGTTGAGGTAAGTAAAATTCACATTAAATTTAAATATTTTCACATTAAATTTTAATATCTAAAAGTTTTTTACATTTTTAATTTTGTTATATGATTTAAAAAGTGTTTATCACATCCCTTCAAATCTAGAAATTTTCTGCTGGATTTTTAACGATTCTACCTACATTATGATGATTAAACTATGAAGACTTTAGACCGCATTGGGTGCCCATCGGCACATGATGGCAATATAACAAAAACATGAAAAACATTTTAGAAGAAAGATATCCACACGCAAAAGCTTTCGTATTTATGATATTAGTACGATTTTTTATTAAATAACCATTCTATAACAAGAAAGTTATTTTATGGGACATTCTATTAATTTATTTTTATAATTTTCAGAACCTGTTCCGGGCTGCCAACGGGTTCAGATTCGTGCTGCTTAAGGTAAGTGTTATAGTAGTATTTAATCATTTGTGATAATGAATCAGAGGAAATATTTTAATACCTTAAAAAAAAATGAAATTCTTAAATTACTCTTAAAGCAATTTGAATTAATTTTAATTCTGTTTCACTCACAAATAACATAGCTTCCTATTAGTTTAATAATCTTCGAAATTGGTTCAGTAGATCCAAATACAATGTTACAAACATTAACTAGTCACAACACTATCTTTATATTATTATTGATACCATATTATGTAAAATCTCAATCTTATTTAGGTAATCTACCACAGATTTGGCCCAATATGATAAACATTTTGAAAAAAAAAAAAAAATTACTGAATAGGTAGTTTTCTCATAGAAAGAGCAAAATATTCTTGAAAAACGCAAATCTAGATATGTAAAAAAAGATTTTCATACATAGCTTACATAACATGCTCGAAATTTATTTATAATGAATATTATTTGATAATCATTAAGCTAAAATTACTTATAACAAATGGAAATTTTTTTGACATAGTACTGGAAATAATGTTTTTTAAAGTACAAATGACTTTTTTGTGTACTTCATGGTAAAACTTATACTAAGGTAAGTATTTAATTTTTAATATATAACAGAGGTGTGTATTTAGAATAAGCTTCTTTTTATTTAGGATTTTTTTTATTTTTAATATTTTAGAATTTCAATTTGGATTTATCTTTTTAATAGTTTTACTATTACTTTAATATTTTACATAATTTTTCATAATCATACAAGTATAGCATCTTTTTTAAATTAGGTACAATTTGGAAAACTGCACTAAAACATGAAAAATCTGTAGTAATAAAATGAAATAGTTTATTTTAAAAAATTTTTGACATTATCAAAAAACTAACGTGAGTAATCAATATTTCAATTCCTCACACGTACAAATCTTAAATCACAAAGAAAACACAATATTGAATTTTTAGATACATTCTAAAGTATACAATCAAATACCAACATATAAAATCCTTTCAAACCATAATCGTTATCATTATCCATAGTTCGCAACACGTGGAACGATAAGGTTAAGATGATATATAATAATAATGCGGATGATCGATCAGGAAGCCTGCGAAACGACGCGCGTCGTTTTACTTCCTTGACTGTTACGCGTTTAGGCGTTGTCGATCCATTACGACGAACTAGACGGCACCACGCTGGTTTCATCTTCGCAATTATGGAAAGTGCCACTTTTCAACAATTAGTTGTTCCTCATACTGGCCTGGTTTAGTGAGGGCAATTGTTATGTTCAGTTTTGTCTGAGAAAATTTATGTTAGATGGTGGTACCGAAGTTGTTGGTGGTGTATTAATGGTTATCTTTGAGATTTGTTTAAAATGTAGCTCTTTTTTATAGTAAATCTAGACTAAAACTTTGATTTTAGTAATATTTTATCTAATTTTTAACGATTATAAAATATTATGATGACTTGTGTTAATAAGGTGAGATATGGAAATATAATTCAAACAATATGTTCTCTAAACAAAAGCAGCTATGGGATATTACCTAACAGTTTACTGCAAGTTCGTGTATAAGGCGCAAACGCAGATAAGATCCACAAGCTGATTTTGAATTCGAATGACAAAATTTGAATCATCAAAATAAATATAATGACTTGACTAATACATATTAACGTAACAAACAACTCATTTTCCCCATTTATAACATTAGTTGGCATGTGGCACGCATATAGTGTTGTAGTGCAGTGTTCAAACTTTTTTTTGTTGACGCTAGAAAAACGAAAATTTTTGAAGAAATAAATCAACATCAAATAATCATCAAAATAAGTAGAGTTAGCCAGCCACTATACTATTTAAACAAATATGCACAATAATTATGAACGCTGGGACCTGAATCATTTCTACACAATCGATATTTCCGAGGGACCAATTAATGGTCACACTCTATGCAGGGAACACTGTTGTAGTGTAAAAGTCACAATATAAATGATACAAAATCCTAAGTTGTTAGTTTACGTACTGAACACGAACCGAAAGTTTTTTTGCTTCAACACGAAAGCTGATTAAACGCAGCTGCCACACCATGGTGTCGACTAGCACGGAACCACAATACACAACGGTAAGATACAATAAGCAATTTTAAACTAACGATAAACGCTAAATTAATCTAGTTTACAGATTTTTCGTTTTATAAATAAAATGTTTGTTAAGTCCTAAGGCCTATTTATATCAAGGATTTGAGTCCATACTGGTTCATGACGAATAAATCTATTTATCTGATGTAAACATTTGTATTTAGTATACTCGTAGTTTTTATTTTAATATGTATTATGTTAATTGATTAATTTAATTTCGGTGATTTCATATATCGATGCCAATTAAACATTTCAATATAATAACAAGGAAATACTGTATAATTAATTGGAATCGCATTCCCAACATAAATGGCTCGTTTAGTACTGTTTTCCTGATTAATAAGCAGATACATTGTTTGTTTTTCGTTTCTAAGCCAGTCAACTCGAGGTTTAATTAAACGATTTAAATTACATCAGAATCTTAAATTGAAAGAAATGAAGAAGTCGCTTCTAATTTCGAAGAGGATTTTTACTTTTCTTTGTTATTGAGAGTACATGGAAACGTACTCTCGGGCAGTGTATGTTCGTTTCAAATGAAAATTCATTGCTTTTACCGAATTGTGGTTTAACTTTGCTTCGGTTTTATAAGACTTTATTCGACGTTGGGGAATAAAACTGTAGAGATATTTTGGGATTAACTCCCTTTCACCCTATGACTTCTAGATGGCATAGAGGGCAATTGACTCGCCAGTTTTAAAGAAAGTATTAATTTAATTCTCTCCAGACACTGTTTTAGCGCACGTTTATCGTACTAGCTCTAGAGTACTCCAGACTATTTTAAATTGAATCCTCATAAGATGGCAAGGTGAATATTCAGTTTGTTTTGTAAAAAGTTTCCTTCAATAATTCGGTACGGCTTGTGCGACTCATGCGACTCATGCTATAGTAATATCTAATATTGATTTCCAAATACTGAATAAAGAATAAATGATTCTTTTATTTTAAACCTTTCAATTTCTCCAATGTTATTATTGAAAACGATAATCGAAGCATATCGCTTATACCGAGTCCCTTTACCCATTATGTTTGTCGTCGTTAGACTCAAATATAATAATACTCATTGTTCTGACAGTCCGAGTAAATATTGAGCAGGTATTTGAGGCAATCTGAAAACTTGGTACATACTTCTATTGCTATACCCCGACTCGGAAATGCAGACCTGGCTGCTGAGTAGCGAGGCTTAACGAACACCTTCATTTTTTCTAAAAATAATGGTTGAAAGCCCCTAAAAACTGACCTGTCTTATTGGGAATACTATTTATTTGTCGCAAATAGTGTCCTATAATATTTCAAGTTGCTTAAAATACATTTATTTCATTTTTTTTTCAAAATATCTTTGCACTCACCTGGCAATGCAAAAGCCCCGACTAAATGTTCTGGCTTTATTTTTTTATACTTTCTAAACATAAAGCTATAACATATATAAACGGCAAGTTACCTCAAACACAATACTTGAATAAAAAAAATTCAAACATTTTAAAAACGTAGGGATTCGTTTAGCCCCGCTACTCAGCAGCCAGGTCTGCATTTCCGAGGTGGGGTATAGCAATAGAACTATTTACCAAGTTTTCAGATTGCCTCAAATACCTGCTCAAATTTTGCCACTATCTCTTGGACCATGATTTATGACGGCAATTTACGAAAGCTTTTGTATAATTCATTGCGTAAAAGGGTAAACAAAACAGCTCCTAAATAGTTAAAAGAATCACAATAATTGTTTTCCGAGTTCGTGACACCTGTTGTTTTGTGAGACGTTTTGTTGAAACTTTTGTCTCCTAAAACCCCGCAGACAATAAGTTCTGGGTGTTTACGAAGATTACGGAGCTAAGCTTGTTTATATGAAATAGAAGTGACAAAAACGTACGAAGTTTATCGTTTTGATGTTGGGTGGTTTTCGGAAACTGGGATATCTTTTTTGTAACTGTTCTCAATTGAGGAATGATCGTGTTAAGAAGAAAGGTATTTTAAAACTAATTATATGATTGTCTATCAAACAAGTTTTGCTGGCACCGATTATACTGACGTGTTCAAAAAATATAAAAGAACCTTTTTTACACATTTCTCTTGAACTTCATATTTTGTACAGAATTATGTGCATCATTGTTAAACGGTTTTATTTATTTTACGAAGTAACATTAAAAATTGGAAAATGTACCTTTTTAGAGCGAACCTTTTGTATACCTATTATTGTTCTAATGTTATACAATAGACTTGCAGTGTTTTTTATATCGACCTTTTTAACGAACTATGGAATGCTTTTAAGACTTAATTCGTTTATTATATCGACGGAATTTCTCTCAGTAAACGTTAAACAAACAAACAGTTTATGTTGTGAAAATAAATGTATAAAAGCAATATCACGGCCTTGCACTTTGATAAAACTATTACTAAGGACAATTATTAATGTTTATGTTATTATATTCTAAGACATTCCAAGTAATAAATCAAAGATATTAGTTATGCATGAAATTATTATTACCATGTTTCTGAAGGTACAATGAAGAAAGAGTGCGTATCTTTACTTAACACTATAACTAAATTAAATAGTAGTAACTTTCTGGCGGCGATATACCCCACTGGGTCAGAACTAGCGTGGATCGGACCGCGGTTTTCCATCCCCTTTTCCATTGACGCAAACGATACCTTGCCTCCTCTTCCCATTTTCGTGCACGAAGAGAAAAGCTCTCTCTCACACACCCTGCTAGTCGCTACCCTCTTCGTGAGATAATTAATCAAAGTCTCCCAAGGGTTTTTCGCGTCACTCTGCATCTACAAGTCCTGACCAACTTGCTTGGTCACGACTCCCAATACGGAACATCGATTGCTTAGGAGCTCTTAGGAGCCGCACCACGACCAAGCCAAGAACCATTTCCCAAGCCAGGGGAATCGCTAACGCACACACTTCCTTAAAAGCTAAGGTTCGGCACCTCGGTCGACCCAGATGGTTTCGATGCTTCAAGTATCGGGCTATAGCTGTCTGAGTAAGTGACTTAGGCCACCAAGCGTACCACACCCGCCTCGAGAAAATCAATGCCAGTAGTTGTCTCAACAAACTTTGTTAAATGTCGAATTCTGAATTGAATTCAATTTGAGAAAAAGCGCAAATCTTATTGTTTTTTTCGTGTTTTGCAAGGAGAATAGTCAGTATTACGATTTCCTTATCCTTCTATTAGCTTTCGAGCAAATTAATTGCGGGACACAAAACAACCAGAGGGAGAGCTGTTCCTTGGTTCCTTGAGCTTCACTGCTCAGGCTCATTACTACTCCACAACCCCGTGTCGCCATAAATATTGGTTAGTACAGTGGTGGAAGTGTGATGAAAGCAAATACCAGAAAAACAGTATATCGTCTTCCTAATAAATATTTTTCATTGCTTCTCGTTGCGATTCCGTGTTACACTCGGATTGTCGTTACTCGTTTTAGAATTATGGAATCAATATCCAGTATCACCTGTTGTTAGCGCACTTTTGTTACGGATAACCAATCACAGACTCGTATTCCCCCGACACGAACTCTTCTGTTAACACAGAGAATAATCGCCCTATTGGAGCTTTCTAGTTATACTTAATTCGTAAAATATTTGTTTCCCTCGGAATATACTGTTTGAATTTAAGTTATATTAAGTAAAAACTACAAAAAAATAATCGTGTATTTTTTATTTTTCTATTTATTTCTATATTTCAATCACATTCCTCAAACCAAAACTCAGCCAAAAATGATTTATTAAAAAAAATGATCGTAGCTCCTTAATTTTTCCCAATTGTTATTATTGGAAGAATAAACAAAAAACTTACATTCCCATTTATTGAAAAGAGAAGAACGAACAAAAAAAAAATATTTAAATCACTGGACGACATTTTGCGAAACAAAGCTGTTTGCATTGCATTTCCCAACTGACCTAGATTGATACTGCAGGGCTTGAATTACACGCTGCAGTTAATATTAATAAGACTTTCAATTGAAAGCAAAAACAGAATGGCTTGTGCGTACATCGAAACGGTTTTTTAGTCCACGTGGTCGATACTACGAGATAAATTCGGGCAACAAGTTATTCAATAATTACGAGGAGCGCGAATCGATGTGAAGCGTCGTGGAGGGGCCCGAAGACGTGCGGGGTCTGTACAGAGGGACGAGGATGAACGCGGCACCGCGCAAGTCGTCGGCCGTATCGACCGCCCCGGATGTGCAATGCAATGTCGTGAACATCTTGTGGCCTACATTACAACAACTCTTAGAAGACACTAGTCAACGCGTCCCAGCCTTTGGAGCTTCTTCAAGTAACAAGAATTCTTAATTGTCGCTCTGTGGCTCAACACTTCATCTTTGTCTTGTCACACTAGCTCAAGATGCTTTTTGAAATACATCTCGCGTTTTTACTTTTGCTAGTTTAAAGCTGTTACGTATATGCCTCATTTTCATTTAGTTATCTTCATATAAATGCCAATAGAGGGTAACAGCCTTACTTCTTTTAAGATATCGGATAGTTTATGCTAAGCTCAGTAAGCATGGGTTACAATTTACGCCAATGATCAAGAAGTTGAGAATGAGATTGCAGGGCTCGATTGAATCGCATTAAATATTTATAGTACTTATAACCCAAATAACATGTAAAGAAAAATGCTTTGTTTACAAATAACCAGAACTAATTTATACTTTGTCCAAATAGAATACGCAATGGTCAATTGCACTCCATTCAATGTTAGACTTAATTATTTCGTTTCAATGGATTCGACTATTCAACCGAAATCGGGAAACCGTAAAAAAAGATTTTTATTTTGGCCTTGTCCACGGAGTTTCATTTAATATGAAAAGACGTTAATCATTCATAATTTTTAAACTTAGTAACATCGGACTTCATTGAATTATTTTGAACAAGTTTCATTCAGTAAGTATAAATTTACACATAAAATTTTGACACGTAGTTAAATAATTATTAAAACTTGTAGTATTGTTTCCTTGGCATGCAAATAAACCGAACAGTTACTTATTAGTGTAGTAAAAGCATGCACGCGAGTTGTAACGGTGTTCATCCTCGCTTGTGGCCAATAGCGCGGTACTCGGTAATAGATAACGTTAGCCGCCACCGCTATGCGGAGGGTTATAGAGGTGCGGCTTTGTACTTGCCCCGTGCCCTGGATATGCTTGATCAAGGGGCATGTGATCGACAAGGCTCTCAGCCAATTTGTTGACCCGAGTTGCTGAGCTTAGTTATGAGATACCCGTACTTAATAAAGTACTCTATCGAGTGATTTTTGTTTTTTTGGGGTACTAAAACTATTACTCCTAGAATATGTCCTAAGTTTATCCTAAAATTCTGGATAACTTACGATATGTGATAACTGTATGATCCTGGATTTACCAACTGTATTTTAATGACGCTCAAGAGTCCCCAAGAGAGCATCATAAAAAATGTGATACGTGATTACTAATTGCCTTCTACGAGTCATCTGCGCGGCTTTTAGGATCCTTTAAACACAATTAGAAAAAGAGGTAACGGGTTTACTAGTTTAGGAGGTTTTAGTAATATTAAACTTTATTTTCGTAAACTAAATTCAATTAATACAATCAAAAATAATTTAACGATTGCTCAAAATCTGCCATCTTGCTTACCGATCCGGCTAAAGAGCATGGTAGACAAAAAACAAATTAACTTCGCGGTACAAATGAAATGATTTTATTCTAACAATGTAAGTATCATAAAATATATAATTTATGCATAGAGGATCACGCCGGAACTGCAGGAGGGAGTATCTATTTCCGACTGTGGTGGGTCATTGACATCGATCCGGAACCATAGTTGAAAGATTAGGTGGGGTGCCTTCGACAATTGCCACTCATCTTGCTTCACATGTGTCATGCGCTGAGTACGTGCATTATAATTGTACTGCGTTTAGTCATTCACTAGTTTGTAATGATATAAACTAAAAACTGTACGAGTTTTTGTAGATATTGTTCGAAAAAATGAGTTATATTTGGTAACTTACAGGACAGTTAAACTTATCGAGTTCAATTACCTAGTAAAAATAACCAAATTAGTCATTTACTAAGAAAAGAATAATGAAGCAGGTGAAAATTTAGCTTTCAACTAAGCTTACCTTTTAGCTATTCCAATATATTCCATTTTATTTTTTCAAGAATATATTTTTAAAACAAATTTCAATACCAGACGTCAGTCATACAATCTTTTCACATAACGGTGGTTTGAAACAGAAAACAAGCTACGCCATCTATTGACGACATTTTTCTTTGTTCTCTCTTTCTGCTTGTTCCAGGGAATCTTTGAAACCGAACCGCCCGGTCCGGACTTCACTCATCTTCAAAGCATCATATCCCAATCTTTTCTTTCTTTTCTGTCTGCCTCTTTGTCTCTTGTCATTGTCAACCAGACCAATCCATATTGTTATTTGTAGTGTCGCATTTTTTTAGTCTTGTATCTCTTGCTAATGTCTACTTTGGTATTATACCATATTTTAGTGCATGACTTACATGCGTTCTATTTGTAATATTTATTACGGGTTTCCGTCTAATTTTCTTAATTTCACAATGCTCCTCTTCATAGCGTGTTGGCACGATGCAAACTTATTTTTTTTTTATGTAAAAATCCAAGCTTGGCTAGAATATGCTATACAGATGTTGAACATCCATTATTATTTTTTACTTGAAGTATTGTTTCTATATAGGATTTCTTTCTGTGATCTTTGGCCTGTTATATTTATTCTCCGAATTATTTCACGAAAACATACACACATATCAAACATCCATAGGATATCTACATCTATAATATTCATTTAGTAGCATATTTCAATTTTATTTATTTGTGTACATAATAATATGAAATGAATAAAATGTCTTATGTAACAAAGCATTGTTTTAGTTATGGTGCTTAAAGTGGCATCTACCGGAACTGTACCTAGAATTGGCCCATTTACCGTGGGATCGATCTGCACGTGTAAATGGGCCATATATATCGTATTTTTAAATAAATCTAGAGAATATTCTAAAGTGGGGAAGCACACATAGAAAGTTTCTCTGTATGAGATACATCTATCTGTATGTACATTTCATGATGTAGATACTGTGTTGCTATAAAAATGTATTTTAACGGGGTATACTGTAACCGTTGGCGTCGCCACGACCAGTAAGAATGTAAATAAACAGATAAGAACCGTTGATTTCAGGAATACAAACATTCAAATACGGGAGGTTATACCGAGTTCCTTTTTACCACTAACCATTAAACTAATTAATTTCATTGCTTAGAAAGTGAGAAAACAATGAATTATTGCAATAAAATTATAATGTTATAAAAGCATAATATTACACAATGATTTCTAAAAATACAGTGTATCCAAACATATTGAGGGTACGTATTTATTATAACACGATCTTGGCACGTAGAAACCAGCTAGTCTTCCAAGAATGTTGTTAGAAAGGATTTCCAAGAAGCTGTAAATGTTACCATGAAATAACAATCATTTTCTCGCATTCCTGGCATTACGTACCGAATGTTGTAACCTCTCTCGTATTATTCACATATCAATCTCATTCTTATTTTATTTGGAAGTCAAGGAAATAAAAATAATATTTATGTTGTTAGTATTGTGGCATGAACATTTTTTGAAGATTCAGAATCTAAAGTAAAGTACTTTAGATTCTGAATCGCATATATATAATTTTGTGACATATTTTCAGAAGAATCAATTGGTCGTCTGAGAATGCACCAGACTGCAGAGGACGGATGCGCGTCGCGTTGTCGGACGAGGACGTGTGTCGTCGTTAGTAGTCGAGAAACGCGCGGCAGTCGGCCCAAGCGCATTTCTTTTTTGTCCCCCGCGGATTCCATTGCCCCATGTCCAACCTGTAAGTCCGGCAGTTCGCCGTACGTTGACCGCACGCCTTGCTATGAAGCTCAAAGTCGTTGGACAACCTATTGCTTTCGATGGTTCTCGTAACATATCAAAGAAATGTATGCTAATTTTGTAAGGTTTGTTCAGACTATATAGGTACCTGCGTAACATCGTTACAAAAATTGATTTAGGTTACTGAAAACAACTAACTAATCAGTGAAATTGGTTTTAAATTAAATACAATGTAATATTCAATTGCGTTATCCAATTTAAATAGTAAAGCTCTGCGCTAGATAAGTGAAATTCGCCACTACTAATATTATCAGAAAATTAAGTTTTTAATTTGAAGTAGTGTTCGGTGCTACAGTGATGCAGCAGTGAGATTGTGGTAGTGGTAATAATGGCGGCACTCGACAGTCTTGTTGCGAGCCGTTCATTGATGCTCAGGCGCTCGGAGGACCGAGGCGCGGGGAAGAGGAATGCGGTCGCGAGCAATGACCGCGCCAGGGTCGCTTCCTTTACGAGAAGCGCAGACCGTCGTACTACAGCCGGTCCCCCCACCTGCCCGCGTCCATCGTACTATATACTCCTTAGTGCTGCGGCGACGCACGCGTTTTGACTCATAGTCCGTTACAAAAATTCAATGCGCCGCATTCCGCGATTGTCTTGTCTCTATCGCTCTGGAGGACTCGAGATTTCCCTGTCTTCATCTGATTTCACATCGGCGACTCGCGTGCATGTTGGTGGTATTGTTGTTATTTGTTTTCAAGAGTCGTTAACTGCAATACTTACACTTGCTTGCGGTTTCACATCATATTTCAATAGGCTTTAAATTGAGAACTTTATGATGTTCACCGATGTCATTTATTACTTTAAACACGACAGTTACTTGATAGTAAAAGTATATTTACTACTGTGTCAACCACACACAGATGGGAGAACAGGAGACTACAGATGTGGGTAATCAGGTTTATAGGTTATAAACGATGGTGCGAATAAACGTGAATGTTAAAGTTGAAAGCGAGGGTGCTGGATACACGTAGATATTCTTCGTATTAACTACGTACAGATACTAAATTAGATTAGGTCGTTCAAAATATTTTTGTTAATGTTGAAAAATGTTAAATACGTAATAAATATTATGATTTTCCAAAGTGCGAGTTTCTGGCAATTGCCGTTTTCGTCGCCATTATTATTCCATCCATTTTTCTATTAAAGCTTTGATCATTAAGTTCGTGTGTCGTACTTTTGTTTTGTGCCCATTAGGTTTCTAAGATCAAAGGTGAAGAAATTGAGATCTTGTTATTTTGGCGATGGCTGACGGGCATCGCAAATGTAATTTTGCTCTCTCTTCTCGACTGAGGACCGTATTTCAAAGAACATAAACTCATTTCAGAAACAGTTAGGTACTTATTTCCCATTTAAAAGTTAATGAGAAAATTCCAAGATTATTGCTTACTTCAAAAGATTCAGGTACAGATTTTATATAAAAATATACTATCGCCGTATCTTTTTTCATAAAAGTAACATAACTTTATGTTTATTGAAGATTTTAAAGCAAGATTACGATATTGTTATGATGATTGGATGAAAGTATATAAATCCGCGGCCATGGGTTTTTACTTATATCTTTTTAGAGATAAATACAATAGTAATAATATAATGCTTTAAATTATTTATAAAATATGTACCACTTTAGAATTTGCCAAATTAAATAAATACGTTCTAGTCTACAGTTTTAAAATACTCATGATCAGTTTCTAACCATTGACAGATTTTTTTGGTACATGAACCGTTGATGCGTTGAGACCTCTACGTCCCAATCGTCTGCGAACTTTTTGCATGATTATAATGATGTAATTTATTTATACTTTGGAGCTTTATAATTTTATTTTGCATGTTACCTAGAGAATACGTTTAGACCAACTTTCACAGTTTCTTTAACGAAATGGTTCTGTGACTAAAACTTTTAATATTCTTTGCGTACATGTTGAGAATATTAATGCATTCTTCGAAGTCTCGTTAAGTCTCTCATTTAACGCTTAAGACTTGAATTAATTGCTTGTGTGAGCAACATTTACTTAAATCCCTTTAACTGCTTTTTCGTCTAGTCGAAGACCATAATAGGTTACATTATTACTCTAGAAAGCTTTTATATAAATTAGCGGAATATATTATACAAATGGCAATATTGTTAAAATTCTCATGAATATACGAATATACTTATGAATGACATTTTAAATTTACAAAACCACCTATCGTTTACGTTATTTTGGCATTGTAGTCTGGGTTATCTGCATGAGATGGCACAGTATATTTTTTTAGATCAAAAGAATGTTGAAATGGGACATGAAAACCCATATCTTCCTTTAATTTGGAAACTTTTACTATCATTTGTTCTTTGTTTTGAATTACTGAAATTAATTTATACAATAATTTTGAATTTTCGAAACTTCATTCATTCGTCACAATATTTAACAGTTATTGGTAGTTGAACTTCTACTTCTACAGTTTCTTGTTTCTTTGCTAAGTTTACAATGCTTCATTCTTGAAATTTGTTAGAGATCGGTATCGAGCACGAATAACAAGCCAGTTTCAGGTTTGTATGAGATGCTACTAAAGAGAAGCGGTTAGAATCTGTGTTCATAGATGTCGATATATAGGTTGTTTGTGAAGCAGGGGCCGGTGCAACGCGCGGCCCTGGCATGCCCGCGACCGCAGCGCATCGATGTAAACATTCACCAAGGTCAACTACCTCGGGATACATTCTGTATATTCCAGTTTTTCTCGAAATAATATTAATGCTGCCTTAAATGGTCAGACAAGTGCGCAATTCACCTGCGCACCAGCACTGTTAAACTTTGTTGATGGTCTTATTTTTATTAATATGTACTGCGCATTATTTTTGTTAATCTCAAATTTAACTTAAAAGGTTTAATTTATCTCTCGATTAGAATGGATAAAGTTAAAGATCTTGTTTGAACTTCAAAGTGTTCGGACTTGGTTTAGAACTAGCGACCGTTATCTTTACTAAGACTGCAAATTGTTCTTTGCTTATGCTGGTGTATGTTTTTTGGATTTTATCTCAGTAGAAAGACTAGACAAAATTATGATGATTGAATTTTATTAAAATGATTAATTCTATCATATCACTTTCAGAGACTGACGAGGTACTATCCATTATTAGGGACTATTCAATTATTTGCGTGTGCATGAGTTTGACATTTTAAATTCCGTGTGAACTACTTACATTTTAAATAATGTACATAGTAATTTTCAGTTCAAGATAAAGTATAACAAGTTTTTCTTAACAACTTGTTGTCTGAATTGCCCAGGGCTCAAAGTGTAGCCGTTTCCAGTAAGCTTGATATGTTCCCACGCTCGAACTCTACCGTTGTCTCTTTTACTCTAAGGGTCTCATTCCAGACAACCAGTTAGCGATCGGCACCGATCATTTGTATATCTAGACTTTTAACATCGTACAGAACAATTACACGCCAATATAAAGAGAACCACAACAATTATTCTTTCCGTGTAAATAATTATTCTGCGTGTGACGGATATATCATTCGTGGAGTGAATAATAATAGTATTCTGAGCGGAGAACAACAAATCTCAGAATATTTTATTTACAAAGAATACGAACAGTAAACTATATGTTGTTATTTGTTACGTACTGCTCGACGTCCGCGTTGCAAATTTTTATCTGGCATTGGGCCAATCCTCTACTGCGGTCTCTCTTTAACGCCTGTACTGAATTTCAAAAGCTTTATATACACTCTCCGCGAAGCTTTGGTGCATCGTTTGAATGCTGTATTGCAGCAAATATATGTTATTTCGTCTTTCATGTACTAATTTTGCGCAATTCTCGGTCTATTTTAATACAGGGTATGATTGTAACAACTGAGTACATGTGCAGTGGCACTAGTCGAGAATGCTGTTCGACAAGTCCGACGTTGTGCACTGCAAAATTATTCTCGGTTCATTCCTGTAATACTTTAGAACGCATTTAGATTTACCTATTATTATACATGAGCTGATGCACGCGACTAAGACGTTGCTACATTGTTGTATATTATTATAATACTTGCATACGTTACAAAATGGTTAAAGAACAAAATTCTTCGGTTACTCAAAATTTGACTTATCGGCTAATAACAGTGTTTTCTTCCAGTAATTGTCGATTTTTAAATTACTTCCGTACAATAAAATGTATTAAATAAGATTACAAGGTGGTTCGATAAGTGAGTAGCATGGACGATTATTGTGTGGATGATAAAGGTTAATTGCGATACACAATTATGACTGGCGACCGTTTTATACTTTATTAAAAGCAATGAAGCCAGAAATTGAAATACTGTTATTATTTTTACAATGAACTTACAATGAAAAGTAGATATTACTTATAAATTTAACGATATACGAAAGATTTAAACGTGTTCCGAAAGCGACGCGACGCCGAAACTGGTTTTATCTAGTAGAACTGACGAACTTTAGCCAACCTACAGACGACTTCTCTCCAATATTTCCATATAAATGTGTTGAACTGGACCGGTCTTTGTTTATCGATTCTTCATTCCAGCATCCGAATCAGGATTTAGATTTCTTTCTTCGTTGTTATTACAGACGAGTTATTGGAAAACTATATAATTTGCAGGGGTTTTAATAAATTATCATGGTTATGAGCTCATTCCTTAAGTGATTAAAGATTTTTTTTAAGGATCCCATAACATTCCGTAATTTAGTCAAGGAGGTTTCAAGTCAGACTAGTTTCGTTTTGGATTGTTACTTCTCTATGATATTTTAAACGACCACAAGATAATCTTCCTATTATTGTTGATACATCTTGTCATGAAACCAATGGAAATAACAAGATCCTTTTGATAACCTACTACAGAAAGTTTAAGTGAATTGGCGATGTCATTAAAAACTTTCGCAGGCGGGGATACCAGCTATTGTCTGTATTGTGAGTCAGAGGCGGCGCATGCACAGCTATTTTTGTTTGCCCTGCGTAGGCGGCACTCACCTATCTCTAACGTTCAGACTCCGTAGAGACACGGATAAATCTTAAGTGTTACTTACAGCCTACATTGTTTCTGCTAGTGCTTTATAGAAATGTTTTCAGACAAGTTTGGAACGTGGAGAGTGTTTATTGACCCCAATTTAACAGAGTTTAATTGATTACTACGTTGTGTGTGTTGTAGTGTGTAACTGTTGTATCTGTCTAGGAAAGAGATTTTTTTGTCTTTATGGTGCGTTTCCACCATGGCCGTTCAACTTCCAATGCAGGCAAATGACAACTGGTAGGCCGACTGTCAAACGGTGATTCGCGTTGGGCCAACGCTTATTGCTAGTTTGACTTTCAACAGCGAAGGACATAGAAGTAGGTAGTAGTAGTAGTAATAGTTTTTGCCCTGACCTACCTTCCTTCAGAATAAATATTTATAAAAAACATTTTAATAATTATTGGCCTTGGATTATCAACGTTAAGTGAAGAGAGAGACAATATGTGAAAACCTTTGCCTTATTTGAAATAAATAAAAATAATTTTCAGCAGGCCCTTGAATCGGGAACTCTCCCAGATTTCATGACTTCAGGAGTCACTCACCTGATATACAAATCTGGCAATACCTCGGACCCTAAAAACTATAGGCCAATTACTTGCTTACCAACTATCTATAAGCTACTTACATCCATTCTGAGAAAAAAAATTCAAATACATATTTCGGCAAATGACATAATGTCACCTTCTCAGAATGGGTGTAAGGTAGGATCCCGAGGTACTAAGGATTTGCTCCTCATAGACATGGCCATTACGCAACAAGTTCGTCGAGGCAGAAAGGGAGTCCATATGGCTTGGATTGACTATAAGAAAGCGTACGATTCGGTGCCCCATTCATGGCTAATGAGAGTTTTAGAGCTTTATAAAGTACATTCCACGCTACGCTCCTTTCTTAGTTCATGCATGGGTCAGTGGTCTACGTTTCTTCGTCAACCAGGACATGTTGGCTCTCCGGCCTCCCCGAGCTTGATAAGGATAAGGCGGGGTATCTTCCAGGGTGACAGTCTGAGTCCTTTGTGGTTCTGTCTGGCGCTTAATCCTCTAAGTACATTACTTGGAGATTCAACGCTAGGCTACCGACTCAAGAGAGGGGGTGAGCCCATTTCACATCTCTTGTACATGGATGATCTCAAATTATTTGCTACTAAAAAACCAGACTTAATATCTTTACTCAAAATAACCGACAATTTTAGTAAAGCTATTGGAATGGAGTTTGGAGTAGATAAGTGTGCGGTCATAGATATACAGAGAGGTAAAGTTGTAAACTCTGAGAGTTTGCAACTTAGCCAGAGTGAGGTGCTTAGATCTCTGTCTGAGTCGGAAACCTACAAATACCTTGGAATGTTCGAAGCTTTGAGTATCGTCGATGCAGATATGAAGCAATCGGTGAGGGATCGGTTCTTCGGCCGCCTGATAAAGGTTTTGAAAAGCCTCTTGTCTGGCGGAAACAAGATCCGAGCCTTCAATGGTTGGGTCATGCCTGTACTGACGTACTCCTTTGGCATTCTAAAGTGGACGCAATCAGAACTGGATGCCCTGGATAGAAAAGTTCGGCGACTGTTGACGGCATACAGGATGCACCATCCACGCTCATCTGTTATGAGGCTGTATATACCTCGGAAGTGTGGGGGTCGTGGCATGTTAAATGCCAAGGATCTGCACAACCGAGAGATATACAACCTTCGGGAATATTTCCAAAAGGTGAATGTGGGTATGTACCGTGATGTAGCAGCAGTCGATAAAGGACTCACTCCGCTATCCTTAGCGAACGGGAATTGGCGAGCGCCGAAGGTGATGAGTGTGGCGGATCGCACGGACGTATGGAAGAGCAAGGAACTACACGGTCGATTCTACCGGGCCCTTACGGGTCCTGATGTAGATCAGTTAGCCTCCGTGGCTTGGCTACGATACAGTAACCTCTTCGGAGAGACTGAAGGTTTTGTCTTAGCAATTATGGACGAAGTTATCATGACGAACAACTACCGCAAATATATTCTAAAGGATGGGACGGTCGACATTTGTCGGGCATGTCACCGTCCGGGAGAGTCTATTAGACATATCGTTTCCGGTTGTTCCCGTCTTGCTAACGGCGAGTACTTGCACACACTAGACATAACCAAGTAGCTAAGATCATTCATCAGCAACTTGCTCTGAAATACGACCTTGTTGAAGCCGCCGTACCTTATTACCAGTATTGGCCTCAGCCGGTTCTCGATAATGGTCATGTAACGCTCTACTGGGACCGATCTATTATCACTGACAGGACTATTGCTGCTAATAAGCCTGACATAGTGATAATAGATCGGGATGCGCATCGGGCAGTGTTGATCGATGTCACCATTCCACATGACGAGAACCTTGTGAAGGCAGAAAAAGAAAAACTGCTAAAATATTTGGACCTGGCCCACGAGGTGACCGACATGTGGCGTGTTGAATCGACCATCATTGTTCCGATCGTTGTATCTGTGCACGGTCTAATAGCGAAAAGCTTCGACCGTCATCTAGAGAAGCTTTCGCTCCCCGGCTGGGTAAAGGGCCTGATTCAGAAGGCGGTCGTTCTTGACACGGCGCGTATTGTGAGGAGGTTCCTCTCTCTTGAGCCCTGACCACTGATGGCTTGGGTCGTAGACTCCGCCTGCAGTGGCCCTCTGTTTTTTATATTGTATTTTTAAATTTATTTTTTTGTAATGTTTTTTTAAAAATATAATGTAAAAAATAAGCTAATAAATGGATAGAGACATTTTAAGAATATATTATATGTCCATATTATCTCTTTCTTATGAAACTATATATAAAACGTCCAGTATGAATCTAGAAATATAAAAGCACCTGTGGATCAATAAAAAAAGTCAAAAATTATCAGACAAAACTAAATTTGTAAGATTATAATATAAAAAATATCGACATAATTTTTGCTACCAAAAACGACCGGTAAGTGCACTACACATTAAAATAACAAAACAAGCGATGCAGTCGTTCAAAGTTAAACCTAAAAACAAAAGATTCTGAAAATTTTAGAATTTTATCTCGCAGTAGACACCTTCGTTTTGTAGTCTGAAAAATGCGATTTTTTAAAAATTCAAATCTTCAAGCAAAGTTTTCTTCCAGAATGAGTGGGCTGCTCAGGTCGATCAATGGCTAAATTTTGTCTATGATATGTGTACTTAATTCCTGTCAACCGGAAGTTCTTAATTCATAACCGATTAGTCGCTAGAGTCGCTTGAAATTCACGAAAAATCAATAAAAAACACTCATTTTTAGTTTGCTCTCCCTAATGGTAGGTCGTCATAAATAAAATTATCATTCAGTTTTATCGAACTACCTGTCCCCCCTAAGGATTCCGCTTTAATAATGAAAAAAAATTAAACAGACAAAACTTTGAGGAAATTTCAAATAAGCTAAAAAAGGTGATTTTTGAAAGTTTTTATTTAAATGCTCGGAAACAGGTGCTCATAAAAATCTAATATGTGTAAATTTCATGCTTAGGGACCCTAGAGATGAATCCCTCAAAATTTCACCCAAATCTAAAACGGTGCAGCTTTGCCGATTTGAAATGGAATGACCCATACCTAATTATAATGAATGATTCGTAATTGTAAGATAATAACAAATACATGTGTTAGTGCAAGTAGAGAGGTTAATCACCTGTGCACTTTTGATTTCACACAGATTTGATTGCACTGGCATCCGATTCTGTACAACTTGCCTTCCGTTAGAGGCTACAATCGCGTGGTTATGTTTTTATTTGGCGCGTACTTACTCAAGCGTCATCAGTGAGTAAAAAATTAGTTCATTGAATGTTTCAGAAAAAACTGATGTTATTAAACTTTGTGTCTGGGGTACATGGGATAATTAGATGCAGCTATTAGGTTCGATCAAATTATTTCTCTATTGTCGTAATTGTTTTGATATTGACATGTATTTGAAAATAAAATGCGGGTGTCTAGACGAATTTGTAATTGACAATGTCCCATATTCAGTGATGAACGTGAGGCGCCTCGTAACAGTGCGCGTGGTTGTTGACACGTACCTACTCTGCTCAACCGTCAATATCAAAGCTACATGGTTGCTTGACTCATCACTTTCGTGATTGTCTTGGTACATCTATTGTAACATCACAGTTTTGTCATGTCAAGTACGACAACTCTACCATCGTGATATTTTAATGGTTCCATTGAAATAATATTTGGTTTTTTACTAAAACTTGATGTTGATCTTTTATTCATTGGTTGTTGCTAAGGTGCGACGCATTAATCTTAGTACAATAATTCATGAAGGAAGGCGTTGAAATGTTGTTTTCGATTTTGACATGGATCTATAGTAGTATGTGGATGATAGTGGCAGTGCGATCTTGTTGCGGTAAAGTGAGAGTGGCAAAGCAGCAGTTCGGGGCATCGCGTTGAGGGCGAGCGCGGTCGATGAGCCCGATGCAGAGGGCAGCACGGTGCCACGGCGGGGGGCTCCTCGTTGTCCCCCCGCGCATCCTTTTCACCACCCGTCTGCTTGCGCACTCGGTGGAATCGCGCCGCGCGTTCACTAATGCGTCATGCCGCCTTCGAAGCTGACGCGCTGCTGGTTACTACGGCGTAATACTTCGCGCGCGCCATGTGAACTTCTGTGTTGACTTACAAACCTATATTCTATCGACTACCGCGAAGGGACTACTGAACATTGATCCAGTTTCAGTATGAATAGAGTGAATTTGGTGCGTACGGCGGGAGGCAGAGACACAAGCGCCTGGTGGAGCACGTGCTCACGTCTTGTCCCGAAACAGTAAGTTTGATATAGTTTATTTTAGAGTGTGACTGGATGAGTGACGTAGACCAGCCGGTGAGCGGTGTAGTGTGAGTGTTATTTTGGCAGCGCGCGGCGGCGGGCCACGGCGCCGACCGCCCGGAATGCGGCCTCCGCCCCGCCGAGCAGTGTCGGCGGCGAGCGCGCCGCTCGTAGCGTAATAAATAAAGGCGGGGCGCGGTTGCGTGCGCGCGCACCCTCCCGCGCCCTCCGCGCGCGCGCCCTCGGGTCATTGACTTGGGCCTGTCCACCAACCAACGACACTACAACCTTCTTGCCAAAGACAACATATCTCTAAGAAAGTACAGCACCGTTGAAACGAACACATTCCGACACGCCGTTAGACCAATGTCAATGTCGTTTATTAGACACTGTTCGTGTAAGCTAACAAACATAAACGCATTGGGTTACTTGTCACATTGGAGCGGCTGTTGACCCCAACTCTGCACCTGGCCTCGTGGCTTCTATACCCTTCACATTGCAATATTATTAACGCGAAACATTTTTCAAAAGACTTATTTAAAAATAGATAACCGTCCGTGTTATTTCCTGCGGACGAGCGATTTATTTTGTTTGTTCGTCTTGCGATAGCGCACGATTTTAGATTTTACAAACGTCGTCCAACAAGATAATAATATAAAAAAACTTTTATAAACATTTAAAAATTACAGTTACTATACAATTGTCTAAAGTACGTGTGGAATTTAACAATAATCTACTACTACTTTATAAGAAAACGAGTTCCTAGACTCGTTTACTTCAAACATCATAACATCCTTTCGCGCGCTTTTTCACTCTTAGCCGATTTGAAATGTAACCGACGCGGCCTCATCCAACACGCCTAATCGGAGAAGTAAAAAATGTGTGGGGACCATGACTGAATGTGTGGTTTAATATTTGAACATAAACATTCACTATAATATGTTCCGAACTCCGTTACTTTATTATCTTTGAAACAATGTTTCATGAACCTAAAAATAAATCATGAACTTCCCGGTTGAATGGCGTCGTTGAAGCTGAGGGCGGGGAGTGGCAGGCAGCCATTGCCCTCGCTCGGTTTGTTTACAAGTATACCCTGCGGGAATGGGCCAATTCTATTTGCACCCTACATGAATGCACTTAAAGTGCATATTGGCGCTAATACTCTGGTCTGAAGCGACCCCTGCGCCCGCGGCATCTGCGCGCACACGATTAAAATAAACTGCCATCGACAGATAGACATTATAAAAAAGAGTGGGCTCCATCGCCAGGTGCAAGCCGACCCTCATATGCAGTGAAGGTGTGCCTAGCGTAAGGTCAGTTATAAGTACGAATAAAAGCGGACGAAGACCTCACGATGCCGTGCCAATGACCAGTTTGCCTTGTCGGGCCTCCAAGCTCTTGTTACATCGAATATAAGAACACCACGTGTTATTCTTAAAAAGTAATCTTTGACACGTATGTGGTCATGATTCAGGGTTTTGAAATTTCAATTCTATATTAGCCGTACAAAAATATTGTTTTATTTTTTTATTACGTTGCAATAAACAAATTGAATGGATGTTTTTGTTTGTTTTATCATTTTTTTCGCTCCACGATGATCGTAATAATTCTGTTTTTTTTTTTGGGACATTGAGAACATCAGCGTAAGCGTTAAACTATTTCAACAAGTGGTCGGTTCAACCCATGCTGCGTGCGCATCTTCTATTTTAATAATTGATTTAAAATGTTTGATTCTGTACTAAATTACAAACCTCTTCCAGAATGATTTCTTAACTCCGAAGTTATATAGTTATACACAATCTGCCTTTACACTTCAGCTAAAGTGATTTAATCTGTTGACACAGTATAGTGCTTTATGGGCGTGATTTATTTACGCACGCCCCACCTTTTACAGCTACTACAGAATGTAAAACATACCTCTGAGGTACTATTGTAAACAGAATATGTAATAAAACAACATTATTGCAATGTAAAATGTTTTGTTGCAGATGTTAACGAACTGTCATAAGCCAAAGGATATTCTGTAATGTAAACAACATTGTTAGTAATTTGTTTATTACGTAATATCAACTTACTTAACATGAACTTAATACAGATAATGATAATGTTACATTATTTAGTCGACATGTTTTTTGAATATATTCAGTGAAAGAACGACACTTAAAGAAGTCAAGTCAAAAAAAAAGGAAAATATTAGCAATTTCTGGTCATAGAGAGAACTCTATGACCTAGACATAGAAATGTCTTCATGAGACTAGGCATAGAAATGCCTTCATGAGAACATGAATTTGATGATTTTTTCAGTGTGGAGTTCTCAACCGTAAGCTTGCGTTGAGCAGAAGGCGGGCATACAAAATTGGTAACGCATACTGACAGTTGTGTGTATAACTACTGTAAACGTTAGTTTACAGATAGTTAACACCTCGCAATCTAATCGTTGGTCCGTGACCGTGTCTCGATGCTCGCGATAAATGGAGTGCAACGTTAACATACTGCTTCGTACACGCCAAGACCGGTATGCGAAGAAAGTCTTATCTCTCTGCTTTACGCTTATTGCTTACGTTCAAAAAAACCTAGGCACATTAAATATGGTTTATTTATTTTAGTCAAGCTTCTAGAATAACGGGTCACATGTAAAAATTTTAATAGTATTAAACATTTTTCGTTGTTGTGACGTAGTACATCTGCATCGATCGCTTACAGCCGGGCGGATCGAACTGTAGTAGGGAGACGCTTGGGTTCCCGACCGGGACCGCTATGCGTCAACGTAACGTACAATTTTGTCATGCAGCGAAAAGGAATGATGCTAGTATCGATTTATTTCAGTTTGGGTGCAACCGCCCCACAACAACAAACGCAAACCGCTATCGATTTTGTAACTACGAGTATTACGTATTTACTTATTGTTTGTGTCAAAGAATATTCCTCTGCACTCTCGCTATATACCAAGTAGGAATAGGCAACATTGTTAGTCCGAAGACCGTAAAATTCATAGATATAGCTAGGAACATCAAAGGATGTGACGTCACTAGCCTGTTATTATCGTCCTACTCATGCATAAGACATGCTGTAGTAGTTGATGCTAATGTCAACTGATGTAATATATTTTCATTATGTTATTGGGTACAGAAATCTGTGGTGTTTACTCGTATTTAATATAAATGACTGCGTGAGCGGATAGAATATGCAGTAGTGAGCTGCCGGGAATCGGGTTGGCGTAGAATCCATTGTCAGTTACGTGACTTGGAATTGTATGATCTAATTTAAAAGAATAGCTTTGCATGCCTAACCCGTCATCCGGTTGATCATTGCTTGTAATTTGCAGACGTTTAGCTTGTGGACGACCTCTTCGACATTTAGAATACTGGATTCATATAATCATGAAAACAGTTGAAACGAATACTCTGCATATTTGTAGATGTTAATCGTTCGTTGTTTCTAGCACCAATACTATTTAGTATTTGAATTAATAAGAACAAAGAATCGAACGAACCGGTATACTGAACAAACAATAAATTGCGGATTCCGTTAAACTTAATAGAGCGGCGCTGCACGCGTATTGTATTAACATTGCTAATACGTTCAATACCTCCTCGAATGAGTATGACTCTAATTAAGAAAAGTATAACTGCGTAGTTTGTAAAGAAGATCATAGAGTATTTATTTCATATGTTCAATATTTTAGTCGAGTCATTTATCGCGTGGTTAGACCACGGACCATCACTAATTTAATGAATTAATTCTGTCAATTAGGAGAATGTGTCGAGGTCAATTACATCCGCTGAAAATGATAGAATGAACAGTAGCGTAAAATTAAGCGAATTTATGAAAGACAAAAAGCTAGTCAGACATTCCTGTAACGACGCACCTTGAATTAAAAGTTCAGCAAAAATGCCTTCGACATAAATTAACTTTTATGTGTAAAAAACAGTCCTTTTTGGAATATCATGTTAAGTTGAGTTGGAACCGACAATGAGCAGGTAGTCGGAGTTCCTATTCAACAGAAGTCACCCTTAGTTGACTCACAAAAAACAGGTTGGAAATTGTGCAATGCGTTCTTTCTTTGTGAAGCTCTCACGAAGTGTTGAGGCGTAGTCAATGATTTAATCGTCTTATGTAATATTTTTGTGTTTGTTCAGACTCAATAGGCTTAGTTTCGTATCCTTTGTCAATCTCTACGTCGTAAACCTAGGAACTGTAAGGAAAGTTACTTATCCTAAACTGTTGTTCGCAGGCTGCAGAAACATGATGGGGGGTCTTAGATAAAACCATCGTTCCTGAATCAGAAGTGTTTCCGGAAAATCGCACAAGGTAAGCTAGACCGCAAACAAGTCATAGAGGATAATAATTATAATTGATAATTTTATCCTACTAGTATATTTATAACATTAATAACATACTCTATTGTAACTGTTATAAGAATTTTATCCAGAATTTAACAGAACGCGTGATTCGAATAACCTTAGAGGAAACAACGGGCATACATTTTGAAACGAATTTATTGGATAAATGTATTTAAAACCGGTGCGATGTAATATCTTGAGTCTCTTTATAATTTTGGGCCCCTGCCAATATGGTCGCAGCGTGCCGACTATACAATGTTCATGAAAATATTGTAACCAAGTCAATCAACCAATTACAAATACCAAGTAAAATGCCTAAAGATTTAGTTTTTAAGAAATACTATTTGAAACATTTTTGTTTAGAATTAGTTTATAATTATCATCGTGTTTTTAGGTGAAATTACTTTCCGGATTCGTCTTACTAATTAGTAATTGAAAGTATATTTGAAGGTTTGTAGAATGCAGTGTTAATCCAAGTTAAATAGTGCAAGTTGGTGGAATATTTTCAGAAAGTGACTGTATAATGAACGTCCAAAGCGACCGTGCATTATTAACCGGCAACATTAACATTGTTTATACATAATGTGACGCGTAAAGAGAAAACCGGAGCGAACATTGACTTTTCATGGAAACGTTTGCTGCTGTTAATGTATCCGCCAAACTTCACGTTTCTAGAAGACTAGTAATACATCCAGTGGTGTTACGACATCAGCATAATGGGTACTTAAATCATTATTACCGATGTATAAATATTAAAGGCTGAATTTTACGACTGCGCTACAGAACAATGAGTTATTAGAAGAATATTCTAGGTACATAATATATAAATTGTAAAACGTTTGTACTAGTTTCGATACTTTGTTAGTTAGGTATTAGGAAATGCATTAATCATAAAATTCTATTCATTTTGCATTTTATGACAATTTGACTCTAGGTACTTTTGATTATGATTAGAATGACTACAATTTTAAAAGTAAAACAACTGATTTACAATTAAAAATTAAAGTAGCTTCATACAGTTGTATAATTAATTCCAATTTGCACAACATTATATTCCATGATTTTGATAACAGTTTTAAATATTTAATCGCGGTTTGACGGAAACCGAGATATTAACTAAAATGAATTGAGTGCTGATTTCGATATCACCTAGCTCTAAATAATAACATAGGATGGATGACGTTGGTAAATGTACCTACTCAATTTAATGATAATGCTGTCACAAATAGGGTTGGCACACGGTACCTATAGTTAAATAGTTAGGAGATAGATTTTTTCATTTATTTTATAACATTTTTAGTTTATGAATAAACATTATCTATGATGAACCTGCATTCTCGGCATCCAGTCAATCTTCGTCTAGTCCCCAGTGCGACTGAACTGATCGGTTCTCTACATATTTTGTTTTTCCTGCAAAATGATTGTAACATTGCAATTTATTTTAATATATTTTTTTAATGACTACTTTTGAGAAAAAAATATACACAAGATATGTTGATTTTTACTTCAATCAACTACTAATGCTACAATATACAGAGAATACTACAGTTTAGATAAAAATATGTTAAAGCTGCATCCCTAATAATATACCGGCGCGTACGCTATCAGTATGACGTTAGCTCTACATGTTTATGTGATAGCCGAGATTCAATGTTAATATCGCATTATCGCTATGCCCTTGTTCATCGCTCGTATACAAACCGAGATTGTCATGAGGGTTGTTGAACTGTTTACGATACTTTATTTATCTATATTTACTACTACTGTAACATTACAAGATAATATTTCAATTTTTTTTTAATCTTTTGTAGCAAAAGATTGTATTTAGTATCATCAAAGTTTAGTTTCTGTAAGTAAATGTAATTCACTGAAGTGAATCAATCTAGTAGAAAAAAATCGCGTAAAACAGTTACTACTTTTTAAAATGGAAATATTCAGACACGTTTATAAATAATTCAAATGGCTTCAAAAAATAAACAAAATTCAAATATTCCGGTTCATGTTAAAATTTGCATCACGAATGTGTATCAGGCGGCCGGTGGTACAAAACGATTTTATTTAAGTAATGCAGGTGATGCATTGTACATTTCCGAACAGTTTGTAAAACATATTGGTGTTGAAACCATTTTATGTCTACACCTAGTTTGTTAAACATTGAAGAAAACCCCAACTACTGTACACTTGGACCGTGATTAAGTATCATCAGTAGGAATGGCAACATAAATTGTGGCGTTGCGGATTAGCTTGAGTATGCGTATCTCTTTAATCAACAAAAACAATAACAGAATAGCAAAATTGCGATAAAACAACCGCGTATCATAATATGAATGAAATTGTTTTACATTTGTTTTGATAATGACCGATATCGGAGTCAAAGTCACGAAAATTCAAATGAGTACACAAGTGTCATAATATGTAGATACGTGCCCCACTTATCGCATTCGAGCAAGTATTATTTTGTTTTTCGTATGTAAAGCGAAAAGCCGATGACTGTTCTTAAAACGTAAATAATATACGTTATCGGGGGACTGTCTGAGTGAATAATTTTTCGGTCATTGTCACGATAACTAAATACACAATACTGTTACTTTGTTTGTATTATTGAAATGCGTCTACAACTAACTGACTGAATTTAAATTTTGACAGTGAAAGTCTCTTTTAAGGGTTTAACTGTATTCTTTAGGATACAAGCAGGTCTCTGGAATTTATCGAAAATCATCGCATTTTTACAATTACATTTTGAAATTTAAATAGCTAAGTTTTTATGGTAATTGTATTCGGAACTGAATGCAGTCCATGACCACGACTCACATGAATTACACATTATTCAAATGTTTTTAAATTAAATCAATAAGAGACTATGTTACTGAATACATGTCCCATTTAAATTGTCTCTATACAATTTTTCGTTCTAGGCATCATAGATTTATTTGTACAAACGGTTGTATCTTTATTATTCTTTTTCGTTCGTTCCATGAATGTACGTACGCACGTCATACCGTACGAGTGCACTCCGTAGAGCAAAGAGGAACTTGAATGGCACCGGTTGTAAAAGTTGGCGAAAAAACAAGTGCCGTTGAACTCGACGTCGCGAATGCACTGAGCCGTTAGTTATACCCGAGGTCAGGTTGTGTGTGTCGATCGTGTGTTGAGCGACGTTGCGCCTTCGCGATAAAACATGCATAAACCGCAGCCCACTGCGATACCGATCGCTAAAACACCTACTCAACATTCAACTATACTCCTTATCCGCTTTTATTGTTTACGACAATCAAATATAAACATGTAAAGATAAAATAAATCTATTCTCAATGTAAAATAATAAAACATTACGACACGCTTATGATAAAAATTGCCAGTTATTTTGTATGAATAAGCAACAAGTGTCAATCAAAACATTGTTGAGCACAGACATACATATCAGTAGGTAATTAGTTTAATTGCGTTCGCTGACTCCGAAACACAACTCTGTGGGAAACTGCGGTTTCCTCGGATTTGGTTCATTGGGACACAGGACAAATTCAATAAAGTTCCCCGCACCTGAAGGTCGGTTGATGCTTAGCTGAAATAAATTCTAACCATTTGGACATTAGGGCGCAGTTGGTGTGAGTAGACAGATTTTTCGGGATAAAATTGAGGCGCGCGTTGGCTGTTTCGTGACCGCGCATGCGCTTGTACGATCGATTTGTAAATACCGAAAGCTTCTCCAATATTGGCAAACTGTAAAGCGTGTTTCCGTGTCAACCACGTGGAGATAAACTTTTTATTTTTCATGCTCGCTGTAGGTCACTTTGGATTTCATTTTGTAGACTCGGTCATTCTGATTCCATGCACAACTGGGTGACTGCGAATGCAATTAGATCGAAGTTGTGTTGTGTGTAAAAGGTAGATTTTTGGGTAGTTTTTATTGCTAGGACACTGGTAATGAGTAAGAGGCACATTAACGAGGCAGTGTTAACATTGTTAGAGCGAAGTATGTTTTACGGTAGTTATTCTAAAACATACAACTTTCTAAAATTCTTAAGACACATACACATATGTTCATGTCGTATAACAACTCGCTATTTCAATCCTAAATCAACGTTGTCTTTGAAATTAATGTGGCCGTAAATGAGTTGTTAAGAGACGTTATAAACTGTTTAATAATCGAACGTTTCCACAAAGCATCCAAGAATTACAGCCGTTCTCTCGCTTCATGTAACAGAAGATCTATTTATAAATGGAAAATAGAACGCAAATGTGATTTTGAGCTGCATCCTGTAAATTATTATCATGTACTCAACCGGCGCCGGCGAAGTTTGCGCGTGAAGTTTCCACTGAAATTTATTATAGTTTTAGTACTAAGGAAGCTTAAATCTGATTTAGTATTCGACAGCTTGTATTAATGGCTCTAAGTTCGAGTCGAATAGTTTACGACTGCAGCTTCAACTGCTCAGAATAGTTAATACTTTAATTGCCGCCGTTGCAGATATATTGGTCAGACCTTTACCAATATGGCCCAAGTTGGCAATTTACATTTTTAGTTATTTGAGTTAAATTTTAAATTCGTTATATACCTTATTGAAATCTGTTCCCCATTCTGTCTACAGTAACGTTCACTCTTAAATTTATTGCACAAATATGTTTTCGAGAATATTAAATAAACATTAGTAAAATGTTTACAAAACTCAACGTAAGGATGGTGTTCTCAACGAAAAACCGTTTGCTTACATTTAAAAAAATTGATTGAAAATTTTAAACATCTAAGATTTAAACATCTTTTAAACCTTTAGCCGAATCAATGTAGTAAATAGTGATGTCCTAATCATATTGTTTCGAGTTATTTCTGAAAAGCTATAAATTAGTTAGTAAAACTTTGTATTTCATACGTGACCTGAATATGTCTCACGTTCATTGGTCCATTTAATATTTGTCGGGATGTGGAGAGTTTGTTTCTATAATGTAACATGAAAGACCTATTTTAGCTTCTAATAGTGAACCTACGTGTCAAACAGTTGTTTCTACGAATTTAATTTTGTTGTAACGTATTTGAAAGTTAAATATTGTTGTTTTTGCAGATGCATTCATCAGATGATGATCGCCGTGTAATCAACTAAATCAACTCATATAACACGATGACCAGGAATCGGTGAGTTGAATTATTATTCAATGTCTTCCAGCTTGTTTTAAGTTCGTAGATAGATTATTTATTTATATTGTACAATTCGGCTCTGCGAATTTTTTCAACAAAAAACAACTTTTATTTCATTTTCGTTTTTATCGTTATTGTGTTCTTAATTTGTTTCTGCAAACGCTGTGTATTCTATGAAAATGTTCCAGATTGTGTTTAATAAAAGCAGGTAATAAATAAGTTTTCTCTCATTGTTACAGAAGTGGGTACTTCAGACGAGTGTTCTTCGCAACATCTCCGCCGGCTTATATCGATATGAGTGGAATTACTTGACAGGTAATTATACTTTTATTATATTATTTACAGTAATCGAATTATCATTAAGGAAATATATTTTGCTCTGCGATGTTCCAGTGCGAATGTCAAATGCTTATGTTAATTATAAATATATTATATCCGGGATTATTGCAATGATGAAATGATTAAACATATTCCATTATATTGTTATTGTTTAAATTGTAAACATTAAAATGATCTTGACTCTTTGATTGCTGCCTTGCACATGTCACATGGAAATGGTTTATAAGCAGAAGATCTGTAATTAACTGATCAGTGCTCGTTTAGCAGTCGTAACGGCAACTTACACTATCAGTAAGTTTCTATAATACAATATTTTACTAATATACCAATATATTCATTAACTTTCAGAAATTATAGCCTTTTTGATGAAGAAGTTTAAATTTAAAATTATTAGACGTAGGTGTTTAGTTTATTAACTAATTTATACTTCAAAACTTACATAAGAATATCGGATGATTATTTAATATTTACAAAGGCAGCTCTTCAATTAATTTAAACAAATTAAAATTAAAGACGAGATCATTTTCACTACTACAATTTTCCTCTATTTTTCACTGCAATATTCCCGGATATATCCCTAAGCTTGCGAACTATAGTACAATGAGACAGTTTGAATAGATATTGTGGTACGTTTTGACAGCCCGCTTCGGATGAACGAGGTTCGAGTCTTCGCTGGCCCCAACACGCAGGTAGGTTCGACGGTCCATGTACGTAAACACATGTATGTCGGCAATTACAGTATTTTCAACAATAACATACATATTAAACGGTCTTTTCACTGCTATTTATCAAGATACTGTGAGTGATAATAAAATAGTAAAAAATCTAATACGTTGTGAAATGATGTTTAATATGTATGTTAAATATTATGTGGTATTATGTTGCTCTCATTAGCTTCTCACCTATTGTGAAATTGCATGTGACAATGTTAACATCATTTCAGTGTTTTCAGGGTACATTTTAAAATTCATCATTAAAAAAAGACATATTAATAGTGAATGTACAAAATAAACTTCATATTAATACCTCATAAACATTGTTACATGATTTATGTTTAATTTTGTTATAAAATATAATTGTAGTTAAGAATCACACGGCTTTTTCTGCTTTATTTCACCCTCACATTTTATATCCCTGTTCGCTCTAGCGATTAGATGTATTTACCTATATCACTACCCAGTACGAGTTATGTAGGCGTTATTAACTATTTTGAGTATTATTTATGTAATATTATTATGTATACGTTATAATTCAAAGCTTTATAAAATAATTGTATCAAAAGAAGAGCAGTGCAATGTATATCGTACTCAGTCAGCCCTCTATAATATAATACTATAAAAAATTGTCTATAAAACTAGAAATAAATCTATACTATTAATTAATATAATAAAACTGAAGAGTTTGTTTGTTTGAACGCGCTAATCTCAGGAACTAATGGTTCTATTTCTAAAATTCTTTCACTGTTGGAAAGTTCATTTATCGAGGAAGTTATAGACTATATTTTATTTTCAAAAAAAGTAGGGATCCGTATGAAAATATCGAATATTTAACACAAGGTAAATAATCGAAAACCTATTTATGCGTACGCTGCAAAAACTATTGAGAATAGAACAAAATGATGTATCACGGGTTTTTAGGTCTTATTTATACAAACAATAAAGTCCGCGACAGCATATATCTAACTATCATAGTTTCCTTATCCAAATTAAGTATTATGTTATCAAGAGTATTCATACAGAAGTAAATTACTTTTTGTTTTATTCCAATCGGACTTTTCGTTAAGAAGTTTCAGGAGAATAAAACGCACAGCGGGCCGCGCAAATAATAAACGCGACGGCATTGCGAATACTGTTTGAACCCCTTTGTAACGCAGACGAAGTTGGGCGGGTCAGCTAGTATAAAAATAAAGATTACAATACAAAAATTACATACAAAACCGTAATTTTACATAGTCACTAAAAATAAAATTGTATTTTTGTATTGTATTGTACCAACCCATTACTGCCCACTGTTGGGCTCAGGTCTCCTCAGAAGAGGGATTAGGCATAGTCCACCACGCTTGCCCAGTGCGGATTGGGGACTTCACATATCTCCAAAGGATTTTTAGAACCCTTTTCCGATATGCAGGTTTCCTCACGATGTTTTCCTTCACCGTTTATAGTCAGTGGTGTTGTGAACAATTGCACATAAATCTTTTCACATTTAGATTTAGAGGTACAAGCCGGCCGGATTTGAACCCTCAACCTCCCGTACGGAAGGAAGCGCTTCGACCACTCGGCCACCACGACTTTAATAAAATGCTAAACAGTAATTACCATGAACATGAGAAAAAAGTATGTACTCGTACCTAATAGAACAGTGAAGAGGTAGAGAAACTAAAAAAATAACAAAAGAAGATCATACCTCATTACTACGATAGAAGATGCACAAATAAATAAATTCAGTGCATATTACTAAAATAAATGTTCTAAATGATTTATAGTGTCGTGTATGACGTAATAAACCCATCGTAGTTAAAATGAAACGCGGCTTGTACAGATTTCAGTGGAAATGTTCTCGTTTAAATGTTTACACGAATCCTTCTCATGAATATGTATAGCTTTATTGATATTCCATGTTTCTCTTAAGATTTACATTAAAATCGACAACTGTATAATAAAAGATAACACAACTTCCCTTAGTTGTACAAAGTTATGAGAGATCACAATGAATTATTAAAATATTGTTTTATTAATTAGTTGGATATTGTTCGAAGGTTTCGCATTAATATGTACGTTGGGAACGTAAGCAAGCCCAAACAATATGTAAATGAGGAGGTTTGTTTCTAAATAATGAATTTTTCGGAGCAAAGGCAGTAACATTTATTTTGGTATCTATTTTTTATTGTCAAAATACCTTCTCTGTCAGGTAACAGATTATAAGCTAATGAATATTGAATAAACTTTAAACTAAACTTTCTGTTCTAGACTCAATGTCTTTTCCTATATAACTTTGAAACTCCCTTCATTTCTCGTTATCTAATATGTATGTAAAATTATGTCTTAATAATATGCAATAGCACCATATTATGTACTCGTCTTATTTCATTTCTGAACTCCTGCAATCTTATATAATCTCAAGATAAACAAATAAATAAAATAAAGCTCATATATTAATACAATAAATGAACTGCAGTTACAATTTATACGTTGCACGCTAAGAAAAACTTTGAAATACTAAAAATTTTTCGTGTAATCACTGTTGAACCGTAGTAAATGAATTTTTTGACGAAACGAAATATATATTAATAGTGTTATTGTGTATAACATGTGAGTAGTGCATGATTACTAGATCGTTTTGTGTCATAGATGTTTAGTAGTTTCGATGTTGTTGTAGTTTGAATTACACATATACCTATAATTGTTAATTTATACTAAACTATACTTATAAAAATAATGTAAAAGCTGTGTATGTAAAAAAATGTCTAATAAAATTGTAGAGATACAATGTATACTCACATTTCAAGCACCGTTCAACTCATTGCTGGAATCAAAAAACTTTAGCTAGCAATATATCATAAATCGCAATCATAGCCACTACATACATATCCATCTCAAAAACCAATATAAGACCCTGAACGAACTGTTTGAAACAACTAGCTTAACTTGATTCATTAGACATCATTTTTCTGAGAAGTCTCGTTGTCTCGCAAGAAATCAACTTAATATATCGGTTAGGGGGCGTCCATAAATTACGTGAGGTGTTTAAGGGGGGGAGGGGGTCGAGTCAAATCTCATCTTATCTTACGTTGGGGAGAGGGGGGGTCTCAGCAAATATCACGCAATATTTTTTCTGATTAAAACAAAAATAAATTATATGTACTATTATTAATACGTAATACGATTAAAGTATTCTATTGTAAAATTTTTATTACACTTATACTCGTAATTAAACTCTCAGTAATATTGATTACAAATCTTAACTAGTCATAAATATAGCACGAAGCAAATTTGTTTTTTTCTTTTTACAACAACAATCCAACGCGTTTACGTCAGAAGCACAAATTTCAAAAAATCTCACATGAGTTTGGGGGATGGGTGGGATTGTATAAAATCTCACGACATCTCACCAAGGGGGAGGGAGGGTCAGAAAATTTTAAAAAACACCTCACGTAATTTATGGACGCCCCTTATTGAAAAAAAAATATTAAAAAGCTATATCTAAATCTAAACTAAATATTACTAGCATGAACCAAATCGCTCGCCTTAGTGCCATTACCAATTTCCGATCCAAAAGATCCACCACACTTAGATTTTAAGATTCATTGAAAAAAATCACTTAAAATTATAATTAGTTCGGAATGAGTAGAACTCTGAGTAGACCTTCTGCTCCCGAAAATTAGATACTTTGGTACATTAGACTTGAATATGACCATAATAATAAGGAGATTATGTATTTTACCATACCTAATTACATACATGAAATGACTACTTTCGTAATTATTTTCTGATTTGTAAAATAAAACGAAATATAGCTCCTTAATCCTTTTTTCAACAAAACATCATTTATCAAAGCAAATCGGTTTTGCAATAGACGAAGTAGCGGACTATACAATTTCTAACCAATCGGTGATTCGCAATAATTCTAAAAATGGAATGACGAGAAAATAAATCGATACTTGAACAGACAGCTATAACGGACCCGTATATTTATAGTGTACGGGATTGTCACTGCAACCATTGGAATATTTGTAGAAAGTAATTTGATTTTCAGTCTTTATTTTGTTCATAGAAACCGCATCTTAGTAGGAAATTATCATCAGCCCAAGGATATTCAATGTTGGATATGGGTCCACTTTATTATCCCCGGTATAAATCCAGTTTATCGTTCTGGTCTGATCAGATATTCTGTCTGTCTTCCTATGTGAGTTATCTGAAGTAATTATAAACTATTCTAGATTAGATTTCTAGACTATTCTTATAAATACTCCAAACAATGGCATTGATCTATAGGGAAAATATGTTGAATATGTTCGGTGATTTCTAAATCTATTTCATTTATTCGTGTACTATGTACATGACATAAAGCGTCGAACGAAACATGACCTGTAGTGCGCAGGTACCGCCCCCGTGTTACCCAGGCTGAGCTCTGGCCGTATCTAGGGTTCAGACAGTAAATTAGCTCTAGGGGGTTTTAGCCTCGTACTGCATGCACCACCCACTGAGGGTTGAGTTTGTTTATTTTCTTAACAAGAACTGTTTGTATTGTGGGAGGCGGCAGACGAATATTACGCCGTTAGAATTTTAAAACAAAAGATTTACCTTTAAAATTTATAAAGATTATGATAAATTAAGTAAACATAAATAAAATCCCGACACTATGCATAAGCCCTTTCATTTCAAATTCATTTTGAGGGAGCTTTTAAAATGATATTAACATTTCTTAGTAAATTCGTATTGCGTTATATTTTTTTTTATTGTTTTATGTAAACTACTTCACTCTCAAATGAATAGACATGTGTAAAAATAAGTGATCTGCCATTTTCTTGGGCCGATTTCCATAAAACTTTTTTCCAGAACACTCCCGACTGAACTTGAAGTAAACTAAAAAAGTCATCGAATTGATTCATTCGTTCAAAACGTATAAGCAGGCAGACACGTCAAACAACATCCCCTTTTCGTCGGGGGTTAAAAATAATAAAATTAAGCTTTAGTTTAGTTATTCACAACTCAACATCAGAAGTTTCTTCTATTTTGTTTTGTGAATTACCTGATGTTGAAAATATCTAATTTCAAAATCTATAGCCTATAAATTTGTAATCGAATCAACAAGATAAAACAAAATTAAAATAGTGATGGAATGACGCCTTGCGTAAGCCTAACATTTTAGACAAGTTGTGCTAAAGTCTGCCCTATCCAAGCGATGTTGCCCGTTAATACTACATCCCCATTCCGTTTGAGCGTGGTTGCAATAGTTGAAAACTACATACCTACACAGACATTCACTGAAAACGTGTTCTCGTCGAAATTAGTTAGTTACACAACGAACGATCCGTTAGTTTTTTGCTTGGTCAGCCAGTTCGCCCATTTCAGTTTTAGAATCCTGTTAAAAGTTACGACTGGCGAACCGACCGGTTTAGCACAGGTGCGATTCGAAGTTACATGTAGCCCCGGTGATAGTTACAATAAAATGTGCAGTGTGTAATAATAGCCAAACGTGCAGCTGCTTCTCCATTCTTCTTCCTTTAAACATTGTAACCGCCATGTCTATAAAGTTTATATGAAAGGTCGTTCGTTATTTAAAGAGAAGTCACATTATTATAATCTTTTGGTTGTTCTATACATACATTATTTTTTCTATGTATGAAAATTTCACTTCCGTATGAATGTTAACGAGTTAACATATAAAAGTTTCCTTTTTCTTTATATCGATTATAAATAAAATTAGATCATTTTGTACAATCTCGCTTTCAAGAGTGAATGCATCTTTGCACACATAAAGCGAAAATAAGTAAATTATTTTCTAAAACGTTGACTTGATTGAATTCTGAAGTGCCTGCCGTGTCTGTAGTTTCTTATTCTAAATCTTACTACCTAGTAAATAAACGAATTCTCAAAATAAAAAAGGACCACAATTATTAAGTCGTAAAAAAATAATTAAACAGATTGAGCACCTACCATAGTTTTGGTTGCGGGGGCTTCTTGTAAATTTTTATAAGATAAAATTATTATTTCGCAATATTTAGGTACATAATTGATTAGGTTTTCGTTCGTAACCTACAATTAAAACTGTCGATTATAGCGTTCACCTTGTGCATTGACCTAGAAATGTGCAACTTTATTTAATGCGCTGAATTGACCAAATATGCATTTTAATTAATTAAAACTCTGCACATTTTACGACAAATAATGTTTAAATCACTGAACTCGAAATATAAAAGAAACACAACTTGATACATGTTATGCATTGTGTTTTTTCTTAGTAATGGCATCAGTAAAGTCGACAATTCCACTGAAAATTACTCACCGTTGCTTAGCGAATAGGACGATACAACCAGACATTATTTAACCAGATATTATTATTATATCTGCGAAGCTTATTATTCTAGAAAAATAGCTAAACGTCGGTATGTTAAAACGTATAATAATGCTCATTACTTAGAATTTTAACTTTCAAAGAAATAATGCAATATCAACCACCAGAATAAGGTTAAAAGTATTTGTGTGCAGTAAATTTAATCGGGTTTAGTTGTCCCATCAAAGCTTGTGTCTTCAAAAAAGGACACATGAAATTCCACTGCGAACAAATTTTGACATAGTGTCTCGATTCTAAATGAGTACCACCTTAACCACGTCGGACAGTACTGAGATTCCTGGTGACGATGTTCTAGGTACTTTCCAGTTTCACTTGGAAGGAAACGCTAAAGAAGTAGCTTTAAAATGCTGAGTAATTTTTTATAGGGTGAAATTGTTTTCCGCTTGTCCAAGGCCTGATCCTTTACAAAGCTCAGCCGGCTCAAACCCAGCGTTTTGCGTTGAGTATTACCCGCACCCCTGGGCAGGTACCATAGGTGCAGGCAACCATTTTTAACCAACGTTCTGTTTCAAGAGATTGTGACGTGGGCTTCTCCCCGTGTTTTTTGTTATGACTTATCTTTCTTTTGAAACGGGGTTAAAGGAAATTTCTTTGTAGTAGGGGGGAGGTAATAGCATTAGTGTGTTCTGGTATTGCGCAGATTTATGGCAACCGCTTTCTAATACTGGGAACCACTTATCCTATGACGCCAGATTAGTAACAAAAAATACTTTTGCAAACTGCAAAAACTACTAGACCGATTTATGAAACTACTCCACTGTTAGACAATTGCTTTATTCTGAAGCAACATCAGCTATATTTTAATCCTGAAAAATAAGATTTCAAACTGAAAGAACAACTCGGAAAAGTTACGAAGTTTTAAAAATTACGGGTTAGTTAGAAGTATATAAACAAAATTATCATTATTGTGGTCTTTAAAGCAGTTAAATAAATTGAATATTGCGGAAAGCTTGTTATAATAAAACCGGGAAACTTTGTATCTTATGTGAAGAAGACAACGTTGCTTTGGTCAGCTAGTCATAAAATTGATAGATACTTTACTCGTAACTAGGATGTAGAACCTTGTAAAAACGGATCCTCGTAGAATAGTTGAATTTTTATTGGCGTCTGTCAGTCATAAACATAATCCCGATTTTTACAGGTAGAAAGCTCAAATTAGCTCCAAACATTAAATATCCTGGGGATAAAAGTAATAAAGATTTTATGTTTGAAAGTTAATGCGATAAAAACGTAATAAATAGGATCATACTATTATCCTTTTCCCTGAAACATAACGCCTAAAAAAATCCTGGTATACGTAGAAAGTAATCTAAAGTTAAGTCGTATGTCGTAGAAAATAGAATTATAACGAAAAGTAAAATTCTTCAGCATTTATATTATTATTTATATTCATTCATTCAAACGACGTAACCAGTAGCGCCATCTCTTGACGAGAACTTGAAACGAAAACGAATAAACGAAACGACTATATTAGTATTAACATACAGTTACAAATTTCGAACAGTTTTAAAATTATGGTGTTCAATTAGCAGAGATATAGATACTATGGCCGATTGAGCATATTTGATGCTACTCTTAAACTAACAAAGTCCGTAAGATCGCTGCAAACCATTTCGTTATTTTAAAATGTATTCAGAATTCCCTATCCCGCTAGTCCCCTTGTCCGCACGAAGGGAATGTGTCACACGCTCGGACGCGTGTCGTGAGTTGGGGTGCGACCAGTTAAATAGGGTATCTCGTCTACCGTCCTTCGAATATATCAATATTTCAATACTGCTTGCTAATAATATGGTAAATTATACTGATTGATCCGTGGTGTATCGTCTGCCCTCATTGACTTCAATTCATCAACTTTAATACTCTTCAGTTGTCTGCGTCATAATTTATGAGCATGAAATTGCTACATGATCATTTTGCGGTCCAAGGTTCATGATTGAATTGATATGCACTTTGCACAATGCATTGTCCCAGTTTCTAACCGCATCAATTCAGTTTAAATAAGTTTTAAATGATCGTTACATAAGAAACACGCGAAAACAATTGAAAAGTCGATATTAAAATGGCCTTTTCAATAATATGTTTTAACGATGCAACACTGTTTTTGAAGGACTGCTCTATAAAAATAAGCTTATAAATGCTTTCTTACAATACAGAGTGGATCTGTAACGTTGGACCATCTGACGTGGGGTACAACCACAATCCACCCTGTATACACCTGTTGTTTAGTGTCATTGTATTTCATTTCTGATTGCTAGGTTGTCATCCATACCATTTAGGTATCATACTGTCATCTATAATTTTCATGAGGCTTTACACATGTCCATTTCAACATTCTCATGTAATGAGTAATACTTTGTATTAGATAAACCATATAAAAATATCAAAATTGTGACGTGTAAAATAGGAATGTTATCTTTCTCTAGTATTAACGTTATACTACAGCTAAGTAACAAGTAGAGAATCTTGAATGGTAATGACAAAGAGAGTCTTCATCGTTACCGCCCTCGGCAACTCCATGGACGTCTGCCTACCTCTGCTGCTGTAACATAATAGATACAATATAGTAAAACGTATACATATCATTATTATATTTAAAATTATCTGTACAGTGTATAATATTAATATTTATTAAGGTTATTTACAACTATTTATAATAATGATATTTAATATTTTAAAATATAAAAAAATAATATATACTTAAGAAATATGTTAGAGATAAAAATCCTAATAGCAGTACAGGGTAGTGATATAATAGGAATACAAGTTATAATAATGTATGTATATAAAATTATACAAAAAAATTATGAATAATTATAAACATTTATTGTAAATATTCATAAATATGTAAAATTTTCTAAAAGAAAACTATATTTTTCGTAACAAACAATGAAACGTTGAATTTTAACAAGTTACCAATAAACCGCATCGCTCAAAAAATATTCATCGAAATAGTGATTGATCTCTGCAAAGTTGATTACACTGGTGCAGTGCGAGTGCCCCTTGCATTTGTTTGCATAAACTATTGTCATCAAATTAACGCAGAATAAAATAAAACTGTAAATTTATTGTTTGTAAAGGTTTTTATAATCAGTAACAACGTGTATTTATAAGAAATATTTGTTAATTGGTATATTATAAAAACAAAACAAATAATAATATTAATTTGACGTATCAATATCATACACACAACACTCATAGTCACATATCGACCTGTGATAGGCAAAAGTAGCTAAGCGACATTTAATAAAATAAAATGTCCAGAGGGAAGGTACCAATGCCTTTGTAATTTTCGTAACACAATCATAATTTGAAAAACTTTTTGATTAGACTTTGATAAAATAAATAAACAGTATGTTCATAAAAATTTTATGAAGGTTAATTACGTATTAAAAAAGGATAATTTTCAAAAAAGGATGTTGCTCAAGGTGCAGAAAGAATACAATTTTGATTATTATCATAATAAAAGAAATTTTTGAGACTATACAAAAAAAAATACTGTCCGTATTTTTCAAGTCGCTTATCTCCTACCCCTTTCACCCGTCGAAATAAACAACGCATTTACAACAAACAAAAAAAACTGAAAAAAATAATAATAAAAACTTTTCCCACATCGCTCAAGAACTGGTACAGCGAGTAATAAGATATTTCAATACACAAACACAAACATGAACCCCCTTGCGAAAATAAAAACATCAACACCAGAAGTTTATAATGGATATTTTAATGAGCTAAACCTGTGTTGTGACGGGGTAAATGTAGTGTCATGCACGTGCCCTATATCTAGATTTGTCAGTTAAACACGGGGCGTTCACGCGGGTCCGTGTGAAAGGGTGGCCAACACAATGTGAGCTAATAATACTATGATTCCGATTACACGTTCGAAGGGGATGTTTTGGTCATTTTTAAAAGCCTTGTCTCTAAAAAATTCTAAAGTTAATAAATATATAATTTATTTTTCACATTATCACACAAAATGCGACAATGGCAATTATTCTTATCTTACAATTAATTTCGTCTCTCAAAGTACGGATCAAAATCTCAACTTTAAAATAGTATTAAATAACGAAAAAGCTTTACTTAGGATCTAATACCAAAGAATGATGTATCCAGCAAAATATTTGTATACATATGGAATTTAGATCTCTTTATCTCAACCTTATCCCATTCGAATGGGGTCGATTTAGATCTCATCCAAAAAATATTTGTACTTAATAAACAAACAAAAAACACTATACAAAATATAAAATATGTTAACGAGTAATAAGTTCAACGAAATACCAAGTTTTCTTTTAGAAATATTATAATTCGATTTATAAAACTATATTCACTATTAATAGTACTGTTATGTGTTATAAAATACATATTTGTTACGTAAAGTATACTATTATGTATAATCATTATGTAATTTATATAAAATACATACATCATTAGAAATTTAAAACTCTCACCATGTATATCGCCATTAGAGTGAACTCCTTTTCTTCATCTTGCTACTAAACCGTGTTCTTAACTATAATTATATCACAAACACCATTCGGTAATCAATGTTTAGAACATTTTATACAATGTAGTCCCTGCATCTGCGATCGGGTCAGCGCAAGATGCTCTCTACCCCGTGAAAGACATGGGTAGTGAGATGTCCCGTACATCTAAAATTCTCACTACCTTGTCTTTCATGCGGATTGGGCATATATCTTCATTCGTCTTCCGAAGATAGAAGAATGAAACAATTTGAAGAATATACGCTTAATTAATCATGTAATATTTCATGTTTCTTTTTATCAAATCGTTAATATAGAGCTAGATTTTAACAGGCAATTAGCTTAGGAAGCATGCAATCTAATGCCTTATTGCATCGTATAGATCGTATAATGAAACCCTGCCCCGAAGGCAATTTAATTTAAAACTCAATTTACTTCGAGCGAAATTCACTATTTTAATTTAGCAATCGCGTAGTCTATCGTGTCGCCAATGTAAAACTCATCTCTCGTTTTAAATTGATATACTCGTCGTGTTAATTGATTTTCAAAAACATTATCGGTGTATATTGGATATTCTCGACATATCCAATCGTACTACCCGAACTTAATCCTGTCGTAAAGTCTCTACAATCGGAAAATCTCGATAAGCATCATTTACTCGACTTCAATAGTTCAATATTTTATTCTAAGAGTAATAAAATCCTTCATCTTTAATAAATAACATTACAGGCTATAGCAATAGCAATTCCAGAAAGTGCTCTCTCGTCTAGGTCGAGCCCGAAGAGCAGACAGCACTTTGATACCTGGGAAAGCTTTCAAGTTATTAGACTAAATTAGATTGTAGTGTGAAATGCTATTATTGAGAACGTCTGTAGTGTTCCCTTAAAAGATATTCAGATTTATGCAGAATACAGACTACATAAAATTCAATGTTAATATTTGGTTCGTACTCAGTAAGTACTGGAATCAAATTAATTTGAAATATTTAAAAAGTGCGACGTAACAACGCTTTAACTTGGTTGAGACGTTGATTATGCCATAAGAAATAGATAGGTATTGAATAAAATGTTGTTGAATGTGGATAAACATTTTTCTACAGCTGAAGCGTCTTTATAAACGTTTACATAGAAAAGACGTATAATATTAAAGAAATCCTTTGTAAGTGAAAATGTAGAAAGAAATAGGAATAATACAGTTTTCCTTATAGAGACGGCTATTTATAAATTAATCCTTTCTTCTCTGTAACTGTACGTTTACTTGGCTCCCTTGATGTGTTCAAAGCTTTTGTAAGCTTCTTAGTGTATTCTTACACATCCAAGTATTATTCACAATTCTTTGTACTTCAGCGGTTATAGGTCGAGATTAATTCATAATCGCCTGAATGTTTATATTTTATCAAGTTTATGAATTTTATCCAATACGTTATATAAAACTATTATTCTCTAGCCCATACCGGTGATTGATATTATTTTACCTCAAAAATCTGTAGGAATTTGGCGAATTTAAACGTCTTTTTTTTTTCACGTTGGGTTGACTACGTTGAAAAAGAATTGGCGCATATGGAATAATGTCGTTGTATTGAAAATTAGTTGATTTTGGCGGACCTTGAGAATTTAACGATCTCAATCTTTTACTTCAAAGTCTAGCTTTTTCCTAAATTGTTATCCTAGAATTCTTGGGCAAATGTTATTATTCAAGTTGTAGATAGTGCAATCATAATCTTCTAGCTTCTTGGAATACCTTTGTTAGTTAAAGTGCAGTTTGCTATAAAAAAGGTAGAACCATTGAAGATACAATCACCGGTGACACTCCCTTGCTAATAAATTTAGTGAGACAAGACTGAGGTCAGACTCAACGCGATACAGCAATTGCAGTTTGCACGATTGTTCCCAATTTCAGAATATTAAAACATATGTTACTATCGTATACATTATCGCTTATAAATCGAATTTATTCGGTCCGATGTTCATTATAATTCGTACAGGTAAGATGAAAATATGAAATCATCTTATTTCTATTCTTTGACAAGTAAAAAATAACTTAAAATTGTTAACGTGACTAGATACCGAAATTTCGCAGTTCAGGGTGAAACGTAGAATAATTTATTGAGTTCGATCGCTGGTAGCCATGGCAACGTCATACCATTTCGACTTTCGAAATATCGCTTAAAAATTCATATGTTATTGGGGGTGGTTGTGGAGAATGCATCGAAATTACCTACTTTGTCTATAAAGCTATTCAATTTACATTAAAAATGAGTTCGTGGTTGCTTTCTTTGTTAAGCTATGAATAAGGATGAGAATAGAACAGAATGATTTTGAATTTCCAATTCTTGGGCGGTATGTCATCTATTTTTGTAGTAAAGTATTGATTTTAGTATAGTAACGGTTGAAATATACACTGTATCTACTACAGTTATACACGTAACATACGGGTACCGTTTACACTTCCGCTAAGGTAAGCAAATCTGACTTTTAATTACAGTTTTGCATACAAGTCCTTTCTGAAACGTTTTACGCTCGCTCCCGCACTCGTTTGAAAGCACTTAAAATTTCGTGTTGACGTGACGTGCGTGGTGAGTGCTTCACCGCGTTTTATACGAAGTTTTATATAAAAATGTAGTTATTTGGTATATTTCGGCAGATGGTAGCTTTAAATTAGGAATTCATTAGTAATTCTGTAACACGTTTGTATGCTACAAATATCTCATCTGAATTAGAACAACTAAGTTTGAGTCTCTAAGTTTCAAAAAAATCTTACTACGTACCGTTCTTTGTACCACCTTTGGAATGAGACCCCTCTTCGATATTTATGTTATGACTTGACCTTATTTAAGCAAGGCTTTAAAAAAGTTATTATGAATATAAGGCGATAGGTAACGTCCACGTGGTTCTGTCCAGAAATTACAGAGGTTCATTAACGACGGTAACCAATACCATTAGAATGCCATTTCCTTACAACTATTGAAAAATCGTTGATGATTTAATAAATTTGCCAAATTATTCAAAATTTGAAATGAAATTATAATGAATGAATCATGAGTTGATATCCGAGCCTATCTAAAATTCCAAAAGTCAATCACATTCTATAATACCATCATAGATCACGAAAATTCTACATATGGCGTGTTTGAAATATGTACACGAAAAATATTCTCACGGTGAAAATAATCAAACACTGCAAAAATACGAAGAACGCTTTGTTAAAATAACCTAGAATTCCTTTGTCGTTTGATCACCTCGAGAAAATATTTAATTACGAGAATGCAAGCGTGGCTCGCCTTATGTACGTGTTCGGTGTAAGAAATGAAAGAATTCCTTCTCACGATTGATCGTGCCGAGACCAGAGATCGGGTGCACATTTCAAACTAATAAAACGAGAACGGTTATCGCATTACTTTTCACTTACTAGAAATAATGAAATCGAAAACCTGCCTCACCTTATAATTCTCTGGGAAGCATTAGAATGTTTGTCTTGCAAAATAACTGCAACCATCTTTGTTATAATTGCAATTTATAAAATTGTAATTGTTGATATGTTTAACGTTATGGTATTATGAACTTGAATAAATTGCAATCTTTTGAAGATGCATAATGTGTTAATGAAAGTACCTAACAAGAAACCATTATAGGCTACGAAAATAGAGCCGCTCAATGGTCTGTAGTGTTTCTTGCTCAAATTTATCCACTGAAGTTACCTTGTAAGACACCTTTGATAGAGTTTTATAACAATACGGCGTTTGAAATAAATAATATTTACTTTTTGAATACAATCTAATAAATTGAACCTTTAAACAACTGGAATTATGTAGTGAAATTGACAACCTTGTGCTTTAACATAGAGAGAACAACGGATTATATATTAGCTATCTCATTACGGCCACATACAATCGTGACCGCATGTCAAGCATCGTGTCACCAACAGCAACGAACTAATGAGCTAATTATTAATTATGGAGTTGGAATCGTTACCACAAATACAAATGTCATGGTTAATAACACACCGCAGTCAATTCCATTAATTTGAAATCAAACAAATTAACTGTAACGCGTTAATTAAACGAGAACGCGAATTGACTTTGACCGCGAAATCGATCGGTTTCTAGTACACCTGTTTACTCATATGGAATTAATGAAACTCGTACCTCGTTCCTATTGATTGTTAGGCATTTCAATGAACTGTAGTGAACCGCACTATGAATGGACTTCTCCGTGCAAACACTACGTAACGTAGTATTGATTTACGCATTTTTGTTGTTTTACTTTAACTGTTTACCGACTCCCACATGAATGTATAATTCCGATGTGAGGCGCGAAATCGATAGCAACGCGATGCGCACATTTTAATCCCAGAGATGTCATTGTTGTTTTTTCACATTATAGGAAAAGTAACTAATGTATGTCGGTATCACTACTGATCATAGTTTTACTATCATTATTCAAACCATATTTTCTGCATCGTACTGTGTTATGAAACTAATTCCTATTAACAAAGAATTCTGGTAACTTTTATAATCAACTACGTCATAAAACTGTCTATAACTTTTATAGTTGATGAAATTGGTCGCCAAACCAATCTGTACCCAGAGGTATAAAACTGATTGTATTGCGGATTACCTACCTTTTGAAAAATTGCACTCAAAATTGTATTGACGGCTCGGCCTTTCCCCGTTCACTATCGCTAATGGACCAGATTGAATCAGTTGTAATAAAAACAAATACTCCGTTCTGAACTGTACCCACAAAGGAAATCGTTTCGTGTGTAATCCACTAGAACAATAGGATTAAATGATTATCGTGTTGAATTTTGTCGATACAATCTAGTTAGTATATGAACTCTACCTGAGATTGGAAACTGCATTATTTCTCTGCAATTCAATTAAGTCCCGGAATGAACTGGAGCCAGGACGCGTGTTTTAGTAAATGGATAAATTCACCGAACGAGCGAGTTCGTTGTTCCCGAAATTTAATTAATGCCAACATACGATCCATTAACGCTGAAATCCTGAAATATTCCCGCTGGAGCGACGTTGGTTGAGAATTCGTGCAAGTTATGAAATGCTCGACTACGACTACTAACAGTGTAGGTTATGCGAAACGGCGATTATTATTAGTAGATTTACTGTTTTCTGTTACTAAAATGTTGCTATTCCGTTCCGGTTATAGGTTTACATTATTACATACTGGTGATACTTAGAATATTATTTGTTAAACGTCGTGCTAGTGTTCTCCAGAGTGATTTTATCTTAACTATATACAATACAAATAAGTATAGTTTTTATTTATCATTCATTACTTTGGTAAAAATAAAATTTTAAAACCTTAATATCGGATATTTACGAAGAATTATAAAACTCATTTTGAGCAAAATATTCTGTGACGTAAACTTTTAACTTTAACGCGTAATATCTTTACTTGTATTTCAAATTAAACCTATATTCTAAAATAACCTAAAGTTTAAATACGATTTTTTCTTAGTATTTCAAAAGAAATCAACCGAAACGCAAAGCTTCTTAAGCTACAACCACGTAATAAAATTAGATGCAGGAAATAATGCCTAAGTAAAATAAATCTTCATTATCCGAATGCAAGTTGCGCTATTTTTCACAAGAAACAAAGAAAAATGGCTATTAATACGAAGCTGCGGTAGGACCAATTTGGTATAACACGTAAGAGGAGCAACAAGAGGTTCTCCCGGGGGGAAGCCTGGGACGCGTCCCGGAATGGCGTCGTTTGATAGTCCTGCTTTTCGAACAAACATTGATTATATAGCCAGTTCGTCGCGGAGTCCCGAGCCGGGCAGACGCTCCCACCGCTGCACATCTTACACTTTACCTCATACAGTTGCTGCACTTTCAGGTGATATCCACTCTTAATTTTTATTTGTTTTTGATCATTTTTTGATTTTTTACAATGGGTTAGAAAATTTTCAAATATTTGGTGGCTCGAAGTAGCGATCGGAGTTCTTTAGTATTTAAAGTCATTAGTTTTTAATTTAAAATTGAAATTAAAAATATAGTTAATTTATCTTTTAATCTATTTTAGCTTTAATTGAGCAACTTGTAATTGTAGTATTATTTAAAGTTTAAAGAATTTCATAAACCTTTTTATTATCATAAGCTAAATCTCTGTTTTAGAAATACTATTTGTATAATGCAGAGAAAAATTAGTTATTAACGAACTTTTGAATTATTTAAATGATTTTACGTGTAGTTTCAAAGTTCCGAAAAGGTTCCGTTTAATAATTAATCCTGCTTAAATTTTCATATGGGTTAGGTTTTGAAATAACACTGAATTTCGTTGAAACTTATTAATAGTTTAATTGGTTCTGTGGTGGGCTGTCATCATTGAATATTCTCTCGAAGCGGTAACGCGAACCTGAAATTCCATTAACTCTCGCGATCCAAACTTTTGTTTTGCACTTGGTCGTGACATTTTTACAAATAAAAAATTTACAGAACTTCGTACATGTTTTTGACTCTTTACGTCTCTGTGTTTGTCGCAATTCGGAGAATACGGGAAATTTGTTTTCTAACAACCTTTGAAATTGTGTTTTTGAACATAAAATCAAGTAAGGAGAGTACTATAGTTTTAAAAAGTTCTAAAAAAAGAAGATAAAAATATTTTACTTGTAAAATGTATTATTACCCTAACGAAGGAAAATCATATTGCCATTTGCGTAATAAATGTAACAAACGGAAGCGTAATAGGATACTACATAACGGTACTGTCTCATGCACAAAATTGCATTCAACTTTTATTTCAAACCACACCATAACGACTTCGATGTAATGTACCAAAATATTTTGTTTCGATCAAAACATGTTGCTCTCGTTTCGAAAACGACAGAAATTATATTAAAAGGAAACGTTATCTTGGAAACGATTTTACGACCCGCTCAATTTGGTATTCGATGTATATTTGAACTCGTTTCTGATGTTTAAGATATTTTTGTATCAAATTTAAATGAGCGGTGCTTGAAAAGTAATGCGAATACTGAATCGTAAAATAACATTGTAAATTTGTTTGTGGCGCGTTTTCTCGGTGGGTTTACGCTTAACGGAGGTTTTATACTGAAATCGTTTAACGGTGCTCATGTTCGATAATACTTGCTTGTTATTAATTAATTGTCTTATATGTATTGGAAACAGTTCTCCCAAATATTCGCTCGAAGTAGAATTTGGCTTTAAAATAGTTATTGTCTAACGATAGAAGTATAGGATTGTTAACTTTTTTCTAACAGTTCAGAAGTTAGAATAGGTATTGTAAATGTTTATTTGTGTATTTATTAATTGTGTGTATAATGTTTATTTATAATACTGTTCTCTTAACATGAATACAGCTTTGAAGATCGGAACTGAATGTCGTCGTGGCATCAAAGTCGGTTTGTTATAGATCATAATGCAACTATCACAGCCAGCTTTGATGAGCACGACTTCATTTGTAAACTACTTACACAGAAAACAACACTTGAAGAAATTTAAAGATTTTGAAGATACTCAAGAGATTGAACAACAGACCCAAGAGATCAGATAATCTCGATCCTGTCAAAGCGGCGGTGAAATGTCTATAACTTTCATATCACAGCCACTTTGATGTGGTCGGTTTACTGAGAACAGCGAAGGGTCTTGCTAACATATTCATATCGCACGAGGGACGTCTGTGGCCCACTCGTAAAAATGGCCGTGTCGTGTTGTATTCTCATATCACAGCCATTTTTGACGAGTTGGGCTGCGGACATATCGACGAATAGAAAAAACAAGTACTAGAAGAAATGCTGATCTTTGCGACGGATCGGGCGTCGCTCACAAAGTGGTTGTAGTATGCGTTGTTTGAGCCATATCACAGCCAGCTTTGATGAGCGACGAACATCCTCATGCAGCGAGATGTTTTGAGAAGCGTTACTGAGTAGTGCAAGTCCTCGACAAGGTGGTTGTGACATGTGGATTCAGGATCATATCACAGCCAGCTTTGTTGAGTTCTGGTCTACTCTACGCAGCGTTGGTATACTTGAAAATACCTATGTATATCTCTTATGTGTCAACTATTTTTTACCTTTATATTTAATGTGTTTTCTGTGACAAATGTCATATATTATAGTTTTGTGAATTATTAAATGTGAACTTTTGTGTAAAAGTTGTTCTTAAATATTATATTTCATATTGTTTTCTTTCTGGATTTCAGATCATCGGTTGCATTCTTCGAAGCCTCAAGAAAGACGAGGAGAAAAAAGAAATTACAATTATGTTGAAATTATTATAAACTTACGATCAATAAAGTTAATTAAATTAAAATTGAAATCGTTTTTATTTTTCTTTACCTTAAAACCTTGAAAAGTTAGTGTATCACAAAACAGGTATATTGTCAGAAAAATAACATGTTTTTGAAACTAAATAGTTCCTTTACCTTTTCTTTAATAAGAAATTTGATCTTGGGGCTGTGGTAATATATTGTTATTGTATCTGATTGAGGTTAGTGCCTCTGTTATGAGCAAAATATATTGCAATTATTTGATAAAAAGTAACGGTTTTTGTCCAATATTTGTTCAGTCCAATGGATAATGTATGTTCCAATTTAATTAAATCAATAAGGGCAAATACATTTTATGAATTATCATCGATTATTAAATTGACCTACTTTTAACCTATAAAGTGAAGAATTTATAAACAATTTAATTCATTCTCTGAATTTTAAATTCAGATAAAGAAAAAACACATTAGCACTAGAAAATGCGACATTATCATAAAGAAATGGTTTAGTAGCTTTAAATACTAAATGTTTTTAAAGAATTCATCAATAAACATGGAGAGATAGCAGTAACTAAAGTACTAAAGAAAGTAGGTACATTCTGAAGAGCAAGTTGAATGATTAATTGTAGTCAGTACACACAGATAGATGTAGACACATAGGTAGTCTAGGGTTTATATATCGTACTAGTCAAATAGGGTTTTGGTTGGCAAAATGATACAAACTGAACTGTATTACGATGGGGTATAATATAATTATAGTACCAAAGTGAAAGTTAGTTAAATTCATGAAAATATCTATAAATTCAGTTTCCATTTTATAAATTAACTGATCAATAGCCTTAGTTTAGAAGAAATAATAATATATTTCTAAACAATTTTTACCACTAGGTGATATTAGTCACTTCACTTTACCGGCAATGATATGGGTAAATTTATTTACCTTGCAGTATAAAATATATTTAGTTCTCCTGTCTATCGAATGAGATGCAAAGATTTTTTGCTGTTCTGTTTTTATAATCATTCATCATCATTGATACAATTTTGATATCTTGTTGAAAAACTTGTGTAAAATCTTTGGGGCTATAAAGCATTCGTATAAATCAGACAAATTTTTGTTAACCTAATATAAATTAGTATAAGGAAAGATGTTGTTCATCATCATCATTATCATCATCATCATCAGCCCACACACGTCCACTGCTGGACATAGGACTCTCCCAAAATATGCCACTGAGCTCGATCTTCTGTTCGTCTCATCCAGTTGTTACCTGCCACCTTTCTTAGGTCATCGTTCCATCTAGCAGGGGGGCGCCCAACAATACGTTTACCACATCGCGGTCTCCACTCTAGAACCCGTCTACTCCATCGGGCATCAGTTCTTCGACATATGTGCCCAGCCCATTGCCACTTCAGCTTGCTGATTCGCAGAGCTATGTCGATTACTTGTTAAAGATGTTGTTATTAAGAAATAATACACGCTTTTATGGCAAAGTACAAGCAAGGACCCACCTATCAGTTAATTAGTTAATGTCACTCATGACTCAAGCCGGGGTAGGGTGAAATTCTCGTAGGCTGTACGGAGTCACTCCCTCACAATTCTAGTAAACAATTACATTAGTCGTCATACTTTCTTGTAACAAAGTCTACTTTGTTTTCATAATGCATCTGTAGATTGAAAAATCATAAATAAATTCTTGTTAAGGATTACTCGCAAACTAGGCTAAATTTTATCTGAAAAGGATCACACTAATCAACTTTACAGAAAAATATATAGAATGAACAAAATAAAACTAAATACTTAATTTACATTGTAGTTAGCTCGGGTAGTTATCATTTCAACGTTAATATTCAATTAAGCTGAACGTAACATATCAATACATAATTATTATGTCCGTATGAAAAGGTCAAAAGTCCATGCACCACAGCAACCACATATTAAAATGATTACAGTGAATTCTTTGTTACATACAAAGAAACAACTGAATGAATATATATCAATCACTTTTTATAAACTGCATTTATTCACAGATAACGTTACTGCATTTACGTTTACAAAGTTATATAAATAATAAAGTGTTTGAGTCTACTTTTATAATTTATTCATATTTGTAACACACAACATTAAAACATAGATTTGGATTCTGATTAAATATAAGTTGTATTAGCGAGGATTAAACGTATTTTATTAAATATATAAATTTGAGTTAGATGAATATCAAATATGTTAATTTATAATTTAGGTAGATACCTATATAAAACGATAATGACTTCGTAATGTTTTGTCTTTGAAATGGATATGAAATATTATTCGAAATATCTTCAGTATTTCCATTAGCAGAACGCCTGCAGTTGAGAAATATTTAATCGAGAGCATAGCTGCGGGCATCAGACGGTTCTTTATCGGCGCATTAGTTGGGGACAAAGTCTGCAAATTTATATCCTAGCAGGTTCAAAACTGTCTGGAACAGACCAAAACTTTGTAAGCAGGGAGCTTGTTTAATGCTATTTTATAGTAGTTTTATTAGAATCGTTCAACGTCGTTGTAGGAGCTATAGAAGTAGTCGTTATAGAAGGGTGGTTAAGATGCTGTGGGTAATTGAATTAAAATGTTATTCATACACCTACAAATAGTTAAAGCCAATGCATTTTTTATCTACAAATGAAATGAAAGGTAATAATGAAAGTACCTATATAAATACATGACTACTTATTTTAATCTGAAAATTATGTTTGAGTAGGTTCTCTGCTAATGTCGGAAACTGCTCATTGTTACTTTAAAATTATAGTTGCATTTAACTTTTAAACTACAAAAAAGGACTCAAATAAACATCTGACGTTATTGAAATTCACAGTTAATTTTGATTTAGACGCAGGCGAGTCATCGTATGAATTATAGAATGCAGTCTGTGAATTTGCAGTGTAAATACGGTTAGCTGAAAAATGCAAGTAATGCAATGATATGCGGCCTGTGGTGTGCATCATACATAATGTACTATAGCATTGCCAACCGCGCTATTCGGGTTAGACGCATTGCGGTCTTCTACTCATATAGACTATAGACGGATATTTAGGCCTTGTGTTTACAAATTTGTACGAGAGCATCTCCCTCTCACAAATATTATAAATTCGAAGGTTTATTAGTATGAATGTTTGTTACTCTTTCAGGCAAAAACTAGCGATGAATTTTAATGAAACTACAGTTGTGTACCTTATGTAAGGTGGATTTTCAAAATGCTCACTTCTGAAAAGTTCTTACTCTTGTATAACGATTTTATAGAATTTTGCTACAATATTAAGTATTGCTTTATGTTTGAAAAGAAATAAGTATTATTGCACTATGAGTTTTATGAGACGATCATTTAGTTCAAGAGTCTCTTAAAAAATTACAAGAAAGAAAATTCAATTCAATTCACCTATTGGCTATTATTTTTTCGGGTTCAGTGAATCAAAGAACCTTTACAGAAATTTATTAGTGTTAAAGAGTAAAAAATGTTTTAATTCTCTTAGAAACCATTGCCTCTATTTTGAAACAACATAATATTAAATCAGCATATTACTTTATCACATTTCGATAGGAATATTTATGAAGAATTATTATTGTCCATTTTTAAATACCTATCTCTAGCTATTCTTGCAAGCAGCACGCGTGAGTTGACGTTTTGCTCTTAGTTCCGTGATGTGAGTCGGTCTGAGGTTTTTTGAAAGACTAGCTAGACACAACAAAAAGCTGTATTGTTTTAGTAATATCATCATCATCATCATCATCAGCCTGTAGACGTCCACTGCTGGACATAGGCCTCCCCCAAACCTCGCCACATCGATCGGTCCTGCGCTGTCCGCATCCAGCCACCTCCCGCGGTAAACTACTTGTTGCTAAACTACTTCTTTACAAGCTTTATATTAACTTGCACTGGATGTAATGTATGTATTAATAATATACTAAGTCCTGATTAAATTCATATTATCTTCTGATTAAATTTGTTGCGAGGCCCAAGACAAGTTAGCTTTCCCTCGGGTTCCTGGGCTTCACTGCTCAGAGTCATTACGATGGTCGCCGCTGTGGATCCTACACAGGAGTTACAGTGGTGGGAGTGAGAGGTGGGCAAATACCCGAATATACTAAGTTCGGGTGGAATCTTGCGAGTTGAATTAGATAAACTTCCCGGTTTCCGATTGAGCTGACATTTTGCACGCAGATGTACCTATATCGCTGTGACAATGCAATATTAAGATTAAATGAAGCTGATCTGATGATGGAGTCGGAAGACAGCCAGCCATATGATATTCAGGATATTTAAAGTTTTCTTTAAAATACTTAAATTATTAAACATTGTAAACTTTAAATGGGACCTGATGACGAGAATCTCCTTTTAAAATAGTGTCGAAAAAGAATCGATCGAATCCATCCAAAGTGATATGCGAACAAAGATTAGAATTTTTTGTAAAGGAAACCTTTAAATACAACATTTTAAGATTCTGGATACCATGAAGCAGTACAGTGCTAACACTAAGTAACAAGCCCAAACACGACGGGTCTATCTTGTGTAATACCTACTGAAGTTACTATGGTAACCTTCGGCATCCATCATCAGAGCAATTCCATGGTACCAATGTCATGTTGTATTGTCAGATTTAAAATCAGTCCAAAATTAGTGAAAATGATTTCGACTCTTAAGTAAAAAAAGTGTTGTGATGAAAACTACACAGTTACACTACGAAATGCTTTCTCTTTGTAATAGGTTTTTATTTCGTCTTCATTGTATGTCACTTTAAATGGGGTTTTAAAAAAGTTACGTGTGTATAGTTGGTGACGGATATCGGTCCTCCAATGCCCGGGCATCAGGTGAGTTGTAGGCTCGTTCGTCTAACATGTAATTAATTTGTGTAAATGTATTTATGTACCCACTTCGTAATTTTCAAAACTATTCCATCACCCTTGTTTTATTGAGCTGCCACGGTCTGTCCAATTTATTTCTATCACCACCCATAAATATCAGTATTTCTTTTTATTAAAAGTAGTCTAGTATGTATATTCTGCTTATTTTTTTGGTATATTCTGACATCGCTTGGTCCATGAGCGATAAAACGAATCACCCAAGCAAGATAATCTGTAAACTCGTCCCAATACGAGTACTTTGATTTACAAAATCTTAACTCTATAAAAGCGGGAATGGAACCAGGTTTAAATAAAACACCATTTGTCAATCTTTATTTATTGTACGACTAAATATGACAATAGTCTGATAAAACTTACAGACACTAAAACTAACATTTTACATTAAAATAGCAAAGAATTTACTGGAAAGAAATAGATACTTGCGTTTGGTTTACTAATAACATTCAAAATGTCAAAAATTGTATTATTTTCTTTCTAGAATTTACATAAAATCAGTCAGGAACATAAATATAGTATGAAAGTAGTAAAAGCTTATCTCTAAAATAAAAGTCATAGCAACATATTTCGTTTTGAAGAATATAATATTAGTACCTTCGAAATGGATTTTAAATATTGACACGGAATATTAAAAAGCATTTACAGACAATATATTGAAATACTACATCTAAATGGCTAATTCGTCAGAAAAACACTAGAATCGTTTCAGCTATAGTTCATTGTATTCAACCTACACAAAATCCTAAAATTCACAACATCCAGATTTATTTCATAATCATAGTAATCGTGAATATTGAAGACGAGTATCAATAACACTAAGATCTATTGAAATATCTAATTACTCATATTGTAGGTAAAATAGGCCAAGATAATTGCAAGCATTAAAACGCGAATTGTATTATAGATATGATATAACCTAATAGGTACGACATTCCATATAAAAATCCATCTCTTTCATTCACAATGTGACTAAAGTCAGCCTTCCTTTAGCATCTAAACCAGGTCCCACGCGTCTGTTACACAATCAGTACCTTACAAACTTACACGCTAACACCAATAATATGAAGATTTAAAATACATTGAAACATTGATAAAACTGTTTGCCTACAATTTAAGAACTACCAATTGTGCAATATACTTGATATCAGGGTTGGCACAGAAATAGACATGACTGGGAATGCCTATCTGTAAAACTCGCGATATCTATTGCAACTTGGCCAACCCTACTAAAATAAGGAGATCATAATATGTATGGATATAATATGTAGCGTACTTAGGCATCTAACACTGACCACCAACGATCGAAGAAAAACCTTATTCTAACACATATCACGTGAAAATCTGCAGTATTTTCACGTGTTATGTAAACCTACTTAATCGAATGTATTTACCCTTTCGTGGGACGTAGTGTCCGAACAGAAATTATAATAAAACTATAAGAAAATTATACAGAATATATCGGTAACTATGTCGGTAACGAAACCAATATTTTATTATTTGAAGGCGAGAGAAGACCCAATGTTGGTATTTTTTGCGTTAGGTAGCTTCTTTACTTTTTGGAATTTAATTTTACCAGACTATGAAGAAAACTTTACACTGTAGTTTTTATAAAGTTGATACATTTTATTACATCTTCTATGACGTAGCTTTTGGATGATATCCAGATGAAACCAATCAGAATTAATAAGTATCATTTATAGATGAATTGTATATTGTTTTTGGGTTATACTATTTATATTGTGTATTTTTTTTTTCCCACCTCTCACTTCCACCACTGTAACACCTGTGTAGCCAGGATCCACAGCAGTGAAGCCCAGGAACCCGAGGGAAAGCTAACTTGTCATATGCCCCGCAACGAATTTATCAGAAGATGATAGAAGGAGTAGGAAAACATGAGGTTCAATTTATATTGTGTTTCATTATCCTGATAGTCACCGAGATATCCTGCATACCTTACCTGCTACGCGTACTACTAGTCTCCTATAGACCAATACTCTAACACCAACTTAACTATAGATTGTAGTCACATACACAAACCTGATATCATCCTGAAATAACCTAACATTACAACTAGGTAGATATATTGATAAAACACCTACTACATCTAATGCGTTTCACAAACATTTAAATTCAAATACGAAGCTCTCGAGCTGCTTTTAATTTCTACAGAACTACCCGAAAAACATCAAAGTTGTAAGAAAACTCACGATACTAATTATTGAAGACTATATACTTTTCTGTTTATTATATCAATTTGTTTTGAGTTCTAGAACGATCCAAGGTTTATTTAGGGTTAAGAGATAGCGTAGCCCTGACATTAAAGTTTATAAATAATATGAGACTGCGATTCAAGTGAGGGACATAAAGTATGACAAAATATGCATTCCCGATAACATATTTGTTTGATAACGAAACGTTCAATGCAATATATCAATGTTATGAGATATAAACGTTAATTTTGTAGTCAATTTGAGCTGCTGTTGATATCACAAGTTGTTTGTTACAAGATGAATGCATTTTGTGCGAGTTATTTGAACACTGGGCCAACAAATACGTTATTTTGTATTTTCCATACACATTTTACGATTCCTTGGTTCTTTTCAACAACATTATGATAACGGAATATATTGTTAAATTTTCAAATCTATCGAGATTAATTTTGGGGAGCTTTATGAATTGTTAAAACAAATGGTGTTAGATTTAAAAGCAACAGTCCTCGAGTTAGTTTAATATCACATATTTGTTGTGCGTCAAAGCAAACAATGTGTGCCATCACACGCTTCTTATTGTCACAGACAAAAAAAAGTAGATAAATTGCTGTATTATGAAAATGCGAAAACACCAGCAAACGTTTTTGATGAAGACTTACGACCCATTACGGCAAGACTGTTCTCAATATATTATTATTTTGATGGCAAGAAAAGTATACATTTGACCATGATATCTGTGGACTCATGTAGAAGAAGTACCTATTTAAAATCGATATTATTTCTCAAACTTATTATATTAGTTGTAAATATAAAATGATAATGTGATATCCAAAACGAGATAGCAACAACATTGATTCTAATTAAACCACGTAAGCTTTTGTATCGCACGCGAATTCGAAACCTTACACGTATTTTGTAAAGAAATTGACAAAACTAATTCATTGTCAATCGCAAAATGATTTGCTGCAATTAAATTAATTGTGATTTTACACATTATTGTAAGAAAAGATCGCTGTCATATTTTGTATTTTAGTCTTTAATTACATGACATATAAATAAGTTTACGGGCTACCTGATGATAGTAAATCTTTACCGTCGCTTATAAGCCTCTGCAATGGGTTTAAGACCACATTGTGTCAATCGCTTAATTAACAATCGTAACGACTTACGATTCTCTAATAGTAATTTCAATGCAATTGATTCACTATCGCTATCGCAGTTGCAGAATAAGTCTGTGCAGTCGTATTTCTGTACGGTCAGCGTAAAAGGCCGTGCCCGTGTGAATGGTGTGAGATTTCCATTCGCATGCTGACCGACAATGTGTTTATCGGAACTTTGGCGACTGTAATATTAGCTTATTGTTTTCATGTTGTTACTATGCTTCGTTATATTAAAAATGTTCTAGAATGATATTGGAAAAGTATGATTTGAAATCTCCAAACTATATTTTGTTAAGTCATTGGACATTATGGTTTACTTTAAATCTGGTAGATTAGAAGTTATCGAATAGGTTCGGAAATAGATGATTTTGTACTATAGTTAATTGTATTTTACATAGTTTTTTTAATATTTTGTTTAGTTTTTTTTTGCATGGAAGGACGAAATCCTTTGGGAAGTCGGCCAAAAATTTTTGCTACCAGTTTTTTTAATGGGTCGAAAGTAAATTTTCATTATTTTTTAAAGAGAATGGCGGTTTTGTAAAGTATATACCTTTTTTTGGTATCCAAGCCGAATTTGAAGTAACTTTCGAATTGAAGGTAAAATCAATAGTAGATGCAAATAAATAATAATCAAACATAACGCTTAATCCGTATTAAAAATATAACTTATACTTTACGAATTATTTATACGATTACATACATAAAATATAGTTTTTTTTTATATATCAAATATATATAATTAATTTTGATATAATTTTATGTTCCTTTAGGACCGTATCCGAGAGGCAGCCTTTATGTTTCCAATACAAATCATCACACCTCTTTTTATATTCAATAATCTAATACTTTGGTTGAGAAGCTGAAAAAAAAACTTATACACTTTGGAATACGCGACAACCAACGCCATCTAGCGACAAGAAAACGAAACTCGAACTGCTTGTGTCGTCTTTTAGCGAAATAAAGTCGCATGACAATATTAAAATGGAATTTGTTTGTAAATTAGTTTCGTGCTGTTATCAGATTTTTGGCACGTGATAGCACCAATCATTGTCTATTTAAAGTCTCAATCAAAATCTGAATTAAATTTTAGAGATATGTCACAGGGAACTGGAATCTTTCACTTCTAAAGCAGTAGAACCTACATCTACTGATTAAATAAATTGGAATATTCCAAATGTTACTTTGAAATACAGACATAATATATTAACTACTAAATCTAACACAACATCAATGCTAAATTTTAAAACATTAAATATTATAGAATAATAATATGCGTTCGTTTTGTGTTGTATTGCGTATTGGCAATAAATGGATATATTTTTTACAATTAATTTATAAGATAATAAATTTAATAAACTTAAACAATTACTCTTCAAATAAAAATAATGAAACATATGTAAAATGTTAGCATAATATGTTGTCAATATTTTAAAATAAATGATTATCATCAGTCGTACCAATGCAGATTGCTCTTTTAAATATAAAAATAAAATACAAAATGTAAGTATAACAAAAATATAAAAATTTAAATTTACATAAAACATGTCCATTTATTACTAAATGTTTTAACATCCTCAATCTTTTCAACACCCTGTGAATATTTTTTCATGACAAGTAAATTGTTATGATATTCATGATTTCGTCTTGATTAACCGTCCATTGAAATCATTTATAATATTCATTTATATATTTCACAGTATGTCCAAAATCATTGGAATGCGCAAAAAGTCACAATCAATAAAATCAACCACTAAAATTTGTCAGATTAGCGGCTTTGTAGTCTATTATGAATAAGACAAAAGTGGTATAATCTGCACTTCGACGTAACACTCAATTTGGTAGGATAATTTACTGACCAGCAAACAAAAACAATCAATTTAATCACCTTCATTATCATCCAATATTATCCTACCAATTTGAATTTTTATCCTATAACAAATCCAACAACATAACTGCACACAATTTAGTCCAAGCACTGCAATAAATAAAATGTCACTTTTCGTTAACCAGCAAGCGATACACAATCCAGCCACTTTTCCATATTCACATATAGATTGAGATTCAGATCCGGATATAAAAATAATTGATACCGCCTTTCGCTTGTTACAGGTGGAATTCAATCACAGAAATACAGGAATCAAGTTCACTTTATACGAGGCATAGTAAGTTACCTTTATGCATTGTTTGTTAGTTTGTTTGCACGCTTCGTGTTGACTCCCGTAGTATATGTTCTGCGTTTATTCCATGTCGTCGTCGCTGTAACTGTGAGCGAAGGGCAGGTATCGGCTGACTCAGGGTCGCAGGTCGGGCCTGTCAGCCGGGGGGTGCATGCGGGAACCGTCGGGGTCATCGGCGTCGTATAACTCGTAGTCGTTACCTGTAATATTAAACTGTTAATAGCCACTTGAACACACTTACTACTTTTGCAAAGTAAATAAACCAATCAACAGGAGCCAAAATTGAATAACACGTGACATTAGTTCTAAACTTAATTTGTTTCAATTTTATTATCATTTCATATTTTAGAGAGATAAATATTTTTTTTGCCCCAAATGTAAAACAGTGGAGGAAAAGAATTTTGAAAAAAAAAAAAATAATAATTAGGTAGTCAAAAAAGGTAGTGATTCAGATTTAGCGAGCGTCTCAGTTTCGGAATCTAGCGAAAATTTACGTACCCAGACGAGTGGTTTATTAATCCAAACTAATATTATCCACTCAACTGGGATCGGCAACCAAATTGGTTTGTTTACTTTTGCCAAGTCTGTGGCAGGAGCCAAAATTGAGCACAGTTCTAAAACTTGTTTTGTTTACATTTTTTTATCGTCTCATATTTTACGGAGATGATATATTTTCGCTGAAAATGCAATACAGCGTCATTTAATAATAAAGGTTTACAAAAGTATAAGGTTTAATTAAAAATCAAAATTAAAAATTATTGGAAAAATATGTTTTTAAAAAGGGGCTCTAACACGGTATTGATTCCGAACGAAGTCCCCAGTTTAATTAGCGAATAGTGACGTTTCCCAGTTGAGTGGTTATAAATGCGAATGCTATGTCTGTTATGCTTTTCCGCTTAAACCTCTCAACCGATTTTGATGAAACTTGGTACAGACAATCTTTAGACCCTGAGAAAGAAGGTTACCTTTTAATAGAATGTGACGCAGAATAAGTTGTAACAATGCTGTTTACCTGAAGTGTCGCTGCCATTCAGCGACGCCTCATGTCATATGTCGCGGGCGACGTTCAGGATGGAAGCGCGGCATAACGGACACTCGTGCAGCTGAGCCGAGCAGTTTACGCAGAAACCCCTTGTAAACATAATAGCATTTTTAATTATTTGTTTCTGTACAGTAAAGTATTAAAAATAAATACGGAATTGAAGGTTTTGTTAAAGGTGATTTTTACTATAATAGTTAAAATTGTATACACAAATGTATGTCTAATAATATTATCAATGATTAATTCTGTGAAAATTGTTTTTACACTCAGTGGTTTAGTAATTAATTAGGACAAATCAAAGAATAAATTTTGACATAAAGCAAGTTTTACTATCTAAATAAATGATGATTGAAAAAATTGTTTATTTAAAAATGTGTTGAATAAACTGAAACGTGTTTTTTATGCTGTATTGAATTTTCAAGTACTTTACTTAATATGAGCAAAAAATAAAACGTGAATTACTTGTGGAAGCAAGGTTCCAGGATGATGGTGGCTACTGCGTCGTAGCAAATGGTGCAAGGGTTCTCTGGTACGGCCGCGTTTATTATCTGAGCGATCTGGATGCGACGAGGCACTATCTGTAATATACATACAATTATATTATATATATAATAACTCAAAAATGTTTCAACCAATGTAGACATTTCTTTATTTTAATGTTCGTTGAAGTTCAATGATGATTTTTAAGACGAGTTGGTAAAATAATAATGAGCTCCCCTCTTCGGTATTCCCAGAGCGCTATGACTTGTCCTTCTTCAAACGAGGCTTGAGGAGGGTCCTTAAAGTTAGGTCGTAGGTAGCGACCCCTCAATGGCCCCTGACATTGTAGAGGGTTATGAGCGACGGTAACCACTTACGATCAGGTGGCCCGTTGGCTCGTCTGCCTACATGGCAATAAAAAAAAATAATTTCAATTTTACTTTTTTTTTGGCTTTTTAGTAAATATTTCGCAAAAGTAAAGAACTCATTTGAATACAATATTGCTAATCTTACCTGAAACGCCACTTAAAGTATTGATGTTATTATAATCATTTATATTGCAAAGTGAAGATTAATACATAAAATGGCTTTAAAATATTATCAAAGATCCTTAAAAAAGTGATAAAAACGTTATATTTCATTTCATTTACGTACAGTTAAGGCCGATAGAAACATTTGAAATTTTTATTCTTTAAACTCCTTTTCATTTACCATTTTACTATTTCTTTAATAAGTTTTGTTTCGCTATTAAAAACGCATTTTTAAGACAATTTAATAAATTTCATTCATCATACATACCTTCTTTTCGTCAGCGGTCAGATAGCCGTAATCGTTGAAGACATAGTAAGGTCTATCGGTCGGCGGGAAGCGGAACGGAATATGACCGAAGTTGAACCGGCATTGCTGGAACGCCATGAAGCTGGCGGCGGCGAAGAAACCTTCTTCAGAGCATCTAACAAAACATCCAAATAATAGTCAATATACAGGGTGGGGCTAAAGTAAAGTAAGGTACCTATCGAAATACAATTTATTTAAACACTTTTGGAAACGATCTTGAGCACTGGCCCAAATTTACATATCCACCCTGTATATGGTACTTCCCAATTGGGACACCCTGTATAAAAGTTTACTTAAACACGGAAATATAAGGGCATTGAACAAAGATTATACAGGGTGTCACAGAGGTATGCGACTTGAACAGTAGTTTGTTAGCAAAGGTAATACGTAATTAACTGTTCTTTCGATTGACAGCGTTTTGGCAAAAAGTTCCTAATATTCAGATACTTCCCGTTCATGTCGCATAGTTATTTTATTGCAGGATAGACAAACGAGCCCACGGCCCACCCGATGGTTAGCGGCTCTGCCATGCTAGGGAGTTTTGAAGAGGGACATGTCTAAGCGCTCCGGAAACACCGTAGGACACCCTATATAATTTGCTTCTAATCACCTGACAGATTCAAAGATTTCAGTGCACGGAGGCAGACGCTGCCCGTTGAGCGAGAATATGACCTCGCGCGTGTTGAAGTCGATGAGACAGCCGAGGATGTCACCAGGCTTCCACTCGGGCATGTCCGGTACCGGGACCGGCTTGGCCTTGTACCAGACGAGGCGACGGCAGCCGTCGTATGAGAGAGAGTACAGGTCGTCGCCGATGCCGAAACCCTCCTGTGTACAATGAGATTGATGTAAGAATATTTAAATTTTGAATTCAATTTTTAATTTCACCCAATATTTTTGTAATTTTTTATTATTAAACTACTTTATATTACATTTTGAGCAAAAAATATATTATCTCCGTAAAATATTACATAATAATCACCTCGTGCTCATTTTTGGCTGGCATAAGTAACCAAACCAATTTTGTCGCAGTTCCCAGTTGAGTGAATATGTAACCAATCATCATCAAATCTCACCAAACGCCAATTTTGTTCTGTTGAACTACTATACACTACTCACGTGGTTCAAGAAGTGACTGTTCTTTGTTGCCCAGCCGATTTGCATAACACCCGATGTTATGATGGTCACTTCGTAGTACCAGCAATCAGAATTAGCCTGAATATGATAATAAAACACTGTTATATTTTTCAGTATATGTAGTATGCAAATGCGGAATAAACTAACTACAGACGAAATCTATTAAAACAAAACAAGCAAAAAGACCTTAACATTTTTATTCCTAATTTAGGTGATTTTGCTATTTTACTTCTAGATAACAACTGTACCAACCCATTACTGCCCACTGTTGGGCTCAGATCTCCTCAGAAGAGGGATTAGGCATAGTCCACCACATTTGCCTAGTGCGGATTGGGGACTTCACATATCTTCAAAGGATTTTTAGAATCCTTTTCCGACATGCAGGTTTCCTCACGATGTTTTCCTTCACCGTTTTTAGCCAGTGGTGTTATGAAAAATTGCACATAAATCTTTTTCACATTTAGATTTAGAGGTACAAGCCGGCCGGTTTTGAACCCGCGACCTCCCGTTCGAAAGGAAGCGCTTCGACCACTCGGCCACCACGACTTTAGATAACAACATGTATTTACAATTTGAATATGAACCCTAACTGTCATGTGTTACATATTATACGTACCAGAAAAGTGCATCTGACGCTCTCGAAGGAGTAAGAGTCGCATCTCGCCTCGAGTCCATTGCAGGAGATCTTGAGGTACTCGCTCACATCCTTCGAGTTCAGAACCACGTTTATATTGGTCATGTCCACCGTCTCGTATGATAGAGGTCTGTTCTCGATAATGACTGGAAACGAGAATTAATAGAAAGACTTTCACTTCAAATCTAAAGGTTCAACGGAAAATAATTGGAAATAGGATGTACATTGTACCATAAAGTTAAGTACCATAGTTGAAGGTAACATTGTAATAGGGACTTCAGGGATTCACAACAACATCCTTTCTAGAAACCACTGAAAAGCTATTTAAATAGTTGTACAAGTTTTCCCTATCAATTTGTTCAGTGCGATAACTTACACAGATTATCGAGGGCCCATTGAGCGCAGAATCCGACCTGCCTCCACTGGTAGTTGTCGCTGTAGGCCAGGGTCTCAAGCGTCAGCAGTGGGAACACGGGCTCCTGGTCGAAACGACGACGTATCACCATCTTGTTCTCGGTGGTGTGGGCGAACTTCTCTATGGCGATCAACGCGAACAGAACGGTGCATGGGTCCGCGTTTGTCGTCTTTGAAATAAATAGTATGTTATTTACTATTGATTGTGTTAAGTAGTGTTTACTTTTCAAGAAAAATTGCATATAACTCGACTAGACTTCATAGTTTAGATAAATGGTATTGGGAGCCAGAAACATTCTGAATTAGAAATAGATCATCTAGAACAATTACTTTAGGAATGTTTAAATATAAGTAAATGATACACGTGTTCGTCCGCCATTTTGTAGACGATCAACAACAAAGATAGTCTTTGTTATGATAAATCCCGCCGTTTCCTGATCATTGAAAAGCATTTACAGACGTTCGTTTTATTCCTGTTTGTTAGACTACGCAACATTTTACACAACGTAGACATCATAAAATACAGATGACAGATACTAACAAATTTAAAACAATGTTTTGCACAACATTTTTACGAAATATATAATAAATTTTTGAAACTGCAAGTATAAAATAAATTGTGAAACTGCAAGTATAAAATAGTTATACTCACCCATTCGTGCGGTCTTAATAAGTCCAATCTGTCGAACTCTTTGCATGCACAATGCACATTGCACACAAAATACACGCAAGGATCCTAAGGTACGTCGTGATTTGACCTCGAACTGGCCCAACCACGACGTACCTTAGGATCCCTAACAACTGTTTTTAAAGGGTCAACTATACAAAGGGTTTAGTTTGAAAATTTACAAGGGTGCACGGGAACCTTTTTGAGCTCAATCGATCCCTTTTGCAAAAACTGCGCTGAGCTCAGACGTAATAAGAGACAAAAAATTGCGCTGTGGATGAAGTGCGCAGCTTTATTGATCGACGACCACGCAGGGGATGGACTGTCTAGTGTTCGACTGTTTTGGAACCTACACTATATTATTTGAATGTATTTTAACATTTGAAAATCTATGACCATAAAATACTGAACTAGGAACAACTAAAAAGAGAAAATATGTTCTAAAAAATAATGAAATGGTTCATTAAAATTATTCGACATTAATTCTCTAATCCAAAAGTGTAATATCGGAATGTGTACTTTGATTAATTAGCAAAAAAAATATATGATCGCACAGTTGCGTATGTGATTGATTATAATAATCACAGTTTCAAACGATTAGAACTAAATTTTTATTTCAACTATTTAACTCATATGTATAATTATAATTTAACTGTTTAACTTGATAAGAGACACATTTTAAAATGTTTTCTTTTAAATTAAACCTGAGGACCTATCATGAATCTAGTTGTGGCGATCATTATTGAAGTGCAAATTGTCATTATTGACCTTTAATAATTGAGGGCATCTACTACTTATTACAACGAATGTGCTATAATTTCAGTTCAATCATTTCCACGTGCGAAGATATATTAAAACGTTTCTCTAAATATCATAATAATGTGATCAAAATATTCCATTTATTCTTATATTAAACGTAAATGGGAAGAAAATCAATAAGTCTTCAGCATTTTGAGAGGTTGCTTGGACAATAATCTCCAACATTGGGGACCCCGGATGGGAAAGTTAGAAAATATACAAAGAGACAACATTATTATGATTTATCTGATTCATGAACAAGGAACTTATTTAAAGTTTTAACAAAAGTAATATAATTTGGAAAATTGTAAAAAATATCTCCATTCAATACAACCAAGTCAGAAATGTATTGTTTATTTTACACACACTTTTAATTTAAAATAGCTGATTTGACTCTTAAGTTGCAATACGTAAGTTTCAATTACATTTTTGTAATAGTTCAAACACTAGTTTCAAAAACTCGCTATTGAAAATAATGACACATCCTAAACATGATATAGATAAAGATGTAACCATCCAATTAATTTCAAATACCGAACACAGGATGCTGGTTACAGCCTACACTACGGAAGACGTATTTTGTAGGAAATCATCAAGTTCCGACGTCAACCCGTGCAGAGGAACCACATCAATTTCCTTGACGCATTCGAAAGGAACGTTAACATATGCACTTAGATGTAAGCATCCAATCTATTTCAAATCTTGAAGACAGGACGCTGAATCCATCCTACAGGAACACATCTTTCCGCCTTCATATCCGATGTCTTCCGGGAAATAATATTGCAAGAATATGTTATTGTAAAGTTGGGATCTGAGGAGCTACCTGGTTCTGGTTGAAGAATATTTGAAGGATAGACTAGTGTGGAAAGGTTACCTTTTCAACATGGTTGTTATTCGTTAACAAATAGAAACTTCAATTTAATAACTTCATAGCTTCAACTTCTCAAAGCTAAAAGTAACACGAATATTTACTCCGATATATGACGGAAACGTATCTTCTACATATTGTCTCTTACTCTTCATAATAATGTATCACCAAGGTTATGTGGCGAATACAACAATATAATACAATTTTAATAATGCCCAGTTAATTTCGGATCAAAGTTTTGGTTACGTGCGTAAATACGCGAACAATAACAGAGAAACCGTTCAAAGTTAAACATTTTAACCTTCAAACTTTCTGTTCGTTATTTGTTAAACAAAACAATGCTTAATAGGTAGAAATTTGGGTATATAATAATATAATTGTGTTATTTCTACATAGTTTGTTATGCTGTTCTTTAAAATGTGGGGCTCATTTCGAAATTTACCTTTCTCGTTTTACAATTTGAAAGGTATTTTTTTAATTACCATGTAGGCAGACAAACCAACGAATCATCTGATCGTTAGTGGTTACCGTCGCTCATGGATCTCTGTAATGTCAGGGGACACTGAAGGGTCGCTGCTCGCTATCTACGACCTAACCTTAAAGACAATCCTTAAGTCTCGTTTGAAAAAGGTATGTATGTAAATACGTACATATAGTTCTCAAGTACTGACTTAGCGTAAAAATGTGGGGAGAACCGACCCCAAGTGTTAAGGGATGGAGAAAGATGTTTATAAAATCGCCCAAATAGAATCTAAGATTTGGAATTATTATTTTTAGAGAGTCAGAGTTGAAGAGTTTTTAAAGAATCACAGATATTAATCATTAATATTCTTTTATTCTGTCAGTTCTACTTTAACAGATGATGCTACTGATTAATTTAAATAAATCCGTTTATGTAAAACTTGAATTTAATCTTTTAAATCAGAACAAAAGTTAAGAGCTGAATTGACGAGATTGAGTAGAAGTGGTTTATGTTGAAAAAAAAGAGAGATCTCATTTACGTTCTCAAGATTTCACATCCACGGTATTCACGGAGCGGTATGATATGAGCGAGGTTTAAGAAAAGTCCTATGTATGCGATAGATAACAGGCATCGGCTCTTCAATGCCTGGGTATTGCAAATGTTCATTAGCGACGGTTAATGCCTACCATCAGGCAGATCACGAAGTCGTTTATCAGTCTTGCAATAAAACTAAAAATTATTAGCAAAAATGCTATGAAATGACGCAAGCACATTATTTCCATCAATCGTAATTAAGTGTCATGTGGCTTTGTGTGTAGGTAGGTATTTATTATGCATTTCTTAAATATTAATCATCAATGTTTTAATTCTATCAATCATCAAGTCAGCAAATAACTTCGCACTATCCCTATTATGTTGAGTCCAAGAAATGAAAAGAAAATATCCAATTTAATTTATGTTATTGAATTATGGCACGTTTTGGTTTCAAACAATCCAAGTGTTTGGGCTACTTAAGTTTTAATTCCTGTAACTATGCATTCAAACGATTTGTTCTTTATTTCTGCTATTTTCGTATTTCACATCCGCTCATGAGCCAAAGGAATCAAGTACAAGGGAAATTGAACCGAGCTACAAATTATTATGTAACCAAGTATATTTTTGTGTGTGTATTACAATATAAAATAAATTTATTATTTGTCACCAAGTTCTACCGATATTGTACGTAAAGTAACAAAAACAATGCAAATATAAAATAGTTTTATCACGAAAAAGTATGATTCTAGGTTAAAAGATTCCGCAGTCGATTTGCAATTTGTATATTTTGGCATATCTCGATAAGGTTAATTTTATACTATTGCTTGAATACTTCGTAATTTAAATTTAGGAAGAGTTTAAATTTATCGATATTTTCACCTATTTACCAGCATTGCAGACTTTTTAAATTCTATGTTTTAATATTATATTTTACTCAGGAGTAGTGATCGAAGCATCTGGAATCTAGTTACTTATTTGTAGCTGTTTTTCTACAGTTATACTCTGCATTGACGTAAAACGAATAATCACCTATATCACCTGAAATACATCAAAGCACTATCTAAATTTAAATGAAATCTCGAGATTCGTATCAAAACAAAAATCAGTTATTCCAATGTGACGACGCAATATAGTTCGATTTTCGAATCACAATTCAATGTTGGTTCACGTGGCGCCTTCCATAGCCAAATTTCTTATTCTACTTACAATATTTTTTCAGATAAATAACTCAACTGCGGTATCTATCTATCGTCATCTAAAATAAATTCCTGTCAAACGTGTGAACTGCCAATTCGTGACAAAAAAGCTCTGTTAGAAATTAAATAGACAATGATATCTAATTAATAGGCAAAGTTTAAAAATGTAGATGTTGCAGATGATGAAGTTGATGGTCTTATTATTATAGTACAAAACAATAATATTATAATTTATAACACAAGATTAATCAATAGAGAGATGTATGAAACATGTCAGGAGATTGATAATTCGTTCTTCAAAAAATGTAATTATCTCTATAATTTTGACCAAATATGAAGTCATTTCACCCTTTCTATATATGGAAGTATAAATATTTTTTCGTATCTAAACAGTATAAATATTTTAGAGACTACATTTTGATACGTTTATTTGTCTTCCCGAAGAGACTGCCGAATTTAATGAAGTTTTACAATTATACACGATATACTCTGGATAATCAGCACACGATGTTTAGGACCTATAAGGAAGCACTGTAAACAAAAAAGTAGCTGTACCAACTAGTACTTACCATAAAAGCTAGCAGGAAGTCGAGCGCGTCGTTGTTAAGAATAGCCACGCTGTTGGGTCCGGCCAGCTTCTCAGCGATGCAGCCCAGGACGATGCACATGTTACGTTTCATCTTCAAGTCCAACGTTTCGCAGAGAGCGCGCTCCCGGGACAAGCGGAACAGCTGCGTTAACTGTAATAAAATCTTAATCAAACCACAATGAAGCGACCGCAGAATGCTGAAGTCCGGTTTGCTTTTGTATCTTGTTTCTACTGTTATTTCCAAGGGTTTCAATGTTTCTTACTAATGACTAGAAAATGTTTGCAATAGCTTGTACTTTGTATCAAAGTCGATTGGTTGACGGTCCTGCCTTCCGTACGGGAGTTCGCGGGTTCAAAACCGGCCGGCTTGTACCTCTAAATCTTAATGTGCATTTTTTCACAAAACCACTGGCTAAAAATGGTGAAGGAAAACCCCTTTTCGGAGAAGACCTGAGCCCAACAGTGGGCAGTAATGGGTTGTTACAGTATTTTGTAAATACAGAATGATGTACTACATTTTTTCTCTCCATCTCTCATCAATTTTATTCAACTTTCTATCTATACTTCTATACCATAAAGCCATCTCCGTTAATCTGATCCGGCTGCTATAATTTCTATCTGTCTCGATCCGAATGCTTCGACCCATTTATTATAGCAAGGTGAACAACCTAACTCATGGCAGTAACGGACAATATTTACATTAATGCAATCGATATGTTATTCTATAAAACATGAAACATTATAACCCAATATATTCAGTCTACAGAGATCAACGGTTCGAACTAAATTTATGCACATACATTTCTGTTTATCAAGATAGACTCTCGTTTTATCGTAGCTTGAACGTCATTACAAGGAAAATAGTATAAATGACTTTACAAAGTCAATCGATAGCTATGGATGACGTCAGCGGGGTGCGAAAGGGTCAAAATGGTAACATCTCATATCTAGAAATGAATCAAAATAAATTTATTTTGTATCCTCTTTACACTGTACTGTATCAACCCATTACTGCGCACAGCTGGGCTCAATTTTCTCCGTTATAAGAGCAAGCATATTCCAGCAACGTCACATGAAATCTCCTATTCAAATGAATCTCCTTCATCTGGATTTTTCGTTCGTCGTTTTTGACCAATGTAGTTGTAGTAAGTAGTACACGGATCTTTACAATTTTACATTTAAAGGCACAGAACAAAACAACTTACCCTGCGCTCACCACGACGATCCACTACCAACCTATTTTTGCAAACTTGAAACACACAAAATAAGTAAGTAGCTTTATTAGTAAAATGTGCAAGGCGCTTGGTATTGTCTTAGTGTCTATAGTTCTAAAAGTAGGCTCACCTTTTTGATGGTGTCTCTGGACGGCAAGGGGCAATCATCGAAGACTATGGTGATCGCCGAAGGGCCTAGCGGATTGTCCAGTGGTATGACTTTCACCATCGATGTTACGACCAGCAGCCAGCCATCCTCTTTGTCAGCAATCAGGTGCAATTTGACCAGCGGGACCGGCGAGTCATCATCGCTGAAGAAAAGTGAACTATATAACATTATGGCAGTCTGATATGCAGTTGGCCTAATAAACTCACGGACTTCCAATTTAAATTAAGCCTAACCGACCGTTTCCCTCGGGGCGAAAACAAATTTTCATTCGTGTAAAGTTATGATTATATTAGTCAATTCGTTTTTCAGATTTGTTTTAAATATTTCAGAGTTGAGTTTAGCTATCTCCTGTTTTAGTTTTATTGTTTGTTAGGGGAGGGGAAGTTGTGATGTCCTAAAGTATTGCAGTTTATTAAATATCACTAATTGTACTCGTAATAACTGAGAACCTACCCTAATTGGTAAAATGTATTAGTTTTAACTTAGGATAGGTCCAGTTACGTGCATAGAAACGTTAGTCAGGCTTGGCATAGACTAGTGATGGCATGTAGAAATTTAGTTAATGAAATGGATTCTTTACATACATATTGATTATTGAGAATACCGATGACGTATGCCGCATTAAAACTATTTTGTTTTTTTTTTACAAACAATACCGTCATACAGTGCGTATTTGGTTTTGTGCAGCGCACGCCATGTTTAGGGCAGTGGCTCGTTGTCGATGTTGAAACAGAACACGATCTTACTTGTCGATGAATGACGCTATAAGTGAGAGCATCTCTATCACTAGTTGGTCGACGATCGATGAGTCAATATTCTTGTATTGGCGGAACCGTCCGTCTCCAGCCGTTGACAATATATCGACCTCGCACGGGTCACCGTCGGGAGAGTACATCTCGCTCTCGTCTACTTTTACTTTGCACCAGCAACTCCCCATTACCTACATAAATTTAAGTCTTATTAATCTATATAAGTTCATCAAATGAGGCGTTTTAACAAAAATAAAATATGTTTTTTGATGTCTTGCCATAAAAAAAAATGATAAATTGTTTAAAGATTTTAGATTTTTACTTGCATGTGCTCTGTTTACTCTAATTTTTATTTATTAAATATTTTACATGTTATCTAACGTAGAACATACCAAATGGAACAGCTCAGACGGCTATGTTGTCCATTGTTTCATATAATACTGTAGCGTTTAGTACGTTGTTACTTATTAGAGCTAATAACTGCCATACTTCTATTTATAACAATGCAGCACATGCATCAATTATTATTGATTAACCGAGAGTGTCCTCAACTACATTGATATTGCTTTGAAAATCAATTGTATGCTTTTTATCAATTAGCTACAATGTTGTTCAAGTTCATAACCTGATGATATTGTTTTTATTGGTGCAATTTGATGAGTACTCTCAATAAAGCTTTTATAAAGACAATTGTTCTTTTTTTCAATTTTATTACCAGTAAATAAAATATAAGTTTAGGCTGTTTGTTACTGAGTTTAAGTTGTTAGAATTTTTTCTTTATGTTCAATATTTTAATTAAATTTTATTTAATTTGCTTTAACCACTTTGACTAATTTCAATAATCAATCAATATCATTTATCGCTTCACAAAATCGATAAGTTCCAATGTATAAACCGTTCAGAATACAATGAAAATTTTTAAAACTTGCCTGAATACAAAATTTATAAGCACCGAGAAACTATACATGTACATATATAGTAAAATTTATATTGTGAACTGCCCATTGAAATGTCTAGTCAAGAAGTGAAGTGAGTAGGAAGCTTGCACGATTTCATGTTCAACTATTATTTATGCAATAAATAATTGCATTATGTTTATTATAAACATCTATGGAGCTGATGTTACATAAATTTTATTATTATAAACATATGCTGAATCAAGATTTTATTATATTATATAGATTTTATTATATATTATTAATGATAATTTAAAAGTGGTGAATATTAATAAACAAAATTGATTAGGCTTTTTCAAAGCTAAGAAAATAATTTTAATACAAATAAATCTACAGATTGAATCTGTAATAGTAAAAACATTTTCACTTAGTGCCAGAACATTCTCTCAGATACATAGGAATCAAATATGGCTACCTAGAAAGGGAAAATCAATAATTGAGTCTGGATACACAAGATGGCTGATACCTGAAATTAGGTCACCTACATGCACTAACACAAAGAAAATGCAACCTTTAGTAGATTTACCATACCATATATATATTACAATACAATAATTGTAATAAGGCAATCAAATTTTACACATTCTTTAAGAAAATATGAGGGTTTTTTTTTTATTGTAATTTAAAATCCTTACATTAAATGTTTCATTTCGCATCTGAGTACATAGAATATTTTATAATAATGATTGATTATTGATAACAGAAATATTTACCAAGCTGATTGTAATAGAACAAGACAAAATGCCAAAGTAAAATATATCAAATGCTGTTCACGTATTGTGAGCATTGATATCTGGAAATTACTATGATTTCCGATATACCTACAATACACTGGCAGATCGAACATAACAGCAAGTGAATCCATATGTACATATGTTACATATGGATAACATTTAAACGCCAGATTTAAATAGAATATGGGTATGGTATATATATAAAGAAACTTTATTGATTTTTTCAAGATTAATTTACTCAGACTTCTTTCGGTTTCATTCAATTGGACGGCAGCCCTCCGCCTACGTAATTATAGGAAAATTCCCCTATATTTCAACAGGCTTTGGCAAAACGCAGTATATTTTCAGGTTTTAGACTATCACATTAATAAATAAAGGACCTGAAGGGATAATAAAAAAAAAATATTTTTTCTTAAATATTTTTGTAAAATTTATGTTCATTTGTCTGTGAGACTGTATTTTTAAGGGTGATTAACATCTATTTTGTTCTAATAAAGTCATGATGATGAAAATGATGAACAGAAATTCAAAGTGGAAGTAAAAATGAATGATGGAAAGTGATAAAGATATAGATAGACTAAAACAGTCTAACATATTTTATTACATTAAAACGTTAAGAAATAATAAGACTTGATGGAAATGGAGTAGCATAGAAGAGGTCCGATCGATATAATGAATATATAGATAAATAAATGCACTCACCCCGGTCTGGCGATCATCTTCAGGATAAACTAACTACAAATTTACTAATAAGAGTCCACGACGATTCAACACCAGATCAGTTAAACTAGACTTATTTGTAATAGGACTGAAACAATTGTGAATTTAATGAGCAAGCCAACAATCTGTTGAGTGGCTCGCCCTGCTACAAAAACACAAATAAAACTGTGTTCTCCTGTCGATCAATAACTACAAACCACAGACTACAAGCACGATTTTAATCCATAGACAATGTTCAGAGTTACCAACTTTAATGTGTAAAAATAGCCCAACATTTAACTTCATGTGATTTAGGGTGCCCAACCCAATTAAGAGCAAATTCCAATTTATGACAACTTCCAAATTGTAGGCAAACGCGACTTTTTTTTATTTCTGGTGTTAATAAATAAATAGATTATATCTTCAGCTTTATAATAATATCACTTTCGATTGTTATTACATCTATACGTTTTCAGAGAGCTGCTCTTCACGAGATACACGCTCGGTCTACTAAGCGCCCGCCCCGAAACCTCACTAATAAAAACGGAATCTATACTAATATTATAAAGCTGAAGAGTTTGTTTGTTTGAACGCGCTAATCTCAGGAACTACTGGTCCGATTTCAAAAATTCTTTCAGTGTTGGAAAGTCCATTTATCGAGGAAGATTATTTTCAAAAAAATTAGGGGTATGAAAACATCGAATATGTAACACAAGGTGAAAATTCGCAATCCTATTTATGCGTACGCTGCAAAATTTATTGACAATAGCAGCTCCTAGAGGCACCTTAATATTAATATATCATTATGAAAATTTAAATCATCAAGAAAAAAAAGATGAAGTATCTCTGTCATGTCAAAAATCGGTAGACCCACGACCCACAAGACAGTCCTCAAACCATCAAATAGCCCTAAGATCCCGTATTCAGCCGTACCGAATTCAGGACAAAAATCTAAAAGTTGGCAACGCTGGTCAATGCTGTCATAACTGACGTTTGTGATAGGGGAGTGCACCCATTTTAATGTACAACTAAATTTTTGTGCAAGTCAGTGAAAATTCCAATTTTTTTAATGTATTACACAAAATTAAGGAATTATAATTGAATATAGTAATTCTTCCTCTTTACGATGACACCACTTGTTTTAATTTAAATTTATAAGCATATTCTAATTTCAATTAATATTATATTAAACACTTAAAATGGAAAACAAACTGATACATTAAATTTTCTCGATGTTCTCGTGGAAATGTAATTGTATCTAGTCACGGGTCGCATACTTTGCATTAGTCAGTCTAGCCAGTATATTTTACTAATTAAATATTTTTACTGTTCACCATTTTACATCCCCCACAAATAACTCATTTATCACAATTATAATAAAACTATACTCGAGCAAAACACGTTACGTAGTCGTGTTGAATTTGGTAAATGGTAATTCATTAATTATTGTCGGGTAAACCTAATTTGGAAATGGATGGCGCTAATTGAACGACAATTGGTCATTCCACCCTAGACCTAGAAATGAAGAAACTTGATTTTCGCCATTTTAGCGCTTTTGGCGGCTGGTAACTGAAAAAAAAATATAACAAAATATTGGGCTTATTTGAAGCACCACAGCGAGTGAATCTAGAACTAAAATTGACATTTGTTTGAAAATGGCCGCCTTAAATTTGACACAAATAGGGACGCGAATGATTCTTATCGACAGCATGTGTACGATTAATAACACTGAAAATAAAACTAACTATACAGTGATGTTTACCTATAAATAAATAACGATTAAACCCGCGCAACGTCGTTCATATGATTGACATGCATAAAACGAAATAAATGAAAATAGTATCCATGTACAATCCTAATCTATCGTGTACCTGTGTTGTCAAAATATCTTGTACTGTTCCAAATTCAGTACAAATTAATAAAATAGTGTTAAAAAGGTAAAAACTACGTAATACATATTTTTTCTTAAGATTTACCATCACGACTTATCTTAAATTAGTGAATTCGATGCAGTTGGTCGCACTTAGCAACTAGTTGATTTAAAATTAGCATGAACAGAATTATTGCGAGTTACTTTCATTTTTAATAAATGAAGATTTAACTTTAAGATCGATCTTATCGTGATGTGGATCGGTAAGAAAGAAAGAAAGAAAGTTAATTTACAAAAACAAATAAATAGACATATTAATAACAGATTCTGATTCTGTCGATACATTGCATCGAATCCGTTCCATCTCTACAAGTTACAATTATTTCCATAGCCGTCCGTACTGAAACAGCGCCAAAGCGACGTAGCGAACATGAATTTCATTCATCTAGTTTGCTTTGGCTTTGTTTTTATAATTAGCGAGTACCTATAATTGAGAGTATTGAAGAACAATCGATAACACTGCAGTAATTCTCAGTGTTATAAAGCTCTACTGTTTCTAAATTCTTGCTAGCCAAAGACATTTAACATCTTTGTTGTAATTACTTGTAATATTGCCTATTTACACTTTTTGGTGTAATTTATCTGTTTATAGTATTAAACTTTGACTATTAACTGAATAATTATGTTAATAATCTAAGACTAAATGCAACTGTATATATTTTTCAGGACATTACAAAATAAGAATTACAACAATACTTACAATTTACATTAATTCTGGCTTAAGGTGGAATAGATACGGTTTTTTCATAATATGGAGCTTTGATGTATAGTAAAAAATACCTATGTAATCAATCAAATACATCATGTAAAATAATTAGGTACATTTACGCAACATCGAAAACTATAATAAATACCATGTAGGTAAATACTTAAGCGGAGCCGACAGGTTCGTATCGACAGTATTTTTTCTCCATAAATTTTAAGCAATTATTTATATCAGTGAAACACAACGCAACAACACATTATTATAACTATTATGATCGGATAATATGATCTACGATGTCGTATCACATTTGAAATTAAAGTAAAACTCGACTCGATTACGACATAGTAAAGCTTCATGCACTATTCTCGATAGATGCACTTGGGTCTAGGGATGTGAGGTTAATGGAAAAGAATCGATTTTTTAAAAATCGATTTTTATTTTATTAAACATTAATCGATTTGTCAATAATCGATTTTAATGAAAATAAATAATCGATTTTTTCGAAAAATCGATTTTTTTTCATATTATTTAACATCCTCCATCCTTGTCATATTCCAATAATAAACCTTTTTTTTTTTTTAGTTGGAGGAAATCACCGGATCCCCCGTCCGATCCGTATGTGCGAGTTGAACCGCACTAAAACCTCCAACCGCTCAGATTCAGCGTCCGAACCCCGGCTGAGGCCAGAACCCAGCACGGGGTTATGAGGGACGACGCGACGCGTTACGCCATCGGCGGTAGGGGGCCCAACCCAATTATGAGCGAAGTCCAATTAATGTCAACTTCCAAATTGTAATCAAACGCGACTATTTTATTATTTCCGTATTTTATAGTTGGTTACCAACAACTATATTGAACTATATTGATACTAGTAAATACGAGTAGGTACTCGATACTTTTGTTATGATACCAAGTATTTTAGCATCGAATCAATCTTGCGATACATACTCGGTATCGAAACAAAAATATGAATGGGATAACATGAAGTATATATTTCCTTGTATGTACAAGTTTGCACACCAATGTTTAATTTTTGTTGCAACAATGTCTCAAACTAGGAACAGATTATCTCCAAAATACCTCGAATAGTTTCTGTTTTTGAGCAATTTTGATGTTATAGATTTTTTAGTTATAGTAAGTCCTTCAAAGTTCCTCGTTTTTACATTAATTTCCTTAAAATTAAATAAAATGAAAACAAAAGTGCTAAAAGTATCGATTTCAGTAAGAATCGATACTTTAGGAGTATTTATTTGAGTAGTATCGAAAAAAGATTTGAGTACTATCGAAATGAGTAGGTAATAGGTATCGATACTTTGATGGTATCGGAACATCCCTAATTATAATAACTCAGATCTCAGAACTCATTAAACTGAAACTACTTAACTCGCCGACATAACTACAGATGGCGCTGTTTTTTTATATAACAATTTGCAAATAATAAGGCTTAGAGTTTTTTTGTTCGGCGCATAGATGGTGCTATTTATAAAAATCGATTTAATCGCGTAATTAATTTTTAAAAATCGATTAATATGACTTTCAAAATCGATTATTAAAAATCGATTATTCTAAAATAATAATCGATTAAAAGAAAAATCGATTATTTTTTAACATCCCTACTTGGGTCTCATTTAACAACATTATGCCTTAGACGTAATATTGTGGTAAACACTCGAGGTATTTATTAATATTATGCAGGTGATTAATTGCTTGTCAATGTGTCGCTACTTCACGCCTGCAATAGCAAAGTGTTTTGCCTCTTGATAAAAGTTGATAACCGGACTTTATGGTTTACCTTTTCAAACCTCCTTCATTTAAAATATATAGGGATATTGGTAACTAGTTGACACGCAAAAGGTCTCTTTTTTGCATGTTTAAATCGTACCTATTTTTGAAATAATTTTAGATGTAGCTTACATTAGGTAGCTACATACCAAGTAAGAAGCGACTTTTTTATGTTTCATACTTTGTAATGATTAAATTAAAAATAACATGAATAATATATTTTTAAAGAATCTTTTTTAATTACGAGCTTTTAAGTTCCTGAATATAGTATAGCAGTTAAACAACTAACGAGCACAAACACGACGGGTCTATCATGTTTAGTACAAGAGTTCCTGTGACCAACTTCCGAACTCATCATCAGTTCAGAGCCATTTTGTCATATTGCATTGTGACGTGATTTACATCTACGTGCAAAATGTCAGCTCAATCGGGAACCGGGAAGTTTGTCAAACTTTACTCGTATGATTCTACCCCAACTTACTAGTTACATAGATACATACTTGTGCAAGTTAATATAAAGCGTGTTAAAGATTACAAAAACTTGCCGTCTTTGAAAAAATACAATCTTAACTTTAAAGAAACTTGCCAGTAGACGTTAATCACATTTTCCAGAACTTTTTCTTGTTTTTGTTAGTCAAAGTCGTTTGTTGTTGAGCGAAATAGATCCTAGTTGATTCTAGTGCTATACGCAAAATGGTAATTTAAGCATAGAATTATTACCTCTGGTGGAGGTAATAAATCCATGATTTTAAGATAAAGTTTCGAGAAATTCTTCGTTCTGTTGAACTTTAAAAATAAAAGAAAAATAGTAAAATAATATCAAATAGGGACATTAGTATTTGAAATGATTAGACCACAGTCGAAAACTTCATCAGAAACATTTAATATTGTTTAAAATTTAGTTTAATAAGTGCCGTAAAGCGAGACTAAACTTTCTAGCCAAGTTTAAATTCAGTGGAAATAATTTCATAATGTTTCTTTTTTTTGAATTTCCAAATTTCGTAGGTATCTAAGCCGAAATATTGTTTTTTTTTAAATTTTTAAAGAATCTGCGACGTTTTTGTTGTGTCCAACCATGAAGTACGTTATGCGCATGCCTATTTCAGTAGGTAAAGTAGAATGGAGCGGGAATGACGTCGATTTTGTTAAAAATTATTATCACGTGTTTGACGTGTTATTTTAAAGTTTTTAAATTGAGAAAACTATACAATTTTGGAACAAAATTTTTTAATACAAATTGTACGATCTACAAAGCAAATTTCTTTAATTATTTAATAAAATGTTACGTATTAATTTGCCGTTAAATATAAATTAGCCTTTCGTCTTATATCTTGGTCTCTGGAGTTTTAATTCTAGAATGACGCTGAGGTCCGAATTCCAGACGCTACGCGGCCACATCATGTTTAGGTTCTATAATTGACATTCTATCTACATTTAACAATGTAGCTTCTCTTTTAAAGTAAATAGGTACCTATAATCCGAAATAGATTTAAGTTAAAAAAAATGTAATTTATGCGTATATATTGGAAATCTGGAGCTTTGCGCATAATTATTCGGGTCTGTTTTTCATGATTTTTTGGGTTTTCCATTTAAACTAAATTTGTGGACATCGACCACATTTTCCGGAACTTTTACTTGTATTTGTTAATTAAAGTCGTTTGTAACTTGCTTTCTTTCTTTCTTTCGTCGTTGAGAAAATAGACCTTAGTTGATTCCAGTGCTATACGCAAAACTGGTATTCTAGGATAAAGTTTCGAGAATTTCTTCGTTTTGACCTTAAAAATAAAAGATTAGTAAACTAATATCGAATAGGGACATTAGTATTTGAATAGATTAGACCAAAGTTGAAAACTTCGTCAGCAACATTACAAATATTGCACAAAATTTAGTTTAAAAAGTGCGTAAAGTAAAAGTTTTTCATTTAAATTAATTTTTTTCTGCAGTGAGTGAACTCTATTAGTGGATGCATTACGGTTACATAATATTTGAGGCCCAGTGAAATAGATTATTATGTTAAAAAGGGTAATACCCGTACCGGCATTTACAATGACTACAGTACAAGTGTAAATTCAATATCTATTATTTGCGATGTTTCGTCACTTAAATAAGCAAAATATGGTAAGGTGGTGTTACAGTTAGGTTTTTAAGTTGAAATTTATATTATTATTGTTTTAATATCTCTGGATGTAGCTTTAACGTGTTTTATTATTTTCTTTTTAAATTGGTTGTGGCTGGTTGTTTAACGTTATGTCGGTGGCGAGTCAGAAATGCAGAGCGCTTAGCGAGGACGCGAAGTTCAGGAGCAAAAAGTAACAAACGATGTTCGGCAGTAAGGTTTTACGAGTCCAATTAATGAGCGTGCGCGGGCCAGAATGTTTATGGCATGGCAAGAGGGATATCGTCGTTGGAGTGGTATGTCGATGGTTGGCAAGAGGCTGACGGGCACCAGCGAGTCGGCTGGTAGCGATCGATAGGGCGGGCGCGGCGCTGCAGTCGCCGCCGGAGCGCCTGCCGCCTGACGCCTGTCGTCCCGCGAGCCCGCGCCTCCGCCGCCTCCACCGACTCCACCGCCTCGGATCCGTCACTACGGCGATCGCGCGCGCCGCGATAACACGCGACGATGCGCGCCGACCGCGCCGATCGCGCCGCTCGTGATACGCGACACAATAAAGATCACGATAACTTAAAGTCATCACTTAAAAAAGGGAACAAACCCAAAAAGCACAGGGTAGTTTTTGACGAGAGCGCTAATGAATTCTTTGAAGCCGATTACATTATTGTGGTGCGAGATGAGTGTGGCTATTCTGATGAAGGTGAAGGCGAAGAATGCTCCGGATGCGGGGCGTGCGAGCACTACCAGGAGCCGGAGCCGGGCGCGCTCAGTCCTCCCGAGGGGTACAAGGACATGGGTCTGTTCAACCGCGACGGGACGCTGAGAGAGCAAGCATGGTGGGAAGCGGGAGACGTGGTGCTGGTGGGCGAGCGCTCGGGCACGGTGTTCACTCCGCAGCACCTGCAGCTGTTGAGACGGCTCCAGCGCGAGAGGATGCTCCGCTCTACTATCTGTGCAGACTGTGACGCGCACGCCGCTCTTCACCAGCCGCTCGGTGAGTCACCTTTGCCTCGTCCTTGCCAAGGACGATCGCGACATCGTCCTTGGCTAGCTGTCTAAAATTTCATGTTTACCAAGCTATGCGTTTTCAGTCCATTCTTCGAGTGTCGACGTGCTTCGTTGCGGATAAACACGGGAAACCTTACTACGGGTCTTCGGACATTACACATTTCGTTCGATACCTGCTAATAAAATTGTATCTGTTTCAGGTTCATTACAGACACGACTGTGTAAACATGTCGTTTTAACACTACACAGTGTTTGGTAAGAATGGAGGTTAAATTTATATGCATAAGTGCGACTGTGTCCGTATCAACGTTGCTTAACGCCTTGCGAAGCTATTTACAAAAACGTTTTTAAATATTCGTACTCGTGATAATGTATATATAACGATTACTGTATGTTAATATGCGAATGCGAACAAACAACGATAAAACAAAGGAACGTTTAAACTTAATCACTATACATTTTCAAAAAATATTGTCTTAACTCGAAGAACAAATGACGCAAGCGGTGTCATGTTTCAAAACAGAGCGGAATCTATTGTTCTCATCTGAAGAGAGAGCACTTGAGAACTGACTTTTTTAACGTTCACGGTTGAGCGACCTCATCGAAAAATAATATACCTGTACCTTTTTGACAGCAACTAATTAGATTCAACACTTACCGCTAATTAAGATATCGCAAACCAATGGTTAATTATAACGAGGTAGGTATATACACACGCATTGCTTCACGTTAATTAATCACACCTATATTATTGATAAATATTAAGAAACAATCAAAATAGAAATGAACTCTTACAAGTAGAACTACTACCTACCTTGCTCGTAAAGAACAAAGCCATAATTATAATTAATAGTCCACAGACGAACCATTAACTTATTTAAAGCCATTTCTTACTCAAAATGATTGAACTACCTCGGATAATTCCAGCCATTATTCCCAGTTAGTAAAGTTAGGATGGTGATTGATTAACAAAATGACTTCGAGAAGGACAAAGAACGAGAAAAATCAGGTTTTATTTTATAGGTTCGACAAATACCGGAGTTAGCTAGAGTAGTCAGCTAGTTAGTATACAAAATTATTTATCCTATAAGATAGAATAACATCCAAAATGGCATAAATTTTCTTAAAAATTGGTCGCTGTCTCATTAATTTCCGGTTTTTTAATAGGTTTCAGATTGTTCTCCTTTTAATAAAACCACTGACAACTAATGACACATAATACCACATTTATCATTGCACTACATCTTAAAATCAACGCCAGCGCTCATCTTATTTCTAAAAACCATCCCTACAATATTGACTGTCTTATGCTCCCAACCTACGAATGCTTTGCGACATAATTAGGTCTATAAATTAGCGCCAAATAAATTCAAAGTAGATTAACCAAACAGATTTTTAAATACACCCTTTAATAGTCATTGATACCCTATTGAGGAACCATCGTGAGGAAAACTGCATGTCGGAAAAGGATTCTAAAATTCCTTTGAAGATATGTGAAGTCTCCAATCCGCACTGTGCAAGCGTGGTGGACTATGCCTAATCCCTCTTCTGAGGAGACCTGAGCCCAACAGTGGGCAGTAATGGGTTGGTACAGGTACAGGTACAGACCCTGTTGCAATAAAGTGCTAGACAAGTCCAATTATGATGAGTCTATCTTGTTTAGTACTTGAAGGTCCTATGGTTACCTTCTGAATACTTCATTAAACCAGCCCCATTGTAACCGTAATGTTACATTGAAACAATATTCGTCATTCATTCTACTATACCTAGGTTTGCCAGGTGTTAGGATAAAGCAGGACATACGTAGGATTTTTGATTGCTTGTCCGGCCAAAATAAGCGGCATCCGTCCTGTTAGGATTTAGGTAGGATTTTTCAATTTCGAAATTAGCTTTTGTTTTATTAAAATGCAATCAGAAAATCCCGGATTTCCATTTTTTTAAGTAACATCAAAATTTTTCAAAAATGTGATGCGTCCGGATTATTCGACCGAATGTTAGGACAAAAAAAAATAGTTTTACACTTTTTATAAAAAAATGGACAAAAAAAACAAGATGTCCGGATTTTTACCCAAATGTCAGGACAAACTCACAAGTCTGTCCGGCTTTTGCTTCTGAGGACCTGGCAACCCCAACTATACCTAGTTAATCTTGGCAAAAGTCATGTCGCGTCATCAAAAACTACTTGGCATAAAGAGAAATTGTTCAAATAAATGGTGTCCCCCGAGGGTGTTCTTTCCCGAACTCTCCGAGTTGAGATTATCCGTCATTGTACGTCTCATCGATCCATCTGAACTGTCTAAATTTCCGCTGCTCATACAATGTTTACCAGGATCGTAGTTACGTATTTCTCCAACAAAACATTCACGGGTCCCAGTGGCAAGGACAGTCAACATTGTATTTTCCAAGGCTATGAAAGGTACTCTTATTCCGTGGAATATATTAAGAAATTTCATCTCTCTTGTATACCAGTATTTTCTACGATAACAAGAATAAACTACTAAAATCGTAAACACGACTATGAACTACTATTCACACTGCGATGACAACAATTAGATTGTGACCTTGTCTGTTAATCTAAATAATAAAATACGCTTGTTAAAAGTAAAGTAGATATGTCTCTAAATAGACTAAATACATACACTACTCCAAATACATGGTTTCATAAATACTATACCAATATACACAAACAACAAATTGTAGACATTCGCTGAAAACTTGAATATTCCTTCTATGCTTTTCTCAAAGTATAGCATTAATCCACAGGCAATTTACAGAGAGGAATTATCGCTTTTATGATTGTTAATAAAATTTCAAAGGTTAACTGCAAAGTATTTTCTCCTTAACCTCCATTCTTGCCGCTAAGCTGTGTTTTATTATACTACTACTTACTAATTATTAATAGATACGTTATTTTACCTATTAATTTAAAATTACTTTATTTATGCATTACGGCTCTTATACCGGGGGCGGCGCGACGGGAAAGTGTGCCAAGAGCGTAACGCGTCGCGTCGTCCCTCAAAACCCTGTGCTGGGTTCTGGCATTAGCCCGGGTTCGGACGCTGAGTGCGACTGGTTGGAGGTTTTAGTGAGGTTCAACTCCCACATACCCCGGTGGTGATTTCCTCCAACTCATTTTTCTATCAAACATTTCTGTTGAGCATAAAGTTACCATTAGGTAAAATACCGTGATAGATTATATAACTTTACTAGCTGACCCGCGCAATTTCGTCTGCGTTACAAAGGGGTTCAAACAATACTAGCAATGCCGTCGCGTTATTATTTTGCGCGGCGTGTGCACCCACATATTCATTGCGCTTTATACTCGTGATAACTTCTAAACGTTATATTAACCCTTATCCAAATTAAGTATTTTGTTATCAAGAATATTAATGTAGAAGAAATTACTTTTTGTTTTATTCCAATCGGCCTTTTCGTTTAGAAGTTATTACGAGTATAAAACGCAATGAATATGTGGGGCACTGTGGGCCGCGAAAATAGTAACTCGACGGCATTGCGAGTACTGTTTGAACCCCTTTATAACGCAGACGAAGTTGCGCGGGTCAGCTAGTATTAGTATAGATAGTATAGAAGTATAGATTCTAATATTATACGAACTACAATTTAATAGAAATGATCTGTTTCCATTCAAGTATTCATTATCCATTGATTTATGTGTCCCTTTGGCCCAGTAACCCTGAATTTTTTTACGAAGCCCGGGCTCTTTTTCCGATCGCAATCTCCTACTTTATCAGATGATATTGCTTTCCTGTTAGCTTGTATTTATCTTGTTCTTTTTAGAGCATCTATTTTTATTGGTTCTTCAGGTGACCTACAAAATTAATTAAAATTACTGTAGGTTACAATAAATTATTTATTTAATAATTTATTGTAACCTACAGTGAAACAAGTTATATTAAAAATTATTCACAAAAGGTGAGATTAACTCAATGCTGAGTTTTCTTACAGCAAACCCAATCAGTAATTGCAGTAAGTTTAATAAATTACCTAAGTACCAAGTAAGAAATGGGTTTATTTGATTTATTTAATTCCTTTGAGCATTTATTACGTTATCTCTTATATATAAAAATGAATTGCTGTTCGTTAGTCTCGCTAAAACTCGAGAACGACTGAACCGATTTGGCTTATTTTAATCTTGAAATATTCGTAGAAGTCCTGGGAAGGTTTAAACGGTGAGAAAATTTCCTTATGTAACGCAGACGAAGTTGTGTGGGCCAGCTAGTTCTACGATAAAATTATGATTCGTTTATATTACAATAAATAAATAATATATTTCACAAGTTTGAGTAACTAATATAATTAGATTCAATTAATTTAATCGACAATTATCGCTGTCTTGTTTCATTTTAATACGCCTTTAATCAGTATAATAGATATCGTTAATATCCAAATTTTCATATTGAGCTTTTCATTTGATCAATCAAAGGTTAGCAATTAGTTTTGGGAATATAAACGGGTGTTCGATTTACGTTCCCGGAGGCTTGCCGACGTCGAATATTGTAATTTTGAAACGGAAATTTAGATCTGCGTGCGAACCAATATTCAAGTTGTGGTCAGATCGTAAAATTGTAATTTTCCTAAAGTTTTTAATCGATTCTAACTAAATTTGATTAAATTAATATGAGCAATCAGTTTATCTAGTTGATAAGTTACTGTTATTATAATTTTGTACAAAACAGAAATGGACCAAGATTAGCGAGCAATTATAGAGTCAACACAATATGAATCTATGTAAATAAATGTAGTATTTGAGTCGCTTTTTATTAATTACCATTTGTATTTGGTTTGATTTCCATCAATGCCACCACCGACCGGCACAACTCGGTTAAAATACAGATTTTTACACAAAATGAAACTCCATAGAAAATAAAAAAAAATATGAAATATTAAGTTTTTTTTTATTGCAAGGTAGATAAACGTGCATACGACCCAACTGATGGTAAGCGGTCACCGTCGCTCATGAACCTCTGCAATGCCAGGGCAAAGAGGGGCCGTTATCTACCGCCTACCCATACAAGACTTTTCTTAAACCTCGTTTAAATAGGGACATGTCATAGCGCTCCGGGAACACCGTAAAACCATCAAAGGCTCAATTTTATGATTCGACCACGACATACACAATAGATACAAATGGTATTATTGGGCTCAATGCACTGCCGATACGAAGCGGTCTTTCAGCAGGCGCTCGTCTGCAAAATTCCATTAACACAACTAATTTCAAACGCATTTGCGGTTGGAAATTTTCGATGCATTGACGACGATTTCATTATTTAATATTTTATAAACGTTTAAGCAAATTGTGGCGGCTTCATTCAAGCACGATTCGATTATTTTGCATTAAAATGAAATAACATAATTACATATTTATAATGAAAATGGGCACATAAGAAGATTACATACCTAACTTACTAAGATATGCAGTTGTAGGGCAAACAGGAATAATAGGCCTCTTTAAACGGTTTTATTTAACTTCGTTAATAGCCCACTTATAAATCAAAGATTACTCATTTTATTACACATAATTTTCTAGGAATTACAAAAAAAAAATCGAATTAAACCAGGTAGCTTTTAGTTTTTATTTAAAATGATATCATATTTAAATGCATATGACTTAAGTATGCCATAAATATACGTCGGATTTAGACAGACAGCCAATTTCATGCGGAGATGTATTTCAGAATTCTTCAGCTGAATTTAACGAAGCCAAAGTAGAAAATGGCGCCGTGTTCATAAAATTGGAAAAATAAAGGTGTTTTACCGCGGAATCAGATAAATGTAATCCTTTTTAACAAACATGCTTTCAAATGCTTTGGTTGTGTGCTGTTTGTTCCTTCCGCGATGTTTCTGAAGCTGTCCTTTTCAAATGAGGTTTGAAGAGAACTTTTAAGGACCTAACGAATACAATAAAAAAAAACTTGAGAGGTGTCATGGGACACCCGAATAGAACGAAGTTCCTTTCGATTAAAAGATATCTTTTATTTTCCTAACGTAACGCGCGATAAGGAACGTGTTTTAAAAGATTTTGATCACAGTGCCATCTAGCGATAATCATCTAATACAAAAAAGTGTCGTGACAACTTTTCGTAAGATTTTTTCCGTCTAGCTTCACAATGCGCGATAAGGAACTTCGTTCCAAAAATCGACTTCGGTTGATCTATGCATAGATTCGTGAACGGTAAGCGATTACCATCAGATGCACCGTTGACTCGTTCTGTTCTCGTTGTATTAGTTCAATTCTAAGACAATAAGTAACAGTCGCTCAAGGACCTTTACAATTTAATGAAACTGTCTCTCAACATGTTTGGTGTGTTATTGAGAGACAGTTTGTTCTAAAAGCACTAATAATGTTGATGGTTATTAATTTATCAAGATAACAAACGACTGAATGTATGAAAACCTTCCATCTGTATTACCTTTTGTCTTTGTAATATACAGGGTGATTTTTAAAGAAGGTACATATTGCATGAGGGTGATGAGTAGGTACTCTGTTCTAAAACGGAATATTACAAAAAATAGGTAAAATTAATTTTTTTTTTAAAATCTAAATTCGACAAAACTATCTCAAACATAAACAATTTCGGCTAAAAAGTGTTGGCTAACGACCTCTAGTGATCTTGCGCACCCCACACCTCCGCCACACCCATCAGCTGTCGAAAAACCATCATTTTGCAAGAATTTCAGATATTTTTAAGTTGCGATTACTAAGGCATTAAGCCATATTCTTTGGTAAAAATATTTTTACTGGTCGTATATTACCATCAGCTACCATGACCTTCAATATGTACCCTCACTAAGAAATCACCCCGTATACTGACGAGCAGTTAAAAATATACGATCACATTCATAATACAAGGATAATGTAGGGACTTACTAAGCTTTTTCACTGTCACGTATTGTAATATTTGATGTAAAAAACAACATAAGCAGTTCTCATGTTATTTTTACGCCTCGACGCGTCGTCTTTTTCAAGATCACCCGTTGACATTTCAGTTGTTTTGTGAATCAGCAAGTTAAGATGGAATCATGAATATACCCATTTAATTCTTTTTTTTATGTCTTTATGTTTTGAGAATAGAATGATAATTTAATTTCGTTTCACCACTGATCTGGTTCGCAACTTGTCTTCGCTTACGATGAGGTGGTCCGTTAGCTCGTCTGCTTATATATAAAACTAGCTTACTAAATTTGAAATTGTAGTTGAGTAAGTAAGTTGGAGTTAAGGTGGAGTTCATCCTTACTATGGAACTACCGCGGTCATCCACGGTCCTTTTCAAAAATTATTTTCTGCTTCGCACCATTCGACTATGGAATGAGCTCCCCTCTTCCGTATTTCCCGAGAGCTATGACTTGTCGTTCTTCAAACGCATGTAACGGCCCCGCAGTGTCTGCTGAAATTGCAGAGCTCCATGAGCAACGGTAACTGCTTACGATTAGGTGGCCCGTTAGCTCGTATGTCTACAAGACAAAAAAAAGTTGAGTAAATACCTAATTCATTATTTAAGGAAAAGTAATTTCAGTTTTCCCAAACGTTATTATAAAAAAACAATATTGGCAAGTTATATTAGTTAAAATAAATATTATTATAATATTATGCAAAGATAATTTCGCACACGTAGCCTCATCCAGGCGCTTTTCCGAAAACGCGGCCTTCACTGAAAATGCGACGTGCTGAGGATACGATATACGTTGGTATTAAAACCATGTGAATGTTATTACATTTTGGGCAATGTTCCACGTTTCAACTATCTGTGAAATGTCTGAAGTTTTAACTGAAATAGTTACCGGCGTCCACCGATCGAGATAGTTAGTTTTTGGTAGGAGAAAATCGACTGCATTCCACTCGCTCTGCAGATTAGCTGCATAAAAACTTGTTACTGCTCATAGTCATCATCGTTAGAAATTTAACGCTAAATTTGGTGATAAAATCGTCGCCTTTCGCTGTTTCATTTTAGGCACGATCTGAATCATATTTCATCGGATTTCGACGGCAGATGGTTAAAGAAGCACAACTGCTGATAAAGACGGGTAAAAATATCTACTAGTAAGGGTAAATTTACATAATCAATAAAAAAATTAGTTTTTTTCCATTTTACCAGACTATTATCGCATGTAAAAGTTCGTAACGCTCGTTCGAATCCCAGTTAGGGCTAAAATCCAGCATTTAGTAATACGGGTTGGCGCGGTGCGTTGAACGCTAAGGCTCTCCGACCGGCGGGCTATCCGATCCACCTAAAATGGGGCCAAGTTTAACTCTTCTCATGTTATCCTACAATCTTGAATAATGTGAAAGTTCTTCGAACTCACATCCTTTAAAAGGACTCAATCGAACAGAAAACGTTTTTGAATAATTGATAAAGTGTCTGCATTTTTTTCAATCGCTATTATTTTTTGTTGATAATAGCACGGCAAGTTTCGTATACGATCCGTATTTGTCAGTTACAGTACGTTTTGGAATGTGACGCAGAATAAATTGCACGATCCAGAGCTGGTAAACAAATAATAGTACTATCCAAAAAGAAGATAAATAAAACAACATTTGTTCTGATAATGTCAGCTGTCAATAACAACGCAGATACTGACTTTCAGAAGTTTCCGTTCTGTGTTCGGAAGGTTTCCAATGTTGTGAGATACAATGATATAACTCAGGTTGAGGAGGAAGTCGACGAATCACGTACTAACGTCACTGAATCTACTGAACTACGTAACAGCCATACTGTGATGGACACAGCCTATATTGGAGTAACTAATAACAGACTGTTTATAAGATGTGTAGAAACTTCTGTATTTTTTGAGGTTATTTGCATGTAAAAATAGCCTTTAAAACACTTTATATGGGAAGCTTTTATTGGGGTCGAGGTATTTTAAACTAATGGTTAAATATCATAAATACAATGGTGAATTTTTCCTGTGCCTTGCATTGCTGAAATCTATGGGCAACGGTATCCAGCACACATCGGATGGGCTGTTTGCTTAATAGTTTACCTCTATGCAAAAGAATGATCGTAAAAATGCTTGAAATCAATAATGGACAAATATAACATTATATACGTTAAAGGTAGCAACATTGTAAACAAAATACACAATTTTAATTCATGTCAAGTGTATATTGTGATGAAGTACTTTATCTCGTAATGTGGGGATGATTGATCGCCGTAATCGCTTTGTTGAAGATGACGCATCTACCCTCGAAACTTATAATGATCGTCGAAGATTCGCATTTTATTACAACGACGAAACGTCGAATTTTAACATGTTCTGCAGACTTTCTTGGAGATTTGTTGTTATATATGACTTCGTGCATTTAGGCAATATGCTCCAAATAATTACCTAATATCTATTTTGGCCAGATTCATGTCATCAACAGGATGGATGCAAAAACAAACTCGAGGGTCGAACCTGTGAAGACAAGAAATATATGTGGATTATATTTCTTCCTGATATTACGTTATTGCCCGGCACAAACGGAATTCAAGAAATTAATTCGTCAGACGATAGGTGAAGCTCCCGTGACGAGATAAGCCTGCGCCTCTCACCAGCGTTGGAGTAAGGCAGCTTTCTTATACACTGTGCAAAATAAACGGCTAGTTTTGAATATAAGCCGACTTCAGAAAAGGAGAATTTTTAACACTTTTATTTCTTGTTGGAAAAAAGTTATGTCAAGGATCACCCCCAGGGGGCGGCGCGACGAGAAAGAGTGCCGTGGGCGTAACGCGTCGCGCCGTCCCTCATAACCCCGTGCTGAGTTCTGGCCTCACCCGGGGTTCGGACGCTGAGTGTGAGTGGTTGGAGGTTTTAGTGCGGTTCAACTCCCACATACTCCGGTGATTTACTCTAACTCTAACTAAAAAAAAAAGGATCACCTTTGACCACGATAAGAAAATCAGGGTTTAATGATACATACCAGAAAAATAGAGGGACTAAGGGGGAAATGTAACTACCTGAGATGATCACAAATATGGTATTTTAATAGCCAAACTACCAAACCTATCTGCAAAGAATCACATTCACTACAGAAAAAACGTAACAGTTTTTCTATTTCTCGCTACACCTACTTCGTAAACATAGATTTTATCGACGCTATACTATTGGATTATAAATAGAAAACGAGAAAACTAGTGAGAGATAAATCCTGTTAATAAAGTTAGAAACAATCTGAGCATTGCTTACAATCGATTTTGAGGGCGGCCTACAAACGGGGAACTGGATTATGGGGTTAAACGAGCAGTGTTTCAGCGTATGACTTCGCTTATTTACTTTGAGTTGAGTGGCGTTCCATTCCAAATTCTGTTTGGATGTTGCATTCACTGACAACCCTTTTGGGTAACAAAATGAGCATTAAACATTTTAGAAAATGTATATATGTATATGTAAATAAGTTTATAGTCAGTTTTTGTTTAAATACAGGTGTCAAAACCAGAGAAGTACTTGTTTAGACTGAATATAAATAACCGAATTCGGTTCATCTATAGAAAAATAAAACCTTCACATTGAAGTCCTACTTCGCAGTCCATGGCAAACGAAAGTGGATGTGAAACAAGATGCTTAAACTTTAAAATAAAATGATAGATGTTCATTCTCGTATGTAGATCCCTACACATAATTATGTAGTAATTAAAAAAGCGCGCAGAAGCCTGCACTTCAAACTTCTTTCGTTAACGTTGGAAAAAATTCTGATACACTGCTACAAAAATATGAGAACATTACTTAATTAAAATATTGTTTTGAAGTAGAAATGAAATGATCCTTTCGTTTTAGTCTCCTCACATAACATTCTGGAATAGATAACTGTTAGGTAATGTAATGTGGTAAAAGTACCTAAGGGTCTTATATTAGGATAATCGTAATTATTTATGTTACTTATAATGATAATAAGTTACGAATAGGATAATGTTTTACTCTGTGTATAAAATTAGTTTCAAAGACCCTCAAAAATAACTAGAACCATTTCTTCAACAATAGTAAAATTTTGAATAGACATAATTTAAAACATCTCCTTTTAAAATCGAATTATTTGGCACATGCGGCGTAGTTAACGATCCTGAACTGGCTGGCCACGAACCTCGGTTCTTTGTCCCGACTCAGCTAGTTCGCTGAACTGGGGTAAGGTGACCGAGGCGCGAGGGTGTAGGGTAACAACCTGCACGGTTAGCGTTATAGCTCATGACTTTAGCTTATCAGGCATGTGGCCAAATTGACTCGGTTTCAGGGTGAGCTTGAAAAATGTTAAAAAATGTCGTAGGTCGGGTCATGTTATAGGTACCTGCCATATTATTGTGTTATATCAGAATTTTTTTAGGAAGTAGGACTAACATCGCATCGCCCATCATGCCGTAATTAATTGATCCTCTACCTAGCCTTGGCCTACAGAATCGTTTTGGCTCGAAACTGCCTACTATAACTCGTTCTGGTTTTACCACATCATGCTAGAGCATAATTATGCATATAAAATGACAAAAATCACATGAAATATTTAATAAGCGGGATCAAATAAGTGTGTCAACAACTTGCAAATTCTGGATTGACTAAAATACTAGCGAAACGTGGAGGTAAAATATGGAACTATGCTAGTCGTTAGAGAACGAGGAGCAAATAGCCTTAACTGCATTTTATACAGGAATATTCCCCTTTAGAAACAAATATTGAGAGTTGAACCAGTTGAAGTGGAAGTCTACGCTTCCTCATTGAATACAGAGGACGAGCTTGAGTAAACTGCAGAGCACTTTCATCTTCACAGAATTAACTCTTCGTATTGATGATGTGAATGCCGGGACGCTCGCTCGAGTGCGCTCAATGTAAGAATTGAACAGAACGACCTCTTTCGGAGAACCATTCTATGTATAAATTTAAATACATTCTACAGAAGTCTGCTCTTGTTCTTGTTTCTGTGAATGAACTTCAAAGTATAAGTATTTGTAGCTGAAGAGTGTCAAGATAGTTAGTTACATAATTATTAATTATTATGAATATTCAGATGTAATTAATATAGTTGGGTCTGTTTTGTTATCTTTTTTATGTTCACTAACTAAAGTTCCACTATTTTTACTCTATTTTATATTGTATCAGTGTAGCAGTCACGAGAAAGTAACAACAGATTTTAAAACCTGATATAAAACGGCTAAATTATTTTCAAGAATTTGCATTTAGTTGAATACAATTTTAAAACATGTTATTAATGACTCGGACGTGCCTGGAAATGCAAAATGAAATTCATTTATCATTTGGATGCTATTCCGTTAAACTGAAGAGAGAAAAATTTCGCTGTGATCCATTTAGACTGGAAAAAACAGATTTTATATCCGAAGTGAAACACTTTATTCTTTATTCACAAAGGAAAAAGCTTTTGGTTTAACTTTCGACTGAAGTAATTGAAGGAGTGACATGTTTAAATCGTGAATAAATTATTGCGAGAATTTAAAATGTTTTGCTTCAACAATATTCCGAAAATTGTCAGTAAAAAGTTTTAGAATAGTTCTGTATTGCCTACGAAATATAGCGGCTTCGCTTAAATTTGGTTCCACCATTCGCCCTTTCTTTCTACAATAATATATTAAAATAGTTTGCAATGAAACATAAATAAACCATTCGCTGACTTGATGTGAATTCTCAAACATTCACTCATATCTATACTAATATTATAAAGCTGAAGAGTTTGTTTGTTTGTTTGAACGCGCTAATCTCAGGATCTACTCGTCCGATTTCTAAAATTCTTTCACTGTTGGAATGTCCATTTATCGAGGAAGGTTATAGGCTATATTTTATTTTCAAGAAAATTAGGGATCCGTATGAAAATATCGAATATGTAACACAAGTGAATAATCGAAAACCTATTTATGCGTACGCTGCAAAAACTATTGACAATAGAACAAAATGATGTACTACGGGTTTTTAGGTCTTTTGAAGACAAACAAAAAAGTCCGCGACAGCATATATCTAACTATCATAGTTTAGTCGCAACAACTGCTTTTATGTTCAAAAAAAAATAATTCGTCCGAAAAATGAATTTAACGTTAAATTAGTATTGTTATATTAACCCTTATCCAAATAAAGTTTTTTGTTATCAAGAGTATTAATGTAGAAGTAAATTACTTTTTGTTTTATTCCAATCGGACTTTTCGTTTAGAAGTTATTACGAGTATAAAACTCCCCGGGCCGCGCAAATAATATCGCAACAGCATTAAGAGACCTTTTGAACCCCTTTGTGACGCAGACGAAGTTGCGAGGGTCATCTAGTTAGTACTAAAAGTCGTTTTCCTGATTTTCGTGTTCCAGATTTTGGTATGATACATGAAATTTCTCGAGGTAAAAGCTTTCATCAAGTCTTGAAAGTGACAGACTCTACAGTCCTTCCACAAGAAGCCTTTGATGCATTTATTAATTAGGAAGTTACCAAGAACCGCCTTTGGTCTAGACTGAAATTATAATTAAGTGCCTAATTTTATGCTCGTGTTTCGAAATGTGCTGCAGAACTCACAGAAGGTTTCTTAAATTAAGTTAGCATACAATTATAAAGTGGATTATATTAAGAAAACGGATGAAGATAATATTTTTATAAAATTTAAACGGTAGTGAGGTTAACGATGTTTCTTATAGTTGAGGTTATGTTTCGTTTTAAACTCTGTCGTCGCTTAGTTTTCTCGTGTTAATAAGATTAGTTATTAATCGATTCGTATTACGATCGAACTGAAGCAAATATGATATTCGTTCACCAGAAACATTCATCATTTATAGACAGACTACCTTGATGACAAAAATGATGTTCCTCACAGATTTAGAAGAATCTCATAGAGCAGAAAACATTTTTGCTAATCAAAATGAAACAAAGTCCAATGAGGTCATGATACATAGCACAATAATCGGTTAAAAATTTATCTAAAAATACTAATGCAAATCCTATATGTAGAACAGTTGCTAATATAAGAAAATGCACCGGCAAACAAGCAAGATTTATTGAAATTTGAATGAACTTCGTTCTAAAAAGAGACTTAACAACGAAACTGGCACGTGATAAAGGGAACGTGTAAAAATAAACTAAAAGCTCACAAAGGACAATTTTGTTTGTCCCATCTCGTCGAAGTTGCATTTCCATAGTGATCGATTTTAGTATCCTCGGTATGCACAGGTAACTCAATGACAAAGGTGTGCAAACACTGCAAACTTGCCCTTTCGGAAGATAGCCTCATCTCAATGTCCTTTTGTTACAGTGCCGGCAAATTGAGTTTCAATGAAGATGCAGATGAGGCTATCGGTCTCTTATAGCTTCAATTTAAGTCTTAGAGGGATGATCGAGTTACATGAACGAATACTTGATTTAACTAGATAAGATCACGAAAAGGACTAAAGACATTTTGTCATACATGTTCTAGTTGACATTTTTAGAAGTACTGGTTGGATTTGAAGCAGTTTGATCTTTCTGTTCGTTTCTCCGGATAATTTTCGGATAAATAATTATATTGTGTTTATTCGTAATAGTTAGGCAATTTTTTTTTGTGAATATATCAAGTATTTCGAATTAAGAAAGACGCCTATAATGTTTTATACGTTAGGTATAAATTCTTCATTTACAAGATTTTTCTTTATGCATACATAGGAACAGAATATACTTAAAAATATGATACATTAAAGTTACATGCTTACATAGAAGTATATATTACACTAACACACAAAAAAACATTTTTCATTGCACATAAACCATCATGTGAACACTATAAAGCACTACCATTTTACATATTCCACTTCTGAAAGCAAAATCGTTTCATACTACATAAACTCGTCTCAACAATATGCCAGCACGTGCCATGCCTGGCTTCAATACAAATAGTAATAGACTAGTTGGAGACAAACGTGTTGTGAATAAATCCGTGCACAAACAAAGGATTGCATTTGTCAATAACTTAGTTCTCACTTTATAAATGTTGAGTATCTCTGAACATATTTGGTGATTGGTTATTTTGGTGAGATAAAATTAGATTTAACCTAAAGGTTATATATTTCCTGTATACAGGAAGCAGATTTGATAAGTTATATTGATAAGACATGGTTAGAGTTTGAGATTACTTATCCATGGTTGTTTATTTGCCAAACAGACATGCATAAGTTAAGATTTATGATGAACATAGTAATTTTTATGTATAAAACATAAAAGCACTCCGCTGACGATGCAGCGAAAGTCCGACATACGAGTTTATGAGTACTAAAAATATAACTGCAGATCGCGGTCATATTTTCTCGTATTCTTTTTTCTTGACCTAATATATTTTTTATGTAAGAAACATATACAGTAAACACAACCATAATTGATATTCTCATTAGTATAATAATGTTTTAAATTCTTATGCTCTGGCATTGAGAAGGTAGGTAATCAAGAGGGAATTAGTTTTCCATATAATATGACCTTCAAACACGTATACGCCTATATACATGAATCCCCTTTCAGATCTACATAACAGATCAGTTAAGTTCTTGTAGTTTTCCGCCGTTGTATTCCCTAGACGAGGCTATTGAGCGTTCAACGTCGTTCCATATAATGATATTCGCCACAGGAATTGCTTGACATATTTGTCCAGCTTTTGGTGGACTTTTGCATTAAAGTGTCTTTGGTACATGCTTTTTAAATTAGAATTCAATACCTCTATATAAAATAACTGTAGAATCCATAATAATATCGAATAAATTTTTGCCGTTTGAAAACGATTATTTGTTGTCCATGGCGTGAAAATTCTTTACTCCAGAGAGGTCTCCAATATCAAGTGCCTAGAATGCAGATTGTGGTAGTCAGATTGTGCATGTCGAATATGAGCTACATGAGAAACATATTTTCCTCTAATCCCTAAGATATGAAACTGCATTCACTATAATTTGACATATCTCTACCCCAAGTTGATATTTTTTGCAAATAATGCTTTGGTATCCAACGATTAAGGGTTATATTAGGTTAAGAGGACACATATTATCTCGAGCATTCTCACCACCATCAAGCTAACTGGCAATCTAGACGCATTTAACTAGGATTAAACGATCCATTGTTTTGGCAAACAAACGGTTTCGGATACTGTGTGATCTGTGTTGGCTAGACTACGAAGGGTTTAACACACAGCTATACATAATCTAGAATATTGTAGTACACAAAAAATAGGTTTATAGTCTGAAATCTGAAAATAGTATCATAAGCTACTTAGTTCCAACTAAGTCTTTTTAACTACGTTTTTTCGTTAGATCCACTAATAAGATTTATTTATATCTTTGGTGTGGGTGCAAAGTATGCATGGAATTTTCACGCCTTTATTTTGGACCTTAAAGTAATTGGATTTCGGATTAGATTTATTCCTTTACTTAACTTTTTCTTTCTTCAAATTCGACTATCTGAAAAATGTATCTACACGAAACAATTAAATACAGATAAAACCATAAAATCACATTATAGAAAATTAAACCATAGAAGATAGCAACAACACACAACATTCTTTATTCAGTGAGATAAAATATTGAACTTCAATATTTCAACAAGAATCGCCCGAAGTTATATCTAGAATATATCAGAATCGAGATGCAATAGAAAGCCACCCGCTTCACCACATCGCGGCCGCATCCCGCCGGTTGGAAGTTGAAAAATATTTTCGCAGAACCTGTTATTGTGTCCTTATAAAAGGTTTATAAATTGAGAACATCGAAGTCGGTATTTGAAGTCTATTTGACGACATTTTATGTTAACAGCTTCGTTTCTCACAAGTTGTGGACTACACTGAGAGTTTATCGAAGGTCGTTTGGCTGATAAAATTAATTTAATAGACCATTTTTAGATTTAATGACTTTTTCTCTGTGAAACTATCAAATTAGTAAATGAAGACGAAGACGAAAGAAGAAGAAAATTCTGGAAGAATTTGAAAAAAAAAACTATCTAATCATTACTTAGTATAAAACAACTCGCTTCATACTTGCAAAGTCGCTTCACGCTGTCTGTCCCTATGTATGTGTAAATCTTTAAACTACGCAACGGATATTAATGCGGTTTTTTGAATAGAAAGAGTAATTCAAGAGGAACATTTATGTGTATAATACATGCATAGTAGAGAAATAAGTTAATATTAGAGGTTTTTGATGTGATGTAAACATATTTTTCTGCGCTTACAAAGCAAATGCTATCTGAACCCTTTTGTGACGCAGACGAAGTTGCGGGGATCAGTTATTTTATTATATTATACAATTATAATCCACACTCTTGTTGATGAGCTACAGAAATATCATCTAAATTAGGTTCATCACTAGAACTAATGTAGATGAGAATAACTTTCTCAAATGTCACAAAACCATCATTATCTACAAAACAGAGCTCAAATAAGCAATTGAATCTATTTGAAACGAAATTGTGGCCGTAAAGGGGAGTGTTGCATATTTCATGTTGCGCCCGTCGGAGTCACCGAACCGACTGCAGTTCAACCGATAAATTTGTCAACAAGCTCACTGGGCGCGAGATTGGCAATGGATATAGAATAAAATTTTCGAATCTTGTTAACATTATAGTGTCGAAGATAATAATATATAATAAGGTTTCGTATCCAATAGACTCGTGATAAGGTTACAATCAGATTCTTGATAAGGTTGTTATTATTATACAAAAATAATAATAACATAGCAGTATTGCAATAAAAAGTAACTTTAGTTCTACTGATTCAGCCAGACATTCCTGGGATTTTAGCTGATTACCGTGAAGATCACTGTATGATGATGTATCTACAAGAGAAACAAAAATAGATCCAGAATTAAAACACCTATTACTTGAAGCCTTAATACATTAAATTCGATCCGAAGCGAAGCGATCAAGATCACTAAACGCTGAACTAAGAAGATGACCAATGTGTAAACCTAGGAATAAACGCTATGCTAACGAACGCTGCTAGGTAATTTGGTACGACCCAGTTGTAGTTATGTAGTTTTTGACTTTGGTATTGTTGACGACTGAGAAACCCTAGATTAAAATTAATATATTCTCGAATTTTAATCAAAAATAACCTTCACAGTTCTATGTAAATATGAAACTTTTATTTACATAGAGTAGTAGTTCCTTAGCATCTTGTATCATAACCGCTATAAGTAATTTAATAAAACGGGTTAATCAGCGATAGATTCAGTTACAAGTCCAACGCAATAAATTGTATAAGCCAATAAAGTAATTAAGTAGGAAAACCTGTGGCCGCTTTGCCTTACAAATTAACTGCGGAGGAAAAATCCCTCTAACATTCTCCTTATTTTTGTTTTTCATTGGATATTTACTCAGATTCCAAACAAATATCTGATATATTGTACTCCATTTTCAGTGTTAAATCGTTTGAAAACGACCTAAAAGTTTCGACGACGGTTCAAAATTTAAAGTGCAAATAAAAGGTTTGTATGAGTTTGTCGTTTCGCTCATATTGTGTTCGTAAACTCGAGAATGTTTGTTGTCCTCAGATCAATTTTAGGCTAATAAAAATTTTAAAAGTTTGCCTTCTACAATGCTACGATTTCAAGAAGATCCACCTACCTACAGTTAATAACGTTATTATAATTGACAATTTCAAAAATACGACTACATGTATTTTGGAGATTGAATTCATACCTAATTAAACGCAGACAGCATCCAGCCGAGACCATTTCTCTTTATCCGAAATAGTCTAAATTTATCCAACATGGATGACGAAATTGAGCGATCACAATTTTGTGTTTGTTTGTTTGGTTGCATACATAAAGAATTCTATGTATATTTATAGCCATTTTGAAACAAAAGCATTTAAGCTTTGACTAGCAAATTAACAATTTTAAATTGCTCCTATGCTAATTTCATGTTCTGCACAAAAAAATCAAGTGCATGAACATATTTTGAAATTAGATTAACTGGCATATCAACATTCAATTTTTTTAGTTTTAATTATAACTGTCGCTTATGGCGATCTAGTCAGAATCGGGAAATCACTGGATCTAGACAGCGCAGGAGCAACTATTGTGGCTAGGTTTGGGGGAGGCCTATTTTCAGCAGTGAAACACAGGCTGATGATGATGTTGTCTAAATATTAAAAAAAAACACACACTACTTGCATTTACAAGAACGTTAGAGCGTCTTACATTAAAACTATCTTCTGTTTGTTGTGTTTGATTTTATTCACCGGGTGCCGGAACTTGCACTTACCAAGATTACTTTAGAAACTTAAAACAAAGAACTTGGATTTTATGTAAGCATAGGTCGTGTTCACTTATTTAAAATTGAAATTTTAATCTCTCATCCTGACTCTGCTGATCTACTTCAAGTTTTACAACATGGTTTTATGGGTCATCAAATTTCTTAGTTCTCCTTGATAAATAAAATGAATGGTAAGCAATTTCACAAAAATCCATGTGGAAAACTGTTTCGTTCAGTGCGTTCTCTATCAGATATGTCGTGGCTAGTATGGTAAAATGAATAATCCACCATTTATAAGACATATCAAAAAGATAGTTAAACTACTAGCCATATATGCGAATATAACTGAAATTAGAATGGAATGATACCAGGTCACTGCACGAAAGTCTTTCAGACGAGTCTAATCTAAACTTAATCGTTGCCACTTAACAAGATCTTTCACAGATCTATCAAAATTGGTGCTTAAACAGAAATATATTGTGATCGTGCCTTGAATGAAAACACTATGAATCATGTCCAATTACGCTCTTCGTTATTTTATACGACAGTTTTTCATTTACTGTTACTGATTGATGAATTGATCGAATAATAATTTGTGCAGTTTTCATCTGTATCATAATGGATGCCCGCGTCAGTATTAATTAATAGCACTATACTTGTTAACGGACATGTTTGCCTCTTTTTGAATTAAGAGTGTTGAGTTTTAATCACAGTGAAGTGCCCTCATAAAACAATATAACTCATCTCAATTACTGTAAGTGAAGTAAGAGGTTTTAAAAGGTCATTCAAGGAATTTCTAGTATTATTACGCCGTACAGCGTACTATGATTCACTAGAGAAAGTCAGAAGATTTATTGCACAGTTTTTGTCATTTTCAAAGTAAAATAATTGAAGACGATACTGGTCAAAAAAGGAGATGTAGCGTGACATTTTTATACTTTTGACCAATAACTTTCTAACTAATTAAAGCAGCGTTAATTCTAATTTGAAACACAAACTTTACTTTTCAAAACGTATGTTGTTATATCCTGCGTAAACTTGGCACTATCGTGTTTGTTTACCTAAATTTAGTTGACTCTCAAACCGCACTCCAGCCTGTAGTGGTCCGATAAGATGTCTCCTCTCAAAAACTGACAGTTTTCGGTCGCACCACCTGTACAATATTCCCTAATGCTTGCTATTGTATAAGGTAAATATAAAACAAGTTTATTTTACTGTTTCTAGTAGAACGTACAGTATAAAATATGGTAGAAAGCACAGGATTGTGATTAGAATAATGCTTTTTTCTGTGAACAATTTACACCGCGATTATTTTTTTGTACCACCCGCTTTCGCAGGGTTTAGCAGGTAGGTATCCTAAAGTACTAGACTCGTAATAGGATATGATAAGTTGTGTACTAAAATTCAGACGATCGAAAATATTTTACTGAATTCAAATCCAGCGTATACTGAAAGGATACCTACTTGAAATCATGAATACTAAAACTTCGAAATAATCTTCAAAGTAATTAAAATTTACATGCATTTATTCACGCATTTCCAACCGGTCGCATTGGAAATCTTTGGGGGAGGCCTATGTCCAGCAGTGGACGTCTACAGACTGAGAATGATGATGATGATTCACGCTTATTGCGTTTCCACCTGACATTGACTTCCACCCGCTCCGCAGGTGGGGTATGTGGGAGTCGAACCGCACTAAAACATCCTGCCGTTCATCGTCCAAACCCCGACTAGTATTGACTCAAATAGTGATATTATAAAAGCAACTTCCTGAAGCTAAAAGTTTACTCTAAATAAAATGTTTACTTCTTAACGGATACTATAAACAGGGCTATTTCTCATAACACAGATGTTTATTGTTTGAACTTCTATCGAGACGTCGATAATTGCCTTCTGTTCTACTTATTGCCTCTGTTGTATTGATCTATTTCACTAGAAAACTTAATTGAGCTCTGATTGCGTTCTAGTTTCTTTCAATCTTACTCAGAAATATACTTCTAATAGTAAAATCTCATTTCTTCAGCAATATTTTTTAAGAATGCTTCACAGAAGTTATCAAGAGCACTTCAGGGAATTCCTAGTATAATAATACTATTGTCAGGGATGAAATTTTTAATGCTACAATACCTACATTGTCTTAGGTTCATCATCATTGAACTTGGCACTCATTTAGATCTCACTACTTTTGTCGTTGAATTCATTTATATTGAACTATAATATTGAACTTGGCTCTCATTTCACATTTATGTTTTTGATTGGATACCAATTTGACGAAAATAACTGAATTATTTATTGATTACCTATTTGCGCTAACACACTCAGTTATGTCGATAGAGCGTGTAATCCTGGAAACTGAGTATTCATATAAATTCCAAAATTAAGCGGATCATACAGGATTCGTGGAATACTCGCAAATGAATATTTGAATATCCACGGTACATCCTATCGCAGATTCCACTATGTACTGGAATAGTCTTCCCGATATTGAATTCGGGAATTCGAGAATCTCGTACAAACCGATTCGACTTGTTAACAGTTACTAGAAACTGTGTTAACGATCAACAATCGAACTAAGTTTGATTGATAACTCGATACAAGTCGAAGTTATCTTGTTATCGATTCTATTGCATTCATCGGATGGATTGTTTCGGAGGTTGTAAGGAACGAAGTACTCAGTAACTGTCATTGTTGTACTGTTTCTAAATAAATTAGAATATTGTTTATTGTTCGATAAACTTAATTTAAAGGGCTCTCTAAAGAGTTTTAATTACTCAAGTAAACGTTATCTGTCAAAATTATGGATTAGGTAGAATGAATAGTCATGTAAAAAATTTAAAATGGTTTTGTGTTTCTAGTAGATTTCGATTAATGGATATAACTGGTCATCCGATCCCGATAGCAATGGATTTATTCCTATTGGAAACTGAATAATATAGTCCAAATCCACTTGTACTGTTATTAAATCATCAAGGACGCGTGATTGCACAAGTGGTAGGGTTAAATAATTAAATTCGGCGTGAAAACGTTTTAATGAAGTGCCTACAGAGAATTAAAAATTAAATGTTAATTCCAATTTACAAATTATTATGTTTATGTCCCGACACAGTTGCACTAAATGCGGATGAAAATATTTGTGTAAATTCGTTTTTATCATGCGCTGCGAAATTTTCACCACAAAAGTTTTTACTGTACAAGTTCACAGGTATTTTGCGGTACCAGTCGAGATTCTTCCGGCGCGATCCGTGGAAGGCGTCGAATAACCCTGAGGTGTAGAGAGCCAAATAGCAATACTGAATATTCTGAGAGCATTTTCAACGGGAGTCAGTCGCGCTTCGGAAATTGCTTTCCCACCGGCCGTTTGAAAGCGTTGCCGATCGACACGGGCTCCACATACCATTTAGAATGCATGCACAGTTGTTAAACTTTATATTTTACTGATTTAATTTTGATCAATTAAGTTGTTGATTTAGGTGCTCTTCTAGCTTGGACTTCGTAATTGTAATGTAGATTTTTGTTAAAATAAAACCAATGAAAAAAATTTAAGAAGCATAATTGCTCTTCTAACTCAGTCTTATTTCACGAGGTCAATATCACTAAATATGACAAAGTAAAATTTTGAATTTTTGTGCCTCACCGGTAAACTATGAGGTACCCAGTACAAAAGCAACTATGAAATACTTTTGCAATTAATATTTCAAAACGGATAACCTGCAGAGGAATGATCACGTTTTTAATTACAACAATTTACGCAATTAATTAGTGAGGCAATCAACGGTTTCATCATCATTATTTTAGAAAAATGCTCTATCTGAACTATTCAAAACACTATTATAAACTATTGAGACTGAGCCTATAATAATGTTCATGTTTCAATTTGCGATGCTGTTTTGTTTGGCACACTTAAAGAGACACATTTTGTCTGTGTTTCAGCCAATTCCAACTTTTGTATGAAAACCCGTCTCGTTGTGCCCAAAAGTGTGTTAGTTCGAGCAAAATTTGTATGTTCAATGTGGAATAAACTTTACTTGCAACATTAAGTGAGTCGAGTTCCGTGGCAATAATTTGAAGGAAATTAAAGTATCTGGAAGGTTGCTGGTGATTAATAGACCCCAAGTACATATTGTTGCAGTTATTCAGGACGGGATTCAAAATTAAAGAAACTGAAATTACGTCTTGGTTAAGGAATCTATGTCAGTGGCTTCAAAAAGCAAATTCTTATGTTTTTCTTGTCGAGAATAAACCGTAGATGGCAAAAAAATTCCAACTAAAACACTACTTAAATTTACTACTTTATTTCTACTTTACTACTTTTATACATTCCTTTCATTTCTGATTATCGATTTACGATTTTAGAATTCCCATTACAGTTATAAATAACTTCAAAATATATCAATAGCTATAACGTCGTATTAAGTTAACGCGTGAAAATCACATATAACAGGGCTATTACTGCTCTACGTGAAGCCACAGTCGATGTTGGTAGCGTAATTAATTTCACCCTTGTCCGAACAAACACAGTCAAATTAATTTTTAGATCCGAGCGAGATAAATGGCGGGTTAAAGTTTATGGATGCAAATATCAACGTTTTAAAGCCATTTAAGTGCTATACTGAATTAATTCTAACATATAAAATTTATAAGATCTAAAGTTGAGCAGAAGAATCGAAAAAATTTGGTATACAATTTGGTGTAATTGTAAAAAAAATATTGTTTTTTCTTTGATTCACTTTCAGTAAATAGAAACATTTTGTAATAACGTTACCCAATGCTTTTGTTGTGTAGTGATTATTTAAAATGAGAAGAAAACTAATAATATAACAACCTTTTGAAGTAATAAGTATGAAGACAATACTATTTTTTGGCTGTCTCTTACAATTATAAATTAATCCTAAAACTTGAAAATCTTGAAACATAATCCAATGTAACAGTACTAAGTGCAGAAAGTATAACACATACATTTCAAAAGAACAATTTACCACATTTCAAATTGTATTTCATGTTTCTATTACGTTCCCAAAAACGTATTTTCTACAACGTCGTAATTACCGTTGGCTATAAAAAGAGCAATCAAGACTCGTCGCAATAAAACCGAGAAAACAATAACTCGGCTGCAATCCATGAAGGTTTAATGATTCTGAAGTAGAACTATAATAAAAAGAAAATAAATTAAGGTTACATTGTGTCTTAACTGGACAATACGTTTAGGAATGTGATAATGTTGGGAGATCTTGAAGAATGAGAGATGTGACCTTTACGATAAGAACTAATTTATTATAATCTTGCAAATTCGATTTCTTTAATTATATTATTGTGTATTGTGTGATAATGCAATTTAATTTGTTAGCAAAACTCCACGGAAACTTGGAGAATATCAACACATTTGGCTATAAAACTGCCCGGGTATCCATTAATCCATGGATTCTATGTTCTAGTTTGGCGTGATCTGATCTTAGGTCATTTCGGTGGCGATAGGATATTATCGCTTCGATATCATTTTGCACCGCCCATTGTGAGTTTGCCAATTTCCTTTTGCTCTAGAAAACTTGCGATCTCCCGCAAAGTTTCACAGCAATACTCATAAATAAGATGCAATACATATACGCCACTAAGTGAAACAGAAACCACCGGATAAAGAATTTATTTAAAATTATCGAATCTCGTAGATGTCGAAGCGAGTCCATAAATGTCCAGTGTGTAATCCAATCGGATTTTGTTAATTTTTTTGGACACGAAGTTTTGCCATCCCGAAGCTTTTACAGCTTCAATAGGATTCCGAGCTCCAGAGCTCAGATTGGAATTATTGTTCAAAACAAAACCCGACACAGCCTCGTATTGGAATTCCGAGTATCGAATGCATTTACATATATCTGTGTGTTTATTTATTTTTGTGGAGTAATCGCACGCTATTTTATTGAACTAGATCTTTTTAAATAGGACCAATAATTGTATTCTTAACAATGCTTATCGAAATTGACTCGGTACATAGATTAAAGTGAGCCTCTTGCAAAACTTTTTTGGTCATGGATGTCAGTCAGTTCAGTGCAACTACAGCAAATAATTAACTACAATAATTAGCTTTTTAAAAGTAAACGCCTGTGACAGCCCTTAATTCGTATAAATAAACTATGGTGCATTAATTATTCAGACCATTAACGTACTGAATTCGTACATGTCGCAACCAAGTCACAACTTATTTGACGAGGGTAACAATTCGATTTATTTCACACTTGCACTTCAAAAAACATGTGTGTAAATGATACGCTTTGATTACGTGTAATTATGGGTATATTATTATTTGAAAACAGTAATAAAAATAACTTTCAGAACATTTCTAAGCTAATCTGTGTTAGCTTAGAATTAAGAGTTCACATTTCTAAGTCTATCTGTAACGAGTTTGTGAGATACCACGGTCTCATAAATGAAGGACTACGGTCAACTTTGCAGCAAACTCAAGTTAAAAAAAATGAATGTTAATAAAGGCAGGACTCGTTTAGTTTATTTTAGTTACTTCTGCAGTTTCATATCCTGGCATTTTGCTATGGGACAAGTTTGTTGGGTCAGTTCTTCTTGCGATGGTTGATAGATTTGGAACCGGTAGTAGATTGACATTCAACAATCATTTATTTTTATTCATGTTTAATTCTCTCAAAATTAAGAATAACTACAATATTTCATAAATTCCATTATTGTCTGAAATTTTTCCACTTTCAACGACATTTTATAATGTAGTTTGTTGGGAAAATCGTGTACCTATGAAAGTGGAAGTTTGCGTCGGCATCCTGCGGTGTGCACGGTCGCCGGCAAGCTTCTTTTCTTTCGAGAACAAACTCAATATATTGCATCTATTTTATTTTGCTACTAGTAATTTTCTTCAAGTAAAAATGTTCAGCGAAAATGAACATGAAAGTTTGAAAGGATTTTATTTTCGATCTCGTAGAAAACCTTCATATTGGAAGGAAAATATGCTGGAAAACACTGGCGCTGCTATAAGTTCTCCAAATTAATGTAGGTATACTTAATCGCAGGATTTGAAACCTGTGTGGACAAAAGCCAACCAGGCCTAAGAGATAGGGAGGCACAGAATCACATAACATCTCTTTTGATGACCGTGACCATCTTGAAAAACTACCTCCTTCCTCAGGGAATTACTTCGAATTCAAAATTATATCCTAATTATCTTGGATTAAGTATTAAACTTATTAGATTATAATTCAATAGTGGTATTAATTCAATAGCATGTAGGAGGATCTATTTGTGTTAATTCATTACTAAATTGTATGAACTGCCCACGTCTTGCGTGGGTGGAAATACGACCACTGACTCAAACAAAAAAAAAATTGAACACTGTCCGAAATTTCCATTCAAATTAAATTCGTCCCTTTTAAAGATATCGCAGTATATTTGGCATTGAAAAAGGTCCATTAAGCAATTGGATTGTATTCATTTTTAGTAGTTGTACTTAATATTAAAATAATGTAAGTGAAATTAAGATCTACAGTCTTTTTCTTGATTACGTCTCTCCCTCCTATTGGTTGGCCATCCGCTACAGCATTGATTGTGGGTCGACTCAGTTGGAAAGGAGCGATATCTTAATTAGATATAAAATCTTCTTAGAGAATCAGTTCAAGATATCAATAGTAAACTATTGCTATCATCACCTTCGACCACTAAATTGTCTAGTGATAATCAAAACCCTTAAGATTCAAAAACTTGCATCCCGTGTGTTCTCAGACTAACTAGGATCGCTTATAACCTAATATTTAAACACCAAACGTTGTTAAAACCTCAATAATTAGTTTAAGCTCCGTGCTCCGGCTTCCAGTATCTATTTAACTCTCAGGACTGACGAAGCTCTTAAACAAGCATCGTCGTGTACTTCGAAAATATTTTATAGGTACCTCAAATTTGTTGTTCGCGTCGTGACAGAATTCTTTTTTCGTTTTACTACAATATTATGCTTCAGATTTATCTTACGTCAAATAAAGTGATGTGGAAAGTTCTAATGTCTGTCACGTTATCTTATAAATATCTAAAATGATAGCATAAGTATGATTTTAAGATGATTTTTCCACATAAATTCAGGAGGCTGCAAGGATATACTCAATAATAATCCTATGAAGGTGTAGAAATGTCTTTTTTCTATGATTGCTAATTTAGTTTGGCCATCGATGTCACAAGGGTTCATCCCAGGTTATTCGAACTTTGCAATATAAAATCGTGTCGTTAAAACCAGTCGGTACTTACGCGTGGATTGCTCTTTGATCAGCGTAGTCACAACGCAAACACATCACACTTTTATGAGAATCTAACTTTGTTGGAGAGTTCACTCATTATCTCACGCACGATAAACCTTAAGAATAGTTACAAGTTGCTGAGATGGAGGTGAAGAATTGTCGGTTGAACAACGTGTATGTTAAGACGAAGTTCGGAAACACTTGTCTGAGTGAATGTTCCGCGCCGATGGATGTGTTAACAGTCTGCTTCGATTTGTTGCTTGTCGCCTTGTTCCGAGCATTGAGACACCTCCATCACGGCTAAAAATGTCGGAAAAATTGTCACGATAGCAATTAAGTCAATAAAAGAACTAGTGTGTAGTTAAACTGGTATTTGTGTTTGGTTTTCTGCAAACAATGAACTTAATCTAATTAACGAAAATGTTTGACTTCATTTCCTTCTTCTATAGTTATATTCCTCCTGAACTCCGATGACGATCAGTAGTGTAAATACGGACGTCAGTAAGATCAATAAGAATAAAATAACGGGATGTAAAATGTTCAAGAATTGATGTAATATTCACGTGACTAACATAATTGTAGTTGATCAACTATGAAACAATGTATGGAATAGTTTCACTATTTCCGGAACTTGCAGTAAATTGAACAGCATCGCAAGTCGCCATAGTTAAGGTAACTTTGTCGTACTCCATACTGTGAGTAAAGTTGCCAGTCTAAAATAGGTAGAAATAATACCTGTGTAAAAAGTCAGCAATAGACAATTAAGATTTTTAAAATAGCATTAACACGCAAAAATGTGGGCATATTCAATTAATTTGGTAACAACATGAAAAATATCATAAGCGCAAAATTCAGTTTAACCAGAGAAGAACATGAAAGAGACTTGTTCAATTCACGCCAAACCGATCATCTAGGCTTTAAGTACTGATGGACCTGTGCTATCCACAAAAAAGCCGTTCGATTTAGCCAGGTCAATAGTGGATGTTAGCTGCTACACGATATTCGGAATTTTGAACTACTTTTACGAATTCATTAACAAAATGGTTCAATGGAGACAATATTTTTTCGGTTTATATTCTAGGTTTCAGACTCACGGTAATTACGCTACTGAATTTAACACACACACAAGACAAAAAACACGATGGAAGTGCCCAAGTTTACCTCTGGGTCGCCGAGTTGGCAAAGTGTCTAAGTGAAAGAAAACAGTTTTTCATAACTTAAATATTAGCTCCAACATTAAAATTGATTTAACTTTTTTCACTCGCAAAGGAAAACTGTAAAATGCTGTTATATTCATTCCGAGAACGATCGTTACCTCAAAGGCAATATTCATAACAGCGAACGTAGAAATGATACCGGTAATTGAAATCGTTTATTAAAAAATGAAATATTTTCATTTTCCTATTCCGAAGCTTCTGTATTTACTGTTTGTATAAACAGGAATATTACCCTCAATTTAAAGAGTTGAATTCAAACAAGACGAAGGAGTATTTGATGATTCAATATTTGAAATTCCTGTTCGCACACAAGCGTTTTGAATACATGGCGTGAACGATGAATTCTAGAATCTTTGAAGGCATGTTCTAAAGATATTTGAAATAACATTGTGGGGTTGAGGCAGTTCATAATATGGAATTCCTGATTTTTTTAAAAAATTTACTTCCTTATGAACAGGAACCTTTGCGAATATTATTTTGGTTTTATCGTGGATTAGAATTATTCACATTAACAAAAAAAAAAAACATATCTAGGTAGTAGTAGTGCAACGGTAAAGGTGGTCTGTGGCTGATCTGAGCCGGGTTCGAAAACTGAATGAGCGGTTGGAGGTTTTATTACGGTTGTACTCCTACTTCTCCCTACTTGCAAGACATTTAAAAATATAAAAAAACCATCATAAAGAATCTATGTATATCAACTAATAGGGAGAACCACTAAAAACAATATTGCCTACTTTAAAATAAGGGCTTCTGTAGCTTGAACTAGAAATGCAAATTCATAGTAAAGTATATAATTTATTTCCATAAATTAAAATGCAATGTCGAAGTTCACAAAGGCTAAAAATGCAAGGTAATAAGTAAAATAAATTCTTACAAAGCTTTTCTACGTTAAGAGCTATTTTTTTTCGTGGAAATAAAATTGGATTACGGATTTGTTCGGTTATCTCCGCCTTTCGCTAACATATTTTGTCTTTGAATTATATAATCTTGGCTCCCGATTTACATCTGAAAGGAAAATTAACGGCGACAGTGATTATTATGCGGCATTTTGAGTTAAATAAAGCTCGTATAGTTCAAAGACTTTCTGGAATTGACAGAAGATGATTAATCTTTGTTGCAAATGATATTATTAAGATTAACTGTCGCGTCTTCGAGATTTAAGGCATTATACACATATTATGGACAGCAAAGTTTATTAGGAGTACTAGCTCATGGTTAGACAAATGGTAACCGTTTAATTTTATATAGGTACTAATTCTAGAATAATATAATATTTATTTTAAAAAGGTTCTGGTGTTAAAAAAGGTTTGACATTGTATGTAATGAGAGCTATCCACATAAAATGTGAAACCGAAATTAGCAATAGTCACATACTCAAATGGACCTTGATTTAAATGAAAATTGATTTTGCGATTATAGGTTTCACAGCCCGTCAAGCTTAGTCATAATCTTCAGAAAATTAAATAATAAATATTTTTCAGTACTAAAAATGTTATGTTTATAATTTTGGTAGCATGTGTTGACCTTCACTTGTTAAAACTAAGTTTATTTTTAAAACTACATGACGGTTCGATGTTAATGATGTAGTGTCTATGGTATGTTTAATGTTTATATTCAATGCCAAGCAACGATGAGGCTTGTGGTACGTATAGATATTTTGTCTATGCTAGTCTCAATAGGCCCATTTGTACGCGTAAATCGGTCAGAGCGATGCGCAGACAGATCTATCGGATTTGTTTGTTGATAAAAATGAAAAGTGTCTTTTTGTAGCCACATTTCTGTAACAATAAGATCGACGGATAGATTTGATTGCTTATATTTAGCTGCTATACTAGTAGTTAGAATATAATATACTAAAAACGAATTATCCTTATCAATTTATTTGTATGTCGCCTATTGTTAAGAAAGCTTGGCTGGTATTTTCCAAACAAGTTTCCGTAGTTCCAAAAGCATTGTTAATATTCAAATTACAACGAGCAATTGTCAAGGCGCCATTTTGTGCCAGCATTGTCCACCATTTTGTGATTAGATCGTCGGATTATGAAGCCCGCATTTTGTGATTAGATCACTGATTGTCAACCCGTCATTTTGTGACTGAAATAGCGCGTTCAATTGTCCGAAATTCCGTGCATAAGTGCGAAATAGTATTTGATTGAGAGTCGGTACGCTATTCATTGTCGGTTTCTCGGAGCACGGCGTCCGGGTAACGTGTCTGGCTTCCTAATATGCCTATTTCATCCGGTCAGATTTATACCCGCCCGGTTTTATAGCCAAAGTCGCGTAATGAAGACATACTGCGGTGAGACTTAACCGTTTTCGAACTTCTTTATTAATGATCAGTGCGCCCCTTTTGTGTTCGGATAAAAAATATCCTATATTGCAGAGGATTAGTTGAAGTTTTAATAACGGTGTATCACTTGTAAAAAAGCACTTGTACACGTTCCATAACTACGTGTATAAGTATTGCTAGTTACGTGTCTAAATGTTAGCAATGAGTCAATAGGTATTGTGGAAACATGATAATATTAGATATTATTATTTATGTATTAGATATTATTATATATTATTATTTATATATTATGGATTTTAAATTGGATCCCAGAATTGTTAACATGAACATAACTGAAAACTGGAACATGCGTAACGAGGATTAAACAGTTGACCACATAAATAACTCCTACGGTAAACTGGTTTAACTGTTTTATACCAAAATCTAGGTATTCAATTTTCTGAACACCTTTGTGCAAGGAAATCTGTTATAATTTTACCACACATATTTACCTATAGAAAAAAAAGATACAATTAATCTTTGTTTGTCTCAAAACTGATCTTAAAAATATGTCTTCAACACCAGCACTTCACTATTTTAAAAACAAGAATTTTTACAAGAAAATCTTCGTGATAAAAATAAACAAGTTGCTGGTGGATAGCGAAGGGTGGAATCCAAGAGTCCACAAGTGGTCGGTCGCGAGTGGAAGTTTATTTCAAAGTTCAAGCGAGTTGGAATGCTCTTTCCTGAAGCAAACCTAAATAAAATGCAGGCGAAGATTAATAAAAAAATCTCTAGTTGATATAGTTTTCTGTGCTAGTTTTCATTAAAAAAAGCTTATTTGATCTACATTTTGTTCAAATTTAACTAACAGTAAAAATGGCAAAAAAGTTTAATAAAATGCCTTACAAACCAACGCAACGGCACATAATGATGATGACTATTAAATTTAAAAATAAAAACAAAGTTAAAAGATTTTAGTCGTCACTTACTCATTATCATTTAGTCATTAAATGCATGTTTTCCTTACTGAGATATTATTACAAATATTTATACTTAAATTAACAGTACAAGTTGAAATGCGTACCAAATAATGGTTCACTCGAGTATACCTATTTCTACCTCCGAAATGTTCTGTTAATTCACAGGATTACACCTAGACTAGACTTGAGCTAATCTAACCTAGTCACGTGGTTTGTAGTTAGATGAAGACAGAGTTAGTTAGGCACGGTCTATCGAGCTCGGCTCATTGATTCGGAATGATACACCTTTGGCCTAAGAGATATGCAGGAGCGATTATCATCCATATGCTGATCGTATTTCAATTTTTTTAATGAACATTTTAGAAAGGACGAAAGGAATATCAGAACTTGCACTTAAGAATTGTAAAATAGTACTGGAATTTCAGCTAAAAAAAGCTCCTTCGACCTGAATATTCCACGAATTGAAATCTAAAACACAATATGTTAAATACCTTCCTGCAGTACGGACGGTGCTGTTTTTCGAATGCGGACATTTTCCGTTCGCGTATATCTATATTGGACAGAAAAACGATTTGTAAAAACCAGGTCGAACTCCGTGATTGAAACCCTCGTGTTCCGAGTTCCGACCATCAGCGTCACGTATTGCGGCATTGACGGGTTAATTTTCAAACGATTCGAATTTCTTTCTTTTGAAAAATCAGATACCAACCTTCTGTTTCATTGGGTTCGTGTCACTAACGTCGAAGGACCAGGCAGACGGTTGGATACTTCAAAACTTATCGAAGGATTAAAAGCCTTTAATATATGGTTTCATCGCGGTATTCTGAAACACCGGGATTAGCTGAAAATTAGCGCAGTTCTGACCAAATAATGTGTTCTTCTGAAAGAATAACTAGCTGCTATCCTTTGTCTTATTCCTTACTTTACTGTTTGCTTTCAATTATTGCTAAGATAATGACTTTCAGGGTATGAAGTAAATGTATAAATATATTTATAAATAAATGTACTATAAAAAAATTCATGCTTTTAGCCAGACAATATCTGGGTACAACAGTGCTTTTTTCAAACGAGAATATTTTCTATTCAAATATTGGGTCGAAACCTATATGTAAAAAGCCGGTCGCGCTCCGTGATTGAAACCCTGGTGTTCCGACCATCAATGTCACGTACTGCTGCGGCATCGACGTGTTTCATTTTACACGAATAGAAATTCACCAGACTATGTCTATTTTTCGGTCTCAATGTTTTATTTTTTAATTACAATGGAGTGTAAATGCTAGGATTGTTTCTTCTGGATGTGAAATGTGATTATTTTACGTCGGGTATTTTAAAATGTAGATTTTCTGAAATGAGATAATCCAATTACATACTTTCTGTATGTCTCTGAAATCAAAAATTATTTGGAAGTACGTGTTGTTGATTTGATGTTGATTTATGAGATACTCTGGACAATAACTAAATATGTTTTTAGTGGACCAGATATCCATTTCAAAAAGTTAATATTGACTAGTAGGTAAAACTATTTGTCACAGACATGAATATAATATAATTTTTTAACTTTTTATAAGATTTTTCTTCATAACAATAAAAACTAATCTCATTTAAATTTAAAAAATACATTTGTCAACAAAACGACAAAACTTTGCCAGAAAGATCCAATGGATTCAAATACTTCATTTTTCGCATTAGAGGTTTTAATATTTTACAAAAGAAAGTTTTTTACTATCTCCTTTTGAAATCTATTTTCATAAACCGATCGTTAGGATATTAATTCTTTGAACTGAACGTGATATTTAATCTTACGGGTAAAACTTTGTTCAACTCTTACGGATTTACGTGGTTTGATATTTACTCGCACGTTGAACTAATTCTAAATGAAAAAGAAAATGAATACGAATACTTTTTTAGTTTTTGTTTAATCCTGATTCTATCTTGGAATTAATTGAATAACAAATGCAGTAGTTTTTTCCTCTGGCCAGATTATCATTCGTAAAACGAGATTTTTCTTTCAATATTTTCTAGACTTTGCACATAATAATTATGGAACTAGGCTTCCGGCTATATTTTACAAAAAAGATACACGTTTTGTACCGGTTCGGAACATGCATAAATTAAAGTGAAGGCAAACTAAAAGTGAAGTTTCCTGTTTAAACTATTTACGGCGTTTACTCCAGTGTTAACAAAGCGAAGCTGTCTGAAGCGTCGACTGAAAGAAAATAAAACATAGCGTCTTGTTTGAGAATGTAATTTTGCATATTTTTACGGCAGCTCAACGTTCGTGTGAGTATGATTTAATGCAATTACGTTCTTCACAGCTATTTTTATTTGAAAATGGATTAAAATTTAACTCTCAAAGCTTTATTCGACGCAAAGGTGTGAATAAGAGAACTTCTTTTTGAAATAAGTAGTCTTTTCGTATTTAACGAGAGACCAGTAGTGGAATACTATGTATCTGTAGAGATTACAGTAATAATAGTATACTTTTTATGGCAATATAATCCAGCTTACGGACCACCTGATGGTTGGCCTCTGCCAGCGTATTGTGGATCATTATCCATTTTCTTTTCTTAAACCTCGATAAAGAGCGGAAAGTAAACTGCGGTGAGGAAATGTGTTTATGTGGTCTGTGTTTCAACGAGTAAAAAATATAAGTCATAGTTAAAAATAAGCAAGCAGTAATAACGTTAAACAGGTGTGAATAGACGCGGACTGTTCTTTTTTGAAAAATTGTATTTCTTTTCAATTATAAGAAACATTGTCCAAAATTTGTGATAAAATAATTTCGGAAAAAAAGAATTCTATTGTCTTCCTTAAAAGTAAGCCTCTGATATTGCGGAAATCCTAGCTACGATTTATTTTCGGTTCCTCACGTGAATTTTAATAACCAAAGATAAAAGCTGGGCTCTTCAATACTAATAAAACGCGGAAGGAAAAAACAATTTTTTGAGGATCATGTGCTTGTTCAAAAGACGCGAAGAAGTCTCTCAGGAAATTTGGAGTATTCGATATAAATGTAATCTCGTGAAAATAATGAACAAAAGTCTGATTGATGTTCTGAATAAATAAAATGTTTTCAAAGAGTCCTTAGCTGTGGCCCACATACATTTCATAATAAAGGAATGTGTGTGTGAGATCTTATTAAAAAGAAAACGTCAAGAAAATCAAAGGTGAAATTGGAACAGAGTTAGCCCACTCATTATATCATGCTAAAATATGTAAATAAGACTTACTAGGCTGGATTCGTAGTGTTACTGTCTAGCCCACTGTAGTGAATTATACAGGGTGGATCTGTAACTTTGGACAATCTGACAACTTAGAATCACTTTCATTTAAGAAATTTGATAAAAAAAAATTGATCATAGTATGGAAGTCCGCAATGATAGTCGTACGTTTTCCATACAATGTCATAAAAAAAAGTTCGATCCAAAAAATAAAAATGGCGCTAAGTTGTATTTCGACAGGTCATTCTCCCCACATCAGATTGTCCAAAGTTGCAGATCCACCCTGTATAATAATGATAAGTCATAGTTAGCGAAAGAAATGTACCGAAAGTAAATTTGGTACCTATATCAATTTGTTTTATGAATTTATAATTAATTACCCTCATTTGATCCCTTTTAGAATTAAGTTACTTTTTATTCATATATTTGAAATCTTTGAAATGTCAAATCAAATTTTCTTGTGGGAATTTTAAAGTATGGCAATTTAACTGTCTCATCTAAATTATTACTTTAAATTTCTAATTGCAATAGATCTGATTTCCTCTTGATATTTGAAGTTAGGAGACTTGAATTAAGATTACAAATTTATCGTTTTATCTCTAAAAAAGAGCTCACATCCACATTGTACACACGAAGACTGATTGCCTAGTCTAGTGAAAAACGCCACTCACTAAGTTTAATGTTCATCTCTCCACTTTTTGTTAGCAGAGTTTCGCAAATTGGTTAAAGAGCGATCCCGCACCACGTTTCCAATTTAATTTCACAATCTGTAATCGATTTTCAGAAGGCGCGTGTCATTCGAGCTATTGTTCTTCGAATGCTTTTGAGCATCATTCAGTTATATGAGCAAAAAGTATCCTCCATCAAATTGTTTTTTATTACAGAGATTTTCATTATTGTTACGGCATTAAAAGGTAAAATTTCAATGAGTTTTCTCTTTGCATTGCTCTTCTGGAGAAGCTCTCAATAACTGTAGATGCTTCGGAAGGTATCTGCACCTGGTACAGGCGGAACCGACGACGAGGTGCCATCACTGTGTGAGATGTGACCGGGACACACCAGAGCATACGCTCGCGCTCTGCCCCGCGTGGGAGCAGCAGCGGTGTGTCCTGGTCCAAAAAATAGGACCGGACTTGTCGCTCCCGGGCGTCGTGGCGTCGATGCTCGGGAGCGACGAGTCCTGGAAGGCGATGCTCGAATTCTGCGAGTCCACCATCTCGCAGAAGCAGGCGGCGTCGTGGGCCAGAGAGAGGATATATTCCTCCCTCCGCCTAGCGGCTACCCGCCGACGACGCCGCCGTCGAGCAAGGGGTCAGAACCGGGATCTCGCCCGGACTCTGGCCCCTTAAAGGTTCGGGTCCCCAACGCATGCGAGTGCGAGCGGGGACCCAAGAAGGTGTCGTGTCTCGCTCAGCACGCCCTTAGCGTCAGAGCATCCGGGGGATGGCGGACCGCGCTCCCCGACCCACGCTGGTTCTGACCCAGCGGGGTATTCCGTGGGAGGGTGACACGCGGTCCAGCCATCTTGGCGGGCTTCGGATAGCCCGCCGACCGAGAGAGCCGGTGGCCGTATCGCCGGCGGCTGCCGGTTCGGCGTCCGGAGGGGGCGGCGTGACGGGAAAGAATGCCTCGGGCGTAACGCGTCGCGCCGTCCCTCATAATCCCGTGCTGAGTTCTGGCCTCAGCCGGGGTTCGGACGCTGAGTGTGAGCGGTTGGAGGTTTTAGTGCGGTTCAACTCCCACATACCCCGCCCGCGGGGCGGGCGGGGATCCGGTGATTTCCTCCAAAAAAAAAAAAAAAAAAAAAAAAAAAAAACAATAACTGTAGAGAATTTTTTGGAAAAATATGAGTGTGAAAGATCAAGTTTTAGTTTAAGGTAGACTAATAGTTTCAATACTTTTATCGTTGTTTTATCAAATATAAATTCATACAACCTGTGAACTAATTGGGTTTCGAATTTAAGCTTTTAGCTTGAAGTTAATTTGAAATGAATATAGCCGGAATAATATTATTATTATTATATAGGAAAATTGATTATATATTAATTATCTTTTACTGATCCTTATCGTGAATTTGCTTTAAGTTCCCCAAGTTAATGTTAAGCTCATTTGGGTCACAGTTTACATCGACTAGAACTGAATTTTTTGTACGCTCGACTCGGCTCGACCCAGATATAGTTGTTGAAATTTACCAATTTAATTCTGATACTCTTCGGGGTAAGCTCCCGCAATTTGTACCAAAAGTTTTGTTCCAAACCACCCACGGGTTTAGTTAACTTCAATCCATTTTCCGCTTGCTACAAACTTCATTTGGGTCACAATTATTAATCACGACATCTTGCTAATGGTTTAAGTAAATCTTTTTATGTTGGTTCAGAGTGGAATTATTAACAATAGAGTAGAAAACCTCAGCGATCCTTTTTAACCCTTTCACAGAAGGCTGTGTCACAGGCTGTAGTTAATGGTCCCGTTAGACATTCTTAATTTGTATTAAACCAGAGAGTACTGGAAGACACAGTGCATTCATCTTCGTATGAGGTTCCTCTCTTATTTGATGGGACCTATGACCTCGTAAATTGATCTTCCATCGTATATGAAGAATTTTCTTAGATTTCTTTCAGATATATACACGCTAAAATGATAATACAAGGTGAATTACCTAGAAAATAAATTTCGTAAATATAAGCAAGAAAATCTACATTACAATACCTGAAACCTTGGCCAAATAACAAAGAAATACGATAACAGACGACTATTTAATTTCGACAAGGAACGTAGCTTCTCGTTAAAACTTGGAAAAATCCATTCGTATTTAATTCAGAGCAGAGAAAATGAAACAGTTCAAGTTTTATATTAAGTGTATCTCTTGAAAAATAAAACGGGAGGGCAAAAGCATCGATTTCAAAAAACCAGCACGAGTTGGCAATTTCGTTTTATTGATACGGTTATAGCAATTCATGGTCAACGGAGTCAAGGACGAGGACTGTTCAGCTTGGTTTGAATAAACATGTGGCGTAGTTAATCCTCGTTGACCTACGAGATAGTGCTGCATCATTCCTTTATCCGTCGTTTGATTTCTAATGCTGGAGAATGTGTCATGAGATTCTAACGATAAATACCAATTTCAATGATTTTTTTGTATATCTTGATGAGTCTATTATCCGCAGACATATAAATGAATGCGACTAAGTTTTGCACAGACCCTAAGTGGGCTTTTTATATTTCACTACACCTCGTTCGCTTAGAAAAGATTTAATATGTGGTATCACAGATGTAAAAATAAGCGTTTACATAATACGCAGTTTCTTTTAGTTCGGCTAAATAGGTCAAGATATTGTGAATTAAATGTATCATAAAATATTTTTACGCAAAATTTGTGTGAGCGAGCTTACGAGTTCCTTAAACTTAAAATGTGCTGCGTAGAACTATGACCTACAAACCAAGACTCGCACATGTCTATCGTCATTTTCTCTGCCTTACCAGTATAAACTGCTACACAAAATCAACACATAGTACTAGTAATTTATCAAAGCTATCTCGAATAACGATCCGAGACAGAAAAAATATGAGAAATGGGTAATTCAACGATCAGATACGGTCGAAGGTTGCGAGTGATTTGTAAATGGAACATTCGAGAAATTCGTAACCAAAACTGTATACGCCATGGACATTATCTAATATCTAATATATAAGAATAGAATAATTTGTAAGTTAAAAGTAAAAGTTTGAAAGTATGGATGTATGTTTGTTACTCTTTTACGTAAAAACTACTGAATGGATTTGAATGAAACTTTACCACAATATAGCTTATACATCAGAATAACACATTTTGAACCTCTTTGTAACGCAGACGAAGCTACAATTTTTGAACCCCTTTGTAACGCAGACGAAGTTGCACGGGTTACCTAGTATATATACAGTGACGTAAGAAGTACGTTAACTGTAGAAAGCTGCAATGAGTAACAAGTTAATTTTTAATAAATTGAACCTACCTTTAAGATCTTTTGTAAGAATTTTACCATTTGTTCTAGCCATGACATTGTTGCAAGGCGTCCTATCTTTATGGTGTTCTGTAACTCTTTTCAAACAGACATATATACGACGTACGGTAAAGTAAATGACTTTCAGTCATTAAACGTAATGTAGTGTATTTTTACGCAGAATATAAAAGTGGAAAGTCGAATGTTAGTTTAGGCCGTTTGCCGTATTACGTTACGCATGAACCTGTATCAGGATTGGGTTGTTCATCGATCGCTCTTAACTGCCTCAGTACAGCGAGCCCTACTGATACGAATATAGAGTATACAAGTGTTGTATGAAAATTTTATTGCCTTTACATGAATTTGCTTGCCTTTTGGCACTCAGCGTTTTAGAGTAAACGAGTGGATGTTTGCTCATTTTGTGTGTTAGCCAAAATCATTACAATTTTATCGGTCGTAAGAACGTTGCGGCGTGGGTAGATATTATTAATCTTCGAATTTTATCCTAGCGTTGTGGAAATTAGTATAGCATTATGTAGTTCGAATGTGGTGTTTCGATTAGAGCATTTAGCGACATAAGTAGTCGATAGTATAAGATTATGGCACGTGTACAAATTTCTAATTGGTAAAAAAACTATATCATAAAATAAATAGCGTCAGAGCAACCGTTACATATAACAGTTAAAGCTATAAATATGGAAATGATAGTATAATAAGAAAAGGTTCTAAAATATTTTCTATTTCTGTATCTGAAGACCGAAATACACATTGCCCTTGCGGCATAAAAGACTGACCTCTTTTTCAGTATGAAAGGACACGATTAGATAAACATTATTTAATGCATGAAGGTATCTAAAGAATACAGAGACGTAATAAGGATTTTTCCAATTTATCTTCGTCTTTATTCTGGTCCTGGATGCTATTTAAAAAATCCTATTTTAGAAAATTTGTCTTTCAGTACGGTTCATAATAAAATTGGCTTAGAAAGGATTGTCTAGATTTGGATGGTTCAAATATTATGATCAAATTAATGGGATTGAAGTCGCTTACTGTTCCTCGGTAATAAAGGCACCGTGCCTTGGACACTGCCGCATTAACAACATTCACCAAATTATCGTCATCTAAGACATCGAAACTGATAAAACAATACCCACTATAAGAATTGTTATTTATAGCTGATATAGACGCAGGTACGGTAATTGTGACGTTAGTGAATAATTGTGGACGACCTCAGCACCATACAATTGTTTAATAGACCACATCCGCGGACGTTTGGACCTAAAACTCGAAGTTAGCTCAATCGATTATATTTTTATTCTAGAAAATATCTTGAAATTAATTTATTACAACAGAGATTAATTATAATATTGGGATATATAACGGAAGATGCGATTTTGTGACACAAATATGTAGAAGTGCCATAGCTACTTGATACTGGTAAAAATATCACGAATAGCTCTGACGAAGTTATGCATAACTACCTTAATAAATAACTTCATAGAGCACATCTTACGTAAGTTCTATACTATTTCAGAGACATTTAAATTACATCTAATTTAGGTCTCTAAAGTACCAAAACCGAAGTTAGCGCACGTACAACAAGTTCTAAACTTAAATTTCCGCCTAAAAGGTGTTTGCACAGTATCGGGCACCGCAAAATGTCACAAATGTCATTACTGTACGACGGTAAAGTGAGAAACTTTAGTCACGTTCGAAATAGGCGTCATTTCTGGAAGGTCGCTCTGTAATCTGAGGATTGAAAATCGTGATCGATTCCCGCGCCCCGCACCCCTGCCCCTGTTGACGAAACTGAGAACATCCAAAACTGCGTGTTTTATGTCAAAATCTTTATGCACACAAATAGCTGATTTCAATTTTTGATTTTTAAAAGACTACTTCATTCTCGTTTTGATTTGCACATACTCATTTTCTCGTATTTTTTAAATCCCATACACGTTCTACTTTACTAGTTTTAAGCTAGTTCTTTAAGCTTCTCCTCGTATGCCAGCTTGAACTAATCAAAAGTTATCGAAGTTGTGAACGAGGGCTTATCCTCGATTTATCCGCTTGCATCCTCGGTTGAAGATACACAATGTAAACTGCACTTTTGAGCACAATAGGCGAAGTTGCCTAGAGATTATTGAGCGAGACTAATAATCCCGCAATTTAAACCTGTAGATACTCTGATGTTCAGAAGTTGTTAAGAAGTGGTTAGTTAGCAGCTCGATGTATTGCTTTTTTTTTGTGGAATTCATTTTACTAGAATGTAACGGTGTATCTAGTGTAACAACGATTTGTTTTAACAACTCTAATACCGACAAAAAAATTAAAAAACGCAACTGACAACAGGTTAAAGAGAAACAATCGATAGGATCAAAAAACATTCTGCTGCTGTTGTGGTGAAGGAAATAACATTTACAGAGACATAAGTTTTGTATCTAGTGTCAGTATAGGACAGTTGCGATGAGAAAGAGAAGGATAGGTAGGATGAGGTAAGAGAACTCATGTAAAACTGAAGTACTACACGTTATAGACAATGCTGTGCTATAAATTCTATTATCCCGTGGCAACCTTGTTTCCACAGCGCGAGGCTTTTGCACAAGGTTTTCTCGAGAATTTACAACTAACACACACTTCGACAGTTTTACCACTTATCAATCACGTAAAGTGTTCGTAACACAATTTGCAGCTACACTATTTAGTCAAGGGTAGAACTGAGGTCTCATGGTCAACATATGTGAAACTCAAAGATACAAACTTAGAGCTACGCATATTTGGTTATCACTTCAAAACATTTGCGAATCTAGGCTAAAAGCTAAAGCCGTTTATTAAACTTCGCGAAAAGAGCTGAGATAAATTTCATAATTGTTAGGCTTAAGTTATAAAAACTGTAGGAAATTAAGGCTTATTTTTCGATTGTCAATTAAAACCATTTGGAGACTTAACCGTTAAATAAACGTCCGCTTAATTAATTTGTTACGAACACTGTCCTTTCAATGAATGAGACCATTCGGCACAAAGAACTGAACGTTTAAGAGACTGTAAACATTCAACTCAATTAAAAGTTTATAAATAAGGCTTTTGTTAATTGGTTTCTGTTCCCTTAATGTTTTATTGATGCACCGTTTTATAATATTTTTGTTTGCAAACTTCTAAAAGATCAGTGTTGAATTACTTAAAACGATGCTAAGTGGTTCATATTTCCTTGCAAGTGCCAAATAGTTCAAACATTTAGCTGTTGTTAAGACAGCTTCATACTCAACGAATCCTTATCTCACTTGCTATCTAACTTCTTTATCAGCTGTTCTCTCGTCTTAAATTAATAAATAATAATTCGCTCTTCATCCAATCTTCATTTCAATTAATGGACATTTTATTATGCGCATCTATTACCATAGTTTTGTCTGGTCAAATAGCTCGGTCGAGAGCCTGGCGTACTCGTGTATACGCTTAACAAGTTTTAGCAACGATACTCGATCGTCAGCCGTGTGGAAATGCACTCCTGTTAAGCCAACGACGCAGAACAAACTTGTTTACAGTTATTAATTTAATTTATTAGGTTACAACGTGCTAGTTGACCGTTATATCCCTAAATGTACTGGGAATTTGTTGGATGCATGCAGCGTTATTAGATAAGGGCCGAACTTTGGCTTGGCAAAATTAATGAAGGCTTTCATCTAGTAGTGGGTGTATGTGGTTTGATAAGGAAGGGACAAAAATAGGGTGAGTTGGATTGTGGGATGTAGGGGTATGAATAATAAGGTATATTTCCGACTTACAGAGAAAAAAATGTCCGATTTTTTTCCACGAAAATCGCATTAGCATTCGTTCAGATCAAAGAATTATTGAAGTCACTAACTTTGTCGTGTTGATAAGTTATTCAGTAATGTTTTAACATAATCCTTCTTAATCAAGGATTCAAGTAAAACTTTATAAGTTTAAGAAACGAGCGAAAGATTAAAACTGTAAAAGTTTTTAATCATCTATGAAACTCTCGGATACTTTGAAAATTGAATCTGTCCAAAAGCAAGCCGGAGCGATCCGTCGCTAGATAGAAGTTTTAATTGTCGTTTTGCATTCATCAGGTCCGTGACAACGCGGGCTACTATTGCAAGTCAAAGGAACAGTAGTTTTCTGATTAATTCTGATTGTTCATAGATAATGTGACAATAAAGTTAAAAGTTGTACTATTTGAAAATAATTGTTTGGAATTTTGCAGACTGATTTAAATGGTTTTTGTTTTGTTGAAAAGTAATGTATCTCTCGCAGTCTAATGGTTCGGTTTTTAATTATTCTTAAAGTCGAACATTCAACTCAAAATATTTGAAATATTAACAGAGACACAGAGAGCAATAGACAGGGTTATGGTGCATATTCCTCACCCTAGGGAACGGATGATCGATGCCATGCGATAAAGCTAACTTCACATGTAACAAGATCTTGTTTGATTGTGCTTTGTACTGAAACAATGCAGTGTGACCAATCACCGAATTGAAACCACAACATTAAAAGCATTACACTAGTACAGAGAGTGTGCAGTCGAGACCGACAGTCTGCGGTTTTCGGATCTCTCACAGATTCACTTTATCCTAGCAACCGCTAAACGCAATGGAGTCCCAAACTATACTTGCAGGACCTTATATGGATCAGGCTGCATTCAGGCTTACACTGCACTGTTGGCGGAAAAAAGGATAAAGTCAAATTTAGCCGCTGGCGGTACGATACGTAAGCACAACCTCAGTCGGGCGCTGAGTGTGAGCGGTAGGATTTAGTGTGGCTCCACATATACAAACCCAACCGGGGCATGTGGAAATTTAGCAAATTGCTCCTACTCAAAAAATAAAGTCCAATATTAAGGTTTTTAATTTGACTACACATAAAATTATGCAAGTGTTCAAATCAAGATAAGCGTTTCAAATATAGAAAGTGGCAGATCTATTACACGTCAAGCTAGTACAGGTGGTAATAACAGTAACAGGTAACATTATAATATAAGTCCATTGATTAAAGGCTCAAATATTATTTTTTAATAATTATAGCTTAATTATATTAAGAAACGGTTAATTACAACCGAACGGAATAAGAAGCAGCTGTACAAAAACGTAGTTTTACTTTTTTATCAAATTAAAGTAAGCAACATAGTTTCTAAATCACGGACACCATTGTCTTGGTATTTTGAGAGTAAAAAGATTTTCCTCGTGTGAGACTGCGTAAAAATCTTACGAGGAATCCGTGGACCGAATCGTATGATAGCGATTCTATCGGATTAACAGGATTAAGTTGAGAATTGCTGCAGAGTTAGATAGGGGTTTTCCGCCATCAATTCTCAAAAACAAGCCTATAACGAAAACAACTTTTATTTTTTAAGTAAACAGACGAACCGTTGTTCAGTTAGTCTGTTGTTCATGAAATAAAATGTTTGTTTTTGAATTAACTTCAGTCTGAACGTTTATTTAAAAAGTTTTGAGAAATATCATTTAATTGACATTTTTAAGTTCCTCATATACACTTTTATGGATATAAATGTATAGTTTTTAACTATTTAAAGCATGCTTAGTTCTTGTAGAAGTGAAGATCCTGATCGTAAAAAAATGATAGTACCTCTGAATAGCTATGGTAAATAGCCGGAAATTTCTTCTTTTGATTTAAAGTTGATCGAAAACACAATTAATAACATAAGCCCCGGAGATTTCGTACAAAGTCGTAAAGAAACTTGAGCAATACTGATTTAGATTGTGATTCTCCCGAGAATAAAATATATCTTCCCGATGTAGATTGTTCTATCATCGAATAAAAATTCAATTTATTCTCTAGCCTCGTTCTAGTGACCATCCCACCGAGAAATTAAATAATCTGGTCCGAGGCTGTCATCGGATATGCCGTGCCGTCCCTCGGTAACTTCAAGGTTACTTGATGAAGACATTATATTTTATAATTAGTTTTGGAGCATTTAGTGCCGGAATTAGGTCGATATTCCTAGTCTATTTTTGTTGAAGATTTAATAAAATACAAACATAAAATAGTTGTAACATAAAAACATAAAACACTAATGGAACTAAGACAATTAGTTTTCACAAATATATGTTAATCGTCCAGTTTATCATCAGTCCAAAGTAGACTGAGACTTAAGTTAAGTCCAATAGAGACCATTATGGAATCGTTTATAGAGATACATATACGTTTCCCTCCAACGCTACAACCAGTGTGATATAATTGATGAGAAGCCAATCGAAAATGATACTATAACAATTTAAATTGGAACGAGCTAAAATTCGTCTGTAATTTCACACTCCGGGTGATAACCACATATCATTAACTCGTTTTACGCCAATTTTAAACGCGAATTATAATTGAGTATTGAAAATTAGCTATTAAACGTCTTGAATAAACACGATCCTGAAACGAAATCAACATCACATTATCGAGAAAGTATTGTTTTACACACTTAACTATGTTGAGATAAAATTTTAGCGCCTCCGTTGTCAGGTCTCTTTGACTTATTAATTGATTAGTTAGGCAAATGCACATTAAAGTTTCCTTAATAATTTTCTCTAACGCAACCCACTTCACTAAAAGTATAATATGTTATATTGGACGAGTATTCATTTCTTATTTCATTACATAAACTCAAAAGATCAAATAAATAAGTTTCAATACGAGAAACAGATCTAATACCCAGAATTAAGCTTCGAGGTAATGTGCAGTAATATTTGGTAAAGTCGTTAATGCAGCGCCGTGTAACGTTATTACGTGAAGCATGAACGAAATTAGCTCGTCTCCTGTCATGGGTAATTCCATTTTCTCGTCTACATTCAGGAGCTACGGTGCAGCCACGGCGACGCCTCGCTTTACTAACAGGAAACCAAACTCGTTATTAATTGCGACTGGCAATCCATTATTTAAGCTGTGATTTGAAATTTGAATTTTGTCTCATATCAAAGCGTGGCAGAAGTCATCGGATGAGTGATGACGAGTACATCTTATCACGTGGGCAGATACTCGTTTATCTGTTATAATAAATTAAAATACGATACAGAGGTATCCTTTTCCAATTGATTGGATGGGAGGAGGGTTCGTGGGCGGTCGCCTACACGCTGGATTGACTTTATAAAGAAAACCACCAAATACAAAATAATTGAGTGTTTCTGCTATGATTCGAAACGCAGATTGGAAATTAGCGTGGCTTGTGTTTTCAGTTAAATGGTGTCACAAAGACAAGTTGGCAATAGCCACAAGAGTAAAATATAAAAAAAAAATGAGAGAAGAGAAATCTTACAAAAATAGTATTTTATCAATAACTACTTATTGTAAATCACAGAAACAATAATTTTAGCTGATTGCTATCAGACAATGAAAAAAAACTAAAAGACTGAAAGAAACGAAAAGCTTTTCTAAAATCGAATAAAGGAAAAACCTGTTCGATCCGTGGATCGATAATGAAGGAATCGGCCATAGTTTTTCAAATGGAAGACGATTTTTTGTTGCGATTTTGTTCAAGTCGGAACATGTCGGATTAGGCGACATCTTCCAGTTTTTGCTGATTGATTTTCGGCTATAATCCGTCTCGTATGTCTCCCTTGCGGTTTTGATTTACGGGGAGTAATAAATCTCACAGCGGCTTACGTTTGCAAACGAGGTCTTAAATATCCTATATCGCAATATAGGAAGAATAAAAAATTAGTTTCGCTTCTAACGTGTTCAGAAAAATTACCCATAAAAAACCTTTATCTATCAACCAGGCTTGGATATAAACTCATTAATTTAGTCTGCTACTTACATCCTATTATACTTTAGGTAGTAAGTTATTGTTCGTTCTTAATAAAACCTTTTCTCAATTGTTACAGAGCTAGAATACAGCTACGAAGAAGAAGATACGAGCGATGTCGATCGAGAGCTGCGACCGGTCGCAAAACGCACAGCCAAACACATCGCAGCCGGCGAAGAGCGTCCTCGTATCAATTCTAGCCAGCAGACCACGCCAACAGACGGTAAGTGCATAGACCTTCCCTTACTCTTCAAGTCGGTATTCTCAGGTCGCGATCAGCTCAAGATTTTGTTACGTAGAATTTTGACTTGATGCGGTTTTTAGTTGAGTGTAAGACGTTGTGATTGGTGGTATATAAGAGTATGGATCTCATCAGTCCAACAGGCTCTTTCCTCTTGGTCTTTTTTCCTGAACTCAGTAGTACATCTAGTACTACAGTGATAATTATGATCATTATAGAACTAATTATAACAGACACATAATTTTTACCTACTTAGAATACTAAATAGATACTATAGTATTCAATAAAGCAATCAATGCTGAAAAAAGAAATGAAAACGTTCGATATCGTAAAACTACTGCTTCTAGGGAGAAACTCAATATTTGCAAACTTCGAAGCGACATGTGTCGTCTTACTAACGATTTGTGTACATTTAATTTATTCAAGCATGTTTTATAACAGTATTTACTTTAACTTCACTTAACTATTTATTAGGAGAGGTATTTACGTTGAGCTTTCAAATTAAATGGTGTTGCCATTGCCTTTTTCATGTCGTTGGTTGGGGTGGTTGGGATTGGCTGCTAGATGGAACGATGACCTAAGAAAGGTGGCCGGTAACAACTGGATGAGACGAGCAGAAGATCGAGCTCAGTGGCGTATTTTGGGAGAGGCCTATGTCCAGCAGTGGACGAGTGTGGGCTGATGATGATGATGATGGTTGGGGTAAGAGAAAGCTGATGGTAACTTATATGTATAAATACACATAAATACACATATACACAAATTCACATTCATTTAGCATGAACAAAGGATGTAACGAATATACGCATAAGAGTTGTATGGATGTAGATGTACTTCCCATTCATGTCACATAGTTCTGGGACACCCAGTTACTCCATCCGAGGCACGTCTTGAGAGTCCTATACAGTGTACATAAGTTGACTCGTTTTTTATCAAAAATTCGCAGGCAGCAAAGCATTATACGGGAGATCTGTATAATCAATTTCTAATATTTAAACTATCGATAACTTCTTCGAATAGATGTGGGTGTGTTACCTAAATTTACTTTGTTTATATTGACACCTACTCGGAGTACTGTAACTATGTTTTGAAGTCAGGAACAAACAAACGTTGGGCCCGAGTTATCCTATCGGTGCCCACTCACTGACTATATAATTGAAAGCCAGTATAATACTCTATATTACAACAATCAGGCATACATCTTCGCAAATCAAGTTTAAAAATAACAGTACTTACCTAATCTATATGTGTATTCAAGCAACATATAGATAACAATAGTAGTTTTTTGGGCTATCCGGCCGGATACCGGAAAGTACACTTAGTAGATTTTATGAAAGGAATCTAATAAACACACAGACAGTTGTAATTAAAACTTTAACTTAACGAACTTTAACTGAACAAACAACTATTCGTTGTATCTCTAATATATGTATACTACAACATTACGAGTGTGTTTGACTCTATTACTTTTAATACGGGTTGCAGAAAAATCGTATTAGTATTATAAAATCCATCGTAATCTTTAGCACTAACTTGAGAGCACGTACACCAAATTGATTAAATATAACTTAAGCTGGTCTTGAGTGTCGTTCACCAACTAAGTTAATTTGAAACAAGCATGAAGTTACCACAGTTTACACTACATCACTTAAGGTTGAATGATACCGAATACTTTGGTCATTAGGTTCCACATTACTATATGAGGGGGCGGCGCGACGGGAAAGAGTGCCTTGGGCGTAACGCATCGCGCCGTCCCTCATAACCCCGTGCTGGGTTCTGGCCTCTGCCGGGGTTCGGACGCTGAAAGTGAGCGGTTGGAGGTTTTAGTGCGGTTCAGCTCCTCGGGTAATTTCCACCAACTAAAAAAAAAAAAAAACATTACCATATGATTCGCTTTAACTTTTACTTATTTAGAAGTGGAGTTTTCAAAGGATATGAAGGCAGTTGAAGATGCGTCATTAATAAAAACAAATAAGCGATCTCAACTTTAAAGTAATGAATGAATAGAGCTCTCCATTCTCTTGAGCTGGGTTCATACTCTACAGAATGGGAAATGTTTAAGATATAAAATAAACGCTCAACGAAGCTGAGTGAAATAGCTTTTCAGCGCAACCGAGACGCAGAGCGCTGAGGTATGCAGCCGCATTCACTTTGTGATATCTATTTCTTTTGTTTACAGCTTTTATTGTGAACAAATGAGCGCACGGGCCACCTAGTGTTAAAAGGCAGGCGGTTCTATATTATCGTCGCTATTATACTGACGCAATACCAACTGCAATCAAGCATTGTTTGCGATTGTGATTAAGAATCTCGATGGTTTGATTAAAAACCGTTATTGTTTTTAATAAAACCGATAATATAGTACCAAGTCGTTTATCTATGCAATACATTTAAAATGCTAAAGTAAATCAACCATAAATCAATTTAACTTCTTTATTTAGAAGGTGAATTTAAATCTCACTGGATCCTACACAGATTTCGACAATTAAACAATGAATAGTGAAGCTGAACCGTTCACTCACATTTCACGCCACTTAAATCATGTCCGATATTTTGTCGGTGAAATTTTCGATGTACACCGTAGTCTGAAATAATGTCCCAACATCGATATTCGCGTTAACTCGATTACTTCGGTCGGCGTGCATCCGACCTACGGCAAACACTGTATTTAACGATGTAACTCTGGCGAGCCGCGGGCGTTCATATGCAAATTTGCACACCGCTTGTACGCAACACATTTAATTGTTGTTTGTAAGGGCAAAGATAACTTGTGTAACTTCTATTTGAACTTCGATTCAGTTTAATTTTGCATTTAATAATGCTATTTATTGAGATTTCTAGGGCACTTGGTAATGGAGCACAGTTTCTCGGATTATAAGTACTTATGATTTGATAGGACAACCATAACCAATAATACTTTCGCTGTTCATAGCAAGGTGATGCAGAAATCATCTAGTTAAGGGCAGTCTTCTCGGCATACATTCAGCTCTGTTATAAGGCTGCAGACCTTTGACTATATCTAATATATATATTATAAAGGCGAAAGTTTGTATGGATGGATGTATGGATGTATGTTTGTTACTCTTTCACGTAAAAACTACTGAATGGATTTGAATGAAACTTTAGCACAATATAGCTTATACATCAGAATAACACATAGGCTACAATTTTTGAACCCCTTTGTAACGCAGACGAAGTTGCGCGGGCCCACTAGTTTTTCTATAAAATAAGAAGTTAAAACAAAACGAACGACTAAGCATCTGATACGTTTGTGTATGTTGTTAATATTACTGTTAAGGCCACCACATTCTATATAATCTGGCTGACTCATTGACGGCATCTCCATATTATACATAGGATCGAATAACTTTTATCTGACAGGTAGACGAATGATATTTGATACGGCACCACATGGTTGCAGAAATGCATTCGGTACCTACAGCGTAGCCGCTATCTTCTCGTCTTTACGAACTGCCAACTTCCATAATAAAGTTTTTAATTAGTCATTGAGTTTTATTGTTGGTTCTCGGGATATTTTAAAGGTGCTGACGAAACACTTCAGTTACTCTTACTCTATCCGCGAAAACTTTTAATTAACCACTAGTGTTTGTGTTTAAGAACCTATTTTAGTACTTAGTTGCAAGTTTGAATAACTTTAACTGTTATAAGAACAAATAACGTAGTATTTTAATTGAATTTAATTGTATATCTTTGTCACTCGCCGTGGTGTACATCATTTGATGTATCATTCTTGACTACTTTTTTTTTTTTGGACTGGAGGAAATCGCCTTACTTCCACTCGCCCCGCGAGTGGGGTATGTGGGGGTTGAACCACACTAAAACCTCCCGCCGCTCACGCTCGACGTCCGATCCCCGGCACGAGGCTGGTAGGGGTGACAGGACGCGTTCGCGATTGTCTCTCACGTATCGCCCCGTCATCCCCGATCACTCTTAACTACTTAAAGAATATCATTATAAGAACTATGTAATATTTATACTTAATTAGCTGACCCTAGCAACTTCGTCTACGTCATTTATACTATCATCATCATCATCATTGTCAGCCTGCAGACGTCCACTGCTGGACATAGGCCTCCCCCAAGAATTTCCAATGCGACCGGTTGGTAGCGGCCTGCATCCAGCGTGTTCCTGCGATCTTAACAAGATCATCCGTCCACCTTGCAGCTGGTCGTCCCACACTGCGCTTGCCTTGGCGCGGACGCCACTCCAGAACCTTCGTGCTCCAACGGCCATCGGTTCTACGTGCTATGTGGCCCGCCCACTGCCACTTCAACTTGCTTATTCTTTTATTTATACTATGTTGTGATCAAATCATGAGACATTCAAACCATAATTATTATTTAGAGTTTAAAATCCAATAAAATCTAAAGCAATCAAATGTTAAGTACCCAAGTTTTAAAGTCGGTTTCCGAGTAAACGGAATGGTAATAAGTTTTCCAATTCTCGATCAAACTACTTCCGATTTTAATTTTAAAGTTATGATGCCAAGAAATCACTAATCGATTAAAGTTTAATAACTCCATTTCAATATTTAAATTAGAACTTTAACCACACAAATTTTTTTTTTTTTTTTTAAAACAAATTGTTTCTAGAATTTCTGCTGGTATTCTAAATGTGAATTTGTTAGGTATGTTTCATTAGATTTGTGTAGATTCAATGTTTTTGAGCCAAACACGTATTGACAGCTGATCGGTTTTGGATGGTATTGCTTTTCTTGAGAGCAAAACATGTCTATAACTACATAACATCCTCTCATGACATAGATACTCGTAGTCTTTAGGTTTTTTTTTTATTGCCATGTAGGCAGACGAGCCACCGGCCCACCTGATAGGAAGTGGTTACCGTCGCTCATGAACCTCTGCAATGTCAGGGGACACTGAGGGATTGCTACCTACAACCTAACTTTAAGGACCCTCCTCAAGCCTCTTTTGAAGAAGGACAAGTTAAAGCGCTCAGGGAATTTCCAAAAATAGATTCATAAATATACTGTAAAGCCTCTATCAGACCATTGCTAGTAAAGAAAAAATAATGTCATGAAAGTCATTCATATAGTAATTTAGGTTAAAACAAAATTGCTTATCAGTCTGAATTAGACTAGATTGTAATTATAATAGTGTGCGTTATAAAATTACGTATACTAGGAAAACAAAAAAAAAAAAAAAACTGAAAGTCATGGTGGCCAAGTCGTATAGCTGCTTACATAATATACGATCAAACTCTTTATTTGTGAAAATGTTTGCAATTTATCATAACACTAATACAACCTGTGACGGAATAGCTTTGTTAGTGTACAGTAACAGTGTAGTAATAGTGTAAATTAATGGCCAGTTTGGAATCCCAACCGGAGTTGACGCGACAACTCGAGCTAATGCATTTTAGCCATTCTATTCCGTAACTATTCCAACTGGCTATTAGTAAGCATTAAGCATACTTCAAGCTACAATTGCTTGGAGCTACGTCTAAAGTCTATACATTCTTATGGATCGTTGATTCTGTATGGTGTCATATAAAATGCTTCATCCAAAATAAGGTGTCATTTAGCGTTCCTACCCCGACTCTAGGTTCTTGTAACGTAAATCTTTGCTCTTCCTTACCTGGCTTACCGTCCGCATTGTCGTCAAATAAACTTCTATAAGACTTTTTTGTTATATTCTTAAAACGAGTTGTGGCGACCATTATAACGCGCGAGATCCTAAATCGCGGTTACGACCTTTGCAGAAATCTTCGCATATATACGACATCTGAAATCTACTACAGTGGGCTTCGGCCTGACCGGGTATACACTACCTCACCCGGTCGGAGATCTACCTTTGGCCTAATATCATCTGTACCCTTACGAGTCTTTAAAGTATTTCGTAGGTCAATGTTCCATAAAATTGAGCTGCAGATGTCCATGAGCGACGGTAACCTCTTACGATCAGGTTACCGTTTTGAATGGCGATAAAAATATCGTTGGTCTACCCAAAAACATCTAGCTTAGTTTTCTCATAAGTACCTTAATCTCAATTAATCTTCACAATTAAGATATTGAACTTTAATTTAAATTGTTTTAGTAAGTCTAACTTTCAATAGCTTTTATAAATTCAAACATGAGTTCATTAAACTTTGAAATATTAATTACGAAGTTTCGTTCATTTCGTGAATAATAAATAGTGAATACACAATCAATTTGTCCAATTATTTCAATATCATTATCAATGAATGCCGAAATAAATTGTATTCTGAAACGATACTATGTGTTGCCATAAATTCTATTTGTTGTCGAATTGTATTGTAAAACACAGCTTCCATTTTAGACAAATATTTAATGAAATAATATTAAAGTATTATGTTGTTGAGAATCTGTGTAGTTAATATTGTAGTGTTATTGTTAAATTGTTATTGTGATTCAGGTAATTGCTACATAAAATAATACTTAATTTATTTTTTTGTTTACCGAGCTTTAATATTAATCCGCTTTTAAGCGAGGTTTCAAAACTATGGAAAATGAATAGGCGGTAAAATAGACCTTGTAATGTCTTTAGATACAAAGGGTCAGAGCGAAGGAAAACGCTAAGTCTTAGGTGGACCGTCGTATGTCTGCAGTAAGAAAGAAAATGTTAGAGAAGATGATAACTTCCTTTTTTTGTGTTTCTATCTTTGTCTATAACTTCATTGTTTAAGTCAATTAAAAATATTTCCTTACTTTCACAAAATATTAAATTTATTTCAGAAAATAGCAGTCAATTTACAATGTAAAGACTCCGTTAGTTCAGATTAAGCCGTTACCGCATCTAGGAGCGATTTGAACTGTAGATTTAATCGATCTAGTAATTGCATCTTTAGGTTGAGCGCCTCGACGGAAAGAGCAATTAATAGATCTCGGATTCCTAGCATTGCTACACTGACTTAACGTGTTAACTGATAATGTAAATATTTGCGTGTATTGGTATTTTGGGTAAAGACTTGTGAATGCCTTTACTAGTAGACATAATTGTAAAAGAATGCAGCGTCACCTACCTGATTCCAAACAAATGACAGTCAACTCGGCTATATGGTTGTTGGTAGAGGTGGAAAAGAAAAGATAGATTTATAGATAGACAGATAGATGCTTTGGGGGCGGCGCGACGGGAAAGAGTGCCTTGGGCGTAACGCGTCGCGCCGTCCCTCATAACCCCGTGCTGGGTTCTGGCCTCAGCCGGGGTTCGGACGCTGAGCGGTTGGAGGTTTTAGTGCGGTTCATCCGGTGATTTCCTCCAACTAAAAAAAAAAAAAAAAAAAAAAAATAAGAGTAATTAACTTCTTAAAGTTACAATCTTTGCTTTGTGATATAATCTCTAATGTTAGTGTTGATTGTAGTCTGAACATATTTTTAATTATACGCGCACTTTTTGACATTTTTTTTCCCCGTGGTTCAATGAGTCATATCATCAGTCAGTATAAAAGTCGTGTAAACACTTGTCTACCCACTCCCTTAAGTATTCTAACCTATTAGTCACCTTTATTGGGGTTCAGTTCAGAAACACAATGAAAACTCCTTGGTTCACAATAACAGTTTATTCATCTTCCAAAATCAGTATAATCATCCTCCAAAACTTAGTCACAATTACTCCCAACTCTGTTCACTTTTAATCACGTCGACTACTGTACTTAAACTTAATAAAAATGTAAATTGTAATAAAATTAAAAGAATTTAATAACACTCTTATAAAATGATTCATCACAACCGGAAGTATTTCCTTTAAGTCGATGTAATACCCGCTTCTACAAACAATTAAATGGAATTAGAGACAAGTCACCTAACACCTTCTACGACACAATGTTTGTGTCTAACTACTGTATGTGGTGGTACTATAAACTGATACTACAGTCAAAAATATTATGAATATTTATTAGCCATTTCTGAAATGAGCTAAAGTTTAAGATGTTTTCCAAACGACATCTCCGTTTCAAGTGTTGTTTCAAAAGTGTCCAACTTTAGACGCCCTAGAAATTCAACTAAAGGCAACTTGGCGTTTGAAACCTGAATTAACATTTTCAGTCTAAAGTCTAGTCTTCAACATTAAAGTATCATTTTATACCATTTCAAAAGCGATTATTCAATTAGGATTTCCTGCAGCTTACGATCTAAAGCCTTCACGAAGTTTGCATACAATTTTCTTTTTCGCTGCAACAAAGAGGTTTCGTTTGACGGATGGGATTTTAAAAGCAAAACCTTTTTGGAACTGTAATGTGCTTTGAAAAACGAGTATGCCACGCTGCGTGTTCAAATAGAGGTCTAATTAGAAAACAAAAAGATCTTTCTAGGTTACTTTTCAAACATAAATTCTGTTCTTCTGGTTCTTGTCTTACTGGTTCAATTATGGTTTTCTTTGTCGTACGTTGTGAAGTCGTTTCTCGACTTCAGAGGCTGTTCCTAGATTTATGAAGAAACTTTAATACCTAATTATAGTCTGAGTCTGTTTGTAGATTTATGGATAAAGTTAATAACTATAATCGACTTTGTGTCAGTGAAAATCGGCATATTAGCATTTCTGTTTAAAATTGTGGTTCTAGTGGATTAATTGTTAATGTTTTTGTGTCTCTTATAAATATATTATTTCAGTCTTATCTATGTTTTTATTCTTACTATTATAATACACATTCTAGAGTTTCAATAGTATGTTTTCAAATGAAATTCCACCTCATAACTATAAAAGCGTATAAATGCAATAGATCGTCCTTTCTTTCGCTCTTTTGTCTTGAGATAGTAGTGGGGAAATTAATTTGCACTCTACCGCCACTCTCGCAATCTTCATTTGTTCCTATTCTGAGGATTCCTCGAACAGACCGCTTTTGAGCTCTTTGAAGCCGATCTGACTATATACAGCCATCTCGTTAGTGTGTAGTGATTACGAAGACTCAAGGAGAGACTGACGTGAAATCAGGCATTTCCAAACAGGAAACCATGAATTAAACAGAGCAACGAACTGAGTCGGGATTATATCATATAATATTGGCTCAATACAGCTATTAATTGGGAACTGAATTTTTAATCAATGTTAAATTTCCATCATTTAAATAAATCACATACTAATATATTGCAAGAAAATGTATTTTATTTGACTCGATCTGCAAACTATCAGATTTAATGCTTTTCAAAGTTCTTTACCTTTATATAAGCAGCAAAAACTAACGTTATATTACCCAACCCTTTCGTATTCGATTCAAAGTTTTTTTTGCCAAAGATCCTTTTGCTAATCAAACTGGGCTGTAGTAACGAACTCAGCGCGTGGATTTGCTGAGTGTAATTTGATTACGTTGATTGAGAGTTTGCTGTCGCACCACCTCGCACTGCTGAACGATTTACTTAATTTTCGATGGCGATTTTAAGTAATTAAAAATTGACTAACTATGCCTTTGACAGTTTTGACGTTAAATCAGGAGATCAAGAACTTCTTAGCATTTCTGGAGTTGAGTTTTTTGTTAGGCATTTATCCGTTAATTTTCAGTAAGGTGGATGTTACGTTTGAATTAATATAATTTAAGTAGCAGCTGCTGCAGTATAAATTTTTAAATTTACAGTACGTGAGAGTTTTAGGAGGAAATAAAACAACCGAATTTTCGACACTGTACTGTACCAACCCATTACTGCCCACTGTTGGGCTCAAGTCTCCTCAGAAGAGGGATTCAATTTTAATTTATATTAGTGTTTGTTGAATAGATATCCAAAATTTGAATAAAACAGTTTTGTTAAATAAAACAGTTAAAACAAACAGATATGAAACTCATTCAAAATAAATATAACTAGTATATTCACATAAACAGACCTGAAACTATTTAAAACATTTTCAATTAGTGTTTCACTCTTCACTCACTAAAAGTGTTCCATTACTGCAACCGACTAGAATGTTAACTGAAATATTGAAAATATATTTCAAAGCTAAAATGCTTTTTCGCTAAATTTAATAAAATAATTGAATTTCAAACAAAGAATGTTCAAATTCGAGGGTTTTTATATTGTCTGTGTGTGTATTCTGAGTTTTAAAAACTGTGTGTACTCATTGAAATGTATCCATTTCGCCTTTTGTTTTAAGTGTGTCAGTGTTAATTCCATATTCTTACATAATGTAGACAAAGTTATCTCGCCTTCTTTGATTCTGTTATGGATTATGTTTGAAAACAATTTGACTGTAGTAGGTAAGCTTAAGGATGAACTCATAATTTATCCGAAAGATACCTCTGTGAGAGATAATATTGAATAAGTTATTTTCGACATGCACCAAAGTTATTTCCAGATATTTCTGCATCGTAATATCGAAACACTCATAAACTTCAGTACGAAAGCGCTTCGTATTTTCAAGCTTTTAACTTTTGGATCTGACCTCGATCATTTTAAGTGACAAAAATCGCTTTATAAATTCTGTTGTAAAATGGCGTCTTAATTTTTTTTTTAAAAGGCAAAGGGATTTCGGTTTGACGTTAAGCGGTGAGTCACTCAAGACCATCTGCAAGATGGAAATAAGAGAAAGTAAATTAGCTACCCGAATTGAAATGAGTTAGGGCGAGTTCCCATTGACCAGTAACTGGGCGGAGCGTATCGTGCATTGTCGAATTATAGTCAACTAAGATAATTAATTCATTAAAAGTCGATCTGCTCCTAACGCGCTTTGCTCGGAGGCGCTGCCACGTCAATACTTTTGAAATTAATCTTAATATACAGTTAAGTAAAGTTTAAATTAAAAGTAACTTAATCAATACATCCTACGCAATAGAAAACGGTCGATTCACCGCTAGAGAGTAATATTGAAAACACGATAAACCAGCTACGGTTATTAGAATCAAATTTTCCGCTGGACTTAGCCACCACTATTAAATTCGATATTCGCCCTTCAAACGAGGTGTCCTGGATCATACAATATTCGTAGAGCGAGCAACTGACACGGAAAATAATAATATTGTGAGATACGTTCCGGAAATTGAATACTTTGTGAAATCGAACTGGAAAAGCTTGCATTCTAACAAAAATACTGGTTCTATTCGGAAATACAAACTTCGGTATACCATACATAGTGATGCATATCGAAAAAAGCATACAAAATACTAGTTATATTATTGTGAAAGTTTTGAGAGAACCATAGGTACTCATGGAATAACCTGTGCCTTCGCGTATGAGGAATCAGCTGGTTGTCATCATCATCATCATCATCATCATCATCATTATCAAGTAGTAGACTGTAGACGTCCACTGCTGGACATAGGCCTCCCCCAAGGATTTCCAATGCGACCGGTTGGTAGCGGCCTGCATCCAGCGTGTTCCTGCGATCTTAACAAGGTCATCAAGCTGGTTGTAACACTGATAAATGATGGTCCTTATAAAGAAACTCATTGTCGCGCAACGAGCAATGGAAAGGGCTGTGCTCGGTATCACTCTGCGTGATCGGGTTAGAAACGAGGATATTCGCAGAAGAACCCAAGTAACTAACATAGCCCAAAGAATAAGCAAGTTGAAGTGGCAGTGGGTGGGCCACATAGCACGTAGAACCGATGGCCGTTGGAGCACGAAGGTTCTGGAGTGGCGCCCGCGTCAAGGCAAGCGCAGTGTGAGACGACCAGCTGCAAGGTGGACGGATGATCTTGTTAAGATCGCAGGAACACGTTGGATGCAGGCCGCTACCAATAGGTCACTTTGGAAATCCTTGGGGGAGGCCTATGTCCAGCAGTGGACGTCTACACGCTGATAATGATGATGATGATGAACACTGATAAAAATACCTATTTTAAACGAATGAATAAGAATGAAAAGCAGACTGCTATGCTGGTGCAATATAATATGAATACAACGCTTCTCTCTCAAGTATTCTCCGGAACAAAAGGTAAAAGTAAAGTCTCTGGCTCGCTGCAGACTTCACACGGTTCATAAATTTGAAGTTATCACGTGAACACAATATAGTAAAAATGGATATTTGTTCGTTATTTATCCCGGCGTGAAATGAAAATAAAAAAGTCTGATTTTTAAACTGGCTTTCCCTATTGAATAGCCGGCGTCGATGTGACGGTAACAAATTAACAGTTTCGCTCATATAAAGAGAAAAATGCCGTTTCCAGACAAAGGACAGTTTGCAAACTTTTATGAACGAATAAAGTGGAAAATGTTTCATCTAAACTAGTGGGTTTTTGACTCTTCGTTGATTTTCGAGTGAGCTGGAGCACGAAAGTGTCAGTGTTCGTTTTGGAAGTCCTTTAATGAAAAACCTGGATCTGACACCGGAAAATGAAGCAAATCTTTCGTTATTTTCCCTTGAGTAACTATTCGTGATATTGTCGAGAGATCAATTAGCGAACACTAGAGTTCATTTGTTAGGGCGCTTGTAAGTATAAATTAAATTACATTTGAGAAATATACTACCAATTTACATTAGTTTGATTCTCTCTTCATAAAATACGTTCATTTTTGTGATTTTCTCTTAAAGATTTTCGTCACCGTTAAAGTAAGTTACTACTCTAGATTAATATTATCAACACACCATTCCGGTTATGTCATAAGTCGTCTAAGTTAGAGCTTTCACGGTAACTTCAGAAACTTGTACGAGCTAAAGTAGGCTATCAACTCTGAAAGTTAGTTCCTCCCTCGGTGTGAGATTGAAAACTGTTAATGCTTATTTGATTTTAATTAATTACTTCTAGGCTTATAATTATTTGGTATTTTATGATGAGTGGGGTTTGTCATTAAAATAATTATAATTTAGACATAGTATTCCATATTTCTGACCACGAATTTTAATTATTTGAGTGGATGTTTAGACGTTGCAAACGTCAAAAGTGGTTACGGAGGATACATTTAAAAGAAATATACAGATTTTTAAACAATTCTTAGGTCAAGACGTGCATCTGATCTACTTCTTTTGGTTGAATTTAGAATCTAAGTAATAGAAACAAAATAAAATGAGGAGGGAAATTGCAAAACCTTTATTTTTAGTAATAAAGTTTGCCTCAATAAAACTTAGCATAGTATAAATTGTTATACTTATGTAGTTATCATTAAAATGGATACTAACGTATGTTATGGCACTTAAAGTTAAAACGATACCTATAAACTTATAGAGTAAACGTTTTGTGCATTTGGGTTTAAAGATCTTTATTAGCTCACAAGAACAATGTTCACTTATAATGAGCATACAAATTTTAACTTAAGTCTAATAACACACTTTAACTGGCACGAACTTACTAAAATTACACAATAATTGTACTATCTTATTCTATTACCTACTAAATTAATAAAAATACACAACAAATAAAACACTATACTATGGATTTTGCAGACACTTTTTGACAAATAAAGTATTATGAAAACTAGTCAACAGATAAACCAAGAACAGTGAAGCGGTGAAGCGGGAATTTAGTTGTTCAATTATTATAATAAAAATTTGTTTATTGCTATGCAAGCAGACGAGACAATGGGTCACCTGATCGTACTTACTCAGTGCGTCTATATATTATTTCAAATCCTACATGTGCATATATGCATGAAGTTAAAATACAAACAGAAAATTTTAACATACCTAAGTATTAATTTCACACTATAAATATATCAGCAGATCGAACAATATAAAATACCAAGAAAGGATTTAACGAATCGATTATCTCCAATGATTTGATGGATACGATGTGGAACCTAACATTTAATTTTACGTTTGAACGACGATGTAAATAGCCTCTGTCTCTCAAGATTGTAACCGGTCAGCCTGTTTTTCCATTACAGTGAAATTGCAGTAGATATGAGTAAAAATCTATCTAACGTGATCAGATCACTTCAAGGGTTCTTTTTTTGGCATAATAAAAACATTTTTCTCTTGATAATACCTATTTAATGAAACACTGCGATTTTGATTTCAATAATTAGTTTTATGATAGAACCAAGACAATTTTCTGCAAAGTAGCTTTCGGCACACCTGAAAAAGCAAACTTTTACATTTCGAAGAACTTTAAGTAACTTGATCGCTTAAACATTAATGCTTAACATTTCATCACGTACAATTAAAAAAATATATATTAGCCGTTAGATACTGTACCGACAAAACGTGCTCCGATGCTGAATGCCAAAGCCCAACCCTTCTCCTGGAAGAGAAAACAATAATTCCAATGTTATGGCACGTGCTTCAGAATTCAAATTAGTCATCGTTTTATGTCTAACAGAATGCAGTGTTTATTGATATATGATACCTATTACATAAAAGTACCGTAAGGGAATGCTTCAGTCGCAATGCGGTATGTTTACATATTATCACGGCCGTCGCTACCTGCTTTGCGTTTACGAAGAAGGCCATGTTCGTAAACATTCGTAGATATTTAATGTGATTTTTAGTATCTCCATATTACCAAATAGTTATATTGTACAAATTTTCACTACCTTCTCAGATTTCTAATCGATTATAGGGAAATACGAGGTGGTTTTTTTGTGTAAGTCAACTGATCATGTTTTATAAAGTTTACAAACTAGACAGCTAACGTGTGTTTCGTCCAAAATAGTTTAAACTGTTTTAAAATTCCTGACTCATCCTATAATTTACTGTTTCAAGCCCGCAAAGTTTCTCCTTTCGGAATGAATGTAATTTCACAAACAAACTGACTGAGAGCTCAAAAACGGATTGCCGTTGTTTTCCGAACTTTTACACGAAAAAGTACAAACGAAATTTTATGAAGTTTTTTTGTCTATGTTTCGGTTACGCGGTTTTGTCGAATGACGTTTATTACGGAGCATGCGTGCCACTAACCGCGTGTCCGGAACATAAATTGGTGCATAATTTTAGTTAGCAAATTGAGTTAATTAATTGTCGTGTGATATAATTGTAATTAGTATTTGCTTTTAATGTATTTGACACAAATATTTTCATTACACAACTTTTTACTTAGTTCAACAAAATGAAGTTTAAATTTTGTCTTATGTGTAAGGTACTTTTTATATATCTATAACTTTTTCTGACGAGTATTATATGAATCTTATAAAATATTTTTTCTTCATTAAGTCCCATCCAGATCGTTGAGCTGCTCTTTATAACAAACAGTACCTATTATTCATTATCTAATAAGCTGAACAAGTGAGTAGGGTCTTTTCGATGTAGCTTTAATATATTTTCCTTATATTCTGTTACATTTCGACATAAAATAGGGATGCTTATGTAAATTCTGAGAATAGACTGTCAATAACAAAATACCGACTGTTTCTTTGTGGACGTCATGTAATAAAATTGTATTTGGAATCGTCTTCTATTACGATTTTCTCAAATATTGCTCTACAAAATAATTTCGAAACGAGAAATTTGCTTCCAATTTTAACTTTTTCTGAGTCACAAAGATATTTTATGTTTTAAAAAGTCAGCTAACTATTTATTAAATTATTATCTTCTATGTGCCAGTGAAAAACTACAAAGTTGGTTTAAGCTATTCCAGAAATTAACCAGTAGGTACAACAGGCCGAGGGAGAGACAAAAATTTCAAAAATGTTGCTTTGATGTGTGTACCGTGTAACTGAACAAAAGTTATTGTAATATTACAGACAGATAGATACTTCACTTTTATTATAGGTTTGTATGTGTATGTATAGACTTTTAATCCTCCCTAACATTACTTTTTCTTCCGAATGTGGTTTGGTGGTTTTCATAATATTTTCCGACTTGTGCGTTTGCCATGTTTCGACTCAATTTTAAGTAGAGATTAGTTTTAAGAAATCTTTACAAATCCGAATTTTGTATCAATTTTAGCTTTTTGAATTTAAAAAAATAAAATATAAATATATACATATCATAATACGCTAAAGATCAGACAGTCACCCTCCTTGGAGGTATTTAAAAAACTAGTGTTTAATTTCTACCTAACAGTGTGAACTGCATTTTATTATAATATCTAGGAAGTAAGATAATTGTTTAATTATTGATTATTGTTTTCTTTATTATTTTTGTTTCGTTTAAGTTAAGTTTTGTGTATATTTTTAATTCTTTATTAATACACCGCTCTGTATTTTTAAATAAGTTTATCTCCGTACATGGTTGCTTTGAAGGGATCGCTTTCAGCGATAAGGCCGCCAATTGTTACACTGTATTCTTTGTACAAAATCACTATAATTGTATTTCTATGTGTGTATCTATCTATATTTTTTCATCAGTAATTTAAGCGAGAAATACTGGATACAATCATAAATAATTCATGATTGGAGAAACGAATAAATTCTCTATTCAACGTCCAGTACTAATTACTCTGTGCTGGGAGCATGTAGCCGGCAAAAGGCCCGCAAACACAGACGCATTCTATGCATCGTGAGGATTCCATTAGTGGATTAACCTTTATCACTGGTCACACCAATCCAATTGTGGACGCGTCATCCTATTTTAATTGGATTACATTTAATCAATTTTATTACGGTTAAGGACCGGCAAAATATATTATTTTTACGAAAATCACTTTTAAGATAGGCCATGAAATAATTCTAATCTAGGTAAGCGATTCGGTGAGACTCCTCTTCTTCATTTCAAACAAAAGCTTCTTCATTTGGTTTTTTCAGTATTTCTTACTCGGTGGAGTAACAATTACAAATTTGAACATCATAAAAAAGAAACAACATCAGTACAAAAATAACGTTAAAATTAATCATAATTTTGATTCCATGATTGTCTACTTTCCAGTGCATTTACTGATTGAGACAAAGTAATTGATCCTTAAAGAGGAACTGCCACAGACATAAGATAAGACGATAAGACGAAAAACGCGCGCCCCTTAGTTACGTTGTCATACAAAATCTATAGTAACATTGCAACATAAAGAAAAGCCTGGCCCGTCCTCGTCATTGTTTTTTTTTTATTCAAATTATTCGTGTTGTAAAAAGTGATGGTCATCGTGGGATCACATTAATATTTTATCAAAGCCGAACTTTTAGAGTTGTGCTTAAAGATATTAATTTTAACAGACAAGATTTAACAATATGCAATTATTTTCTGGGTTTCTATGCATCTTTTTTGTTATAAAACTGACACTTTTTAATGCCTATTTTTCTAGTGGTCTTGAAAAAGGAACACATTCAAGTTTCTAGAAAAAATACCAATGTACGCTTCGAAAGATCAAATCGCACAGTCCGATGTGTTGGTGCTACGGAACTTTCCGGCCCATCGCCCGTCGCCAACAAACTCCATAGCTCACTGAGAGGAAGTTTGCACAGATTCTCGAAAGCACTAATTGGCTACATCCAGGCCCCGGAGATCAAAACAATAGCTGTGCAATATTCGTTCCGTTAAGCGGAAACTATAGTAACTCCGAGATGAAAATTGTAAAGTAATTGTTTACAGAGAACTTTGATCTCAGTACAAGCTTGATTTCAGAGAGTTTTCGCTGTAAAGTTAACTGTGTTGTTTTGTGTTAACTAGCAACTGCAGTTAATTCTTGTAGATTCGAGATTTACTATCGTGCTATCTTTCTTCGTTGCTTTTGTGTAAATCCATTACCTTGTTGTGTTTGGAATTAGGAAATAAGATCCTCTTTTTGGTTGTTTTTAATAACATGGGTTTTTTCAACTCAGTATACCTAAACTACAATAATACCCTTTCTAAAATATATAAAATCCATCAAAAATACAAAAGCAAAAACCACTGATCGCACTTTCAGCATAACTCTTCCGGATTTACAAGTAAAACTGGGACATTGCTTAAAGAAAAACGTGTTCCCGCAAAACTAAAATGCTGGAGACGAGAATCCTTTTAGCGATAATCCCAGACGATATTGCAAAATCGATTGTAATCGTTTTAAACACTATTCGAAGACTCGAATCGAACGAGATATAAATGGAGTTCATTTGTCTATCTTACTCAAGCGATGGTTTTGCGTCGGTAGACAGGAGATGGATGATATTTTAGGAATGAAGGAATTATAATAAAAATGAAGGAATTCTGATTATTAGAGTTTTAAACGTCATAAATTATATATAGTAGCATTTAGGGTCGTTTCAGACTTTTGTCCAAATTATACCAGTCAACTGTGAGTAGATTAAAATACAATTCTAACACAACAAACATCACACCACAGCTTATAGAGGGGGTGGGGCGATACGTGAGCGACAATCGCGAACGCGTCCTGTTACCCCTATTTATCGGATGTCGAGCGTGATTGGCGGGAGATTTTAGTGCGGTTCAACCCCCACATACCTCACTCGCGGGGCGAGTGGAAGTCCGGTGATTTCCTCCCGTCAAAAAAAAAAACATCTTATAGAAAAGGTCTACATTAGCCAGTTTCTGAAAATAGCCTAGTGTGAACTGAAAAAATTGAACAGATGTTTCTTTCGACAAATAGAGTCAAATTCAGACACGCTTCCTGAGCTCTGAACTATCTTCATGCATAATTTAGAGTACGAAACCCTCTGAGCGAGAGTTCATTCGCGCTTGTCCGGTTTTTCTCCGCTCGTAAGTCTCGAAAAACATTATTAAATACCGCCTACCATCTTGGATCGGAATGAAATAACAATACGAACCTCTCTCGAGATATCGTGTTTTCTTAATGAAATTGAATTGAATTATTTTTTGGTTTGTCTATATGAGATCGTTATTCTTCGTTTTTTTTGTAATAATTGGTAGGTATTAGCTAGTTAGGCTGTTATAGGTTAAAATTTGAGTTGCTAAGTTTTGTACAGAAAACCCATTACTGCCTACTGCTAGTCTCAAAGGACTTATTCTTCTAAAAACTGAAGTTCCTCTTTGTTTCATTATCTGCATTATATCCAAAAACTACCTACGCGTTGTTCATGTTAAATGCTATCAAATTCTAATTCGAAAAATCCTGGATATCGCATCAATGGCTAACGATCGATAGGTATAATTAGAATTAGATTGAGCCTTAAAAGCATCTATACGTCTCATCTTCAGTTCTTAATGCCAAATACAATCAGTTAATAAGATCTCTCTTAAAAATTCGTGCATGAATTATTCTTCAGGATTAACTTCGAAATCACAAGTATCATCATAAGGTTTAATATCAGGTTTATTTAAGTAAAACTTTTCCACAAAACGAGCCAACGAAAAAGCCCGCCCGACGATCGGCATTTTAATCCCTTAAGTCCTCTTTTCATAGTTTTGTGCGGGACAGACTATCGTTCGTCGGAAAATCGTAAAGTTACGCTTTTATGATTCAGTACTGATAGTTTTAAATTCCCGGTACCTACATGAGTTCAATCAACCTACATGAGCAAACAATCGTAAAAATATTTAATGGGATCACTAGAGTGAATGATTTTTCTTTTAGTAATAGGGTCATATAATAGTTTAACTAAAGTAATACGTTATAGTAAACATAAAGTCATTTGTATGTTATTCCGATGGTTATGTTCTTACAAAAGTCACAACAATTCCTCAGTTTACCAAACAGGATTCTCACGTTACACTTGCGTAACAGTCTCGAGGTTAGTTTGTACTCTACAGAGTATAATAACACCTTCGTCTATAGTCTGTTTACAGCGTAATCTACGACAGACGAACCGGCGCCAGACAGGTATCAAGGGCGGACGACATCACATGGAGGAGTATCGCTAATCAGAGTTCACTAGACGACTGATTTGAATACGATGTTGTCATTCTATTTTAGAATCGCTTTCCCATTACGTGTATTGAGATTATATACTTCTTATTAAGCTGTTGTTGTCATATGTATCATTTAAGACTAGATAAATACTTAAGCCCTAATATTCAGACTCCGGAATTAGCTGTCTTTTAGGCTTAGTTGACATTTTACGAGTATTTAATATCATCATTTATTCATTTACTTTAGTACCTAATAATTGAAAGACAATCTTTACTACTTTAAAAAACCGTTGAATTGATATTTGAACCACTTTAGCTACTGAGTAATGTATATTAGATGCTTAGTCCTAGGAAGAATGGCTAAGCATTTTGTAACTACTTCGTGAATAGAAACATTTCCACCTTCATATTTTTTTTGAATGTGTCCATGAAAATGCATGTCACTCCGGGCTTAAAATCCATCCATTTTTATTCACAACAAAGTCAGTGTAGACAAACATGTGACCTATTCGTTCGGCTTTACTGTATATGAATATTGTTGTTTCTGTCAATACGAGTGGAGTTTTTATTCGCAGCTTTCCACGTGTGGCGGTTCAAGTAATCAATTTTATTGATGTTTGATTGCAGACAAACAAAAATGTTATTGGTTGCTGGAGGTTGCCAGCGTTATGTAAATGTTTTTTGAATTATTTTATAGGTCATGGGGTATTGATTTTTACGTATAAATACAGGGAAGCAGCACAGATATAGATTTAATGTATTTCGCTGTGATTCACATGTCTACATCCTTCGCTAATGGCCACAAAATGTCCGAAATAGATCTTACAAAGACTAATGTTGAAGTACGAGTATCATATTAATGTATCAATTAATAAAATGAAGGTGGATTTTCTATGTCATTGTTATGTCCTCTATCGATTTTAAATGTCTATAGTCTTCAAAATTCTTTATGTGAAAGAGTAACAATCATCACTCACAAATTTTCACATGTTTAAAATTACTGAGCTTTCACGGTTACTCAAATCTTCTAGAATTGATTGATCACATCAAAACAGCTGTTCATTCCTCACTTTTAACTCCCGACAATTCGATACAATTACGAAGCGATTGGAGACAGGGTGGCTTCAAATTTACACTTTCACGTCGCCTAGCCTTTGTCCTTTGTTGTGTACGACGTTATCAATTACGTCAACCAGACCTCTGCGGCCCGGTGGGAGTATTGTATAGTTAGGTACTGCTGTATGTGGTAACACTTCTATTACCGAAATTGAATTTCGAATGCTTTAGGAACAGCTTTGTGGTATATAGAATTGTAATGTAGATGTTTTTGTGAAGAATAAGTAACTCACATCTCAATATAGATTCTATTTAGAATTGTCATCGATGAAAGATATTAATCTGTCTTTTGTTGAAGTACATGTCTGTGTTATATTATTTTGTATAACCTTATCCTACTTATATCTATTTTGGGTTAAGTCCTATGAACTCAGACGTCATACTTTAAATCTCCATATCATTTGTCTCACAATCCACCCACCCTTTTCAGACCTTTCTCTCCTGTCATACACTTCTATTCTGTACTTTATATTATTAATAGGCTACACACGGTTGCCTAAAGCATTAATATTTGGTTAGACAAAAAATACATTATATTTTAACATTTTGAAATGGAAGATGCTGAAAGAACAAGGAAGAAGAACTCGGCAAATACGCTGAATTATTGTACCTATAAAGGAGACTGTCCGCTGTCTGTTCCTATGCACTTATGCTAAAACGTGATTTAGATGCGGTTTTAAATATAAATTATGATTCAAGCGAAAGGTTTATAGGTATAGTACATACATAATATAGTAGAGAAAATTTCGACCATCTATCTTCTTATATATAAAAATGAATTGCTGTTCGTTAGTCTCGCTAAAACTCGAGAACGACTGAACCGATTTGGCTTATTTTAATCTTGAAATATTCGTAGAAATCCTGGGAAGGTTTAAACGGTGAGAAAATTTCCTTATGTGACGCAGACGAAGTTGCGCGGGCCAGCTAGTTTTAGATATTTTTTGATGTGATGACTCCGTAAAAGCCGTCTGAACCTTGTTATGAAAACGAACTTGCCCGGTTGAAGTAGCAGTAGGTACAATAAATTATTGTACTCCTAATATAATAAATATTTATGTTTTTCACACGTTGGTAGAAGTTATTGTTTCTTATGAAGCGAAAATTAAGTGGCGTGGGTGAGGCGGGTGCTAACAATATGAGTAGGTGTGTGACCTCGTTGAAAATAGCAAATTTATCTACAATATTACAACTTCAATATGCGTATTTATTTTATAAAAGAAACTGTACAAACCTTTTTGCAAGACTGATAAATTAGGTTACGGCCCAGCTTATGGTAAGCGGTTAACTACTGCAATGACACGGCATTTAATATAATTATCTTAACGATTTTTTAATTAATTCGACAGTCTTAAAAGTTGCGAAATATAAAGATGTTTTTTAATTTAGGTATAAACAACAAAAAAGGTACATATATGCACTACATAAAGTATGTGCACACACTCATCCGCAGAGAAACCTTATTTCTACAAACCTTTCAAGTTTTATTCAATTTCTGTATTATTACATATACCTCATATTGCGACCTTATACTGAAAGCCGTGGTAGGTGCTCTCGTCTTGACTCCGATATTTCCATTATAAGGTAAGTGCAGCACCGCAACGTGAAATGGAATTCTGAGATGGATATTTCGAATAAGAAAAATTGTACTCGGACCTTTTTGCAGTAATAGATGCATCGAATGATACTGGCTGGTTCGTTGTTGAGATAGAGTGAAATATTTTAACTCGCTTTTTTTCAAATTAAGAATTCATATTCGTGGACATTTATTAAAACAAACTGAAACACATTTTATCTATACTAATATTATAAAGCTGCAGAGTTTGTTTGTTTGAACGCGCTAATCTCAGAAACTACCGGTCCGATTTCAAAAATTCTTTCACTGTTGGAATGTCCATTTATCGAGGAAGGTTATAGGCTATATATATATATATATTTTATTTTGAAAAAAATTAGGGATCCGTATGAAAATATCGAATTTGTAAGCCAAGGTGAAATATCGAAAACATATTTATGCGTACGCTGCAAAATCTATTGACAATGGAACAAAATGATGTACTACGGGTTTTTAGGTCTCAGTAAGACTAAAAAAAATCCGCGAGAGCATATATCTAACTATAATAGTTTAGTCACAACAACTGCTTTTATGTTCCAAAAAAAATTTAATTCGTCCGAAGAATGAATTTAACGTTAAATTAGTATTGTGATATTAATCCTTATCCAAATTAAGTATTATGTTATCAAGAGTATTAATTTAAAAGTAAATTACTGTTTGTTTTGTTCTAATCGGACTTTTCGTTGAGAAGTTATTACGAGTATAAACGCAATGAATACCACGCAGAACCCAACGCGGGCCGCGCAAATAATGTCACGACAACATTGCGAGTACTGTTTGATCCCCTTTGTGACGCAGACGAAGTTGCGAGGGTCATCTAGTAATTGTATAAATTCGTTTTTGAAATTTAAACGTTATAAGTTTTTCTTTAAATGAGTTTCAAGGTCTATATGATGGTCTAGATAGTGGCTCTGTAGTGTCCCCAGCCATTGTAGATGTCCATGAGTAATCATGACCATCAGGTGGGACGCAATAAAGAAGGTGTATGGTTTATTCCTTACACTAACAAAAAATACAATCTTTTAAACTAACTATCTTTTTAGACCTGTATTCTGTATTTATATAATACATAACTTGAACTTTTTTGTCTCTTATTGAGTTTTACTTTTCTGAGATATATGATTTCATAAATTGTCATCAATATCGATTTAAAATTATAAAGATGGTCTCATACGCTACATAAACGAAAATTATAACAAAAACACGCAACATTTTCAAATCTTTCCAATGGTCCAGATTTTCACGACAAACATAATACGGATACAGTCGGATTATCCTATAATGATATAAAAAGATCGTCTTTCCACGCCTTCTGGTGAAACAATTAGGTCTAACTTGTCAAAATATGAACGAACAATGGTCCCGTTATTATTTCGAGAAAGCTTTTGTAGTCTGTTTATACGAACGGTCATTGTTTCATCCATTCATACTTCCATCAGCTGCTATTCTGGACGAAGGATTACTATGTTTGTTAAATATTTGATCATAGTAATAGTCCGGGGCATTAAACAATGCTTCGAGGTCGGGTATTAAGTTCTTTGGTTAGATAATTCTCGTATTTTGTATGTTAATAACGAACATATCGGATTACGTTACGTAGTATTTTCACTTCTAAAGTTTTGGATTAAATTTTATAAATAACAAAGTTTTTTAAAAAGCTTTTTATCATATTAAAGATTTGATATTGTTGTTTCGTAGCGTCCTTGATAAGACGTTATTCTCGCCTGGATGACGTAAAAATCCACCGCGCAGTCGTCGTGAAATAATTGTAAATATAAGCCATCTGGGAACCTCCTCCAAATCTTAATATTAAAATGTGGAACTGGATCTCAAAACTTTAATAATAAGGCCCTATTAACAGACTGGATTGTAAAATGTTGTGTGATATTTCAATTTACACAAATAAATAGGTCATTATCAGTATATCTGTCGCTTCGTAAATGCAGTTAATTCTGTGTGCGGTATGCGGTTTATCACCGCAATGGAACTCATATTCCAAAATTACTTGTAGTTTGGTCATTTTACACGCTGTTAATGACAGTGGAAAAATAAAACTGGAGTTGTATATTTTGAATAAAGGTCCGAAAATAGTAAAGTGATTTTAAATATTCTTTTACTGTTTAGTGCGCTATGATATAGGCTTTTCGATCGATTAGATATGAAGAAACGTGATATGCTTCAACAAGTTTTAAAAAATAGCCCATGCTTTACGCCCTCGTGAAATGAATGGAATTTAAAAGAAGCTTTTGCATCGTTATAGTAGTATGCCGATCTGGTTTAGTATCCAGCACTTTACCTAATGATACTGAAAACTTTATACTTGAAATACGCCAACGTTTATTAATTGGTACACTAGTGGTAGAGTGCTCAGTGCAATTTATACTTCAATTGTGAACCCACAATAGTGTTTGTCTGCGAGTCTAATTGCTCCACTGACTCGCTTTTCGACGTCGTCTTTGTTCGTCACTTAGTTTGGAAGTTCTCGTTGGAGCTACACTAAATTGCACTCTGAGGTCGAGATGAATGGCCATAACTCGGCCAACTAAGTGATTAAATGCGGTTCAAGAGGAAACGCGTCTGGAATTTTACAACTTTTCGTCCGTAGTGTTGTAATTTACAATTTTTGCGGTAATATTAATAAGCGCACAAGGTAAAGTTTGTATAATTTTTTGATAATGATTCGGTTTTTTATACGATACACAGACCACTGTTATGACTCCGAGCAGTGGAGCTAAAGAATTCGAAGTAGGAATAGCTTGTATTTGGCCCCGCAACGGCTTTAATCAGAAGATAATAGAAGGAATAGGGTTCTTTTTCTACTTTACTGTACCTATTCCCAAAACTGATCGCGAAATTCCGAGGACCGAAAACTTACACAAAAACACATTAACACATTAAAGAATATCTTAGCTTTTTTTACGACATTTTGCAGCAAAATGTATATGTTACATACATACACAACGAAACATACATAACGAAATGAAATTGCAGAATGAGTTAAAGTTTGCAGCAAACGCAGCAGAGTCCCAGGGTACATATTCAATTCAGCGTTTTTCCGTCCTACTGGGACGTCTATAAATTAAATCTATTTGAAACTAATTTCTAGGAAAATATAATATTAGACATTTAACAGAAACGTATCATGGATTGTGTAAGTGTGTATTTAAAGTATAATCGTAACGTATCGTATTAAAATGAAACTATACTTCTAAAAAGCAAAACGAAAGGCATTCTTTGTCACTTATGATTTAGATAAATTGCTTGAAACTTTTTGTAAAACCTTCCTACATATATATAGGTATTAATACTAGATGGTTGGTTTGTTTCAAAATATAGCGTACAAGAATATCATGTTAACAATTTAGTTATTTGAACTGTTACACAAAAAATATATTTATCACAAAAATAAAATTGTAACATTTCATGAGAAAATTGGTGTTTTTATCGTGTATCGTGTAGAAGACCCAACATTCTTAGAAGTGTTGTTCCATCCGTTTTATTTTTCTGAAACCTGTCTGGAGGGCATATTTTATAAAAAACAAAATTCTTCTTATCACTTAGTAATTCATGATTATTTTCTTTTAAGCACCAAGTACAAGTACTATAACGTATTGATATTATAAAAGAAACCTACTTTAAATTGATGTATTCATAGAGCCAAGAGAACGAATATTAATCTATGTTTTTGGACAGTAGTAACTCCGGACTTCCTTTCAACTACCAGGTGGAGTTCGTGGGAGTCGAACCACACTAAAACCTGCCGCTCACGCTCAGCATCTGAGGCACGTCCAGCACGAAAATTAGCGGGGTGCCTCGACAAAGTGCACGCAAAGACGTGTCGCCCTGTCATCCGCAGCTATTAAACTAGATACTAATAAAAAGTTTATTGGTTTACTTGAATGCGATAATGTGAAGAACCGCTGATCCTGTATGCAATAATATAAGTAAAGATGTTTCATAATTACGTGAATCTTAGGTAAAAACTGCCTGCCTTTGTGCAGGAAAAGCTGCGTGGTTCAACTAGCAATGTTATATAACAGATGTTTTGAAATAGGAATTTTCATGTCATCAATCACTCCGGTTAGACTACACCGGCAGATTAGCAGGTTTCCGAAACGGTGTAGGTTATATGACAAATGACGTCATACAATACGTATGAACAGCTTAGCGTTAGTCAGTGTCACCCGTCGGACATTAGCTGGAGTTCGATGGATAGTTGATAGGAACATATTGCATATTAGATGATCCTAGATATCGAGTTCGAGGACATTTGAGGTTATTAAAATGGATGTGTGGCCTATGTTACGACTTTGTCTTTTTAGTCGGGAATTCAGCAGGGAAATTAACGCGCAAAGTGACAGTTAAACACTACTTAATGTTATTGGTTCAAAACCCATACGGTTTTCTTTTATAGAAAGCACTTATATTACATCGCACATATGAAATCGACTATAATCATCCATAACGTTTAAGGATAATAAAGACGGCCTTACGATAAACGGGATCATAAAATGTGAAAGATTTTACCGAATTTATACCTTTTTTACGCTACGTTGTATAAACTGCCCTAAGTTGACAATCGATTAAAATAAACACTATCGTCCTTCGATATAAAATGGAAAGTGGAATGGGAGTTTGAGCACGTTCGTCTTAAGTCTTGGAGTGACATTACTGTAACAACTTGTCTTGAATAGAAAAATTGGAAAGGAAAATTACTGGGATTCTGAAAACAGTTATTATTACATGTCTGCTTCTCGAGTTTCTTTTTAGGGCTTGTGTTACGAATCACAGGGAAGGCAAAACTTTTTATTTGGCAATAAGCGCGGAGTTTGATTATCATCTTAAGAGAATGTCAGTCTTAAAACAACTATAATATGTAAGAAAGTATGTATGCATAAAAGGGCAAGCAAAACTATCTACAAGAAGTGGTACTGTTGGAAAAATAGTTATAGAATTTAGTAAAAGTTTTTCACATTCTTACTAGCCTATTCGAAATCTTCGAGTTAGCCATTTTTCATATCGCGGCGTATGGTATGTTTGCTGAATGCAATAAACCGTAATATCGAGAATATTCGGTAGGGTTCAAACCTGTACAGGGGCTTCGAAATGATTTCAATAACGGAAGTTTTGGAAACAGATTGATCTGTTTGAAGAAGAACGGACTTAACTCTATGTCTTCTCAGTTCTCAGCCTTATGGTACGTGCACCACAGGATTTCAAGGGACAGCTTTTTGCGCACACCCAGTTTCTAAACAAGAAAGGGACATATTGTTCATCTATTATTAAATCCTACTTGCACATACATGGACCGTATTGTCAAGATTAACTGTGTCGTCGTAAGCTGAGCTATTAATACGAAACTCAAACAGAACGTGAATAGAACGCTCGCAGTTTGTATACATTAGGTTATTTATCTCAAACATGGGAGTATAAGTCAGGACACTTAGTGCTGAATACGTTCAGTCTCTGCCTCAGACTTGTGATCAATCAGGCTAAATGTACAAGATACTGTCGATCAACGTACTTCGTCGTCACTTTTACCTCAACATTTCGTATCTGTCAGGGTCATATGTTGTAAAATTAGGATCTGTATGTGTTCAAAATTGGAGTTCTTGCGTAATACCATTTACAAATTGTTGATCATTGTTATCTAAGAGACATCATTGAGAAAATTATATTATAGCTGCGTTAGGAAAGGAAATTTATGAAAATAAAAAAAATCCAGAATTCGAATAGAAATTTAAAGAGGAGTGGTATACTAGTCTACAAACTTTAAGATGACTTAGATGTTCTTTCTTGTTCTTAAAGAACTTACTACTCTCTCGTCTGAGTGCTCGTGGCTTTGCGACTTTCAGTGTCCATTTTTTGACACATCTTAATATATATATTTCTTGTATACGTGTGTATGTGACTGAACTCCTCCTAAACGACTGGACCAATTTTGATGATTTTTTTTGTGTGTGTTCGTGGAGATTCGAGAATGGTTTAGATTCATACCCGGGATTTTCTTTTTTTTTAGACGGAGACGAACTTGCGCCGGGCAGCTAGTATTTAAATAAATGTGTATTTAAAAAAAATATATGTACTGTAAAAATGTGTCCTTAAATCTGTTTATTTATATCAGTTATGCAAAAAGGTTAATTTACTATCTGACAAAATGAAATAGTAATACATTTCTTTAAACTCTTGTTATCTACAGCTCTTATATATAAAAAATGAATTGCTGTTCGTTAGTCTCGCTAAAATTCGAGAACGACTGAACCGATTTGGCTTATTTTAACCTTGAAATATTCGTAGAAGTCCAGGGAAGGTTTAAACGGTGAGAAAATTCCTTATATGACGCAGACGAAGTTGTGTGGGCCAGCTAGTTACTTATACAATTAGTAAATTTCTTGATTCTTATCATGATTTTTATTAAATGAGTGATCCTGATATTTCAGCACTGTTGCAAACACCATTTAAAAAGCGTGGTAAGAACCCGTTTAGTAACTGTGTAAGTAATGATATAGTAGTCCAATCTGCATATAATATATGAAAGCACAAACAAGTAGGTATTGAACTTTGATTTTAATTATATCGAAATTTTAAAGAGAATGCCAACGTTTTCATAAAATTACGTCAAAATGCATATATATTATCTAAAGATGGGAATCTATTCCTCAGTAAACGTAAACTTGGATAGCATTTTCAATAATTACAGGAAAATGCGACATCTCCACAGTTATTTCCGCTACAATAGATTCCTGATTGCAGTGGAACTGAACGCATCCTCTCCATTACGTCATTATGTTAGCGCATGCATGTAGTGGCATGCTGAGTACATTCAGCAACGAACAGATTTCCAATACGTCGCCTCAGTGCTTGTTTGGCCTATCTGCACTCGAGCAAATTTTACAGGAGACGTTTTTTTTGTTTTATTTACTAAATAAGGTTTAATTTTCTAATTTGAAACTTAATATAAATACACAAGCTACCCACTAATTGATATATAAATAAATAATATACAATAGTTTATGATTCTAGCGTATTTTACATGTTTTGTGTGACGATAGGCCAAACGTGCACTAAAAATTTTTCGGATGTTTACTTACAACAAACGTGCACTGAAGATTGACCAAAGGATCGCGATAATTTTCCGTGCTTGTTTGTGCTAAGTGCTAATATTGTTGATACAGGATGTAACTTTTTAATTAATATAAGTTTTACTGCCGATTTCGCTTGTTCCGTTGTCTATATTATTTTAAAATATAACCAACTTCTCGATTTTTGATTGATGGGTTTTTGCACTTGAAGCATCCTGGTGAGTATTTTGTCTGTAGATGAAGTTCAAGGTCTGATGATGGAGCTGGAAGGTGGCCACAGGAACTCCGTCACTAAGCAAGATAACCTCATCGTGTTTAGGCTCTAATGAAGCGCCTTGATGAGTTCTTTGCATAGACATGAATATCAAGGTCTGATAATGATGATGGAAGGTGACTACAGAAACTCCGTCAATAAGCAAGATAACCTCATCGTGTTTAGGCTCTACTGAAGCGTCTTGATGAGTTCTTTGCACAGGCATGAATGTCAAGGTCTGATGATGATGATGGAAGGTGAGTACAGGAACTCCGTCAATAAGCAAGATAATCTCATCGTGTTTAGACTCTAATGAAGCGTCTTGATGAGTTTTTTGCATAAACATGAATATCAAGGTCTGATGATGGAGCTGGAAGGTGGCAACAGGAACTCCGTCAATAAGCAAGATAACCTCATCGTGTTTAGGCTCTAATGAACCGTCTTGATGAGTTCTTTGCACATACATAAAAATCAAGGTCTGATGATGATGATGGAAGGTGACTACAGGAACTCCGTCTATAAGCAAGATAACCTCATAGTTCTTGAGAACTCATCAAGACGCTTCATTAGAGCGTAAACATGATGAGGTTATCTTGCTTATTGACGGAGTTCCTGTACTCACCTTCCATCATCATCATCAGACCTTGACATTCATGCCTGTGCAAAGAACTCATCAAGACGGTTCATTAGAGCCTAAACACGATGAGATTATCTTGCTTATTGACGGAGTTCCTGTAGTCACCTTCCAACTCCATCATGAGACCTTGACATTCATGTATGTGCAAAGAACTCATCAAGACGATTCAGTAGAGCCTAAACACGATGAGGTTATCTTGCTTATTGACGGAGTTCCTGTAGTCACCTTCCATCATCATCATCAAACCTTGACATTCACCTCTACTCAAAGAATTCATCAAGACGCTTCACTAGAGCCTAAACACGATGAGGTTATCTTGCTTATTGACGGAGTTCCAGTTGCCACCTTCCAGCTCCATCATCAGACCTTGACATTCATGTCTATGCAAAGAACTAATCAAGACGCTTCATTAGAGTCTAAACACGATGAGGTTATCTTGCTTATTGACGGAGTTCCTGTAGTCACCTTCCAGCTCCATCATGAGACCTTGATATTCATGTTTGTGCAAAGAACTCATCAAGACGCTTCAGTAGAGCCTAAACACGATGAAGTTATCTTGCTTATTGACGGAGTTCCAGTTGCCACCTTCGAGCTTCATCATCAAACCTTGACATTCACCTCTACTCAAAGAATTCATCAAGACGCTTTACTATAGCCTAAAGACGATGAGGTGATCTTGCTTATTGACGGAATTTCCGTAGTCACCTTCCAGCTCCATCATCAGATGTTGACTAAGATCAAGGATCCCTATATTCAAGATCCAGGATGCAGAATCCAACATTCGGATCCAGGATTCACAATACAGAACAATTTACAAACAGATTTCGAGAACTCGAATTTTATTTATTTGGATGTAAAACGGGCGTGATACTTGTCTTAACCTGACAATTTGTTTAAAGTTTATAAAAAAGAACACCCTGTTTGAAATTCAGCTGAGTCAACGGTGAATTTAAAAAAATACGTATTTCTCTAGTTTTAGCGATGTCTGCTCATGTTTGCGTTTATGATTTGTTGAAGATATACTTTTAAAATGATATTCAATCTAATTTATGAAAAAAGAACATAATTTAATAAACTATTACTAATTTTTTAATGTGAATTCAAGCGAATCTCGCTGTGTTTCTCACTACAGTGACGTCATACAAAATGGCGGATACGGCGCAACGCCGGCTGTGATTGGTCAATTGAGTTGCGATACAGCAAACAAGCACTGAAATTTTTAAAAACTACAGATAGAACAAACAAGCACGGAATTTTCGTTAAGTGCCGTGTTGATAAAAAAATTGAAATAATTTTTTTATTGTTTTAGAATTGAATATTTAAAAAAAATATTTTACCAGTCGGATGGAAATTTAATTCTTTATAATACTGCATTAAAAAGTCATTTTCGTAAAAAATGTCAGATAGGCCAAACAAGCACTGGGGCGACGAATAATTGATTTCAATCTACTTGGTTTAGGTTAAGATAACTTGAATTATTAAGGGTTTAAGAGAATATACTTCTGTGTATCGTATAACTTTCTGTTGTCTTTATAACACTTGTCATTGTTGCTCCTCTTCTACTATATCAGTACTTTACCTTACGTTAAATATTATTTAAATGATATAATTTGTTCTGAATTATTTAAGAACTCTCCATCCTCTTTGTTAAAGTATCTTTTATAATTCCAGATCAAGGGAAATAGTTTTCAACGATAACTTTAGGCTCAAACTTTGCCTTGATGAATTTTAATATTTCATATAATACCACCACTAGAGATTAACTTGTATTGTTAGTGTATTCCAAATATAAGCGATTTTTTAATGGTAATGTAAGTTCGTGATTGAGCTTGATTTGTTATTTCTGGGCTAAGATTCCTACAATACAGTCGAATAATGCCGCCCCATCTTCGTAATTTACGTAGAAAATGTCGTTGGTCCCTGTCTTTGTTTCGCCTCCAGCTACATGACATTGGTATGTTACGATAACTTATTTACCCGCGTAAGACGACAACCTCATTAATTCAAGTAAAAAGCATTATAATTACGGCCTATAATAGCATAAAAATAATATTTCATATTCAAAACCCACTACGCGAATTTCTTCTTATTTCGCTGTTTGCCTTGATTATGGATCTCGGTAAATCCAACAAACAGCCTTTCATATCTCCAAACCCTACCGAAAAGAACAAGTCACATAATAAAAAAAGTTTATATTGAGTTGAAAGCATACTAACCTACATATTGATCGGGAAGGTTTTCCCAACATTTTCGTAGTCATTTTATCGTTTTGTTGGATCATAAAGAGTTAAATCGGCACGCTGTGACGTCACTACGTGGAAAATTATCTCAGAGGTTTATTCTTCCTTTAGATCAGCCAATTGTACTATATTGTTATGATATCATCAGGAAATCGGTTCCGAGAAATTCTCTGTATTCTTAAATGTATATCCTTTTATATGTTTGAACGCCCGTATTTATGCTACTTATAACAACCATTGAAGTGCTCGAATACAAAATTCACCTTTTACCTCGTATTCAATCGTCTTTTTATTGTACAGTATATTTTCCGTGAATTGTGAAATAATTTCGAATAATTGAACAATTTGATATACGATTTGTAAATATTTTAAAAAAGGGCTTTACCTCATTGAATTTTGAGCGAAAATAATGAACTATGTGCTTTGATGAGAATGAATGAATGAATGTCGTGCAGTTCAAAGATTCAAAAAACACTGCATACCATACCGTTTCTAAGATTGTGTCAAAACAACAATAAAAATTGATATACCGCGATATATTCCACTAATTAATCTTCATTTAATTTATTGTAAAGTAAATGTTAAATAAACAGTAGGTAAACTACTACACAAGCCAAACCTAATTAAGAAATAACTCTGACAAAGGTGAGAATTCTTCGAAATATATCATAATTGGAACGTTACAAGTTATAATAAAACACGTCCCAAGATAGAAGCGATGGTTACATACTTCAACCGCAGAAAACTCAATACAGAATCCAAGTTTTAAGGTAAAATCTTGATAGCCTCACTATGATTAATTATGACGTATGAGAACATATGCAAGATGCAGTCAGATCTATTAGATACATTATCGCGAAAGTTAGTCACTGTCTTCGTATGATTTCTTGGAACAGGGTTAATGTTTCATCAAAAAAGTAACCTAAAAACGCCTGTTGGAAGGAAGTTCCTTTCGCGCGTTGTGAAAGGGGGCTAGACGGAAAAAATTGTTACGAGAAGTTGTCACGACACTTTTTTTGTTGTAGATGATTATCGCTAGATTGCGCTGTGATCAAAATCTTTTAAAACACGTTCCTTATCGCGCGTTGCGTTAGGAAAAAAAATATAAGATATCTTTTAACCGAAAGAAACTTCGTTCTATTCGGGTGTCCCATGTCACCTCACAAGTTTTTTTTTACATTACAAATTTGCCTTGTATATCAAGAAATCTGTAATAGGGATGTAGCGAATATTCGCAATCGCAAAATATCAAGCAAATGTTGCGAATGTTTTGATAAAAGTTGCGTGGATGTTACGTGCTTGTAGAGACAATCTGATGGAGCTAAAACAAAGGAGCCTCTACTTGCTCTTTAAAATGAGCCCAAACAGGATGAGTCTACTACCTTCTTTTCTTAAGATAATTTGCGTGGGGTGTATCAATTATTAACTGGGGCGGAAGTTCCCTACCTTCCTAGTAGATTCAGTTTAGGTATAATATTCGTATCTATTTTATAATATTCATAAATTATATTGACTCCAGAAAGTGTCTGCAGACTTGTCAACAAAAAACCTTGAAACCTTTTTGTGGCGACCAATAATAACGCGCGAGATCCTCAATCGTGATTACGACATTTACAGAAATCTTCGCATATATACGACATCTGAAATCTACTACAGTGGGCTTCGGCCTGACCGGGCATACACTACCTCGCCCGGTCGGAGATCTCCCTTTGACCATAAGTAAGTGGACAGTGGACTCAGGATTCAGGATCTCTCGCGTTATTATTGGTCGCCACACACTTTTTGTTGAAAAGGTCAACATTCGCATTAAATTTGAATATATGAATATTCGAATTCGCGAATGTCCAAACATTGACATTCGCAATATCCCTTATCTGTAATAACTATTGTGCTTCAACTACGAACCGAAGCTATACAGGTCTTTAATTCAATTTAGAATGTACTCACATTTGAGAACTATTCCACGTTACAATTGTCGAGTTTCGCGTATTTCGCTTCGGGAAAATTAACAAAGCTGTCTCACTGTTTGTTTTGTGAGATAAGTACTTGTGTTAAATGCAAACAATTTTCTTTCGTTTTGGCTATTTACCTTATTTTTTTTTTAAATCAAGCAGAGAAAACACATTTTGGTATGATTGGTAAAGATTCACATATAAATTTTCATCGAACGTAACTGCTATATCTATTTTATTCATTTAGTCCAAAACGAGTAACTTTAATTTACAAAGTGCAGTAAGGATTCCTCCACAACCTTTCACAGATTCAAGTCGTTGGAAAATCGACTACACAGTAACTTGAGAGATCCGTTTAACTAAAATCGTAGTTGAAATGCTTTTAAAGTTTGTCGTAGGAATATTTATTTCGTTCACAATAATTTTATTTGTAGTATTTAAAAAAAATATAATTGCACTAATCTACCTACCAAGTTTCTGGTGTTTGAGATCATTTTTATCCACTGTGTGTGAATTTAAACTACAGCTAGATTTGTTATTTAACGAGTACATTTCAATTATTTATTTTTTTATTAAAAGGAAAACTAACAGGTGGCTAACATACAAAAACAAAACATAGTTATTGCGTACCCATTGTAGAAGAGTATGAATTAAATTATGTAAATTGTCCATCGTACAACAAGAAGAAAGAAGTCATAAAAGAAGTCGTGGTGGCCGAGTGGTCGAAGCGCTTCCTGACGAACGGGAGGTCGCGGTTTCAAAACCGGCTTGTACCTCTAAATCTAAATGTGAAAAAGATTTATGTGCAATTTTTCACAACACCACTGGCTAAATATGGTGAAGGAAAACATCGTGAGGAAACCTGCATGTCGGAAAAGGATTCTAAAAATACTTTGAAGATATGTGAAGTCCCCAATCCACACTGGGCAAGCGTGGTGGACTATGCTCTTCTACAGTACAGTACAGTACAGTACAGTACAGTCCATCATACACTAGAAACTGTCCTGTGTTATATAAACTTCTCCATGCAATGTGATAAGTTTTAAATCTATTCCCCGTACTGTCCGAATCCTACTCGATTGAATTCAATATACTAAGTGCTTCAACTATTGCTGTAAGATCGAGCACTGGACCAAGTCTGTCGGCGAGTTTACCACACATTTGATTTCCGTCCAAGATCCGATTGTGGGCTCGGTTTGAACACCCAACACATCAAAGCTCTGTGCGGAAATGCAGCATTGGTCCGGATTAATTCACGGCAATCAATTCAATTTGCAACTAGAGCTTGAGCGATTTGACTTTATTGAATGGTTTGAGAATGTTTCAATATAAATTTAGGCATTTCATCAAGATGTTCATACTTTATGTAGGAATGCGTTATTGATAACACCTACTCTTGATATACGCTTGATTAAGTCCACTTAGGCTTCGGTATATTAGATAATAACATAAGTACTCATTATCTCACCGTACAAACTTTCCTTGGATTACCACGACTTTTTGAATATTAGTCGTTTTCAAGTTTTGTCCAAACTAACGAACAACAAAAAAAGACAAAAAAAACGTGCAAACAAACATTTAAGTTTTTTGAAAACAGATCAAGAAGCATTCCTATTTCCTAAACCTTTAAGTTAATTTAATTTAACTATCAAGTATTGATAGTTTTATGAAACCCAAATGCACTTCATCGAGAAGCTGCAGTTTTACCTTGGTTTTGTTACCGCAGTTTTAGGAATTCTTACCACGCACTATCCGACTATGTAATGAGCTCTACTCCTCGGCTTTTTCCAGGTGCTATGATTTGTTCTTCAAACGGGAGACTCCTAACAGATAGGTCGTAGATTACGGCCTCGGGGTGTCCTTCGGTATTGTAGAGTTCCATGAGTGACGTTAACCACTTACGATCAGCTGTCCCGTTGGCTCGTCTGCCTTTTAGCAATAGAAAAGAATCATCCATAGTCAAAACCATAATATAAAGTTTTCTAAAAGAACACACAATCGTTCTCTGAAAATTAACATTTTCATATCACCTCAGTTATAAATTAAAGGAGACAGTGATAAATAGTAAGACGTATTTTACAACGACAGCTACGCGCCATGAATTGAACTTACTGACAGGAGACAATTTGTAACAAAAAGTAATAGCAAGGGACAATGAAATAAGGGTATCGAATATCAATGCAACTAATAAAAAAGAAAATATAGATTTACCGACTTACTGTATGTAACGTAATTATACAAAAACCAGAATTATATACAGGGTGATTTTTAAAGAAGGCACATATTGCAGGAGGATGATGAGTTCTCTGTTCTAAAACGGAATACATATTACAAAAAATAGGTAAAATCACACACATTTTTTTAAATCTTAATTCGACAAAACTACCTCAAACATAAACAATTTCGGCTAAAAGAGTGTTGACTAACGACCTCTAGAGATCTCGTGCACCCAACACCTCCGCCACACCCATCAGCTGTCGAAAAACCATCATTTTGCAAGAATTTTAGATATTTTCAAGTTGCGATTACTAAGGCATTAAGCCATATTCTTTGGTAATAATATTTTTACTGGTCGTATATAACCATCAGCTACCATGACCTTCAATATGTACCCTCACTAAGAAATCACCCTGTGTAATATAAATATGAGTATAGTCCTTGGTGATTAAAACCTAAAATCAATTTCGTGTAGGAAGACTGCGGTCGTCAATTTGCGTTCATTTATCATCCGAGAGTTAGGTTTCCTGCAAATTGCTCGGACCGACATTAAAAGTTCATTTACTTCACAATGAGTATTGATTTTTCAACAACACATTTGTCTCTATTGGTGGGCTGTGGTGTATAAATAAAATAAGATATGTACATAGCCTGCAAAATAAGTTTTAAAAGGAATAAATAACAAGAGATAAGAAAAGTATAAGTATGTTGAAACCATAAACATAATACAGTCATTTTAAAAATCGAAACACTCAAAAAAATGTGTACAATAAATACAGTAATGTTTTAATAAATTATAATTTCTACAGTAAATAATATAGCATGCAGCAATTCTATGTTTTTCGTCACCAATAGCCCATAAAGACGGTTATAGTGGTACCACGACTTCACTGCCTCCTAAATCTAAGGGTTTCAACAAAAAACCAGAGAAGATACAGCCAAGTAACACCCGGATATCAATCATTGCGTGTTTGTTTTCAGTCAATCGGTTTGTTCTGTACCTCTCGTTGAATAGCTTTGTGTTCATAAAAGCTTCCCTATTCCTTTTATGTTTGCCCGAGGCTCTCCACGCCTCGGTGTTTGCTCAGAGGCTTTTTTCCTGCTCTCGGTGGATAAATTAAAAAAAAACCATATTTATCCACGCAAGTTTAATGTCTGTAAGGTAAGCGAAAACGTGTGTGAGCAGTTTCTTTGTTAACCTCATCATAAATATTCCATTTCTGAATAAACTTTCAAATATAGTATAGAAAAAAATTTGATAACCATACAGTTGACCAAAATTTGACTAACGTTACTAATTATGTTTTGTTTTTTTTTTTTTTTTCTTTCTTAATTTTCTTTAATTCTTAATATAATTGAAATGGTAGTACAGCAAGCGCGTGATGATAATAACCACGACCGCTCTGACAAGAGTGTACCGACAGAGAAGAAGTACAGCAATCACCTTATACAATATTGTACCTAACTCAACTGGAACTGTATTATAAATGTATTGAAACTGTTATCCAGGAAGTGAAAAGGATATTTCGTATTAAATTTCAAAGCTTAATTCTACGAACTGACGAGGACAAAGTTAATTCTAATCCAACATTATCTCATCATCGCTTCCAATTTAATTTAATATCGTTAACTTTATCCAGTTTCTACATTAATAAAGATTCCACTTAGTGATACGAGACCTAATTACGGAGCAATCAAAAATTTTGATTACATGTTTTACTTTAATATTTTAGAAAATTAGGGTTGTTACTCTACTTAATTTTGATATATTCTCTATAACAAATAGATATGATGCAGAATAATAAGTGTCGTGAAAATTTAATTTAAAGAAAACAAAAAAGAGATCTATAACAAAGACCGTTTCAGTCATAAAAAACTGTACTAGAACAACCCATTTCTGCCCACTGCTAGGCTCAGGTCTCCACAGAAGAACCAATGCGGATTTCCGCATGTTGTTTTCCTTCACCGTTATAAATATGTCCAGTTATTTTAATCTAAGTCTATTGTTGAAATCGTAGAATTGTATAGACAGAAATAAACAATTTCCTAACAGCAATATCTAAATACCGCAAAATGTTAAACGTTCTTTCCACGTGAAGATAGAATATTTTCTGCAACAAATACAGGCTTCGATAGTCGAGACACCGCCTCGGGTGAACGAGTATCCCAACATTATCCGCCCCGTAGCACATATGGGATCAAGGTATTACGTGTTCAATACTAAAAACAAATGCCGTATTTAATCTGAGAATGCGACAGATAGGTATTCTAGATCACCTGCAGTATATGTAAACCGCTAGGATAGTTTCATCAGGACAAAACTGCAGCTTCTCAAGGAAGTTCATTTGTATTAAATAAAGCTATCAATACTTGATACTTAAATTAAATTAAACTTAAAGGTGTAGGCAATAGGAATGCTTATTGATCAGTTTTCAAATGTTTCTTTGCACTTTTTTTTTGTTGTTCGTTAGTTTGGACAAAACTTGAGAACGACTGATCCGATTTGACTAGTCTTGAGAAAGTCGTGGTAGTCCAGGGAAGGTTTGTACGGCGAGAAAATTAAATAGAGTAATTGAGAGTATTGTGTGAACCAACTAGTTTGTAATATGTATCTATGTATATAATTAGCATGAAATTTAAATATTATGGTCGTATTTTTATGTACATTTTAATAGAGTCATATCATTCGTCCGTTTGCTAAATTGTAATGATCTTCTGGACTCAAGACTGGTTCATAGTTCTCATTCACTAGTCAATACAAACTTTTTTCAATTTGTCATACTGAGCAGGTACTTTGCATTCAAAGGATTACTTAGAATCAGAAATATTTCTTTCTCCTTTGAGAGGGGTGTATCAAATATGGGCCAAATCCAATAATTTTTTAGGCGCAAAGAACAGAAAATTATTAGACAAAGGTCCGGTTGTAAATATTAGATAATTCAGCTCATCCGAAAATACACGAGATCGCAGTATCTGAAAAAGAAACTGAAGGAAAAAGGAAATTCTGAAACATAACATTCTTAGGTTTATGTAATTGAGGCAAGGTTTGAAATGTCTGTTTTGCTTATCTGTGTATGTTTTTTGTTGAACTAATAAGGATACTGAATTTTTATTATGATACTAGCTTTTGCCCGCGACTTCGTTCGCGTGGACTTCAGGTTCGTCACGTCTAGCTCGTCTAGTTCGCGACATCTATAATATAGTACTATTATACCGCAAAAAATGTGTTTTTTTACGGCCATTAGAAATCTCAAAAATTGTAGCCTATGTATTATTCTGATGTATGAGCTATAATGTGGTAAAGTTTCATTCAAATCCATTCAGTAGTTTTTACGTGAAAGAGTAACAAACATCCATACATACAAACTTTCGCCTTTATAATATATAATATTAGATATTAGATTTAAGGTTCTTCGACCATTCCAAATATTGGATAAGATTGGAATTAGTTCAAAAGTCATTCAACTGGATTAATACCATACAAATACACATGACATAGACATATAAAACCAGTAGGCAAAGGAACTAGGCAATAAAGGCAAACAAATAATCTGCTAATTTCTACGTAATTTAAAAAAATGTATAATTATAAATGTTTCTTTGTTGTGTCCTGATTTTAAAGAGCTCATGGAGTGTCGCCGGACATGAAGTTTGTGGCGAGCTGACGTCCTTGACCCCTGATTATCTGGAGCAAAGGAAGTACCCTACATGAAGTACTTAACACTGCCGCTGCTTCATAATCGCCTCGAGAATCGTTAATTGCTCAACAGTTATTCATAAATGATAAAAGCCTTTTTTATTTTCTGTCTCTTTTGTACTTTTTCCGAACCGCCCGAGGGACAGAGACAGGACACGCACCGGAACGATTGAACATTTATAAGCGGATAATTTTTAATGTAGATATTTTTTCACTCAACGGAAGCGGAAATGGCCTTGTTTTTTTTGTTATAATCAAGGCGTGTACTTTTGTAGAAATAATGCGTTGGAAATTATAATTTATTTTGTAAGAGATGAAAGCTTCTTGTTATTTTGTAATATGAGTAAAAGTATCGTTTTAAAGGTCAAGGTTTAATGAAGCTTGGTTTCTTCTTGAATCGTAGAATCCCAAGAGATTGCCTTAATTTATGGCTATTGACTCATCACTCTAAGTGTTCAGGTCTTTGTGACAGTATTTTCGTCCCCAGGTGAGAGTTTCCTTCCAAATGCATGAGAATCACACAAAAAAATGTTCACTATCTGTTGAATCAAACTAAAAATTATTTGCAGAATATATCTTTTCATGTGAAGCAGAAGAAAATTTAACATATATAATAATATATATATATTACGTAGTATATTTCTAAAAGAGCGATTTGCAAAAGATCTGAAAATGCAACAAGCACAATAGCTCCCATGACAATAGAATATCAGAACGGACGCTCATTTTTTTGTGCACTCGCTAAATCGTGACCGAGTTCTGAAGACCTCTAATTGTACAATAGACAGCTCTGAAAGCCCGCTCAGTGCACGTGAGAATTTGAATACGATATCTACTTTAAACTATTCAAAACTGAGAACATATCAGATCTTTTTTGTACATGAAAATTCCACTTCGCTTTGAAATTATGAGTCATTGTCAAATGTTATGTGAAAGAATTTAAAAGTTTAATAGATGCTTGAATATCTACGTATGCAGAACTCAAAAGACAGATAAAGGTGAATTTTTCGAGAAGGAGCATTTAAAAACTGACACAATAAAATTTTAAGGCCTTTTGTCACACTTATATATATGTAAAGAAATATAACAATATTTTACCAAACACGCTCGGGATATTTTGTGTGTTTAAGATACCGAAAACGAATAGTGACTAGGGCAAACACACTGACCTCTAAAACTACCAAACTATCGAAATCGACGATCGGAAATCGTACAGACGCTAACGCCCCGAGGCAGAAAAAAAACCAGGGCGCTGGCGGTACTGTGAGTTTAGCCAGACTAGAGCACAATAAATGTTTGGGAATTATTGTTTACTAGCTTTTGCCCGCGACTTCGTTCGCGTGGACTTCAGGTTCGTCCCGTCTAGCCCGTCTAGTTCGCGACGTCACATTAGAAATCTCAAAAATTGTAGCCTATGTGTTATTCTGATGTATAAGTTTCATTCAAATCCATTCAGTAGTTTTTACGTGAAAGAGTAACAAACATCCATACTTACAAACTTTCGCCTTTATAATATATATTAGATATTAGATTTTTGTCGACAACTTTTTCAATCAATAAAAAGTTCAAACAATAATCAATTAAAAGTTCGTTGTATATCTGATGGTTAACAGTCCTATGTTTGTATAGGTCGTAATTTATTAACACTTCGCTTTGCCCGCATTTAATGTAGCGAGATTTCGTTAACAGTTTTGATATCACAGTAACATACAGCGCTTTCCCTAACTTCACTGCTATTTGACTCGCAATGAAGGAAGGCAAAGGTAGCAATAATCAATAATGCTCATCTGAAAGCACCAGAAGTTAAAAACCTCAATGCTTTTTCTAATTACACCCCCATCATTGTGGCAGGTCCTTCGCATCCAAAGACGTGGCAAGGAAGCTGGCATCAAGCCAGACCCTCTGTTTCAAAATCCAAAGACCAGCGTATCTTGAGACACTGTCACTCCCCAAAACATGGGCTGCTCAGTAAACGCGGCATGTCCTAATACAAAACCGTAGATCTTCGTAATATGGACAAGTGTTCCATTATTCAGGCCGTTGTTTTCTTCATTAGAAACGCGGGAGTGTGCCCGCTGTCACCATTTTTCTGTTTTCTATTGCGTGTGAATAAGTTTTATCTTTGTGGTTCCTGTATTCGAAGTTATCTGTCTGGCATTGAGTTTCGGAGATAATATTTCAGAGAGGTACAAAAAGAGAGAAAACTTTTGAATTTAAAAATTAGGACACTGACGTTATATTATTATTTGAATATTTCTCAAATTGTACCCAAAAGAACACTTGAAGTCAACTGATTTACGCCGGCACTACGTAGTCGCTACCCACCGAAAATGTAAGACTCAGTTTCAACTTTAACGTTAAACACATTAAGGCCGTACACTTTGTACATCCAGTTTCATCAAATATTTTATACCCAACAGAATATTTTTGAAGTCACGTAGTTTCCATAATATATCTGCATTCGGTGAGTTTAACTAAGTTAGGTTAAATCTCCGAGGTGCACTCGTTCACTTTTATAAGGAAAATGAAAATACCTGCGGAAAAGATACATCCATTTTCCTCTTGAATTTTCGCAAGGCGTGTTGGGAATGTGGTTTAGATTTTTAAATTTTGTTTATAAAATGAGCCTGTGCCATATGCAGGTCGGATAAAAGTCGTTCTAAGTTAAACATGTTCTAAATTTTCCTACATAAAATTGACGATAAACTAGTATAAGACACTTTATTGTTCTGTAGAACGTAATTTATGATTTATGGTTGATCGAGATTGATGCGTTTCATTCTTAAATTATTTAGTACCGAGGATAATTAAAAGACCTATATAGAAAAGAATATCTTTCCACAACTGGACCCGATTTAAACCTCTCTCTAATATTTGTTAAAAAAAAGTAATGTACGCTCCTTAAATGCGAAGTAGGCACTTAATCCAACCTTTGCAATATCAGCCTCTACTCAGAACTTAGAATTACATTCTGAATGATAAGTTTTGAAATATTTCAACCACTATAATACCAAAACAAGTTAATTTCGATGTCGCCGTCAAGTGCTACGATTGCCTAATTCCACAAAAGTTGTAAATGGAATTGAAACTGTAAATTGGATTTTATTTGAAGTTATAAAATGAATTGCTTCAAGATGATTTGATATATAGGTACTCATTTTATTAATATCGTATAAAGTTAATAGTATATAAATGTAGACCTACTACTCAGGGGTCCTCCTCAGGTAGCGCACCGACGAGAGAGCCGGTGGTCATTTTCGGCCGACGTCTGCCGGTAAGGCGTCCGGGGGTGACGGGGGATGTAAACCTTGATGTGCAACGCGTCCTATCACCTCGCCCAATCTCGTGCTGGGTTCTGTCCTCAACCGGGGTTCGGACGTTGAGCGTGAGCGGCAGGAGGTTTCAGGGTCCCCTACTCAAATCGGTATCGTTAATACTACGATCGCGATCACCTCCAGATAAAGATATTGTCTTGGCCACTGACTGCATTTATTTTGCTGTAACTTGTAGCCGATTAAAAAGCCATGTGTATGGTGGTATTTATCAGATCGATATAATTGGTCCAGCGTCCCACTTTTTTTTAAGTTTGTGCACCATTGGTGCCTTGTTACTGTTCGTTTGTGAGCAAAATTTTCCCAGAGATTTAACCGTATTGAAAATGTATAAAGACAGTATTGATTAAGAATAAATATTTCAATTATATTTTCATATTTAATTGTAGATTTTAAGACCAAAAAAACGAAATACTAATATTGAAGTGTATAACAAAGTAACAATTCATTATCAATAGGGATCCGTTTCCCATAAGTAATTATCTATCCTCGACACAAATTTAACCCACGTTAAAACCCCGGTTGGATGAGATTAGACGTACGCTACATACATGCTTCATTAATGTTATTGTTAATTACTCTAGCGAACCAATTTAATGACGTGGTGCAATTATGAACATGTCCGAAGTATACAGTGCACGCTCATTTGTTCCTGACATATCAATTAAGGTAGAAACATAGTAGCAAAACGCGACGTCATCAAATTTATCCACACTTGAAGCATAGAATATGCCTATAATATATTATACTAGGTGACCCGCGCAACTTCGTCTGCGTTACAAAGGGCTTCAAAAATTGTAGCCTATGTGTTATTCTGATGTATAAGCTATATTGTGGTAAAGTTTCATTCAAATCCATTCAGTAGTTTTTACGTGAAAGAGTAACAAATATACATCCATACATACATACATCCATACATACAAACTTTCGCCTTTATAATATTATTATGATGTACCACTCTTTACAAAAACTATGCATTAGGGCCAACAAATCTGGCTCTTATGTAATTAATTCATTTTAATCTCAATTTGTGAGTTAATTTTGACCAACTTCTCTATTTCCAATTAAGTTGAAATTTTGTACACATATTATTATGTATACTGCTCAAATATGGTATTTGATGAAGCTAATTTGATGATGGAATCGGAGCTCCGTATTTACTTATAATCTGGTCGATATTTGAAATGAAATACTTTATACAGGGTGATTTTTTAAAGATGGTACATATCGAAGGAGGGTGATGGGTACTGTTCTAATACGGAATATAAAGGAAAATAGGTAAAATAACAAAAAAAAAATTGGAGATATCTAAATTCGACAAAACTACCTCAAACAAAGAATTTCGGCCAAAAGAGTGTTGACTAACGACCTCTAGTGATCTCGCGCATCCCACACCTCCGCCACAACCATCAGCTGTCGAAAAACCATAATTTTGAAAGTATTTTATATATTTTTAAGTTGCGATTATACCACATTCTTTGGTAATAATATTTTTACTGGTTGTATATGACCATCAGCTATCACTTAAAATCACCCTGTATACACTTTATTTTCGACACTAATCATATTAAGCTCATCCATTTTTATTGCAAATAAAGTATGTCTGTCTGTCTCATTCTTGTTGATGTCAAAAGTTAAAAGCTACCACCAATTCGTACAAAATAAGTCACCGTCCTGATAATAACTGGAACATTTCCAACAGTTTTAATCCTAATCACACGCATCTGTTTATAGTCGCGTTTCACTAATATGTCTCCTTTATATCGCATCACTCAATGATTATGTAACAGATCAAATCTGTTGTATAATGTATGCAAATAGTAATTAGGCTTAACACAATACAGCCAGTTAGAGGTATCGAATGGGAAACTAGATAATAGGCTTATTGAGGAAGCGTTGCCCTGGGGAACTGACTAATATTGGGAGAAGATGATATATCCCCAATCAAATAATAAGATATAGATTATTATAATAATATTATAGTATGTAAATTCATAATGTAATCAGTAGAAAAAATAGTATATTTTGATCTGATGAAGCCACCATAAATTAACATCTTATTATTTCAGCATTATCCTATCTACTGAATTCGAAATAGTTTTCTATGAATGTTTCTAGAAACTTATATTTTACTAAAACCCAAATATCGTCCATGTCACGTCAGCCATCTGAACAATTATCTACCTCGATTCATTTCGTATCCCAGTCACGTTAGTTGACAATCTCAATAGGTCGTCATAAACACTCATTGAGCCCGGTCTGCAACTGAAAACAGAAAATTGAAACTAACTCTTGTCTGGCTTCATCTGTATTGTGAGAATGCTATAAATAGTATTGAAAAACAAATAGTTTATGAATAAAATCGTAGCTGAAAGTAAATTAACGGGTATAACTGTTTATTTTCGTTGAATGGTTCATTGCGATTAATCGTTTTTAGCATTTGCTTTTCCAAATGCAACATTATTTTCTCAATGAACTGGTCCAACATACTAAAAAATGATAAACAAAGAATAGTTGAACAAACAAGTATAAACTTCTGTAATATAAATGACGGGGGCGGCGTGACGGAAAAGTGTGCCGAGAGCGTTACGCGTCGCGCCGTCTCTCAAAACCCCGTGCTGGGTTCTGGCCTCAGTCGGGGTTCGGACGCTGAGTGTGAGCGGTTGGAGGTTTTAGTACGGTTCAACTCCCACATACATACACCCCGCGGGCGGGGATCCGGTGATTTCCAACTGAAAAATAATAATAATAATAATAATATATATAAATGACACCGATTTGATATTAGTTTTAAAAATACATATATAAATTATCAAAACATATTTCACTTACTGACAACAGGTATAAAGGAAATGCTATAAACTATACAAAAACAATAACAATCGAACTATAAAGCATAAACATAAAATGGAATTGATAATAAAACGCAAATTGAAACCAATACAATAAAAGAGGATAATATTCCCACCGAAGCATACCATGAAACGATCATGTTGCTACTTTTAAATTTCTCTCAAGATAAATTATCTATTACATTAGCACTCAACCTCTTGGAAGTAATTCCTAGTTAAAAGTTGAAAGATGGAAAAAAATCGTGTCGGCGACTCAACTCCATTTAATCTTTCGCCATTTAATGATTTCTTTTCACTATTTTACTGGAAGACTTTTTGTGTTTTCGCACTTCAATTTTTTTTGTGTCCGTTCAAACAATTTTAGATTTCTAGCACCATTTTCGTTATCGTTTTTAAAGATGTCTTTTGTTTTCTAAATTATAATGCCGAACAAAGAAGTCTATTCAATGGTTTATGTTATATAATCATCAATCTTTGGATCTCTAGACTCATGCCCCCTCATGGCTGAATAGCTTTAAAATCCTACAAGGTTATAACATCAAGAATTTTACATCTTTCGACGAACCGGTACACCTCAACGATGTTAACATTTCTACGTCACAATGTAAGAATTATTTCTACTAGAAAACTCACTGCAACATTTTAAACAAATCCTTGCTTTCATACTAATACGTTCAATTTCCCAAATCAAATCAGGTGTTAATGAACTCATATTTGGTCGAATGGATCTCGCACGATTGGATATGTTCTATAAAGGGATAGGACAAAGAGCTCCTTTATCACCCACTACAATAGGATGGGAATCTCGTGCATAGCTATATCTGGCTTTCACGATCTGAGATCAAAGAAATTTTGTTTACCCGATTACTTATTTAACGGCATTTCATTACTTTGAGCTTACGAAATGATTAAATAGTTTTTGGAGCAAAGTTAATCTTAGTTAGTTAATAATAGTATATAATTAATATAGTAGTAATTCCTGCCGGTTTGTTATAGCCCAGCATACGGTATAAGAATTTGTTAAAGAACTATTTTGAAGTTCGTATTCCTCCTTACAGAAACCGCATTAACCAAAATTTGATTATCTTAGACCCAAAATACATACATTCACTTCTGAAATTAGGTTACAACAGACACAATATGGAGAACGATGTCGTCTGATATCTCGTACGTATAGATTTGTAATTCTATTGTATTTCCATCTGGAGCGCTCGTATATCCGAATGCGACGTTCAGAAACGCTGCGCTAATGACCTGGAGACTGCAGACGAACTGGGTTAACTTGTTGTGCTCATCCAAGAGGAATAGGAGAATATTTATTGAATGCAATTTACTTTGTGAGGAAATTCGCGAGAAAATGTCTCAAAAGACCTGCATTGTCTTTTAGTTAGTTGTCTTTTATGTTTTATGCTTTATTTGTTTCAAGATAGTTTTCAAAGTCGTTTACGTTAAATAATTTAATGACCCGATTAATGAACCTTGAGTGTCCTGATGCTAAATGTGGCTATTACAGTGTGATAGGTTTCGAATATTTTGAAGGCTTATTTTTGGCAGCAACCCTATCGTTTACCAGTCATCGGTAGATAATAGTTTATAGTTTGGCTTGAATTGTATCGTTACGGAAACGAATTCAAAAAATAATTTACACATTCTTCAATATGTAGCTAAACGTTGCAATAGTGTGTAGACCTTAATGTCACTCAACCTTATAATTATCCACGATTAGATATCGCTCCAGTTACATTCGAAGGCTTACGCGGGAGGACACTTATTTTTATAATAAACTAGTTAGTTGCGTTCCCATTATCTGGAACCGTTTAAAACGACCCAGTTGTGTGCTAACCCGTACTCACCTCGCGAGCGGGTCACTTACATATTGGGTCAGTCGCGATAAATACTCTGGAGTGTTTAAATGAATCTCACAGTGTGTCAGAGAGAAAAGATTGAGATCTGAATGATTTAAAAAAAAACTATCCTCATTATTTTTTTGAGTTATGGGTTGTTAGAGTCTGGTGCAGAAAAGTATTTTAGAGATTTATAGCTAAGGACTCGCGATTCTATTAAAGATAATATTTAAGAGACCTGCAAGTCTAATAACAGTAGATTCGGATAAATAATCTATTGCAAAAAAACTTAAGGATAAACACGTCAAGTCTAATTCCCAAACCTTTCAATTCGATGATGACCTTTCCAAATTAACAATAGGTCATAAAGAATCGTAAATTCAAAGAAATAGTTGACTTAAAAGTTGAAATTCTCTACATTTTAAAGATAATTTATAAATTTCCACGCGGATGAAGACTAGCAACGTCTAGTAATACTATTATTACTGCGGATTACTTGGCTGAGCCGGGCTTTAGTGACGTAAAACTTTTCTAGGTTTTTACAGGGAATTCTGTCCAACTCACTTTTATTATTTTTTATTTGGACATGCTAAGTCCTAAAGTCAAAACTTGGAAATGAGCCGTGACGTAAAGTTTTTAAAACTGGCGTTAGAGGTGGCATTTTTGAAAGTATCTAGAGAAAACAGAGCCACTCAGCATTTAATTGAATACATCTTACGATGACATTTCTTCGAAAATTAATCATATACAAATATAAGTATTAGTTATAGTACATTTTCTAAAGGAAAGTCATTAGGAATAGTGTGAAAATAAACAGCTATTGATACATCAATTATTCACCCAAAGTTACATTTATAACACTAATATAGATTATAATTATTAGCATACGTTCGGTGCGTACACAAAACTCGTAAGATTTAGCATTAATAATTAACGTTAGAAATCATGAATATTCATACGTTCTTATTACTTAAGCACCGATTCAAGGACTACGCAGTCGTTAAGGACGACCACAGTGTAGACGTAACGCAGTATTGAATTGTTTTTTTTTTAGTAGGAGGCAATCAGAGGGCTTCCGCTCCGCAATTAGTATGTGAGTGTTGAACCGTACTAAACGTACGAACCGTACTACTAGTGTTGAGCCTTACTGCTAACTAAATGTTGTATAGATACCGGCTCTTTTAGTCAGTCCGAAGTCCGCCAAGATAGAGCCGCGTGAAACCTTTGCGGTTTAAACTGCAGGGTCCGAATCAGCCTGAGCGCCAGCCAGCGCGGCGTCTTCAATACACCTTCGAGAGGGATCTGGTATTTTTTGATAGCTATTTCACGGAATAGGTCCCGAGTGCAAGTGGGTTTATTTGCTCGTTCTCGTTCCCAAACGGATTCAATTCGGTGGCTCGTGTTGGACTGGAGTTAGGCTTTACCTTCCACATTCGTCATCTGTCACGTCATTTCGGGATATTAAAGCTGGAAATAACAAGAAATAATTAACTAAGTTTTTAGTTGAAAGGTTAAGCTTCCCCAAAATTTGAGACATATGTCATACCTAAGATACTGTTACAATCTCAACTGTGCACTCATGCCGATGTGATACTTGTGTTATCCGTTAATACCATGGTACTTCAATATTTATCTCATTACGGAAAAACATTTGTTTAGTACCAACAAATAAAAGCTGGGACATAAATTGAGGAAAATGAAACGAAACAGGCAATATTTTTAGAAATAATGGCAGGCTTTAATTATAATGCCTATACTAAACGTTATATCTAATATATATTATAAAGGCGAAAGTTTGTAAGTATGGATGTATGGATGTTTGTTACTCTTTCACGTAAAAACTACTGAATGGATTTGAATGAAACTTTACCATAATATAGCTTATACATCAGAATAACACATAGGCTACAATTTTTCATAATACGGGACGAACCTGAAGTCCACGCGAACGAAGTCGCGGGCAAAAGCTAGTTTGTCATATGTGTAATACCAGACTTTTTTTGATATAGGTAATCACTTTGACAACTTTTTAATTGATAAATACTTCTCGTTTTGTCTATTTCGTAATCAAAATCTGAGCTTGTCCTGATTTTTTTGACAGGAATGAAGTCAAAAAACCAACTCTTTCAACTAAAAAAGGACCTCAGCATCTAAATACATTGCATGGTAACACAGTCGTTTCGAAATGGAATGGCGCTGAATGGTGTGAGTAAGAAATAATTGCCAGGAATAACCGCTTTGCGAGTGCCGGTGGCATGTGGAAATTGCAGGATATCCTGCGCTGCATTGAGGTTCGTAAGGCTATAGCGAGGGTAGAACCGACTAAAACGTACATCACAACTTTGAAAATTGACCTGGGTGTATATGACGCACATACATGTTTAGTATATATTGTTTTCAAAATGTCTGTCTAGCATTGAAAACTTGCTTATTATTGTTAGGTTATTCAATTTTAATTTAGTTGCACATCTTATAATGATCTCACTAATTGTTTTAAATTCGAAAACTGTTTAATAGTAAGTAGTAATTTGGCTGCGATAACTTTGTTGACTTACTGTACCAACCCATTACTGTCCACTGTTCGGCTCATGTCTCCTCAGAAGAGAGTTTGTTAACTTAAAATCATAGAATTATTACATCTGGAATCAACATCATGAACAACAGAATGAAGCCAATATAAAGTGCACTGATCGCGCGTAAAAACACGATGTTTTGAATCAACATCATAAATAACAAAGTGAAATTTTAAAGAACTTATGTGTATGTAATATTTTATTAGTGTGTTAAACGAATTGAGTGTCATCGGTACACTAACGCCAGAATATCGTGTAGTTACGAGCGATCGAAGCTTAAAATATAAAAGTGTCGTTTCAAATAATATTATTTCACAAAGAAAATCATTCTACTTCTAAAGTTCTCTGAATTGAATACGAATTAATCTTGTTATTTAGACGAGTAGGTACAGTGACAGGGTAGTCATTTTCAACGTGACAAAGTAAATGAAGAATATTAACTTCATGTTACTCTCAGAAACAAAACTAATTTCATGAAATTTCTTCCCTGCCAAATTGTTAATTTAAAATTATGGAACTCATGTTAGTACAATACATAATAATATAAGTTAAGCAAGTATGTACAACGATAAAAGGCAATTAAGTTTCTTGTTCAGTTCCTTCTTAAAATTCATCCAGAGAGTTAAGAATTATAAGTACCTAGACTACCTAGACTTGTTAACGGTAGGAAGAGGTTTTTCGAAAATCAGAACAAATTATTTTATTTGCGACTGCAAAAAAGATGCTATAATTGCTGTTCTTGTCATGCAGGTTTGCAATCACTATAGACATTAATTAATTCACTCGAACGAGCGCTGGTACACGGTGAACCCTTACTAAATAAGATTCTTAAGACGCGTTATATAAGTCTTCGAGAGATGTTACACAAAAAAGACAAGAAGGCGAGGACGTTAGACAAAAGAAGCGAGCATCTACAATCTTTTTTAAACAAATTAAGCGTCGCGACATTGATCATATAGAGAAGTCAGGTGAAGGACGTCCCTTGAAATCAAGTCCTCATCGTACAACTTCATGTAACGCAATAGCTATAATAAGTATAGTAACGTGAAAGTCGATAATCGCCTCTAAAGTAATTGGAAAAAGGGTTCCAAGATGGCTATGTAATAATGTAAATCCGCCTCGGTCGACCCTACTCTTTCGAACTTTCCTATAATATTGGCAAAAGTTATATTGTAACGGCAATTGGGGTGAATTTCAAAATAATCTAAATACGTAAACAGTTGAAACTCATATTCAATGTTAAATTAAAAATATATATTCTACTCCGTTGATATTTCATCAAACTCTTTAAAACTGCGGAAATGAATCTATAGACATCTATGAGTTCGTTGATAATTAACAAAAATGTTGTTCTTGATTCTAGAAAAACAATTCGGTATAAGATGAATCTTCAATAAACTCATTTAAACTGAGTTAATGTTATCAAATTATAATTGTCACTTAGGTATATTGATTCCTCCACTAACATCTTCCCCCCACATGATATATAGTATGTCAACCCTGAAGGCCGTGACCCCCATGTATCACTTCCCTGGGAACTATTTCCGAGCAGAAATATTCTCATATTACTTCGCTATCCTTGGAAAATACGTAAACATCCTTTGTCATAAGAGTGCGTGTGAAACTTTGTTAAGGACTTACAGAAAATGTATTATACAATATTTAATTTGTAATATATTAATGTCTTTCGTCACTTATGTCATCGTTGTGTTTTTGTGACAGTTCATCTGTATTTTGTCTATCTACCGATTTTACATTGGTTTGTTTGAACGATTTTTAATTCAAAGCTTATCAGTAAATAGCCGTCTAAAGAGGACGATATAGCCTACTTAATTACACGACTATTGATATCATCTAGTGTGATAGGTCTAATATTCAAAATGGATATAAAACTGCACAATGGATAAAAATAAACTAAATGAGAAACACGACATCTTAAGTGACGTTTGTACCAGAATCATCATTATTTGTTTTAGTCTCTTTAGTCTACTTATGTATACAACTACTTATATTTCATTGTGATACGAGATTATGAAAATTTATTATTATTTAGTTTAGTTAAGAGCATTAAATATTATCCGAAATAGTTACTGAACTTAATGAATCCGCTTCCTCTCATGATATAACATTCTAATCAGCTTATACGACATCAGGATGTTATTAATATGTATCACCTGTAATACTTCATTAATTTTTTAATTCATTTTAGTTTTCAGTAAAAACATAAACTAGTTTATTTTCTTACTATGTAACTTTAATTGAGAACTCTTGATCTGTTTAATTTGTTATTTGGAGAAACTGATGTGTGGTACAGATGCTAAGTTTTACCTCTCAGATGTTTTTATACGATTCTACAAAGAAAAATTATTTCTAAAAATCGTTTACTACATTTGCAGTCTTCACACACTCAATTTAATGGATTTACTATCTTTTACAACATCACAAGTTGTTCGTTTCTGCGGCCAAAATAACATCCTATCCACCTTTAAATTTCAACGGCTGCACTTTATAGGATTGGATTCGAAAGAGGCAACAAATTGAAAAATGTAGCTAAAAGCGATCTGCTCTCGGGGAACATGGTAAAGTCATTTCCCGCTAAACGTTTTATTGCTAGAGTGCTGTAAGTTAGACTGCTTGATCGCATTAGACTTGCAGGTAAGTGGCAAAAAGACCCTCTTCGTTTTGCAATTGATATTTCTTGAAATATTTTAAAGTGATATTTAAAAATAGGTTCGATTTTAAATGATATTACTGTTCTGTGAAGTCTGAACAATCTCAGTTGTATTTAAGGGTCTCCTGATTTTAAGTAATTGTCTCATTAGTGTAACCAACTTTGTATACCGCTTGCTTTTTGATTGCTTGAAGTGTTTTCCCCGTTCAAGGTTATCTTGGTTCGAATACTGGTTTTAAACAGTTTGTAGTTTTAATTTTTGTGTTGAATTAGGTATTGATTCACAGACCTTTTAATGTTCAAGTTACAGGATTACCCCAATCAAAATAATTATATTCATTATCCTTATTCAAGATTCCGACGATGTCATGATGTTGTGTATATTCAAAGAGTATAAGCTCAAGATCTCAAGTCAATGTCAAGTTCACTACATTCATTCATTGCATGTAGACAACGATACGATTTATCTACTGCACTTGGCAAACCTAGGAATGGATTACATTAGTAACGAGCGCCTTTTGTGTACATTTCCACGGTACTGGGACTTCGTTACAGAATCTATCCAGTGCAGGAGTAAAGAGGTGAAAATACTTTATATAATAAATGATTGACGACTAATACAGTACAGAATTATATACAAAATGAGATTGACAAACAAAACGGCTTCTCTCATACACAACGTACACAGTCGAAGGTACATAAAGATGATGCAGCTGCGATTGTTTTACTTCTTCTAAATATCCGGATCGGGCAAGCGTGGTGGACTTTACTTGGTTCCTATACTGAGGAGACTTGAGCCCAGCAGTGTTTAAATATCCATATTGAAATAATGTTTATGATCCTGGAGCGTTATGACGTTAAATGATTAATAGATTATTGTATAGTAAGCGATGACTCTGACATAACAGAGGTTCCATTCATTAGGTAGATGACGTTAGGTTAAGTTAGGTTAAAAAGGGGTAAAAACTAAAGGTGAATTCGACTTCCGTTATCTGTGTTCTGTATTGTGGACTTAGTGCTGTTAACTGTCTGCTCTGTAATTCCAGAGTCAAGCTACGTTTAATTTTCATGATTGCTCACGGCACACGGTGGAACTCAGCTAGTTTCTTTGAGTTAAATCAACAAATTCTTGTGTTATATTGTGTTTGAACTCCGTGATAGTAATTGGTTGATGATGTGAAAAACACGTAAGTATTAGTTATCGTTAGATAATGTAATGTTTTGTCTACTTCCAGTAATTCGGTCGGTATTATGTGAATCACACGTTTAAAATTTCGACTCATTGTTGATACTCAAATTAAATTATATTTTCATTTCATTTCATTTCATTTCATTTCATTGTATAGAACAGGTAAACAAGACTATATCATATCTCATTTTAAAATATGGTCTAAAGTCGTCTGCGTTACATAAAGACTCAAAGTTTACAGATTTTGTAACAATTCACCTTCGACACGTTGACATCGCAAAAATATTTTTTACAAAATGATGTAGCCTAATCTCACTAATACCGTAGTTTTTTATAAATAAGATGTTTTGAAATTGAATATATTCATAGATTACCCCTTACAATGTTCTAAACATCCACAACTCTTTATAATAGCATAGAATATACATAGAGTATAGATACATGCATCAGTACTGCACTCGAGCGAAACTGAGCGGATCGGTAGCACAAAAGGAAACAACTTGTGAGGAAAACCGTATTCACGTTGCATCTTACTTTGATTTACAAGTCGATCGGTGTTTATTTGGTTGGTTGAGTAACAGAAAGTGTCGCTCGGTTCGAATACAAACACTTGAGACTTTCTTACAAAGATGGTGGGATAGTTTTAGTATGCTTAAAATACAAATAAACAGCAACCAGTTTTATTCTACTAGCTGGAATCCGACGCACCTATATAAATCTTAATTTGATAAAACTAATGAATTAATGTTGAAAGCGAAAGAAATATCGCAAAAAAAATATTGGAGAAGTATTTAAAATTCTTCAGGGGTATAATATTAGGTCCTTACATTTGAAATCCGCATTTTGTCGTACTGACCACTTTGATCTGAAATATCTTCTCTTCGGTAAATAATTCCAAATTCAAATTTATTAATTCATAGATATAGTTTGGAAATAGTCCTTCATTTGTGTTTTTCTTTATTAGTATATTGTATTCAGGGAAAATGGTTTTATGAAGTTCGTGTTTATTGGCGTTACGCCAATCATCTGTATGCACGTGTATATCGAAAAACCTTTCCAATCTATATTTGGAAATTAACAAATTCCCCATCACATCCGAAATTGCTTATTTAATTGGACACGGAGCACCAAAAAAATATTATCAATTGATTACGCTTTACCATTTATTGTATTTTTGTAATGTTTTGGAGGCGGACACTTTATAATAGCATTGTCAAGAAGATATTATAAACATTTCTTCTTGAATCTTGATAGCTCTGAATCAATGAATAATTTGTGACTATCACTTTGTCCATAATTGTTTACGGACATTGAGGATTTTGTTGTAAACAAGCTGTGATTAGATTAGCTTTATTAGGACCGGCACTGACAGACAGTGTGACATGGAAAAGTATTTTGTTTCTTCTTATTTCTTCGAATTTAAGTCTTCTCTATTTCTCTTATGTATTTTATCTAATTACGAATTTAAATTTCTTTATTTCAATATAATCACCCCACGATAACTTTGAATCCGTGCTAAGCAAAAGCTTGGCTTCACAGTCACTTCCTACCCATAAACACATCTACAAATATACTGTCAAAAGAAGAAGTGAATGTTACAAAAAATAAAATAAACATTACGCGTTAGAAACCTAAAAGACTCAACTCAAATCAAGTTCAACAGCTGAAATGAGCAAAACCTATTGTTCTCCCAAAATTGTATTCAGCACAAATTAATATTAATATTTGTCGGTCCGTATATCGCGTCCAGGTAGTGCGCAGACAAATTTAACTGAGTTATCAACTTCTGCTTTGATGTTTGCGTTGTTGAATTAATATGATTTTAGCAGCGTACCCAGTCTCCCGTGCAGCTACTGATGCCACTCAAACAAAGGCCCTATAAACCACAGTTTTAGTGCCAGCAAATAACATTTTAACGTTATTACGTACTGAGATGGAAGGCTCTTTAAGTGTTCCTCTGCTTTTATGGTGAAGTTAGTCTCATCTAAGTTTATAGTGTTCCGTTCGTGGCAAACTCTTGGTGTAGAATAATGGGCATTAGAAGGTGGTTGATTGGGTTCATCAAGAATATCTAACTAGATAATGTTTTTTGTTTAGATATAATGTGATTTAGAAATAATAGGCACTGCCTACTTAAGAAGCCTGATATTTATGTTTAGCGTTTATAATTAGTGATGGTTAAAATTTTATTTATTAAACTATATAGGACGTCATAAAATTATACTTTTGAATAGACGTTACCTATTTTACAATTTACGTTAATTATTTAACAAAGTAAAATATACATTTTCTAACTTTAAGGGTCGTGTCGGTTCGTTTTGACAATATTTTTAATTGGTCTGTTGTTAATTAATTTGTAAACAGGTCGCGTACCAGAGACGTGACTAATTTACAAAATGAAATAATACATGTATACAAAAGTCGTGAAGTTTGAATTTGTTACTTTATCAGTTAAATTCGTGATAAAATGAGTGCCCTACTCGGATACCCTGCTGAAATGATTACCTGCCAACAAATTTTCGTTTCAACTCAATTTGGCTGGTCCAAATCCAATGAATGTCGTCTACGTTATATCCGTTTGGAATTCGACAACTTGTTTGTTGAATACTTTTATATAAACGAAGTTTTTCAATAGAAAGATTGTGTGAATCTTAATTTTATTGCTGTTTATAGCTATATACCAACACGATTTGTTTTAGCTGGTATGATATACAGATTATATTATGAACATTTCATTACGAAAGTCTGCGAGGTTAAAATCTCTCAATCTTAATACCATTTTTAATCCAGTTCTAAATTTACAAGAGTTTCCGAGAATATAGATAGTAAGAATCTCTTAAATGTTATTTTATGAAAATTGCTTAATTGTTAATATTATGCAATATAACCTGAAATTGAATTGGAGATAATATCTCGATTAATGTTATGACAAGTAGGCATGATTTTAGCTAGTAAATATAAAGGTTGTCAAATATCTCCCTTCCGCTTTTTCGCGGCTATGTACATATTATAAACCGATGGTCTTTACATTTTATTTCGTTGTTTCAGATTGCCCTCCGGAACTATGCATCGAAACAGCACACGCAGAAATTGTTTCGGCTCAAGTTACAAGTGAGTACACATTAAATAATATATGGTGCAATAGTAATTTCTATGTTAACATTCATGCAGTTTTAATAATAATAATTATAATATATAGAATATCTGTGGCAGGTCTGTAAATACTTAATATGTTGTGAGACATTAGTATAAGAATCTAATATAACTTATGATTGAGAAAAATATTCACTTGTACTAGGAAGTTAGTAAGAATGATTTACCGAAAAATATATTCTTGTATAGATTAATGAAATAAATAATTGTCATCAGCTATCCGAAGCAGAAGGGGATATCGACTATTTTATTGTAAGTACGAGTACAGTCGTCCTCAGAAACTTGGCACGCATCCATAGATTCTATTATTATGTCCTAAACTTGTATCTGTTATGGCACTTCTGCTCGTCTTCCAGAAAATCCTTTTTGATGACTTTTCGTATTTTCCTCTTATCTTCAAAATTATCGATAATCACGACATTATCATTGGCAATGCAATCATTTATTTGATCTCAAGTCAATTGCTGGAAGTAAATCATTACAGCTAATTATATGAGCAATCAAGAATTGTTAAGTTAAAATCTTAAAGAAATAGGAAACTAAGTATTAAATTTTAAACGAAATAGTTCAATTTTAAAATCTCTGTATCTAACTAGATGAAAAAGCTACAATGTTTCATCAGAATATTATTATAAAACAAATATGTAGTATCTCAAAAATATGGTCTACACAGCACAAGATAAATATCATAACACTAAATTGTTGAATAAGTAAACAATCTTGCAGACTACCTCATAGAAACGTACAATGTCATGAGACACTGTGGAGCCGCCACCCACGGCAATTTAAAACAACTTAGTAATCCAATACAATCTAATATATAAAATTCTAGTGTCAAAGTTTTCGTTGCGATACTCCTCCGAAACGGCTTGACCGATTTTGACCAACATCTATTTTTCATCCCCCTTAATATTAGGAGTAGTCCACCCCTAATTTTGAATTTTTCGATGCAGACGAAATTGCGTGGGGCAGCTAGTAATATATAACCATCGATTTGATATTATACACTGTACTGAGGAAAACAGTACAAAATAGTATCTCCAAATATTCAAATTACCAACGTTAAACATGTTTTACATAAAGCCCTAAAAAATCTTCACTTGATAGTGAATCTTAAGTTACGAAGAATCCATGTATGTATTATAGGTACTTTAGAAGTGTAATTTCTACAATTTTTCATCGCTAATATTTCGATGTAAAAACTTCGATGTAAATGATATAAAAACTTATTTTTCCAATTAATTGATGTAATTTTAAGATCTAATCATGTATGTAGTATATTTCATTAAGTACTTTAACAGCAATATCGTAGAATGTGCAATTGCACGAGATGGAAGCGTAAATAGTTCGTGTACAGGTGAGAACTTTACGTTAGTTCAACTCGAGTCTAAGTGAAACTTCTGTCCTACATTAATGATCCTATTTGTTGCTCCGCGCCGTTGCAAATTCTATAAAGTCTGCGCTACGAGAAAATGTAAATTTAAATTTTACTGCAACAATGTTTTTTTATTGTTCTTTCTCTTGGGATTATAATTGTCTTTCAAGGAGCGTCTTTTTTACGTTACAAGTCAAGACGACACTCATTTAGCTGCAAAGTTAGGAATTAGTCCCTTCTCGGTATTTCTACGATCTACTTGTTCTTCAAATGCGGCTTGAAGAGTTTTTAGATTGTAATTATCTCTTGATATTGTAGAGGTCTATGAGCTCATGTACCAAACCAACGATTTTATATCTCATCTGATACTTAATTTTGCTAGACACACAGTTATTTATAATTTTAGGTAACGTAATGTTTATAAATCGGAATAAATGCTGTTGTAAAAAACGTCACTGCCAGTCGAAACTGAATTATAGCTTTCGATGCTAGCTGGTGGTCAACATTTTGGTGACTTTGTGATGAACACTTTAATTAGGATTAAAATAATATTTTAAAATTTTTACTCTTGTTTACAAATAAAGATTGTTCATTGTCATTACAAATAGCTAAATTAGCTTGCACAGCAAGATTGAATCTAGTCTCGATTCATTTCGATCTGAGACAGATATTAAGAATCCGATTGCATTCCGCGAGGTATCCAGGGATTAAAGCGACGTGATCAAACTGAATGCAGAATTTCCCGCTCGTGATTGGAAACAGACGTCAACAAGATTTGAATATCGATTACGTTAAACGAATGGCAATGACTTAAAGTTAAAGTATGATTCGTGTAACACACTATCGCAACTGGGCTAGGGTGTAATATGAATTTTTATTTCTTATGAAGCAGAATATATGACACATGGTTGAATGTGTGGACTGTGTTCCGGCTTCTAACACGGTATGGAGTAGCGTGAAGTATAGCATGTTCAAGAAAAGTTATATACTCAAGAGAATACTATTTAGCTGTAAGGCAAGCATTAAATATAACTTTAAAATAAAATTACGACACTAAATTAGTAGGTATAAAGATATTATCTAAAGTAGACGGCAGACAACAACAGTTTCTTAACATCTCTGATCCAAACGAATGCAATAATCAGTTCGGTGCAGAAGATCATTTTTGCCCGCGGTGTTCCCGGAGCGCTATGACATGTCCCTCTTTAAACGAGGTTTAAGAAAAGCCCCTCATTGCCCTGGCATAACAGAGGTTCATGAGCGACAGTGACCGCTTACCATCAGGTTGGCCGTAGGTTCGTTTATCTATTACGCAATAAAAAAAAAATATATTAAATCAGGCACTCAAAGCTAAAAAGGAAAGTTTTCTAAAATATTACGAAATTACATTGAGCTGGTATAAAAAGGTTAGCTTACAAATTATAATGAAAATTTCCAGGCTAATTTACAAAGGAATACGTTTATATTTGAAGCTGCCCTAGTTAGGATTTTCTGTAATTTAATATCAGGAAAATTAATTACTTTGACTTAAAAATTAAAATTCGGCATATTTTTTTTGAAATAAACTAAAACAAACATTTCTGTGAGCTGAATATTTAACAGTTACTATACGAACCAGTAGTAAGACAAATATTGCTTTTAATGCTTAAAAAACCTCAATATACGAGGCTTAAAAGGGGACACACACTACTAGATATAATAGATGAACAAGTTTCATAATAATATCAAGATGTATTTTGAACTAATATGAATTAATAGTCGTGGTGGCCGAGTGGTTGAAGCGCTTGCCTTCCGTATGGGAGGTCGCGGGTTTAAAACCTGTATTAATATGAAAAAGATTTATGTGCAATTTTTCACAACACCACTGGCTAAAAACGGTGAAGGAAAACATCGTGAGGAAACCTGCTTATCGGAAAAGGGTTCTAAAAATCCTTTGAAGATATGTGAAGTCCCCAATCCGCATTGGGCAAGCGTGGTGAACTATGCCTAACCCCTCTTCGGAGGAGACCTGACCTCAGCATTGGGCAGTAATGGGTTGTTACAGTACAGTACAGTATTTTGAACACTAGATGCAGGGCTTCGGGCACTAAATTTGATAAAGAAAAATTGTGGTCATCGTGAAAAAGGGGTTGATCTGCAGAACTGCAAAAAAGCACAGTCAACAACGACTGTCAAACTACCTAGAAAATCTTGCCATTATTTAAATTTAGAACACTAGTGGGTCCGCGCAATTTCTTCTGTGTCACTTTCAATTAAAAGGCAACCTATGTTCTTTCTCAGGGTCTAAAGATTGTCTGCGCCAAATTTCATCAAAATCGGTTGACAGGCTTAAGCGGGAAAGCGTAACAAACTGACAGACAGACAGACAGATAGACAGACAGACAGACAGAGTTACTTTCGCGTTTATAATATAATAAGGGATTTTACTGTAAAACTAACTTATCATACTTTAAATTCTCGAAAATCTCGGGATTGACCCACCAACGAATCGAGTTCGAGTTTCGAAAATCGTAGAGACTCGAAATTTTCGAGATCTCCGAGAATAGAAGCCTTAGAAGCTACCAACTTATTTGGCGTGGTTAGTCACATCGCGTCAAGCTATAAGCTCACGTACTTATGCTGCAAAGTTACTTTGTTTTCGTGTCGCATAGTTCTGAAACACCCTCTTCATCAATCAATCAAACGGAACACAATGTTGCAGAATTCGAAGTTACATTAAGTATAAAGGTCATTAAATTTTTGTCTCCATTTTATGACTACGACTGAAAACTTATTTTACTCTTGAGACTTGGAAGCACTAAGAAAACCATTTCAATGTTACAGTCCATTTGTACTAAACTACTTTGTAAGAGCGATGGCTCACGGTTATTACCAACCCTGCAATGGTTCAGCTTCGTCCTTGGACTTTATGCTGTAAAACACCCAATTGTAGATATAATAAAACAGCATGTTATGTTTTCCTATTGTTATTTTCTTTTGTATTTATAGATTTAATTTCTATAGACTAAGAATTTATTAATTCCAAAAACGCAAACAAAAGTTTATTATTTCCAACCGAGTGATTCGTGGAATAAATAGACTAAAAATGTTGACAAAACACTATCAATATTGTCGACGAAAATAAATTTTGTTAACGAAAAATAATTAAATCACACTCAGAACCGAAATATCACGAAATAAAAATACATTTAAAATTCGGTTCCATTTCTACTGAATGAGTGGTTCTCTTTAATCAAATGGAAAAAAGTGAAAAGCTACCGGGAAAGCATTTATTGGAGCAAAAGTTCGTTCATAACTGGACAACACTTCCATGCAGAAGTTTATTGCGAATTCCGTTTTTATTGTCTGAAAACACAAAATAAATTAAATGCTTGTATTTTCTGATTCTCGCTGTTTCGTCTGTGTAGGTATACTTTGAGACAACTATTACTGATGATCTACGGAAATATAACTGAACTTCTAGCCTTATCAATGATTATAATGAATATTATGGAACAGTATTTTCATGATATAACCAATATACAGATAGAAATGTTTTCACGATATGCTGATCATGCCACTATTTCTCCTATTGTGGAGGTACATTTACCATTTGCCGTCTGTTAGTCGGAGATGATTTGACTTAGCAAAAAAAAGTAATCGACAAAGCTATATTTTGTCCACATCTTACTCCCACCATATTAACTCCCGTGTATCCAGGATACACAGCGACGTATGTAGCAAAGCCCAGGAATCGAAAGAAAAGCTAATTTGTCTTGGGACCAGCAACTAATTTAATAAAAAGTTTTTTTTATCGCCATATAGGCAGACGAGCCAACGGACTACCTGATCGTAAGTGGTTACCGTCGCTAATGAACTTCTGCAATGTCTGGAGACACTCTTCGTTACCTACGACCTAACTTTAAGATGATAGAAAGAGTAGGAAACAAGTCAAACAAGCAAACAGGTCGAGACTAGCACCACGGACATTCATTTGATCATATTTCTTGGCTTTCATAGCTCTATGAAAACAAACATTGATTCAGAAAGGTCGCAAGCCCCGCCACATAGATCATACAATACTACCAACTTGACATTTGGGAGCCTTTACAAAGTTCAGGGTCGCACAGTCAGATCCTTTTCATTACTATGAAAAATGAACTACAAAATTAAATGTGAATCCAAAAACGGGCTTTAGAAATATTTGTAAAGAAATGTCCTAAAATGTTTCAACTTCGCAAGCTTTTCAATATAATCTGTAATGTATTTTATAACCATTTCTAGTAGCAAAACTTTACAATAAAATTCTTGATTAGGCATCTTTGTTGATTTGTGGCTCTGAACAGAAAAAATGTGACTATTCAAATTAGTGAATCGTGATTGAGGTTTGAATAAGAATATTTCAGTTTTGAATCCCAAAAAACAATTACTATAGTATCTCATTAGGATACAATTTCTTTTGTAAACCTATGCTAAACGTAGACCTAAAGATTCTATTTTTTTCTAATCTAAATCTTTATAATTTAAGTCCTAGTTTTAGTTTTATTTTCAAACATCTGTACCAACCCATTACTGCCCACTGTTGGGCTCAGGTCTTCTCAGAAGAGGTATTCAACCAACGTACCTACTTATATTCCCACAGATTTCAATGTATGACACTCTTTATAATATATGGCATCATTAAAAGCTATTTATCATTTGCAACCTATGTAACATTACCTATTCGAGTATGTGCAACCTAATTTTTGGGTATTTATAATATTTCGGCTATTTCAGAAATTCTCAAAATAAAAGTCACACTTGTATGAATTATACCACTCACACACTCACCACAGTAACTCCTGTGTAGCCAGGATCCACAGCGGCGACCATCGTAATGACTCTGAGCAGTGAAGCCCAGGAACCCGAGGGAAAGCTAACTTGTCTTGGGCCCCGCAACGAATTTAATCAGAAGATAATAGAAGGAGTAGGAAAACATGAGTTTCGACTTCCCTTCTCGCAAAGCGGGATAAAATAAGATTGAAAAAGCATTACGCCAGAATTGAAAAAAAGCACCACGGACATTGATTTTAATTAAATTGATTGGACCTATGCTGTTGTACTATTGGATGCCAATAGTAGTTATGGCAAAAACGTCTGAATGCACGGAAATTTACGCTAGATGCTACAAGATCTGTGTAATAAACGACTTTAGACTCAACATGTAAGGAGTTTAATCTAATATACATATAATAATATAGTACAGTAATATGTGTTCATGAGTAAAATTTATCTCAGTATGGTAATATAGGTACATTTAATTTATTAACAACAGTATTTCAAACTCCATTTTCTTCACCAACAATGACCAATATATCCTACGTTACCTATGTATAGAACGATTAAGCCCCATTTCTAACAGTACACAATTCACAGGCGAGGAAAGCGACGCTGCTGACAACGATGGCCGCATTTCATCCGAGAGCTCCCCAATGCGACAGAGGCGGGGTGGCATCCTAAAGGGTGGCAAGCTTTGGAAGTCCCTTGACACTGACAGGGACACTAACGATCAGGTTATTGTAAATTATCACTATTAACACGGCACCGCTTGTGCGACGGACGGGTTAAGGCACAGTTGCACGGAACCCGGATCGGGTTTGTGGTTTTAGTTAAGTCACATCAACGGCGGTCAACGCCTACGATTGTGTGTTGTGTGGGCGTGTTTTGTGTGATTAGTTATCGTTTAGACGTTATCTTTTGCGCTACCTTTATTTTAGAGGTATGGGATTTAACATAACACGTATTCACTTTATACCAAATCTCAAATATTAACAATTTTTAATGTTTGAGAAACTTTTACCACATAGGTACGTGCCGCTATTAAGCATCAAAGTATGTTTTTGAACAATCTACTGTTTTTATTGCCTACACTTCAAAAGAGTGAAAAAAAACTAATCCGTGGGAACCACAAAATATTCAAAAGACAATAACCAAACATTTACTCCTAGAACGACGACCAGAGATCCGCAACGGCCAGCGATGAAGATTGTTCAATCAACCCGCGCTCGGTCAGGTTCGTTGAGAGACCTAAAGACTCCACAGAAGAAGACCCATCCGTTAAAGTGGACCCTGATCCAGTTCAGACCTCCGACGCTGAACACTCCAAGGAATACAATTCAACGTCTGGAAACAGGTATATGTCATTATTCGCATTCATGGTACGAGAATCGTTGCTTTTTTGTGTGATTTCCATCGATAAAGGTGAAACCAAACAAATGCCTATAGTTAATTTACTGGCTTTTCTTTTTCTTATCTTATAAGCTAAGATCTTTGTTTAAAGATAGAAGACTAACGAACCTAAAGTTACTTGTATACTATTCTGAGTTATACGAAAAGGCCCTTCAAGATGTTTTCGAGTTTTACGGCGCGTATTGAAATGTCTTCATAATATATTATAGTTTATTGCTTTAATAGCATAAAGCCAATCTGAGTATTAGTTATCTACATCTACATCATAGTTATAATAACGAATCCATGACCTTGCTTCGATGTTCACAAAATACGAAACGAAAAAGATATTTCATCTTATAAGTTCCACCATAACCTTCTGCGTGTTTGCCCTCTACAAACAAACAAATACAATACAGTTGAATGATACTCCGTCTCGGTTGGATAATTTCTAAGGTTCACTCTATTTACATTGTTATGGTACGATCAAATATTTTTATGCGTATAACTTTGAACATGTTAATAAAATGTATTTTTTTTCCGAAGAAATAATAACGAGGTCATAACAAATGACGTGCTGTTTGTGATGTCAACTTGGTTTGTTTATTAAAGGAATATGCATTATTTTTTTCAAAATATAAAAATTATATAAAAGAAAATATATGAAATATCAGTAGTTGAATAGTTTATTACACTGCATCTTAACCCCATCAACTTAACTAACGGTGAACTTATCTATCATCTAATGGTGAAGGTATTTCAAGCTCACTTGCCAAAGCTCTATCCTAATCCTAAGCCTTCGCCCGCAGACTGGAAACCCCTTTGATATTGACTATAAACGCGCCGAAACAGAACTCGGCCGTGCAACAGTTGTTCAACAGTAGTCGACCACCGCCGCCCGCCATCGAACCACAGCTTATCACTTCCGAAACACTCAGGTAGGCAATGAAAATCTATTAGTATTACGTCGGTTTAAGCATCGTGAACATGTTTTGTTTGATTGCAATATATGCAAGTTAGATGTAAATGTATCACTTAAACCATCGAAAACTTAAAGACTTCTACCGTAAAAACTTCATGCTAACTCGTGGTAAGTTTAAGTTGTATAATTTACATTTTTATTGTACACGAGAAGGATATGAAAATAGTAAAGCAACATAAGAAATAAATTCATCATCATCATAGTCGTCCACTGCTGGACATAGGCCTCCCCCAAACCCCGACACATCGACCGGTCCTGCGCTGTCCGCATCCAGCCACCTCCCGCGGTCCTGACCAGGTCATCGGTCCACCTTGTGGGAGGTCTGCCTACGCTGCGCCTACCAATTCGTGGTCGCCACTCTAGAACTTTTCGGCCCCATCGGCCATCAGTTCTGCGCACAATGTGTCCTGCCCATTGCCATTTCAAAGACGCAATTCTTTGGGCTATGTCGATAAGTTTGGTCCTTCTGCGAATCTCCTCATTCCTGATTTGATCACATTTGATCACGAGAAATAAATTAAATTGTAGTAAAATACTTTTAATTTTACTACAATTTAATTTATTTCTCGTCTTCTTTTAATACTACCGAGTTACCTATATACTTTTACTATCTTTAAAGTTGGAATGCAACAAATATCCTGCGGTACTTGGCTCAACAAGTTGCAGTAACTGACATTGTTTGCATCTCTTCCTTGTCGTCATATTTTCTGTATTTCCCTGCATTCTCGGTAATTTCACTTAAATAGAACCGACGGATGTTGGAAGCTTCATAATTACATTAAATGCTTCCTCGGAATTCTGCATTTCGCTCGTTTACTTGTTTATATTAAGGTAAAACTAAGATGTTGCTTGAGTTATTTTGATGTAGTTAATGGATTGGTTAATTTTGTGTACGTGAATATATCACAATAGTTTAGAAAGTCCTAGTTAAAGTTATTCAAATTAAATATCAAGTAAAGAGTTTAAGTAATAAAATGTGAGTGTTTGTAAGAGATAGGAGCCACACATAGACAGGTATATTATGGTGTGTCCCTTGAAATTTAGGGTGTCATTAAGCAACAACAAAATCGTGATCAATTGGTCTGTAGTCAAAAAATCATACTACAACAACATTATCTCCCTCAAAATTATTAAAGGCTTTAAAAGGTCGACGTCCAGCAGTGGGTAATGATTGGCAAACTAGAAGTAGTTCTAGCCCACTAGGATATGCAATTGTAATATTATATTAGAGCGTGGGATGCTGGTGTCAGGCCGAAGTCAGAGGAGGCGGCAGTCAGGCGCGTGGCTGAGAGGAACGCGCTGAGGTGCTCTTTGCTGCGAAGCGAGGCCAGGAAGAAACAACAGCCTAAGGTAAGGATTTACAATCAAAAAACATGCGTAAACTATGACTTGTCCTTCAAACGCGGCTTGAGGCTTAAAACTAGGCCGTAAGTAGCGATCATGGCAACAACAGACAGAAGTCCATGAACAAGGGGAAGGTGGTCCGTTAGCTCGTTTGTCTACGAGTACACGTTAGGATGTAAATTACTTGAAACATTCATGATTCTAACATTAAACAGATTCTTACCGGGTAGAAAATACAAAAAATCCCGTTAATGTTAAATATTGAATAACTATCGTGTTCATCGAAGAAAAACTTAAGTGCCGAGATCGAACTCATAATACTTGAAGTGTAAAATTTAACTACTAGACCTGAAGCAATAAAAGTTTCTGTATTCAATGCAGGTAAAATTTATATTTCTTTAGGAACGTTTATAGCTGCAACAACCCGCGGAAACTTAAACGAAGTTACCTTAGTTATTTAAACAGCCACTTCAAAGTAAATTTAAAGTTATGAGACGTATTTTTCTCGCAATTACGAGAAGAAATATTTTCATCTCGCGAACTAAACGAGAAACAGTTTACTTTCTATTAAACTTAATTCGTTCGTTTGAAATCTTCTATTCGTTTGAAAGTAGAACGAGATTATAAAATATTTTATATTTAAATAGCCGTATTTTTACTTTCGCACAATCGTTGAGATCGGGTCTAGTTGGTTATGGAAATCAACCATGCTTATAATATTTATCCTAATCTATGATCGAATCATATTCCTAATGTAAAAAAGCATCATTTGATTCCATCAAACATTTTTAAGGTTGCCTTATAATAAAAGTTAGTAAACATGCAATGGGAAAAAAAGAAAGAACTCACTGCTAAAAGCGCTTACAAACGCCATATTGAAGCAAATATACATTTAACTTCAGCATCATCAGATTTTGAACTCATTTATGTGAAGAGGTAAAAAGGGTATTAAGATGAAACTGCAATACGGATCGCAAAACACCGGTAGTTAATTACAAAATTAATTTACATCCAAAGAACAATGGAAGAAAAACGAGCCGATTGAATATTCCGTAGCTACCGTTTAATGCGATTAGTGGACAAAAGACCGCTTTGTATCTGTGATTCTGTTTTATTAATCTGTTGTTCTTTTGTAATAGAAGGGGTTTAAATAAAGTTTGTATTGTGGACTCTGTTTTTAAATTAACTAAGTTTTCGATAAACTGTCGGATAAAGTATCGTAGAGATATGATCGATTTTAGATTAAAAATATATTTGAAACTCTAACATTATAATACAGTTTACCTGAAGTCCTGTATTGGTAGACGATACATAACAGCCCCTCATTGCCCTGGCATTGCAGAGGTTCATGAGCGACGGTGACCGCTTACCATCAGGTTGGCCGTAGGCTCGTTTATCTATCACGCAATAAAAAAAAAATCACTTTGTTTAAAATAAATTTATTCTCGTTATTAGAATATTGAAACTTAGAACACTGTTTAAATCACAATTTTTCACGTCCCAAATTGTCTATTATTAATTCTTCATCATTTCAAACCACCGGGAAGGATAATTTAGGGGGAAGAGAGGGGAGAATTTTAAGAAAATAATTGGTGTACTAAGAACCTTAGTTTAACTAATTAATACAATCTGTTAAAATGAAAACGAGATTTAAAACCAGCGTAATTATAAACTAGCGATTACTCTTGAAAACCTTATATATGAAAGGCATTAACGGACCGTGCAAAAAGTTTTGACTGCACACCTGGTGTTAAACGATTAGCCTCGGGACAGCGTTCAACAAAACAATAAAATGAGTTGGAAAACGCAGCTCAATGGGCACGTGTCATGAATGCGAAAGATAGATCGCTTCGGCCATTAACGGAGACTTTTGGAAAAGAGCATGGCGGCAATATCATTTTTCCACGTCCTATTTTCAAAAGTTCTTGGGCTCTTTAGTTAGTATCACTAACTGAGAATAACTTAATACAACGATTAAAGAACTGTCTTAGTTATAATATTGAGAAGACATTTTGAAGAAACTCGAATTAATGAAACTCCTTCCAAAAAATATTAGATCTGACGATCTGATGACTGATCGCTTGCGTAATGCAGCATTGTGATCCAATTTGAATTATGTAATCTGTGTCAGAGTTCTGTCACTAATGGTTTGATACGCTATATTGCAATATATTATCATATTCTCTGGGTTTCTGTTTGCATATCGATATTGGTGCATAGATCTGATGCGTTGTTTACTGAATCTCGGTCCCTATTGTCAACAGTAGTAAATTGGAATTGATAATCAACACAGTTTGAGTACATCAACAATATGTGGTTGTTATTGCATTACAAACACATTTACATTAGTTTGTATTTTTATTACTGTATTCAGTGCTATTCTGAAAAATGTATACAAAATGCAAGAAAGCGTGACTATCGGAAGAAATTAATTGGCAAAGACCTTGTATCTTGTTTATCTACCGTCGAGGCTAGCCGCCCAGTCCTAGAGGACAGGGTGGGTCGTGGCGAAGGACGCCTCACCTTTTGGATGGTGCAGATGCTGACCGGGCACGGGTGCTTCGGGCAGTATCTGCGCCGGATCCAGGCCGAGCCGACGGCGAGGTGCCATCATTGTGTAGGGTGTGACCAGAACACACCGGAGCATACGTTCGCACTCTGCCCCGCATGGGAGCAGCAGCGTTGTGTCCTGGTCATGCAAATAGGTCCAGACTTGTCGCTCCCGGGCGTCACGGCGTTGATGGAAAAAAAAATCTTGTTTATCTTTCATCTGAATCTCGTCGTAGCAGATCTATTGGATATTTCGCCTACTGGAACCAAAAGATTCTGGTCGCTTTTGCCATATAATGGTCAAGGCCTATTATAACCTCATCACGAATTCCTAGAAATGATTACTTTCAATACAGATGTTTTCAAGCTATTTTGTAATGAAGTACCTTAAAAATTGTATTTCTTTTAAATTTTAATGAAAAATAAAATACAATTGTTGTAAAATCTTGCAAGCTTTACTATGCTTTGTTAGGAGTATCCGGACTATCCGGTAATACCTCGAGAATTGCGAGCTCAGTTGACATCTTTAAGTCGCCTTTGTGCAACGCTCAGATTTCAGCTTGCTTAACTTTCAATAAATTTTATAGTAGCATCGTTTATCAACTGATATTGTTTTAAAGTACATTTTGGAAACAAACTAAACACTTTAATTATTAACTTACGGTTGAGTGTTGAATACATGCATTTAACTTCATTTACTACTGGTGGGCTTAAATCTACATGCATAGTTAACTACAGTTCTCCTACGTGAATTTGGGTTAATAATATTAATTCTCTCTCATAACTTCATAACTATTCATTACTTGACCCGCGTAACCTCGTCTACGCCATAAAGGAAGGAAGATAAAGTCTATTTTTCGAGTCATTATATTACACCTTATGTTAAATTATTTGAATTGTTTCTTTAAACACTCGCGGTTATCTACATCACTTAAACTATTACTAAACGGGTTAAAAATCTAGTTTTGAGACAGTAGCCGATACGTTAGTGTGGTATGTCGAAATGTGAGTTCGAGTAGAGAGATTTGTCTGTTCTTAAATGACCTACCCGCAGTTCCTCAGTCTTCTCGTGATCATGGCGCTTGAAACAGTGTTGAAATATCGGGACCCCCCTAAAAATAATCGTGGTAAGAACCCATTTAGTTATAGTGTAAGTGATATTTGAATTGTTAGTACTTATTTTTTGGAAGATTAATAAATGGACTATCCAACATTAAAAGAATATTTCGGTTAAGTTTAGCGTGTTCAAACAAAGAAGGTATTTTTCAGGTTTATATTTTAGTCTAGATTATTCTTCTCCGTAATTTAATGTAATTTTGCTAAAATCATGAAACGCTACGACAAGACTTACGTGCGTAGTAACTATCTTCTCTTTCGATCTTCAAGTTATTCGATGTTCACTAACGATATTTTAATGATTATTTTTCAAATGTTAAAAACACGAGATTTACTATGTATTTAAGAAGCTAAAACTTTTTCTGAAACTAAGTACAAAAATCTCCAACTTAAAAGCTCAGTTAAGTATGCTACTTTCAGGTGAAAAAGAAATTTTACGAAACAAATTAAATAGACGTTTATATTATAAGGTTGTGTTTCTCTGTAGTTCAAAAGGTTGACATTCCTTCCCTTGTAGGCGACCTCGATCCCATTAACCAAGGTATTTGTGGGTATAGATGGTATTAGGCCAAAGGGAGATCTCCGACCGGGCGAGGTAGTGTAGTAGATTTCAGATGTCGTATATATGCGAAGGTTGTTGCAAATGTTGTAACCGAGGATCTCGCGCGCTATTATTGGTCGCCACAGTATTAAATTCGATTACTTACCTTAGCAATTACTTACATAGAAATTAAGACAAGTCATTCCTAGAAAATATCTATATTTAAAGAATTTTATCTGCATTATACGTAACTGAACACATTTAGTTACTATTCACCATCTGCAATGCGACTGAACATTATGCAGACAATTTTTTCAGCTAAGAAGTATTAATTGTAGATTATAAGGGTTAATATTACCTGAACCTGTTATTATAGCAAAAAATATCTTAATAAAATGTAACAAAGAAAAATACATATTCCTTCTCCGAATAATTTGTCATAGTAGCTATTTAAGCCGATCAACACGATAAAAAAACTTGAGAGGTGTCATAGGACACCCGAATAGAACGAAGTTCCTTTCGATTAAAAGATATCTTATATTTTTTTTTTCCTAACGTAACGCGCGATGAGGAACGTGTTTTAAAAGATTTTGATCATAGCGCCATCTAGCGATAATCATCTAAAACAAAAAAAAGTGTCGTGACAACTTTTCGTAAGATTTTTTTCCGTCTAGTCGTCTTTCGATAACGCGCGATAAGGAACTTCGTTCCGATAATATTTTACTAAGATGCACAATATACTCTAGGCATCATTACAATTATAAACATAATATATTTACGTAAATGGCTCATGTTTGAGCAGAGCTTTCATCTAGTTCACTGAATTACACCAACTTTATAATTGCTCTTGTGTTTAGACGAAACATAAACTAAGCTGAACACATCGCCTCAGATAGCCTAAATATGAAAACGGTTTAGGTTTAATTAACCCTAATATGGGAGGGTGAAACTAATTAGCCAGTAACAGCAGTACATAATAGAATATCTAATATATAAAATTCTCGTGTCACAGTTTTCGTTGCCATACTCCTCCGAAACGGCTTGACCGATTTTGATGATTTTTTTTGTGCTTATCCGGTATCTATGAGAATCGGCCAACATCTATTTTTCATCCCCTTAATTTTTTTTTTACGAATTTGCGCGTTGCAGCTAGTTAATAAGTATACCTAATATTTTTATTACAAAAATGAAAACGACTGTCTTCCATTTCTCAAGCACAGCACAAAAATTACTAATCAGATCTTTATCAAATTTATATGAGACAATGCTCAAAATGTTTGCTTTCTAACAAAAAAAGAATCATCGAAATCGGTTCATATAAAAAAGAAATACACGCAAAACCGCACAGCAAATCGTTAAATTTTGTCCGTTAAAAATACACATTTTTAAACACAAATCCAAAAGTTATTATTCGATCTTTAAAAAAACAAAACCTAAGTTCACCCATCACCTTTCGTCTGACACCAGAATCATTCAAATCGGTTCACCCAAACTAAAGTTATCGAGGAACAAACATAAAAAAAAATTAAAAAAACAGTCGAATTGACTACCTCCTCCTTTTTGGAAGTCGGTCAAAAATATAAAGTATTAATGTACGGTCTTTCTTAACAATTACTAAATACGGGTCCTTTAACGATATTCTTTTATACCACTCCACCTCAACAACAAGCAGCAATATTTAAAAAAACAATTGAACGTCCAGACGTCCGTTGTATATATCCTGTACCTTTTGATATACAATAAATAATACAGCAAAAGTAAAGTAATAAAAACAGCAAAGTCTATTATATTATCATTACAGTGGAATTACTATGTAACTTGTTTGTTTTTTATCAAAGAAACGAAATAATTACTTATCTTTCTTTGAATGTAATCATGAGTTTCAACAGAATCTCAGATCTGTTATATGAAAAACATCAAAAGAAAAATAATTGTACCTACTGTATTGTAACGACTCATTACCTACTGATTGTAGGGCTCAGGTCTCCTGTTTGTTGTTGTTATAATAAATTGCACATATATTTTGATGAGCAAGCCGGCCGGTTTAATCTTCAAGCTTCCTCGAGCCTGATAAGCAAGTGGTTCAAACGCTCATCCACCACGACTATAGCTATTACATAACATTTAAATATACATACATTCTTAATAACAATCTCAAACAGCAGGAAACAACCTCGCTAGCCGAAAGGATTCGTCTGCTAACATGTGACGTTGAAGATGAACCGGAGGAGCAGCGAGTATCCCCCGCCAGCCAGAGCAACTCCGACAAGATGTCCGACAAATCCAGCGAGAAGTCTTTCAACAGCCTTGATAAAAACAACGAGAAGGCTTTCGGGAGCGCCTCTTCGAGCTCCTCATCGTCCACTATATCAGCTCCTGTCCCCACACGCCAACAACCTCCTGATCTGGGAGACGTTCATCAAGACCCGCCGAAGGTATGTCGTAGTTACATACACTAATAATATATTCAGAAAACAACTAGAGGAAGTAGGCTGAATTTCTTAGAGCATCAAATCAGTGCTAAATTGAAAAAAATTTAGGTTACCTTTGTGAAACTGTTAGCAGTACTGTAGTTGAGCTTCTTCTGGGCAGGTAGCCCAAGTTGATAAAGCTAGGAAGGCCGCGGGGCAACAGTTATCTCCCTAAAAAACCTTTGCAATGCCGAACACTTACACAAACGAAACTAATCTACATTTTAAATTGTAAGTAATCAGTTTGGAGCTGTAAGGTCTTAAAGAAAAACAGGGTAATTTACTAAAGAGCTTTAACTGAAAATACATGAGCTTGATACAATTGAAACCCATCTCCACTACAGTTAACTTTTACTACCTGCGAAATTTATGACATGTTTTAAAAGGAGTGCTACTTAAATAATAATGAACTGCTTTGTATTAGTGCTCTTATTTACAAGACGTTTTCCCCAGATTGTTACAATATTTAAAATCCCTCGCGGAATAAAGAAACATTCAATTAATTTATGTTGTTTTCTTTTCTCTTTTTCAATGTAATTCGTGGCTTTGTGAAACCCAACTTGGCCTAATTGAAACATGTTGAGTGCTTCATAATATTTCCTGCAACAGTTTGTATTTTATTTGCTTGTTCGCGTTTAAATAAGGATCTTAGGGATTTCAAGATCAAACGGCTTTTGTAGGTTTCTTTGGGAACAAAAATAGAACGTTTGTGACGGTTTATGGGACCCTATTTCCATTGAAAAGATATTTACTGAAGACATAGAGTTTCGAGACAACAAGCGAAATAAGAGAGCTGTATTTTGGTAATTGTGGCGAAACTAAATGAAACAAAAACTTACATTACGTCTTCTTACTTAAAATTTAAAAGAAAATTTTACAAATTTCAGTTCATTATTGCTGTTGCACTTTTGTATTTACATTTTACGGTAATGAATAGGAAACCAGCACAAGTCTGGGACAAAAGTAACAATAGATGCAAGTGCAACAATAGCTGGTATTATAACTTAAAGCCTCTCCAAGCAACCGTGTGTGGATACTGGCTATTCAGTACATAAGGCGATTACGCTCCGTGCAAACAGCTTACTATCGTGGTGAAAGATTCGGTTTTGTTAAATTTAATGTATTAAAGTGAAGCATAATATTTTATTCCAAGAGTACCTCACAGTCATTACAGATCTGAACTTTAGGTCCATTTTCGCCTGTTTATATCTTTCTATTACTTTTAGTTGCTAAAAATAACATCTGCCACCAACTTCCTTCAGACACAATTTTCGAGTTTCAGTGGATATAATGAGCGCCAAACGTCTTTTCTCCGAGAGAAGTTGTTTATTTACGTTCATATTACGCAAATAATTGAGTAAAAACGTCGTATCAAATTGCCTATTGTACAGCGTCTAATGACCTCTTCCCAGTAATGTAAATATACCTGTCGTTAATAATGGCTCCGATTACAGGAAAATGACGAGATGACTGGCAGTTATAATAACGAGTGACGCTACGAGACACTTGTAAATAGATCACGGAGTGAAATTAAACATTAGAGAATATTTATATTGTTTTGCAAATATTAAAACAGTAGGTAATAAAGCTGACTTGTTCTGTTCGTAAGGTTATTTTTGGTATGGGAGTCGAATCGCATTAAAACCTTCTGCCGCTCACACTGCATCAAATCCTGGCTGAGATCAAAACCCAGCACGGAATTGTGCGAGGTGACGCGTTCCGCTAAGGCTTACGTATTGCACTATCACTCCCGATTTGTAGGGTGACAAATTACTGAATGTTGTGTCAATTCATAACTGTCAATATAACACCTTGTGGTAAAGTGTACTGAAGGAAAATCCTCCTGAAATACTAGTGGTAAAACTACGAGTAAGGTAATTCAGTGAGGTTAGGAACAGTGCTACTCTTTTTTTAGGTAGTACTATGAACTTTAAGAAGCGGAAAGCAAAATTTTAAGTCTGAATGAACTATGATATAGATAAATCTGTGTCTATACCTACAATTTATCTAGGAAATTCAATGAAGTTTTAATTTTTAACTTATCCTCGACGCTCCAGCCTACATTCAATCACCTGTAATGTTATTCGCGCTTTCTACTTATATTATTATAATAAAAAACAAATAGCCACGGTTTATACTATGTTTATTAAAGAATAATACTCGATCTGCGATCGTTATTTATTTAGGTGTACATATAATTTCTCTCGCATAAATTTCTAATTAGAGAAAAGGGACGGTATCAATAAAAATAGCCATAAATTAAGATCTGCGGACTTATTTCTTTATAAGCGCTAAATGAATTGTGGTAATTGAAATTAGTGGAAGAAAGAAATAGTTATAAAATCTTTTCATTGGCTATGCCATTTTTGCAGCTTCTGATTTTGATATAAATTATAAGAAGTGTGTGTGATCTTCGGGGAATCCGGGAGTCAAATAAGTAGATTTTTTTTAGCAATGGAATATCGTTTGTCGACGATAACATACAAAACGCAGACATGTTTTGCATCGCAAAAATAAACATAGTGATAGGCAGCCATTCCTGCAGAGAACCGTTTATTTTGGGAATATAGGACTCATCAAAAGCAACACACGAGGTTATACAAATAAAGTAAATACAAATAAACTCTCGTGCAGACTGACAAAAATATAACGAAAATATAGAAAGCGTTAAGCAGAAATCAATTCAAACCAATCGCTGTTGTTACTCTGACGTATCCATTATAATATGGATTGTGTTATGCCAAAATGTATCAGGAGAGCCAAATAGGATCTCCACCGCACCTGCGAATATGGTGCCACTTTGTCCTTAAATAATGTTTCAAATTAGAGTTTTACTAATCATGCAACCACTTGTAGGTAGGTGCTTACTTGTATGACTATTTAATTTATGCATTTAGCTTATGCTTACATTGATTCTTTGATGTATTTGACATTTTCAATGAGGTATTTTTAATGGCTGTTATATTTTATATCTTTGAAGTGGCAATGGGCAGGACACATTGTGCGAAGAACGGATGGCCGGTGGGGCCGAAAAGTTCTGGAGTGGCGGCCACGAACCGGTAGGCGCAATGTTGGTAGACCCCCCACAAGATGAACCGACGATCTGGTCAAGATTGCGGGAGGTCACTGGATGCAGATGGCGCAGGACTGGTCGATGTGGCGAAGTTTGGGGGAGGCCTATGTCCAGCAGTGGACGTCTATAGGCTGATGATGAATCATCAGATGATGATATTTTTTGGGAACGGAAGGCTGGTACATTTTGACACAACACGGTCCACACAAACATTTAACAAACCACCTACGTATTCAGATAAAACCTTTTCCTCGTACACATGTGAAATTGCTATATTATACCGCCATGAGAAAGATGAATGACTCATAAGCTTCGTCTGTAGTAAAAATACCCTTGCCGAGTCCGATGGTATTAATAGCACAACAACAGACACTCGGTTCAAGCGAGTTCAAACCTGATTCAAGGTTTATATTTTGCGGTAAACTGTGTCAAGGCTACCTGTACAGACCTAGTGCTTTCTTGTATGCACTAGCGGAAACTGTCGGCTTGCCAGACTTTCAAGCACGTCGCTATCGAATCCTATCTTAGTCAATACTATTTCTACATCTGTGTAGATAACTTTCTAGTGATAAAATGAAATACCCAAATGGCAAACCTAGGTTTACCATATTTTATTTTTTATTTTTATTTTTGAAAGTCACACTAACAATTTTCATACACTTAAACCTATTAGAGTAAAATACATTTAAGTTAAATCTATGATGTGTACATGAATCAATTAAAGGTATGCACAGCATTTATCAGAAGTACATAATTTTATACTAGATCTAAAACTTAACTATATATACTGTACTTAACTATATATCTTAAGTATTTGCTATCATAATTGCTATATTATTTGTATCAGTGTGATGAAGTGTTTGTAAAACACTGAAAAACCTTTGAATAATACCGATCAATACATAATTAAAAGGGTAAAATTATTTCCCACAGTCTGTCCTTATTACTCCTTATGTATACTTAGGTAATTCTTTAAAACCGCGCAACAGATTTTTGTTAGTGTTACTGAATAGATAGAGCGATTCAAAAGAAAGGTATATATGTATAAAATTCGCAAGTTATTGCTGGACGTCATACATATTTTTCTGTTCTTACATGGGTTAATTCGCTGTAACGAAGATAGTATATTACATCATTTTGACTGCTAACTTTCTCCACAGCCTCGTTCAGAGCCCCGCCGTCAGTTCTTATCAACTCTGGCGCCATTGACAGCATGCGTTGGAAGCGCCGCCCACCACGAAGGCTTCTATTATATGTCCGCCACAGCTGACCGAAACACGTCCACTTCGACAACACACATCGATCTCCAGGAGCATAATGATGCACCGGCACCTGATGTAGTGGCCGGTACACCGGGTAAGGATGATGAGTGTAAATCTGTAATTAAAGGAAAGGTCTTATTATATTATTGTTAATTCAACAGGGTGTATCTCAAATTAGCGGCAGTAGGTAGACGCTTAGTCTTGCGCTGTGCCTTGTGATGCAGAGATCCAACGGTCCAACCAACTGGGCCGCGGGACAAAAATGTGTACTTATTTAGCGATTAAAGTTAAGCTTATTTCACAAATAAATCAGGAGCGGGTGATGGTGATGATGGATTGGCGGCGTTCGCACGCGCTTCAGCTCCACGTACTGAACGAATACGGCAACGATACGGACAGGAGTCGCAGCCGGTCAGCAGCGATGATGAGCACGATGATTACGGTATAAACAACTTAAAATCACGATTTTACAGTAAAACAGGAATTGGACAAGCTGGACAAGTTGTCTCTAAAGACTTTGGATGCAAACAGCGCATCGAAAATTGTGGGAGCATTATTGTCCGGCTGTAGTGTCTGTAAAGTTTCGCCAATTTTTTCCGGAGTTAAGCTTAGCTTGGGACTGATAGACTCACTGACTTTTAAAAACGATGTCATTTAGTATTCAATTCAAATTTAACAGTATCATATGTTTTGATATTGCCAATAGCCTAATTTTCTACTTTTACCAAAGGCTTCCACCGGCGACCTGCTGTCCGTGGCATAGCAATCAAACAACAACTCGGTGCCTCCGATGACATACTGCAACAGATGCAGAGCGAGTTACAACCAACTTCCAATATAAGTTCGATGCCGGCCCACGCGTGCCAACGGACCAACTCGAATTATTCGTGGCCGTATTACTCGGAAGCCAACCTTAACTCCCGACCGCAAAGCCGGGCCAGCGCCAACTCGAACTGGTAAGTTTGTTTGATGATGGATTAAAGTGCTCGCAAGTTATTGTTCCGGGGGCTTACTGCTATTATAGCTGTCAGCGGTATAGGGTTAGTTCTCTTAAGTAACAGATTCGTTTTTAGAATTGTGTACTTATTGTTTTTTTAGCGCAACTTGATTTATAAAGGCATTCTGTCTATCAAGAAGAAAGCCGTTTGAAATAGAGTTTTTACGATCATTGCAATTAAATTATGACGTTATAATTATCACAATAATCCATCACTGACGATTATATTACACAGAAACAAATTAAAACGACTCAATGCTACTTTACTTTTACCGAAAATGTATTTATATGTCATATAACTTCAAGAACACTAAAACCTGCCCTGCTCTTTGTCAGGTCGAAGTCATCAGACTACGTGAGCTCTCGTCCATGCAGCACTACTCCAGTACCACAGCACACAGACGCGTGTTACGCACACACACAGAACATGGCCTCGTACGTGCATTACCAACACAGGCAACACGAGAACATGTATAGGAACAACTGTTCTTTATACGCTAATGTTGGGTGAGTTGTAGTTAGAACTTCGTAGGAATAGATGGATTTTTATACTATTCGGTCTCTACAGCAGAATCAAGCATTTGGTTTTGGAACTCTGAGCCTGAAAGTATCGCGTCGTAGAATGTGCTTCTAATAATTGTTTAATATCTAACACCGACATAGCCCAAAGAATTGCATCTTTGAAGTGGCAATGGTCAAGACACATTGTGCGAAGAACGTATGTCCGATGGGGCCGAAAAGTTCTGGAGTGGCGGCCACGAACCGGTAGGCGCAATGTTGGTAGACCCCCCACAAGATGGACCGACGATCTGGTCAAGATCGCGGGAGGTCATGCTGGGATGATGGGGATGCAGATGGAGCAGGACCGGTCGATGTGGCGAGGTTTGGGGGAGGTCTATGTCCAGCAGTGGACGTCTATAGGCTGATAATAATGATGATGATCTAATACCATCATGAGATAATCGTATGCCATATCCTTCTTATGCTGGCCCTGTACACTAGGCCATACTTGGCCTTCTAAGGAACTGGGACTTCTAAGGATATGTGTTGCAGAACTTTCCTATTCGCGTCATTCTTGTCAAGAATAACAATTTAGTGCCACAAAGAATTTCACGATGTGCATTGAATTTTAAACAGATGCTCCGACAGCAGCCAGGAGTTGTATAGTTCTCAGACGAGCTCTGAACAAACATCTCCAGTGCGAGCGGCTCCCCGCTGCCGACGACCGGAGTCCCCGCCTCCGATCCGAAGCCACCACCAACTTCTGTACGTGCCGTATAACGCGCACTACCACTACCAACAGGAATACCCGCAGTGGAACCCTAATGACTGTAAGTATATTACACTCTTTACACGAACATTTGCCCTAGCCAGCTAATTTAGGAGAGCCATAAAAACATACTTTACGGGCATAAGTTAAGAAGCGGTTAAAGAAAACATCGTGAGGAAACCTGCATATCGAAGATATATGATAAGTCCCCAATCCGCATTGGGCAAGCATGGTGGACTATAACCCCTCTTTGGAGGAGACCTGAGCCCAGCGGTAGGCAGTAAGGGGTCGTCATAGTACAGTACAGGTCGTACATACATAAACATAAACTACCCGAGCATACATACTAATCGCGCCATAGCTATAGAAAGCCAACATCAAATACGCTCAACGATCTATCTAAACATACTTATTTAATTTTCACGAATAATCTCGAAGTGATGTCCAACTAGTTATCCAAGTACTACAAATAGGTAATATTTAATGTCAAGAAAGGTTTGCTAGATATCTTCAATCTATTTCAAAAATATATCTAAATTGATGAAACAAACAATTTGCCTATTGGAAATTAATTTTCCAAGTCGCTTAGTTACTTCTGCAAAATATTGTTCAAGTTTTCAAACAATTACTTATAGAAATCGGGATAAGGATAGCCAATATAACTCATTCATCCTCACCCCACTTTTGCGTTTGTTTGTGTGTTTGTTTGAACGCGCTAATCCCAGAAACTACTTGTCCGATTTCAAAAATTCTTTCAGTGTTGAAAAATCCATTTATCGAGGAAGGAGGCTATGTTTTGAAAAAAAAATTGTAATCCGTATGAAAATAACGAATTTGTAACTCATGTAGTTAATGCGAGTGCTGTTCGAACCTCTTCGTGACGTCTAGTAACTGTATAAAGTTTTATCGTACGTGTTTCCAGACAACCGCATGCTGACGTACTATCAGCAGCAAGGCCGAAGCGCGACTAGCACTCCGCAACCTGTTGCACATCAACAGAGGGCGCATTACTCACACCCTCTACAAGTTCAGGTTCACTATAAACTATTTTTAAACTTAAATGTTCCTTTTTAGATCAGATTTCGTAGTTTAAGTACAAGTTAAAAAAAAATCTGTTTTTCAAGATTGCAATTGGTATGGATACAAAGGATTAATTTGATTGATAAATTTTATGTATTAGTAAGATCTCCACAAAACAGGCTTGACATGTAATGGTTAAGGTAGGTACTATTTATTTTCAATTATTTCAGCAAAGAGCCAATTCATAATCGCCGAATTGGCTTGGATGTGGCAATTTAGCTTCATTTTCTTCTACGTTCCCGATGTAAACTGTAAAACTCATATATACCGGAACGCACGAATGTACGCAACTTTCGGTCTTTGTTAGAAATGCTTTTGATGTCGATTCCGCAATTGTGAATGATCTGTTGAGACTCGTTTCAAATTTATATCGTATTACAATTTCTATACTTAACGTTGTTCACATATATGTACCTGAGGAACAAGAATACTAGTGCATACATGTATCCCTCGGAACGCATGAAAAACACGACAGTTTAAAATAATAATTGTTTTAGGTCGATTTCCTTTTTTTTTTTTTCAGTTGGAGGAAATCACCGGATCCCCGTTCGCCCCGCGGGCGGGCTATGTGGGAGTTGAACCGCACTAAAACCTCCAACCGCTCACACTCAGCGTCCGAACCCCGGCTGAGGCCAGAACCCAGCACGGGGTTTGGAGGGACGGCGCGACGCGTTACGCACTCGGCACACTTTCCCGTCGCTCCGTCCCCGGACGCCGAACCGGTAGCCGCCGTTGAATACGGCCACCGGCTCTCTCGGTCGGCGGGCTCTCCGAAGCCCGCCAAGATGGGACCGCGTGTCACCCTCCCGCGGAATACCCCGCTGGGTCAGAACCAGCGTGGGTCGGGGAGCGCGGTCTACCATCCCCCGGATGCTCTTACGCTAAGGGCGTGCTGAGCGAGACACGGCACCTTCTTGGGTCCCCGCTCGCACTCACATGCGTTGGGGACCCGAAACTCTTAGGGGGCCAGAATCCGGGCGAGATCCCGGTCCCGGCCCCCTGCTCGACGGCGGCGGGTTGGTAAGTTGAGAGTGCCATATAGCCTCTCTCTCTCAGCCCCCGCCACCTGCTTCTGCGAGATGGTGGACTCGCAGAAGTCGAGCATCGGGTCGAATTGCCTTGGATAAGTTTGTCTCTTTCTCTCTAAAGATTATTGTTTTGCTGTGCTTGAAAGGGCCATCAATACCGCGAATATTGCTTTAAAATGTCTATGAAATAAACGACAACACATAAACAAAACTTGAAACATTGTTTCATTTAAAATAAAATGGGTAATTGCAAAATCTACGAATAACTACGAAAAAAGAATAAGTCTACGAATATCTTTGGTAGAGGGTCAGGCATACTCCACGTTTACCTAGGGACTTCTAATAGAAGCCTGAAAAGCTAATGAGCTGGTTTCTTAACCCTTTCACGCTCATACGAAATATTTTTCCCTTCTACAAAAATCGTTATTGATTATTATTGAATCGATATTTTTTTAATGAATGTCTAACGTAGGTACGTTGTGTTAAAATGTTTCCCATGAAATTAAATTTGTACACCCTACAATTTTTTTCTAGTGATATCATCTCTTAGTTTACAGAATAACTTAAATATTGTGTAGTATTCGCATATTTAGTCTCAGCCATCTTATTGTCCTGAAAGGGTTAATTATGTCTTCATTCACCGTAGGTTATATTAAACTGAGCAAGTAAAACGATAATTGTCAGTGACCTAGAAAATTCACTCAGTGCATATCTCAACTACTCTCACTTGTAGTCGAACCACCTGTTGAATGTTCATGATATTTTGAACGGGTTTTCTGAGTAGTTGGGTGATAATGATGTGCAAATATGGTTTATGATATTTAGAAAAATGAATCTATTTCTTTTGTAATATTTGATGCCATTGAAATATTGACTATTGAGTTTTAAAACAAAGTCTTAAACCTTCATAAAAAATGAATTTTAGGCACTTTTCTTTTGATAAATGTTAAGTACAAGCTCATGAGTTTAAATATTATCTCGCCTTACAATATTTTGTTTTATAATGTTTCGAGAATAAATCGTTAAGTGGTTTAGTAATATTTTCAGACCCTGTGCCCGGCCCCGGCGCGTTATAGGCCAGTGCCAGCTCCACAACCCGGAGGAGGGAAACAAATGATCTGTTACTCTGAGAAGGTGAGAACTATCATAATAAATTCAAATTCATAAGATAAAAATATACCAAATATATACAACATGCCCATTAAATTTCTTTCGTCCGCTACATTAGTTCTTTTCAGGATGGAGACCGCATTTTTATAAACTGGTAAAAGCTTAGCTGGTAGATAACTTGAAGTATTCATTTATTTTGAAAATAAGCAATTTCAGATGTTGTATAGTTCCTATTGGACATGCCTGCTTTATTTATTTTGGAAGCACCAGCCACACTCACACTTAACATATACCGCACTATGTGAGTTTCTTGATCCCTCTATTGAAGCCACCTGAGCTGCCGCATCATATCTTTTACCCTTATGATATTGTATTCCAGGTGGCCGCTCCAATGTATCAGCCAGCACCGGGATCCCCATCTCGCGTGGTCCGCGGCGCCCCCGAAGGAGCCCCGTCCGGTCTGCAGCCGCAGGTCGCTTCGTCACCCATGGCACCGCCTTCCAACCCGGTTTACTACGCTATGAACGTCTGACGAGGGGACTAGGTACGTGAAGGTTTTTACGAAGACCATCATCAGCCAGTAGACGTGGCTTCCACCAAACTGGCCTCAACGAGTGTGATGAATTCAGAAATGAGAAGATCCGCAGAAGGATCTAACTCATATTAATACCCAAAAGAGATGCGTCTTTGAAGTAGCAATAGGCACACACATTCTGCGAAAAACTAATGACCAATGAGACCAAAAGTTCTGAAGTGGCGGCCTCGAACCGATAACCACGATACTACGCTGTTTGCATCTAGTGAGTTGAAGTTGAACTCACTATACACCTATCGATTTGTAGTACCAAACTCTTCAGTCCATTATACTAGCACTATAGCTTCGACCTGACCTCTTATACTTTTAACAGGTAAAAATCACGGTGGGACCCACTGGTGAGGTCCGAATCAAAGTAACGCCAAAAACAGAAGATTCTGCTGATAAATAATAGAACAGAACTATTTTACCTACTTCATCGAATGCGTCAACGACTGTTAAGTAAATAATAATAATCAATGCAATCGTTACCTAAAATACTATTTAAAATTACAAAACAAAGAAACTTACCAAAGACCCTGGATTACCAAAGTAGTTGCTAAAATCCTGGAAATCAAATAACTTTTAAGATTCAAAAATGGCTCTGCCTGTATTATTAAAAAAGTACTCATACATTCGTTTGGATTGTAAATACTCTAATACTACCTTATACCTGCCAGACGTCTCACCATGGCCTAAATATTGGAATGGAACTATGAACTAGCACTTATTAATTAATGGGTGTTGTCTATTCAAGTATGAGTGCCAAAGATGTACCTACGTTATACGTAGCTATTACAATAATGTATTAGTGATTTGAATTGATGTAAGTGTGTAGTGAGTCGAAATCTCTGGCCTATTTTGAGTCTTACACCTAGTATGCGGATAAATTGAATTGAATGAAACGTGCAGATTAAAACAAATTAAAATTACTATTAAATGCGGACGCATTGCTGCAATCTGAAAGGAATGAAGGCCCCAGTTTTTTTCTTGATAACTAACCCAAAAAATACTGAAAATTGTTAGTGATTTTTTTCACAAAATTTGCCTACGAATACGACAATCGTAACTTATCGTAAACACGACATATTTGGTTTGCAGTTCTAGCTAAATTCGATTCGATTCGTTTTGATAGTTGAAGCATACAAGGTACCTATTCCATATCCGACCTTTTTAAATATTTTACATTGAATAGTGATTGATCTCCAATCCTATTAATATTTTTCTCTACCAATGAATTAAACCTAAACATTTTTATTAATTCGTTTAAGTATTATTCATATGTGATAAAAAAAAACAATGCTTAAGTGGTAAATATTAAATTAAGTGAAATGTAGTCATTTGGAAGTGAATTATCGCACAAGTAACAGACCAAAGTTGAGACCAAAGTTGAACTACAGAACAGTGAAGAAATGTTATGAATATTTTAATATTGTCTTTCTATAGATATAAACGATATTGAAATTTAAATTCAGGCTATTTTGCATACCTCTGATTGTATTCAATTATATTGCAAAAATACAATTTTGTGTGTCATGTATCACAATTAACACAGCCTGGTTTTGCTTGGAATGAATAATGTTTTCATTATTTTGATCCTTTAAAATGATTAGAGGTATCGTAGCCGTCTATAAATTGATATATTTTTTGACATATTGATAATCCCAGTGTTGTAAAACCGCTTGGATTTGCCGTGTAAACTTAAGATATTAAATAATCATGATATAATAAACTTTCGTTGTAATAGCTTCATTAGAGCGCATTCCCAATTATCATCAAAACATTTCTTGTTCTATTAGATATTAGATTATAGTAAAAATTGTAAATTACAAAACTGTATATATTATTCGTAAGACAGCCAAATTCATGTAGGTAGTCATTGAAATTGATATCTCTATGTGGTTTTGTAGTCGAAAAAAGTAATTTCCTAGCTGATTCATACCAATATGAAAACTACATACAGACATAAAACTAGTGTCACTGTAGTCTACGTAAGTATCGAAGATTATTAAGTATCTTGTTAGCAGATTTTATTATCTACGAGATACGACTATTTAATCTTAGTTAAGTTAATTATGTGACCTACTTAAGTTTTTGCCATATTTAATTTTACTTTCAAAAGACAATGATGCATTTGTATGTTGAGTGTGTGAATTCATTGAACTATGTGTTCTAGTATATTTTGATGTTATTAGGACATCGGAAGCAATAATTGACACCAATTTTTAGGCATTCCTATTGCTTCTACGTAATATTGATAGAGTTTCTTTAAATTTGTCGTTTTGTATTTGGTTTTTATTAATGTTTATGAGCCAATAATTGTTAAGTATTTTTGGGCTTGATTATGCCTATTCGTAAAGTAGGGTACATTCTCATATCAGTATTTAATTTGCTAGTTAAATAATTCAAGAATGAAGAAGATTCAGAATTTCCGAAAAGGTTAAATTGGCAAATGAGAAAACAGGCCATCTGACCCTAGGTGTTTACTGTCGCTCATAGACCTCCGCAATGTCCAGAGACACTGCAGGGCCGCTACTTACGACCGTTTTTGACCTTTGGAAATGTAAAATAAAATCAGTTCTCATGTAAGCATCAGACCACGACTGGTCTGAACAATGTTGTGATATTATTATCAATAGCATTGTAGCCATTTATGACGATAATATTATTTATGAAATAATCATTTAAATATTATATATTTATCTAGTCAATCATTGGTGTAGTTAAAATTGTATTATTTTATTATTGTAAGTTTTATTGTTGTTCAAAATCGGATATTTTTAGTGGCAGAAAGCATATGTTATTTATAGGTCCTTACATACGATTTGTTATTTAGCTATTGTTATTTGTTAATTCGCAAAAAGTTTAAATAAAATTTAATTTTGTTCCAAACCTTTATATATATATAAGTATATGCGTTCATGTTATGTTTATAAGCACATGGTATATAATATTTATGTATAGAATATTGGCTATTAAGAGAGTAGTGAAATTTATTTATATAATATAACATTATTGTATGATAATATATTATGTATTATGATGTTAAAAATGTAATTTCAAGCGTAGCTGTTCGATAGAATTCTTACATGTAAAACAAAGGTTTAGTGATGTTAGTCGAATATGTACTAAAATAATATATTAAGTACATAATATAAAAATATATTGTTGTTATTAAATATGAAATAGACGGACCCGGTGATAAATTAATAAAAGTAACTGTTATAAAATGACTTGGTGGTGTGACCAATTTACAGCAAACAGCATTAGTGAGATACAACACTGCCATTTTTCAGTTATAATATTAGAACATTTTAGAAACATAAATTAATATTTTACTGATTCATGACGATGATTTATGGAGGTGGGTAGATATAACATCAATTTATCTAAGACATTTAAATAACATTAAAAGCCTAGTATAGGTATTTGACGATAGTTCAATAGGAATATATCTGACGTAGTTAATAGTTGCATTAGTTTCCCGTCAATATTGTAACTTTATGGAAATCTCAACTGCTAATTATTATTTATTTCGTAAGGCAAGGTACCTAAGTAAGTACTATGTCTTCAATTTTAAATAGATGCATAGATATTCATGATCATATTTCAAGAACTGTTGTCGACAAGGCAAGTATTAATTTCGATTTAATATAAAATTATCATGTAGTTTATATTATAGTGCGCTGGTACATGTTGCCTGTAACTCTAATAATCATTGAAATGTTTTTTCTCGGTGTTGTTGTAATATTAAAAAAATAACTATTTTCATTAGGTATTGAATACCGATTCTAAATGTAATTGTGAGTTTTTTCTTCAATTATTTAATTATTACTGTAGAAGAATAAATGTTTAAATTTAGTGATTAGGGCTGAATGTTTCGCCACATAATGTTGCTATTTTATTGTGTACTATACTATGTATTTGTAGAACAGTGAATCAATAAAGTATTATTTAAAATATCTTGTTTTATTATTATTGGCCTTAGGCTGCGTTTCCACCAGAGATGTGCGAGGATGCATAGCGAGGGATGTGTTTGTAAAGAACCAATAGGATCGCTTCATTTACCTTGCCTCGGTCAGCACAGCTCTGGTGGAAACGGCTCAGCGGAGCTAGATTTTTGCGCATACAAAACAAGCGCGGGATGTGTACGAGGGAAGTGTGCGAGGAATGTGTGTTGAGAAAGATGTGTTGCGAGGTTTGCGCATACTATACCAGCCAGTCCATAGATGGAGTTTGTTGGAAGTAGAAGTGCGCAAAATAGATAATAATATTGATAATTGGAAAAAGAAAATACTTTTATATTTAACAATTTGTGATGAAGAAATGGAAGCATAAGATACGGAGTTTATTAGTTCTATAATTTACACAGCTTCGCAACGCATCCTCGCGCCACACATAAATGCGCATTTTCACAGCTCCGCTACACATCCTCGTAGGCACATTATCATCGCACAGCTTTGGTGGAAACACCCACACATTTTCACAGCACAGCTAGACATCCTCGCACAACACATTTCCGTCGCACATCTCTGGTGGAAACGCAGCCTTATACTAGATATAATAAGAGATAATGTTATTTCTTCACTATATCTCTACTTTTTATTTATTCTTACCCACTCCTAAGAAGGTAGGTTTGTAATTTTACGATAACATTTTTTAAAAATACGTAAGGGTCCGTTTAGCTCCGCTACTCAGCGGCTAAGTCTGCAGTTCCGAGTTGGGGTATATCAAGAGAATTATGAACCAAGTTTTCAGCTTGCCTCAAAGACCTATCCAAAAATTGGCGCCAGCTCTCGGACTAATAGCTATTGTATAAGCAGCTATTTAGGATTGAAAGAGAAACTAGGCATTCTAAAGAATAGACTTAGTAGTATAGATCAGACCTGATCATTATCTGAACCTGGCTCTAGATAAAATAGAAGTAGCTTCCATTAAGGTAAAATTAAAATTCTTATGTGGAAATATCCCCTGAAAATAAAAAAGAGGTAAGAGTTATTTTATTCAGTTTAGAAATAACATTAAATTATTATTATTATTTACCAGACAACTTGAAGCGCCACTACGCGATTCTAAGTAACTACAATTGACATTTAGCTAGACATGGCCGCTTTATTTTTGACAATATTAGGGTTGCGTATGATTTTGTTCGACACCATGTCGATAGTAATTCTGGAAAACAAAAACTCTTGATTTAAGTTTTGTAAAATGTAACTGGATTAAAATATTTAAGAACTATTTGACATCCATTTTTTGATGTGAAACTATATTCGCACGTGAAACCGATTTCTGGCGTAGCGACGCATGCTGTGGCAACGAGCTAGAAGACAAACGGCTGTTAATTTTGTATTATTTATGAGCACATTTTGGCGATATAAATAAATTCGGAAATTTTTGTATTCAAGGTAGTAGGTACATAAATGTTTATTTCTGCTTTTTACTTTTACAAAAATAATGTCAATGTTTTCCAGGCGTCCCGGAACGGCTGACATTTCTTTTTAAAAACTAGTTGACTTATTAAATTCCCTTGAAATTTAATTAATATTCACTATTAAATAACTATAAATATCGACATGTTAAGTCGATATTGTTACATCCCTTAACATAGTTCCAAATATTTCCGCACTGCTAGCAGCGCCAAAATGGCGAAAATGAAATAGCTTCATTCAAAGATCCGTAAGATGCAGTTTATCGTGTTTTGGATGTCAAAGACTACTTCTAAAAAAAAACAACTGTCAAATTGAAATGTAATGTTACGTCAGTGATGTCAACTGTCACTGACGTGTTTCGGTTTCGTATTCGTGTTTCTTGCGGGGTTTGCCGTCGAATTGATTTGTTGGCGAAAGGAATAAAATAACTATCGATTACTAATTGTTAGACGACAATTCTAACGCAAGGATGAAGGCTCGTCGCGACGGTAAAGAAGAGGACAGCAATGTCTTTCAAAATCTCGATAAAACAACTCTTTTGCAAGAAACAAGGTACTTCAATTCCACGCCCGTTCACCCGAGGAAATGCATCCATATTTTAACAAAAATACTATACCTACTGAATCAGGGCGAAGAGTTAACCACCCAAGAAGCTACGGATATATTCTTCGCCACAACCAAACTGTTTCAGTCGAAGGATGTGGTGCTACGTCGCTTGGTATATCTATGCATCAAAGAGCTGAGTCCTATGGCTCAAGATGTGATCATAGTGACGTCTTCTCTCACCAAGGATATGACCGGTAAAGACGACGAGTACAGGCCGGCCGCCATCAGAGCATTGTGCAGCATCACTGATAGTACAATGTTGCAAGCTATAGAGAGGTACATGAAGCAAGCCATCGTGGATAAGAATCCTGCAGTCGGTTCTGCAGCACTTGTCTCCGCCCTTCACTTATCAGCCACTGTACCTGATTTGGTGCGTCGCTGGGTCAATGAAGCACAGGTAAATTGTCGTTTTATTGTTGTCTTATATTTAGTTAAGATAGCAATCCTCATAAGCCTTTTGTAAACCTTGTGCTATGCTGGTTTTGGGTTAAATATAATATGCTCAGCGATTTAAGTACAGCAATATTATACATTCCTATTTAAATAGAACTAACATTGTCCTTAAGCAAGGCAGCTCAAATTATTATTATTTATCTGAATATGCAAACATGCACAAAATATCAATTTCTAGAGTTGAGCAGCCTTGTTCTCTTTGTCTAAATTATTCTAAACTTTCCTTGCGAATGAATTGGCTCAATAGAATAGTAGAACTACCAATAAAGTTCTTTCTAGATTCCTCTACAGTATTTTGTGTATTGAAGTAGTCATCATTAAGTAACCAATAGTTTCATTTTGTTGGTTTCTGTATAAATAAAATATAAATTTAGATATACACAAAGATATAGACCTATCAATACACAATCTATCTATATACAATATAGTGTAATTATATAAAGAAACTAAAAGTAAATTTAAAAAAGCTGTTGCGTACATTCGATTGTGACTTAAATTAAAGTAACTAATAATTTTAGTTTGTTTGTATAACTTACAACTAGATATCTTCATTTCTGTCGTCTTATCACCCAATCTTGACTCTTAACAATATAATACAATTGTATAGTGCACTGACCTACTTTATCTTCAACTCCAACTATGGAGCAGATTCAGAAAAACTGCAAACAATATTGGATTAAATATGACTGAAAAAGAGTTAGACTAAAACTTTTCTTATTTGTTTTATACCACAAATAATTTTAATTCTTAGTTGTTGAAGTAATTTACAACATAATTTTAGTTGTTTGGAAATTGAAAATAAGATTTGTTAAAAACTATTAATTAATAATATCAAACAAAAAACAAATATTATTTATTGTTGTCTACTGACTATACAATAATAATATGAGACTGTTTGAATAAGCTTTGGTGATCTTCATGCATGATTTGTCACAACAAAAAATTTAAATGGCAATGACTGAAGATTACTTACATTGTAAAATTAGAAACCCAGCAAAATATTGTGAAAAATTTTTGTGGGTAGATCATTCAGTTTTATTTTGTTCAAATTAGCTTCTTATTTAGTAATTCAGATAGAATATTGAATTATCATTTGTGTTTTCTATTATTTCCAGGAGGCCATGACTTCAGATCATACAATGGTATCATACCATGCATTAGCAGTTGTGGCTGGGGCAAGGCGCAATGACAGACTCTCTACTGTGAAACTCGTCACAAAACTAGCTCGCACACCAGTTCGTTCTCCATACACACTGTGTCTTCAGATTCGTTTTGCCGCGAAACTGGCTGAAGAAGATCCTTCTGAAGCTTCTGAACCTTACCTTGAATTTATTGAATCATGTCTACGTAATAAATCAGAGATGGTAGTTTATGAAGCTGCTCATGCCATTGTCAATCTCAGGAAATCAGCTAAAGATCTTGCCCAAGCTGTGTCTGTCTTACAGATCTTTTGTGGATCTTCTAAAGCAACTTTGCGTTTAGCTGGTGCTCGTACTTTGGCTAGACTGACTGCAAAACACCCTCTTGCAGTTGCAGCTTGTGCTGTGGATCTTGAAAATTTGATTTCTGATCCCAATCGTTCAGTTGCAACTCTTGCAGTAACAACACTTCTTGCAACTGGTGCTGAGAGTTCCATCGATCGCCTGATGAAGCAAATATCGGAATTTATGTCGGAAATATCTGATGAGTTTAAGATTGTGGTTGTTCGCGCGATCAGACGTCTCTGCTCAAAGTATCCTCGCAAACATCAATCTTTGGCCGCTTTTCTAGCTGGTATGCTTCGCGACGAAGGAGGGCTGCAATACAAAACTGCTATAGCTGAGGCTTTAATAGCTCTCATTGAAGAAAATCCAGATGCCAAAGAAACTGGATTGGCTCACTTGTGTGAGTTTATCGAAGATTGTGAACATGTTACTCTGGCAGTACGTATTTTGCACGTACTTGGTCGCGAAGGGCCAAAAGCTCGTCAACCGTCGAGATACATAAGATTCATTTATAATCGTGTCATTCTGGAGTCTGGCCCTGTGCGAGCCGCCGCTGTTTCTGCTGTAGCTCGTTTCGGAGCTTCTAGACCTGAGTTGTTGCCCAATATAAAAGTCTTGCTATCTCGTTGCCAATTGGATGAAGACGATGAAGTTCGCGACCGTGCTGTATTTTACAGTTCCATTTTAGATTCTGGTAATTCTCAGTTGATTAATGATTATATTATTAACGTACAAGTGCCAAATCCGGTACTCTTAGAGAAGGCATTAAGTGACTACATAGCATCTGATGATCAAACCGAACCCTTCAACATTGCTTGCGTTCCAACTGCCGAAGAGCCCCAGGAGCCTAAAGAATCCCCTGTTGAAATAGAAACTCGCAAAGTACCAGTTGTATCGCGGGAAGAACAGTATGCTGAGCAACTGCAAGTCGTTCCTGGAGTGGAGAAACTCGGCCCAATATTTAAATCTTGCGAAGCTGTTGACTTAACCGAGCCCGAAACTGAATACCGCGTAAGATGCGTTAAACATATTTACGCTCGTCACTTAATTTTGCAGTTCGAATGTTTGAACACTTTGAGTGACCAACTTTTAGAGAAAGTTTACATTCGCTTAGATGCCATACCAGGATACAAACAGATTAATGTTGTGCCGTGTGAAGAGTTGCCCTACGACAAACAAGGAAATATATTTTGTCTTCTGGAATTTCCTGATAATCCAATAGAATCGCTTGGTAATTTCGGAGCTACATTAGAATTCGTTGTTCGCGATTGTGACCCTACTACAGGACAGCCAGATTCTAACGAAGGTTATGCCGATACTTATCCACTGGAGGAAATAGAGATAACCTGTGCTGATCAATTCAGAACACGTGCGGCCACCGACGACTGGGAACAGGCTTGGGAAAGGTCTGTCAGTGCTGCAGAAGCTTGCGACACATTCGGACTAACACAATCTGATGTTGGCGCGGCCGCTAATGCTGTGTGTGAGCACTTGGGCATGCCTAAAGCGGCTATTTCTGGTGACGCTGTGAAGGAAATCCGCGGCGGAGGACTGTGGCGAGCTGGAGCTCCTGTCTTGATGCGAGCGCGACTGGTCGCTGCTCAAGGAGCCGTCACTATGCAGCTGACAGCTCGTTCACCTCGTGAAGACGTCGCCACTTTACTGTTAGCCGCAGTTGGTTAAACATTTTATTGAATAAAAATGTAAAATGTGCTTTTATTATGTAATTTTTCGAAGTTATGTCGTCTATTTTTTATTAAATGTGTAGAATCGTAGAAATATTAATATTTAATAACACTATAAAGTACGCAAAATTCTGAATTAATTATATCAAGTTCAGTACTAGTTTGTAAGTTTTTAAAATAATTTTCATGTTGGTGTGAAATAAAATATGATTTTAGTGTATGATTAAATAGCAAAAAAAAAGTGTTTTTTTCTTTATTCTACATTATTGTTTTCTCTATAATTTTTATTCTACATTTTCTTTTAAATCTTTAATTCTGTCACTGGTGTTTTCTCAGTTCCTTCGAATTGGATCGATTTTTAAATAACACAAGCATCAATATCCAAGTTTTGGTTTCAAACTCAATTATAGTGTATCCACAAAAATTTGCATGCGAACTTTTGTACACACAGCAGCAGTTACCGTGTCCATCGGCTAAACTGTGCTTAAGTTTTAATAAAGCACGTTTTTAATTTACTCGAGTCGACGACATCGCGAAAGAAACAAACGCGCACTCATTATCGTCAGTCTACTCCTGTGTACGCACACTTAGGTGCAGCTATGTCCCAATTTGTTAATGTTCTGTAGAGCAAGCTCACCAGACCTCAAACTTATTGCACTGCGGTGTCATTATTAATAGTAATCAGCTTCATTCCTTTTTTATAGCGAATATTACCAAATTTAATTAACATATTATAAAAATTAATTATAGGCAAAAGAAGATTCCTTTTTAATAAATGAGAAAGGTCTTTAAAGGGGACTAGAACGCGTTTTTGGTTAGTTCATTATTGCAAGGGCAGAGAAGGAAGACCTAACCAAAAACCTACATATTAATCCCCATTGTTATACCTATTATGCAGATCAAGAAACACGAGGTCTATGGTGGAATAGTTACAGTAGTATACTACGAGTTATTTTCAACCGTTACCGTCGTGAATAAAAAACAAATGTAACAACAAAAATACTATACAGAAAATTATTTAAATTCTTTAAAGGTAAAGGTCATTCAGACCCATGAAAAGTGCCGAATAATTTGTTCACTTTGAATTTCTTTTACCTGCTGACTATTTAGTTTCTATATTTTTGTATCTAGATGGTTAGAGTTATAGGCGATATAATTATTGTTACATAAAGTTTTAATTTTTGCCATAATGCTAAGGGACAAGGACACCGAAAATGCGCCTATGGTTTTTGCCATTTTTAAATCAAAAGTCTGTAAACCAGTTTTAGCAATCCCCCAAAATTATTTACCGAAAGCCACCTAGTGACATCAGCACGTACTACTTACAGGTAAGTTCTTCAGCACGCATGCGCCAACTGAAAAATAAACAGAATCACATTTCCATCCTTAAATATCTTATTTAACTTATTTTATTATTTACAAGACCTATTGTCAGGGACTGTAATGTCCTTACGTCATATAAACATTGTTTTGGTACTATTTCGTTTAGTACATATGGTGTATTTCGAAGTTATAAAATTGTTTTTTAGTTGGAGGGAAGGGGTGCGATTCCTGAGGGAAGCAAATTATTCACTGAAATGTTGATAGATGTCGCAGATTGAGCACAAAAAACAACGACAGTAAAACTGGCCGAAATACTTATTTTAGTCCGTCTTATATTCTCTGAAATATATTCACAACTAGCGTCTTTTGAATGTTTTTAATTTATATTTTTTTGATAATTAATAGCGTTCGTTACAGGTAAAAAACCACGGTTTTCGTAAATCGCGGTGTCAAGATTACCGATGAAATGAGTATAAATAAGCGATCTCTACGTAATATTCTAATTGCCACAATGATGAACATTCAGTATGGTGTGCGTTGTGCCTAAACCATATTCTGAGCATGCTATAAGCGGGATATACGGATTCTGCATGAAGTGATGCTTTTAATGAAACTTGCTGAATCTGAGTGGTGCACTTTTTTGAATCCTTTAGTATTGTACAGATATTACTAATTAGATTTAAATTTTGTAATCCCCTTAATACCTGGACCTCACTGCAAACTTGATAGATTAATTCATAAACTTTGTTGATAGACATTTTAATTAAAATAAAAGTTATACTTATATCTTTAACAGAAATGGTAAATCTGGTAGCTGTTACCTTAATATCTGATAATCAGTATACCTAATATTGAAGGGGTCGGATAATTAATAATACCTAACATGTCGCCTAGCCTTAGCAAGATTCGATTTAGCCTTAGGTTACGTCGATCTTTTAATATATCTACATTATTCTCAATCTGGTATGCAATTGAAAGATTTATGTAAAATTATTGGATGATGAAACCGTTCACATCATCATCTGATTTTAAATCATTTTGTTAAAAAGGACTTATCACTAAAGTATTTACTTAGAAAATTAATAATGTTTCTTTTCGCGAAATCTCTTAAGCTAGTTATTTTAGGTAAAGCCACCGCAACCCAGACTTGATAATCGGCCATAGTTCATACGGTCTGTGTTAGGAGCATGTGCTGACAAACTTTCAGCTTTTATAATCGCCAGGAATCTGGCCCCTTAAGGGTTTCGCGTGTCCCCAACGCATGTGAGTGCGAGCGGGGGACCAAGAAGGTGTCGTGTCTCGCTCAGCACGCCCTTGCGTTAGAGCAACCGGGGGATGGTAGACTGCACTCCCTGACCCACGCTGGCTCTGACCCAGCGGGGTCGTCCCTCAAAACCCCGTACTGGGTTCTGGCCTCAGCCGGGGTTCGGACGCTGATTGTGAGAGATTGGAGGTTTTAGTGAGGTTCAACTCCCACATACCCCACCCGGGTGGGGATCCGGTGATTTCCTCCAACTAAAAAAAAAACCCTCAATAAAGGAGTGCGCATTAAAAGTCCTGGAGGCTGAGTGGTCGAAGCGCTTCCTTCCGAACAGGTTGTCGCGGGTTCAAATCTGGCCGGCTTGTACCTCTAATTCTAAGTGTGAAAAAGATTTAAGTGTCATTTTTCACAACACCACTGGCTAAAAACGGCGAAGGAAAACATCGCAAGAAAACCTGCATGTCGGAAAAGGGTTCGAAAAATCCTTTGAAAATATGTGAAGTCCCCAATTCGCCCTGAGCAAGCGTGGTGGACTATGCCTAATCCCTCTTCTAAGGAGACCTGAGCCCAACTGTGGGCAGTAATGGTACAGTACACCATTAACCGAGCCGCAACACATTATAAACTGCGTCGCGGTATTCCTACATGTAGGTACATTCAAAGGCCACTGCTTGGTTTTCTACAAAACACGCTGTGATGAAGTGCGATGCGGCCTACCCCGACATAATATTTTTTCGATATTTCATGCATGGTTTAAGCCGTTGGTATGAGTGTTAGTTGTTACGTGAGCAAACTATATGACGTAATATGTATGGTCTGTGATGACGTATAGTATAATATTGTGTATTGTAATCTATAGTTACAATAAGTACCTATTACTTTTCTGTGCAAACCTGTTATCTATAAAATACTTGCTGAACGGCGGAACTCTGCCTACCCCACAAAAAGGCAGTTTTATCATAATTATAATTTTAGAATTATTACTTATTTATATAGCTTAAAACAGTTACGAATACAACTAATTAGTATATTTTTTTTTAATCAGTTCAGTATATTTCAAGATTACCCCCTACGTCATAAACAACACAACATTACGTCTAAATATTGATATTATTTATGTAGGTAGATTACCTAGTAAGTTTTCCAAGTGTTCTGTGATCAAAGTCAGGCAGGCCACGCGACAGAGTCCACCTATATCTTGCTCTCTCTTTCGATCGCCACGTGCGTTCGAACAAAATCGTTTTTAAAAGTAAAGAGCGAATATAACCAATAGATTCGCCATCTCTCTTACTCAGCACATTCACGTGTTTTTGAGCGTGAATAATAGATCTGCGACATTTCGATTTATAATATTAGTGTATCATTCGATTGTTTTAAAATAATAATTATCTTTTTGTTACAAAAACATATAGATAAAGTGCGGGTGCATGTAGTTTTTTTAAATCTCAATCAATAAGCGCTTCAGAACTGCAAGATAAGGCTTTTATGACAAAAAAATATAATTCTAATAGTGGGATTACGTCTGATTTGTAAAAGTAAAATTTATACTGGTTTTAACATGTTCACCATTGCTTTCCCAATCAGTGTTACGATCTTTTTCAAACGAGACATATGGAGTGTTTCACTTTTCCATACCTAAATTTTGCAGGGTCATAGCCATCAATAGACAGTCAAGTTTGAGTTCAAGTATTGTAGCGATGACGAGGCCAATTTACTTCTTTTTTCTACGAAAAGTAAAATTGGTTCTTCGCGAGAAAATAAAAAAGTGTTACCTAGTTTCTGAAATCAATAGGCAAAAAATGTTAATTTTCACCGTTATACAAAAAGAACATCTGGTTCTTTTTAAAAAAAATGTTTTCTAACGTTTTAATGAAAGTAAATGTTAAGTAGTTATTGTTTAACAATATGATTCTTTTCAATAGAGAGGTCAGACAGTGCCTCCCAGTCTTCAGTTTCTAACTAAAGTCAATAACTGTGTAAGTATTTTTTGAAAAACCTAATATTGGCTCAATAATATCATTAGTATCTATACTGAGCTGAAGTGTTTGTTTGTTTTGAACGTGCTAATCTGGAACTACTGGACCGATTTAAAAAAATCTTTCAGTGATAGATAGTCTATTTATCGACGAAGCCTATATAGGCTATATTAAATTCCTCTGTGGCGCAGACGAAGTTGCGCAGGTCAACTAGATAGTAATACGGCGCAACAAACAAGTGCCCAAATCAAGTTTAAATATCAAATTATTCAAAGAGTTTGTTTGAGCCGCATGCTTAAATTTATCGTCGGTGTAGGGGAGAGCTCAAGGAATATTTCACTGATAATCGGTGCACTTGTGCTCATTGGCCTGTCGGTGCTTGTTGGAGTGCAAAGTATAAAAGGTAAAATAGAATATTTATATTATTATGTCGTAATTGACATAATATCGAACAATCGGAGCCGGACACAAGGTCATTGTTTCACAGGTTAGTGTACTAGTATCAAGTGAAGTAGTTTCCTTGAGCTCTCCGACGTACTTTTGGTTGGTGACGGGCACTCTTCGCAACCCAGGGTATAAGGCCCACTTAGGTTTGGGGCTATCTACACGCCCCAAGCCTCCCCAGAGTAATTATTGTGCATATAAGACTATTACTCTCTAGTTTCCTTATGTTATGATGCTTTCCTTCATTGTTTTTAACCATTTCAGTTAATTAAATCAATCGATTTAAATAAATCGATTTAAAATATTTCGATCTTTTAATTTAATTGGTTCAGTACTCAACTCTAGAGAAGTACTTTCGTCGCCAACTGAAGGACCGATCAGTTGGGTTACTTGTTACTTGAATTTTGTTTATTATTCAATAAAAGAGCTTGAAAGTGATGTTTTTAAATAAAATATAAAGGCATTAAACAAAGTGATAAAGTTAACGGAATATTCAAACGTAACCTCGACACGAAAGTAAATGTATGAAAACAAAAACAACTTTAAATAAAATAAAAACTCAGTGTTTTGCATTTTTGGTGTTTAAGAACGAGGCTAGAGGTAAGAGAATTCTCAAATTAAGTATAAGTATTAATTAATTAATTAAGTTAGTAATTTTAAAATATGAACTTTGCTTTGCGCTATATTGCGCTCTTCAGTTTTCAAATTACACACGCTATATTAAAATAGTAGACAAAGTGCGTTACTCACATGCATACTTGCATTTTTAGTGTACATATACGTAATTTACAAGCTGTTGCGCGTCGATACACTTGCATGAAAAATAAAATAATTAAAAAAAAACTTATTTTAAAGATTTTTTAAATATATAAGATTCTAGAAATCATCAAAGGACACGACGAGTCTGTCTTGTATAGTACAGGAGTTCTTTTGGCTACCTTGGGACTCCATCTTCAAATCTATTTTTATTTTTCATCAGGTCGGCTCCATGGTACAGATGCAATAAAGCGATACATGTTATACAAAATGAACTACAGTTCAAGTTATAATAAAATCTAAAATATAAATAATTTCACTTTCTGATGTCCATAGTTGTCATACAATAATAATTTTGTACAATGGGTATTTCTTAATATTTTTTTTATTGTCTTGTAGGCAGACAAGCTAACGGGCCACCTGATTGTAAGCGGTTACCACTAAATTAACCAAATAAACACTAATATTGGCTTAATATCAAACAATTATTTATTACTAGCATCGTCTCGGAAAAACCCAATTACAGAACCAACTAATAGTCTAATTTTATATAAATAAAATGCCACTGACTTATGTATTGTTGTTGTAAAGATAATCATCATCATACAATAAATATTAATTTTGGTTAAAATGTCAAAATGACCAGCAATTTTGAACCACCATGGCGATGAACATTTTAAAATCTTTACACAATTGAATGATATTTAGAAAATATATTTCAAAGAAAAAAAAAATATTCAAGATAACCGAGAATAAAGTTGAATACTACCCAGAAAGTAGGGATTTGGTCGTAATCCTGTATAGGACTTATCAGCGTAACTTATTTCATATTAATACTAATGCATGATTCTGAAATCGCTACTTGTTGGAAACAAAATCTTAAGTTGACAAAATTGCATGTGTAACTTTAACATAGTTTTAACTAATAATTTTTGAATAACATATTTTTAATATGGATTGATTGAATAAATAATAAGATAATCAATTCATGGCTCCCACAGAGTTGCTTACAATCATAAGATTTACTCAAAACTGTAGATGATTAATTAGGTAAGTGTTGTTGCAGACAATATATATTATTTATATGCTTATTAAAGTCAAACAACAATTTATGACTAATTTAATCATTTTTTTTTCTTTTATTTATTTATTTATAACACACAACAAAATGTACATCATTATTAACACATTATTCTTAAACTTATTTAACATGAACACAATACGAAGTTGAGCACTGGCACCCATGATAAGATTTAACTTGTGTTATGGGTGCCAGGGCTCTTTCACTCATTGATACATAGTTTAAGTACACTAGTGGACGGTGTAAACAATTTTTTTTATAATAATACAAAGTTCAACAAAAATAAAAACTAGAAATAAAATTAGAAACTGCTCAACAATCCAAAGAAATACCTCTAAATTGAGTAAAAATAAAATACAATAAAATTCAAGTCAATTAAAAGGTTATTAAAAAAAATATATATTAATAATATTGTTAAAACAGACAATAATAAGATCAAGCTGTCTGTCTGTCCCTATGTATGTTTGAACCTTTAAAATTGCAATGGATTTTGTTGCGGCTTTTTAAGAGATAGAATGATTCACCAGAGTGGTTTATTTGTATAATACTATACAAATAATTGTATAATATAATATTGGGACGTAGGTGAAATTGCGCGAGAACAATAGAATAGAAACTCTTAATTGAACACCACAAAAACATGCAAAAGAAACACTTCAATAGGCGGCCTTATCGCTTAAAGCGATCTCTTCCAGGCAACCAATTATATATGTGTAAAAAGTAAGTTTGCTAGGAAGGTGGCATGAATAGAAGAAGTAAACTAAAAAACTAAAAATTTTGACAAAATTAAATATACACTTTTATAATGTTGCATATAATATATCAAGACTTAAGAAGTTATAGATATACTAGCTGACTCGCGCAACTTCGTCTGCGCCGAAAAAAAAAATTAGGGGTGGACTACCCCTAACATTTAGGGGATGAAAAATAGATGTTGGCCGATTCTCATAGGTACCGGATAAGCACAGAAAATTTTATCAAAATCGGTCGAGCCGTTTCGGAGGAGTTCAGGAGTTCGAACACCGTGACACGACAATTTTATATATTAGAAGATATAACAACATTTGTAGTGGTATTAATATAAATACTATGAAAATGTATACAATAAAAAAAACATATACATATATATACAATGTCTACAGCGTGAAAGTGAGATAGAACATTTTGATTTTGGTTTTAAAAACGTCTAAGGTAGTTGAACGTCTTATCTCCAGTGGTAATTCATTCCAAAGACGGGCAGCTTCTACCGTAAAGGATTTACTGTAGAAAGTTGAATTTTAAGCAATAAATCCTTGGAAGACCTCATTGATTAAATAATAATATACTGATCTTGTTGTTCTTCTAATTTATTACAAATTTAATTTTATAGAGCACCTATTCTTTTTGTAGTGGCACGCCTGCTGCATCAGCATTTTCTTCTGTCATTTATCACGAAAACAACTTTAGTTTAAAAGTGTTAAACGTTATAAAATATTTATCTAGCATTTATAACATTAACTAAACAAAATATATTCAGAATATTAACTGCATAAATCTAAATAAAAAAATGTGGGATGACAACATGTAAGAATTATTTTTTCGTTCGTTCGATGTGAATAAGTTTGAACATTATTGCCATTAAACAATTAATACGCACGATCTCCTGATAGTAAGTGGGTCTGCCTAACTGAAACTAGAACGATATTTCTTTTTAATCGTATCAAGGCAGTGTGTTTTAATAATTGTAATTTATTAGTCTTGTCGAAAGAGTCCGAAAGAAGTTTATGAATGGCACATGGGGTTTTAGTCAGTTTAAATTTGTATTTATAACATTATTTTGTCATTAAATATAATAAATTATAATTTAATATTTATATTGTTTTTTCTGCTTCCACACTAGTTAAAGTGGTACGTCGTGAAAGAATATCACATATCGATTATAGGCTATTTATTGTTTGAATACATATTATAAAATAAAGTCGCCATCGTCTGTCTGTCCCTTATATATGCTTAGATCTTTAAAACTACACAACGGATTTTGATGCGGTTTTTTAAATATATAGTGATTCTTATGGATGTTCTATGTTTTATATGTATATTTTATAAAAACAATAGGGATCCGTATGAAAATATCAAATTTGTCACACAAGGTGTATAATCGAAAACATATTTGCGTACGCTGCAAAAACTTTTGACAATAGAACAAAATGATGTATTACGGGTTTTTAGAACTTAGTAAGACCTACAAAAAAGTCCGCGATATCTAGCTATCCATAGTTTACTCACGACAACTGCTTGTATTTTTATGAAAAATATTTAAATCCGAAGAATGAATTTATTATGTTATCAAGAGTATTAATGTAGAAGTAAATTAATTTTTGTTTTATTTCAATCGGATTTTTTGTTGAGAAGTTATTACGAGTATAAAACGCGGGCTGCGCAAATAATGTCGCGACAACATTGTGAGTACTGGTTTTCAATTTATGACGCAGACGAAGTTGCGCGGGTCATCTAGCAATAATATATTCGTGAGAAATTGAGTCGTAGGCTGTGAACGACTGTAAATTCGCGTCCAAACAGACCACAACTTCGTCGCTTGTAGATTTTGCTTTATTCAACTAAATGTCCAACTCTGCATTTAAAGTTCGCAACTTAATAATATTAATATGACATTTTCCTTTGAATTTTGAGCCTTATGTCATGGGCGTTGAGCAATAAATTTAATCAGATCAAATTTTTTTTTTTTTTAATATTCAATGTGAAAGATGACTAGGAAAGTGTTAGTGTTTTTGACATCCACATAATAATATGTATATCGGCGCGAGCCATAAAAACATAAGAATAATTTAATAATAATTCAATAAAACTCACTAGATAATAGTTCCTAATAAGAAAATGTAACTAGAAACTACTCATACGAGATACTTAACAAAACTATGAATGTTATCATTTGTACAAATCTAAATTGAAACGTGCCCGTAAATGTTGTATTTGCGAGACTTAACGTTAGTATAAATAGAGGCCGATCGACGGCTTGCAGGCAGTCGAGTTCGAGCCGCCATACGTGTAACACATACGCAAATTGTGAACAATAAACATCAAGTAACTCAAGAAGTCTTTTATTGGAAATGGATCACAAGTTTATGGAAGATACTGACGTCAGCGGGGCTGACGTCATCTATTTTAAAAACCCGTTGGGGCTTCGGACTTCGTCATCAGAAGTGGGATCGGAAGAGATCTCCCAATCTGAAACGCTCACGCAACAAGCAGGCTACATCCAGACAACCAAACAGTTTAACCAGAAGTATCACGCCGCAGCACCTTTCTCCGCGACCGGGTGCTGAGCAAGAATATCAAGCTACAGAATCTAATAGAAGTCAAACCGAAGTACCACTGCAATTCTTGACGCAGACGATGTCGGAATGTTTGTGTATTCCACTAGCACAACCAAGAATGAAAACTCAGGATATCTACCTTCCGTTGTTTGACCCGGATACTGATATCGGGAAAATAGAATGATGTGAACACATTGATCAAGCAATTTAAAGATATCTCGACTCCGAGACATGCATGAAGGTGTGTGCACTATTAAAAGGAAGAACAAAAATGTCGACTGATAACTGGTTGAGCACCTCATAAAAACCTTTGAACCTGAAAATCAATATTCACGGTACGTAATACTACTGCGAGAGCACACGTATGACTAGTCCAAGGACATCGAGCATCCTATGGAAGAGAGTGGCTCAAAATAAGTTGGATGGCGACGTATCAGCGACAAACGCCTACGCATCGAACTACTGAATGTAAAGGCATCAACAGTGGCAGAGCGGTGCAAGCGCCCTTTGTGAATGTGACTGCATCAATCAAAACACGCTATTCCGATAGGACGTACTCGGCGACGGGATGGCTGTATCGGCTATAAAATGAATTACTCAACAAAGACTGCAGGTTAAGACGAATCAAAACAAGAAGGTACGAATGTCTCATCAATTACACATACTGCAAGAAATCAGGGCATGCATATGAAGCGTGTTTCAATCGACAAAGAGCGCTAATCTCTAACGTCGTAACGTACTTCAATTGTTTATCCGGAACAACACAAGCACCTATAATCATCAAAATCGGATAAAGAAGAATAAAAGCAGTGTTCGATTATCGAGTGCAGATAAAATATTGTGATGTTTCTATTTGTGAACCCGGGACGTCGATCGACGAGCGTCTTGACTACAAGCTTGGTGACGTCGAGCGGCTGGACGATAGCGGGTGACGAGAACACCTACTTCACCTCACCGTGTGCCAGCTTCATGGAGTTAATCCGGTGATATCATTTGCTTTATTACACAATTTCATTTTGGTATGTTGCTAAACTCTTTTATAATTAATTTTCAAATATTACGAACACCTAATGTTACTTGTCTGAAAAGTTAGTTTAGCAAGTATGTAAGTTTAGCAAACCAAAATACTTTATTCCATTTTCTATGAGCCTGATAAAAATTTGGATTCTAATAATTTTGAGGATATTTAGGATTCAATCACTCTTTACATCAATTTAGTTCCTTTCAAGTTTTGTTGATAACTAGCTCAGAAATGATTAAACTTTGATGATCATTGGAATCAATTCAAATCAAATTTGATTAACACGTTTTCAACAGACATAGTTTATTTTAAAGAGAACTCTTTAAATACAAGCTTTTAAGATCCTGAATCTCATATAGCGGTAGAGTACTACATAGCTAATACAAGTAAAACATGCTCAAACACGAGAGTCTATCTTATTTGGCACTAGAGTTTCTATTACCACCTTCTAAATCCATCATCAAGTCAGTACCACTTTGTCAAATTATTGCATTTTCATACATCTGCGTGCAAAATGTAATTTCAATCGGAAACCGAGAAGTTTGTCAAATTTAGCTTGCAAGGTCCCATCCGAAGTGAAGGCTTGTTAAATTATAATAATAATCTCTCTATACTCTCCTACAAAAAGCAACTATTCTGAACACTTGTAAAATAGTAAGGAATTTTTTATCGATTACTTAACTAGGTTAATTTTTGTCATTCATCATCATTCTAACATTGTTAAACTCACTTCTGCTTGGCCAAAAGCCCGCTGAAGTGGTGACATACCCCCAACTAACCAGTGGGAAATTAAAACGAAAATAATAATAATTACTCTAAGTAATCATAACCTGAGTACTCTACATTCTACGTGTAATCTCTACTTACTCGCGTTAATTTAACTACATTACGAATAGCATACTCGCATACATTTGCTTTGTTTCCAGCCTATCTACTGTCAAAACCAATATCAGCAGCCGACACTCGAGGACGCGTGTTCCGCAGGACGGCCGAGGCATAGCCGATCATTGGCAGAGGCAGCTGATTACCCAAACCAAAGAAAGAGAAATAGAAAGAAAGAAAGAAAGAAAAGAAAAAGAAAGAAAAGAAAAAGAAAGAAAAGAAAAAGAAAGAAAAGAAAAAGAAAGAAAAGAAAAAGAAAGAAAAGAAAAGAAAGAAAAGAAAAAAAAAGAAAAAAAAAAAAAAAATTTACTGCGTTAGCAACTTTCACTCAAATGTTTTTGTTTTCTACAGAACAGTCGAAGCATTTTGTTAACGAACGCTGCTGACAGCCAGAACCTGAGCACCAGCAGCAGTGACTCTTCACACACCAACAATCAAGATACTACAGCGAGCTAAGCAGAGGGCAGAGCTCCGTTTTATCAACGAAAGACGTTCACGAAGGAGTGGCCGAACAGTACACTAATCCGGTGATTGATTTACTTATTATTTCAAAGCGCTTGTCGCTCATTTAAATTAAAAGGTTGTTTGTGTAACCAGCCTGTTGTTTTTAACTATTCTGGTTGTAAAATTACTGTTGTCATTATCGGGACTTCTCTGATGGATGTCGGAACCCCTCTAGTGGTTATTACGAATAAGAAACAGTAAAAGCCAGGCCTTTCCCAAGCGGAGACAGCGGGACCCCCCGAGCGGAGATAATGGGACCCCCCGCAATAAGGTCATCGGAACGAGAGGTTACCGTACACCAGGGTAGGAGTCACTGTTACACGCCGGAGAGGAGTTACCGTCTGCACGATGGGAGGAGTCACCTGTGCTATAATAAATTGATAAATTATTGCACCCTCAGAGTGGAGTTACCGTCACCTCAGAGCAGAACAACCGTTACCCTTATGAAAAACAATACATGTAGAGTCATGTAAAGCTATAAAACAGGCTGTTGCACAACCAGCAATATAAATCCTACAAATATCAAAATTGATCACATACTCATATAACACTTACAAAACACTTACAAAACAAATGTAGTGAATCTCTGAGACTATCTGAGATCCTACAATTATCTACGAGACACTCCGACAATCTACAATTATCTACGAGACGCACCGAGAACCTACAATTATCTACGAGACTTATAAAACAAATGTAGTGAATCTCTGAGATCCTCTAAGATCCTACATTATCTACGAGACCCTCCGATAACCTACAATTATCTACGAGAACCGCCGAGAAATTACAATAACATACACTACACATTCACTCACAACTATAAACAAAGTAAAGGTGGACTTTACTTTACAAATAACCTTAAACAAAAAATAACAATTCACTCACAACTATAAACAAAGTAAAGGTGGACTTTACTTTACAAATAACCTTAAACAAAAAATAACAATTCACTCACAACTATAAACAAAGTAAAGGTGGACTTTACTTTACAAATAACCTTAAACAAAAAATAACAATTCACTCACAACTATAAACAAAGTAAAGGTGGACTTTACTTTACAAATAACCTTAAACAAAAAATAACAATTCACTCACAACTATAAACAAAGTAAAGGTGGACTTTACTTTACAAATAACCTTAAAACCAAAAATAACAACTTACAAATAAGCAACCGAGGTTGCTTACAGATACCAATCTCAAAGGAGTTCATATCTTCATTACAGATAAACTGGAGTCAGGCAAGTGTGGAACACGCACTGTTTGTCATCCTGAAACCACCGAGAACCTCCAAACCTTCGAGAACCTCCGAGTCCCCGAGAAACTCCGAGCCTCCGAGAACCACCAAGAACATTCGAAAAACCTAACCTTTAAGATTGAACTATAACCTATTCATAATTATAATAGAATAAACTAGTTAGGCAGGTGCAGAGCGCGCACCGCCTATCAGCATGGCCGTATCGGCGCGAGCCATAAAAACATAAGAATAATTTAATAATAATTCAATAAAACTCACTAGATAATAGTTCCTAATAAGAAAATGTAACTAGAAACTACTCATACGAGATACTTAACAAAACTATGAATGTTATCATTTGTACAAATCTAAATTGAAACGTGCCCGTAAATGTTGTATTTGCGAGACTTAACGTTAGTATAAATAGAGGCCGATCGACGGCTTGCAGGCAGTCGAGTTCGAGCCGCCATACGTGTAACACATACGCAAATTGTGAACAATAAACATCAAGTAACTCAAGAAGTCTTTTATTGGAAATGGATCACAAGTTTATGGAAGATACTGACGTCAGCGGGGCTGACGTCATCTATTTTAAAAACCCGTTGGGGCTTCGGACTTCGTCATGTATGTATTCTCCTAATCTTGAGCCATTCCACTTAAATTTTTCATTCAAACTTTTGTGCATTTACTAGTTGCCTAATACTTCACTGTTTAAATATTGTGGTGGTAATATGTGCTATAACTGTTATATAATAATATATTGTAATAGTTATAGCACAGCGATTGTGTTCCATAATTAAAATCAATCTCGGAGGGCTATCACGTTGTGGTTATGGGTGATCACGTTTAACAACTTGTAGGTCATGAGCAATTCTATACATCTAATTATAATATTAGCAGTGTTAACTGAACAACTCTCACACAAACAAAGGTAAAATATAAGAGCTAGGTACTTCATTGTATTCTTCTACATAACATTATTATGATGTGTTGCCAATGACATCCATACATGGAGCATTACTGTTTTGAGATATGAGCACATGTTATGTGTTTAGGTACTATTTTTGTATAATCAGTGTATTCTACATTCCATAGATCTAGCATAAGCGGCGTGTCGTGGTACTAAGGCATTATTTACTTACGCACCGCCTTCGTAGTAGAATGCTACACAATTCTTTATAATCATTCTGTTTTTTGAGAATTTAAATTGCTGTGTTTTAGAGTAGATTAAAGTTAGCCGGACCAGCTTCTAGTCAACGACCGAAATAACAAAACGTGGAAAATGAATTCAAAACTTCTTGGAAACGAGTTTGCACAAGTTCGTTAGTTTAAAAATAAAAACATACTTTCTTTTGTGATACCAAATAAAATGCTGAATAAACACGTGTTGTATACAATGATTTATCAAGATATGGCATGTTTTATGTTGATTATTGGATTAGTGCAAAAATACAACGTGAACGATATTGACGGTCTACTTTCATTCACGTGTTTCTTCAACGGTTGTAATGCAGTGACGTCTTGGAGTGTTTGGTCTAAGATTTGTAATAGTAGTAGTAGGTACTTAACTTACGTAATATCGATAAATATAAGAACATTAAATCGATATTAAAATTAAACAATAAATCAAAACTAAGAAAATATGTTAATATTAGGTATTACCTACATAATTTTCATGTTTTAAAATAGTACAGTAGATGGTAGTGCAGAGGGGAGCATGGGTATTGTATTACTACAGTCAAAACCGCTTATAACGACATTGAAGGGACCGTATAGTTGCCGACGTTATATCCGATAGTCGTTATAAGCAATACAGTCATATACACAAGTACAGTAGATATATGTATTATCATAGTTATCTATCTAGAATAGGTACAGGTTATGTATGTAATAGAGTCAAAAAAGAAATAAAAATATTTATTACGAAATAAACACTAAACAATTGGTGCAAAATATGCAAGGTCAAATGGCCGGGAAGAGGTTCGGATGAGTTGGGAGAAAGTGCGTAGGTAATAATATGCCTTCAAAGCTTATCAATAACATTTAAATTCGTTTGTATTGTTTTGATTTGCTGAGACAAGAAGCGATTGGTCGTTATAGCCGATGAATATCGATAAAGTTTCGTCGTTGTAAGCGATATGTCGCTATATCCGATGTTGTTATAAGCAGTTTGTTTACTGAATAGTTTACTAGGGATTCGGACGGGACCATGCAATCTGGCTGTAATAACCGGTAAACGATGTCGTTATAAACGGTTTTGACTGTATTATTAATTAGTTCGGGCCACAAGTCACGTTGCGGATAAAACTACTGAACTTGGCACCTGTTGAATAACAGCAAATTATTACTTGATTATGTAATCAGAAACCTCTACATCTGCATTTAGTAATTGAATATAGTTTCACAAATGAGGACGTTTCAATCCATGCTCCAAAATTGAGTTAATAATTAATAACATCAAATTAAGTTAAGTGATTTTGTGGGGTGGTAAATACCTGAAAAAAATTGCTGACTACTGCCGTTTAATACGCCCAAACATTTATGAGAAAGTTGTCATAATGTTACAATTGCGGATTGGCACGTTTTTACGGTTAACGACTACTTTTCGAACGTCTAATAAATTGGACCTGGCCCACGAGGTGACCGACATGTGACGTGTTGAATTGACCATCATCGTTCTGATCGTTGTATCCGTGCACGGTGTAATAGCGAAAAGCTTCGACCGTCTTCTTGGGAAACTTTCGCTCCTCAGATGATGGTCTTCCTTGACACGGCGCTCATTGTGAAGAGGTTCCTCACAAACTTGATCTCTAACCACTGATGGCGTTCAGACGTTTTTGCAAAAACGGCATCCAAAATAGTACAATGTCCGTGGTGCTTTTCTCAATTCTGGCGTAATGCTTTTTCAATTTTATTTTATTGTCTCCTGCTTTGCGAGAAGGGAATTCGAAACTCATGTTTTCCTACTCCTAGCTACACAGGAGTTACAATGGTGAGGGTGAGAGGTGGGCAAATACCCGATACCAACTGATGGCTTGGTTCGTAGCTTCCACTTGCAGTGGCCTGCAGTGGTATAATGTAAAAAACAAGTCAATCAATGTTTTAATATTATTATGTAGATTGAATAATATTGAATGTTATTATTATGTATATTGTTCTTCTTTGAGGAAATAAATAATCTTTAAACCGAAGTGAATAAATGAATATGAAAAAAAACCAAATAATGTACATTATTGGCAATAATACAAGTTTAATTTGTTGTTTTGGTTCAGAATCCATGTTGATCAGTTTTCAAGATGGATAATCTTGATGACTCAGAGAACAACGCCAAGGTATCCGATTCAGCCTACTCAAACAGTTGCAGTAACAGTCAATCGAGAAGGAGGTAAAAGTATATGTTTTTTATTAATATTTACAGTCATCAATCATCATTATTCTGGTGGACACTGCCACCTCAATTTATGTGGTGATTAAAACTTGACGACTTTGACACTTTTCGTTTCACTTTCATCGATAGTTTGTGTAGTAAGTACCTAGCATTTGACGTCACCTAATGAAAGAATGAGGCGTAGGGTGTGGTGCATGTAGCGCCACGTGACCGAAATAAAACGTCGAGTCGTGTTAGAGGAAAGCTTTTATTTTACCTCTTTTGGTGTAAGAAATACAGTAACTATTTAAATGGATTTTTGATAAAGAACTTATTTCATTTGGTACAATAGTGGCACAACTCCGACCTCCAGCAATATGTGATATTCCAGCGTCTTCGAAATGGTAGATTATACTTTCCTATTTTTTGTTTTCAGCCACAGTTCTAAGTCTACTCATTCGGGAAGTAATTCCAGCGGCAGCAGTGGATATGGAGGTCAACTTTCCACATCGAGGAGCAGGTAAGATGAGTTCACATATTATATTCGTATTATACAGCTTTGAACTATATGTAGTACATTTTTGTTATTGATTCAGTCAAGTCAACTCCTATGACGGTCTTAGTTGTAGATTTGTGTGTAACTGATCATTATAAAATAGCGAATAGCGTAATAATATATTTTTTGAAATAAATAATTAAATATAGTCCTTGTCATTGGTGCCTTGTGCCTAATTATAAGAGTATATGTGTTAAAACGTAGTTAAAGCAATGATCTAAGTTTTCACTAGTATAGTTATATTATGTGTATGTATGTTATGTTTTACCAGTAAATAGAGTTTGTTTACTTAACTGTGACATCATACATCAAGCCATTATGGCGGACAACGTTTTTGACAGCACGGATTAAAAACACCAATATTAAAATTCAGATATAGAGTATATTTTTCATTTTTATGAGCATATTTTGACGTTAATCGCTTATTTTTTCGTAAATCTATTAAAGTAACATAATTTTAGATTTTTATTCGCTTTGTGCGTAATAGCCTATTGTATTTTTAAATGATCATCTTATTCAAAGGGGTGTTTTTTAATAGTGATCCGTGTTCCAGTAACAATTTCGCTCAGCCACCAAAGAGAGATAAAGAATCAAAGAAAAAGAAGCAGCCTCAAGTAGAGCCGAACACTACGACGGAGTTGAATGAGGATGATTGTGGAACTCAAGAGACAGCGAACCTGGCTGCACCAGAGGAAGAAAAACATGATGGTGAGACATCTTAACCGACACTCGTACTCGAAAAGAGGAACAATCACTGTCTTTATATTTTGTTTGAAATGTTTCTCGTTGCTTAAAACTAAGGCGTTTTCCTTTAATACCTGTATTGATTTATGCTATTTGATTGTTTTTCTCATCAGTCGGTCGAGTGATATATCCTATTTAGGAGACAATTTTAGGAACCAACACTGAGCAATTTTGGGATCCTGCTTTATCATGGTGAGATTGTTCGAACGAGGTGGGCTATTTCGAGTTCTTTATTTTTATTATGTATATGTTACAGGTAAAACTATGTGGTCTAAAAAATCTAGATATATTTAATGCCCTCTCGTAACACCCAACCTATCATTTTAATTTAAAAGTAAAAGCAGTGTAATTAAAAATCACAAGTAATAAATAATTAATTTAAATACAATATATGTAACATTTAAAAAAGCTATTACATACAATAATAACCTATATAATGTGAAATTAGATTAGATATATTTTAGTAAGATCAGGATTATGCAACGTTAGGTACAACACGGGTTTATGTGGTAGTTTAGAATCAAGATGTAACTAAATTATAAAATATTTAAATCAATTGTGTAACGAAATGTTCAATTGCAATCTGATCTCACGTTGCGTTCAGAGTTCAAATTGGCGCAACTAATCGCGTTCAATGTGTGAAGGCCGTTACACATAAAATATTCTAATCGATGGTCTTTAACCTTACGAGTATCGACTTAGGGTACCCAACATCTGTAAAACAAATTGTACCTTTCGAATGAAATATTCTGAATGGTAAGTACATTGCTGTTACGTGTCACAACTGAATTAAACAGTATAAAGAGACCTCCATCAGTTGTTTAAAATTTATATATTATTTAAAACTATTATTACATAACTGCTATTTTTATAAATATTTACTATATTTTAGAAGGTTTTGGGTCAATGGATTTTTTTAAAATGGTGAACATTTACTGCAATAGTGTCACAAATCGAAAACAGAGTTATTGCATTATTGAAATAATGTCTGAATTATCTTTTTTACTCCATTATTTTTTACTCTTCCTTACTCCATTCAATAGTATCGGTGCAAAATGTTTTTTTTCTCCATTTAATCAACTTTCAAATTTAATATTCAATTAGTAACGTGATACCCATTTCTCCTTATCTTTATACTTCTTACTACTTTTACATCTAATATGTTTTTCCAGTTGTGACACTCTTGCTTCAAATTAGGGTTTATTTTAGGCTTTGAAACTAATAATTTTACCCGTAACAAATACATTGCAGGTACACGAATAATTCTAGTTCTTCTCATCATTACACATTATTTGTGCATGTTACATTTTTAATTTACTCCAAATTACTAGCTTTAAAGACTTATTATACAGGGTGTCCCAGGACTATGCGACATAAACAGGAAGTACCTTAAATATTGGAGATACGTTGGTTTACTGAAGGGAAGCATTATTTTATTTTTGATGTTTTATAATACTGCATTCATAGATCTTTCGTAAATTGTTTGGTTTGTCTGAAAATCTACAATCAACACTGTATTCTTATGAAGTCAATCGAAAGAACAGTTAATTACGAATAATCTTTGCTAACAAAGACAGTGTGTTAAACTACAGGAGCCATGTGAAATGTTTCATTAAACATTTTAAGTACTTTCAAAACAAAGTAACTCTAATATTTAAGGTACTTCCTGTTCAAGTCGCATAGTTCTAGGACACCCTGTATAAACGAATACAATATATTCTTAAAGCAATTTGTGCTTAGTTGGTGCTGATTTGAGCACCAATATATTTTACTAGATGACCCTCGCAACTTCGTCTGCGTCACAAAGGGGTTCAAACAGTACTCTTAATGCTGTAGCGATATTATTTGCGTGGCCCGGGGAGTATTCATTATGTTTTATACTCGTGATAACTTCTCAACGAAAAGTCCGATTAGAACAAAACAAAAAGTAATTTACCTTTAAATTAATACTCTTGACAACATAATACTTTATTTGGATAAGGATTAATATAACAATACACAATAACATTAAATTCATTCTTCGGACGAATTAAATTTTTTTTTGAACATAAAAGCAGTTGTTGTGACTAAACTATGATAGTTAGATATATGCTCTCGCGGACTTTTTTGTTTGTCTTCAAAAGACCTAAAAACCCGTAGTACATCATTTTGTTCTATTGTCAATAGTTTTTGCAGCGTACGCATAAATAGGTTTTAGATATTTCACTTGGTCTTACAAATTCGATATTTTCATACGGATCCCTAATTTTTTTCAAAATGAAATATACCTATAACCTTCCTCGATAAATGGACATTCCAACAGTGAAAGAATTTTTGAAATCGGACCGGTAGTTTCTGAGATTAGCGCGTTCAAACAAACAAACAAACAAACTCTGCAGCTTTATAATATTAGTATAGATTATTGTTAAAATCAGTGATGGTTCTAAGGTAACAGCCAACATAAAAGTCACTAGTTTGAATTTACTGACAGTTGAATTTTGTTATTACATTAATGCTGTATCAACTGTACAAATATATATTATTATAGTTTAATTACAGATTTACAAAATATGTGCCAGCAGCATAACATTGTCATAAATTTGGAATTATTTTCACTGAAAGTAACTCAAATAACTTATTAAACACAATTGGCATATTCGTAATACATGTTTTCATATTTTAGGGTATTTTTAATATTCTATTAATTAATTTTCAATACGTCAATACTAAAAATAATTCTTATTTTTTTATATTTTCATTAAAATACAGTTGACTTAATGTTAGTGTTATCAAGAACTGACTACTATAACGTTAACTACTTTAATTAGTAATTACTAGTAGTATAATCCGCTTTTAGTGAAAATTATATTAGTCGGTACCTTATAATTGCTGTATATATTAAAATATTATACTGTAATGCTGATAATATCTAATTTAGACAAGAAACTAACTTCACAAGTCATTCATATCCGTCAAGTTTTTATTATTTTCGTTTAGATGCTGTCAGTTGTAATAAAACCAATTATTATCGTTACAGAAGGTCGGGAAGGTCCACTTTTTCCGAGTCAGTGTTTTGTTCAATATAACATTAAAAGTGTTGTTTAGGTACGCCCCTCGTGAAAAGGTAATGTACTCGCTAATGTCAAGACATGACGGTATGTATAAATAATGAGATTTGAACACAAAAATCTGTAATTAAATTAGACCTTGTTATAATACATTCAAATACACGCAATACATTTTTAATTGGTTAAAATCTCAATCTGTTATACTTGTCTTGTTACCACTTATAAAATTCTAATTTAAATTCACCTATGTACAATTGATTTAAACCTGATAAGTATTAGCTATTACATCTGGTTTCAAAAATACAAATTATAATACTATAATTTATTATTTTTTCGAGCATATTTTAGCACAACAATTATATTTACATTTACAGAGTTACATATAATTTTATGGTATAAATAATTTTTAAGGTGTGAGTTCAAAATTTTTTTCAACTTTTACTTCTTTTAGCAGATAATTGTTTCATGTTAATCTTCCGTCTCTATGTTATTGTTGTGCAGATATTCACACCCCTACTCCGGACGTGCAAAATGTCGAGAAAGGTGCGGAAAACATGGACATCTCTTCATCTGAAAGAAACAGCGAAAAAGAAGAGGTAATCGTGAACAAAAAGAAATCACTCGTATAAAAATATAATACTTAAGTGATTAGAATGATTTAAATCCTTTATTAATAACTTTACCTATAAAAGTTGAGCTCTGCTGCTATGGAAATACATTTTACTTAGATGTGACGTCACACTGGCTTCTAAGAACGTTTACGGGGACAAATTCATGAATATTTTTTTTTGAATTTGATTCGAATTGGATTGGAACGAAATTGCTGGAATAACATTTTTGAATAAAAACCTTGAGTAAGAGGATATTAAATTATAATTTTTGTTAAATTTCATGACAGACTGCGTCTTGTGAAATGCCTCAGATAAATGCTACCGTCAACGTTGTAACTAGTCGACCAAGCGTGGCATGTTATACTGTAAGTATTTAATTATTATCTATCTATCTACTTACAACTTTGGTAATTTCCTTTTAATCATACCACAGATTCTCTTATCAGATATTTTAAAATTGGTTTATAACCTAAAAAACTTAAGGTTTTTTTTGCCTTACAGTCAGACTTTATCTTACTCTATTGAAATAATTGTTTGTTGATCAGGACGGGTTTTCTTGCGTTATATCGATGCACGATGGAGTCGTGATGTACACTACATCATCCCTGACCGCTACCCTTGGCTTCCCAAAGGATATGTGGATAGGAAGATCATTTATCGATTTCGTTCACCCACGGGTAAGCAAAAACTACAGATTATATTTAAATTTTAAAATCAATCAAGTTTTTACAGGAACAATAGTCACTTTAAATCAGTAGATCTTGTGTTGTTGTCTTGTATTCGATTGCTAAATTTAAAAGTAAAAAAAAAATACAAATCTATGTTCTTTTTTTCCAACAGCTGTTGTGTTAATATTCTTGCAAAGTTTATTGACTTCTCGCAGACTAGAATATTGTGGATTAAATACTACCCTCAGTTTTGAAAAGAATAAAATTTTAAAAACTTCTATTTCTCAATTTCTGTCCTGTTTATTATCATGACAAAAGTAATTTTTAAATTTAGTATAAAAGTAGATAGTATGCTAGAAATCAAAGATTCATAACTCATTATACGGAGTGTTCCAAAATTAATGGCTCGTTTTGGACAATATATTATAGAGCTATTAAATGTAAAATTAAAAAAAATCTGAAGTATTGTTTTTCTCCCCATTGTGTATTTCTAAACATTCTAACAAAAACTAAACAGAAGTCCTTGGGTTATTTTTTCTAATAATATTATTTTGGTACACTTTAAATGTTTTGAGTGCTTGCTTTAAATTGTGGATTATGGTAAGTTAAGTAAAAAAATAATAAAGTATATGACGCCGTCATGAAGATTTATTGACGTTGATTTTTTTATTATTGTGTTCGAGTTTTAGAATATATTTGTATTGTAAATTTGATATAATTTATTTTATGCAATGTGATTCGTTGCGCTTTTATTCTTTTTGGTTTTATCTAATGTCAAATTTAGTTGGTTAACAATGACATCATAATCATAGTTCATCATTATATTATTCACAGAGTTTTATATTTTTTAATATTCGATCAAATGCAGGGTGGATCTGTAACTTTGGACAATCTGATGTGACCTGTCGAAATACAACTCAGCACATTTTTTTATTTTTTGGATTGCTTAAACTTTTTTTTCTGACATTGTATGGACAACGTACGACTATCGTTGCGGACTTCCATACTATGGTGATTTTTTTTTATCCAATTCCTAAAATATAAGTGGTTTTAAGTTTCATTTCAACAGGTCATTCACCCCACGTCAGATTGTCCAAAGTTATGGATCCACCCTGTATATTAGACTAGCTGACCCGCGCAACTTCGTCTGCATTACAAAGGGGTTCAAACAGTAGTCGCAATGCCGTCGAGTTATTATTTCATACGGTACCCTAATTTTTTTGAAAATAGTCTATAACCTTTCTCGATAAACGGACTTTCCAACACTGAAAGAAGTTTTGAAATCGGTCCAGTAGATTCTGCGATTAGCGCGTTCAAACAAACAAACTCTTCAGCTTTATAATATTAGTATAGATACACGTTTAGAGCGTTACAATGGCACCAACTAAACATAACCAAAATGAAAAATTGGTAGTCTTTTGATGTCATTGCCTTGACGACTGAAGTCACGTGGTAAAAAAAAAAAAATCTAAAATGCATTGTAGTTTTTTTCGGTACAGTGCATGTAGTAATATTAAACTCATTAAATGATGAATCGCGATATGTGACATTTAAAAATTTTATCGATATTTTACAGGACCGCAATACATTTGCATCGCAAATAACTAGCGGACTAGCTGTCCCGAAAATCGTAAATGGTACGAAAAAGAAAGGTAAATTTTTTAAATTATTATCCATTGTGCCAATATTTGTGGTTTTGTGAGTGCATGTTCAGCCTCAGGACCGATGCTAGTAAAGAGCTTGTCCTTAAAAAAAAGTATAAAATATAAATTGCGCTGATAAACATTTACATTCTGTATGTTCACTTAAAGTCTAATCTTTAAAGTATTTTTCATTCATTTCGCAATGTGATTGAAAAGTTTAAAAAAATTGTCATGTAATGTTACAGTAATTGTCCCAATTTTTCACAAAACAAAAATAATGTAACTAATTGACTTTTTTAACTATTTTAGAGACAAAATTGGAGATTCAATTGATTGGCACATGGATTAGAATACGGTGAATGCTTGTTCTAAATTTTGTATTGAAAAAGAAAATCGTCTTCGAATATCAGGTGAAAATATTTCCTGCTTTCGCGAAATCTGAATTTTGTGTTCATTTTATTATTGTTTTGGTACATTCAAGCACTCGCCGTATATAATATTGAATTAAGAAATTAAAATTACACCTATAATAAGATATTGCACGAAGTATAATTTAATTTAGTAATAATGGAACGAGAATTAGTTAAGTTTACTAAACGAAGCGGCGGTTCGTGAGTTTGCTCGAAAACTTGTAAGTTTTTATTTATTTAACTCCCATTTTTATATATTTATTAAACAAAATTATTACAATTGAATGACCAAGTTTTTAAGCATTGTCTAACATAGTGGTGGGTTCATATGAGTTATTCGAAAAAGCTTTTAATATATGTAAATTGTGAGCAGTGGTGATGGTTATAACAATGGTTTATAATATAAAACGCAACTCATTCATATTTTACGTTTTATTGAGTGCATCACGATAATATGACTAAAACAAAATAAAAATGGTTTCCAACGAAATCTAATTTTAAAAGGAAACAGATCACAATATTCTTAATTTTGATAGTTTTAATGACATCATAGTTTGACGAACATATTAATAGGTACTCTATCTTAATTCAATAAAATATAATTAATAGGAGTCTAAAGAATAAGGAATATAGGTGTTCATGAATATAATGTTATAAATAGCACTAAAATCAGGGTGTTTACAATTTTAGACTTGTCACGTTTTGTTTGACGTCACAGTCTTAACAAATCCAAGAATAGTATCAGAAGTCAACATTCGATAATAACTATTGTTGACACTCATGGTTCTTATAAATACAGCTTTAGTATCCGTTGGCTTATTGTAAAATAACGTTAACAAATCGGTACAAAATATTTGTTGTTAATTTAATTTATCAATACATTTGGTTTGTTTTACTTTCTATCCATATTAAGTAATATAAGCAAGCGTTTTATGATCAATATCAGGTATGTTCTTAAATAAGATGTAGGTTTTGACTAACAAGTCAGAATCAAAAATAAGTCTAAATTTTACGTGGAACTAGATAAGGGTGGAGGATCCCTCCAGAAAATGATTTTGAGAACATAACGGAAGGTCGTGTATAATTGAGCTCATTTAAAGGGAGTCTTCGCAGTGTCTTCTGGCAATGCAGAGTTCCATGAGCGATGGTAACCGATTGCGATCAGGTGAAAAAAAGTCTTTGTTTTGGCTAGTCACATACTGGCTTCATCCACACAATTCTGAAAATTTAAAAAGAAAAAAACTTGAGAGGTGACATGGGACACCCGAATAGAACGAAGTTCCTTTCGATTAAAAGATATCTTATAATTTTTTTTGCGCTAAGGAACATGTTTTAAAAGATTTTGATCACAGCGCCATCTAGCGATAATCATCTAAAACAAAAAAAGAGTCGTGACAACTTTTCGTAAGATTTTTTTCCGTCTAGCCCCCTTTCACAACGCGCGATAAGGAACTTCGTTCCAATTATCGATGCATCCTTGATCAATATGGATAAATCAGCATAAACATAAAGAACTAAAATGCCAATTCCCTCAGTATAGTTAAGTAACATGCACTTAATGAATTCTTACAATAAGCCAACGATATGTAATCTATACTTGTTTATAAAACATAACAGTTCTTCGATCAAATATTACAAAAAAAATGTGTTTCAAGAATAAAATTCGTGACACCTAAGAACTTAGGAATTAAACTAACATAGTGTATTGGATAATGAAATCACACATACAATAAAGGACGCATGTTACAATCCCTCTTCTGAGGAGACCTGAGCCCAACAGTGGGCAGTAATGGGTTGGTACAGTTACAATGCGACACTGATCTTTACATCCAATATGGTGGTTTACTATTAGTTACATTTGATCGGGGTAACAGCTAATTATACTTATCGCACTTTGTACATAAACCTTTACAATTACCAACAATCGCTTATTATATTGCTGTCCGTTACAGCACAATCGCCCGGTAGTCCCGGATCCACCATGGTTTGCCGTATAAGGCGTTACCGAGGCCTGAGCACGGGTTTCGGCGTCAAAGAGCGAGTGATCACTTTCATGCCGTTCCTGCTTAAATTCGCCTTCAAGAATATTAACGACGAAGAAGGGAAAGTCATCTATCTAGTCATACAAGCTACGCCGTTCTTTTCGGCGTTTAAAAGTAAGTACATTTTTATACCTATATATTTTGTTACTGTTAACCGACTGGTGTAGAAAAAATGTGAAAAGTGATTGATATTTTCGATTATATATAACAAGAGACAAAATATAGGATTTGGTTATTTTTATTAGGCCATATTTATCTAGTTTCATTTAATTTAATAATATAAAAGTTTATTTCCAAAGAAGTTTTACAGACTTACTTACATTGGGTCTTCCCTCATTTTGTTTAATTTGGTCGAAACATTATACCGTAATAAACAAACGGTTTACTATAATTAATCTCAAAAAAGTTATCAAATACTGATCTCGGTCACTTCCAGCAGTCCAATCACAGCTCTCAAACACTACGCACTGACGCAGATTGCAGTTTTCCAGCGCTGTCATTGGTCATTCACGGTCCGTTTTGATTGCAGCACCGTGCGAGCTCCTAACCAAAGTCAATCCGTTCGTGATGCGTCATTCAGCGAACGGTATCCTCGAATACGTAGACCCGGAGTCGGTGCCATACCTTGGCTACCTACCTCAAGATGTCCAGGATAAGGACGCTTTGCAGTTATACCACCATGAAGACTTGGAGTATCTGCAGCAAGTGTATGAGTCTATTGTCAAGGAAGGCGGAGTCTCGCGGTCGAAGCCTTACAGGTATGTGACGGTAGAAACGAAAATTTTGTTTGACATTGACCACTCAGGATCAACAATGTGACAGTAGCCTAATTGAATAGTTTGCCCAAAATACTTACCATTAAATATCAACAATAACAAAATTAAAAAAATAAAATGTTTATATCGTACACAAATAGAAAAAAATGTGGACTAAAAATTGAAACAAGTAAAAACGAATTCCTGACATACGCCACAGTTACGCCATCTAGTGAAAAACTGGTTAGTCAGAGCCGTATACAGAGTGCTTTCTCGGGAGCATTGATTTCCATATCCTGTATTTACCAAAATTAAACTTTGGCGACCAATAATAGCGCTCGAGACCCTGAATCGCGGTGACGAAATTTGCAACGTTCGGCGCATATACATTTACGACATCTGAAATCTAGTACAGTGGGCTTCGGCCTGACCGGGCATACACTACCTCGCCCGCAAGGAGATCTCCCTTTGGCCATAAGTCCACTGTACCCACAAAACTAAACCATAACACCAATTGTGGGTCAATAGATACACTAAGTTACCTACATGGTGTGTCTTTTGACCCACAATTTTCATTGTCGTTGCATTTTTGTTACAATGGTAGTCTTTCTCGCAGCTATTATGAGCTTCTGAGTGTTATGAGTTGGTACATTGTCATAGCTATAAGAAATTTCAGAATGACGACACAGAATGGCGATTACATAAAGGTTGAGACGGAATGGTCCTCTTTCATCAATCCATGGTCGAAGAAACTAGAGTTCGTTATCGGGAAACATCATATTATTGAAGTGAGTATTTAACTCTTAAGGTATACGAATAGTACCATGAAAGGTAAACTTAGTACTTTAAGAGCAAGTTGCTCAGAAGTGTTGTGTCGTAGTTAAAAATGCAGTGTTAACAAAAAAAAATCCATTATTTTGAACTTTCTACTCTATTCTCGTATAGTCTCGATATTTCTCTCGTGCAAACGTTTTGGTCACAAGAAGTCGGAATACTGAATATAACCTACTCAAGGTTTAAGATTTATTATAGTTCTCTTTTGTATCCACTGAAATACTAAATGGATTTACATATACGAAACTTTGCATATATAACAAAAAAAATACTTGAGAGGTGTCAAGGGACACCCGGATGGAACGAAGTTCCTTTCGATTAATTAGTGAGGGAATTGTAATAAAATTTTATTTTTTTAAGTTGTAACTTAAATAAAATATTTTGATCACAGCGCCAGCACTTTTACAACTTTTTTGTGTTATATGATCTAGCATTAATCATATAAAACAAAAAAAGTGTCGTGTCAACTTTTTCATAAGAATTTCCGTCTAGCCTCCTTTCGATAACGCGCGATAAGGAACTTCGTTCCTATAATACATAGGTTATATGTGACTAGAGTGACGGCAATCGACAAACTGTTCTAATGAAACCATTTTTAACTGTCTTAATTAATTTAGCCTAATGTATTAAGATCTTCACAACTATATTTCTAGGGTCCCATGAATCCTGATGTTTTCCAATCGCAAGATCCGGAGAAGATCGCCAAACTGACTGAAGAACAACAAAACAAAGCACAAAAATACCGCGACAATATCATCAAAATCATGAACGAGGTTCGTTCGGTGTATACTGTCAATTAGAGACTAGCTAACTGTTTCAAAAATTATCTCGGAATGAGAAATTAATGTGAGCGCTCGCTTTTTATGCCCTTGGTGACAATAGGATGCAATATACATGCATAATTAGGTACCTATTTAATGTAGGGACACGGAACCTAGTGAAGCAGAAAGGGGTCGATAATCGATATCGATAAAATTTGTGTAATTAAATTAAAATATAAAAAATATATGTTACACCATAAGTATTGATGTGATGTAGCCATTTTTGTAGGTAATACATTCTAATCATCATTAGGGTGGATCTGTAACTTTGGACTTTGGAACTTTATCTGCGAAAAAACTCAATCGAACAGAACTAACTTCATATTTTTCAAATAAATACAAGCTTGCAATACATGATTAACATTTTTTAAAATGCACGTTTGAAATTGTAAACTACGTTTGAAGTGAGTGCTATCTGATTCGTCACACCAAAAATCTTTAACAGAAGACACTTTATTATGTCTAGATACTATAATGACAATTGAGAAGCTAAATCTAAGTTTTATTTTTCTTACATTAGTTAAATCGATTTTCATTGTCAGACCATATTATGACGAATATAATATATATTAGGCCCTCACCAAGCCAGCGGAAGTAGCGAAACAGCAAATGAGCAAACGTTGTCAAGACCTGGCGACGTTTATGGAGAGCCTTATGGAAGAACAACCTAAAATAGACGAGGAATTACGACTCGAAATACAAGATCCAGATCACAGTTATTATGTAAGTAAGATTACTGTAACAAATAATGCTTTGTAATAAATCTGCCCACAGCTGATGCTGGGCCTCTTCAGAGCTCTCGTCAAACTGAATAGAAGTGGGTATACAGGGTGGATCTGTTACTTTGGAGAATATGACGCGGGGTGAATGACCTGTCGAAATACAACATAGCACCATTTTTATTTTTTGGATCATTTGCGGACTTCCATACTATGATGAAAAAACTTTGTTATCCAATTCCTAAAATAGAAGTGTTTCTAAGTTTTATTTCATTAGGTCATTCACCCCACGTCAGATTGTCCAAAGTTATCCACCCTGTATTTGAGTTTTTAATTAACACATAAATACACAATCTACATTAGGATGGTGGACTGTGTTTCCAGGAGACCTGAGCTCAGCAGTGGTCAGTAATGAATAGGTATACAGTTTCACAGTGTTTTTTTTTATTTTTAGATCATCTTTTGTTAGTAAAAATATAAAGTTCAAATTACGTAGTTCAAATTTCTAATTCCACAGATTTATTCAAAGCACTTAATATTTCATCACCTTCTTTGTTTTATATTAACATACTCGTTTCTCATAGAAATAAAATTTTATGTTCAAATCATTTCTATGATTTCTGAACAGCAAACTAGTTTTAGGAAATTACGCATAATTTAATAGTTTGAAAGTCAAATTTTGTTATTCGACTTGGAAATGTTTGTTATTTAGTTTTGAATGTTAATCCTTGAACTAATTGTTGATTTGTAAGTTTTCATTATAGGTATAATTCTCTCTTAATAGTTTGTACTTTTGTAACCTTTGAATACTGTAACTAACAATACTGTTTTTGATTTGTACGTTCAATGTGGCAATACTTATTGAACATATTCAATTATTGTCAATATTCATAACTTAAGTAAATAATATGTATATCAGTAAATTTGTACTTGACTGTTGAAAAGCTAATTTTACTGTCCAAGACCACCACGATCATTCCACAATTCACCATGTTTGGATTTCTTTAATTTGCACCGGATTGAGCAAACATCATATTCTGGGTCTTAAAAATTATTTAAAATAAAGTACTTAATTATTTTTTTTGTAATAAAGCTCTTTTATAGTAAATATTTAAATAAATTTCTAGTATACTCGCTAATTGAAACTATTCGAAAATATCACACCTTGTACATTTATGGCTTCACTTGATAGAGTAATGATCAAATCTCCAAGAAACATGATAAATTGAAAGAACAATTACGAATTTCAAATGTAACTCATTCATTTGCATCAAAGAGGTACATACGAGCTAGCTTACAAGTACAACCACTTTAAATAAAGTAGTATAACTGTACTGTATTGCCCACTACTGGGATCAGGTCTCTTCAGGGCAAAGGTTTCGCTCGCTGACGATCATCGTTGTCGATGCGACCTCCGCACCCAGGGCGCGGTGCGTCACCTGCGGGAAGCGGACCGGGGTCGGAGGGTGGGAATAATGACTCGTCAACCCCACCTGGGGTCTAAGGACCGAGGCGATCCGCCCTGTCCTAAAGGATTGGGTGGTTCGTGGCGAAGGATGCCTCACCTTTTGGATGGTGCAGATGCTGATCGGGCACGGGTGCTTCGGGCGGTATCTGCACCGGATCCAGGTTGAGCCGACGACGAGGTGCCATCACTGTGTAAGGTGCGACCAGGACACACCGAAGCATAGGCTCGCGCATGCCCCGCATGGGAGCAGCAGCGTTGTGTTCTTGTCCAACAAATAGGACCAGACTTGTGGCCTCCCGGGCGTCGTGGCGTCGATGCTCGACTTCTGCAAGTCCACCATCTCGCAGACGAGGGTGGCGGGGGGTGCAAGGGACAGAATATATTCTTCTCTCCGCCCAGCAACCCGCCGTCGTCGAACCCGTCGTGTAGTCTGCCTACATGGCAATAAAAGAAAATCATGGGGCCACAACCGGGAGCTCGCCCGGAATCTGGCCCCTTAAGAGTTTTGGGTTCCCAACCCAAGCGTGTGCAAGCGGGGGCCCAAGAAGGTGTCGTGTCTCACTTAGCACGCCCTTGCGTTAGAGCAACCGGGGGATGGTAGACTGCACTCCCTGACACATGCTGGTTAAGACCCAACGGGGTATTCCGTGGAAGGGTGACAAGCGGTCCCATCTGGCAGGCTTCGAAAACCCGCCCGAGAGAGCCCTCATAAGCCCATGCTGGGTTCTGACCTCAACCGTGGTTCGGGCACTGAGTGTGAGCGGTTGGAAGTTTTAGTGCGGTCCAACTCCCACATATCCCTCCCGCGGGGTGGGAATCCGGCAATTTCCTCCAACTCAAAATAGGGCAAAAGTCTATTTTATATACGGTGTCCCAGAATTATGCGACATGAATGGGAAGTACCTTAAATATAGGAGATAAAATGTTTCATGCATTCAAATATTTTTCGTAAATCGTTTGGTTTGTCTAATCAACAAACAAATCTAATGAACAAAATCGGAAAAATCACACCCTGTATTATTATATTGCCAATCGAAAAAATAGTTAATTACAAATAATCATTGCTAACAAATTTAGCGTCTTAAATAAAGAGACACTCTGTATATTAAATCTGTAATAAGTTATTTTGTGTTTTCAGGAACGTGATTCAGTAATGCTTGGTGGTATATCTCCTCATCACGAATATAATGACAGCAAATCGAGCACTGAAACACCGTTGAGTTACAATCAAATCAACTATAATGAAACATTGCAAAGGTAACTGTTTATCTTGTCGTAGATGTAAAATAAACTGTCCGGCTTGTGTACCTCTAAATATTAATGTGAAGAAGTATATCTGTAATTTTTCACAACACCACTGACTAAAAACGGTGAAGGAAAAAATCGTGAGGTAACCTGCATATTGGAAAAGGGTTCTAAAAATCCTTTGAAGCATTGGGCAAGCGTGGTGGACTTTGCCTTATCCCTCTTCTGCGAAGACCGGTGCCCAGCAGGGCGCAGTATAATTTTAACGTTTTTATTTGTATTGACTAATTATTGTAATTTGTACTATCATGCATTTTTGAACGGGTTCTTACCACGATATTTAATTTATTGAGTTGTCTCGATATTTCAACGTTGTTGCAAACGTCATGATCACGAGAAGACTGGATACTGCGGGTCGATTTAAGAGCAAACAAATCTGTCTACCCTCTTTCATGGTAAGAACCCGTTCAAAAATGCATGATAGTATTATAGAAAACCGCGAGTGTCTGAATAAGTTTATTGTAATTTGTATGCAAAATAAATAATTTAAATGTTTGTTTCTAGGTATTTCGACAGTCACCAACAGTTTACATCGGATATTACTAACATTACTGAAAAACCTGCTGTAGTCGTCTGCAACGCTAAATCAGTGCCAAGGTAAATTAAAATCATCTTTTAAACGTACATCTTTAGAAAAGCGGTCTATCCCATTAGCTGCTAAGACTTTGTGACGGCAAAGACGTTATAATATTATACAGAGTGTTAAAAGAGCACTCTCGTAAACGAAAATTGGTTGTAGTACTAGTGATACCTGTGATCATTAACCTTCGTATGACGTCACGTAAAAGTCGCAGTCCAAGGTCACAGGTTCAAACCCTCCAACCCTGTGAAGGAAAATATCATAAGAAACCTGCAAATTGATGGATTAATAATAATGCTTCCGAAATTATGTTCAGTCTTAAAGTTGCACTAGGCAAGCGTGGTAGACTGTTTATGACATTACTAGGGAGATCTGAGCCTAGTAATGTGCTGACGAAGCACAGAGTGACGTCACAAGCCCATGGTTGTTTGCATGCTCACAAGTAGTACAGTAGATCCATGCATGCTCTTCACATCAAATATTCATCGTATTTGTGGTGTAAAATTGGCATTAAATGTTGAACTCGGTACCTCACTTTGTATTTCGCTCCAGTTCAAAACCGTGTAAATAAATATCAGGCCTTCGTAAATAAACTCCGCCCACGTTTATTTAGTACTTGCGAGTGAATTAAAGCGTTCATGTTTTGTTGCAGTAATTGTCTGTCGCCAATGGCCCAGAATTGTGGCGAGACGGTCGAGTTGACTAGTTCGTGCGATTCGAGTGGCCACGTCGTGGACGGAGTTAGTCCGGTCGATCCTATGAGCGACTACCAACCTCTGCGACTTACAGAGTCACTGATTAACAAGTGAGTGATTCATTGTAATTAACGTCACGATCTTTCAATGAAAGAGGTTGAATTATTCAATAGTTTGACAAAGTAGACCATTATTCTCTCAGTATTCATTTATTTGCTTATTTTTTACATTATATGAAAAAAAAAAAATTCAAAAAAAAAAAAAAATATAAAAAACAGAGGGCCACTGGAGACAGGGTCTACGACCCAGGCCACCAGTGGTCAGGGCTCAAGAGTGAGGAACCTCCTCACAATACGTGCCGTGTCAAGAACGACCGCCGCGCTGAATCAGGCCCTTTACCCAACCGGGGAGCGAAAGCTTCTCTAGATGACGGTCGAAGCTTTTCGCTATTAGACTGTGCACAGATACAACGACCGGAACAATGATGGTCGATTCAACACGCCACATGTCGGTCACCTCGTGTGCCAGGTCTAAATATTTTAGCAGTTTTTCTGACAAAGTAGACAATTATTATTAGTGTACTAGTTTTGAGCTTTCCGACGTACTTTTGGCCGACAGGAAGCAATTCGAATTGCGCTCACATTTTTCTGGGATATTTACACGCCCACAACTTCCCCATATAGAAGTACTGAATTTCAACAAAGCATTGAAATCAGATGACTGATGGACTCCATTTTAAGTGCACTAACTTCGCTCCATACAGATCATGAGTTCTGCCATTACCTCAGGGCGTCTACGTGGATCTTCTAAAATACAAATTATTCCAATTGATATGAATTTTCATTCATTTTCAATCATCAAATAGAAAATTAAAAAAAATGTAGTAGTGTAGGTTTACGACTCGTAGTCCGTAGTAGATGATGCCTTCATATCGTAGCATTAATAGCTGATTCATAATCATATAGTTGATACGATAAAATTGCCATCAAAATCATATCTGCTGACGATATTTAAGTAGTTTCTCAACAGCTAAGAATCAATCAGTAGCTAGCAAAGAAGTAAAGTAAATTAAATAAATAAATAAATTAAAACGATGATCTCCAATACCGAATTTACCAAATGCCATAATTTTTCAAAGTAAAAGTCAAATCATTTATTTTCAAAGTTGTTGAGGACACACATACTTTTTGAACGTCAAGATAAAAGATAACATTAAGTCGGACTGAGAAGAACCCGCGAAAGAAAGTCAGCGGGCATGTCTTTTTTATTCGATTTTTTTAAATATTGTTTACATATTTATTTTATTCTTAATAATTACTCTAATAGTTTTGATTTAAATTGTAGTTCAAGTTGAATTATAACATGGTTCTAAAATGTTACAGACATAACACGGAAATGGAGAAGGAGTTAATGAAGATGCACCGCGGTAACCGTTCCAGTAGCAAGGGGGAAAGAGAGAAAACATCGAACGAAACGAGACAGAAGAAAAAGGAACATCTAGCTAGGTGCAACGCTTCCTTTCAACCAACACCAGCAGGCGCTCCAGTTTCAGAGCAACAGGTGGTTTACAAAAAAGTAATAACTTTAATGTGTTAATTTTTTTTATTATTTAAAATTATAATTCTTTTTTTTTATTTATTGCCATGTAGGCAGACTAGCTAACGGCCCACCTGATAGGATGTGGTTACCGTCGCTCATGAACCTCTTCAATGTCAGGGGACATTGAGGAGTCGTTACCTACGACCTAACTTTAAGGACCCTCCTCAAGCCTCGTTTGAAGAAGGACAAGTCATAGCGCTCATTTATATATAATTCATTTTATATATGGTTGTTATAATTTTTATATATGGTTATAATACTTTTGTATATAGTTTCTTCAGACTAGAAAAGTTAACATACAACAATACATTCTTTGTAACATGATTCTATTTACAAGTAGGTACATAATAAAATTTTGAGCTTATAGACGATATTTAGGACTTATACACGATATTTTAGAGCTTATAGCTTATAGTCGCCATATGAGACGATAATATAATGTAAACAAAACAAGTTTTCGAACTAACGTGACGTCATGCTCATTTTTGGCTCCTGTCACAGACTTGGCAAAAGTAAACAAACCAATTTTGTTGCCGATCCCAGTTGAGTGGTTATATTAACTTCTGACACTTTCAAATGTATCTCGTAACTCATATAACTCAACAATAATAAAATTGTTTTCGTCAGCCGCACGGTGTGAAACGCGCATCGAAACAGATCGAATCCGAAGCCGGCGCTCACAAACACCACTGTCCTTCTCCGAGAGTAGGCAGACGAAGGCACGCCACAAGCGCAGCGCCCGCGCAACCTTCCGCGACACTAACCACTTCTATGGGTAAGGAAATAAAGTTCAAAATCGACTGTACTAGTTCATGCTTGCTTAAATCTCAAAAACTTCGCAATTAATTTTTATGGGGCTTTTTTAAATGATAGAGTGATTAGAGTTATTGATAAGACAAAGGTTTATATGTAACGAATATTCGTATTCGCATGTTTTTGAATATTTGCATTCGCAAAGAATCACGTGATTGTTTATAACATATAGGAGGATGTGGCGCGGATGTTAATAATTTGCGGGTGGGTTTCAATTATTTGCCTTTCAAGTTGATCCAGTAAAAGTAAAATATTTTTTGTACCGACTTAAGATTAAGATTAAAAATATTTATTCAGCCAAAAATTTACAGTGTAATATACGTGTATAAAGCCATGGATAACATTTTTATTAAGCTATTTGAAATTGTATCCAAGAGCATTATTTAACTCTACACATAGACTAATCAAACACACCTTTACTCCAAAACAATTTATTTGTTATTGGTCTAATTAATATTATCTCTAAAACAGCTTCACTTAACCACCCACCGGTCCAAATGTCAAGACACGGGATCACGTGTACTTCGATCGATGACAGAAAAGTTATTGCTGCAAGTAAAACTAATTTCAGAATACGTATAAACCTAGAAGTCTCACAAAGTTATGAAAATAAATAATGCTTATAAACGATGGTCAAAAACGATACTTTTAATAATCTGTACTGAGAAAACCGCCAAAATCGCTTCATCACTATCTGGCTTTCAAATGTCCATAAATGGAATGGCAATAATAATTAAAATATTATTATTATTAAAATGTTAATTATTAATAGTAATAATTAAAATGGCATTACTAGGGAAATGCCATTTTAATCAGTTCCCGGTTGAGTAGTTAGGCATAAATCCGGTTGATTCACTCATTCATTCATTTCATTTATTCGTGAATTCTTCAATTTTTTTATTCACTCATTCAGTTTAGTGATTCTATTACACCTCTAGTTGAGGATTCACATAATCACATAATCTATCATTCATTTATTCTTTCATTATACATTCATTCAATCATTCATTCATTTAGATCGACTGGCCAACAATAACTAAATATACAGAATAAATAAAACAATTGAACGATTAATAATAACATGTTAATGTCTGCCTCCCGAAAAATACTCAATTTAACACTTACGTTTTGTTTATAAGCCATAAGAACCTTATCTATGAAAAAAAAACAATATTCTAGGGTTATTCCGTATTCTGAGAGTAAAGTAGCAAACAGCGTATAGTTTTTCCGAAATCGATACAATAATTTAGTATATCACAGTGGACACAATCTCTTACAGCCGCCACACACTGGCCAACCGTATCCAATGCAGCCGGTAACTTGAATACATTCATTCTAGGAGTCGGGATCCCACCACAGGTGCAACTAATGACCTCCGTACCAGCCGTCGCAGGTAATGTAGCAATATAATGCTTTTAGAATTGAAAAAATAACTGAAATTTAGTACATGGCTGTTATACAGGGTGGATTTGTAAGCAAGGACAATCGGACGTAAAAAAAGATTCTAAAAATAAAAATGGTTCCAAGTTGTATTTCGAGAGGTGATCCTACTACTAGCACAAGCTTACAAATCCATGCCATATTTAAATCTATTAGTAGCTAGCGCAGAACAACGAAGCATAGATGAAATTAGGAAGACCATGTGAATACATTTAGAAATCGATTGTCAATGCTTAATGTAAAAAGGCACATTCATTAGCTTGTCTGTTAGCAACTTTGTCTGCGTGATATAAGGAGAAAAAAGATCTAGGATTTGCTATAATACGCATTCGATAATCACCTCAAAAATATTTAATTTTAGATAGTCTATGACACTCACAAATAACGACTTTTTCTTTCAAAGTACCACTTTCCAAGTAAAAATATATTTTAGTTAACCATCGTAGTAAATGGATTTTTAAAATAGTGCAGCACAATACTGTAACAACCCATTACCGCCCACTGCTGGGCTCAAGTCTCAGAAGAGGGATTAAGCATAGCCTATGCCTAATAGTGCAAAATGTCATAAATTTGGCTTCTAGTAATCGTTTTTACAAATTCTTAAATACAAATCTTCACACCCAGCGTTACCAACTTTCACATGCAAAGTAAAAAATAATGTATCTCTTTCTCTCTCTTAAAATGTATTTATGACTTTTCGTGAAAAGTTACACAAGACATTATAAAATAATATTGCTATCACACCTTAAAAAGCGCAAAAAGCTCCCGCAAAAAATTTAGGGCTTAAAACACAAAAGTTGGTAACGCTGTTTACACCTAATGGCCATTAGATCGCTTCTGCATGGCAGCATGTAATGTACGGTTGTAACAGGAATGTTCCCGATGTACTACGCTCCGGTGACGGGCGCCGCCGCCATGCCATCCACTTCAGAGAGCACCACGCAACAACAGGAAGGACAGAATACTCAGGCGCAGTTCGCTACGCCTGCAAGTAAGTTCTGTTTTAGTCTCTCACTCACTCTTACAGAGTGATCTCTCTCACACTTTCTTTCACTCACTTTTTCTCACTCCGTTTTTATGAAATCACTCATTCTCTCATTTGCTCAAACGTCAATGACTCACTCTCACAATCACTGATACGCACTCTCACTCATTCATTGTCTTATTTCCTTACTCAATCCATGATCGCTCGACTACTCAATCACTCTCACTCATAAATTCAATACACTTACTCACTCTTTTTCTTTCGCTCGCTCACTCACTCAATTACCCATCACTTTGTCTCTATATCATGCTTCCTCTCTCACTTACTCATTTGCTCACTCAATCTACCATTCGCTCACTCTTCAATAACCCACTCTTTATCATACTCACTCATTCGCTAACTTATTCACTCATTCATTCATTCACACACTTGACTTCGCTCAATCATTGACTCACACACTAGACAACTCGTCACACACATTTTTGCTATCTTTGATTGTAAAATCTCTCGTTTTCAGTGCAATGCGTAATGTACAGTCAGCCGATGTACAGTTCACCGTTCATGTACTCGCCGATGACACCGCAGCCTTCCTACCCGGTACAACAGAACGTCGTACAACAGAACATGATGCAACAACAGAACGTACAGTTCAACAACACTATGAACCATCTTTGCTTGACCAACAGCAATTACGAGGAGGTATGTACATTTCGTAGTTAATGTGCCTTCATTTATATTTTGAGGGTAGTCGTTAGCTACGTATTGAGCTCAAACTCAACAGTTTCTTCAAGTTCCAAATTACATGTTGACTAGTTTCTATAGCTTGGTTTTTGGCTTAACGTGTTTTGATAACTGCATAGATTATTCAATTCTTCATACGCAATCTGCTTGATTTGATATGCTCAATCAAAAGGAACAATAACTTCATCAAGCTGATATGTCAAAGAAAAACACTTAAAACAAAACAATAATAGGTACACTAGCGAACAATTAAAATGAAACACATAAATGTACAGGCGTGTAGAACGACAATCCTTCCTCGGCCAACCACATCGAGGCGTGATAAGAATCGCGCCGAAGTAAAACCATCGAACATCGACCACGGAAGCTCTAATAGCAATAGTTCGACAAGCGCGATCAACCGGGTATGTTCGTTCTATACGAATGTGTTTTAGACAAATTGTTTATAAATTATCAAAATTGTGATACAGCAATAACATCACTCGAATGATTTTTTAGTCAGGTCGGTGACATTTTTTGATGTTATAAGTTTTTTTTCTCTGATTTTCCAATAACAACTTTAAAGATTTTTTCTGGGAAATTAATAAATGAGTTTCATATCCATTGTTAAATGTATATTCTTCGAATAATGTTATTGCTTTTCTAAGCACCGAATGCTTCTAATAAATATGACGTTACGTTAAATCATCACCAGTTAAAATAATAATTATCAATTTTAATAGTAAATCTAAATGGACTACAGATGCTTCAAGCTGTTTAAAGATTATTACATTTATCAAAATTATACATAAAATAAAACACATTTATGAGTAAAAGTAAACCGAAAAAAATCCTTGAAGCTTTCTTACTACATGCATAGTCGGTTTAATCACCGTAAAAAATCGGAAAACTAAAATAGTATTATAATTGACATTCGTTTAACATCACCCATTCCATAATAAAATTAAGCATACACCACATTCATGTGTTACCAGATAAAACGTCAAACCATTTCACGAAACTAAAATGAAACACGATAACTTCATTTTGTACAAAATAATAATTAATATTAAAATTATGTGTTTTGTAATTAACATGCAATTAACAGCAGAATGACTGACACCGACATTCAATAATTGTGGAGTTGTTCATAAGACACTGTGTTTGTAAGTGTTTAATACTTACAAATATTCAGACTTGTACCTACTGTAACTACCAGTAAGGGGTTGTCCATTAATCACGTGAGGCTTGAAAGGGGGGGGAGGGGTTTGATAAAAATCACGGAAATAACACAATGGGGAGGGGGGGGTGTAGTAAGATATCACCTGTATTTATTTTTTCGTCAAATGCGCGATTTTTAAACAAATATTAAGCGGCACGGCGCGAAAATTTTAAGATTCGTTGTAGGTACTAAAAATACACGTGATGTTGAGAAGGGGGAGGGGGGGGGGTGGTCTTAAACCTCACTACGTATCACCGATGGGGGAGGGGGGGTTAAAAAATGCTAAAAAAAGATCACATGATTAATGGACAACCCCTAAACTGAAATAATGGTTTCCAAAACTGGTTCCTTTTTAACAATACGAACGTCTGTAGATATCATAAAAGTAAACAAGGCTTTAAAGATTCTAGCTTTCATTTAGCAGTAATGTGCTAGCCAAGTAAAACGAACCGTAAGTTAATGGGTCTATCTTGATCAGGTCAGCTCCATGGTACCATATTATTGAACTGTCACGCGATAAAAAATGCGTGCGAAATTACAACTCAATCGGAAATAGCAGTAGTTACATTCAGTGCAAGTTAAAAGCTTGTATTGAGGTCCATTTTTTGGCCTATCCACAGAATCTTGTAACTTCCAGATTAATATTAAATTAATAAAATTTTCAAATAACATTTCATTTTAGTACAACATCCACACACATCCTTTCTTTCACGTAACATTCATTCGCATCTCTACGCATGTATTACATCTATGGTTACTCCATAGAGCACTGAAGCGGCGTACGCGACAACGCCATCTAGGGAGACTAAGACGAAACTTGGCAGGTTGGGTAACAACGAAGAGACCGTAGACAGGACAGACGGAGAGTCTAGTTACTCATCGTTCTATTCGTCATTCTTCAAGACGGAATCGGGCAGCGCTGAAGAAAGCGGAGACGCTAAGAACAAGGACACGAAAAATCGCGTCAAAGTAAATTTTGTAGATTTTTATGAAGCTCGATTCATGTTGTAAATACTTGTTGTGTTGGGAATTTAAGGTTCTCATTTAGAAATGATAATGCAGTAAAATGCTCTTAACCCTTTCACGCTCATGGGAAATATTTTTCCCTTCTACAAAAATCGTTATTGATTATTATTGAATCGATATTTTTATAATGAATGTCTAACGTAGGTACGTTGTGTTAAAATGTTTCCCATGAAATTAATAGGAAAATTAAATTCGTACACCCTACAATTTTTTCTAGTGATATCTCTTACTCTACAGAATAACTTAAATATTGTGTAGTATTCGCATATCTAGTCTCAGCCATCTTATTGTCCTGAAAGGGTTAAAATAAATTAACATGTTTGGTGTATGACCGCCAGCTTTATAATGTACATTATACAGTTGAATAATTCGTATCTCGAAGCACTATAGTTAGCTTTCAAACATCAGTTGGTACGTGAATCGAGCTGATACATTTCTTCTAACTGAACTAAATTCTCACCTCCCATGGGCAGTATCATATCTTTGCATTTTGATTATAACCGCACCTACATAACACTAGGTTTATTATTTTAGAAGCTAATACGTTTATTTTTTTAATTATTTTCTGTAGGTTTAATATTTTGTTTTTCGTTTTAGTTCTGGGACAAAAGTCATGATGCCATGTCCATGTTGAGTTCGACTGAAGCTGTAGCCAATAATGAACACCATCAAATGAAGGTCGCCAGAAGGAAGATGGAACCTCCATGGATGGAACAGGTACAGTGATTTTGTCCCTTTGATGAAATATTACAAGATACACAGTTTGACACTACACAAGAAAATAGTGTCTTCAAACATTACATTTTTGACACTTGCTTGATACACAATGTATAAGAGTAAATTAATATAATTTTATGAACCAGAAGTGGTTTTACTTTTTAAAAAGCATATTATTGGTATGCAAGGAACCTCGTTTCCTTAATGATGGAAAATAATAAAAATAATACGCATCTGAATCCAAAGCAAGTCCAACTTATCTTTTTTCACCACGACCTCTCAAAATTGGCGCCAATCCCAGAACCCATAGATAAGCTACGCAGTCTATCAGTTCCATAGACAATATATGGGTCGGCTCCGGGTTACTGAATCTTTTCGCTTGACACTCTTAAGAACAATATATTTCGTTATAATAAGGAACAGAATTATTCGTTCCAACGAATAATGGGACAGCTAATTTAGACAACGACTATGAAATGTTTTTTTTACTTACTTTGGTGGTGTTCGGTGATATTTGATCGAAAACCGATATATTGTGTTAAAGCCACAAGCCTCAATTGACGGTTTTGATTTTGTAATAATAAATACTGTTACGAGCTGAGGTTCGGGGTAAGTAATGAAACACGGTTTTCACCTTAGGAAGACTCAAGTTAATTTAATTCACTGGTTAAACACTTCACGATCACTTTTTCGCTTCAATCTATTCACTATACGTCGCCTCAGTGCTTGTTTGGCCAATCTAGGCAAATTTTACAGGAAACAACAAACAAGCACGGAATTTTCGTTAAGTGCCGTGTTGAGAAAAAAAATGAAATTAGATTTTTATTATTTTAGAATTGAATATTCTAAAAAAATATTTTACTAGTCGGATGGAAATTTTATTCTTTATAATACTGCATTAAAAAGTAATTTTCGTAAAACATGTCAGATTGGCCAAACAAGCACTGAGGCGACGTCCGAGTGGAGCTGCCGTTGCTCCAAACTAACCCACTATTTGTATCCAGAGATACCGGCTTCTGAATTGTTCGCAATGCGACACGGATGAAGTAACAGAGATAGAAATATATATCTGTCTCACTCGCACATTGTTCTAGAAGCTACTGGAATAGTCCCGTATGGAGCGACTAACAATTTTCTAGAAAGTTCTCGATAAGTCTGCAAAGTTGTTCTAGCAACTTCGCGAATAGCCTCGAACCTTCTCGAACAATCCCGAATTCTGTTCTAGAAGCTTCTCCACTCGTCTCGAAGGCTGTGAAAGAGATAGCAATATATATCTGTCTCACTCACACTTTTCTGAATGTTTCCAATACATTTTAATTATACTTTCGTAACCTAAAATGTAGGTTCATACAACAAAGAATTCAATTTCTATATATTTATGATAATTTTCTCGTAAAGGTGTGTGTGACATCGGAGCTCGTCTACAAATACCAAATTATGACGAAAACAATGGATGAAGTCCTCAAGGCAGACAGGCAGAAGATGAGCAACATCGAGCAGGTTAGTCGAGTTACAACAAATTAGTCAATCAGTCGAACAGTTCAGACTTGGCACAACTGCGCCAACTACTTTGTCTACGTACAAAATGTTTTGGTCAAGACAAAATCGACTCTAACACGATAACACAAAGTCGATTTCGTCATACAGTTTTGAACGAGAGTGATCTACATTGATTTTTGACTGGTCTGCCGTAAGATTCAAACACAAATTAAATATAACGTTTTTCCTTGGCAGCGTAACATACCTTAACGTAACTCAAGATTTCTCTCTATTAGCTAGTTAATCGGCTTCAGCAGCCTTAATAGTAAGCCATCGTGGTTTCTAGCCTTCGCTAGTGAACGAGCAACTCGGCCAGTTGTATCTGGATCTTCAGCTGGAGGGGGTGGCAGCCAGGCTCACGCTCGAAGAAGGAGTCACCAGTTCCAGCAGCTCAGGAGAGGAGACCTCGACCACGCCTAAAAGGAAACGAGAGTACAGCAAGCTGGTGATGATTTACGAAGAAAACGCACCTTTACCCCCACCAGCCGAAGATAAACTACCAGAATCTAGTTCCGCGATGTCTTAGCTTCAAACAAAGACGTTTAGTTAGTCAAAGTAATATAGAGTGACTGGTAACTGAATGGACATATTGAAGGACTTCAAGTATTCTATGCTGTAAAAATGTTACAGTATAGAAATAAGGTTAGTCAAATATTTAAAGTTTTTTACTTAACTTTTTATCTAGTTAATTTACAAAGTATCTATATTAAATATCCAAAATATAGATTCGATAAAAAAGCTCAATAATCTACTTTACTGTAGTACTACTATACTGTACAATAAGTACATTAAAGTCAAATCAGCATTTTGGTTTCGATAATATTTTGATTCTTTCATGCATTTTCAACGGGTTCTTACCACGATATTTAGTTAATTGAGTTGTCTCGATATTTCAACGTTGTTGCAAACGTCATGATCACGAGAAGACTGGATATTGCGGGTCGATTTAAGAGCAAACAAATCTGTCTACCCTCGCACTCGTTCGCTTTTGGGTAGTACCACTGGAACAACTCAATTAATTAAATATCGTGGTAAGAACCCGTTGAAAATGTATGAAAGTATTATAGAAAACCGCGAGTGTGAATAAGTTAATAATATTTTGATTGCCATCAGCTTTTCCTTCAAAATGACTAATCTTTAACCAATCACTCTATAATAATAGTATTAATTTTAGCGCTTATTATTTCATTTTAATGTATAGTTGATAGACCGTTCGTTGAGGCTGTTTAAATGTAGATTGATCGAATTTTTTCATTGCATTTCATTAGTTGCAAATGTATCATAAATATTGTAGTCAGATGACATTTTTAATAGTCAGAAATGTCAAATTATTGTTGATGTTTTAAGGTTTGGATGCGTGCATCATTTAAAAAATTGTTTGTTTAACGGTTTAACGAAAAATCTATTAATAAAAATTAAAAAATAAATATATGCTCATTCAATGAATTTAAAACTGTTAAGTGTATGTGTGGTAATATTTGTGTTATAATTTATTGTTTTACGTACGTATTGAAGATATGTGTTAGGTAAATATTATTTCCCTAAGCAGAGTTAATTCAATAGAAAGATAATGACGATATTGTCTCACTGTTTACACTGTGATATTTATATAAATAATATTTTTTTATATATATTTTTATATAATATATATATTTAAAGATAGAATACCGTTCTATCTGTACTTAATATTATATTTATATTGTGAGTTATAGCTGTTATGAATTTAGAAATGATTTATGTAATATATTTTGTTAAATGTTTTACACAAACTTGGAAAATAAATGTTCAAAAATGCCTAAAAGAAACCAATGTAGATTAGTTATAGTAGTTAGTAATTACATGCCATTTTATATCTATATTTGGTATACAGGGTGATTTGTTAGAGAGGGTACATATTGCAGGAGGGTGATGGGTACTCTGTTCTAAAACGGAATATTACAAAACAGAGGTAAAATTACAAATTTGTTTTTTTTTTTTATTAAATTTTAATTCGACAAAACTACCTCAAACATAAACAATTTCGGCTAAAAGAGTGTTGACTAACGACCTCTAGTGATCTCGCGCACCCCACACCTCCGCCACACCCATCAGCTGCCGAAAAATCATCATTTTGCAAAAATTTTAGATATTTTTAAGTTGCGATTACTAAGGCATTAAGTCATATTCTTTGGTAATAATATTTTTACTGATCGTATATAACCATCAGCTACCATGACCTTCAATATGTACCCTCACTAGGAAATCACCCTGTATAGATAAAATATATAAAATTATTTTTTAAATAACTACAAATATATATTTTTCTATACGTTTGTAAACTTTTATATTTTAAAAGGAAAGGCTGTGTAAGTAGATACAAAATATATTTTATTTATATTTTCTATATGCATATATTATAGAAGATAAACTTTTAAAAATATTATAATATATTTATATCTTACACAAAGACTACCCAACATAAACGTATATTTTTTTGTAAAGAATTAGCACATTATCAAAACAAAGACCGCATATCAAATTTTAAAATATTATGTAACAAGTCCTTCGATCAAATATAACTAGATATACCATTAAATTGTAAAAATACCAAAATAAAAAGTATTTTAGATTTTCATGTTTTTAATACTCGATGATATCCTATAGCCTTCCTGGATAAATGAACTTTCCAAAACTGAAAGAATTTTCAAATCGGATAAATAGTATCGGAGCCTATTCGAGACAAACAAACAATCAAACTTTTCTCTTTATAATATTAGTATAGACAAATGTGATCTTTATTGTAACGCAACAGACTTTATTTTCGAATACACCTGTTAAATTCGTATTTGAATTTGAAGACACAACTTTGTAAAGTTTTTCTGTGCACTGTATATCTTGGGATATTTGATTGATAAAAAACATATCTACTCGTAAATAAATGATTTTACATTCGTCGACCTACAGCGAACGTAGTCTGTGATTAATGTATAAATGTTGTTTCTTCATTAAGTTTAATTATATTTTATGTAGCAAGAACTACATTATGCTTGCTTATGACGTCATAATTGTGTTCGTTTTTCGAATGTATTTTTTTTAATTATTGCCAGTCATATTTTGTCTGATGTAGATCAATTTGAGCAATGAAATGTAAATAAGGTTTATTGTAGATCTCAGATATTGTCAATGCACAGGGTTGATCTGTAACTTTGGTCAATCTGACGTGGGGTGAATGACCTGTTGAAATAAAATTTAGAACCACTATTATTTTAGGAATTGGTTTTTAAAAAAATCATCATAGTATGGAAGTCTGCAACGATACGTACGTTGTCCATACAATGTCAGAAAAAAAGTTTAACCGATCCAAAATATAAAAATGGTGCTAAGTTGTATTTCGACAGGTCAGTCACTTCACATCAGATTGTCCAAAGTTACAGATCCATTTTGTATTTAAGACATTGTCGTTTTTAGACAATAAGTCACTCAAATTTCTAGGACTCAAAAGTTGGTAAAGATTTAATATCTATTGAAAATTTGTCATTTTGCCAAGTGTAATGTAGTTCAAGAATAATTGCTACTTTTCGTATTGTGTTCAGTAGTTTTTAATTAAATTAGATGTTTTTTATCACTTTTTATTGATTTGACGTGAACGAAATAGAATATGCAGTTGTAGATTTGTTTTAAAAAGCGCTTTTATGATACACACGTTACTACTTACGTTAGAAATATCGAATAGAATTGAGCAGTGGTAAGTGACCAAATTGTTATCACAAAATATATTGTGTCTGCTTAATATATGTTTGACAATCTTATAAAACAGTAATAATTGTACAAACCGTTTAAAAAAAAGATAAAATGAACAACTAAATTTTCAAATACTTTAAATTTACAAATATGGTGTATTTCATCATATTTTTCATTAAGGTTCAAAATTCAAGTAACCCACTCAGTTGATAAGTAGCCAAAATTGGTGTTTGTCTAGTAGATCCATTATGATAGATGGTCTGTCAGTGATCATTTTTGGCTTTTCCCATTTACTTAGCATATTTGAACAAACCAATTTTGGTATAGTTTTAAAATGAGTGGATATCTTGAACATGCGTTAATGTAAATGAGTGCCATCAAAAATTTTAAAAGACTTGAAACTCAAAGTATTGCATTTAAATAATTAAATTCTTAATTTTTTGCATATTTATAAATTTTATGTGTTTTACTTTACTTGAAGTATATTTAATAAATAAATTATCATACTTTATGAAATACTAACAAAATTAATTTTCTATTTTTCAATATGTTGAATACAGCTGCATTATATATTGAGTTTGCATAATTCCATAAATTTGGAAATTAATTTTAGATGGAATAAATTTACTTTTAGTTTTAATCTTTAATTGTTATAATAAAATTTTGTATTTTATCTCTATTAAGTAGTGTATTACAGAATAAGTAAATGTATTGTTAGATATTTGAGAAAAGTTATCGTTTTAACGAAAACGATTTGTAAAAGATTTTATCAAAGTTTTAAATTTAATATTTTAATGGTGTGTATGAAAACGAGAAAATGCGTGTCACGTAAAAAACTCTCGCGATTACTATTTTAAATGAAGAATTCCTTCGTTTCGCATCTTTGAACAAATATAATCAGATATACAATTGGAGAGTTAAAAGAGCCAACTAAACACAAAAGAACCGGTCTTTTGATCTCAAATGCTTAGCGAACGATATTAATTTACATTAACGGTGTCAAGATAATTATTACTATCTTTAATAGTAGTTTTAAAATTTTAACTAAATCGCGATCAATTAATAACGTGTAATGGCAAAATGATCATGTTTTGTCGCCATTCATCAAAAATAGAATCATTCGGATTTACTTAGGCAAAGTTCTGCGGTAACTAAATATAAAAAATAGTCGAATTTATTAGGCATTTTGAGTCATATAAAAATCATTTTTCGGTGTATAGAACTATTATGTCCTTCCGCCGTTATTCGAGGCCTTTTAAACAATATTGAGATGACATCTTCCGCTTCTGGCCGTATTTTAGTCGTTGTATGTAAAGGCCTCGAATAAGGCTCCAGACATAATATGAGTTTTAATGGTAGGTAAAACTCTGCTATTAAAAAAAAAAAACTTGAGAATTGTCATGGGACACCCGAATAGAACGAAGTTCCTTTCGATTAAAAGATAAGGAACGTGTTTTAATAGATTTTGATCACAGCGCCATCTAGCGATAATCATCTAAAACAAAAAAAAGTGTCGTGACAACTTTTCGTAAGATTTTTTTCCGTCTAGCCCCCTTTCACAACGCGCGATAAGGAACTTCGTTCCAATAAATTAATAGCGTAAACGCATAGTTTATTTATGATCTCTAGATCGAATATAAGACGGCTTGTAATATTAATATTTTAAAGTAACTTAAAACGACAAACTACGCATAAGTTAAATCTAAAATACATGTGTAACTTGTGGAAAAACAATATTTAAAGTTTAAGTAATTTAATAGCACAAATAATAAAGGCTAAGCAAATAATAAAAATAAATGAAATAGACGAACAACCACAATTCATTATTTTATTATTAGTTTCAGATATTCAATATCTTGAAAATAAAAACCGAAAGTGTAAAATCATTTAGTTTTTCAATAAATATCTTCAATTATATAAGTACATATTGATATTATGTCACTACGTTTATTACGATCGTAAGAACACACGTAATTTATAAATAAGAAAATGAAGCATTTTTAATCTTATGACATGCATATCTAGGTCTAAAGCGAAGTCAAAAATCGACCATACCGTATACTATTGACGACCTACCAATAGAATATATTTAAAATATCTGATACTAAAAGCTTAATCACAACATCGTCGCCTCAGTGCTTGTTTGGCCAGTCTAACATTTTTTACGAAAATGACTTTTTAATGCAGTATTATAAAGAATAAAATTTCCATCCGGCTGGTAAAATATTTTTTTTAAATATTAAATTCTAAAACAATAAAAATCTCATCTCAATTTTTTTCTCAACACGGCACTTAACGAAAATTCCGTGCTTGTTTGCTGTCTCCTGTAAAATTTGCTCGAGTGCAGATTGGCCAAACAAGCACTGAGGCGACGACATGTCTTCGATGCACAAAAAAAATATACAGTATTTCGCGTTTTCTGAAAAAAAAAGTGTTTTCAAGACTTTACTTTAGAGCTAAATGTGCGATATTATGTAGATTGATATTGAGTCTAGAAAAGTACATGAGTAATAACGATAATAGATCGAGCTTGTAGTAAAAATAACTATTAGAATTAGTAAAAAAATATCACTATTACCGTAGGAATTGACTTAGATTTAGCGTAGTTTGTTAGTTTGTCTATACGTGTTTAAAATTATTTTAACGCGAGAGATTTGTCTAGTGGTTTATAATGTTTAAGGTGGAAATTACGAGGGATTTGTAGCATGAAACTTGGAATCTCTTGATCCTTCAGTTTTCGCCTCGGCCACGATCGGCAAAGACATGCACTGTAATGCATGCGCCTGAACTCTTAGCCCTTGTTTGAGAAGTACTCCTAAAATAAACATTTGTTTCGACATAAAGTGCTTTTATGCTGAAAATTTTTGTTGATGTTTTGGGAGTAAATTTTAAGATCACAGATCTATATGGTTCCTTTGATAGTTATTGATGTTTGATGTTAATTTTTATTATTTAGTGTTGAATGTTTTGATTATTGTGGTAGCGGTAAAATAAAAGTTAATATAGTAAAATTTTGTTTCATTAATGAACCCTTAAACTTTTGGTTATTTGTTAACAAAATTAACTGGAGAAAATTTAAATGTGGGTAAGCTTATGTCAAAATGAAAGTATGTTTTTGTTTTTTAGTTGGAGGAAATCACCGGATACCGGTATGTGGGAGTTGAACCGCACTAAAACCTCCAACCGCTCACACTCAGCGTCCGAACCCCGGCTGAGGCCAGAACCCAGCACGGGGTTATGAGGGACGGCGCGACGCACTACGCCCACGGCACTCTTTCCCGTCGCACTCACATGCGTTGGGGACCCGAAAGAAAGTATGTGGAATATGGATGACACATCATGAGTTAAAAATGTACCTTAAGAACCTAAGTGTAAAGTAATTTTAAAAATCAAAACGATTCAGCTCTTCGTTGTTATTTCTGCAAAAATCAAAATATTGAAGTATTAAATCTCTAATATATAAAATTCTCGTGTCACGGTGTTCGAACTTGAACTCCTCCGAAACGGCTTGACCGATTTTGTTGAAATTTTTTGTGCTTATTCGGTATCTATGAGAATCGGCCAACATCTATTTTTCATCCCCCTAAATGTTAAGGGTAGTCCACCCCTAATTTTTTTTTTTTTTTTTCGACGCAGACGAAGTTGCGCGGGGCAGCTAGTTTTAATCATAAAAGTACTAATCTTATACCAAATTTTAATGCTACTCTAGTATCTAATGAATTTGAGAATGTTTCTGAACTAAATCTACAAAAGTCACTAAGAGGGGATCGTCTATTTTTTTTAATATTATTTACACCATTATTAACAATAGTCTAAAAAGCGTGTAAATCTTTGAAGTGCGGCAGTGAATTAGATTTTGTACGAAGCAGGTACTTATTTTGTTAATTATTTTATTTCCTATCTATTGTCGAATAAATAAATTCCTTGTCACGCCGAAAGGCATGGTGTTTACCTACACATTGCAATAGGTATGGATACCTACGTAATAGGGGTGTGCGAAAAATTCGAATTGTTCGTACGAATTATTGGTTCCGAATCAAATTCGACGAATATTCGAAAAATTTCGAATATTTCGAAAAGTTTCGAATAATCCGAAATATCGAATAGTATCGAATTTGACTACGACGATGCATCGGAAATAGGACAAGAATTTGTATTTTTTAGATAATAGCTATCTTGAATGGGCTAGATGTCAGATTTTGTGTTTTTTGTTTGTGTGATAGTTAAAACTTACGTTCTCTGGTCAAAACATCACGAATAATAATATTCGATTCGATTCGAACGATATTCGCACACCCCTACTACGTAACAAATGCTTTAATGAGTAGGTATTTACACAGATCAAGCAGTAGTAACGACTGTAGTTCGAAATATCGAAACATTTTAAAAGATGTAAGTATTTAATTAAGTACCTAATGAATATAAATCACTGAATAAGTCTCAATAACCAGACACAACAAAAGCTTTCTGATTGGAATCCAATTACCTACTAATAATGTAATTTTATACTTGAGTGAAATACGAAGAAACAGTTTTGTCTTAGCAATTAATACTTCGGATAGTTGTACGTAAATCGCTATCTGATACTTCTTAGTACTTTATTCATCTTATAAAAGGGGTGACAGACACTCTATCAACTACGCGGACTTTGACTCGCAGACTAGTCCTTTTTAAGGAAAATAAACGAGGTTTAAATAATGTCCTGTAAAGTGGGAAGTAGCAGTCTCATTATACCCTGGCATTGCGGCGGCTCATGAGCGATGGTCACCATTGGTCTTGCAATAAAGTATGATGTCGGTGTTTGACTGAGTCTTTCACACTTCACCAAGATGGGATACAAGCCTAGTAGATGTTCAGCTTAATGATTTAGAGATCGACTAATGGATACTAAAACTAAATATGACATCATGAATCGACTAGGAATGCGATCCTGGTGAAAAGAACCAGTGCAAATGTGATATGGCTGTTTCACATATTTCAACGCATCACAGCTACTCTCATCCAATGACTAATTAAATTCAGCACAGCGATGTTCACTTTTTTTCTCTTATTTTTATCGCATGATAAAATAGCCGACGGCCCATCTAATGGGTTCGCTTTTTAGCCTCTGCAATGACAGAATATTGGTGATTGTTATAATTACACATTTTTTAATCCTTTAGCTATACATTAGATGGTATAATTTTGAACAGATCCACAACTCCAACACAAACTTTATCCCCCAATTTTGTAACCATTAGGTGTTTTGGCTTGACTCTGGTAATTCTAGAGGAATTATCAACACCAGCTACATTCCATTCCATTGCAGAGGTTCATGAGCGACGGTGCCCGCTTACCAAAAGGTGGGTGGTAAGCTCGTTTATCTGCGAAATCTGTCTAGCGAAAAAAAAACTTACATTAATAGCGTAGTGTACATCGTTATCCTAGATTACACACATTACATCCTAGTCACAAGGATAAAAATTTCACTTGAAAATCGCGCGTTTTTAACGACCTGTCTGTCACCACTTACACTTAAAAGTTCGTATTACTATCAGTGTTTGTGCAAACTTAATATTAGCCTTCAGATGCAGCAGTAGCTGTAGAGTTTTCTATTAAACAAAACTTAAGATTTCACATCAGCTTTACAAAGAGAACTAATTGCAAAGAAAATGGAAGAGCAACTTGTAGACTTTGAAGGTATTAGCATACTCATATATAATGAATCCTGAGCCCTTTCCAGATAACTAAGTTACTTATGTTGAGATTTGAGAGTAAAAATAATAAAGTTTGCGAACAAAGATAACTCTATCTTACTTTTATGTAGACATGATCTTTGTATTTTTATTATTTTCATAAATTTTATTTGTACTGTGTTTTGCTCATGTTCACAAATATCTTTTATTGTTATTCTGCCAATCTGACTAAATTACTACTACACCTATTCCTTCTCTATGAAGTACTAGCTATTTATTAAAATCAGTATATTATGTATTAACTAGCTGCCCCACGCAACTTCGTCTGCGTCGAAAAAATAAAAAAAAATTAGGGGTGGACTACCCCTAACATTTAGGGGGATGAAAAATAGATGTTGGCCGATTCTCATAGATACCGGATAAGCACAAAAAATTTCAACAAAATCGGTCAAGCCGTTTCGGAGGAGTTCAAGTTCGAACACCGTGACATGAGAATTTTATATATTAGAAGATAGAGAAAGAAGAAGAGAGATAACACCAATACGCAATCGCAGAAACCATAACAGGAATATGTGAAGATGTAATGAAAGAAGTATTGAAAGAACCATTGTTTACCTCCTTTATAAATTACCACCAAGTAATTGTTATTTATCACGTAGGTAATTACGAAGCAAAACTCATAAAAATCAACTTTACATTACACAAAATGTCCGTTTTAAAGGCATGACCGTGTCATTTACACACACTACCACACAAGATCGTTACGGTGTTGTTATTCACACACACAGGTGCAAGCTAACACCGATGTAACTTTACCTGCGCAAGAGTCGCATTCCGTCGCCCACCTCCGTCATTGGCCGCCGAGCCTTCGTAGGCTTTGCAGTACATTTAGAAAGTATCAAACCACAGTGTCTGTGTTACGACTTCGAAAATGTGTACGGTGCTTTAAATGTAAGTGATTTTTATATATTAATTTATTTTTTAAGGCTTTTGTGATACAATTTTCTAGGCACATAGTTTTCGAGTTATTGCGCTGCGAAGAGGCTCTTGAAGGCTCTATTTGGTTTTCATCAGGGTCACGTGATTAAGACTTGTTTTTCTCGTCGTGCTGCGCCGATGAGTAATCATTTTCTTAGAAGAAAAGAACAATTCTGCCTAATATAATGTTAAAACACAATAGAATAGTGGTCGGTCCGTATTTAAAGTACAATTTGGACCTATTGTCCCTTTTATGGTTTGAATGCGACTTGTTTATCTGTCCGTTCCAAAACTTGTCTACCAACAATAAAAAACAGTTGCATTGAAACTCATTGATGCAAAACTGTTTCGATGCTTCAAATAGCCACTCATTTAGCGTAAATAAGTGGAAAAGACGACGTCATTTCCCGTCTTGTGTTACCGAGATTTCAACGTTTTTTTTACTTCCGTAATTTTACCTATTGGTTTTATATAGTTGTAATGTTTGCCAAAGAACGGTGGAACAGATTTACCGGGCTATAACATACTTTTAATGAAGAGTCGACTTTAAGACTCAACAACAGTTTTAGAAGATTCTCAATTGCTTCCGTCATCACATCATTATAAGCATTCTGCAATAGAGAAGTCATATTCCAAACGTAAACTTAAGCAGGTTTCGAAACATGTAGGACATGTGCAGAAAACAGGCTCTCCTACTGAAAGTAGGTCAAAAAAAAGTTTAAGGACAAAACTTACTTATGCAGAGTTTATCTTCAAGTACTCGTTTTACTCTGCTTTATGTTTAATTTAGTTTATATTATAATTTAGTGCAACGAACTGCTAACATAGTAGAAGAAAAAAAGAAACTGGACTTTACGACTTCGGTTGTTGTTTTAGTATTCTGTAACATTACTAAGATTTAATTCGTATTGCCAGCGTCTAGCATTAAGAAAGTCTACGACGTATTTTCAAATTTAATTTGGTGATGGATGAGGCGACGTAAAGTACATTAAAGAGTGGAGTTCATACAGCTAGTTTGCGAATAAAAATACGGTTTCTTACGAATCGTGCCGGCGGGCTGCGGTGGACTCACATTAGCGAAATGAATGTAATTCTTATTTTAAACTTAAACTATTTTATTCGTGCACAAACCACTAAATGTTAGACGTAGACTGGTTAGACCTAATACTTACATTTTTTCTTTTGTATCATGAACGAGGTACTCTTTCTCTTCTTCCTTCGCTGCCAACCCGTTGTGGGTCTTGGCTTCCTCCACAGTCAGCATCCAGGTATCTCTGTTTTTAGCAATTTCTTAAGATCTTCCAATACACAAACTGTCCAGCGTTTTCTGGGTCTGTGAAAGAGTTACTACAGTATGTAGTTACCAGTACCTCACTACTTACTAATAGAATAACGGACGATTTCCGTCAAAATATTATGACTCTCTTCTTGTTCGGTCTTAACTGCATTTCTATTTAAATTCAAATTACATCAACGCGGTATTCGTATTTCTAAATATTAAAATACGATTGAAAAACTATTAATTGAATTTGAGACCGACTCGGCGCGACTAAGATTAAAAAATTTAAATATCGTGATTAGTTTTCCTGTCGATAACATTCGGTTTAACGCTGGATGCGAGGAGATCTCAATTTCTCGACAATTTGCATGATATGACCGATGCAAATACCTGCATAGAGGTTTGAATTGAATAATCTCGTTCGTTGAGACCAAAGATAAATTAATAGAAAGGTCACTTAAAATAATTTTGTTTTTAAATAACGTAGAGATTTACGAGCATACTATCACACTATCTGTTCACTTCGTTTTAATTTTCGGCGGTAATGATAGGTTGTTGTTTTTAACATACAATTTGGTGAAATTAAATGACGATTAGCGATACACATAGATAAAAAACTTGAGAGGTGTCAAGGGACACCCGGATGGAACGAAGTTCCTTTCGATTAATTAGTGAGGGAATTGTAATAAAATTTTATTTTTTAAAAGTAATAATAAGATATCTTCATCACAGCGCCAGCATTAATCATATAAAACAAAATAATGAATTGTTTTAAAAGATTTTAATTACAGCGCCATCTAGCGATAATCATCTAAAACAAAAAAGTGTCGTGACAACTTTTTCATAAGAATTTCCGTCTAGCCCCCTTTCGATAACGCGCGATAAGGAATTTCGTTCCAACATTATGCAATTAATGAAACATCACAATGACAGACGTATCACATCACACGAATCAAGAATGAGATTATTTGCATTACTCATGTATCTGCATGAACTTTTAATATGTTACTATCATTGTAATAAATCGGTAGGTAAAAACTAAACAAGTAGTAGATATTTACCCTGATGGTCAGTCTATTTTCTGTTTATCTTTGTTGATGTCAATTTCAATTCCAACTAACTGAATTTCGCTTTAAACTTTTACATGTAGTTCCACGGACGTATAGGAAATGGGGAGATGAGTTATGGAAAATTTAATTTAAAATTTTCTTCTAAACTTTATAGTAATTTCATTAGTGTTCGTATTTGGTGACTTTTTTAAAGCGAATTTTCTATTAAATTAACTACTTAACGGCCATCATATAAGGCTCAAAATGCTCTACTCGGGTTTAACTATCGGCATCAATGTGATATCAAATTAATTTTTAAGTCTACGGTTGCGCCCGGCCTTATTAATTTGAATCAAGTAAAGTTAGTACGCGCGCGAAATTGTAGACAATATAATAAATGTAGAATGAAATCGATGGTTCATAAAAGTAGGTAATATTTAAATAATTATCTAAAATACCTAATGGATGATAATTATAATACAGGGTGATTTTTTAGAGAGGGTACATATTGCAGGAGGGTGATGAGTACTCTGTTCTAAAACGGAATATTACAAAAAATAGGTAAAATTAATTTTTTTTTTTAAATCTAAATACGACAAATCTACCTCAAACATAAACAATTTCGGCTTAAAGAGTGTTGACTAATGACCTCTAGTGATCTCGCGCACCCCACACCTCCGCCACACCCGTCAGCTGTCGAAAAACCATCATTTTGCAAGAATTTTAGATATTTTTAAGTTGCGATTACTAAGGCATTAAGCCATATTCTTTGGTAATAATATTTTTACTGGTCGTATATAACCATCAGCTACCATGACCTTCAATATGTACCCTCACTAGGATATCACCCTGTATATTAAATTGTTACTGTTAAAGTGGTAGATTTTTAGATGACCATTGACTATACCGTATAACAACATAATATTTAATGTTTCTAATTTAATATGAATAGGTATGTATAAATAGAATGTGTAGAGCGAAAACATCTTCAAAATTTCACCGTACTTCTTAAATTTGTTTGAATTTCAATATAACTTTATTTTAACACACACTCGATATAACTATGATGTGTTATGCATTTCTTAGTATTGCGCAGTGTCCGATTACTGTTTGGGAACGTTGAGAAAGCTACTTTCTTGTGGGAATCAAATTTGGCTGACGTTGATAATGCATAACTCGTTTTGCGTTCATTGGAAATGCACTTGGGTATATTATTACGGAATAAGTTCCCACCGTCCGTTTTCGCGGAATATGCACTATAGTGGAAGGTTGATGTGGAATGATGATCATGACGTTTTTTAACCCTTAAATGGAGAATGTTGTTTTAAACAACATACTAAACATAACAGATACAATTGACCTTCTTTAAATTTTTTGTTAATTTTGACAACTAGTTCTTATTTCTGAACGAATTTTGTACTATTTTTTTTAATTACATACAGTTAATTCATGTCTAGATTTTTGTACTTATTTTTTCCTAGACAGTACAGTAGTACATGTCTATTACACAAATATATTTTTTTAAAATGTAAAATAAAAATCGTCCATTTAAGGGTTAATTTGTTTTTTTTTGTCTTATAGGCAGACGAGCTAACAGGCCACTTGATCTTAAGCGGTTGTACTGGTATCTAGTTATAATAGCCCGAGTTTTATAACGTAGGGATCCGTTTAGCCTCGCTACTCAGCAGCCAGGTCTGCAATTCTGAGTTGGTTTTTATCAGGAGAACTATGGACCAAGTTTTTAGCTTGCCTCAAATACCTTCCCAAAAATTGTGAGTAGCCCTCGGGCCATAACAAGTTGACACTAATTATGTACGAGAATAGTTAGCTAATCATTTAAAAGTAAGCACATTAATTGTCTGTTTGAACAAAGTTTGCTACTAACCTTAATATTTTATTACGTGTCCAATACACTATTCGTCTTTTCCAGCACTTTTATCATAAATTGATGTGATATTATCCTATTTATAAACAATACTTATAGCATTTAAAGTTAAATAAACACACTAATACTTTTCTAATGGCGTCTATCGAAACTATTGATCGTCTGTTGTTTTTTGACAATCGAGATGGCCATGCTTAGTTTTCATAAAATGTAGCAAAAAGGTTTACTCTAATTTTATTAATATTACTAATTAAATTTTAACTAGATTTGTAGCTAGTACAAGTAGGTACATAACCTATTCATAAAACAAGGTTTAGTCTACTAAGTATTAATAATATTAGAAGTTTTAAAGACTATTAGTCAGGAATACCATATTTTTTTTACCTACTGCATTGATCATTGCTAACATTCTAAATAAGAACAAAAATCCTCCCATTTAATTTTATCAACTTGTCTAATCTCCAGCTAAAACATTTTTACGCCATCCAAAAACTATTACTGAAATGGTTATTGAAGAAACATTTTAAAGAAAGTCAGTTTTCTCCCAACAATACTTCGCAATCCGGTGACCAAAGCAAATTGTAGGATGCAGTCTATTGTAAATAATGGGTGCTTCAAGTAATAAGGATTTTTCATCTTCAGTGCCAGCATTGTTGTTTAATGTTTACTTTTGAAATCGAATTAACTTCTTTTAGTTTTCCCGGGATTATTTTCTTTTAGAGCTGCTACAAAAGGTCGTTTTGTTGCACACTTTATTCAGAGTATGAGAATGGTTTTAATGATATTTTTATGGTATTTGATATCCTCTTTCAGTCGTATTCTTCATATTTAAGGGTCGTGATCATCATTTTAGTTTTATGACAGATTTTCCGCTATAAGATCTAGTCTTCAGTGACATGCAGTTCCCTTACATAATTAAGACAAAACTACTAAACTACAAATTTAGAATTATATAACTAAACCTAAGAATTATAAAGGGTTTTGAAATTATTGACATCGACCCCTGATAATAAGATCAAGTAGATACCTATGTAAGCTATTTACAAATATTTTTTACTGTAACTACAGGACTGTTATTAACACTAAAGGAAGCAGTTTTGTATTTCAAAGCCGGCTTTTCTATTTTCAAAACATGCAATAGTATTTGCAATAATTGAAAATCGCAATATCCGGGACGGAACGCCGTGTCCGGTCATATCCGGCCCTGACAAAACCGGTCTCTTGTTCAATATATTGACAAAATTGGTTTATAAGACATAGGTGCTTGTTTGTAAATAATAACCATTCGGGGAATAGTCCTGATATGTGTCTTAAGTAATCTTCTTCTTTCTTAATATATAAAATTCTCGTGTCACGGTGTTCGAACTTGAACTCCTCCGAAACGGCTCGACCGATTTTGATGAAATTTTTTGTGCTTATCCGGTACCTATGAGAATCGGCCAACATCTATTTTTCATCCCCTAAATGTTAGGGGTAGTCCACCCCTAATTTTTTTTTTCGGCGCAGACGAAGTTGCGCGAGTCAGCTAGTTTTATTATAGTTTAATAAATGATTTACTGTTTTTTTAAATTATAGGTGTCCGTTTTTAATAATGCATTAAATAAAATATTTTCTAGGATTGATTAAGGTGACCATCAGGTGAGCGTGAGCTTTATACAACAAAAATAATCTTCAATAGTTCTTCAGTGGATGGCAAATGTTTGTAATATTATCCCTGGTCTCAAAAGAATAATATACTATGATTTCTAAAAAGTAAATGTAATTCTTACCTTTTTCTAAAATATTGGATATGGAAAAGGGTTGTAAGATAGCCAGAAAAGTATGCTATAAGTATGAAAGCATGTGTCCCACTTCTTCCAGTTTCAAAAAAACTTAACACTTGGAAGATTGTTTGCTGTTCACTTATTTACGTTTAATATCAAAGAAACAAAAAATATATGTCAATCTATTGGTAAATATCCAAAAAGTGTTCCCTACTGAAAGGACATAAAGTACAAAATCGTGTAACAAATAATTTATAATTGTAAATACAAACAGCCTCGAGAGTCATGCTGCTATTTCTTGCATACAGATTAGTTGAAAACAATATGTGACTTCCATATGGTTGGTCTTTAAGTTTCGACGAGTCCTTACTACAATATATATTGAGGTTAAAGTATTGTATAAGTGTAAAATGTTTAATGATAGATTCTGAAGTAGCCACAGGTGGATATCTCCTATACTTTTTTATTGCAAGGCAGACAAACGATCTTTCGCCGCTCCTAATGGTACGCGTTACCGTCGCTCATGAACCTCTGCAATGCCAGGGTATTGAGCCATTATCTATCACTTCAGGACTTAAAACCGATTGTGACACCTATATAATATAACTTGATGAAGTAGAAATAGTGGAAGAAGAAAAGTTTCATTTATAACTGTAGTGTTTACATTATTGAACAGTAAAACTAAAAAAAAAATATTCCCATCTTATCTTTTCAAAATTCAATCCAATTCTAAACAAAAAACCGGTTTTTTCATACAATTGAAATCATAGTTAACGAAGCAAATGCATGAGCTATATAATCATTATTTTCAACGTAATGGTTTGGCTGTATGTGCACCGCACACAGATAAGGGAACTAGAAGGTCATGTGTGATTTCTATGCGGGGTTTCACCTTCGATGATTCTAGGTTAATAATATTGAATGATTGATGCACCCAAACAACTATACTGAAGGTTGAAACCATTCCTACATTCAAAATAAATTGTTATAGATATATAGCGCTGTCCTATGTCAACCCATAGAGTCTCAATGGGTCTTTATAGAGCGCTAATAGTTTTCTAATGATGTCGCGATGATTCTTGAATCGATTTAGCCATTGGTGTACAAGTAGAATTATTGTAAATAGTTCAAATGCAGGTGATCCATAGAGATACAGATTCTGTACTATAATGAACTAAAACCGCGACTATACTGTACTGTAACAACCCATTACTGCCCACTGTTGGAATCGGGTCTCCTCAGAAGTGGTTAGGCATTGTCCACCACGTTTGCCCAATGTGGATTGGGGACTTCACATTTCTTTGAAAGATTCTCACACTTTTTTTCCGAAATACAGGTTGCCCCGCAATGTTTTCTTTCACCGTTTCAGTAGGCACCGTTTCCACGATATAGAAAGTTCAATAATGTTTCAGATAAACAAATGTGCTGTAACCTTTTCTGATAAAAATAATTCTTAATTTCACGCTATATTTTCACTTGTTATCGCACAAACGTGTCGTTTACACTAAATACGTACATACGTGAGTATTACACATGATCTTCAAGGTGATCTACCAGTTAGATCACTCCATCTACAGCTTGACACGTTTGGGCTAATATATTTGAAAATACTACGTGCACGTTATGTGACTCACTGTTTAGGAATTTGCTAGTATAATATAGTTTATTTGATTAAATTGCTGTTTTTAGTTTTCAGTGTTGTAAGAATTGTTTACTTCGAAGTGTTTGTTTATTTCTTGTCTAATATTAATTTAGGTATCGTATCGGATTTAAAAAAAGTATAACGGTTATCCACATTTAAAGTTTAAGATCTAGAAGGTACAAAAATTCGGTCTTACCTAAACAACCTATCTACAAAGTTGTGCCAAAATTATAATTAAGAAAATGCCATTAATCGCCATTTAATATACTTTGCTTTATGAAAATTACCAATAGAAGATTTATCAATTTCATTGATACGCGATGTTCGAACCAGCGAACAAAAAAATCATACTTATCAAGAAAGTAAAGTTGAATGTCTTTGAACAGTACGACTCCAAAGCGATGTTGATTTTACTAAAAATTAACATAAATTAACAATCTTTATATTCTCCAAATAACAGTTAAGACATTACATTTCTGTTAGAAATGCTTGAACAATATGTAATTGTTCTGAATCCCCACAAACAAGTAGAATGGAAAGCCGTGATGAAGCACCCACGCTCCGTTGCCTAGCAACCTGAGTTAGGTGTAAACTTGCATGGCGCTCTGTTATGCTTTCAACAATCATGTGTGTTAGTGAAATCTTAGGGATGTTTCCTCCTTGATTGTGACTGGTTTTACATTAGAAAATTATACAAATAAAAGTAACAATTTTTTTTTTGATAAAACAATGCCGTGAGTTCGTGTCTAATATGACCTACGTTTGGTGAGTGTTCGTTTAAAATTATACGATTTCCATTCTCATACCAAATTAAGGGAGGTACCTATATGCTTAAAATAATTAATTCCAATTTCAAAAGATTTGTGCAAATAGGTTGGATGTAAAGTGTTAAAACTTCATGCCAAACGGTTTCATAACCAGTTTTATTTGTAAGTACTACATTTATTATAATTATTTATAACTTATTTCCAACAGTAATAAACAATACTTAAATAATTGATTCCGATAATTTATTCGTAAAACCTTTGGTTACGCGGTTTTTAGCGTAGCTTGCCGTCTCGTTCTCGCTTGCTTAGTCTTGGTAAGATAGAGGGAGGCGACGAACTGTCATCGCAGTATCTCGCGTCGCACGGCGCTGGCATCGCATATCGCAGCCGCCGGCAGTTGGTCTCGGATAGCCTGAGACGACTCACGCGCATTTTATCGCGACCGCATCCCGCATTCAACCACCGCTCAGTTCACTTTTCGCTATTGAAGCGCGCGCGCGTATCGCATTTTTCTCAAGATCCCTGGCCGCGGCCGGCTGTTTATGTGAACTCAATAACCTTTACGAACAATATAACTTGGACAGTGTCGTAATTCAGTGTGTGTGTGCCCGTGTTGAGCTGCGATATAAGGTAAGTCACCTCAATTTACTTGCCAAGACGCCACGCATCAGGGACCTGACGGCACGTATAGCTTCGCCAGTTGCAACGCACAAAGACATTGTTCGGGCTATATTTTTCTTCGCATTATTTCTTCGCACCACGCCTAAATACAGTCCACTTATTATATCATCTCGCATCCACACATTGCGACCTCAAGTTTGAGGCTGCACCTCATCGCATATATTTTACGCATCTATATATTTCGGCCTCAAATAATCTTGAGGCCGAACGCACCGCTGGCCTTTGTAAAGACCACATGTATGGTCCTTCGAGCCGGATAGTTTGATCCGTATCGCCGGATAACGCATATTTTTGTTCCGTATTGAACGGGACAACGCATCGCATTTATTTTAAGTACTAATTAACTTATTACCGCTTATTTACACATTTTTACATTTATTTATCACACACCGCAAAAACATTGCTGATTTTACAAATCCGCGTATTTCTTTGTAATCAGTGCGTATAGTAGTATTTTTACAAGCGCAGCTTATAATAAACATATATTAGCATAGATATAACGTAATATTTTTATGAAATAACAATATTTGCATCATTATTACATTTTCTTAGTTCTTCATTGTTAAAACTTTTCAACATGGCGTCAGATCGAAAGATTAAAATCATTATCGCTAAGAAACAAAGTATTTTCGCTCATATTGATGCTATATATCAGAAATCTAAAAAAAGTAGGTACCTTTGATACGAGAACAAAGGAAGACTTTTTGTCATCATCATCTAACATTGAAAAATTATATTCTCAATTTAATGAATTATGTGATAAACATAATGAAATACTTTTAGACGAAAATCCAGATTGTCAACTGAACTTCAGTGAATGGGATGCTTTTGAAACTCTGTACGCAAAAATAAGCCATACTCGTACATCATTGTTACGACCTGTTGAGTCTACTGCTCTAAAATCTTCTCCACGAAACTACTGTAATTTACCTCCATTAGAATTAGTGAGTTTTAATGGTTCGCTAACAGAGTGGCCACAATTTTATGAAAGTTTTAAAACTAACGTTCACCAAAATGAATCTTTGACAGATGGTCAACGCGTACAATACCTGATGTCAAAATTGACAGGTAGTGCTCGAAACATTTTTGCTGGATTAATACCAACAGAGGAAAATTATTCCATCATCTGGAAATCATTAATAGATAAATACCAAGACAAGCGAATGTTAGGAAGTTTGTATCTGAACAAAATCTTAGACATAAAACCGGTTTCTGACACCGCTTTGCAGTTGAATACATTTATTGAACAAATTGTATCTTCATGGTCAGCGCTTAAATTGCTCAATATTAAAAATTTAGATGATTTTATTTTTACACATATAATACTTAAAAAATTAGACACAAAAATAATTGAAAGTTTTGAAACATCACTAAAACATGACTCGCTTCCAACTAGTGACAGTTTAATAAGTCATTTGAAACATCGTGTGAAGGTATTTGAAAGATCTGGTATATTCCGTCAAGATACATCTCATAAATTTAATAAATCTAGCCGCACATTTTTAGTCACTGAAAATCTTAATAAAGTCAATAAATTATCTTGCAACTATTGTAACAAAACAATTCACATACATCTTTATGAGTGTCCAGACTTTAAAAACTTATCAACTAATGATCGCTTTAATTTTGTAAAATCTAAAAATTTATGCATAAATTGTTTTAGCTCTAAACACAATACTTTAAAATGTGCTTCTTTAAACAAATGTAAACATTGTCACAAGAAACATCATACATTGTTGCATTTTGATCAGAATAAAAATTCTGAGAATAAACCTGAACATTCTTCATCTATTGAAAATGTTTGTATGCATTCTAGTTTAAATACTCAACCTAAATGTACATCTATATTACCTACTGCAAAGGTCATTGTCTATGAAAATAATAAACGTTTCTTAGTTAGGTGTTTAATTGATAGCGGTTCACAAAATAATATCATAACCTATGAATGTTGTCAAAAATTAAAATTAGTTATTAAACCACTTAAATCATCATTAAATTCAGTGGGAAATATTTCTGTACCTATTAAAGGTCAGGTCACACTCAAGATACATTCTCAATTTTCTAATGTTCAATATACTTTAAATTTATTAGTCATTGATCATATATCATACTTGCCAACTCAACGAGTTGAGATTTCACATTTAAATAATTTTAATCATTTGTCTCTAGCGGATGATAGCTGGTATGTGCCTGGAAACATTGAAATCATTTTAGGCACTTCTATGATGGCTAATATTTTACAGCCTACTTCTTTAATGACTCGCTCTCATCCACACGCATTTAATACAACGCTTGGATATATCATTATGGGGGAGACCTCTTATGAAAATTTATGTAATTCTACTTGGTCATTTGGACCTCTCATAGAAAACTTAAATAAAACAATGGCAAAATTTTGGGAACTGGAAGAGATATCTTCTGCAGGTACTTTAACCTCAGATGATAACCACTGTGAGGAATTTTACAAATCCACTATAACTAAAAATTCACATGGTAGGTATATAGTGTCATTGCCATTCAAGGGTGACTCTACGATCTTGGGTGATTCTTATGCTACAGCTCAGCGTCGCTTTTCGACGTTAGAGCGTAAATTTAACGCTATTCCGGAATTACGACAAGCTTATGATGACGTCATCAAGGATTACATTAAACAAGGCTATTTATCGAAATACCCCGCACTCCGTCGGTTTTGAATGAGGGTTATTTCGTTCCTCATCATCCTGTACAACGTCCTGAAAAATTATCAACTAAAACGCACGTTGTTCTTGACGCTAGTTCAAAAACATCTAATGGTATTTCTTTGAATGATATTCTTCATCCGGGACCAAATTTACAAACAGATTTATTTTCATTATTGTTAAATTTTAGATATTTTAAAATCGCTATTACCGCGGATATAAGACAGATGTATCTTAGAATTTTAGTAAGAGAAGAGGATCGCAAATTTCAGAAAATAATTTATCGCTTTAATAATACTGAGGATCATCGCATTTTTCAATTTAATTCTTTAGCTTTCGGACTTCGCTGTAGTCCATTTTTGGCCATGCGTACGGTTCACCAGCTGGCCGAAGATAATCGCGCACGCTTTCCTCTTGCTGCAGAAGTAGCCAGTAGGGAATTTTACATGGATGACTTGACCACCTCTGTCAGTTCCATAGAGGATGGCATCCGCTTATCGGATGAATTACGCGCTTTATTCGCTGAAGGAGGTTTTGACTTGGTCAAGTGGGCCAGTAACTCACTTGAGTTACTCAATCATTTGCCTGAGGCATGCCGGGTGCCGATTGAATTCACCGACCATAGCGATACGCTGAAGGTGTTAGGCCTGAAGTGGTTACCTCAGACGGATGTGTTCACTTTTACCACGTCTCCTCCACCCTCTGTTAATACTAAACGATCTATATTATCTACTATCGCTCGCCTTTTTGACGTTTTGGGCTTCGTCGCACCAGTTATTCTCTACGCCAAGCTCCTAATACAGGATCTTTGGCTTACCAAGGTAGGTTGGGATGATGAACCACCAGAGGTTATCATCAATCGCTTCGTTAAATTTAAAACCGAGTTGCCTCTGCTCTCGAACTTGCGCGTTCCTCGCCATTTGGGCGTTGGGGCAGGTTGTGTAGTGAGACTGTTGGCCTTTGCTGACGCTAGTCTCAAGGCTTACGGCTGCGTCATATACCTACACGTTACGCATCCTAACGATGACATATCGGTTGAATTAGTCGGAGCTAAGTCAAAGGTAGCTCCACTAAAAACGGTATCACTTGCTAGGTTAGAACTTTGTGCCGCTTTAATATTATCAAATTTAGTTAAACAAGTATACGCGGTTTTCAACAACCGCTATCACGTCACTGAGACATTTGCCTTCAGTGATTCCATGATCGCTTTGTCATGGATCAATTCTTCACCACATCGATGGCAAATTTTTGTTGCTAATCGCATAACTAAAATACAAGAAAACTTGTCTCCGGACCGTTTCTTTCACATAAACGGAAAGGAAAACCCCGCTGACTGTTTGTCGAGAGGATTACTGCCTTCTCAAATCATAACGCACCCGCTTTGGTGGTACGGTCCAGAATGGATTCGTCCTCCAATTGCTGCATGGCCTATGGAACCATTCAGCTCATCGCTCGTCGAAGGTCCTATACCTGAGGCGACCAATGTAATCGCTGTTGCCACTCCATCCAATGTGGATGGGTCACTGCTACTTATACTATCGTTCCAGGTATCTTCCTGGAAGAAATTATCTCGCATAACTATTTATATTTTAAATTTTATTTCTAAATTAATATATTCTCTTTTGTTCTCGGATCTCAACTTAGTCCGTCACCATTACAATAACGCGCTTTGTTAAATGTAACTTATATCACTTTCGCTTTCTTTACATACTTAACTTTAATTTAACAAATTTTTTCGCATATTTATATTGCGACCTCAACGCTTGAGGTCTCGCATCGCATCAATCATAATATGTAATAGTTTAATTATTTTTTCGCATTTAGGTTAGTTTTTACTTTATAGCTATTTAGTCATAAGTTAGCTGCGCTCGCATTTATATTATCGTACGCATTTAAAATAATCGCTCCGTGGTTCTTTGTATACTATATAATGTTTACACTTACTCACACAACATCACACGCATATTTTTATGTATGTATCATTTATTGACACATACTGCATTCTTGCTTATAACACATGACTTTGTGCTTTGTAAAGCCCAGTCCTGGGCTTTGGCGGGGAGCATGGTTACGCGGTTTTTAGCGTAGCTTGCCGTCTCGTTCTCGCTTGCTTAGTCTTGGTAAGATAGAGGGAGGCGACGAACTGTCATCGCAGTATCTCGCGTCGCACGGCGCTGGCATCGCATATCGCAGCCGCCGGCAGTTGGTCTCGGATAGCCTGAGACGACTCACGCGCATTTTATCGCGACCGCATCCCGCAATCAACCACCGCTCAGTTCACTTTTCGCTATTGAAGCGCGCGCGCGTATCGCATTTTTCTCAAGATCCCTGGCCGCGGCCGGCTGTTTATGTGAACTCAATAACCTTTACGAACAATATAACTTGGACAGTGTCGTAATTCAGTGTGTGTGTGCCCGTGTTGAGCTGCGATATAAGGTAAGTCACCTCAATTTACTTGCCAAGACGCCACGCATCAGGGACCTGACGGCACGTATAGCTTCGCCAGTTGCAACGCACAAAGACATTGTTCGGGCTATATTTTTCTTCGCATTATTTCTTCGCACCACGCCTAAATACAGTCCACTTATTATATCATCTCGCATCCACACATTGCGACCTCAAGTTTGAGGCTGCACCTCATCGCATATATTTTACGCATCTATATATTTCGGCCTCAAATAATCTTGAGGCCGAACGCACCGCTGGCCTTTGTAAAGACCAACCTTTATTGATTATTGACAATTACCAATACTCCTTGACCATAGAATTATGACTCATCTATTACTAAGACTACTTTTTTTTTATTCTATACTTTTCTTTACTGCCAAGATGTAGTTGTGATTATTCAATTGAAGTTCAATTGTATTGAAACATAATGTTTTATAATTTATTCGGAAAATTTTAAAATCAGTAAATATTGGTTATAATAATGAATTATTAAAACCTTTTCTTCGCATTGATGAGTCATTAACAACTATTTTTTTATTTGTTACAATAGATTAAAATGGCGCCAAGTTCAATGAGGTGTGATGGTTCTATTATCGTTATCGTGAAGCAGTTGTCTATAACGACTTAGTTATTTACAATATTAAATCTATGTATTTAGTAAACTTTGTAGTGAAATTATACTAATATTGAAAATAGGTAATGTTTTGGTGGTGTAGAGGGTAATCTTTGGATGTACTAAACCGATTTAGATATTTTACTAAAGCTATTTGAGTGTGATAGGTTATATAGTTATTCTAAAAAGAACACATTCCTCCTTTATTTATGTCAAAGTTAAAGCCAAAATTGTTCCCAAAACCTTTCCTACGCATGACTCATCTTCGGCCATTTTTTTATTATTTTTTTATGGCGCCAAGTTGCAGTAAAGTGTGAGATTTCTATAGTCGTTTGAAGTACTTATCCGTTACTGGTGTATGGTCAGGTGGCCAGGTAATGGTGACTCATACTGTTTATTATGCAGCGAAAGTGCGGTGGCATCCTCATTTGTTTTTTTTTATTACAAACGCAATGGAGCCAACGGTTTGGCTTTGTGTTCGTAATGCCATTAGTTTTGTTAATAGGATCAGGATTTTTGATTGTAGTACTTATTTTTAAGTTGGGTACTTGGTTAATAAAACAAAAGAAATAATAATTTGAAAAAAATGAAGTTGATTAAAATATTTATAAAAGTTAGTTTTTTATGCTATTTATCCACTCCAAAAATTACAATTCCCATTAATGACGTTACATAATTATTATGCACTAATGACTATTAGTTGTGTGTAATTAGTTTCATCGACTAGTTGTTTGTATACTAAAAATATCTGTTGATACTGTAAAACAGTTATTTTATAGGAATCGACTTAATTATCCTCACGATGTTTTCCTTCACCGCTTATAGCCAGTGGTGTTGTGAAAAATTGCACATAAATCTTTTTCACATTTAGATTTAGAGGTACAAGCCGGCCGGATTTAAACCCGCGACCTCCCGTTCGGAAGGAAACGCTTCGACCACTCGGCCACCACGACTTTAACCTGCATGTCGGAAAAGGGTTCTAAAAATCCTTTGAAGATATGTGAAGTCCCCAATCCGCACTGGGCAAGCGTGGTGGACTATGCCTAATCCCTCGTTAGAGGAGACCTGAGCCCAAAAGTGGGCAATAATGGATTGGTACAGAGACTTAATTATCTTTAGTACGTGTGCAGCTGGACCGAACAGTAAAATAAACGCAATATCTCTTCTGCAAAAGCTAAAAGCTTTTTGGAAATGAATTCCCATTCGTGCTACGAAAGCAGTTTGATATTATAATTAGTTGATGCACCAAAGAGATGTCCTTTCCACCAAAGAGATGTCCTCTCCAACATTTCGTTTCCCGTTTTATAAGGCTAAAATGAAATGGACCTGATTTTGTAGTTCGTAGAATGATATTAATTTTGTTTCTCATTTACCTGAGCAAAATGAAATTTACCGAGAGAATGGAATTCGTAATGTTGAAATAGCTTTCTTTGTAAAGAAAATGAAGAGTTTTGATCATATTTGTCTAGCTTTTAAGGACGATAGTAAAAAATAAAATAATCCGACGTATTTTATAATTAAAATTTTATTTCGTAATACACACTACATTTGATGAACTCTAAACCATACTAAAACGTATTGTTTGCTCTCTGATTTGGTTTACAAATATTTCTTCTTTTCTTTTGAAAAAATATGTAAATACCGAGTTATAAGTTTCAATAATTTATATTTTGCGCAACATAAATACATATCATATATACCACGACTACTTTTGAGCGATACTGTAATTTTATAGAAAGAAGAGTATGAATGTCGTGTCAACGAAAAAATTCACTCTTCTTCTTTCTTTATTGTATATTCTTCCTTATCTGATTCAAATGGGATCCGCGCAATATGGTTTTACTCCTCGTCTTGCATGACCTGTCACGCCATATTTTCAAATCATCGTTCACACAATCTATCAATACCTCTCTACGTCTATCAACATTCAGTTAATTAACATTATTTTTTCCGTGTTTAGGTTCTTAGAGATGACAGGATTAGTGTGCCTCCTGGCGCTTGCCGGTCTGGCTTCAGCTCAGATCAACCTGGACGGCATCAGATGCGGTCAGCTGACGTGCCAACTGGACGAGTACTGCTCCCCGGAGACCAACAGATGCGCTCCATGCAACGTCGTCTGCAATAAAACACATCATAACTATGACTCCGGGCTCTGCGTCAAGGAATGCCAAGGTTTGTTACATTGTATCTAGAGAATATACGGCAGGAGAATATATGAATATATAGTTAATGTACTAAACCTTAATAAAATGCGCAATATCGTGCTGTGTTCTTTCCTCAGCCAGAGTTCGGACGTAGAGCTTGAGCGACAGTAGGTTTTAGTGGGGTTCGACTACCACATACCACACTTGCAGCAAAAAAGACCCTAATAATATTAATTTACTTTGCTTATATTAATATCAAAACATAGCCTTTCCAATTCTGATTTAACTTCAAAACAATCCTATAAGGCCTTTTAAACACTAAATTTTAAGTTTTAAGCACTAAAAAAACACTATTTACTTTGTTGCTCGCTACATATTCTCCTGTTGTATTTGTAGTTTTGCATATGATGTTGTATAAGATAGTCTAGTATTTTAGTAGCGACCGCGGCATCATAAAACCGGAATTTCAAGAGGTTTTAAAATACTGTTTGATACAAAATTACAATGTTTCAACTTGCTTATACTTCACTTCAAACGGAAAAATAGGTTTTTGTAACTATTTATTTGAGTTTCTTGAGTAGATTAATCGTAGGGATATAAATAATATTCATATAAAATAAAAAACGATTTGTTGGTAGAAAAGCGTTTAAGAATTTACTCATTGAAGTGGACGATGATAACATTTTATTCGTTTTCTTAATCTTTAGTTTTATATATTTATATTCTGCAGTATCAAAATTTGTATAAAGTCATATCATTAATGCAGTTATAAATTCGCTGTACTGGATGCAACTATAGTCTCAACTGCACAAAATACGATAATTTTATGTTGTCTGGGGACGCAATGTAACACCAAGCCTGGTGAAGTTCAAACAGGTTCATTACCCTTTCAGAGATAACCTTAATTACTTAGTAAATGTACCTTCACAATATACGATCTTTTGTTTATAAAACTTAACTAATTCACGTGTGGTTAGGTTATCTTGTCGTTATTTTTGAATATTCACTACTGGTTTAAAATTTTATCATGACTAATATCTAGCACGTGCAAATGAAAACTAACTTTATTGCTATAATGTTAATGGTTGTTTTTGTTTGTCGTTATGCACGACAACCGGCTCTACCGGTTACACGACCACAGCCTGTTCACGGTTCTCCGTCTCGTTTGCTTGTATGGCTCTGTCTCACTCGCTCTCGAGCGAAGAATGTGTAGGTTTCAGGTCATGCATCTTGAACGAGGTTTTCATATAGACTCGCAGGCAGGATCGCTAAATAACTTAAGTAAAAGTTTACTTATGTTAGCATATGTTTGCAAACCGACGCGAAATTTTTAATGAATCGTTGACGTCGTAGTTATTAAGGTTTTTACCAAGAATATTTTCTATTTCGTTGTAAAAACTGGTTCATCTGATAAATAAGTAAGATTACGATGATGAGTGGTTAGGTACTGTCATTAATAAATGTTAAAACTGCAACCTATCACATACAGATTAAAACATTTTAATACGATAAGCTTTACATAAGTATAGTGGCCACATTATTTTGATGTGTTAGGTATTCCTCAACTGCTAATCTATCCAGCACTTTTTTATCCAAATGCTTAACGAAAAAAGTAATGAGGACATACCATTATCTACCACCATGAGTAAATAGTAACTTTACAATTAAGTGACGAAGTAAATTGCATAACAACTTACGAAGATTTGGAAACGAGAATCTGAAAATCCACTTTTATCGTTTATGGTTATTGAAGTCTGAATTAGACTGAACATGTATTTAGACAATGCGAACATAAATTTAAAATGGAAGTAGAACATAATTTTATACTAATCATCATGTAGAATATATCCCGTATACCTGTATCAACCCATTACTGCCCACTGTTGGGCTCAGATCTCCTCAGAAGAGGGATTAGGCATAGTCCACCACGCTTGTCCAGTGCGTATTGGGAAAGTCGTGGTGGCCAAGTGGTCGAAGCGCGTCCTTCCGAACGGGAGGTCGCGGGTTCAAATCCGGCCGGCTTGTACGTCTAAATCTAAATGTGAAAAAGATTTATTTGCAATTTTTCACAACACCACTGGCTAAAAACGGTGAAGGAAAACATCGTGAGGAAACCTGCATGTCGGAAAAGGGTTCTAAAAATCCTTTGAATATATGTGAAGTAGAATATATCGTCAAGACTAAATTAGCCAAAATGGGTTAGGAAGTTAAAATTAATTAAAACATAACAGACATTTTTTCTATTTTTCACTTCACGTCATAAAATCGTATTCTGGCGCTTCAGTCTTTTCGTTTTCAAGTGACGATACATAAAACTGTTGATCCGTTATGAGCACGTTAGTACTCATATTCATTGATTTGATACGGCATTTACGATGTTTTGAAATCCGACATATGATGACCGGTGGGAGCGCAACAAAACCGTTAGGATTCGACCATATGAACATATTAAAGTTAAATTATAAAAAAAAACAATTAGGGTTCCTTAGTTATCTTTTGAGGTATGGAGAATAAAGAAAAAAAATAAAGAAGAATGGAAAAATATGCAATAATTTTGCAAATTGTTTTTGTTCCATCTTTGGGACTGGAGATGGGTTTTATTCCTGAGTCATTTTTATTTATTTTGTTGAATATGTACTTTGTAAATTATAGTTCTTAAATAAATATATACCTCTCTCTAACAACCCATTACTGCCCACTGCTGAGCTCAAGTCTCTTCAGAAGAGGGATGAGGCATAGCCACTATGCTTACCTAATTCTTCTTAGTTGGATCGCGTACTGAATCCAGTGGTAGAATCATTATGTGCTAACAAGTTGCCCTGCGTGACTTTTAGTAGTCCTTTCCTACCCCTTCTCAGCTGAGCCCCTTCTGAGCTCGCACCTCCATCCTGGTGAAGCTGTAAAGGCCTGAGGGCCAACAGCGATTCCTCCTATCCTAAAAAAAAAAAGCTTACCTTATACGGATTGAGGACTTCATATATCTTGAAAATCCGAGGAGTCAGATCTCAGTTTGTTATTTATAAATAGTAATATAGTATTTGAAATCATCATCCAAAAACAAAATTTCTACTAAATCTTAAGTGGACTCTATGCCTAAAATTATAACAGTAAATAACTATAGAGACAACAACTGAATATTATCATTATTAACATTATCATCATTATCATGCTAAAAAAAAAACAAAAATATATCATCAAAAATTCTCTCAATTCTCGAAAGCGCATGCGCACTGTAGCCCTTTTTTTTTTTTTTTTTTTTCAGTTGGAGGAAATCACCGGATCCCCGACCGCCCCGCGGGCGGGGTATGTGGGAGTTGAACCTCACTAAAACCTCCAACCGCTCACACTCAGCGTCCGAACCCCGGCTGAGGTCAGAACCCAGCACGGGGTTTTGTGGGACGGCGCGACGCGTAACGCTCTCGGCACACTTTTCCGTCACGCCGTCCCCGGACGCCGAACCGGCAGCCGCCGGCGATACGGCCACCGGCTCTCTCGGTCGGCGGGCTATCCGAAGCCCGCCAAGATGGCTGGACCGCGTGTCACCCTCCCACGGAATACCCCGCTGGGTCAGAACCAGCGTGGGTCGGGGAGCGCGGTCCGCCATCCTCCGGATGCTCTGACGCAAGGGCGTGCTGAGCGAGACACGACACCTTCTTGGGTCCCCGCTCGCACTCACATGCGTTGGGGACCCGAAACTCTTAAGGGGCCAGATTCCGGGCGAGATCCCGGTTCCGGCCCCTTGCTCGACGGCGGCGGGTTGTTGCGGGGCGGAGAGAAGAATAAATTCTCTCCCTCGCACTCCCCGCCACCCTCTTCTGCGAGATGGTGGACTCGCAGAAGTCGAGCATCGCCTTCCAGGACTCGTCGCTCTCGAGCATCGACGCCACGACGCCCGGGAGCGACAAGTCCGGTCCTATTTGTTGGACCAGGACACACCGCTGCTGCTCCCATGCAGGGCAGACAGCGAGCGTATGCTCCGGTGTGTCCCGGTCACAACCTACACAGTGATGGCACCTCGTCGTCGGCTCCACCTGAATGCGGTGCAGATACCGCCCGAAGCATCCGTGCCCGGTCAGCATCTGCACCGCCCAAAAGGTGAGGCGTCCTTCGCCACGACCCACCCAATCCTTTAGGACGGGGCGGATCGCCTCGACGGTCCGCAGACCCCAAGTAGGGTTAGCGATACGTCGCTCCCACGACTCCATTACGGACCGCCGAGATTGGGCCTTCCGATCCCGAACAGCTTCCCGCAGGGGACGCACTACGCCCCGGGCCCGGAGGTCGCATCGCCAACGATAATCGTCAGCGAGCGCCTCCGCCTCCAACTCCCAGGGCGGCGTCCCCGCCAGCACGCACGCCGCCTCAAACGCGACGGTGCGGTACCCGCGGATGACCCTGATAGCTACGATGCGCTGTGGCCGGCGCAAGTATCGGGCAAAAGTTGCCCGAGTACGAGGCTCGGCCCAAACGGGCGCACCGTACAGGGCCATCGAGCGCACTACCCCCGCGTAGAGGCGGCGCACCGCGTGGCTGGGTCCCCCGATGTTCGGAAGCAACCGACCAAGATGGCCGGCCGTCCTCACAAGTCGAGGGACCAGCTGCTCGAAGTGGGTCCGGAAGGTCCAACGGCTGTCCAGCACGAGGCCGAGGTACTTAAGTTGTACCCCGACCCCGATTCGGACGCCTCCAACCATGATGTGGGCGTCGACCGGTGGCGCCACCCTGGCCCTGTGAAACCACAGGGCCTGGGATTTGTGTAGCGCCACGTCGAGGCCCAACCTCCTTATTCTGCCGACGACGAGGGCCACCCCCGCTGTGGCAAGACGGGCAGACTCTCCGTGGTCATCCCCCCGGGCCATGACCAATGTGTCATCCGCGTAACAAATTACGCTAAGGCCCGGGGGGAGGGCGCCCCTCAGCACCCAGTCGTACCCGATATTCCACAGGAGGGGTCCAAGAACGGACCCCTGTGGAACACCGCGCACGACCTGGAACCGGTGCAAGGTCCCACCGTACCCGGTACATTCGACCGACCTGGCCTCCAGGTAGGAGCCGATCAGCCGGCGGAGATAGAGGGGCACTCCATGCCTCTCCAGTGCCCCCCCAATCACGGACCAGGGCAGGGTGTTAAAGGCGTTGGCGATGTCGAGCGACACCGCCAAGGCCACCCCACCCTGGGAGACGGCCTCCTCCGAGAGGGTCCGGACGCGCAGAATCGCATCTACGGTCGAACGACCCTCCCGGAAGCCGTACTGCTCCGCCGACAGATCGGGTCCAACCCCGACCAGGTGCTGAACGATGCGGGCAGCCAGAACGCGTTCCAGCAATTTGCCCACCTCGTCCAGCAGCACAATGGGACGGTAACCGGCGGCTGAGTCCGCCGGGCGCCCCTCCTTACGTAGGAGGACCAGTCTGCCCGTCCTCCAGAGCGAGGGAAACCGTCCCGACTCCAGGCATGAATTGTACAGCCTCAGGAGTCGGTCCCCTAGGACATTGAGGGCCAAGGCTAGGACCCGGCCGTGGATGCCGTCCGGGCCGGGTGCCGTGTCTTTTCTACTCATTTTGACCACGGCCTCATGGAGCTCATCCTTCGTGATGTGAGGCACCTCAGCAGTGGCTTCACCGCCGGTGTGATCCGGCGGTTCACCCATAGCAGGCGGAGTAAATCCGTCCTGCTCCTGCGGGAACAACGCCGAAACGATGTCCCGCAGCTGCTGAGGCGGGAGACGCTCGGTCAGGGAGGCGCCCACGGGCGCAGCTTGCCGCGCACCGCTTTATAGGGGCGCCCCCATGGATCATCGTCGAGCGTCCCCAAGAGTGACTCCATGTGCCTCTCCTTGGCCTGCTTGATGGCCAGCTGCATGGCGCCCCTCGCTTCAGCGTACTCGCCATACAGCCGGGCCTCCTCCTCCGCGAACGCGACGGGATCGTCGCGGCGCGCGAGGATGCGGCGGCGATGTCTGGCGCACCGGCGCCTCGCCCGGACGCATACAGCACGGAGCTGCGCTATCTCAGGCGACCACCAGTACGCCGACCTGTTAGGAGGCCGAGGGCCAACCCGGGGCATCGAAGCATCGCTAATGCGATGCATCGTGTCCCGGAGCCATTGCGCCTCGACCTCCACGTCCACTGGGTGTGGACGCATAGGCGTCCACGCCGCCACCGTGGAGGCTTCCACCAAGCGCTCCTTGTCCAGGAGCTTCAATGCCCACCTGGGGAATGACCGGGGCGCAGTTCCACGGGCGACCGCAGTTGTCGTGGGAGCGGAAAGATCGAACCGGATATACCGGTGATCCGATAGCGATTCCGCCCCCACCAGCACCTCCCAACCGCGGATGCGTTGTGCGATGACAGGGCTCGCGAACGTAACGTCCACGATGGACTCGCCCTGCCACCGCACGCAAGTCGCGACCGACCCTCTGTTCAAGACACAGAGTCCGGCCGCGACCGCCCACTCCTCCAATCGCCTACCCCGAGGTTCGGTGCGGGGGCAACCCCAAGCGACTGACTTCGCATTGAGGTCCCCCGCCAGTATCACAGGACGGGGAGCGGAGCGCTGAGTAATCGCTCCGAGCCCGTCCAGGAACTGCTCGAACTCGAGAATAGGTCGATTTGGAGAGAAATACGCCCCGATCACGACGGTATCTTCCATCATCGCCGCGACGAACCCTGGTCCCTTGGCCACCATTACCAAGGGCGGGATCGCCGCGGCTCTCCTACGTGGATGGCCGCCAAGCCGCACTCGTCCCCGAACCAGCACTCATCTGCCGGGGGAACAAAGTACGGCTCCGCGACCACCGCTACGTCAATGGACCACTCCGCCATGCTCTGAACCAACATGTCCTGAGCCCTGGCGGAGTGGTTCAAATTTCCTTGGAGGAAGCGACGGGTGTAGTCCATTACTGAACCACATCCATCGCTCCCTCCCCTCCTCCATCGCCCCCGCCATCGGGCGCACTAGGCGCCACGGCGGGGTCTGAAACGCCGGCCGGTACTCCCCCGGCCGACTTCTTCTGTTGGCGCCGCTTCATCTTGCGGCGCCTGTTACGCTCCGTGTTACCACCAGACGGGGAGCAAGCCTTGCCCCCCGCCCGGTGATCGGCCCTGCGACCGGCCGCGGCGCACAACGCGCAGTGCGGCGCGGCCGAGCACACGGCCGCTTTGTGTCCGGTTTGACCGCAGCGGAAGCACAATCCGCTGCGGTCTACAGTGCTGGTGCACCTGGCGACGCTGTGCCCCGTACCGAAGCACTTGAGGCATCGCCAGGCGCGTGACTCCAGCAGCCGCACGTGGGCTGCAACCCAGCCCACGCGCAGCCTGCCAGGGTCCCCAGCCGGCCTTCCGGGCGGAGGAGTGGCCAGGGAGGTGGCGGCCCCGACCGGGCACCGTACCCACACCGAGCTGGCCCCGGTGTAACCTTGGCGAAGTTCGCCTACGGTTACATTTTCCGGGGCGCACTTGCCCTGGGCGGCGATGGCCGCCACCACCTCCTCCCTGGTGGTGCAGTCATCCAGGCCGGTTACACGCAGCTCAGCCATCTTGACCGGCCTGTGCACCTTGACCTCCCCCTCCGGCCATACGACCCGCAGACCCGACACCAGACGGTCCGCGACACTGTCACTGTCAGCGCCGGGACACTCCAGCAGTCGGGCCCCATTGGCCGTATGCCGGATGCGGAGGCCATCCTCCGCCCCGATCTCCCTGAGGTCCACGGCCGCACGCGCCTTGGCCATGACGTCGGGGTATGTCAACCCCTTCGCCTGGCCGGCAGGCAGCAGGGTGACCACCACTGCAGCCTGCCGCGGCGCGCGCGGCTTCTTCTTAGCCTTCTGGCTTTTCTTCTTCTTCTTTTTCCGGCGGCGGGTGCTCGACCCGATTGGGGAGCAACCGCGACCGCCGGAGTCGCATTCGTGGTTTGGGCAGCGGTCGGCGTTCTCCCCAGCTGAGGAGTCGTCTTGGCCGCTGCCCTTGTCTCGTTCGGTGGTGGTTGGGTTGGAGTGGCCACAACCCTGGCCCTCTTTGCGCCCCGCTTAACAACCTCAGTCCATCCCTCATCCATATTGGATGGGGGCGGAGGAAGCGGGCGGGGCTGAGGTGCTGGTACCGGAGCCGGTGTCCCGCCGCCACTCTTCTTGTTTTTCCGGGTCGGAGCCGTTTCCCGACCCGGGAGTTTAGCCGGGGGGGCAGGAGCATCGGGAGGAGGAGGCGGCGCGGATGGGGCAGCACCACTCAGTGCCGCCACAATCCCCTTGAGTTCGGCAATTTGCTTTCCGAACTCCTCCGCCAACTCCCGCCTGATGCAAGCAACCAGCTCCTCCCGGGTTTCCGCCTGCTGCGCTCTGGCCCGTGGTGACGCAAGTCGCCGCGGGGGCAGACACTCGTCGCTGGTCTGCGACTTTTTGGCCCGCGTCACCCTGGTGGCGTCCGGCTGTGCAGGCGGTGGCGGGGGCCGCGCCCTCCGCGAACCGCTCGCCGCCACGACAGGTTCAGGCCTCTGAGCCTCGAGGGTCGTCAGCCTCCTCTTGAGGAGAGCCACCTCCGCCCTCGACCTCTCCAACTCGGTCTGCAGGGTTGCGTCGCGACTGATGGCCGCCGCGACGGCAGGCATGATCCTGCCAGTCTCTTTGGCCACCCGTCGCGACGCCAGCGCATAGGACGGGCGCACAGTGTTGTACCGATATGTGGCATTAGTGGCCCGTCGCTTTATGGCCTCGAGAACAGCGACGGGGCTCTCTAAGAGCTCCCCGTCAGCCGTTTGGGCCGAGGCAAGGGCTATCGCCGACCGCGTCGGCGAGGCGGGGGTCTCCCGCGGCCCTCCCTTTGTCCCTCCGGTGCAGTGGGAACCTCGTTTCGTGGGTCCTCGTGGCATCTCCTCTTCCGAGGAGGCGGACGAAGGCCCACTACTCGAGGTCCGGCGCGTTGCGGTCTTCCGCTTGCGCCGGACTTTCCCACTTTGGCACTGTAGCCCTAGCTTTATGTTACGGTCTGTTGACTCAACTTGACTCTGGCAGGTACAGTTTACACACACGCACACACACACATGCACAAGGACCGCACCTGTCTCAACACGGTGCATGTGTGTGCGCACCTACAGGTGTCGTTTTGTTTGACAAACTATAAGAATGTTATCTGATACACTTGTGACATGAGAAAACGATCACTTTGAATCAATTATGCTCGTTTGTTTCATACTAATGATGATCACATGTGTGTTATTGAGCCAACTGATACGAGGAACTCGTGTTGGTCACATTACTATGATAGGAATGGAATGGGTTCCGTTTTGGGCTAAAAAATCCTTGAAAAAACGAGTGTCCTCGTTGTCTTAACCACTCGTTTACGGCTGTCATATTATCTACATCTATAGCAGGCACCACTTGATAATTAATGTCAATTTGGGTTATAGAATAAAAAATAAAAAAAATATTTACAAGCTTTTAAAATCCTGGATATCATGTAGCAGAAAAGTGCTCTAGCTAAGACCAGTAAAACGAGCCTAAACACGTCGGATCTATCTTATTTAGTAAAAGAGTATCAATGGCCACCTTCCGAATCCATCGTCAGATCAGCTCCATCGTATCATATTAATGTATTGTCACGCGATAAAAATATGTATGCGAAATTTTAAAACTATCAGAGTGCGAGAGGAAGTACTATTAGATATATAAGTATATAGTTACATCCCGTCAACGACATTCAACACCATATATATTATATACTTCAATCTCTTTGCATCCAGTGCAAGTTAATATCAGTTGACAACACTACCTATTCTAAATATTTTATATTCTTTCCATACATATGAACAGCATAATAATATGGAGTAAGCATGGCAGTGTGTGAGTCAGTTGAGTAAACAGCTGCTTCTCGAAAATAAGTTTGCTTTTCAAAATCCTATCAAAATATTAGTTGAGGCGAAAATAGATCGAAATGTTTTTGTATTAGATCTTATATTTCCGTTATTGAAAGTATAATATTTAGCGCATTTTGTAACAGCAAAATAAGAATTTTTGAGAAATTCGCATATTTGTGATACAAATCAGTATTATACAGACTTTTGATTTTGTCACCTTACTAAGTGTTTACTTTTGGAGGTAATCGTCGGATATGTGGTATTTGAACCGCACTAAAACCTCTTACCGCTCACACTCAATGTCCAAACCCCAGCTGAGGACAAAACACAGCACGGGATTAAGCATTCTTTACCATTTTTTTTAATGAGTGGTGATATTTTTGTAACATTTATCTTTAAAGTTCTCAATAAGCGAAGGTGAAGAGTCTCAATAAATTATTTAGACTTTTGGGTAGTGTGTTAAATGCAATTATTAGTACCTACTAATATACGATGTTTAATTTTGTTTTTGTTCTATTTCAGGTTATCTACTGGATTTGAGATACATGCGACGGACAGACACCGCTCCACCGGCAAATGATCTAGGAAGTAAGTTTACAGTCTATTTATTACTTTACTTTCTATTCAACAAGTATCTCATTATCAGTAATATGAAATCATTTATTGTATGTGCATTAATTGCTTTTGCGAAATCTATTTTCAATGTTGTAAATCAAGTTCATTATGACTCATTAGTCTACTGCATAGTAATAGTCCGTTTGTCTCGAAATGAAATGAAATATGTAATACCGCGTTTCCATATTATTACCAAGGTCCAACAAACGTAAAAAACAAATGACGGTGACGGCCGACCATAAACGGGAGAATTATTGGCCGTCATTGAAACTATGTGAAACACCGTTTGCCAGTTGTCATTTGCGCGCATTGGTAGCCAATATAGATACGCGACATTAGATGCATTTTTGAGTATCACTCGGACAGTGGGGACAGTAGTTACTCAAGTGTCAGTATTAAATCAACTTCAAAAAAGGACGAGGTTTCTCCATTCGACTGTATTTATGCTTTTATTCACGGATAACTTTGTCGTTTATGAAAGGAATTTAATGATTCTTTATGGAAAGTCAGTTTAAAGGTAGTGCCATGATTAAGAAGCCATCAATGATGACAGACCAAATAAATTTAAAGTTTGGGAAACTTGAAATAAGTAATTCGGTTTTCATTAATAGTACTTGCTTTTCTAACATTACAAATCGAATTTCCATTTACTTTACAACGCATACATTTCTTTGTTATTATCATGAATAATATAATATCTCTTATCAGTACGCTGTGCTAAGATTTAAAGCTTATACAGTCACTGTAGTGAGTCAGATTTGAAATCGTAAATGACGCACTACTTTACCCTTAAATAGGTTTTAGCTAAAATTCCCATATACGTACAACAATCCTATGTACTGTACTTTACTGTACTGTACTGTACTGTACTGTACTGTAACAACCCATTACTGCCCACTGCTGAGCTCAGGTCTCCTCCGAAGAGGGGTTAGGCATAGTCCACCACGCTTGCCTAATGCGGATTGGGGACTTCACATATCTTCAAAGGATTTTTAGAACCCTTTTCCGATATACAGGTTTCCTCACGATGTTTCCCTTCACCGTTTTTAGCCAGTGGTGTTGTGAAAAATTGCACATAAATCTTTTTCATATTAAGATTTAGACGTACAAGCCGGTCGGTTTTGATCCCGCGACCTCCCGTACGGAAGGCAAGCGCTTTAACCACTCGGCCACCACGACTATTAACAATCCTATGATTCTTTAATAATTTTCATTACCTTCAGAGTTACTATAGTAGGCGCTTCTAAAGAGATTCTTAAATGTATGTGTTATAATACACCTTACACTCAGATTAGCTGTTTTTTACCATAATTACCAAAGTAGGTACATTATTTTTTGTTTTCCCAAAAATTATACACCAAAATTATAGGCGTATGATCGAGTGATGTAAAATTGACAACAGACATTTTTGAACTCGAATCCAACTGTACTACTTCGGGTAAAACATTTTTGACTTTTACCTTTATAATAATTATAAACATAGTTTTCTTCCCAAACTCTTCGTACTTATTAACAAAACCAATTTTGAACTTTGAATTGAACCAACAAATCATTTAAAAGCAATTTCCCGCTCAACCTCGATAGTTCTTACGTTCACTCCCAACAAGTTTATTTAACTGCATCCGTCGAGTGTTAGTATTCGATTAAACCGAATGAAATCTCTAATTGATTGAAGCCGGGAAGGTGCTGCAGGAAACCCGATTAAAAACAATTACGTGGCGGTTTAATGAAGTACGGAATGGCTTGTTAGGATTTCTACGCTTTAGACTAAAGCTTGTAGTGGTGGTGAAAGGAATCGGTATGTAATTTTTTTGAGTTGTTAAGTAAGTGTTAAGACAAGTGTTGTCTTAGCTCGTAGGAAGAAAGTTAAGCAGTAGGTGGTGGGCGCAGTGACTCCTGATATTCCAGATGTACATGAATGGTAAAACGAACACGGTGTTAAGATTAAACAAGCTCTCTTAAGGAGAAAAGAGAGTTAAGATAGGCCATTAAGAGGCTGCAATGTGTCCTGATATTTCAGGAATGGTAACTATAAACTGTCGAATATACGTCAATGAGCTGCCATCGAATAACTTGGAGTGACTACTGCAGTAGTACTTCTTATATTTAAGAGAAATAACTTAGCTTCAGAAGGTACACAAAACTGATAATAAGTTATTTATTATTGTAATGGTAAGGTGAATGCGAAGCTATGCCGATTGCGAATTTTACAATGCTATGCTTATGCGAAATATATAACGTATCAGCGACTATCTTCTTCGTCTTAAGCGAATTGATGACATCAGCTGTAACGAATAATAAGTAAAACAATAGACATCATGACCTTCCACAAGTAGATTCCTATACATGATTTACATTATTAGATTCCATTGAAAAAATATGGAATGAAATCTATAAATGAGGTTTAAGAAATTTGCTGTATGGTATGCTGTAGGCAAAGGCCACCACTTGCCATGGCATTGCAAAGGCTCTAAAGGTAATCACTTGTCATCAGGTTAGCCGTACGCTCGTTTATCTGTCATTCAATGTGATCTCTCGCTTGAAAAGTTACAAGGGAGGTTACAGATGTTCATGAGCTATAGTATCATTTCTATTATCAATCGGTGATGTTGCTTGCATCAATTTACAATAAAAGCTGGCGTCTACATGCTTATCATTTTTAATAAAACACCTGGAGTTATCTTCAGCATGATGGTGATCATTTTGTTTTTGTTATAGGCATACACCGTGAAGCCCAAACAGCTCTGATCGTCAGCGGTGTGGCGCTGGCGGTGCTGATTCTGATTCTCATCATAGTATGCAAAGGAAGAGTATCGTGGAGATATCTTAAGCAGAAATTCCAGCCTGCCAAGGTAATTTGAACCTTAAAGTGTAGAAGTATTGGAGTGCTTAACAATAAAATGAGATGTCACTGGTTGTTATCAAGCGTGTTTTGTATCAATTTTTAAGATTTTTTCATAGTATTCATTCTATACTCGTATTAATAGTTAAAGGTATAAATAAAAGTTAGTTGATATTGAGTAGGTACTTAAATAAATAGTTACTTAAATAGTTGATTCCGGTAAAATATCCGCTAATATCATTGAACCGGTTTTTAGAACGAAGTTCCTTATCGCGCGTTATTGGATAAAAATAGACGGAAAAAAATCTTACGAAAAGTTGTCACGACACTTTTTTGTTTTAGATTATTACCGCTAGATGGCGCTGTGATCAAAATCTTTTAAAACACGTTCCTTATCGCGCGTTACGTTAGGAAAAAAAATATAAGATATATTTTAATCGAAAGGAACTTCGTTCTATTCGGGTGTCCCGTGACACCTCTCAAGTTTTTTTTTATAAAATCAATGTCTGAGAAGTTCTTATTAGTTTCTACAAGTATGTAATTAGGTTATGTCATAGTACTTTACGGTTAATGGTAATGTCCATCAGAACCGGTATTTTACCAAAACTTCTACTACATTCGTTAGTCTCGTTAAAAGTTTTGGATTAATTAAACTAGTTTTCTAGTTTTGATTCGTTTTTCATGGAAGAGCTTCAGTTAGTTTCAGGATTGCAATCAGGATATTTGGATGATATAATAAAGCCTTATCTTTGTGTTCCTACATTTTACCTATACAGGGTGATTTCCTAGTGAGGGTACATATTGAAGGTCATGGTAGCTGATGGTTATATACGACCAGTAAAAATATTATTACCAAAAAAAAAGCTTAATGCCTTAGTAATCGCAACTTAAAAATATCTAAAATTCTTGCAAAATGATGGTTTTTCGACAGCTGATGGGCGTGGCGGAGGTGTGGGGTGCGCGAGATCACTAGAAGTCGTTAGTCAACACTCTTTAAGCCGAAATTGTTTATGTTTCAGGTAGTTTTGTCAAATTTAGATTTAAAAAAAAAAAAATGTAATTTTACCTATTTTTTGTAATATTCCGTAATAGAACAGAGTACTCATCACCCTCCTGCAATATGTACCCTCTCTGAAAATCACCCTGTATAGTAGAATATAAAATATAGTACATATATTAATAATCTATTGTATTATGTTTGTTTCCGCATAACTTGGGTTCGGCTGGACTGGTTGTCGTGGGACCCATTTAATTTTTTATTTTTTTTAAGATCGATCTTACTTTTGCGTCTGTGTTTAAAAATGTATATCTTTAGATAGCAGACAGACACTTTGGACAGTATGCCTTATAAATTTGATAAAGATCTCACTGGAAGTTTTTGTGCTATTTTTGTAAAATGGATGTCGGTCGTTTTCATTTTTGTGATAAAAATGTTGTTAAAGTTTTTAATAGAGCTCCTGATATCAACCAGCGTCATAAATTTTGAGTTTTTTGCTTAATTTAACAAGTTGCTATTTATTTGTATATATTTTGCGTTATATCAAATATTGGTGTATTGTATTTCAGTAAACGTGAAACACTTTCAGAGTTCAGTGAGTACTAATAAATATTTTGAGTAACAAGTCAATAACATTCTGTGTGTTTTTTTCACAATAACACATCATGTAATGCACGGGATTTCTTTCATTGTCATTATGTAATACTAAAATATTTAATGTCTCGATGTATGAAAGCTTATTTATCAATTAACAAATTTAATTAACGTTACTTTATAACTTGAAGAATAGAGGGAACAAAAAATAGGCGTTACTTATAATTAAAAGACGATTTTTCCACTTTATTAACTAATAAAAAAACTTGAGAGGTGTCATGGGACACCCGAATAGAACGAAGTTTCTTTCGATTAAAAGATATCTTATAATTTTTTTTCCTAACGTAACGCGCGGTAAGGAACGTGTTTTAAAAGATTTTGATCACAGCGCCATCTAGCGATAGTCATCTAAAACAAAAAAAGTGTAGTGACAACTAAAAAAGTGTCGTGACAACTTTTCGTAAGATTTTTTTCCGTCTAGCCCCCTTTCGATAACGCGCGATAAGGAACTTCGTACCAACAATGAAACATGACACCTGTGTCTCGTAAACTAATAAAAGTGTGTTTAAAACCCAATTGAAATATGACGATACCATTTATATTTAGTTATCAAGTGTTTAGTAATATTCTAAAATTGCCATAAATCTCTATACATAATAAATTACTCCAGTACTTTTTGTAATAAATCGATTGACACAGCAAATTTATGCTTTTGTTCTGAACTTGGAAACAATGATTAAAATTACATAATAAATGAGCAGGGACGTAATGTTTTGTTGAAGGCCAATTTCGTAATAAATATTAAACCGTTAATTTTCAAAGTCGGTTGTGCGTGAGAGGGACTGTCAGGATTTATTAGACTGAGGTTTACATTAGGTAGGTATTATGAGCAGATTGGAATGAAGTTCCTTTTTACTAGTAACTCATGGTGACCTATTCAACTGTAGCAATTTAAATTGTAATGTTCGTTCAATCTTTGCAATGCATTTGGTGTTTTACAAACGTGATTAAGTATTTCTTTAAAACAGGTTTTCGAAAGTTACAAATGAGAAATATTCTTTACTTGATAAGACGACGTTGTTACCAACTAGTATTTCTAAACCGTGAAAGCAAGCAGTTACACATTTTCAATCCTCGTTTACAAAATATACGAGTCCTCGCATTTTTGTCGTCTTTACACTTAATACAAATCGACAGGTCTTACTTATACTACTAATAAATAGTCTCGAAATTGTCCAATCTTTATATTCTGAAACTTTTATTTCAATTCGAATTATTTTCAAAGACAACCTACTAAATTAGTACAAAACCATTTAAATGGTTCTGTTGTAAAATTGCGTTAAATTTATACTAGTATTCATACTACCAATAATAATGTAGCAAAATACCTTAGTAAACCGAGTATTTACCAAACGAGGACACACTGTCAACCGTCAGCGATACTTTAGCAGTTCAAGGAGAGAAACTTTGCGTTTGACCGCACTAACTTCAGAACAAGTTATGTGTGATGGAACCAAGTTTATGGGTCCATTAGCGAACCTGATTTACTTAGGCTGTTAGCAACGAATATTTTTATAGCTTGATGGAAGAAATTACTGGATTAGGTCAAGGTTAGAACTGAAGAGCAGTGAAGCTTGTATGAACTGAAAATTAAACTTAATCAAGATTGTTGCTGTTTTATGTTGTTGTGAAATTAGATTGATTAGGAAGTTGATCATCGTATCTAATGTTCTTTAAAATTGTTTTGGAGATTTGAAAAGTTCAAATAGTAGGTGTCTCAGCGTATTTATGTATTTTAGAAAAATAATTAAATATTCAATTGTGTTGGTATCTAAAATTTTATAGTAGAGGAGCCCAAGCGGGGATTCCGGGATTTACTACAGCGCGGCAGATTAATATACAGGGGGTACCTTGTACCCGGTTAAGTACCTCCACAAAATATGAGGCCCATATCTAAGGCCGCCCGTGAAGGATACAGGATCAGATTAGTAAAAAAAAATTGACGATCAGAAATTCTCGAGCGCGTCAGATTAAGGTAGGGTGAGTTAATTACATCCTAAAAAGTGTATATTCCAATAATCTGACAATTTGAGAGTGACGTAAAAAAAGGAGACGGTAACAAAGTTGTAAAAAAAAAAACGTCATCTCGACATTCTCGAGCGTAGCTCAATTTTTTTTTATTTTGAAGGAAATAATTCAAGAATAATAAAAAATATATAATCTGACGATTTCCGCAAGCCAAAATAACAAAAATCTTATATATAAAAATGAATTGCTGTTCGTTAGTCTCGCTAAAACTCGAGAAAGACTGAACCGATTTGGCTTATTTTAATCTTGAAATATTCGTAGAAGTCCAGGGAAGGTTCGTTCGAGAGATATCGTGAACGATAGAAACCCGAAAAGTGTTTTTCGGGATTCCGAAATTTATCTCCGAAATTTGTGAGTCGATCAAAATTACTTATGAGGATGATAAAACTACGTCGAATGGTGCCAACCGCGTTAAAATTGGTTGATCCATTCGAAAGTTATTGCGGTTTGAAAATTCCAAAAATAGTGTTCTATGAAACTTCTATCAGACTTTCGAGCTGGGAGAGCTCAAATGCATAGAAATATTATTTCTTTGAACTCAGGAATGGAATTAGCGGGAAGTTGCAGGGATGGCTTTAAAGTGAACCATTTTTCTATTTTTTTTTGTCAGATCAGGCGAATCCCTCTAGATAATCGTCAGATTATGAGACAGTACGTTTAGAACATAAAGATGAACCATATATATCTTAATCTGACGCGCTTGAGTATTTCAAAATGGCGATTTTTTTTTGCACATTATGAAAATGGCCGCGAGTTTGCGTCCCATCGAAATCGTCAGATTAGTGAATGAGAGCTTTTTTTTTGGTGTACTTAACACTCCCTTAGAAAATCTGACGCGCTCGATAATTTTTTTTTTTTTTTCATTTTCAACCTTTAAATACATACACACGCATCACGCAAATGATCAGATTAACATACGTACGTTATTAAAAATACGTAGAGCATTGATGCTATCAATATCTGACGCGCTCGAGGATGTCCATGCAACAGTTTTTTTTTACATATTTAAAAATCTATAGCCCCTTTCCCCACCGATGTAAAGGTATATGTCATATAACATTTTTTTCTTCTTATCATCTAAGCTTTGCATCCCAATAGGTCTCTTCAACGCTCGAGTAAATCCCCATTTAGCATCGTCGCCTCCTCTACTATTAATATTTTTGCATGCCACATCAAATTTTACTAACACTAAACTTAACGGCGGAATTATAGTCATTAATTTGGATACTATTTTCAATCAACCATCACTTAAAATTATTTTCTTTTCTAGAACCGTGTTAAGCAGTACCCAAATGACTTGACGCACCACAACCCTCACGCCGAGATGCCGAAACCGAAACCCGACCTCAAGCTAGAGATACGAAACCCTGACCCCCTCAGACGAACGAACCAGCCTCTCAACGTCAAAGACTTGGAGACCAGGACATCGCAAACAGACAAGAGCCAAGGGGCAACAACACCTAAAACGATTAGCACTGCTCTAAGCAACAGGCATCCAGCTGAAGACACGACTTTGGATTTTTCCTACGACAATATGGCGATGAATGTGACTCCACCAGAACAGCCGGCTTCTAGTCACAAATTCTGAGGAACTGTCAGTTTTGGAGGTGTAACTGTATATTTTATTGAAACGAAGTAGTGTTAGTACTTATCTGGTTGTGTAGCGATTTTATTATCACAATTCGGTGTAAGGTGTAGAAGATTCGTAAATTTTTTGACTCTCTGTCGGCTTTTAGCTAAATAAGAACTCTTTCTAGCTAACTTCGAGATGCTATTAAAACTGTGAGAGATACATTTGTGTTATTTATCTCAGTAATGAGTAAAGATATAGATTTGTTTCTTGGACCAGACTTTGTAATGTTAACTTTTAGTTTGTCCATCTCTACATTCCCAACGCAATCTAAAATTATTTATATTTTAGCTAAAAGCCAACAGTATTATCGATAAATCTGCGTAGTTATAGGCTTACAAAATCGATGTTTAAATTCTCTATCACGTTTTTACCTACGTGGATTGACGATACTCGCCAAGTCTGTGAGTTATGTCACTCTAACGATAGCTGACAAGTGCCAGAAAGTGAATCATACGTGAACGATTTATAATGAACAAAACTAAAAGAAACACACTATTTGTATTTGGTATGGAAAAGTTTTTTGAAATAAGAATCTGTTTGCGTTCTTTTTTTTATTTTATGTTTTTTGTTGTCAATGCCCTTCACGAGCAGCTTATTAGTTTATTATATTATAATAATATTGTAATAGAATTGTTAACAAGTATTTAATTACATAAAATAATAATCAATAAACTGAATAATAAATATCACATCACTAAATTGCAATATATTTCAACATTTTTTATTTTACAAAACTATTTAGTATTATCGACGAAATTTTTATTAGTAATAAGTAGTAGTTGTAAGAATTATTATAAATAATATTTAATAATAATGATATCACAAAAAGTTGTTCTACATCACATTAATCATATTATTAATATTAAATAATTAATAATACTATTTAACCATGATAATATTTAGTGGTGGCAAAGCGTACTTAAACATAAGACATTATTTTAATTATTGGAATTATTTTGTGTATATTTGATATTCCAGTATAGATAAAGTTAAAGATTATTTTATTTTAATTAGTTATAAGTTAATACGTGCATTCAACAGCAATAACATAAAGAGATTAACATATCAACATAATTAACAATTTTAATTTTATAATATAGGACGACTATACTTTATATCGATCACAATATTGTTACAAATTAATGAATTAATTCGTAATTCTTTTATTATTATTACAAAATATTCGATTTTATTATTCCATGCTTCTTTGTATATTTGTTTTTATATTATTATGAGCTTCACTTTTTAACACGTAGTTTATCATTATAGATTTAATAATGTATTATTATTTTATTGTATAATATCGAGTTCATCTCGGGTTATTAATAAACGTAGCAAGTTGGCTGAGGTTCTTATTTTATTTGGGAATGTGTATGTACATAACGTGTGTGTAAACTAACATATGTTATTGCGTTCTTACTATATGTGACAGTTTCAAACTGAAATACAACTAATAATTATGAAATTATCTGCGTCATCATCGATTTTTAAAATACATTTCGCGAGTTTTCAAATATTTTTTTAGATCCGACATAATCTCTACAGACTTAAATTAGCAACCAAGTAGTAATTCCATGATGTTTATAGATTTGAGTGCGAAAGAAAACTTATGAAATATATTTGTTGCTTTTGAAAGTTTATTATTAAAATATAAAGTAGTTTTCGGGACATCAGAATAAATGTGATTTATTTGGTGTCTATTTGTAGAGCTAATTAAAAACTTGTGTTTTCGTAACCGCAATTACTTATGTAAGTTTTATTTGTTGTAAATATTTCATGATGTTATAGTTATGTGTATGTTGTTGTATTTGTTAATCATGCATTATTAATTACCTAATCCATGACTTTTCAAACTAACTTGAACTCTATCGTGTTTAACCTTAGGTGGTTTTTACATAATCATCAATGATTTCTTTTCATCTGTTTGTATTCAGATTAATACTTTATGTTTGTTTGTCTGTGTTTGTGTTTTGTTGACGTTTTAAAAATTTTCTTATTTTCCCTTTTAAAGAATATCATTAAAGCTGATATGATGAAGGTTTTTAAATTATATCATTATGATAGATAAGTTATATGATCTCTATTAATGATAATATTATATCTCGAATCATTGAATATTATTCAGTAAATATTGATCATAGTTTTATTCTAAAATCTTATAACTACTTTTCCTCCGCAGTAGCTAAAGAGTTGACGTAATAATTAAAACTTAATTAACTCTTAATAAAATCATACCGTGAAGTCTTTCATTGACGCCTGTTCATTATGAACTTTTCAATTAAAACGTTGCAGCCGTTAAATATTCGCTTTTTCAATATTTAATTTGTGCAAGAGATTTTATTTTCATAGGAGGAATAAAATAGGTAAAAGTTCATAAAGTCAATTATTCTATTAAAGTCAATTATAAATAATTCAAGTAGTGACGTGGTCTATAAGTAAATTTCTAGCTTGAATTATAATATTATACTTAAACAAAATATGTAAACTCTGACTTGTATTATTTGGTTTAAAGTCTTGTATCATGATCAGTTATATATATGTCGATTTCTTTATCTTCATCTAAAGCTGAGAAAAACAAAACACAAACAAATAAATAAGTAGTATTTGTAGTTAATTGAATGTAGGCCGAAAACAGGATTTTATAGTTAAATATTTAAAAGTTTCATACAAATGGCACGTAGTGACGTAATTTAGGTTTTTAATTATTATAATTTAGATAAGAACCCAATAACAGCCGTCCCAAAGGTTGATGTCAACCAACTTAATTATTAAAATATATTTAATTCTATTATTAGTGTCAAGTAACGACTAAATTAATTATAATAATCAAGTAACAATATTTGCTCAAAATTTAAAAAAAAATGTAAAACTAATTTAATACATTATTAAATATTTAACTAAACGTGATTAAAATGCACGTCCTCTTTTGCAAAAATAAACAAAAATAACATAATTACTTTACGTCTCGTATTAAAAAAAATGAACATTTTCAAACAATAATTATGTAGATAATCGAATAAAAACTTATAACGAATTTAATCAATAATTTTTCCATGGATATCTCATAATAATTAACTTTTTTAGATGTAGTTTGTTTATTATTTAGAGAAATATATGAATTAGGTAAAATATACAATTATATACCGTCCATACTAAACATTCCAGTAGTATAGGTATTTTAATTATTAAAATTTAAAGATTATTATTATCTTTGCACGTTTTTAATGAAATTATGAATTTTATTAGTTGTAGTTTTAGCAATTTAAGAATGTAGAACTATCTAGAAATCAGAAGTCGGTTATCTACAAACTCCAATAATGTTTTAAAATTTTACACCGGTTGTAGTATACAAATTTAAATAAGGTATTTTTAAAAACGTAATTACATCGTAATCTCGCATCGCGAATGATAATTGAAATTCATTACATATAATCGTTGAACATACATCTTTTAGTAATTGAAACGTGAAGTTCAATCACGATACGATCAAGTACCAAACGTGTAAGCATGTGAAAAGTAATTTAACCTAAAAAGTAGCATGATTTGAATTCATGTTTAATTATTGAAACCTGTATTAGATACAATCTGGCAAAATCCATTGATAAAACAAGTAAAGTTAGGTAAAAAAAAATTTATAACTTTTTTATAAACAAGTTTTACAAAAAAGTTTTGCGCCCATTTTGTTCTTATGTCCATTATCTTCTATACTATAACTTTACACGTAGGATAATCTTTATTCTAAATTTCTATTTAAAACTGCGAATACCGTATAATTTTTCTAATATTCATGGATCGACCTATGGTTCTAGTTCAACCCACCCCGTGTGGTTCCCGGGTCAGAATAGGACCACCCTTTTTCATCCTAGGGTGTCGTAAAAGGCGACTAAAGGAATAGCGATTGATACACCTACTGACTTATAACATCTTTGACTCAAGAGTTCCTTAGACCAATTAGCAGTTGTTTTAAAATTTAGATTTGAAAGAAAAATTTATAGTTATCAAGCTATGGAAAATACAGTTAAAAGTTTTTTTTTTATTTTATCTTTGTTCTATTTTATTTTGAGTCAAATATATTTAATAGGTTCGCGCAGACAGCCTCGTTTGATTGTTGACTATGTTTCGGCATGCTACCTGCCATTTGATAGAAATTGCGACAGAATGCGGCTGTAGTGTGCGCAGACTATTTTAAACGATTATAAAAAGTCAGTGGAATCGTTCATAAAATAGGTTTTAAATGTAGTTTAATTTAGGATATTTTATGTGACGTATAAAATACTCCACATAATAAATATAGTTTTTTTTGTTTTTTTTTTATTATTTTTTGTTTTTTCTTTTTTCGGGCCGGATTGCTACTTAAATAACTCTAGCGGCATAATGCACTTAATTAGTTTAAGAAATTATTTCTCGAATTTTAAAATAGGATAAAAATAGTTTAGTTCTTAGGTAAGATGTAATTATTTTTTGTTTTTTGTAAAACTGAAGATGGTACAAATCGATGTAGTATTTTCAATTAAATGTTATTAAATCCTTTCAATTGATTAACTTCAGATATTCATGAAAAAATAATGCATTATATTTATTATTTATTTTTTAACTAAACATTTATATTTTTAAACTTAAAATAAATTATATTCATACTTGATAATCCTGATACTTGAAAAATATTATTATTTTATACTTCATTATCAATTAAAATAAAAGTTTTTCAGTTCAACTCATAGAAATACATCGATTTTAATTGTATAACAATACCTTCAAAACAATAAGTATTTTTAAATAGTTTTTTTTTAAATTATATCTATTTTTTTCTTATCTTTTCTTCTATTTTTTGCGCATATTCAGTTTTACAAAAACAAATAATAATATTAAAATTTAGTTGATAGGTATAGTAATATAGATTTTGTACATTATAACGAGCCCCTCAGGATCTCCGTCCATTAATTAAGGTTTATAATAATAATGAAATATATTTAGTAAACATAAACCTAGATAGTATTGTAATGATGGTAGAAATTTTAGTATCGCTATTTTTAATGCTTATTTTAGTTTAGATTCTTTTGGAAGTAAAATTTTTAGATTGTAATTTTTTTTACCTGTATTTTGTTAGGTAGTTTTTTTCATATTGTTTCAATTATTATTAGTGTATAAAATGTAGAATAGAATAATTATAATGGAAATAGTTGTATAGGTAGTTCCCATAAGTAACCCAAAGTGGATTTATGTTACAGATTAATTACCATGTATTGTCAATTTTTTATTAGAGAGATAGTTTTTAAATTTGAGATGTGGTTGGGGCAAAATTTACAATAATTGTTCTGTATTTTTTTATACACAAAACTAAAGCTTTTTTCCTACTTTCTTACCATAGGTTTTTTTAAAATTAGGATCTATATAGCCACTAAAAATAGAGATCGGATTCAGATCGATTTTATCCCAACTGTAATCACTTAAAGATTTTCAAATTTAGTTCTTTAATATTCGCTTAAGTTTCATGCAATATAGTTAAAAATGATTACCTTAATAGTTTGCTTAAATCTTTTCAACATATAACCATATTATATTCTATCTTTAAAAAAAAAAGTTTATTGTAAAATCGTATTGATTTTTTTTTGTAATATAAAGCTCTCGTCTAACGAAACTGCGAAGCGAATGCGTGGTGAACCGTTTTTCTTTTATTATGTCGGTTATTGTTTGATTCTAGTCACATAGAAAAACGAAAACGATCCGTTTATACGCCGTTTTCGTCAAACAATATCACGTTTCGTCTTCGCCTCGCTTTTGGTTCGCTGTTTGTTTGACATTGGCTTGAAATGTAGTTATTAATCATATTTAACATGAGGTAAGTATTTGCACTTTTAGGTATAAAATGCACATTATAAAATGACAATTAAGTTAATTATGATTATACATTAAATAGTCTATAGATCAGTGCCAGGCCATGAACGTAATATGAACGTGTCTAGCATGAATTATGAAATATCATAGTAAGTTCGATTTTTGTTAGCATTTCAACGATTTAGTGTTTTTTTTGGAACGAAGTTCCTTATCGCGCGTTAGGGCTAGACGACACTTTTGTGTTTTAGATGATTATCGCTAGATGGCGCTGTGATTAAACTCTTTTAAAACAATTCCTTATTTTGTTTTATATGATTAATGCTATATGGCGCTGTGATCAAAATATTTTATTTCAAGAGAGAGAGATACAGACGTTTTAAACTAACTAATTATTATAACTTAAAAAAATAAAATTTTATTACAACTCCCTCACTAATTAATCGAAAGGAACTTCGTTCCATTCGGCTGTCTCTTGACACCTCTCAAGTTTTTTTTTTATATTAGGTCTTTTTTGCACGTTCTTAACCCGGTCATAGTATGGTACGGTGCAGATTTTAAAGTTCGTTAGATTTAAGTATTATTCTTACTCAAATATATTCGGTGTTTGATTGATTTTGTAGTAAAAAACGTAGAGAAAATGTAAGTAAATTTTAGAATAAGTTATGTTATTAAATGTAGTAATATATCCATTATAATAATCAATTTACAGTTGTTATTATCGACGACTGGATTGAGTGTTATCTTCATTCATTTCATAACATTAATGACACCGACATTTTGTTATTCGATATTAAGGCTATATAAGATGAAAGTTTAAAGATGGTACATAATCTGCAAGGATGATGAGTAGGTAATCGATTTTAATACCGAAAATTCAAAATAATACTTAAATTTAGGACATCTTGTACTCTGCAACTCGGATTTTCAGCTGAGTTGTGCAAGTGAGAATGGATTTACAAAAGTATAAGACATATTTTTCTTGTAATGATAAACAACCATCATTTTCTACGATATATACCATCTTTTCACCACGTGCATCATTTGTAGACCCATACTTGATTACTTTAAATGAAATCGTTACAAAGCTTTCTCCCAAGTTCTCAAAAAGTGACGCCTCAAATAGAAATGTTATTAAGATTATTTCGTTTATGCCCACTACTGGATAATCGGCATGTTTTAGAGACCATAGAGTATTATTTTACTTGTGGGAAATATACACCATTGGTAGTTACGATCAGATTATTGTACCACATTTAGAATTATAGTCTGAGGTGCCACAATTACATAATTAGTATTTTGTCTATCTTCACTACTGATATTTTATTATCTGGGTAAGCAGACGAGAGTTCGACCTGTAAGTAATCGCTGCCCATGATGCTGTATGCCAGGGCAGGAAGCTACCACATACCGTCTGTCTTAAATTATTTTGCAACTAAACAACTTGTATGAAACATACTTTTAGGTATTAAGCATGATTTAAGTTGCTCCGTTTTACCAACGGGCAGTGAACATGAACTATTATATCATTTTTGCGTGAAAACGTTTATATTACACCGATCACGAACGGCAAAAGCTTAAAATATGGGTTTCCTCTTACCACCATTTTACCGAGACACGGCCCTATGGTGACCTGGTGTAGCGTGAATCATGTTTTATGAAGTTTTAGAATAAGAATCTCACTTTTTATTGGAATATATACTATTGTCAACACGTTTTAATATGTTTAAATCTCAGAGTTATGTATTAGTTATGCAATATTATTGTTAATCAAAAATTTAGTATCAATAAACTTATTATGTCAATTATTGTGGATTTTATTGTAAATAACATGAACCAAGTAAATATTGTAATATTTTAGAATTTGTACATTCTGTCATTAGCGGAGAAAGGAATCTTTTTAGTATTTTAGAAGGTTTGAAAAGATACAAATACCAACTCCACTCCAATCTCCTATTTGTGTATTATTTAACGGTGGAAACGTTTGTGGTCCATGTATAACCTATGTAATCATGTCCATAAGTTTTAACATGTACCTACTGTTGTTTCCTTAAATAAATAAATAACCGTGAAAATAAGTGCAAGAGTAAAAAAAGAACAGAATGGGTATTCCAAAGCACCATGACTTTTTTCTTTATAAGCTAATTCTGCAAGAATATATATCTCTTTAAGTCCCGTATATTATAATAAATTTTCTGGTCTTTCCTCTCATTGCTTAGAGTTGTTATGGTGGCGCTACAGTGGTGGGAATGAGAAGTGGACCCGAAACAAGCCTATTCCTACGAGAGTGTAGAAGTACCAAAATAATACTTTCATGCATTTTCAACGGGTTCGTGCGAACGCGAAAAAGCGAACGAGAAAGAGGGTAGACAGATTTGTTTGCTCTTACATCGACCCGCAGTATCCAGTCTTCTCGTGATCATGACGTTTGCAACAACGTTGAAATATCGAAACAACTCAATTCATTAAATATCGTGGTAAGGACCCGTTAAAAATGCATGAAAGTATTATAAAAAACCGCGAGTGTTTGAATAAGTATATAATAGTTCTAATCATACCAGTTCAACAAATACCAATATTTTTCTCAAGTTGTCTGTATTTGTTCTATAGTTTATTTGTTCTAAAAGGGACAGAAGGTTCAGTGGTCTGAGTTAGATGACCCTTACATTTTTTGTCGAATTGGAAAGCGCTGAAAATGCATGAGAATTCGAGCATCACTTGAACCGCCGTCTCAAGAGCTTTGGAAATACAAAGAGATAATCATAATATTATAGAGAAAAGTCGTAAAATTTTGCGATGTCCATATAATTGGTTATGATTTAGAGATGTTTTTTCATATTAATAGAAATCATTATGGCTTTTATTTTATAAGTTGTCAATGATAAAACATTTATAGCTAAATATTATCATGATTCACTTAAGACTTATGAGGTCTGTTGACCAGTTTAAGTCTTGAGGACCAGGTTACTGTTAAGGTTCACTGAACACAGTAATTACATACTGTGCTTTGATACAATCAAAGATAGAGCTACAAAACGAATACAATTGTAATGTAAATCATAATCCTCTAGTTCTAACCAAAAACAGGTGCAAAATGTAAACTTGTCCAGCAACTGCGTCAGGGAACAACCGCAACAGGATTTGGTACACGTGATGGACAGTTGCCGCAAAATTGAACGAAACGTTTGTCATTTCCTAAAGTAAATGGCGATGTGGAAAATGCGATTACAGCCGCTTTTATTGTCTGTATTATTGACATGGAAGTTGGGATTCGAAATGTCAGAAATGGATTGAGAAATGGATGTCAGATTGAATGGCATAAACTTTACCGCCAGTGAAAACCAATTCAGAACCTCACTTATATTATAAAATCTAAGTATCTTAAGGTCATGGAAGACGTGGTACTTTATCGTGTCGAACGTCAATATCTTTAAGCTCAGTCGATATCACCAACAAAGGCAGATTGAAAAAGGTAAGTATAAATTTATTTATTTAATCATAAAATATTTTCCGTACACGTTTTCTGCTTCTGCGGGACCATGGTTCATCGTCATAATCATCCAGGACTCCCTGTAGACGTCTATTCATCATTTTCTGCTTGTGTTTCTCTAAAACATCTGAATAGACATCCGAGAAAGGAAGTATATTCAGGCCACCATCAGGTGATACTATTCCGGGCAAACCAGGCACCATGCCGATTTGTGGTTGTGGTAGTGCATACGGAGACGGTTGTACTGGTGCTGGCATTGGGGCCATTGGTCCAGGTAACATCGGGCCCATTGGCGGAGGAAACATTGGACCCATTGGCGGGGGAAACATTGGAACTATTGGAGCAGGTATCATAGGAGCTGTTGGGGCTAAAGGTACCCCAAAGGGTAAAGGATAACCGTAAGGTACTGGAACCGGCAGCGGCATTTGTATCGGAGGAATAGGTAGTGGTGGCGGTAAAGGTATATTTTTGGTAACATTCGTGTTTTTAATAAAAGGCTTTTCGTAGCAATAGTCTGGAATCGGTTTTGGGTACCAGTAAAGTGGGTTGCATGGATTTTCGGTAGCCGCATTATCCTGATATGGTCTAAACTTCAACGGATCCATATATGATAAGCCGTCAATTGTGCACGAAGTCAGAGGTAAAGAACCGAGTAATATCTGAAATGATAAATACACAATTAACAAAATACAGAACAAACCACACCTTACCCTTAGTGGAAAAAAACTTACCTTCAATATAATTATCATCATGATTCAAAAAAGGGAACAACAATAAGAATTAAATAACGATAATAGAACAATTTAATAATAATCCTACACACGGTACACCTGAAATGCTTTACTTCAGAAATGGAAAACTACAATCAGCTTTGTTCAATGTTGAACAATAGCATCATAAGCGCCTTTGTTTCTTTTTGTCCTTTTAAAAAATTCAAACACAATTTGATTTTATTTGTTGTTTTCAGATGATTGCCAGGAAGACATTGAAAAACACTTTATGATTTAATGTGTATTTTGTTCATGATTTCATCAGTTTCATAACTTTCGGGTCACTAAATAGTTTTTTGATTTGTTCTTTTTGTGAGTCAACATCGTTCTTTTTTGCAGGTCCACTATTTCTTATATCAATTTGGCCCATAAATGCTCCTGAATCACCGTAGTAATTCCCGGTTTTGGCGTACATTTTCGAGATCTGTTTAATTAATTTCTCACTTGTTCTCGAAATGGGTTGTTTGTAGATGGCAACAGGTCCCACATTTGGCACTGTTCCTATATACGGCGCTCGAGGATTACTCACTACATCTTGTTTCAAAGATGCCAGCATCATTTCATAAGGAGGTAAAGAATCAAATTCCGAAGTATCTCTTATAACACCTGGTGCATCAAAATTGCTTGTTGCAGCTAGAATTCTGACTGGTGACATTGAATTTATTTTAGATCTTATTAATTTCTCGAATATTTCGGCGCAATGTTCGGGTAAATGCAACGGGTGCCAGTAAAAAGGGTCACATTCGTAAATATCTCTGTATCTCTCTTCAAAATCGAAATGATCCATGTATGTGACACCGGTGATTGATTGTGTTGTGATTTTCGTACATGCGAACGCGAGCAGCGAGATAATTAGAAAGTTGTGCTGAAAATAAAATACGTGTTCTTTAAATTGTTATTAATCACTGTAGTGTTTTGTTTCTACAAGATTTACTGGTAATTTTACGTTGTTTGACAAATTTATAGCATGTTATGCGTGTTTATTTTTCTCTTGTACAATTCTAATTGCCACCAAAGAAACTAAAATTGACATTAATCACAGAAGTGACGGAGAATACAAATGTGAAATTAAAGGAACTTAATTTCTACTATTTAAACAGATTCCAAATTAAACATTTACAAGTGACAATTAAATACGAAGTCCTGAATGATGATTGATGCCGTGATTACATTTGAGGAAAACTCTGACTACATAAAAAGAATTATTCATGTTTAGCTCAAGTGCCTAATTAAACATTCCGAAAGCGTTTTATGTAATTTTCGAGTCAATTTCCATACGAACAGCTTCGAAATAAATTAAAATCGAAACGTGTTTCGTATTACCGCTTTTAATATTGCTTTCAGTCAACATTATGATAGCGGTCCGAATAAATGTTACGAGTAATTTGAATTAATATCCGAACTACATTACGCAAATACATACAGATTCGGATAATAGATCGGCTAATGAGAATAACAGGGAAAGACCTAACATAAATTAAAAAGATATAATTTCCAACTAATTTTTACTAAAAAATAAACTCGAAATCTTAATACAAAGTTACCATTATCTGTGGACTTGATTGTTACTAGATTAAAAAAAAATTGTTCCTCCCGACTTTAATATAACTAAAGCTTAAAACAAATATTGTTCTAATTTATAAAAAAAACATACTAATTAAATCTATTTCAGGAATGTGATTGTTGAACTGTCTCACGCTGAAGTGGTCTAGCAGATGTTCCTGTCGTTTTCATTACTTCAATGTTTACGTTTAGTGAACATTCAGTAATCCCTTTTTGATTGCTATTTATTGCTTTGCTCTAATTAGAATATCTAAAAGAATATTTAAACGTAGGAAAATAACTACTAGTGGCACAGAAAGTGATTGACATTGCCGTTTTTTTTTCTTTTACAAATAATTATTCGTAAATTTCCATTACAAAAGTCATTATTGCGTTTGTTTTTTGGTGTTGTTGAAGTTAATTAAAATTATAACCTTAACTATCAAATATTCCCTTCTAGCTAATTCTGAGGTATCATAACTTTTAGCAATGCGTGAACGCCAGTTATCACAAACACGCGATTTTCTCTTGTTTTCCATTATTATATATCTATCTATCTATCTACCTACCACTTATCGTATATATATCAGTGGGTATTTAATATGTACAGTTCAATGCAAATCACAGTACTCCTGGGCTCGGATCTTCTCTGTAGAGGAATGAGGACTACTGGGATTGCCTAATACGGATGGGTCTACAATTTTCACCGTTTTTAAGCACGTAATTGTGACGTCATTATACATTTTTACAGATTGGACTTCTTCATGATACAGCGTTTTTAGTGTGACGTTACTTAAGATTTTACAAATACATTTCACTAAAATGGGATTTTATGTCCTTCATTTTGGAATCTCTAGGTTACCACTTCTTATAGTATTGTACGGTTTTTTTCAAAATGTACTTACAGTCATGATCGTCTACAGTTTCTCTTTTGATTTTCGTACGTCAGATATCTTTCGTTAACTCTTTATCGGCACCTAATTAGCGCATTGTTCTGTTTTTTGTTAGCGTACATTGTTTGCCAACGTCTAGATTATATTTTGTGCGCCACCTGTGTGGTTATGCAACGAATACTACACGATACTATGTGGCTACTAGCTATTGTGAATTGTATAGTGAAAAAATACTACAGTTGTTTTTTTTTTCTTTGTTAGTTTGTTTGTGTAACTAGTTCTATTACCGAGTTCTTAAAGTAGTATTTATTGTTATTTTTTTTAGTGTTTATAGTTACGCTAGTTTCTTATTGGTTTACTAGTCGGTTATAATTTATGTGATGCTTGTTATTTAGAGTTATGAGTGGTAAAGTTTTTTGCAAAGTAGATTTCATGATTGATGTGTTTGCGCATGTTTCTCAAATAAATTGATTTTGATGAATCGTTTTTTTCATAAATGATGAAGGTTTTCTGTAAATATGTAAGTCGTTTATCTGTCGACTAAAAGTTATATGGGTTTTGTTATTATTTCAAGTCATCGATTGGGTACCTCACGTCCCATTTCATAAAAAGTAGTAACCATCGTTCATAGACCCACAAGAAATAATAAAAACTTGAGAGGTGTCATGGCACACCCGAATAGAACGAAGTTCCTTACGATTAAAAGATATCTTATTTTTTTTTTCCTAACGTAACGTGCAATAAGGGACGTGTTTTAAAAGATTTTGATCACAGCGCCATCTAGCGATAATCATCTAAAACAAAAAAAAGTGTCGTGACAACTTTTCGTAAGATTTTTTTCCGTCTAGCCCCCTTTCGATAACGCGCGATAAGAGACTTCGTTCCTTATTGGAACGAACTTTTCTTTTACCGAAAAGTGTCAAATTTTAAACAATAATTTCATTTGTCAGCACAAAGCTATTACATCTCAAGTAGGTATACCAAAATATATAAAAACTAAGAAAATGCAAACTATAGACAGCTGTTATTTTTAAATGGTTAAGCTATGGCTCAACGTGACTTGGACATGAGACGAGGACTTCAAAATTAATTAAAGTCTGGACAGGGCCCCTGCAGGGTCACCCGTGAACCTTCATTAAATTTCAATTTACGCCGGACCAACGATGCGTTCATGTGCAAGGTATGTGCGGGGATATTATAAAGTCTGTGTTGTCGATCAAATATTCATGTTTATCATATTTCATATCATTTTAATTACTTAAGTTTTTTTTACTTAACAAGTTCCTGGATATAGTAAAGAATTAGAGTCCAAAAGAAGTAAAAAGAGCCGCAACACGATGAGTCTATTTCGTTTAGTGCCGGAGTTTTCTTGGCTTTTGATGATACCATATTATTGCATTGCCATTCAACTCGAAGATTATTTAGTTTCGTCTAGTACAGTTGTGGGAGTAAATTGCAGAAATACCAAAGGAAATAAATAAGATGTGACTTTTTGGGTTTTCAATAATTATTTAATTAATTTTACATTTTTGCGCTAAAACAATTCTGACAGATAACACTTTTTTTTTATTTTTCAAATTTCGAACACGAAAGAGGTTTTATGCTCGAACAACAGTTAAATAAAAGTTTTTATCCTAGATTGTTTCTTTCGTTGAAGGAATTCCAATAAAAATAAGCCAATATCTATTCAAATGTGGTTCTTTAGTTTTACATATAATTGAAAAAATGTCAACCTTACAATACTTTAGCTTTGACATTGCTAGTATAATAAAACACTAAATTTATTTACCGTCTTTTATTTTTCTGTCAATAATCACATTGTTTTGTTTTCCAAATTTAGGATACCGAAATAATTTTATAACGACTGGTTGTATCACAAGCGGAGGCCGATCCACGCATTCTGAAACAAGATTTTACATGGATGTTATAATAAACTAGCTGACTGCGTAAGTTTGTCGGCGTCACAAAGGAAAACAATATATCCTAGTGTTGTTTTGTGATTCGAAGCCATAACACTGGCGAAATCCGAGGAGCGAACCTATTCCAAATACGGAAGTTTCAAAAATGAATTCTAGATTTTATTTTTTATTTTTGTAAAACACACCACCAATTTACATACACTTAAACCTAATAGGAATCGTTCCCGGCAATCTAAAGTACTCATCAGGACGCTTCATTGGAGCCTAAACACGATGAGGTTATCTTGCTTAATGACGGAGTTCCCATAGCCACCTTCCAGCTCCATCATCAGACCTTGACCAACTGTAAATCTAAACCATTCTCGAATCTCCACGAACACACACAAAAAATTTCATCAAAATCGGTCCAGTCGTTTAGGAGGAGTTCAGTCACATACAGACGAACACAAGAAATATATATATTAAGATTTAAAACGTAACTATATATACTGTGAGTAAATTATATGAATTACGTAGTCTCATTAAATGTTTGTAAAATAGTATATTTAAAAGAACAAAAACTGGAGCTAAAAATGTTAACATTATTGTCCAAATCATTGAATTGTTGAGCCATGCGCAAAGTAAGATTGTTCAAAGAAATCTTAAGTGATGTGTTTGCTAAGCCGAATACTCGATGATGACGTTGAGGGTGCTTGCTAATTCTTAAATGTTTTGCAGTGATTCTACTTAAAATTGGTTATCATTCTTCCTTCCTTCTCCACAGCAACCATTTCTTCTCCTTTGAATTCAATCATTTTCATACTTAATAACAGATTACAAACAAAAATAAATTTCATAAACTTCAACTTCAGAGTATAATAAACTCGAGGAGCGGGACAGTTTAAGCTATGTTCAAAAATTTATAGCAGTTTCGAACAAGAGGTCGCATGTGGTCGAGCTACTAAACGGTTATAATGTATTGTAACTGTTCTAAAACTAATAGACGTTTGGTTCGATACAGGCGATACATTATTTAGTTTTGTTAATATTCAAGAAGTGATATGGTCCAGTTTTGGTCTTAACATAGTTGTAGAAAGAATAAGCATATTCCGGCATGTATTCCGGCTTTAAAAATATCTAATTCAAATTCAAATATGTATTATTTCCAACATGCATACATATTAAATAAACATGAAATAAATTACAAACTTACACTCTAATACATAAAATCATGTTGGTATTGGCATTACTGTCGTTTAACAGTGGTACTCACTCTAGGCAAGCCTGTATCGTGAGTACCATAGACGACTCCCTGTATTTGTCACCTCGGTTCAATTGTAGGGGAATCTAATATATTTTGTCTATCGTTTTACATGCGTTATGTCCAGTAGTTATGAATCTTAGTAAACTTTGCGATAGAAAATAAACCTTCTCGTCAGGAAAATGCGATTACAAATTTAATCTAGTGTGAAAAACAGGCAGACTTTCGCATTAATAATGTTAGCTCGTATAAAACATATTAACCACTCACTTGTATAATCTTAAATCTTCTTTGATTTACAATAGTTTTCTTAGAAAAAAAACGAAGTGATGTTGTGCAGATGCAATCTTCAAGGTAAGATTAAAAATTTAAGAGCGTAATTTTCTTACAACGTGGCACGTACATGTTGAAAATTATGCATGATAAGTTTGACTAATAATGAGGTTACAATTTTGAAACCAACTTAATTCAATAAATTGTAATCAATGGGCAGTTCCATACTTTTAATACCCTGGTACTTTGAACATTTCTTTCAAAAATCCTTGAAAAATATCAAAACGCATTTTAAAAACGTACAGAAAGACACAAAAAAGTTAAATTTAATCTTTTAATTCGCATACAAACTTTGCGTCCCAGTAAAATTAAGTACACCATTCCTACGATGTTTGTAGCAAAAAATACGCCGGGAAAAAACGTTGGTGAAATGAAATATTTTGCTTCGTTGCACTGCTTTAGGTTAATTAGTGCTCAAAACATTTTGTCTTCGGGCTAAAAGATCCACGAAGGATTTGGAAAACTATTTATAGTACCTATTATAATTTTACTGGCTTTTCGACTTTCAAAGGTCCCATTCCCTCGAGATGTATAAATATCTCTTAAACGACAGTTGAAAATTTCAAAAATACCATCTTTGGCATAAAAAGACCGGCTTGATAGCATCTATCTCAAGTAATCTCAACCTTTATCTCGCAGAAGAAGATGGCGGTGCGTGTGAGAGAGAGCACTTCTCTCCACGTAGGAACCCACCGCCTTCGGGCAGAGTGCCGTAACCAAGATCTCTGGCCCCCTAAGAATTTCGGGCCCCCAACTCCACCCTGCAAGAGGGGGAGCAAGAAGGTCTCGTGTTCCGCTCAGCACGCGGCTTGCGTCAGAGCAACCGGGGCATGGAAGATGGTACTCCACGCTGGTTCTGACCTAGCGTGGTATCTCGTGGAAGGGTGACACGCGGTCCCGTATTGTCTGGCTTCGGCAAGCCCGCTGATCGAAAAAGCCGGTAGCCGTATCGCCAGCGGCTGCCGGTTGGGCGTCCGGGGGTGGTGCGATGGGAAAGAGCCGTAGTGCGTAACGCGTGTTATCCTGCATAACCCCGTGCTGTGTTCTGGCCTCAGCCGGGGTTCGGATGCTGAGTTTGAGCGGTTGGACGATTTAACACATTTAATTTGTTCATTTAATAATTTAACGAATAACTAAATATCATTCAGTTATCATAAAAAAAAACTATTCGGTTAGTTACAATAATTAATGGTAGCTCAATCACACATCAACGGTTGTAAATATGCCCCAGGAATCGTCCCAATGAAATTCAATATTAATAAAATCTCACCGGTGCATAAACCTTTTGTAATATTTGTATTTCCATAGCACTCGTAACATTTCACAACGAGTAATACAAAAAACGTAATTCTCCCGAACGTTAAAATCATTTTTGTTCGGAAACTACAACATAAAATTTACTTTTTCATAAAATTTTATCGAATGTTTTATTTATTTTGTTGAAGTAACTCTGCATTGATTACGTGATTTTTGCTTTTTTACTCATGAACATGCGCTTATCGATCAAAAAGATTTGGTATTATTTTTTTGAACTATTTTAATTAACCTGTAACGAAACCAAATTGTTCAGTTCAAATACTTTATTACGTCAAAATCATTGAGCTAAAGTTTTTTTACTCTTCATTCTATTAAGGACCTCGTCAAATTTCTTTTCAGTTATGAATGTTGGCATCATTACGTTTCTGGGAGGACAGCAACATTCTTCACCCTCTACATCATCATTATTCCTTCGGCTTCTAGGCTTGGGTACTTCAATAGTACTTTTAGGGGAAGTTTTAACGTATTCCTTTAACTGGTTTAAGTCTTCATCTTTCATCACCCCACGAAGATGAAGGAATTCAGCTACGTCTTCATTGATTTTGAATTCGATGGCGCATTCTGTAAGAAAAATGAATTGCCGTAGTAGAAAAAAGTATTTTGGAATAATTATAATGATATTTTATGGGAAACCTAATACTAGCCATACACGCTGCGGTATATCTAATAGAATGAAGAGTTAGAATTATTACACTAGTCAGCTTCCCTCCACTATACAGGGTGATTAGTTAATGATTTCATACTCTTCTACTCTTCTAATACAGAATATAAAAAAAAAAACTACAAAAAAAAGGTCAAGTTTTTTTTTTTTTCATTTGGAGGAAATCACCGGATCCCCGCGGCCGGGGTATGTGGGAGTTGAACCGCACTAAAACCTCCAACCGCTCACACTCAGCGTCCGAACCACGGCTGAGGCTAGAACCCAGTACGGGGTTTTGACGGACGGCGCGACGCGTTACGCGTTCGGCACTCTTTCCCGTCGCGCCGTCCCCGGACGCCGAACCAGCGGCCACCGTCGAATACGGCCACCGGGTCTCTCGGTCGGCGGGCTTTCCGAAGCCCGCTAAGATGGGACCGCGTGTAACCCTCCAACGGAATACCCCGCTGGTTTAGAACCAGCGTGGGTCGGGGAGCGCGGTCTACCATACCCCGGTTGCTCTTACTTCGGTGCTGAGCGAGACACGACACCTTCTTGGGCTCCCGCTCGCACTCACATGCGTTGGGGACACGAAACTCTTAGGGGGCCAGATTCCGGGCGAGATCCCGGTTCTGGCAGGGGCTCGAGGGCGGCCAGAACGCGTTCCAGCAATTTGCCCACCTCGTCCAGCAGCACGATGGGACGGTAACCGGCGGCTGAGTCCACCGGGCGCCCCTCTTTTCGCAAGAGGACTAGTCTGCCCGTCCTGCAGAGCGAGGGGAACCGTCCCGACTCCAGGCAAGAATTGAACAGCCTCAGGAGTCGGTCTCCTAGTGCGTTGATGGCCAAGGCCAGGACTCGGCCGTGAATGCCGTCCGGGCCGAGGGCCGTGTATTTCGCACTCATTTTTACCACGACCACATGGAGCTCATCTCTGGTGATATGAGGCACTTCAGCAGTAGTATACCCGGCCTGCTCCTGTGGGATCAACGTCGAGACGATGTCCCGCAACTGCTGAGACTGGAGACGCTCGGTCATGGGAGGCGCCCACGGGCGCATCTTGCCGCGCACCGTTTTATACGGGCGCCGCCACGGATCGTCACCGAGCGTCCCCAAGAGAGTCTCCATGTACCCTTCCTTGGCCAACTTGATCGCTAGCCGTATGGCGCTCCTCGCTTCCGCGTATTCGCCATGCAGCCGATCCTCCTCCTCCGCGAACGCGACGGGATCGTCGCGACGCGCGTGGATGTGGACGCATAGGCGTTCACGCCGCCACAGTGGAGGCTTCCATCAAGCGCTCCTTGTCCAGGAGCTTCAATGTCCACCTGGGGAATGACTGGGGTGCAGTCCCCTGGGCGACTGCGGTTGGCGTGGAGGCGGAAAGATCAAACCGGATGTACAGGTGATCTGACAAGGATTCCGCCTCCACCAGCACTTCCCAACCGCGGACGCGTTTTGTGATGGCAGAGCTCGCGAACGTCACGTCCACGATGGACTCGCCCTGCCACTGCACGCAAGTCGCGACCGACCCTCTGTTCATAAGACAGAGCCCGGCCGCGACCGCCCACTCTTCCAACAGCCTACCCCGAGGGTTAGAGTGGGGAAACCCCAACCGACATTTCGCGTTGAGGTCCCCCGCAAGTATCACTAGACGGGGGGCGGAGCGCTGAGTGATCGCGGCTTCGCCATGACGTCGGGGTACGTCAACCCCTTCGCCTGGCCGGCCGGCAGCAGCGTGACCACTACTGCAGCCCACCGCGGCGCGCGCGACTTCTTCTTCGTCTTCTTTTTCTTACCGGCGGCGGGCGCTCGACCCTGTTGGGGAGCAGCCGCTACCGCCGGAGTCCCGTTCTTCTTTTGGGCAGCGGACGACACTCTACCCGGGTGGGGAGTCGCGTTAGCCGCTGCCCTTGTCTTGTTCTGTGGTTGGGTCTCCGCGTCGCGACTGATGGCTTCCGAGATGACTGGTATAACCTTGCCAGTCTCTTGAGCCACCCGCCGCAGCATCTTCGCGTAGGTTGTGTACCCCTTGGCACTGTACCTGTACGAGGCAGAGCTGACCTGCCGTTTCAGGGCCTCGAGAACGACGACAGGGCTCTCGTCAAGTTCCCCGTCGAGCTCCTGGTCAAGCTCACCGTCAGTCGTACGGGCTGACACAAAAGACTTCGTCGAGCGCACCGGCGAGACGACGTTCCTCTTCTTCTGCCTCGGGGCAGGTGTCGCCGCGGCATCCACTTTCGGCTACCTACCCGTCTTCGGCTCGGTGTAGGGCTTGGCCGTGGTGGCCGCCCTTCTGACGAGCCTCGCCTTCCTCGACGCCTCGTCATCGGAGGACTCGCTCGTCCGCCGCGGACTTCCGCTTGCGCCGTATGCCTCCTCTCCGCTCCTCAGAGCAGCTCGGTCCTGCGCCAGTGGCATCCTCCGTTACAGGGGCCTGGTCGCCCACCCCTGTGCGAACCTCAGTGATGGACTCAAGGTCCCTCACTCACCGCGAAGCCGAGGGAATGCTCACATAAATGTGAACACGCCCAGCCTCGCAGTTGCTCGCCCGTCACTGTTTGGCACCACCCGGGGACCACGTGTGGGGTTAGCCTTCTAGGAAGGTGGTAAACCCACGGACGCCAGTGACGGTGGCCCCCATCTCAAGTGATCTTGAGCACCTCACACTTCCGCCACACCCATTAGCTGTCGAGCAACAATCGTATTGTAAAAATTTTATATAGTTTTTAGGGTTAAATAACTCGTTACTCGACCATTATGTTGATAAGAAATACCTAAAAGATTCTTGGGTCATAAAGGAAGACAATATCTCGCATTACAATTACAAAATAAATACATAAACAAATGGCTTCTAAACGAAATAAGATCTAGCCTTTATAAAGAAAATTACTTTTCTGGCTTACAAAGAAAATAACTAGGTAAAAAATCTTCATTCTAAATCATTACGCTATTTGCCCATGAATTACATTTTTAATTTTCAAACAAAAGTCGTGGCCAGAATAAGTTTCTTGGAGGTCTTGATATTTATCAAGTTGAACAACCGGACTACCTATAAACTATACAGAAAATACATGTTACTTCGTCCGCGTCAAATAAGGTAGGACAAATTGGTACATTCTTCATGGTGTCTGTTTTAGCAACTGTTTACCCATCGTTTAGTTTTCAATGTTTTGTCAATTCGTCTCAATCGGCATCAGCCTTTAGACGTCCATTACTACCTTGGTCTCACCCAAATTCCGCCAGAATAACTGTTTATTTATCTTTATATGAATAATAATGAATGATGATGACGCACTTACAACACAAAGATAAAAAAGTCCAATGGTTTTTTATTTTACTATACAAACCTAACGATTTGAAACTGTAGTATACTATACTGGCTGGTTTTTAATAAATGACAGTTGTCAAACGGATATGGTCTTGTTAATACACAACATGGTGACAGCGGTGAAAAAAATTCATAAAAAATTGTTTTAAAAGGACTAAGTGAGGGTTTCATCACGTGAAAACGGTTATTTATTAGTGAGTTTATCGCAGCGTTATGGAACACGCGCGACCACCGCCAGAACTAGTTCTGCATGGCAGCTCCGTCAGCTGGGCTGACGCATGGAAACGTTGGAAAACGCAATTTGTTTTATTTTTGAAGGCATCGGGGGTGCATAAAGAGGAAGAAGGTGTTCAAGCTAGTTTGCTGATAAACTTAATTGGTCCAGAACGTTTTGACGTGTACGAAACGTTTACATTAGTCGATGACAGAGAAAAAGATGACGTCGCTATATTATTGAAAAAAATTGACGAATATGTTGGTGTAAAGAGAAATATTACGTTGCCGCGATATAATTTTTATACAAGAAATCAAGAACTTGGTGAATCAATATACCAATATGTTACTGCGCTCAAATTGTTAAGCAAACAATGTGAGTTTCAAACATTGGAGGAAGAGCTCATTCGAGATCGCATTGTTTGTGGAATTCGCAATGTCAATGTTAGAGATCGTGTATTGCGTGCGGTAGATCTAACTCTGGAGAAAGCCATAAAAATAGGGCAAGTGGAAGAAATCTGAGGACCAACAACAGAAACCAACAACAACAAAAACCCTGTTTGGTTACAGTTACAATATTGAATTTAAAATTATATTATTAAATATACCAAGATTCATTTTTATAAATATAGATAGACTATTTGCATTTCATCAAAGCTAGTGCAAGAAGGCACCTGGGACGCTCGCTTCAGATTTCCTTCAGAGAAAATGAAAAAACAACATCAAGCAAATATCTTGATGCGAATTTGAATTTTATTCTAGAATTTTGAGATATTAAAAGTTATAGAATTGACTGTTAGCATATTAGCTCAGTAAAACTTTTAAAAGTTCTATTAAAACTTCAATTCCAATTTAAAACTTTTACAAATATCATTCGAAGTGTAAAATTATATCTTTAAATCTAGAAAATTTTCTTACACTTTGAGCTGAACTTTTTAATAATATCAGAAAGCAAGTATATTGTTATGTTCTTGTCTAATTTAATTTTCACTGTTATTTATCACAAATATTCTAATACCTACAGTAGTAGTTAGTGGTCCAGCTAGTATTATGAACATCATTTAGTTTGATGGAACCGAAAGGAGTCCTTACAATGTTGGGAACAGAGCTTATTTTGCTCTGTAAGTGACGACCCCTCAGAAACGAGAATGTTTAGGAAAGCTCTCAACAGATGTCGGTGTATTATGTGTGTGTCGCCGCTGAATCGCGCTATTGGCTATTCCGAAAATTTTCTTTATAAAGCCGCCCCGCCACCTATACCAGCGTATAGAACGCCCGGTCAGCCGACGAGTCGACAGGAAAACGAGTACGAAGCCGAAAACCGAGACCGAAGCCGTAACCGTAACCAACCCTGCCGACCTGCTCACCGCGCTCGGGCCCGCCAACTACAAGCGTCCAGGAGCGTCACTTCGGATCCACACATCGTTTCTGCCGACTTAGTCTCCCGGTCTGCCACCAGAGGCAAGCCCCGGGGGACGGGTCGGTGGATCCCGGTGTGCCGGGTGGCGCCCCTTGGGCCGCGCTGGCTAACCGCCCCCTTCGCGCCGCCGACGAGAAGCAACACCACCATCTAAGCGAATCATGGTGCTCTGTTAAGGATGCCGTCAAAGCCACAACGACATCCAACCCGACCGCAACCGTACGGACACCGACGACGTGTGTTTGTGCGTGCACGGACCGGAGCTGACACCGCATCCTTCGAAGCGGGACTGGAGGCGGTGCTTGCGGTAGGTCAGGCCACACTGGTCTCCCGCGCCCGCTCCTGGCCCGTTCCAGAGGACGCTACAGCGAGAACCGAGGCCGGCGAGGAACGCTACACCGCCAGCCCGTACTCGCTCACCCCTACACCGACGCCGAGCGAACACACCCTGCTTGATACCGTCGAGATGGACGCCGCCCAACAACCGGCCGCCGCCCGCCCAGACGACACCTGCCTTAACACATCAGGTTCAGGAACAGAGACTCGCTTGTCGGGATCGGCCCACGCTGCAGAGACCACCCGCCTATCTGGAACTGCCCGCCCTACTGCGGCCGCTCGCATTAATGCACCGGCCCGCTCAACCCTGCCTACCTGCCCAGCTGCGACAGCCTGTTCGGCTCAGGCTGCCCGCCCAACTTCAACAAATCGCCCGGCCGAGGCTAAGCGTCCCGTTTGGTCACTGCGGCCAATCGAAATTGCAGCTCGTCCCACCGAGGCTGCCACAACCACGGACCGAACATTGGTCCCTAGGGATCCGCGAAAGAGACCGCAATCTCCCTCACTCCCGCAACCACAGCCGCACATCATAGCGGCGCGTTTCCCCCTCACCGCCCAAACCGGTTAGTAACCTGCCGCCCTTCAGACCGAGGGCGCCGTCCATGCCATCACTGTTTGATCCGACCCCGATGGAAGTGGCTCAGGTGTCCCCAGCCCGTCAGGATGCCGCACTCTCCTTTGCTGCCGTGGCGGCAACATCAACGTCGCCATCGACATCGATAGCACAAGCAACTGCCGCCGGTACCAGCACGGCCACCCCAATTGCTCCTACCAAGAGGACGCAGCAACTGCCTCCCCTTGTAATCGAGAACTGGCCGGACTGGCCTGCCCATTTCCGGCGATTAAAAGAAGTCCTCGGCCATGCCCCTAATGGTCGACCATTTCGGAAGGGAGTGAGATTCCTGCCGAAGATCGAAGCTGAGTTCCGGGCCATCCAGCGTTATCTGGTGCAGCTGGAGACGGATTCCGGTCTCAGCTGGTACACATACTCGCTCCCTTCGGAACGAAGCCTGAAAGTTGCCATTAGGGGCCTTCCCTACGGCACCGACCCAGAGGCCGTCGCCATGGAGCTGCGCGAGCTCGGATTCCAGCCCGAATATGTCCGACCCATACCGGCCCGGCCTGGACGCGCGGGATGTCTAATGTTCGCGCAGCTACAGAGAACGCCGGACCTTACGCCGGGCATCTACGAGGTGCGGGAGCTCCTATGTATGCCCGGCGTCATCATCGAGCAGTGGCGGGGCAGGAAGGGGCCGGCGCAATGTCATAGATGCCAGACCTTCCGGCACTCCTCCCACAACTGCCACCGACCTGCTGTCTGTGTGCGTTGTGGAGGAAATCACCCGGCCCAAGATTGCCCCCGCCCACGCGACCAGCCGCCAACCTGCGCGAACTGTGGAGGAAACCATACGGCGAACAACGCTAGCTGCCCCGTCTTCCGGAGGGAGACGAGAAATAAGAGGGCGGGCACCATAGCCCTCTCGCAACCCCGGAGGACTGGACAGGTCGCTGACAGCGCTGTGCGACCCTCCGTTCAGGACGCCGGAAAGGAGGCCGACGCCCCCGGTTCGCTTATGGCTGCAGCCAACCAGCCTAAACAACCGGGAGCGCCCGATGCGGCCACGAAGAAACGTCGGGCGAAACGCGGTGGTCGTCGCCGTGACCGCACTGTATCGGTCCCCGACGCCAACCCCGCTGGCACGATGACGACAACGCCAGCGCCCCAACACACACCGGCAAAGGCGCCAGCTCGAGCACTAGCTCCAGCTCAGGTCCAGACTTCGACCTCGATCGTAGCCTCGACCAGTGCGCGAGCCCATCGCTCCTCAACCACGACAGCGGACCAAGGAACGACAAAGAAGACCAGGAAAGCGAAGGAGACACCCCGGCAGGAGGTGACAGCCCCCGAGCTGACCGCGGCGGAACGCATGCGGGTCGCGTGCATCCGCGTCTTGCAGCAGGTGCTGATTGCGTTACAGGAGGGACGGGATCCTCTCCCGGCTCTCCTGGACGGGATGGCAGACCTCTGCAGATTCACGTGAACCCGCCTGCTGACAACACCTTCGCCGCCAACGTCGTTCACTGGAACGCCGACGGCCTTTCACCCCAAAAGGCCCGTCTTCTTAAGCTGCTGCTAGCCGAGCGTCATGTGGACATCGGCCTGATCAGCGAGACTCACCTCAGACCGGCGGACCGGTTGAAGATCTCTGGATACCAGGTCTACCGGGATGATCACAGCTCGCCGATCGGGACCGCATATAGGGGATTAGCGGTTCTGGTGCGTCGGAACATCATCCACCAAGTGCTGCCAGTACCACAGCTGCAGACGTCGTACGCCTTGGGCGTGGAGGTCTGCATCGAGAGCCAACCCACACGTGTCTTCGCGTTCTACAAGCCGCCGCAGAATCGTCTGGCAGTGTCTGATATCCACACTCTGCTGGACTCACCACTGCCAACGATCATCGCCGGTGACTTTAACGCGAAGCACACGTCGTGGAACTCTACCGTCATCAATCCCGACGGCAGACGCCTCCTGGATGACGCAGATCGTCGTGGTTACAGGGTGCTTGGAACAGAGGTCCCAACGCATTACCCGTACTGCGCAGCACACACTCCAGACGTCATCGACATAGCAGTGGTGTATGGCAACATCACTGTATCTTCGATGGACGTCCTGGATGAACACCTCCTTTCCGACCACCAGGCAGTTCACATGACGCTGATGCTACCAGTAGCGAAGATGAAGCTCCCTTCTCCTCGATCTCGCCAGGATTGGCAAAAGTTCACCGACAACGTGTCGACGCGAGTGCCGTCCTTCCGGGTGGAAGCCCCTGCGGACGTCGATCGATTAGCCCTGGATCTCAGCACGGTCATTTCGTCAGCGCTGGAGGAGTCCAAAATCGACAACGCAGCCCCCCGAAGTAGACAAGCCCAGCTCCCCGCCTACGTCCGCAGCATGATCGAGGAGAAGAGAAAACTGCGCCGGCAATGGCAACGCTCCAGGTGCCCGACCATGAAGACCCGGTTGAATGCGCTGGCTGCCAAGATCTCGTCCGCACTGGAGACGGTTGCGACAGAGTCTTGGCAGCGCACCCTCGAGTCTTCAGCCGATGACTGGTCGGGTATCCACCGCCTGTGCCGTCAGCTCTCCGGGAAGCGGCCTCCGATCAGACCCCTCTTAGCCGACGACGGGAATCCTCGTTACCGAGCTGAGGATCGGGCGGAGATCTTCGCCGACTTCCTGGAGACACAGTTCCAGCCTAACCCCACCGAAAACGAAGAGCACACAGCAGCCATCCAGCAGCACCTGGAAGACTACTTCCGGCAACCGCTAGCCCCAACAGATGACCCCGTGGTGTTCTCCCCTGGTCAGGTCCAGCGGATGATCCTGCGGACCAAACTTCGCAAGGCCCCCGGTGCGGATGGTGTCTCGAATGAGGCGCTGCGTCACCTACCGCCGCGCGCTATCGCGGCGATGAACCGCCTCTTCAACGGCATCCTCCGTACCGGTCACTTTCACTCCTCGTGGAAACTTGGGCGGATCATCATGCTGCCGAAACAGGGGAAGAACATCCTGCTGCCGGGTAGCTACCGGCCGATCACTTTGCTGCCGACGATCTCAAAGGTATTCGAGAAGCTGCTGTTGCTACACCTGTCACCCCACCTTCAGCCGCGTGACGAGCAGTTCGGTTTCAGGGCCGAACATTCTACCACGCTGCAGGTCGCGCGTGTGCTGCACCATCTGGCTGCAGCACAAAACAAGAAGGAGAGAGCCGTCGCCGTGTTCCTCGACATGGAGAAGGCGTTCGACCGCGTCTGGCACGAGGGCCTGTTGTATAAGCTGTCTACATCCACTACTCCTCGTAGAGTAGTTAGGGTCGTGGACAGCTTTCTCCAGGACAGGCGCTTCCAGGTCGCGGTCGACGGAGTCCTGTCCTCCGAACATGTCGTAAGAGCCGGCGTCCCCCAGGGTAGCTGCCTATCACCGGTGTGCTACGCGTGGTACACCGACGACATCCCAGTCGCCGGAGGTGCCATGCTGGCACTGTACGCCGACGACGCCGCCATGATCACCACGTCGTTGTCGTCCCCCCACGCAGCGGTGAAAATGCAGCGTGCCCTGGATGCCCTTCCCGTTTGGCTGGAGGACTGGAGACTGAAGGTCAACGTGGCGAAGACTCAGGCAATCTCCGTGGGAGGCGTCAGGCTCCCGCCCCCACTGGTGTTGGCTGGCGAGACGGTCGAATGGGCTCCGAAGGCTAAATACCTCGGAGTCACCATCGATCGCCGCCTCAGCATGTGCTCCCACGTGAGCAATGTGGTCGGACAGTCGCGTGCAGTGCGCGCCATCCTGCACCCCGTGCTCTCGTCTACTCTGCCTCTCCGCGCGAAGCTGGGCGTGTACAAGCTGTACGTGCGCTCGCGCCTCACTTACGCTGCCCCGGCATGGTACGCGCTTGTTAGCGACCATGGCCGAAACCGATTGCGTGTCGAGCAATCGCGAGCGCTGCGTACCATTGTTGGTAACCCACGCTTCGTGCGGAACGACGTCATTCAGCGAGATCTGCAGATGGAGAGCCTGGACGACCACATTAGACGCCTGACTGTCTCGATGTTTGCGCGAGCCGATGGAGCGAAGTCCCAGCACCTGCATGGGATAGCGCCATACCGTCGGCCACCGTCGCATCGACGAGGACTGCCACGGGACCTTCTCCTCCCACCTGGACCAGACTGCTCCTCACCGCTGGCGGACGGATGATCATCGGGACCAGTTGTCCCGGTGGTTTCGACCTCGCCATAAAGCGGTGGGTTGAAGCCACCACCGGATTCGACGCATCAACCCGGAAAATTCACCACTGGGGCGGCTCGCCGATCACTGGCAGGGCACCCGCCCTGTAGGTTAGATCGCGCCTCTCCAGCGGGCATCTTCTCCAATAAGGAGAATCGCACGAGGAGCCGCAAGGCCCGAACCCCCGTGCCCCACCTGTAGTTGCAGGTGGCGAAAGAAGCCACCGACATAGGCCGTGGCCTAGAGCGGTTACTTCGGGGCCAGCTGCGCTGGCCCGTGAGACGTCCAGTTGTGTATACCAGCGTCACAAGTCGGTCTCTAATATAGACCCTTACTTTTTGGAGAGATCACTGGTGTGGCATAAAATGTCAGTCAGCTGATCTCGTATAAAACTCATATTACCTACTATTTCCACAGTATTCTGTGTTATTCAAAATAATTAGTGAAAAATAATTCTGTGTTATTTGCTTTGTCCTGAACTTTCATCATATAAAACAAACTCATAATAATATTGGTGGTGGTAATTTTAGATTCACACTTGCAGTTTCTGTTTGAGAATCACTATTTTCTGTTTGAAGTTGAATTGGTTTTAATATAATGTCAAATTAAGACGATTAATCAATATGTTAATAATAAAACAATTAATGAAACGCTTCAATTTTCTTTTTAAGTCTGAATGTATAGTCGCGCAGGATCAGAGTAAAACGGACATACCTGTCATCGCGTTTTCTAAAATCTGATTGGAAAAATAATCTTATTATTTTGATAACTAGTCAGCTAGTAAGAGATCAATTGAATCGAGCTAGGCATGAACTACGTAGGGATAACCGAAAACTCAATTTCGTCATTGCCAAAAATTTCTGTGATTTTTTTGGTGAAAATCAAAACTAAACTTATGGCGTAGAGGCGTGCCATTAAATATCACATTTTATAGTTGAATTTTATCACCAATCGCCTATTTTTAAGCAGCAATATAGTATCTCTATAATAAATATCTAAGGACTTATCATTTTGAAGCAAATAATAGAGACTGAAGAGTAAACTCAAACACTGCAATGTTTCGCCAGTCCGAATTCGCTGAATTTAAAACTATTTTAATGGATTTCATAAAGTAAAAAAAACTCGAAATGTCCACAGCGCCTGTACAGTGAAACTTTCATCAACTGGACTGACTCGTCCGAGTTCAGAATGTTTAATTACAAACACTTCTAACATTGTCGTGTATACCGAAAAATCGTTTACACTCCCAAACTTTTGAATTGATGTTGTGGTCAGATCGTAAAATAGATAATTTCGTGAAAATTTAACCGTATTTTGTTCATACCTAATATTACATACATTACTCAGAAACTGAATATGGTTGGTCGGTGTAGTTTGAAAGGTTTAAATGATTTAGGAACATTCGCTGCTGGACGAGGTGGGCAAATTGCTGGTACGCGTGAGTGTCATTTGACCTTGGACACCGGTGGGACCTGGTACCGGTTTAAAGTGCGTGGTATTATCGAGTACGACTGGATGCTAAGTGGCACTCTCCTCCCAGGCCTTAGCATTATCTATTACTTGGGCGACACTTTGGTGGTGATTCGGGGGGTGACTACAGGGAGACTGCCCGTCTTGCCACAATGGGGATGGCCCTTGTCGTCGGAAAATTAGGAAGTTGGGTCTCCACGTTGATAAATCCTAGGCCCTGTGGTGTGCAGCTGAAGTATCTCAGTCTCGTGTTGAACCTTCTGCACCCAGTTCTTGACTTGGAATCGGTTGAAAGGATTTCGGACCTGGTTTCCCGAATGTTGAGGACAGCCGGCCATTTAAATCGGTTGATTCCGAATACGGCCCAGCCACGCAGTGCGCCCCTTTTATGAGGGAGTAGTGCGCTGCTTTTGTTTGGAGCAAAGCTACGTACTCGCTGACTGTGACTGAGAACTCGGGTCTCGGCCGGGATCTGGCTCTCTAAGAATTTCGAATCCCAGAGTGAGGTGGCCTTGGCAGTGTCGCGATTGGGGGCATTGGAGAGGCACGGAGTGCCCCTGATCTCCGCCGGCTGATCGGCTCCTACGCGGGCCCTAGCGTTATCTGTTAGGCAGACGACATTTTGGTCGTGGCCCGAGGGATGACTTCGGAGAGTCTGCCCGTCTTGCAACAGCGGGGGTGGCCCTCGTCGTTGGCAGAATAAGGAGGTTGAGTCTCGACGTGGCGCTAAATAAATCCCAAGCCCTGTGATTTCGCGGGTCTGGGAAGGCGCCACCAGTCGACGCCCACATAATGGTTGGAGGTGTCCAGATTGAGGTCGGGGTGCAGCTGAAGTACCTCGGCCTCGTGTTGGATAACCGTTGGACCTTTCGAGCCCATTTCGCGGACCTGGTTCCTCGATTGGTAGGGCGGCCGGCCAGCTAGGTCGGTTGCTCTTGAATATCGGGGGAGCCAGCCAGCCGGGCGCTGCCACTATGCGGGGGTGGTGCGTTCGATGGCCCTATACGGCGCCCGTCTGGGCAGAGCCGTTCCGGCAAATCTTGCTCGACGCCTGCGCCGGCCACAGCGTATCGTAGCCATTAGGGTCATCCGCGGGTACCACACCGTCGCTTTTGAGACGGCGTGTGTGCTGGCGGGGATGCCGCCCTGCGACTTGGAGGCGGGGGCGCTCGCTGGCGATGCGACCATCCACCATCCACCATTACCATGAATGGTAAGTTTTTCTGATCAATTCTGTTGTATTATCATGTATCTACTCTGATTACAACTAGCCTAAATTGTTAGAGTTAAGAAAAAAAGTCATACAAAAACGAATTACATTGGAAAAATCAACACAATACCAATTGCACGATCTACCCACAACATGGATTAGCATTTCCACCTGAAAAGTCTGTTACAGAGCTCCGAATTAAATACACGTCTGCGAGGTTAGGACTTTGTTCAGAGAGTTATTTGATTCTCTTTTTCTAAACTTGTGTTGGATGCGGGCGGTAATGCCTGGTTGTTCTTTTTGTTGCGGATTCCCAGACATCGGGTATGAGTGTTTTTCAAGGGCTAAAGAATTATGATAAAGCTTTTTTTATGTATTAATAATAATAATAATAATGGATAGAAAAGTTCGGCGACTGCTGACGGCATACAGGATGCACCACCCACGTTCATCTGTTATGAGGTTGTATATTCCTCGGAAGTGTGGGGGTCGTGGCATGTTAAATGTCAAGGACCTACACAACCGAGAGGTAAACAACCTTCGGGAATATTTCCTTAAGGTAAGCGTGGGTATGTACCGTAATGTAGCAGCAGTTGATAAGGGACTCACTCCGCTGTCCTTAGCGAACGAGAATTGGCGGACGCTAAAGGTAATGAGTGTGACGGATCGCACGGACGTATGGAAGAGCAAGGAACTACACGGACGGTTCTACCGGGCCCTTATGAGCCCCGATGTAGATCAGTTAGCCTCTGTATCTTGGCTACGGTACAGTAACCTCTTCGGAGAGACTGAAGGTTTTGTCTTTGCAATTATGGACGAAGTTATCATGACGAACAACTACCGTAAATATATTCTAAAGGATGGGACGGTCGACATTTGTCGGGCATGTCACCGTCCGGGAGAGTCTATTAGACATATCGTTTCCGGTTGTTCTCGTCTTGCTAACGGCGAGTACTTGCACAGGCATAACCAGGTAGCTAAGATTATCCACCAACAACTTGCTCTGAAATACGACCTTGTTGAAGCCGCTGTACCTTATTACCAGTATTGGCCTCAGCCGGTTCTCGATAATGGTCATGTAACGCTCTACTGGGACCGATCTATTATCACTGACAGGACTATTGTTGCCAATAAGCCTGACATAGTGATAATAGATCGGGACGCGCATCGGGCAGTGCTGATCGATGTCACCATTCCGCATGACGAGAACCTTGTGAAGGCAGAAAAAGAAAAACAGCTAAAATATTTGGACTTGGCCCACGAGGTGACCGACATGTGGCGTGTTGAATCGACCATCATTGTTCCGATCGTTGTATCTGTGCACGGTCTAATAGCGAAAAGCTTCGACCGTCATCTTGAGAAGCTTTCGCTCCCCAGCTGGGTAAAGGGCTTGATTCAGAACGCGGTCGTTCTTGACACGACACGTATTGTGAGGAGGTTCCTCTCTTTTGAGCCCTAACCACTGATGGCTTGGGTCGTAGACCTCGTCTTCAGTGGGCCTCTGTTTTTTATATTGTATTTTTAAATTTTATTCCTTTGTTAATTTTTTAAAAATATAATGTAAAAAATAAGTGTAAATAAATGAATACAGGATATTAATAATAATAAGCCCTTTATTCCGAAAATTTTTACAGTTCTTGAAATTACATGTGCATTATCTTATAATAAGTCTCTTGTCTCGGTGTGTCTGACGACATAGGCCTCCTCCAACATCCTCCACTGCTTCCTATCCATTGCAACTCTCAGCCAAAGGGGGCCTAGAGTCAGCCTTTTTTATGTATTAGGTAAGTACTAAGTAGTAAATAATTCCATACTATAAAGTATAGAATGCTGCTTGAGCTTCGCGCAGGAGGTGGCGGTTTCGAATCTAATCTTTTCTTTGGTTTAGTTCTTCATTCTTTTATATGTATAAAGGAGATTGTAAAATCGGAACGTCAAGGCAACATTAACTTGGGTGTGTTTGGAATGTATGTTGGTAACACTAAGACGTTGAGCGGTGTTTACTGTCAACGGAACGTAACTGTCAACTGTCAACGAGGCAACGACACTTCTTTCAGCGCGGATGAAAAAACGTACAACCGACTTCACCGCGTTCCGAAACAGTTTGAATATCATTGCAATGGATTAACATAATCGCCCACACGACTCCCCGTTATGTATAAGTTGTTTCTATTTAATAGGGCTTTGTTTTGTAAACCTAACATAGTGAAAATAATGGGTATATCTATAATAACTATTCTATCTATATACGTATATATCAATGCCACTTTTTTGTGTTTTTATAACTCGAGAATGACTGAACCGATTTGGCTAATTTTGGTCGGAAGGTTTGTACATAAGAAAAGCTTTTAAAATATCTTGAAAAAGTGCAAAATCAACATATTTGCAAAAAAAATACATAAAAATTGACAGAATGACATAATTTTCTGTCAATTTTAACATCATTTTAAGTCACAGTAAAACCTCATCGTGTTTAGGCTTTAATGAAGCGTTGTCTCATTCATCCTCTCAACTCTTCAGGACGCTTCTTTCTTTCTTTCCTCTCCCACTACTCCACTATTTCACTAATACACGTAAGACCCACCCGGTGGTCCCGCCTTGTCGTGGCGGTGGGCTTGAGCGTGCACCCTCGCACCCCGTAGGGTGTTTAGTTGGCAAGAGGGTGTCGCGACTAAGCGGACCACAAGAAGTTCCTCTCCCCACACCGCTTGTTAAGCAAGCGGTGCCTACGGGGATGAGGAGGGTGGCTGGTGGGCCACCGGAGGAGGACGCCGAACCGCAGGCGGCGGGTAACCTGCACCCAGGCGATCGCGAGCCTTGGGGGACTAAATCCCCCCCAGAAAGTGCGACCGCACCACCTTGGGTAAGTGGTGTGAGTAATCACCCAAAGGATCGTAATAATAATTAAAGCTTTTTTTATGTATTAATAATAATAATAATAATGGATAGAAAAGTTCGGCGACTGCTGACGGCATACAGGATGCACCACCCACGTTCATCTGTTATGAGGTTGTATATTCCTCGGAAGTGTGGGGGTCGTGGCATGTTAAATGTCAAGGACCTACACAACCGAGAGGTAAACAACCTTCGGGAATATTTCCTTAAGGTAAGCGTGGGTATGTACCGTAATGTAGCAGCAGTTGATAAGGGACTCACTCCGCTGTCCTTAGCGAACGAGAATTGGCGGACGCTAAAGGTAATGAGTGTGACGGATCGCACGGACGTATGGAAGAGCAAGGAACTACACGGACGGTTCTACCGGGCCCTTATGAGCCCCGATGTAGATCAGTTAGCCTCTGTATCTTGGCTACGGTACAGTAACCTCTTCGGAGAGACTGAAGGTTTTGTCTTTGCAATTATGGACGAAGTTATCATGACGAACAACTACCGTAAATATATTCTAAAGGATGGGACGGTCGACATTTGTCGGGCATGTCACCGTCCGGGAGAGTCTATTAGACATATCGTTTCCGGTTGTTCTCGTCTTGCTAACGGCGAGTACTTGCACAGGCATAACCAGGTAGCTAAGATTATCCACCAACAACTTGCTCTGAAATACGACCTTGTTGAAGCCGCTGTACCTTATTACCAGTATTGGCCTCAGCCGGTTCTCGATAATGGTCATGTAACGCTCTACTGGGACCGATCTATTATCACTGACAGGACTATTGTTGCCAATAAGCCTGACATAGTGATAATAGATCGGGACGCGCATCGGGCAGTGCTGATCGATGTCACCATTCCGCATGACGAGAACCTTGTGAAGGCAGAAAAAGAAAAACAGCTAAAATATTTGGACTTGGCCCACGAGGTGACCGACATGTGGCGTGTTGAATCGACCATCATTGTTCCGATCGTTGTATCTGTGCACGGTCTAATAGCGAAAAGCTTCGACCGTCATCTTGAGAAGCTTTCGCTCCCCAGCTGGGTAAAGGGCTTGATTCAGAAGGCGGTCGTTCTTGACACGACACGTATTGTGAGGAGGTTCCTCTCTTTTGAGCCCTAACCACTGATGGCTTGGGTCGTAGACCTCGTCTTCAGTGGGCCTCTGTTTTTTATATTGTATTTTTAAATTTTATTCCTTTGTTAATTTTTTAAAAATATAATGTAAAAAATAAGTGTAAATAAATGAATACAGGATATTAATAATAATAAGCCCTTTATTCCGAAAATTTTTACAGTTCTTGAAATTACATGTGCATTATCTTATAATAAGTCTCTTGTCTCGGTGTGTCTGACGACATAGGCCTCCTCCAACATCCTCCACTGCTTCCTATCCATTGCAACTCTCAGCCAAAGGGGGCCTAGAGTCAGCCTTTTTTATGTATTAGGTAAGTACTAAGTAGTAAATAATTCCATACTATAAAGTATAGAATGCTGCTTGAGCTTCGCGCAGGAGGTGGCGGTTTCGAATCTAATCTTTTCTTTGGTTTAGTTCTTCATTCTTTTATATGTATAAAGGAGATTGTAAATCGGAACGTCAAGGCAACATTAACTTGGGTGTGTTTGGAATGTATGTTGGTAACACTAAGACGTTGAGAGGTGTTTACTGTCAACGGAACGTAACTGTCAACTGTCAACGAGGCAACGACACTTCTTTCAGCGCGGATGAAAAAACGTACAACCGACTTCACCGCGTTCCGAAACAGTTTGAATATCATTGCAATGGATTAACATAATCGCCCACACGACTCCCCGTTATGTATAAGTTGTTTCTATTTAATAGGGCTTTGTTTTGTAAACCTAACATAGTGAAAATAATGGGTATATCTATAATAACTATTCTATCTATATACGTATATATCAATGCCACTTTTTTGTGTTTTTATAACTCGAGAATGACTGAACCGATTTGGCTAATTTTGGTCGGAAGGTTTGTACATAAGAAAAGCTTTTAAAATATCTTGAAAAAGTGCAAAATCAACATATTTGCAAAAAAAATACATAAAAATTGACAGAATGACATAATTTTCTGTCAATTTTAACATCATTTTAAGTCACAGTAAAACCTCATCGTGTTTAGGCTTTAATGAAGCGTTGTCTCATTCATCCTCTCAACTCTTCAGGACGCTTCTTTCTTTCTTTCCTCTCCCACTACTCCACTATTTCACTAATACACGTAAGACCCACCCGGTGGTCCCGCCTTGTCGTGGCGGTGGGCTTGAGCGTGCACCCTCGCACCCCGTAGGGTGTTTAGTTGGCAAGAGGGTGTCGCGACTAAGCGGACCACAAGAAGTTCCTCTCCCCACACCGCTTGTTAAGCAAGCGGTGCCTACGGGGATGAGGAGGGTGGCTGGTGGGCCACCGGAGGAGGACGCCGAACCGCAGGCGGCGGGTAACCTGCACCCAGGCGATCGCGAGCCTTGGGGGACTAAATCCCCCCCAGAAAGTGCGACCGCACCACCTTGGGTAAGTGGTGTGAGTAATCACCCAAAGGATCGTAATAATAAAATGGAAATGTCTAAGAATGTAAATGCCTTGCCCGGGCACCCGGCGCTCGCGGGTACCCGGGCCCGCGAGCGCAGGGAACTCTGATAGCGCAGCTTAGAACTGTATGCGTCCGGGCGAGGTGCCAGTGCGCACGACACCGCCGTCGCCACCTTCCGCGTCGCAACGATCCCGTTGCCTTCGCGGAGGAGGAGGCTCGGCTGCATGACTTGTACAAAGAGGCGAGGGGAGCCATGCGGCTGGCCATCAAGATGGCCAAGGAGCAACACGCAGAGCGCCTTTTAGAGACGCTCGAGGAAGATCCTTGGGGGCGCCGATACAAGATGGTGCCTTCGCAGCTACAGGACATTGTTACGACTCTGTTCCCGCAGGAGCAGGAGGGATTTATCCCGCGCTATGGGGGAGCCGCCGTTACCGGCGGCGAGGCCCCTGCTGAGGTGCCCCACATCACCGGGGAGGAGCTCCGCGTGGCCGTAGTCAGGATGAGTGCCAAAGACACGGCACCCGGACCGCACGCCATCCATGGTCGGGTTCTGGCCTTGGCCATCAATGCCCTGGGGGACCGACTCTTGAGGCTTTACGACTCTAGCCTCGAGTCGGAACGGTTTCCCTCGCTCTGGCGGGAGGGTAGACTCGTTCTTCTCAGGAAGGAGGGGCGCCCGGCGGATGCAGCCGCCGGTTACCGTCCTATCGTGCTGCTGGACGAGGTGGGCAAATCGCTGGAATGCATTTTGGCTGCCCGCATCATCCAGCACCTGGTACGGCTTCAGAGAGGGCCGCTCTACAGTGGACGCGACCCTTCGCGTGCGAGCCCTCTCAAATGAAACCGTATCACGGGGCTTTGGCGGTGTCGCTTGACATCGTCAACGCGTTCAACACCCTGCCCTGGTCCGTGATTGGGGGGGCACTGGAGAGGCACGGAGTGCCCCTCTATATCCGCCCGCTGATCGGCTCCTACCTGGGGGCCAGGTCGGTTGTGTGTACCGGGTACGGTGGGACCTTGCATCGGTTCCAGGTCGTGGGCGGTGTTCCACAGGGGTCTGGTTGGCCCGCCTACCGAGGGAGCCGGTGGTCGCTTCGCCGACGACTGCCGGTTCGGTGTCCGGGGGTGCCGGGGCGATACGTGACCGTCGATCGCGAACGCGTCCTGTCACCCCTACCAGCCTCGTGCCGAGTTCTGTCTCTGGCCGGGGATCGGACGTCGAGCGTGAGCGGCGAGAGGTTTTGGTACGGTTCAACTCCCACATACCCCACTCGCGGGGCGAGTGGAAGTCCGGCGATTTCCTTCCGTCACAAAAAAAAAGACACGAAAGAAAACATTATTTAATTTTTGATGTTTAATACGTCATTCATAGATTTTTTGTTAATTGTTTGGTTTTTCTGTAAATCGAACTATTATAATCGGCATAAATCAACACCCTGTATTTTTATGATGCCAATCAACAGAACAGTTAATTATGAATTATCTTTGCTAACAAACATAGTGTTTTTTATTTATCAATTGAGCAGTACAAAGATTCGGTATGTAAAGTTTTTTTTGGGTATTTTAAATATTTTTATAGGATATATTTTACGATAGCCTATTTCTATGGGATATATTTTACGATAGAAAGAAACAATTTGGAAGATTTTTGTTTTCTGATCAATATTAAACCCTTTAGAAGCCTTAAAAGTTTCCCACTCTTAATCATACATTTTTCATCGTGATTAACGATTACCATTGATAATCGTAATCGGGAAAAACAGATTACGATTAATTATTTTTAATCGTCGTAATGTCGATTAAGATTTTAATCGTAATTTTTAATCGTTAATCATATTAAATTTTTGCCAACACTGCTTTGAATGCCTACCTCCAAGCTCCATCAAAAATGCTAGACACGCAAAATGTGTCATCTCTTGGTCTATAATTTCTCGATTTGACATTCATAAAGTGATCAAGCGGGAATTATATTATTAATATTGTGGACAGCATTTAAATCGAATTTTGGAAGAAATCCTGAAATTGCAAACTACACTCATTGATACCATTTTGTGTCTATGCCATTACAATTATATTAAATACATATTAAATAATGGTTTACGTTAAATGTCGTATTAATTAACTTTTTTTTTTATTTTTTAGTTGGAGGAAGCGGCGGGCGGGATATGTGGGAGTTGAACCGCACTAAAACCTCCAACCGCTCTCACTCAGCGTCCGAACCCCGGCTGAGGCCAGAACCCAGCACGGGGTTATGAGGGACGGCACCACGCGTTACGCCCAAGGCACTCTTTCCCGTCGCGCCGCCCCCTCCGGACGCCTGAACCGGCAGCCGCCGGCGATACGGCCACCGGCTCTCCGAAGCCCGCCAAGATGGGACCGCGTGTAACCCTCCCACGGAATACCCCGCTGGATCAGAACCAGCGTGGGTCGGGGAGCGCGGTCTACCATTGATCTAACGCTAAGGGCGTGCTGAGCGAAACACGGCACCTTCTTGGGTCCCAGTTCGCACTAACATGCGTTGGGGACCCGAAACTCTTAAGGGGCCAGAGTTCGGGCGAGATCCCGGTTTTGACCCCTTGCTCGACGGCGGCGTCGGGTTATCGCTGGGCGGAAGGAGGAATATATTCTCTCCCTCGCCCATGACGCCGCCTGCTTCTGCGAGATGGTGGACTCGCAGAAGTCGAGCATCGCCTTCCAGGACTCGTCGCTCTCGAGTATCGACGGCACGACGCCCGGGAGCGACAAGTCCGGTCCTATTTGTTGGACCAGGACACACCGCTGCTGCTCCCATGCGGGGCAGAGCGCGAGCGTATGCTCTGGTGTGTTCCGGTCACATCCCGTACATTGATGGCACCTCGTCGTCGGCTCTGCCTGTACCAGGTGCAGATACCTTCCGAAGCACCCGTGCCCGGTCAGCATCTGCACCATCCAGAAGGTGAGGCGTCCCTTGCCACGACCCACCCAATCCTTGAGGACGGGGTGGATCGCCTCGACGGTCCGCACACCCCATGTGGGGTTAGCGAGTCGCCGTTCCCACAACGCCATTACGGACCGCCGAGATCGGACCCTCCGACCAGTCTGCCCGTCCTCCAGTGCGAGGGAAACTGTCCCGACTCCAGGCATGAATTGTACAGCCTCAGGAGTCGGTCCCCCAAGGCATTGAGGGCCAAGGCTAGGACCCGGCCGTGGATGCCGTCCGGGCCGGGCGCCGTGTCTTTCCTACTCATTTTGACCACGGCTTCATGGCTTTGGTGATGTGAGGCACCACCTCAGCAGTGGGCTCACCGCCGATGTGATCCGGCGGCTCACCCATAGCAGGCGGAGTGAATCCGTCCTGCTCCTGCGGGAACTGCCCCGAAACGATGTCCCGGGCCGGGAGCGGAGAGCTGAGTAATCGCTCCGATCCCGCCCAGCAACTGTTCGAACTCGAGAATAGATCGTCTTAGAGGGAAGTACGCCCCGATCACGACGATGTCTTCCATCTTTACCGCGACGGACCCTCGTCCCCTGGCCACCATTACCAGGGGCGGGATCGCCGCGGTTCTCCTTACGTGGATGGCCGCCAAGCCGCACTCGTCCCCGAACCAGCACTCATCTGCCGGGAGAACAAAGTTCGGCTCCGCGACCACCGCTACGTCGATTGACCACTCCGCCATGCTCTGGACCAAGATGTCCTGAGCCCTGGCGGAGCGGTTCAGATCCCTTGGAGGAAGCGACGGGTGCAGTCCATTACGGTTGGACCACATCCATCGTTCCCTGCCCTCCTCCATCGCCCCCGCCTTTGGGCGCACTAGGCGCCACGGCTGGGTCTGAAACGTCGGCCGGTACTCCCCCGGCCGATCTCTTCTGTTGGCGCCGCTTGCTCTTGCGGCGCCTGTTGCGTTCGGTGTTAGCACCGGACGGGGAGCAGGCTTTGCCTCCCGCCCGGTGATCGGCCCTGCGCCCGGCCGCCGCGCACAGCTCGCAGTGCTGGGCAGCCGAGCACGCGGTCGCCTTGTGCCCGGCTTGACCGAAGCGGAAACACAGTCCGCTGCGGTCGACAGTACTGGTGCACCTGGCGATACTATGCCCCGTCCCAAAGCACTTGAGGTCGTCAGGCGCGTGGCTCCAGCAGCCGCACGTGGGCCGCAACCCAGCCCATACGCAGCCTGCCGGGGTCCCCTGCTGGTCTTCCGGGTGGAAGAGTAGCCAGGGAGTTGGCGGTCTCAACCGGGCATCGCACCCATACGGAGCTGGCCCCGGTGTAGCCTCGGCGAAGTTCACCCACGGCTACGTTATCCGGGGCACATTTGCCCTGGGCAGCGATGGCCGCCACCACCTCCTCCCTGGTGGTGCAGTCGTCCAGGCTGGTCACCCGCAACTCGGCCATCTTGACCGGCCTGTGCACTCTGACCTCTTCCTACGGCCACACGACCCGGAGGCCCGATGCTAGACGGTCGGCGACGTCACCACTGTCGGCGCCGCCGGGACACTCCAGCAATCGGGCCCCATTGGCCGTATGCTGTATGCGGAGGTATTAATTAACTTCAGGCGATCGGGCCGCATCGAGGCTGAGCTTATACATATTGTTTCAACAGGACACGTTATACCTAAACTACATCAAAGAATCACGTTCAAGGGTTCCTTTTTACATTTTGTGATATGGACCTCTAAGTACGCATCGTAGGTCACTTCAGCGTAGCTGTGGAAAACACACTGCCTACGCTGGCAGTGTGTGCACTTCAGCGTATTTTTCCATCTTGAAAATAGGAGTTCAAATGGTTTTTACGGTATATTTCTTAAACTATTTATTTCATAAAAAAAATAAGCATTTTTTGTCGTAGAACTATAAATAAAAAAGGTATAAGCGAAAATCTTCAGAAATTCGAGAGTCTATTTTAAAGGGTTCATTTGTAAAATTATAATAATAATTATCAACAAACCGCCTCTATTATTTAACTTATCTTCATTGCCTCCAACATAAGACACAGCTCGTTTTCATAAATTCGAGTCTACCATCAGGTCCAGTCGTAGCTTGGTAATAATAATGATCCCGAAGACTGGGGCTGGAAAAATGGCTGGTCATTTTCACTTATTAATTTTCAGAGTTCTATTACGTTGCCTACGTACAAGTTAATTAAAGCATGTAAAAAATCATACTTTAAGCCAACACCATTCTCTAAAAACAGTAAAGAAAAAGCGAGGAGTCTTACATATTATAAAAGAGTCAGCAAACTGTTCAAAGATGTTTCTAGTCAGATTTTAGCAAAAGGCAACTGTATTTTCTTCTGAGTAATATTTTCTAAACTGTGTTTAAATAATTGAACCCTTTCCTTAATTTTGTTATAATTTATACGTTTATTAATAGACTTATATTTCTAAAACACAACACATTTAAAGTAATAATATCAAAAACAGAGAATCACTGCAAGTCTACGATTCAAGCCACCAATACCAATTTTGTTTTATATGATGTGAAAGTTCGCGGCAAAGCAAATACCATCGAATCATTTCATAAGTAGGTAATTATTTTGTACCAATGTTATGATACCTTGACACAGAGTACTGTGGAAATAGTTAACAGAGTTTTATACGAGATCAGCTGACTGACATTTTATGCCACACCAGTGATCTCTCCAAAAAGTAAGGGTCTATATTAGAGACCGACTTGTGACGCTGGTATAGGTGGCGGGGCGGCTTTATAAAGAAAATTTTCGGAATAGTCAATAGCGCGATTCAGCGGCGACACACACATAATACACCGACATCTGTTGAGAGCTTTCCTAAACATTCTCGTTTCTGAGGGGTCGTCACTTACAGAGCAAAATAAGCTCTGTTCTCAACATTGTAAGGACTCCGTTCGGAAATATCAAACTGGGTGATGTCCGTTTCACTAATAATTGAATGTACTGTGTTGTAAAGTTTCAAACAAACATCTATTACAAAATAATTTATGATTATGATTTTTGAATCAATTTAGTAATATTTAAATAAATATTTAGACGCGTTCTGTTATTCTTAAAATGGTATGTTACCTGATGTAAATAAATTGTCGTATCCTTGGTATTATGCCCCATTCTTTTCGTTACATATCGTGGCACAGAACGTTTACAAAGGGTCATTTCTTTTTTTATGATTTAATTTATACATACTACACCAGATAGAAATATATGAAGTTGACATTTAGTCACAAACACTACGTTATAATTAAAAAATTTTGACCTACCTTTATTAGGCGGACACTTGCACTCGATTTCTGGAGATTTCAGCGGTATATCATCCTGGTATCTTCGGAAGAAATGCTGTATTGGACCTTGAGGGAGAGCCCACGACCATTGATCCCAAGGCAATCTGGCCAGCCCAGCGTCTATTGTAGACAATATTAGCCACGGAAATAGAAGTACCTGCCAACAACATTAGAAATATCATTGTTTAATTTATAATAAGGAAATATTCTCTAATTTATAATTCAGCTATTGTTGTTTTGAATGCGCGGAAATATAGATAGTTATCTATGGAACGTTATATTTTATTGTACTGTATTTTATAAATTACTAGGGACTTTGCATTGGCCAAAAGTCTTGTAGTGCCACCTATACCATCCTGAATCAAATTTACACTAAATTTACATGTGGTTAGGCATTATACACTAAAGATTTAAGAAAACAAATGAGGTAGATACTTTATAATATTAACAAATTAAAATAGTAAAATCTAATTTATTTTGCACGTTCTTTGCAATACGATAACTATTTGGCTGTATTTGACTTTCGTACAGTGAGCCACTGAAAAATCCTTTTTTAATGCTCGGTAAGGGGTAGAGTCAGGTATTGATGTTGCAAAGCACTTCAGCAGTTCAGGTATAAAAAAGTGTTTAAAACAATAATTATTATAATTGGTAATTGAAGAAACAAAAACTATGTTCCATTTAATATTTTAATAATCATAGTTGTTCAAAAAATCTTCGTCACTTATTTCTGGTTTGAAATTCCTCACATCGCCCGGCATTTTGGTCGTTCTTTTTCTGCACCAACCATCCATCAGAGGAGGACAATTATTACTAGATTTATAATTAGTTTCATTAGAATCTATGTATGAGGGTAACTTTAGTGGTTGATTCGAATGTTGAATGATTTTCGTTATAAAACACGGTGTTCGGGCTTTATTTGTCGATTTTTTCAGGAACGGCGCTTTAGGATGTTTCTTGTGGATCTTCACGTGGTCTTTCGAGAATATTTTTTGGTATTTTTCACTGCCTTTTCGTCCGATGTGTATAGGGAATGATAGAACGAAGTTGCTCCTGTTTGTCTTGCAACCACCTTCGCAGAGCATGTAGGGAGCAGTGAAAACCAAGTAGTCGGGTCGTTTTGTTATCTCTAAAAGATTAGTTTATTTATTTGCACATAGATTAAACGAGTTTTTATCACGATTATTAAATGAGCGATCCCGATATTTCTACTCTGGCGCAAGCGCCGTGATCACGGGTTGACTGAGTATTACGGGTAGATTATTTGAGCAGAATCTGTCTATCGTCTTTCTAGTTCCTTTAATTTACTTATGCTGCTGTACTTAAGTAGTGTAAACGTCACTATATAACGTGAAATATAAAATAATAATATGTTTTGTTTTCTACTTAACTTTATAAATAAAATTGTTGATTCAGAAAACGGTGTTAATTAGTAAAAATGCATAAGTAGTTTGTACTAGTAATATATAGATGAAAAATTATACAGTTTTAAAAGTATGTTTTAAATAGACTTCTGATATGCACCGTTTGAGCTACACTATACAATTTCAAGCATCTCAGTTTTCACGACAAAATAATTATCTCTCAGAATTACTTTAATTTTAAATAAATATTTTAGTTTCAGAAATTTTGTGAAATTTAATATTGATGGTAATCGCCAAGTTTGTTTTTATACTATATTTAAAGAAAACTGAAACAAAAATCCATAGCAAGAAACATACGAAAGCAAAACCTGAGTACTTCTTCGTAATATAATTTCAAAACTGAAGATTAACCAATACAACAATTACTTGCTAAGTGTCAACATCATCGCGACGGGAAAGTGTGCCGTAGTGCGTAACGCGTCGCGCCATCCCGCATAACCCCGTGCTGGGTTCTGGCCTCAGCCGGGGTTCGGACGCTGAGTGTGAGCGGTTGGAGGTTTTAGTGAGGTTCAACTCCCACATACCCCACTCGCGGGGATTACCTCCAAATAAAACAAAAAAAAAGTGTCAACATCAAATAAGCTCGTAGACCATTTAAGACCTTAAATTTTCACCACGGTAACCAATTCTGAATTACCCAATTTTAAATATGTTATCTTTTAAAACGCACCTCATGAAATTGACAAATCTGTCGCTTTAATTTTATTGTTCGGGTACTTGCCTACCACTCACTCCCATCACTGTAACTCTTGTGTATGCCTACAGCTCAGAAATTCGAGGAAAAAGTAACTTGTGTAAGGCCTCAACCGCAGCAAATTTAATCAGAAGAAGATAGATTGAAGATAATATTATGTATTCTGACTTCCCTTCTTGCCAAGCGGGAGACAAGAACAAAAAAAGCACCACGAACGAGACGACGATTGCTCCATTTCATCAAATATTTAATATTTATTCATTATTGGTAATCTTTTGACTACAACTCTAATACCTAATGTAAAATGGCATTAAATATTATACCACATGTAAAACCGGATATAGTTAATACGCAATTTGCCGTTCACTGAATAAAACTTTAAAATTTTAATTAAATTTCGAAGCAATATTTACTTTCGCCATTGATGATTTTCCTGAAAAATATTTCTCCGTCCGTAATACCATTATCTTGGACCGTCGCATTGTTTACCCCAGTATCCCCCAATATAAATGGTAATGAACTAAAAACATACAACATTTTAAAATTCACAAACTTTACCATTGTTCTTGACTTCGCTTTTATTTTTAATTCACCTTTGAAAATAACGTAGACTTTAGTACCAGAGCGACTGCGAAAAGTGATTTATGTTGTAACGTCATTGTTTTATCGAAGTTTAACTTTATTTGTTATGGAATGTTTTACGACTGTACTGCAACGCACTATATGTTTTATGCACTAAATTTAGACGTCCTAAGTGCTCTAGAAAGACTTCATCTTGTTTCAAAACTATTTAAAAGACGTTAAAGTCGCGGCGCTTGCTTCATTTACTTTGTTTTATTGCGCTCATTGCGATTCACTCAGCACCCATCGTTAGTTACGAAAGATTTAAATGTTCGTCGATTTATTACAACAGTCGTCGATCCATTTTAAAATTAGCGAACTGTTCTCGATTGTTTGGAAATGCGAAAAATAGCCGACCGAGACCCTGGCTTACAGTGACGAAAGTTTAATAATACATCTTGGCCCTGCGTAATAATTCATGTGTTTGAATTTTAAGACAGATATCGTGAGATTCCAAGAAATGTATACAGTTCTAACGTGGTCACCACTTTGGCACTGTTTCATGAGGTGAGGTAGCTAAAATGTCACTGACCAATTCGTTTGAAATAAATTATGAATGTTTTTTTGTTCGTTAGTTGAGCAGACGAGATGGCGGTTCGCATGTTTTTAATTGGACTCGTGAGCTCACTGAATACGTCATATAGAATCGTGATGAAAAAATATTACGTAGGAGTTAGCGACATTGAACGAGGTGATTATATTTTAGCTATTTGATGGCACATATCGATTTACAATATACTTAAAGTACCACCCTTTGATACAGATAGGTTCTAAAATAATGTTAAGACGCCGGTCATGCTTGTCTCAAGGACAGATGACATCTAAGGGAATAAACGATAATAGTTTTAATACAACATAAATATCTAAAAACTTGACTACGGGGTTTTGTCGTTTGTACTGTACATTTTGAACTTACTGTGCCATTCATTGCCTTACAGCACTGTCTAAATACATCATCAGTGATCCGCAATTTAGTAACTGTCAGATTTTCATATACTTGTCGTGACGTTCCATTGCGTTGCGACCTGCTTCAGTATTCGCGCTTCATAAAACAAGACGGCGAGGTTCGTGATGAGGTAGCATCCTTATAGAGCTTAAGCTTTGAGTGTTGTCACTACCGTAAAGCCTCGCTAAGCTGGCTTAAACACTAGTTCCTTGTTTAATGTTGTGCCACTTTACTACTCCATAAAATATTTTAAGGTCTCAACAAAGTTACATTTTAAGTTCTACAAAGACGTGTGCACTACTGGAGTAGCTGTGTGGTTTTAATTTTCTTTATGTCGAGAAATTTCTAGAAATGTTTCATACATTCGACTTACAGAGAGATTTACGATAAGGCCGGCGCTTGATGGACACTATCTGAAACTGTAGAGTATTTATTTTATATTTTGTATAAAACAGATCTTCTCAAATACTTAGTAATTTTTAAACCAAATAAGTGCAACTAATGCTTTTATCATCATCAAGAACCAATAGGCTAAGCCAAAATCCATTGTCGTCCACAAGTCTCCCACAAGCCTCCCTCAAATTTCAGCATAGCGACCGATTTCGTGCAGTTTGTATTCGATGGCTTCTTCCGTTCCGATCATCGGCAGTCTACCTTGGTCTACCCATGTTGAAACTTCCGGAGTGTCACTTTCGAAATCGATAGAATTTAGAAGGAGAGAATTTCACAATATCGTAGAAATTTTTCGACTATTTTTTAATTTTGTGCGTTAAGTGGTTATCAAATAAAGGAAAATACTTGAACTCTAAAATTATACCATATAAATCTTGAGTTTCTGGCATTTATAATTCAGGCATAATGGTCTTGTCAATATTTATTATTATTAAGAGAGGGGGGGGGGGGGCGATGGGCACAGGTAGCCAATCAGGTTACTGCGACCCTTACGGATCTATTGTAACCATCCCCCTGTATTACAAGTCTGCGCCAAGACTAAGGTCCAGCATGAACTGGACTATTGTCCTAGGGCAGATGTCCCTAATTTCTTCAGGGAACAAGATATGTCCCCCGAAGATATGAGACCTAATGCTGTTAACAGCAGGGCAATTGCAGAGCAAGTGAACTCCTCCTCCTCCCATAATCTGCAAGTAGGGTCCACCACAAGACCAAGCCTTCACATGTGCCTGTTCAGCATGCCGTGTCCTGTTAAGGTCCTGATGAGAATCCTTAACTGATTGCGTCCCAGAGAAAGGGCATCCCGGGTAAACCGAGCATCGTAGCCCTCTATGAGGGCTTTAGCATGTTTCTTTCCTGGGGAGTTATGCCAGTGGAGCTTGCTCTGGAATCCCCAGGATCTCAGTTCAGATGAGATAGCATTATTAGGCAAGGCACAAACGGGCTCGGGACCGAGGAATGGTACCTCAGCACCCTTGCTAGCCAGCCCGTCTGCTAATTCATTACCCTCCAAACCACTGTGTCACGGAATCCAGCACAGTGTGAGCCTGTTGGCAGCGCCCACCCTATTTAGGAGATCCGGTCAATCTTAACCCTTACACAAAAACGTTGACCTTCTTTCAGCAAAAGACTGGTTAACCCACCATACACTTTCCGCAATATTTTCCAACGTAACCGACAACCAAACATACCTATCTCGTTTTAATTTTCATAAATATAATTGGAAAAAAAATGGGAGCGTGTTATAATGGATAAAAGTTGTGCATATCCGTTCGTCTGCCATGTTATGAGTTTCCGTTGAACACGTCAGTGGACGGCAAACGAGAATTTTGCCAACTTTCCGAGCACAATACGGAAATTTAAAGCGCCTAGTACGCCGAGTTTTAGTCTGCGTGTAATTAAATACCGTTCAGCTTTAGAAGTCCTCGTCCTAGAGCAGGGGTCTCCAAACATTGAAGCCTAAGGGTCATAATGATTTCTTCAGTGTGTTTTAGAGGCCAAAATGTAATTTACCTACTGTTTATTTTTCTACACTAGTCTATAGTATTGACTTTGGTTCAGAATAATTTTGAAGTTTTGAGATAATGGGATAAAGAAATCCTTTTTCCACATCATCATCCACACACAAGACGTTGGACATAGGTCTTTCCCAATGATTACCAATGCGACCGGTTCGTAGCGGTCTACATCCAGCGTGTTTCTGGAACCAACCATATCATCTGTTCTCTTTGTAGCTGTTCATCTTGCGTTACATAATATGGGTTGAAATGGTACACATGCAGTCTTATTTTTTCATCTATGCTCGCGGCAGTTTGTAGATCCCTGTTCCAGATCTATGTACTATCCTTATCCTATTCCTTATAGGCAAGTTTAAGTCTTAATGGCTCTGGTATTTCTATCTACAAGAATTGTTTTGGAAGTTTGGGTTGATCAAAGTGATTATACTCACATGCCTGCACACATATTCTCTCAGACTTGGCTTTGAGTGTCGACAAGTATTAAAAATAATGTAGTAGAATTCAGTATGTCTGATGAAATGTAGGTGGTACATAATACTATTTTAATCCATTTGGGAAAAAAAAGTTATTTAATTTTAGGCTACTTAAAATCACATTGTACGATTTACGATGCAATTAATAATATTAAACGAAATCAAAAGATATATGCGGTATGTCAGAAACATGTAGGTCATGGTTTAAGGATAGCTCCAAATTTACTACATTCTCGGTAAAGTAGCTTATAGCACTACTGATCGTAAGTGGTATCGTGTCTCATAAACCTCTAAATATTACAAAATATTGGCAAGAATTAAATTAAAATTTAAAAAAATAAAATTACAGTAACAATTTTCATATTTCTTATTTGGTCAATGCTAAATCGTTGATCGGTGTAACAATAGCATCGCTATTTTCGATACCAATCCCGCCTTGGTCATTGTAACATTTAATTATCATCAATTTGGCTGATTGCCTGCTTTACCTGCTAGGTAGACCAACGTTTTGGCCAACACCCAAGTGATTACACTCACTGAACTGTCAAAGATAAGTTATTTTAAATATTACGGCATTGAAATTTCGAGCCTAGGTCATCGTACATAATGTCACGGCTATGAGCCATTGTTCTTTGTTAGTGTTAACACGGTCACTGCATCATCATCATCAGCCTATAGACGTTCACACGTGTGTTGGGACACACGATCACTACGGTAGATTCAAACTTGACCCATGGACTCTTTCAGAAGCTGTTAGCACCACTAGACTTAGACTGAACTGTGTTTGAGAAAGGTGAAGTGTCTGATCAAATTGTAAGTGCAAACTCTAAAAGTGCCTTTCCAAAATACATATACCTATCATTAAAAAAAACGAATTAAATAGAAGAAAATTGTCTTAACTATTGCACTTCAAACTATTCTAAAGTACCTATCATGATTTATCACTCGGAGATGTATCATTCCTCTCCACAATTAACTGTAATGATGGATGTTAACAGAGCGTGTCTCTATTTGATCATCTGGCTACGATACGTTTGCTCGACGATAAATTACGGTTAAATTGCAACATGTGTTGAAAACCTATCGTTTACTTGTCCATTAATCCATTCGTTTATGTAACGATTTAATAATAAATTCACTGTTTATATCTTAATTTATCAACTGGAGGATTAATTAGTCTAAGCTTTGTAATGACATAGGTATTAATCTTCATTGAAGATTTAATAGTCTTGCTGATGATCTTAATAGCGTTTAGTATCTCTCAATAAGGCGCTATTATTATTTGGTTAAAATACATGTAAAACTTAATGCAACCTGAGATTTATTTTCATAATAATGTTAGGTAAACACTCTTAAAAGCTTTTTAATGTTTCTGTCAGCGTGGACTCTCAGACGCAGTTGTTATTTTTCGTTTAGCACCAGGTGTCCGTTTTCTTTGTTTTTTGTTAAATGTAATGCTAAAGGTCAAACTTCTTGTCTACTTCATGTAATATATACGAATATCATAAATATACAAGAAAACATGACACTTTAGAAAACGTTTCAAAGAAGTTAAAAAATAATAACGTGTATATTCATATACGATTATTAGTGCATCGTATCTCGTTATGCGACTTAGTGTATCGGGAGACTCTGGAATATAACTCGCTTTGCCGTCTACGCTCTCGCTTTGCTCTGTAAAGTGAACGAACTAACTTTAACTCAGTGCAGACAGTCAAAGGTATTAACTCTTTGACATGTGTACTTAGGAATATTCTACCCAATTATACCTGACTACATGTCGTATGAGAAGTTCGCAAGCTGATTAAATGAAACACACAGTAGACTTAAATAGTATTTATTGCCTTACCCAAATAAGACATAATAATTTAGGAATACGGACGGCATCCGATCATGTATGAACGGAGAGGGCTGGGACTGCATCATGACAGCGAAATCCTGTAACATTGAGAACAAGGTCAAGCCCGTTGACCGGACCAACTCCGCAAAGCTATCATAAGCGAGGGTTTGAAAGCGAAGCTAGATCGACACGGTGGTGAAGCCGAGATTAGAATACTTCCTCGAGATAAGTGACTTCGTGTGGTAACGCTGGAACTTGGCGCCTACGGAAATGTGTTGGAGTAATGCTCTATCTTCGTTCTTAGATTTTTGGGAGTACGTGTGGGGAGCGTTGGCGATGTAGGTCCGGAGAGCTCGCTCGCCCCAGGTCTGCGCTCGTGGAGGTTCCACTCGCTGACCCTGGTTCCGTCGGTCTAGATACGTGATTATGTCATCGTAGTAGTTCTTTCGGTAGTCGTAAATGTAGTTATATTGGAGGAATTTGGGCCTGTAAGTACATTAAGTGATTGAAATAAAAATGTTACTAAATGATCTGATTGATGGTAACTTTTAAGAAAAAAAAAGTTGATATTATGATCGTAAGAAAAAGAACAAATTTTAAAATTTTGGAATTATTGAAAAAAATAAAGAAGTTAATTATTTTTGCACGAAAACAACGCTCTTCAAGGATCTTTTACTGGAACACAGCCTAATTCAGTTATAACACAAACTACAATATCTTCCGCGTACGTGTAAAACCAAATGTTCTTCTCTATTTCCATATGAATAACTACTAAGTGTTCACTGTATTTACCTGCACCAGTGCTTGAAGACAAGCTTCCTGGGTTCCGTTGTGTTTTCGGCGTTTTCTGGCGGTGGGGGTTCAGCCTCTTCAGGCTTGGCTTGTTCGGCACCATCCTTGGCTTCGGGAGCAGCTTCCTCCGGCACCGGCTCAGGCTGCTCTGGGGTCTCGTCCTCTACGTCATCCCACATCTCGCAGAAGGGTAGTCTGCGGTCAGAAACCACTATTATTTATCACGTTAATAACACTAAGTTCACGTCGCGAATGGCCACAGACCTAACTGGGGTTTAAGAAGCGTGCGCAGTGGATGATCGTTCGTGTACGACTGTGGAACTCTGCGCGTCCCCTGATAGCGCAAGCAGCCTCCCGATTTATCTCTTTTCGACCCCACCTGACTGTCGCAAGCGTTGCGTCTACGAGACACGCTGCCAATGATGCTCTGTCAATACGTTGGCCATGCATTGTATCTAGAAATTCCTCTTCGTTTTTAAATTGTTTGCCAAATGGCGCGTTTTTTCTGTCTTTTGATGTTGTATTGTCTCGTTGCTGGGGGAAAGAAACTCGAAATATCTGCGACTTGCGGTGACTTGTCACATTGTTGATGATTCTGGACTGGTATAAATTAAGTTGCATCGTGTGTGACAAATAAAATATGATGTGTTGTTATCTAATAGTTCACAGGCCGTTTGTAAAGCGTGTCATATGGAAAGACAAAACAGAATTATAAATTTCCTGAGTGTTGTGTGGAAACGAGCCAGGTTGTCATTATATTTTGTTTGTGATACTGCTACGAGTTTATTAATTACAAGGAAATATAAAAAGAAATACTTTTTATTTTTCATTCAAAAATTCATTGTTTCTGTATTCAAAACTTACGTCCAGTTACGCAAATTGCTATAAGATGAAGCTTTTTATCTGATAAATAACGATACAATATTCTAAAGATCATACAAGCAAATAGACACATCACACAATCACTACAATTGAAAATTGCAATTTACGTCTTCAATGTTTTTATGAGGATTGGTTTTATGAACCAGGATATAAAGCCTACGAAATACTACGAACGAATAAAATAAAGTATAATTTACATTAATTATTATTAATGTCTATCAAACACCTGTAAGAAAAAATATATTTTTATAGAGTACCACATGATTTGGCAAGTCATCGATGAAATCGAATGCTCTCAATTGATGAAGGTCAATAAAAATCAAAGTCATGTGATCGTCAACTCACCTTACGCTTCCGAATTTGAATGATTACAATCCAATGATTCAATGATCACAAGACTGGATGTCTACCTGAATTTATAGCACAGATGTTAGGACGTGGTTATGCAAAAGAAAACCAAATAGGAAGTTTCGAGAATTATTTTTTTGTAGAACAAGTACCTCGATACTTTTTTATTGTCTTTTAGACAGACGAACTACCTGGGTCACCTAACTGGGACTTTAAGGACTTTTTCCAAGTTCATCCTTTCGGACAAGTCATAACGCTCGGGAAACACAGAAGAAGGGAGCTCATGCCATGGCCGGATATTACTATTGTTATCAACTTTTTATTTATTATATGGATCAACTAAAATAGTCCAGAATGTGTAGAGTTAATCGATGAGATTTACAGTTGTATGAAATAGTGAAAGATAAGGTTATTCTACGCCAGCTTCGCACCTTCCAAATGAACCTGTTCCAGGTAGTTGGTACTACTAACTTCAATTTCTATAAAGTGCAGTAGCTTTTATTTAAAAATGATGATTTATATACATAAATTTCTGATCAGCACAATTTCATATTGGTCACAAGGGAGGGCGTCTGCTGATAACATTAGCGATGTACGCAAAGTGCTTATTTACGATAACACATCAAAAACCTCTAAAATTATCACTGTTGTTCTACTGTATTATACACAAACCTTCCTCTTGAATCACTCTTTATGTATATAAGTTACAATAAATTCATTGCGTAATTTTAAAGATTTAGGCCTCATGCACCTTACTACGCGCTACGCTAGAATTCTGCCTTACGACGCGTATATTTCGAACAATTTGACTGATTTTCATACATTTAAGACATTCTACTACTACACCCTACGACGCGTAGCGCATTGGTAGTGTTTTTTTCGTCTTAAGTATACATAGGGAAAGGGACAAGCGGTAAGCAACTCGTAGCAACTTGATTGAACGGAATTTGAGTAAAGTACTTTTTTGGTTGGATCCTTTTTGCATTACTTTTTATCATGCCTATTTATTAATGTTTACCTGTTGTACTTAAGATTCCTCGCGTTCCACGTCAGTAAACTTTGATGTATGTTTTTAGCAGATTGAGTCATCATATCAAGAGTGCCAATATCTGGGCCTTACAATGTCCACGAATGATTTTAGATAAAGAGGTTACTGTTGTTTTATAATTTGAATAGTAAACACGAATCATTTGATGGTAATTTTTTTGTTTGTTTTCCTAGTATACGTAATTTTATAACGCACACTATTATAATTACAATCTAGTCTAATTCAGACTAATAAGAAATTTTGTTTTAACCTAAATTACTATATGATTTTATGCTAAGAATGTGTCCATTGGCACTTTTCTTATTGTCTCTACATATTCATTTATTTGCTCATTTTTTACATTATATCTTTAAAAAAATTTATTGTCTCTATTATTAAGGCCGATGGTAAATGGTTATTGTCTTAAGTTTTTTTTTTGAAAGGACGGAGGTAGTGAAACAAATGAAAATATAAATAAACGAGTAATATTAATAAAATTATATCAGGATCCATGTTAGAATAATACTAGTATCTGATATTAAGATATTAGTAAATTATTAGGTAAAAATATGAGTCGAATCTTTGTCCAGCTAAAAGAGAGGATTAAATTATGTAAAAATCTTAACATGATACTTGAAACTTTAACTCAAAAAATGTAACAGAAAATAACACAATGTTCGTAAACTTCATTCCTTTGAAGAATATAACGATGATAAACAAGGAGTAATACTTATTTACCATGGCCAGCTAATAATATTCTGATATCATTATCTACATCATAAGCAGCTTACTAGACCGCCATTCTCAGTGCTGTGGAAACTATAGGAGATGACTGATGAGAAAAGGCAAACAGTTTTTAGCCAGTGACTTAAAATGCTTTTTAAACTAAGGGGTGGGCCATATAAAGTTTGCATTTTCCAAAAGTTCGACTGTCATGTTGGCTGTGTGGCATGTTGCGCCATCCTGTTGAAACTAAATGTCGTCCATGTCATACTCTTCAACTTTTGGAAAGAAAAATTCGTTGAGCATGGCACGGTAACGCTCGCCATTGACTCGTAACGGCGGCTCCTTGCTCATTTTCGAATGATGCCGCCGGACCAAAACCCACACCAAACCGTAACTCTTTGTGGGTGCATTGGCTTCTCAATGGTGACGTGTGGATTTTCCGACCCCCAGATGCGACAATTTTGCTTATTGACATAGCCTCCGGGGTGAAAATGGGCTCCATCTGAAAAGACGATTTTTCGGCAAAAATGCTCATCTTCGGTCAAACGATCTTCTGCCCATTGGGCGAACTGAAAACGTCCCATTTCGTAAATGTCAAACCTTTAACTAAATTATGAATACAAATTGAATGACATTTGAGCTGTCATTCTCTAAATAAACAGTAGTTCAAAATGCAAACGTTAGATTGCTCACCCTATAAAAACTGGTTATGATGCGATAAAACTTACATATCAACTTCAGTAGAAAGTTAAGCCTATCTTCCCAATTTTACTGTGAAATTTAAGTGTGTATTTATAAAACAGTAATAAAAGATCCAAGATGGACTTAGAGGAAGGCGATGCTCGACTTCTGCGAGTACACCATCTCGCAGAAGCAGGTGGCGGGGGCTGCGAGAGAGAGGCTATACGCCGCTCTCAACTTGCCAACCAGACGCCGTCGAGCGGGGGGCCGGAACCGGGATCTCGCCCGGATTCTGGCCCCCTAAGAGTTTCGGGTCCCCAACGCATGTGAGTGCGAGCGGGGATCCAAGAAGGTGCCGTGTCTCGCTCAGCACGCCCTTAGCGTAAGAGCATCCGGGGGATGGTAGACCGCGCTCCCCGACCCACGCTGGTTCTGACCCAGCGGGGTATTCCGCGGGAGGGTGACACGCGGTCCCATCTTGGCGGGCTTCGGAAAGCCCGCCGACCGAGAGAGCCGGTGGCCGTATTCACCGGCGGCTACCGGTTCGGCGTCCGGGGACGGAGCGACGGGAAAGAATGCCGATGGCGTAACGCGTCGCACCGTCCCTCCAAACCCCGTGCTGGGTTCTGGCCTCAGCCGGGGTTCGGACGCTGAGTGTAAGCGGTTGGAGGTTTTAGTGCGGTTCAACTCCCACATACCGGGATCCGGTGATTTCCTCCGGCTGAAAAAAAAAAAAAAAAGATGGACTTAGAGCTACGACTTTTGGAGCTTAAAGATTCGCTGACAGCACGTCTATAACTTCCCTAAAATGCGCCTAGAACTTTTAGGTGACAGATGAATTTGCACTTATCAACTATCGAGCAAATTTAAAAAAGAAGTTGAAAATAACTAGCACAGAAAACTACTAACATGTATTGTGACTCTTGAATAATATTCCGTGTTTGTAACGTCACAAAAGAAGAAAAAATGTAACCACATTGTCACAATGAGTCGAGCGAAGTTTGTCACACATTTGTTCACTGTTTTGCACACAATAAAGTGCCTGTAACTCCGTTTTACAATATGCAAGCTATGTACAAAATATAACTATTTATGTGTTTGAACACAATAAAAGACTGGAATGTTCTGGAACAAATTATCTTGGTAAGAAGTAGATAATTTAAGACCTATTTAAATACGTTATTTATCGATGGTGTTTTTTTGAAAAAAGCAATAGGCGATAGAAATCTGAACGAAAAGCATCTTGCTACTGATCCTACATCAGTAGATACTATGAACAAGTACCTTACCATCATATTGCATTAACGATTAAAAAATAATACAACAAATTGTACTATTGCCAATATAACTAACTTTAATTTAATTATGCTCTAGTAAATCGTATGTAAATAAATATAATTTGAAAAAGATTTATGTGCAATTTTTCACAACACCTCTGACTAACGGTGAAGGAAAACATCGTGAGGAAACCTGCATATCGGAAAAGGGTTCTAAAAATCCTTTGAAGATATGTGAAGTCTCCAATCCGCACTGGGCAAGCGTGGTGGAGTATGCCTAATCCCTCTACTGAAGAGACCTGAGCCCAACAGTGGGCAGTAATGGGTTGGTACAGAAATCGTATGTAAACTGGAAGGACTGGCCCTGGCATTACGAAGCATACATAGGAGTAACGATAAACACTAAATATGTCTATCTGCTTACTTAGTAAAAACATTTTTGTAACATGTATATTTTTATTTATAATATAATAATATTCTTGCTCGTTAGGAAGAAAATAAATAGGCGAGCTTTAGCATGAAAGGGTCGCGAGGTCGGTGTCTGAACACTAAGTATACTTTGTCTGGCTTCATTTAATTGGTTCCTGGAGACGATCCTTTATAAATCTTGTATCATGAATAGAAGCTTTATAATATTAGTATTATAAGTAGTTCATTTTTAAAATGGACACTAGTAGCTTGCGAGTCGCATTTTTATGGTTTAAATATTGTATGTGAGATCGATACTTACAAGTAATATAAATCATGCCCTATCAAATACCAACTTAACTATTTTTTTGTTTCACGTTTACTAGTAATTCTGGAATATTTTCAAAAGATACAATAGCAACCTATTAATATGTAAAAGCAGTAGGCTATGATAAGTTAAGCAAGTCATTATAAACGTTTTGAGTCCATGAACATAACCTTGAGCTGAATCTCGTATAACTACAGGTCCTAACTCTTCTACTAGTTATAACGATGTTCTGCCCATTGGGCGAACCGAAAACGTCCCATTTCGTTAATGTCAAACCTTTAACTAAATTATGAACACAAATTGAATGACATTTGAGCTGTCATTCTCTAAATAAACAGTAGTTCAAAATGCAAACGTTGGATTGGGCCACCTCTTACCTACTCTCTACTATTACTAGTAATATAAACTAGGTTGACTTAAGCATCAGGGATTACACGTTTTATTTGAAAAACTGTATCAGTAAAACTATTTTCGAAAGCTTTCCCGGGTTTATTCCGTAGAGGAATATGCAGGGCTGCGCCATTGAAACGACGGATAACCCTTTCAGTTCAGAGTGGCCCACTTTTCGCATTACACTGATCCCGGACGAGATTGAACACCACTGGTTTTTACTCACTTTTATAACACACTACAGTTTTGAATAGTTTGCTTTTTTGATTTCCATTATGATTTTAAGTTTTGCGTTTAGTTTGAGTGATCTTTCGTAATCAAAATACACAATATAGGTTAGGTTCTGTACAATTGCAACTAAAAAAATACAGACTTTTAAGCTTATACAGATAACTCAATCTGATTTGCAGTATATAATGAGGATCTTTAAATAAGTAGTTTTAATAGTTTTGTATCGCTGAACATGACTATCGAAAAATAAGATGTAATTTGAAAATTATAAACTTTTATGGTATATACTCTTCTGGAATATACAATAACAATGTATTTTGTAACATGTTATTAAGTAACAGTTTACACAAAGTCTCGTCTTAACGATGTAAGAAGTCACGTTCTTGTAATATTGAATGTTTGCACTGAATATTAACTAAGTCTAGCGTCTGTTGCACCCGACAGTCTATTTATTAGAGTCATCTTTTTTAGTTGTCTATTATTCTTAACTTGCTGTACTTGAAATGGATTTTTTTCTAAAGTTGTAATGCTCACCGTAGTATAAGACTACGGTATTAAATTATGTAACGGTGAGAAAACCTGAACCTATGTGAAATCCCCAATCCGCACTGGGCAAGCGTGGTGGGCTATGCCTAATCCCTCTTCTGAGGAGACCTGAGCCCAACAGTGGGCAGTAATGGGTTGGTACAGTACAGTACAGTACAGAGAAAACCTGCGTATTTCCTAAACCTTTAAAATGTAACCGATTCCATCTGAAAGTAAGCCTGTAGTATATTTATAATAAAAAACATAGTCCCGGTAACGGTAAAAATGTAAGTTTAGTAGGAATCTTGCGAGTTAAATTTTATTGACTTTCCGGTTTTCAATTGAGCCGACAATTTGCATGCATATGTATATCGCGTGACATTGCAATAATATGTCAAAAAGGTGCTGATGATGAAGGATTCGGAATGTGCCCATAGGAATACTTGTACTAAATAAGATAGACCCATCGTGTTTGAGCTCATTTTATTTGTATTAGCTGATATATGTGTGATGATAAGTAAGCTAGCAACCACCCAGCATGCTATGGAAAGAAGCATGATCAATGTGAAGAAATCAGATAGATTCAAAAACTTTGTAATAAGAAACAAAACACAAGTTACAGATGTAACCAGGAAAGTTAGAAGGCTTAAATGGAGATTGGCAGGGCATATGATTAGGGGCCAAGATAAATGGAGTAGAAGAATAACTGGATGGTATCCCAGGAAAGGGAAAAGAAAAAGAGGCAGACCCCAGAAATGATGGGATGACGATATAAGAGAAGTGGCGGGCGTCACATGGAATAGAGTAGCATATGTAAGATCAGGATGGAAAAGATTGGACGAGGCGTTTGCCGACTGGCAAACAGATCTGCAAAAAACAAGCAAACTACAAATCCTAGAATAAGTTTTTAAATTCTTTTTTCATTTTGTGGATCTGAACAAAGGCTATATTATTATTATTTATTATTTGTATTAGCTAGCACTGTATCAGAATCTCAAAAATTTGCATAAAAAAAATATATATATTAAACAGTAGACTTCTCGTTAGATTCGCGTGTAAAATTTGTCCTCATTATAAGTGTCATGGTGTTCTGCCAATTAACTCTGTATATGACATGCTTAGCTCGGCACGTGGACTTCAAACAATAAGAAGACGTGAATCAAGTTATTTTGGTCTTCGACACCTTGATCGATATATCAATGCTTTATTTATTTTCATATCTATTGCATAAGATTTATGTGTGTTAAAAGGTCAGTAGTTTTGTTTTTTCTTAATGTTATTTATATGAAATTAGCCTTAACCGACTTTTGAAATAGACGGTAAAAATATAATGGACCCTGGCACATATATGTCAAGTTCAAGGATAATCATAGGTTCTGTTTTCAAAATTTGGACAGTACTTATTACATTTGGATTGACTTTAACTGTTCAGATTTAATGAATATCTTAAAAACGAGAGCTACGGTGGGCTTCCATTTTCATTCCTTTTTTTCGTTCTTGGTTTAGACGAGAAAATGGCAAACACAGATAATACATTCTTAATTTAATCTTAAAATTTTTGAAATTGATGGAGTTGCTTTATACTTTTTTAGTACAATCCATTTCCTTTTTTACAGTCTTACAATAAAAGGAAGATACTAAAATTAATCACACAGAAACCAATATATTAATTTAATAAATATAAACAGGGCGATACATAACATATAAAACAAACTATTAAATATTTAATAAAATAGACAACGACACAATGTACAAATGCAAGGAGCCAGTTTTCCAGCTAACTTATCCATCTCATCGGAGACGCCACGCTTCGAAATGATCGCGTAGATTGTGTTTATTCGCTATTTGCTTAGAAAGTGACTTGTTTCTTCTCCTTTTCTGCTCTGATGGAGATTTTTGAAGAAGCAACGGCGGTGTCGGATTCTGTGTCAGCGACGAGTGCCCTAAGACGAGCTGCCCTCTTCTCCCTGACCGCGGTCCTCTCGTTAAGTTCTGACATTTCGTCTTCTAAATCCGACAGCCTTGCTCTGGTTACCTTTGCTCTTTGAGCTGCTGCGCTTTCCTCTTCCCCGCTCTTCAGAGCAGTCCATTTTGTGAGCGAGTTCGAGTCCTCGAGTCTCCTTGCGATGCGTTTCTCTGTACGTTCCTCGTTATCTTGAAAGGCACGCCTGGCGCTGCTCACTTCAGATCCTATGCCCACGGTTTCGAGTATTTTGTCGGAGATCCTCATTCGATTTTCAAGATTGGCGACGCTGTTCTCAAAGTCGATGTCATCTGCGAACTTCGAGGTCTTTTTGCTGGCGCGAATGCGTTTCAACGACTCTGTGATCTGAAATGTAGAAATAAACAGTTAAAATCAATTTATAATGACCCTTCCCTCGCACAAAGTCCTGTGGAAAATTTAAAATACGAATGAACTTTTGAGACTAAAATGAAATGTCACCCGTAAAGGAAATCATATCGTGAATTTGAATCTCTAAATTGTTTTCGAATATGAAACAAAGCGGTGTGTGGTTATGACACATCAGTTACATCCAGTGGTCGCTTGAGGGGACCAGTTGCAAAGATTAGATATCTAAAACAAGCAGACTGGACAAAAGATATTCAATATCAGACGTCTCTACAGCAGTTTTATCATTTACCAGTGGAAACTATGTATTGAAATTTTTTTTTTCGATTATTTAAAAACAGTATAACTTTTATAAGAATATCATTTTTTAGAATATTCGGACTATTGTTGACTTATTAGCTTATAATATATTTTTAATGTCGAAATTGAGACAGTAATAGTATTCAAGTATGATGTTACGCTAAGAACGTCTCAAAGCAAGTCGAAGAGCTTGTCCTTTAAGTAGTCAGCGCTGAGATTAAACCAAGATTTTTGAAAACACAAGGTATTCTTATTAAACCGTTGGCACCATGGGAAAGACTAAATATTGATTTTAAGGGACCTCTACCCACGAAAACTCACAATTTATACATTCTAACTATAATAGATGAGTATTCGAGGTTTCCATTCGCATATCCATGCAAAGACTTGTCAACAAACACATTTCAATAATTGACTACTTAATTATTAGCAACAACGACATTTTTCTTATTAGGTTTATTGATTCCCGCGATTGGATGAAGTTTGTATTAACTTTAGTTGAGAATCAGAAGTTTAGGTATGTCTCATCTATTATTAGTATCTTTGGAAGTTTGTTCCCTGTTTCGAGTCGATTTCGTAAAGATTGGCAGGTTGATTACATGCTGTGGTTTTTGAGCTACCTATCCCTGTCCAGCATCAGTTTTACAGACATTTCAATTAAATTCCTATGTGAATTGGAAGCTGGTAAATTTTTATACTAGATGAACTTGTTTTGAACATGAAATATTTAGGAAACATTTTTGTTTACTATGTTAGTGATCGTACAATTTTATTTTAACATTATTCTCAGCATACAGAGAAAAAAAATAAGAATGACATTTCATATCGTAACCAAAAGACTTATATGTTACCGCTACCCGCGTACTCGTTATTATTTAAGCTTTGTGGAGTTTTTCAATATATACAATATTATACACCTAAATATTTCCAAATAAATATTATATAGTCATATGTAGATATATTTGTAAATATATGCAGGTACCCTTGTCTTAAATGAGAAAATATTTCGTTGTATTTACGCAAATCAAAGCTCGTTTTTCTGAACAGATACTGAAAATTCGATAGTGCAGACTGCACAGATAAATATTCTTCAAGAAAATCGAATAGAGTACTAAAAATGTGTCTTTGACTTTTATATTCCTCTAGAGACAAAACAGATACGTCATGAAAACTATATTTGACACTCCAAGATGCATCGAAGAAAATAAATAGAAGAAAATTCATTGTGACGAAAAATCTGGTGAAAACTGCAGTGAATATAAATCTTATTTTTTAGAGGATAGTTTTAATGATTGAGATTTTATTACAAAATAATATGACAAAGCCGAAGAGTTGTTTGCTTTAGTTCAAAAAAGGAATTCTTTATCGGGTGGAACTTCGACAAGGGCTTAAAATAAACACTTATTGACGAGCATCGGAAAAAAACTAGCTGCAAAACAATTTACTGGTCCATTAGTGAGTCTCTTAAGAGCGAAAAAATAAACTTTTAGTCGTGAATGCATTAGCGTGTCTCCTATAAAATGTAGTTTTTTGAGTTAGCATCTTTTAAATGGACAAAATTTACTCGCAAGCACGTTCCAACGGCTACTTATAAATTCTCAAATAAAAGACTATCACGTTAAAAGCAAAATATAATTAAAAATGTGATTGATGAGTCAAATTTTCCCGAGACTCTGGAAGGCACACTAAAAAGACAATATGAAAATCATGACCCGAGAGCTGGCACCAATTTTTGGGCAACGTGCAGTACAGTGTAGTACTTAGTTGTAGTTTTATGTGTAAATAATGAAAAAACAAAATAAGCGAGACTATTTAATCAGGGCTTTTGCATTGCCAGGCGCGTGTAAATTATTTCTCTCTCATACTAAGGAGACGCTTGGAAAACGTTATTATAGCCTAATTTTTCTGTAAGCTCTATGCTACGCTTCTAAAAATTTTGTTTTAAAACTTGACAAGACGCGCGTCTTTTGTCAGATGTTTGCACAAAAGGAGGCTATCAAGGTTTACTTTCTCTAGAATTAGACCTCGTTTAATTTTAGTTTTCAAAGGTGATGCGGTTTTTGATTACGAACAAAATTTTTATATTTACATTTTCATAGACAATATTTCACAATTCGTTGTTCGTGTTTATTTATTTTTTGGATGAACCGATTTCTTTCATTATTTTCATTAGATACTTTGGAAGTAAACTTAAATAAATTTGACAAAGAACTGACTAGGACTCTTGTTTTACAACTTTTGTTTCATTATCGAGAAATGGATCCAACGTGTTCGTTTTTGTAAAAAATATTACTAGTCTCGCTATAATTTTAACGAGAAGCTCGTGTTTGTCAACTTATATTCCGGTTCGTTGATTTCTTTCCAGCGCCCGTGTGCACCTGAAAGATCGTGTCGTCTATATTTTAGTAATAGGAATACAGCAAACATGTTCTCGTGCTTTCAGTATATTCATGAATACTTTCCTAGGAAGTGTAAATTTACACACTCAAATGGAACCTTTTGAATTTCAGAATTTGGAAAAGAGTTGTATTTTCGATTTAACACGATCTGTAAGGAGAAAATAAATAATTGCTTTGATGTGCAATTTGCTTTACTTTTGCATTTTGCTACAACCCGTATATTATAAAACTTAAAAGTATATATATATGATATTTATTTATAAATGTAATAATATCTTTAAAGAGATATTTTTTCAAAACCAATTGTCCATTTTTGTAATGAAAGCTCCTCAAAATACTTATTGGAACAAAGTTCCTTATCGCGCGTTGTGAAAGGGGGCTAGACGGAAATAATTCTTACGAAAAAGTTGTCACGAAACTTTTCTTTCTCTCTCTCGCTAGATGGCGCTGTGATCAAAATCTTTTAAAACACGTTCCTTATCTTTTAATCGAAAGGAACTTCGTTCTATTCGGGTGTCCTATGACACCTCTCAAGTTTTTTTTTTCAGTACGACCCAATTTGGCATTATAAAATAAAAATTTGAAATTTTAGCACTATCTTAGATAAACTATTTATGTTTATTATTTAACTTTAACCAATGACGAAATAAGTGTCTAAGAAATATACGCAATCAATATTATTTCTTAGATTATAAATCGTAGAAGCTAAAGACTCACGACATCGTAAACGCCTAACATTTAACTAGGTTGTAAGCTAATATGGCAGGGCGCCTCGGGGTTATTAATGCACGTATCAAAATGTAATTTTAGGCGACGACAAAACCTCGTTACTTGAATTTCGAATATTGTAACTGTGTAGACGTGTCTCGGGATTTAAGGACTTTTTGAAAAATATCTTAGTCTATTTCAAGGGCTCTGTAGATTAATCATTTATTTTAAAGATCCTGGATATCATGTAGCAGTAGATTGCTAGTTAATACAAATAAAATGAGCCACTAGAGTTCCTATGACCACCTTCCGAATCCATCATGAGATCGGCGCCATTTTGCCATATTATTACATTATTATTTTTTATTTATTTGCATTATTATTGTTACGCGATATACATATGCGTGCAAAATTTCAGCTCAATCAGAAACCGGGAAGATTGTCAAATTTAGCTTGCAAGATTTCACCCGAACTTATATAATTACATCCAGTGCAAGTTAATATGAAGCTTGTAAAAAGAGAGAGAGAGAGAGAGTGGTTTCTCGGCTTTTTCCCATGGGAGGTTGCAGGTTCTAATCGGCTCCTAAATCTAGTTATATACCACGTAATCTCCGAAAACGCTGAAAAAAAACTTCATGAGGAAACCAATATATTAAAAAAGTATGTATTAGGCTACTTAAAATGCGTAGCAAAATTCATCTGTTCCAATCATCAGAAAAACTGTTTTTACTTTTGTAATTGTTAAAAACACCCGAAAAAAACTACTGCAATAACCCTTGTGTCGTCTAAATAAGATTCAAAATAGCATTGAAATTAGTTGCAGAACGAGACCGCATTTATATTTAAAGACGGGTAAGGAAGAGTGACTGAGAAATGGAAGTGTTTCGTTATCTTTTTCCGCGTTTTTACCACAGAACACTTATTATACAGAAGTTTATATAGGTTTATATTCATGTACGTCAGTCGTAGTTATAAATTACTTATAGTGATACATATTTAGTATTGATAGGAATCACATCCGCAGTACAAAATAATTGTAACTTTTACAATGTATTACACTTTTTTTGTCGGAGGAAATCGCCGGAATATCATCACGCGCTGTAACCTCCAATCGCTCGCAACTCAGCGTTCGAACCCGGCTGAAGCCAGAACCCAGAACGAGGTTATGCGGAAAATCCAAATCACTAATGGGACAGGTATATCTGTCCTAAAGTATATTTTCACAATTAGATTTCGGGAAGTGCTCCGAGGAATTATTTGTGATGATTCCAACATCTCCCTTTTATCATCGTACCACTCGGCGTCGAGGTGGAGTTCATCCCTACTATATGGAACCACCAGGGTCATCCACGGTTCGTTTCAGGAACCCTTTTTTGCCACGCACCATCCGGCTATGGAATGAACTCCCCTCCTCGGTATTCCCTGAGCGCTATGACTCCTTCTTCAAACGAGGCTTGAGGAGGGTCCTTAAAGTTAGGTCGTAGGTAGCGACCCCTCAGTGTCCCCTGACATTGCAGAGGTTCATGAGCGACGGTAACCACTTCCTATCAGGTGGGCCGTTGGCTCGTCTGCCTACATGGCAATAAAAAAGGAAAAAAAATCGCTGTTTTGATGGTTGTATTTTTTATTATTTTGCGCTTCTGTTTTATTCTGTATTCGCACTTTAGCGGTGGTGACGTCACGATCCATTTTCTTCTTTGTTACTTTAAAAGGCGTGCTCTACCAGTCACGGTAATGTTCGCAACTTGGTTATAGTTAAAAGTGCATTTATAATTCCATTTTCCATTTGTGAGCGCTGATTGTCGGGGAGTAGGTTTAGTGCCGTTGAGTGGGCTGGGGTTCCTTAGAAGAGGTCTTGGTGTAGTCTTCAGAATGCTGTTATTGTTTTTGATGAGTATGATGAATTGTTGATGGTTTGCTAATTTAGAGGAAGCTTATTAAAATAAAATTATTTGTTTGTTATTATGCTTTTTTTACAAGCTTTATATTAACTTACACTGGATGTAAGTATGTAAGTTAGGATGGAATCTTGCAAGCTAAATTTCCCGGTTTCCGATTGAGTCGACCTTTTGCACGAAGATGTTTATTGTGCGACATTGCAATATGACAAAATGGCGCTGATCTGTTTATGGATTCCTGTACTAAATAAGATATTGTAGATGTTTGGGCTCATTTACTCGTCTTGGCATTTACTCAACTGATACATGAAATTCAGGGTCTTACAAGCTTGTATTGAAAGTTTACCTTAAAATAAATTATTATATGATAAAACTATTTCTTTCTAAATCTTAGTTTTTTTTCATTACATTATTTCATTTTTCAATTTGAAATTGAAATGGTCTGGTCCAAAGGCAGGGCAACGGTAAAGAAAGCCGTATTTCTAACGCATAACACATCGTTCTGGCCTTAACCGAGTTTCAGATGCTGAGTGAGAGCCAATCAAGGTATTATTGTGGTTCAATGTCACCTGCATAGCGAACTAAAATCCGATAATTTCATTAAAAAAAAAATTGGTTGCCTGTAAAGTCGGTATACGGGCGAAAGTTTTACGTGACAACGACTCGGGCATGGTTAGCCCGCCTAAGAGCAAGAGAGACAGACATAAAAAGTGAAAGGCACGCGTGCCTCTCACTCGCTCTCATTGTGAGCGCATAACGTGAGCGGAGCGTAACACAGTTTCTTGAAGTGTCACCCGGCAAACCAATTTATAAGACGTTGTCACGTCAAAAAATATATATTCAAACATGCTTCGTAAATAAACGCTCCTCATTTAATTGAGATACACACACGAAACTAACGAGATAAAACATTATCTTAGTCCATAAAGTACGTCCAGTGTGAGTCTAAGTCCGTGACCATACCGATTAACGGTCCAAATTCTATTCCCGAGAGAAACGTATGTATAGAACTAACACGACCTTCGTTGATTTATGTTTAGAACTTAAAAACAAGTTTGGTAAGATGGTGATATATTATAAAAGTTAATCAAGTTAATTTATATAATAATTGTGTGTGTTTGTGTCCCTGTGTCAAGGGGATTAAAACCGGCCTAGTTGTGGGTAGTACCTACAAAATTGTGTTCGAGATACTACGGCTGATTAGTGAGATTCTTTTGTTTGGGAATTAACAGAATAAGTTTAAATACTTACGAAAAAATGCACGTTAATCCGATAATATATTCTACTTGTTTTTCTTACTTTTGACTGTTGTTAAAGAATGTAGACAAAAAAAGTTTACACAAAATATACCACCTACCATGTTTTTTTTTTCTAATCCAAATAAAATATAATCTAGTTGTAAAATTAATGTAACATTGTTGCAAAGATTATCATGTTACTTTATTACAAAAATGTACTTAAACTAGCTGGTAATAAGACCTTATAATGAGCTCTTGGAAACAATTTATTTGAAAGCAAACTATAACAGTATATTGTAAATATTTGCATCGTAATTGCAACTGAGGAGATAATACACCTTTATGATATAGAAATACCTACAGTAGCGAAGGTAATATAAGATTAGTAGATTAGTAATATATAATATATTTTGGAACGAAGTTCCTTATCGCGCGTTATTGAAAGGGGGCTAGACGAAAAAATCTTACGAAAAGTTGTCACGACATTTTTTTAATTATCACGACACTTTTTTGTTTTAGATGATTATCGCTAGATGGCGCTGTGATCAAAATCTTTTAGAACACGTTCCTTATTTTTGTTTAACATGATTATCGCTAGATGGCGCTGTAATCAAAACATTAAAATTATAAGATATATTTTAATAGAAAAGAACTTCGTTCTATTCGGGTGTCCCATGACACCTCTCAAGTTTTTTTAATTACCATAAGGTACTTTGGAAGATAGAGTCTTTTATGCTGTGTTTTTAGGTTATGAATATCTACGGGGAAATCGGTAGGAATGGAGTTGTATATCGCCTTCGCCACTGCCACAGAGCCTTTGTTGAGTTACGACACTAATTGATATTGCAGCTTCTAGTTAGGAGGGAACTCTTAGTTATTTGACTTCAGTTAATATTGAAGTTAAAATGAAATATAATAATGTAAAATTCATAGTACTGTGTACCCCTTCATGAAGACTGGCAATTTATTAAGTTTAATTTAATTGTTGAAACGAAAAAGAGTAAAACGAAAAATTAAAGTAAGTTAATTTGGGAACACTGATTTATTTTTATCAGATGAAAAGCTATAGGGTAAAATTAAGAATTTTTAGGTAATATCACAATTCTTGATTTTGATATTTACTAAATGAGACAAAAAAATCATGAATGACACAAATTAACGTTTAAATCCAATAGGAAAATTTGTTACTGTCCATCGAAACTATCTGTACACAAATCTGTATTCAACATTATAATAAGATGAGATGCCATGATAACTGTAGAATATTTGAGACATAAAATAAAATCGACTTAATTCAACAAAGACAAGCTGTTAACTAGGTTATTAATTGTTCTCAATTAGTCTTAAAGTCAACAGTTTGTGGGTTTCACTTCAACCCATAGTAACTTTGTCCGTTGGAAAATTGCAAAAGAAATTACCCATAATATTTCTTTTGTTTTAGATTTAACTTTTATTTTCGAGCGCAAAGTCGCCGTACGGTTCCCGCGAGACGGCGAAAGAAGTAGCGACGTTTGAGCTCCATTAACGTGAAACATTTCAAAAGGAAAACGTGCACTTAAAATAGAATATTACATTCACCCCTTGCTGTAACTAGATTTTTAAAAAAACACTTCGTCTTTCAATTATTTATGTAATAGCAAACTTTTAAGATCCTGGGTATTCTGTAAGAGCACAGTATCTAGGCAAGACAAATAAAACGAGATTAATCACGGGATGTCTATCTTGTTTGGTACAGTAGTTCCTATGCCTACTCCATAATCACTTTAACTCCAAAGCATATTACATTGCCACGTGATATACAAATGCGGGGAAAATTCAATGCAATCGAAAACTGGGTGGTCAATTTCGCTCACGAAATTCCAGCCGAACTCATATAGCTAAGTTAAATAAAAGCCTTTGAAAAGACAATTCATTGCTTTATAAAAGTTTAAGTCCTCGGTATAGCTCACTAACCAGGCACAAAGCACGTCAACATAAAAAAAAACAAAATGGAAAACAGAAGTGGAATCAAACGGTGCCTGCCGTGTTTGTCAAACAGCCAGTATGCATGGAAGGAAAAGTTTTTAATCAATGATTCCATCAGAGCTAATGCACAGAATAAAACAGAAGATAATGCATACAAATGCATTGTTTGACATATTCTGCTCTCAATATTAAACGAAATCTTAAACAAAATACTGTTGAAATGAGTGTCAAGAACTGTTGCTAAGTAAAGAACGGGAAGTTTCGTTGTAATTTAGTGTGCATAACAAAGATAACGGGAGAAATATCTAAAACTCTTTTATGACACTCCCAGCTTGACAATCGAAGAAACAAATGTCCAGTACAGTTTTTTAATAATACTTACTTACTTTAATACTTTATTGTACACCAGGTAAAGAAAATTACAGTGACTTATAGTAACTAAAAAATAAGCACAAAAGGCGAGCTTAACTCAAAAATGAGTTTTCTTACAGCAAACCTATGAAAAAAACAGATATGACATCGTACAGAGAGGTAATCAAATCGTAATAATCGGTACAAACAGACAAAAAATTGAAAATATGTTGTGGTTAGCAATATTACACTCAAGTTTTTTAGTATTGCAATCATACACTAAATTGATATCTATAGATATGTCTGTATGGGTTTTATAGTGAGTCTTATGTCTGTATGATATGTTTTCTGTGGTAAGGTGGGGGTTAATTAAAAGGTTTTCTTTGTTTTTTGGCGGCTATTCTATGACGGCTTGTTTTCGCTAATAATTAAAGGTCCGGTTTCCCATTGTTTGCATTTTCGGTACTCGATACGAAAAGCGCTATCGTGTTTTATAATTCGATTCATTATGCCGGCTTATTCAATTATGTTCGGCAATCGATAGGGATTCCTCGTCTGTTCTTTACGCTTTTGTTTTAAAAAAAAAGCCGATTATGTTACAAATTAAGGCATGTATATAAAATAAAGAATTTCTGATTGGTCTTTGTATTGCTAGTAATTTTTTAGTCTGATTTTCAAAAATAAATAATTCTAATGCATCAATTTACTAAAATATGAAAGATTTTTAGTGCAATTTTTAGGAGCTAGGTAGGAAGAGCATTTGTTTGTGGTTCAGTTTCCTAGTTAAACATTAATCAACTTTAATTCTAATTTAAACACTGATTCACTGATAATTTAGGTTTTTATGTGACGTCGTAAATCCTACATTATTTTGCGCTTACATTGTAAATGCTGTGTTAACCCTCCCTTTGTGGCGCAGATGAAGTTGCGAGAATCAGTTAGTATAAATAAAACTGTGAATAATACAGATAATCAATAATTGTTTGTTAATTAAAAGCAAGCTACATTTTGTAGTCTCACGTGTCTTTGGTTAATTATAGCAGTTATTCCACTCGTGGGATTGGCTGTTAACGCTGCATTTTACAGAAATTGACAAATATATTTTAAACGAATACGTTGCTTTTAAAATATTGTTAATTATACCTGAATAAGGTCGGACTTATACTTAAGGGATATTGGGTTTATGTTTATTTAATTCTCACTGTAAACAAAAAAAAAATCAATTGAAGTATGTAAAAATTTAGTATAAAACACGAGCTTAACTCTAATATACTACTTAGTATGTGGATCAGTAATTTTATGGCCTCTGAAATGGAGTGAATGACTTTTCAGAATACAATTAAGAACCACTTTTATTTTAGATTTTTTTTCGATATTATATGAATTGAATTGATAGTCGTAGTCGTACACAATATTGACCAAAAAAAAGTTCATGTATGCTAAGTCAAATCATTCACCTCAAAGTTACAGATCCACCCTGTATAGATGAGGGATGCAAAACACTGTATGTTTGTTTTAGTATAGATCTCATATCATATAGTATAAAATATATGGTTTTGAGGATTAATTAATAATCCTCCACACTGGTTGAGCTACCGCGAATGATACAGGATTTATATTCCTATTTTTTAATTTGACGAGCTTTGATGAATATGGATCCAATTTCTGCAATAAAACAAAGAAAAAATGTTCTTTGAAGTTGAGTATATCATCATATTTTAGTCTATAGGTAACGTTAGATTTTACTAAGTTTCTAGGAATGTATTTCATCTGCGTTTTCTGACATAGCCATTGTTCATTTTGTTGCCATGTAGCCTGGCTAGTTAACGGGCCACCTGATCGTTAGTGGTTACCGTCGTTCATGGATCTCTGAAATTTGAAATTTTAGGGAGAGGGGGTTTCGTTTCCAACAACCTACCTCGTGCTTGGACATGTATGCAAAGAAGGTATTTGATCATAAAGCTACTTTCGTTGATCAACTTCTGAAACCTTATAAGAAGTGATCAAAGGAATTAAAAAGAAATCATTCCAATTATCAAAAATTAAAAAAAAGGTTTAAAAAAATCCGTAAACGTTTCATCAAATATCATGTTTAGTGGAATTGAACAGGAATATAATACGGTGAATGGAAGTAAATATAGATGCCAACAAAGCCAGTGCCTTGGACGATCGAGCAATCGGTAGAGTGCCATTTAACTGCAAAGTATTAGCCCAGTACTCCGTAGAACTAGTAATACACGTAATTGTGAAATAGAAGTTTGCTGTTCGCCTCAGTGATAATATTGTTGTTGGTTTATTTGATGCACTTGTCGTTTCTTTTTTTTTGTTTGAGGGAATATGTGAATATATGGGAGTTGAGCCGCACTTAAAACTCAAACCGGCCACTTTGCATCGCACTAACGGTAAGAAAGAAAGAAATAAAATACTTTTATTCGGCATACACTCAAACACTACCTAAAAAGTAACGTCCGAGGGTGACGGGGCGATACGTGAGCGACAATCGCGAACGCGTCCTGTCACCCCTACCAGATCGGACGTCGAGCGCGAGCGGCGGGAGGTTTGAGTGCGGTTCAACCCCCACATACCCCACTCGCGGGGTGAGTGGAAGTCCGGTGATTTCCTCCCGTCACAAAAAAAAACCTAAAAGTAAAAACAAAAAACATTAATAAAATAGAAGAAACTGTGCTTATGTGCACTGAAGGTGTGACCAGCTCAGCATACAGCTACAGCTATGAAGCTGTGGCGCTGATTTTCAGCTGGACCCATTGAAATCAGCGCGTATTCTTTCCCTTAGCGCTGCCCCCGGACCTCGAACCGGCAGCTGCGGGCGGCATACAAACATTAAATGCTCAAAAGAGATTATCAAATAATATAAGAACAACAGTTTAATAGTATCTAGCACCTAAATGTGTCTTTAAATGTCGTGGCCTCACAGAGGTCACCCGATAAATAGCCGTAGACTCGTTTATTTAGAAAAAAAAACTAATAAACGTATCATGTTCTATTTATAACGTGATAATAACTAGATTACACGTTGATTTGTGGTAATGACCAACGTCAACAGCTACAAACAGCAAAGAGAATCTCTAAAGAGGATAATTATGTGCAGCCTTACTATGACTAGTTAATTAGACAAGCCGGTGTGCCGCTCTGTGGGGTGATTACGACGGTAGCCATGGAGACGTCGTGCGTAGCTCCTTAGGGAGAGTTACACAGAATATTGTGGGACAGAACGCAAGAACGCAGAAAGAATTATATTTACATATCTATTTTTTATTTTATTTTTTTGGTCGTTTTACCCGCCGCTCACGCTTAGCGTCCGAACCCCAGCTGAGGACAAAACCTAGCACGAGATTGGGTGGGGTGAAACGACGCGTTACACGCCAAGACTTACGTATTGTCTCGTCACTAGGGAATCCATTCCCGGTATACTTTAGCGATCCCGGGATCCCAAAAAAAAAACTTATATGAAAAAGAAAACTTATTCAATAAGATCATACAACCTTGCTACTGTAATTAATTTGGGTATTTTTTGTCACAAAAGTCGCGTTTTGGTTCGTTTCTTTAAATATTTTGCTAATCCCGAAAATTTCGGGATTGAAATTGTTCAAAAAGTTCCGGGATTCGGGATCCCGGGATTGGGTTCCCTACTCGTCACCCCCATTTCTTGATAAAGTTTTTTGCACTGTATTGTACTAGCATTGCCAGTAATGTAATTACAGCAGTAATAACCCCATGGGAAATGGTTACAGTAGTAATAAACCATTATTTAGAACTCAGGTCTCCTCAGAAGAGGAGACATAGACCATGCTTGCCCTAGAAATCAACCAAGTCATTTATATTATTTATATTAGAGAGGTCTGTATCTGTATCTGTACCAACCCATTACTGCCCACTGTTGGGCTCAGGTCTCCGCAGAAGAGGGATTAGGCATAGTCCACCACGCTTGCCCAGTGCGGATTGGGGACTTCACATATCTTCAAAGGATTTTTAGAACCCTTTTCCGACATGCAGGTTTCCTCACGATGTTTTCCTTCACCGTTTATAGTCAGTGGTGTTGTGAATAATTGCACATAAATCGGTTTCAAATTTAGATTTAGAGGTGCATGCCGGCCGGATTTGAACCCGCGACCTCCCGTACGGAAGGAAGCGCTTCGACGCTTCTTATAGCATAAATAAAAGCATAAGCATAAGTTTCAAGGTCTTGACTTCTGTACGCTATTATTCTATAGGAGTGCTCTGAACATAAATATACCTGGAAAAAGTAATCTTCTATTTCATTATTAGGCTGATCGTTGCTTTGCCCGCGGATATGCTTTGTTTTTAATATTATAATTTAAAAGCTTTTTCGTATTAACTGGGCATGATCGTGACTTTTGAAATTGTTTGGGATACTTTTGGAAATGCTTGTTTTTATTGTTTATACAGTTACATTATTCACTTATAATTTTACAGGTATGTTTTTTTATAAGATAAACGAGCTTACGTCCCACCTGATGGTAAGTGGTTACCGTCGTTTATGTGTCTCTGTAATATCAGGGTATTGAATGGTCGTTTACCCACTGTACTAAATTTTTCTTATATCTCAGTAAAAGGGAAATATTTGTTAATTAAACGAAAATTATAAAAATGATTTAGGTCTATTGTTACGATAATATTTAGATACCTATATAATTATTAATTAGCTAATCTTTTACATTTTATAAAAAAGAAACATTCAAAAGAATAATATATATATTTGAAAAATAATATCATAATATTCGTTTTGTTCGCATTACATATAAGCTAGACCAAAAGACTGTCGAAATTTAATCACCACATCAAAAAAAAAATCAAAGACTATGTTGGCGAGAACTGAAAAAATATTTGTAAAAAACACTTCATTTTCCATATCAAAATATGAAGATTTTAATTAAGTAAGAGAACATCAGAACAAACCTCAAAAGTAAGTAAAAACTTCAAAGGAAGTCTCGTAAATTAAATTAAATTTTTCACATGCATATCTACTGAAACATCAGATTTTTCTATTTTCTTCCATCAAAGCAAACGAAACGAAGCAGGAAAGTTTTTTCATAATTAATTTTCTCCGCCGTTTTTTCATAAAATTTGCTTTACAGACTTTTACTCGAATTACTAGATGTTTCTAGAAATTCCACGATAAAGTATGTAACATTTTTACTAAAATGTGTGAATTATTAAAATTAATTAAAAAAAAACTTCTTAAATAATATACACGATATGTAGCAGTAGAGTGCTAGCGAATACAAGTAAAACGAGCCCATACAAGACGGGTCTATTTTGTTTAGCACAAAAGTTAATATGACCACCTTCCGGATCCATGCTTAAAAGTTATAAAAAGCATGTTTTACATATCGACTTAACGCACTGACTACACATATTATTTGACATATAATTTCACGAAATCACTGAAACTCACAGAGTCACAAACCTTTGAACTGAGCTCAACTAAATAAACTTTTAAAATCCAATCAGCGATGGAACCAACCTTTGACGACGAAAACTATTATGAAATGACATGACCATTGCACTCAGTTTGATCAAAGGGATTTAATAACTAACTTCACTGTGAATAGGAACCCCTTGAAGTCTAACAATGCAGGGGCAGATCATACACTAATTTAAATCTCTAAAGATTAAATCTTTGATTAATCCGCTGCAGAACGAATAATTATGAAAAGGGGAACTTTGTTTGGATTTTTTTTTAATTTTTATGAAGTTTGTTTGTAAAATGTGGACAGTGTGATATGTTTTAAGATACTAGTCACACATCGTATGTCTATCCTTAATTGCATGATAACAGAAATAAAGGGTTTTAGATCGCTGATTTTCCCTTTTATTAATACAGTATTTCCATTTTTTTAAAGTATCAAAAACTGGTACAGAAATATTTTAGAAAAACTAAAACGACACAAAATAAAATCCTAAATGATTCTCAGTATAGTGTTGTTAGAAAACGATGAACACTTCACGCGTTGATTTCCTGCCAGCTTCATAGGCGGAGCAACATTTAAAGTCATAATTATAAGTTTTACATAAATTGCTTTTATCTCCTTGTAAAATATTACAACAGTCACAATTTATACTAAAGTAATATAGTGCTAATTGACGCTTTGATAATCTGAGACAAAAATACCTACTTGAGAATAAACTACAAAAAAGGTAATAGTTAAAGATGGTTGCTTAGTCTCAAAACGTTTAATATCAAATAGAGTCATAAACACTCGACTATTCATTTACCCAGAGTCTTAACTTTCCAAGTAAAAATGAACCCTCAATGACCCTTACCAACCCAAAGTCAATTTCACAATTCGACAACACTATTTGGTCTGGTCAACTCATAAGTCGTCATTTCCAGTTAAATGACCAATAAACGATGCAATAGGAACTGCATTCTTCAGCGAGGAGATTGAAAACGGAATTAAACGGAAATTTGCTGTCCTGTCGAGAACGGCCATTAAGTTTCAATTTACCTTTAAATATAGGCTATGAGGATTGTGGACAACGCATTTACTGTTTCTATTATGGACAAAGAGACCTTATTCTACTTTAGTTTAAGAGGTAACGAGAAACTCTTTGAAATGTCGATTTTAGATGGACTATATGACTTAGTTCTTAAAAGAATGTATAATGAATAAAGCTAAAAGGTTTTTGGGTTAATCGATTGATATTATTATGTTGGTGTCTCTTTCATTTGTTTAGTATTTTAAAGTAACTAACTATTTGATATACATTTCCATTAAAGAATATACTTGTCTCATCTCATATACATATTATAAGTAATTTATTAGGAGAGGTTACTTCACTGCGAATTGTTCTTGAAATGCCAAACAAGTGCTCCTTTCATTATTGCATGGTATATTAAAATTAATTAGCTTGATATGCCAAAATCGCTCTTATTTTGTATTGCGTATTTTCTAATTTCTAATAACCAATTAGATGTAATCCTTTTCAAACTGATTTGCCATAAGCGGAACATTATGGTTCAATCCGCTTAATTGCTATGGTGATGATAATAATCGTCTGCGAACATTTGATACCATTGTTAGCTTTAAAACTACTCCAATTAGAGCAATTAGAATATGTGCAGTGATGTCTGACGTTTAGTAAATATATATTAGTTTCCAAACAGTTTTGGGATCAGTTTGAGTCTGATGTTTTGAAAGATCGAGTTCAATTTTTTTTTTTATTTATTAAGTTCTATTATACTTTATATTTTAGTGTTATCAAGAGTTATTATTCTAATAGATAAATGCCGTAAGATTGTAATTACCGTAGATCAGCAGATAACCTACGTACCAAAAAGAAGCAAGCACAAAGAAGAAACTTAACTGCATTATCATTATCAAAATAATTAAAACTAAAAAACAATTAAATAGCTTCACAAACTATCTATAACTACAGCACTATTTAGAAAAGTTCTGATGAATTTTTCGATCAGCCCGCGCCTGGAACGCGAATTCCAATCTAAAGTCCGTGCAAAAAAATTAAACTTTCACAACGCCCTGAACTGCATTTTTCAATCATTTCAAATTTATTTTAGTAGAACGGAATTTTCAATCAACCTAGCCAAATAAAAGGGTTATTTATTCGAGTTTTCAATCTATTTCAATGAGAAATAGAGTATTCATGTCAAAGCATACATTCCAATCAAATGCAGTGTACCGTTTCTGAATTCAAAGCTGTTTATACTGCATCTAAAGATCTAGGATTAGACCAGGCAATCATTGTATAGTATTTCCATTCCCGGCATTCGATACATTTCCCAAAGGATGGTATGTGAGTATTTGATCCGGGTGGGCGATCAGTAGAAATTACTCTGTCTTCATATTATATAGGTATTCCTGGTTTATATATCTTTCCTAAATCATCCATTGAGCAATTAGAAATAACATTACAGTTTAATTTTATGAATAAATCAAGATATGGAATCTTTCATCTTGAGAAAAGCTATTTATGAAAGTACAATAAAAAGTTTACTAGTCTTAAAATCTAACTTTGACACTTTTATCATGTACTCTACTTGTCACTTTAACATGTCTCATAATTATTCAACTTAATATTGTACGATATAATTATTCTCTCTGTTCAATAATAATTTTAAATCTACATTCTTCATCTTTTCTATAACAAAAACAGTCAGTTTGTAATGTATTTCATTGTCGACGTACGATAAAAGTTAAACTACTCAATCTTACGACTTTAAAAATAATTCCGTCCAATGTTTCATTCGAAAGTATAGCTCTCGTTTGCGTCAACTATGATGCAATTTGTTATGAATCTATTTCCAGAGTTTTTTCGTCGAAATCATGACGCCCTTCGTCTTGTCCTTTGACGATTTTTATGCCACTGTTTTGTTCCGCCTGGCAGATAATTAAGCTATTTTTACATCGATGACAAAATCAGTAAAAATAATAAACATATAATAATTGTAAGTGACGTAAATAAAGTTATGATTTCGAATGGACTGTTCTCATTTTCGTTAAAAGAAACACTATTTCATTTGTAATATAGTAATGATGTTTTAAATTTAATTTTAACTTGAGTACTGTATAATGTAAACAAAATTTGTCTCTCACAAATATTCGTATTTCTTCAGGAATCTGTCTGCATATTTCATAAAATCGAGTCCATCTTTTAAAGAATATTTCTAAGAACGCGATCCTCTTCCATGCCATCGCATCTTCTGTAAGGAATCCAACGTCCAGCACAGGATTTAATATTCCCTTCATATTCCTTCGAATATTATGTAGAGGACAGTTAAAATGCACGGATTCGAAAATGTTATGAGGAATTCCCGTCTGGAGTATCGAGAGGGATCCTAATGGAGCTATAGGTATGATGTTAGCATGGTAAGCGCACACTACGTTCTCAACTCTTTGGATTTTTAATTTTTCAAGTCGAATTATTCAATCAGTTATTTTTTTTTTCAAAGGCAAATATTACATACGTTAGTCATCAATCTGTAATAATTGTTTTTCTGGTAAATGTATTACAGGTTTCGTTTTTGCAATAACTACTAGTGTATATTCACAACATAAATTATATTGAAACTTTTAGTAATTTAACATAAAACATGGTTGAACTAATGACATTAATAAAACAGCAATGTTTTCTGATATTAATTTACTAAACGATGTTAAAATGTATTCGTGTTTGTAATTTTATAACCGAAAATATGTTTAATTTGAAAACTGAAGTATTAATAATCCGATGTATTAAATTTAAAACATCGTTAGCATACAAGTTCCATTATATTTCAATTAGCACTGGTTATTTTCATTGTGGTTACGGAATATTTTATGATTGTAAATTCAGGTTTGCTAAATTCACCTGTACATATTTTTGTACTTTGTGTTCCCGCAACTTCGTCTGCGTTACACGTGTTCAGAAGGTATACCTTATTTCCTAAGTTACTGAATATAACTTACAAGCTGCTGCCCGCGACGTGAACTCTATAACCCGTTTTTTTCAGCGCTTTTTTTATAGCCTATGTCCTTTTAGGGTAAAATTTTCTAGACAAAATTGCATCAAAATCTGCATGGCATTTAGTTAATATTGAATACCATTTATCAATCATACTAGATCATCATGGTAGATTTCATTTCAGTTGATCATAATTTTAGAGTTTCTACGAGTGTGTGCTTACCTTTACAATAGTAATATTACAAATGTGAAATTTTGTAAGGGTGTCTACATATTTGCGACTCAGTCATGCGTGAACTACTGAACGGATTTTTAGAAAACTTATATTGAAGATTATTTGGACTTATACAACTTTGATATTCAATATATATCTTTAAGTATCCACTCTATTTTATTCATCATATTATTTCATTTTGTGCGGTATAGATATATACTGATCGTATGTGGTAGCCTTCGCTAATGGATACTATTGCTAGGCTATTATAAGGCCTCTACCTATATCACACTTTAAAGAACTTATTTAAAAGAAGAACAATTTATAGTAAAAAAAATATATTAAGTACACGGTATTTAATTTTATCTAGTCAAACAATCTGTTGTCATATTATTTTTAATTTAACTAGAGAGATTGTTTCTTTGGCTGAAAGGGTTTTATCGCCAGTGTTTGTGAGCGAGCTTATGATTTCAATTTAAAAGTAAGGCTAACAGGTATTTTTAGAGCTGTCGAGTATTTTGAGAGACGTTTCATTATAATATTAAAAGTAACTACAATCTAAGATCAGTGGTGGAATCAACCACCTCACCTTTTGAAATCCACTTCAATTCCAAGTATAAAAGTTTTTACTTAAGATTTCAGGCAGTCAAGCAAACGGGACATCTCATAGTGCTGTAGTATAAAAAAAACTTGAGAGGTGTCATGGGACACCCGAATAGAACGAAGTTCCTTTCGATTAAAAGATATCTTATAAAAAATATTTCCTTTCGTAACGCGCGATAAGAAACATGTTTCAAAAGATTTTGATCACAACGCCATCTAGCGATAATCATCTAAAACAAAAAAAGTGTCGTGACAACTTTTCGTAAGATTTTTTTCCGACAAGCCAGCCCCCTTTCGATAACGCGCGATAAGGAACTTCGTTCCAATAATACCTTTAACTGCAAACTGTGATTTACGATTAATTACGGCATATATTCGCATTCTCTCGCCGTAAAAACCATTCTTGAACTTCAGCAAACATTTAAAAAAAGAATAGACTAAACTGGTCCAGTCGTTATTGAGTTATACGCTCACCAACACAATTTGCGATTCATTTTATATGTAAGATTACGTCGTGGCACGTTAAACAGACACCAGATGAACTGAGAATTTTAAATGATTACACAAAGCTATAAAACTGTATCGTACGTTTATAGCACCTTCTAAAACTACCTCAGTCGTTATAAATGTGACAGGGAGATGATGCATCTACATATTACCATATAACATTGTTTTAAGGATAAGAATCTAGTAATAGATGGGACAACACTAAAACTAATTTGGTAATAAGTAAAATAGTGAAATGGATTGCAATACATTGTTTTTTCCATGACGGATAACTTGTGATCAAGTGGTTACCGTCGCTCATGAATCTCTCAATCAATGTCAGGGGCCTACTTATAAACATGTTAAATCTATGCTTATTTTTTAGACAGGTAATGTGGTGATGTTAGCAATCTTTGAATCTAGTGAAAAGATTTCGAAAATTCTTGAAGGAAAAACTTTTTTCCTTTGTGACGTAATATCGATAAAGCTTCTACAAGGTGTTTAGATGAGAATAACATTAAGAGTGAGACATACAGTGGATAAATATATTTGATAATATAAAAAAATGATTTTTTTTTTGATACAAATATTTAGATTTTACTATAGTTGTTTTATAGTTTAATTTGACTGATTGTTTTGTGATCGTTCTTATAATTTTATATTCTTTGTTCACGTCAGTTCATGTCTAGGGGTTTTAATGTTGACAGCTCGTAACGTGTGAGATACACTTTACTACAACTTTGTACGGAAATACGAGTATATCAATTATTCGAGAGTTAGTCACGACACCGCAGCATTAGATGCAATGTCTGTAGATTTGAATTTTATACCGAGTGTAGGTTTATTAAAACAGTTGTAAAAGTGGCTTTATTGGAATGAAGTTCCTTATCGCGCGTTGTGAAAGGGGACTAGACGGAGAAAAATGTTACGAAAAGTTGTCACGACACTTTTTTTGTTTTAGATGATTATCGCTAGATGGCGCTGTGATCAAAATCTTTAAAAACACGTTTCTTATTTGTTTTAGATGATTATCACTAGATGGCGCTGTGATCAAAATCTTTTAAAATACGTTCCTTATCCGCAAAAAAAAAATAGGAAAAAAAAATATAAGATATCTTTTAATCGAAAGGAACTTCGTTCTGGAGGAACCTCTCAAGTTTTTTATTTTTATCTTCGGTTCTATAATACTCAAAATGTATTTGTTTTCAGATTATCGGTTTCAATTTTTGTCCATAGCTTACCATCGGTCCGCCATTTTAGATTTAATGGAAGCAGGATGCTAATTTGCAGCCTTTGTTCAGTTTTTAACTACCGTCTGTGACTATCAAATGTTATCAATAGATGACACTACTAGACAAATGCAAATTTTATAGTGTGTTGAGTGGATAAGTAACTGTGTGCGCTATGTTAGTTATAAAGCTTTATTGAATTATAGAATCGCGGTTTATTATTATTTTGTATCTTGATGTGATTTTATGAATATTTCAGTAAGAGACGAAATCCGTCAAACGTATGACTATGAAGCCTGAATTACGTTCCATTTTAAAATATCGCTATTTTTGCACGTGACAGTTGTGACTCTCAAGTGTACTTACGTCTTCGTTGAATTCATCATCTTCAAGCGCCGAAGAGAGCGGTCTACCACGTTGTGCGCGAGCGCCTCTGAAATCGAAGAGCTCGTCACTAGGAGCCTCGAAGTCCGACAGCGCGCTCTTGATGCGGTTGTCGACGTCAGCGCGGATGCTCTCGCGTTCTGGCTCCCTGACTATGGGCGTCTTGCCGTCGAGCCGGTCGAGAACAGGACGGTAGTAGCTCTCGCCCTTGTTGTAGTTGCAGTCGTAGACGCGTGTACGCCTCGTTCTTCCTAGACGGCTCATCTTGACCTGTGGACGGTTTGAAGAAGCTGTATTAGATTAGGATCTGGAATTGATAGTTGTTCGCGATTGCTGTGTCTTCAAGATCAATTTCATAGAAATTTCAAATTTAGAGTTTTTCTGTTTTTAATTTCACTTTACATCCAGAAGATAAAAACGTGTGAAAAGAGAAGACGTATTGCCGACCCCACTTAAATGTCATAAGGTAGCAAAAGAAGACTAAGTACTTGTGATTGCTTTTACCTGTACGTATAACAATAGACTATATTATAAAAATCACACAACCGCTCAAAAGCACGTTTTCAAGAAAATCTCTTATAAAGCCTCTTAGTATCTTTCGTTTGACAGTAAACTGTATAATGACTCTCACAGCCCCATGACTGGGCTTATAAAGGAACCGCACACGTTTTGTTTATTTATAATAATATGAACACAGTGATGTGTTGGCACCAACTCTGGATAATATATCGCTAAAACATCATGTGGGATGTTATGAATCGTTGTTTTAATCTGGTGTTTGTAACTCATGATGGAAACCGAACTGTATATATCTGTATTAGGATTAATCATAAGTGTAATTTGGAGGTGAAATTGTACTAAAAATATTATGGTGATTTCATCTGTACTATAAATATTAATATTAAATGGAAATCATTGCGCAAAAATAAAACAATAACAATCAACTAAGGTTGAGAAAACTATTAAGTAATTACAATAATACAAAATAATTATGATGCACAATACCTAGAAGCACTTAGACGGTAATTAATTAAAAATTAAAAAAAAAATGTTTTCCCACCAGTCTAAAAGTGCTCATAAAAGCCAAACGTGGCTCATTGGCTCGTCTGCCTACACGGCAATAAAAAAAAATATACAATTCTCGAATCTATTCAGAAAAAATCTAAAAAGGAAACAAACAATTTCGAAAAATGAACATCATTTGAATTTCTGAAAACTGAAACTGTCTTTGTGTGAAAAAGGTCGTTTGAAACATAGTTCGAAAATCATTCCATATTCGAAAACAATTAAACACACCTTTCATCCGCCTAAATAACGTGCTGAAAAGTATGCAAAAAAAAAACGAAAAGAGGATACAAACAATTTTTAAAAAGGAATACCTTTCGAATTTCCACCGAAACTGCCAGTGAGTGATAATGGACGTTTGGAAACTATTCCATATTCGAAAACAATAAAACACTTCAAATGCCTGAGCCACTTCAGTTTGATATGTGAAGCGTAGAAACATTCGACTGGGTTTTTCGATAGCCCGTAACCGTTAACGTGAAAAATCTAATAAATATGTGCGTGTAGTTTCAAAAAGCGAAGTCCGAATTTAAATGTTTTTTACAGTTAAATGGTTTACAAATCTATTTTGGGACTTTTTAGATTTACAACGTAACACGTATCTCAGTTTATTTCAAAGTTATTTTAGTTAAAATCATATAGAGACAGTAACTGATAACATAATTTTCAATTAAAATCAAAATAAGGGAATTTACGGTATCTTAAAATAACAATTATTATATTCGAATGCAATTTTCTTTCCAACTAAATATACTATGGCGTTTGAAGTTAATTTAAAATTGATACTTATTACGCTCAATTCAATTCGTAAACGTTAAACATCACCAATATTTGAAATCATTACTGAATACATCATCATCAGTCTATAGAAGTCTACTGCTGGACATAGGCCTCCCCCAATGATTTCCAATGCAACCGGTTGGTAGCGGTCTTCATCCAGCTTGTACCTGCGACCATAACAAGGTCATACGTCCACCTTGCTGGTCGTCCCACATTGCGCTTGAGGTGGTCACCATTATAGAACTTTTGTGCCCTATCGTTCGTTAGTTCAAATTGAAAACACACTTAACAGATTGACAACATTACATTGTAAGAGAAATTTCATAAAGCGGAATACAGCTGATTGTAAACATTACACCTAATAGAAATTCCATAAAACGAGCAACGTCAACATTGTTTATCGATGTGTGTAAAAGTCATTATATTTTCACCCCTACGTTGAGGGCAGACCGTCTGTGCCTACTCATTACTAAAACAACGAACCAACTCGATTAAAATGTATGACGCACATCATAGCACGTCATTTTGTGTAAAATTTACAATATTTTTATTACACTTCTCATTACGTATTCTAGAAACAATCGTTTTTTCAAAATATTTATCTTTTCTTTGTATTACATAAGCAATACAAAATAATTCTAAATCATTTCTATCTCAATGCTAAACAACTTGTATCTTCAATTTAGTCATCATTTATTATTACTTTGAACATCTATGTGGCTCTTATCGACCAGAATCAAAACACGGAAATACTAAAGCGACTAACGTTCAATTTTCATAAGTCGAGTGATCAGATTACATTCATAATTAGTATCTAAAAGCATACCAAATGGAAATGCAGCTTCACAGCGCAAAATACTCATCAGCTGCAGATTAGATTTCATTTGGGCGTGTAATAGCTACGATACTCCATGAAAATACTAGTTGCCCTTTGACGTACAAAGCGAACACGTTTCTGATATCAAAAGGCGTTTGGGATCCATTTTCAGTCTCAATTGGCAATAGCAATGCACTGGCTTGCTTTGAACCGAGACTGCAGTAAGTGCTTAATAGTTTGGCACTTGGCTTTTCAATAAAGCGGGATTAATGTTAGTTTTCAGTCCAGAAGTTTCGAGATATCATCGCGTCTCAACGGGGTTCCTTTTGATTCACGATTCTGTTGGGTTCCGTCTAAATAGTTTGTTAATTTAATCTTGATGGTGTAAAGCAGGAGCTATAAAGTTTATTGTTTGTTTGAACGCATTAATCTCCGAAATTACTAATCTGGTTTGAATACGTTTCTGTTTTGCGAGTTTTATTTCAGTTGGAGTTTAATTCGTAACTTCGAACGAAAGTCTAGAAGAAATAATTTCGCACAATGGGAAGTCCATGAAGTGTAAAGTAAAAAACGAGAGGTACCAAGCCCTATGATTATAACAATAATATTCTAAATAATAACATTCAATTGTTATTCTATAATCGAAATGTATAGAATAAGAAATTCTTTTTCTATTTTCAAAAGTCACTAATCGACAAACAATTTTAAAAGCATTGCTATTTTCACCAAAAATATAGGTCGCGTCACTTTGTATAATAATTATTTAAACAAATCTATCTACATGCCTGCATTTCTAGTCTCCGTATTTAAATACATCACATATAATATTTAATCTCCTATACTTAGATTGAATCCATTGGAATTTAGATTACTAAATGTTGTTTTGGGCTAATGTCGAATATTTGAAATACCAATAGATTCCACATTGCCTCCATGTGTTTCATTCTCAATTGAAAATGTAATACTCGAATACAATGTAGATTTCAAATGATTAATGAATATCTCGAACAATGTTACATTAAACTATTTATAGTTTACGGCTAAGATTATTCTATCGTAAAATAATGATATTAAAACGTAACGAACATAAATTACAAGAATACGTAACATCCTGTTATTGAAACTAAATCATTTTGACGCCAGAAAACTGTACCGATTTAGCGATATAACATTAATATTTGACAACTTTATGTTCAATTTATTTCAGCGCGAATTCTACGTGCGTACAAACTGAAAAAAAAAAACGAATTCTTGGCAATAACACGAGTCTATTCATTCAATTTTATAAACACAATATTTTGCTACTACGAAGATCATAAAAACATAATTCAGTTATTACTTCCCTATCAATTACATAATATTTATATCAGCGCCGGAATCCGAAACAGATTCCTCTACGATGAATCGATTACAGAAAACACTCGACGACTAGTGAAAATTCTAAAACGAATTCGCAAACATTCGATACGAGTATATTTTTAGTACCGAAAACCCGGTTTTTGTTCGGACGACTTGAGGTATTGTGATATGCACTCGTTGAATGTTAAACGGCACATCTAAAAATAATCGTTCATTCGATATCCGAATGCGTAATGTCGATCGATTATTCGAATGACGAATTTAAATGTTTTGGCACATATTCCATAAACAAAAAATGCACTGAAAGTGTCGCTAAGCTTTTGGCAATAGAAAAAAAAATTCGCTTATGTTATAATAGATAAGACTGACCTGGTGCGTGTATAGGCGTCGAATAAGCGGGTAGCACTGGGGATCGGAGCGATGATTATGAGGCGCGGGAGCAGCGTGGGCGAGACTATGTTTAACCGTGAGCCACACCGAAATATACTGACTTTTGTTCCGTATGATTTCCTTGTCGAAAAAAAATTAACTGAAAGCGATAATGAAAAGGTGCATTGTAGCCCATCATCATGCAGCCTAATTATCCTGATCTTAATGAATATGGATGAAATGATAAACCATTAACGGAAACCATAATGCATCATAATCACATCACATCACGAATACAGTATATCCATACAACTATTAGTAAACTTATCATAAAAAATAGGGACCCATCACAAATATCACTTTTAAACAAAAGATTCTATAAAAGGTACATATACAAAAAAAATACATAAAAACACGCCTTACATACCTCTTCCTTTGAAAACCCATTCCAAAAACAAAATAACATTTTAATTAACATAAAACCAGTACTCCTTAATGAAATATATCATGAACATTTCGTAAACAAACAGTCGCAGGCTCCTTCGTAATCATATTAGAAACTATTCGCATAGCTCTAGTTTCTGCAAAGGAGTATTGAATGCTCAAGTCAAACCGCACGGTACTGACGAGGTAAATTAGTAAGTTCTCGACTCAGGGGATGTTTACTCATAAACTACGTATGCAGTGAATGCTGTATTCCTCTATGCAAAATAAAGTGGAGTACTATTCATTTCTTGCAAATGTAATTGAAAGATGCGTTTTCTGATCATCATAAATTTTCGGGTGAGTCTATAATCATTTTAACAGAAATGTTTACTGATTAATAGTATTTTTAAAACTATATAAATTATTTATAACGTTAACAATTCGATTGTTTTTTTCCTAAACTGATTCGCACAATATTGTCTTCGCCACAAATGCAGACTTTACCTAACTATTTAGGGTAATTTTCCTTGATAAATGAACCAGCTAACACCGAACGAAGCTTTTTAGTTTTTTATATAGTTTTCGAAGAAGAAATTAAAACGTTTAAGCAAACCAACTCATCGGCCTTCTTCAAGTCATCTTTATGCAAATAAATTATTTTTTTACACTGTCTCAAATTTAAATGTAGCAACTAGTAGGGGTATCGAGGTATGCGGGTCTTGTTTAGAAGTAGTTAAGTTTCTAGCTTTTGTCGCATTCAGTTCTGTAAGCGAGTCTGGTGCGATTCATGATCTGCGAACTGTGAGTAGCTAGTTTGAGATTTCAAATATACTTCTGTTTAGAGAGTATTTAATTAGGCAAAACTTTGTCCTGAACATGACGCCGTATGCATTTCAGTTTCAAAATGTTTGTTGATTGGCAGAGTTTTCGTTGCTAATTAATTTTCCAGTGATGAAGTTTCTAGACCGGATTCGTGGTGAATTAAAAGAAATGGAATCCGCGATACGAATTTTGTAAAAGACACGATGATTTTAAGAATTCCGTACTGTGTGATCCTGTTCATAATATTACTAGGCATCCTAAGATGGGGACGGAGCGTAGGGAAAGAGTGCCGAGCGCGTAACGCGTCGCGCCGTCCCTCCAAACCCCGTGCTGGGTTCTGGCCTCAGCCGGGGTTCGGACGCTGAGTGTGAGCGGTTCGAGGTTTTAGTGCGGTTCAACTCCCACATACCCCGCCCGCGGTCCGGGTGGGGATTATCCTAAGATAACAGAGTGTCAAATAAGAACATTGATTCCGTAACTTCAATTGACCAAATAAATTTTATCACAGATGCTTTGATCGGTCTGCAGTACTTTTTATTTAAAACAATTATTTCGACGTATTATACGTCTTGATTATGACTTCTTTGCCAGTGTTACATGACCGTTTGAAAAACCCCATTAGTATTGCAATCATCATCGTATTTTTATCCAGTTGCATCCTCTATATTATAGTCTAAAAGAATATTTCAACTCGAACGAATAGCTACGGAAAAAGTAAATAGTATTGTACAATATTAGACAGGCCTTTCAAGAAATTTCTCTACAGAAAATATCTTTGCACAATAGCAAGTCTCTACTAATCTTAAAGACATCTATTTTTACATGACCGACTTGGTCTTCGTAAATAAAAGTATCAAACTACGGCTATTGTGTTCGAAAAACGGAAAAATAAGGAACTAATCTGCGTCATAGAAGGAGGCGTGACTTCGAGAAAATCCGATCCCTATAAAAGATTTGCTATAAATAACTTCTCTTTTGTTTGTATAAAAATGTTTTGGTTACGAGGTATTTTTCGGATTATTCTAGTGCGTACCATGAAGTGTTTACTGTAAATTAAGTTTGTTGGAACGAAGTTCCTTATCGCGCGTTATCGAAAGGGGGCTAGACGGAAGTCCTTATGAAAAAGTTGTCACGACACTTTTTTTGTTTTAGGTGATTATCGCTAGATGGCGCTGTGATTAAAATCTTTTAAAACAATTTCTTATTTTGTTTTATATGATTAATGCTAGATGGCGCTGTGATCAAAATTATTTTGTTATTATAACTTAAAAAAAATATTTATTACAATTCCCTCACTAATTAATCGAAAGGAACTTCGTTCCATTCGGATGACACCTCCAAGTTTTTTTATTCATATTTGTAATACGACAACTTTAGTGCAGTAAACGATCATACAATCCATCATACTATTGTAGTGATTACCCTTGATCATAAACCTTTTTTACTTCAGGATCACCTTGAGTGTGGTACCTGTCGTCTAGTACAGTAACTAATAACAGTTTAATTGCTTGAAAAACATCGTAAAAAGTTTATTTTAGTTGTTGGTACACAGAAAAATGGCTTCTAAGACCAAATGTTCGTGACCGCAATGGTTTTAATAATAAACTTGCATGACACCAGTTGTGATGGTATACGAAGACGATTTTAATAATGGAGTTCAATTGCAGTGCCGTCTTTCGAAAGGCCAAATTAAATTGCATCTATACCGTATTCACAAACACTAACAACAATTCAACTATCGCAGTACGTCTCTGTATAAAAATAGTGTGAAAACATTTAACGATGCTTCGATATCGTTCGCCTCAACTGGCTTGAAGCGTTTTGCAGTTGCATGAGTTTTGCTAACGATACTCTATATTCAATTTTAAAATGTTCAACGAAGTTTAGCAGTGACGAGCAAACGTGTCAAAGGTTGTGTATTAAAATGCAAACTTTTCAGTAGAGATTTTCGCAGGTGATTTTATTAAATAAATTTTTTGGAGAACTACGTATGCGAGAATTGCAGGAATAGGTGAGCTTATAATTGGAACAAGAAGACTATACTAATTACAATTTCGACTCGTCTGTCTACATATCTATAAAAAAAATGTTTTTATATTGATGATTGAGAGATTGAGTTTTGTTTGAATATTCTTCTGGGTAGATTACAGCCACGCTTGCTTGACACTAGCTGGCAACTAGGTGTGAGTCTCTTTATCTTTAAACAACACATAATCTAACCAGCTTAAAAATATACGCGAAAAAATGTATTCAGTGTATTTCCCCGTGCACCTGCAACGGAAGCTGTAAATAAAACGTGAACAAAACTATGTAAACAAATAGAAAGGACTCGTAATGTTGACACACTTATGTTTGCAGAACGTGCGTACATACGATCGGCATCTTACTGTTGTGTTACCGGACCACGTCCACAATACGTAGGATTACTTCGACCATACACGTCTTGTCGTCTTAGTTTTGTTTATCTACTAAATTTTCGTTTCGCAATTAAGTGCAAATTTATCGATGTAATCGTAAAGTAATGAGTGTTTTAGGTTAATTCAAGGATTCAGCGTAACTTCATTATCGAAATATATTAGATCAAAAATATGTTTGGTATCAAATTTAGTCGTAGTCTCCTCAGTCTATATGTTTACCTTCAGAATTGCATCTATATTCTGGAGCATCTCGTTATAACTTCTCACAAAGAGATATTTTCATATTATTATCAAAACAAGCAGTAGAACTCAGTCTACATAATAGTAGTGTTGAACATAAAATAGTTTCTGAAATTTTCTTGCTTCCACCTATTCCTAATTGGTGAGTATCACTCGCGGATTTCAGGAATGTCAGAATACGCTATTAGAAAGAAAGAAAAAAAGTTTTAAACTTTTAAGCATCGTTTGAAAAAAGAACAACCTAACATTTTTTTTAATTGGTATCTCAAGTACCAGTCATATTTAGGATAAGGCTTTATTTCTTTCTCGGAACAACCCGGAGCGGATAATTTTATTAATTCACTTCTCTAACGTTCATGCCAACTAATTACAAAGTCTCACGTTACCAAAACCTGATGGTATGTACAGGTACTCCACCAGTATAGGTTGACCCGCCTTTTGAAGTTGGTCAGGTTGCTGTCAAGTCAGGAGGGTGGATCAACCAATTCTGGTTTAGCCACAAACCCATACACCCCCGGAAAGCATACTGTTCAGGTATAATTTTAAAACGTGTAATTATTAATTAAAATTTTTTGGTTAATTTCGTTGTGTTCATATGAAGAAATCAGGTCGCTAGGTCTACGTAAATGTTACGGAATCTAGATTTAGTACATCCTGTTTTAAAACAATAGTTAGTAATGAAAAACCGTTTGTTTGCCAAATGTATATTTAAAACTACAAAACAATAAATCATAAGTTTGAAAGAAAATATTCGAGAAACCTAATTTATGTTAGGTGAACGGGAAAATGAATTGTTATGCTTACGATCCTAAATTCTGTGTAATGCATTTGAACTTGGCACAAGAGTTAATTTAATGGGTTTTGAATACAATTTACTTTAAACTCAAATAATGAAACCTAACAAAATTATACGTTATTTGCATAGACTCTGTTATTTGAGCATATCAGTGATATGGGCAGTCTTCACAAATTCTCTTATTAAAAATCTCAAAATTAGTGATCAGCATATACGGGAGGTCGCGGGTTCAAATCCGGTCGGCTTGTACCGCTAAATCTAAAATGTGAAAAAGATTTATGTGCAATTTTTCACAACACCACTGGCTATAAACGGTGAAGGAAAACATCGTGAGGAAACCTGCATATCGGAAAAGGGTTATAAAATCCTTTGAAGATATGTGAAGTCCCTAATCCGCACTGGGCAAGCGTGGTGGACTATGCCTAATCCCTCTTCTGAGGAGACCTGAGCCCAACAGTGGGCAGTAATGGGTTGGTACAGATATACAGAGTTGATTTTAGGCAACCTGGGTGAATGCCTTATTATAATAATGCTAGCCCATAATGATAATCGTACGGACACCATAGAAGAATTAAAAAAAAGTTTAGTTTAGCAAAGCTCTATTTTAAGAAAGTCCCAGTCCCCACATTGGCTTGGGGAAGGTTAGTCCGGCGATTTCCTCCCGTCCAAAAAAAAGGTTACATATCCTGCATTGCCTATTAAATTTCATTAAAAATGACATCATATAAAAAGATACGTCTTAGACCAAACACATTACCTACTCAGTATTAAAACTACGTCATCATCACCCATTATCTGCTTTTAACTTTGGTCCAACACATTTACCGCCACTTAACATAAAAGCCAAAATTTAACGCAGTCCAATATTGAACTTTAACTGATTCCCGTGTGCCCCCAAACGGATGCTTTAAAGTGGTTTGTAATGTCATTGGTTTATAGTAAAATATTTGCATCTATACTTTGTAATATTTATACTAATATTATAAAGAGGAAAGGTTTGATTGTTTGTTTGTCTCGAATATGCTGGGAAAGTTCTGCACTGATTTAGAAATTCTTTCACCGTTGGAAAACTACACTATCCCCGAGTGACATAGGCTGTATTTAGTTCTAAAATTTAAAAAAATAGAGATTTTTACCAAAACTCCGGTAGTCTAACCGAAGGTGTAAAAATATACCCAAAACCTTTCTTTAATCGCGGACACTGCAAAATTATTGATTATAGAACAAAATGATGTACTACAATGATTTGTAGTTCTTACAAAGATCTAACAGTGCTGCTTGAACCCCTTTGTGATGCGGACGAAGATGCGAGAATCAGCTAGTTATAGTATAAAACAACATTTCATGCTGTTTGTCTGTAAGTATGCTTAAGTCTTTATAACTAGTAAATCTGAATTTTTTTTAACTGATTCTAGAGGAAGGTTGATGTGTAGAAACAATGATGATTTTACTACTTGTGTGAAAATAGTTTGGTTTTTATTATAGTTTAAATCTTGATATAGGCATTTTTGTTAGGTATTTATGAAAGTTGATGCAGTCAAATTTTTAACATAAAGTACGGGGGATGCCACGGGCGAAACATGTTTGCACCAAACTTTATTGTTCGAAGGAAATTTAAATTTCCGGTGGAGCACGCCGACGCATCCTACTTTATTGTACTTCGAATGAGGTTAAATGTGAATTTAATTTGACCATAGTATATTCAAAATTAAATTGACTGTTAAAACCTCAGTTTAAACATTGACCAAAAGCGTTGATCGTTAAACGCTTATTAGATATGACTCACGTAACACCTGTAGTATTGTACTACATTGTGTCGCATAAACCAATCACCCAAGGCGAGTTGCGACAGAACACAACAAATAACACATTAACAAACGAAACCCAAAAAGAAGTCTAAACAAAAACTTATTTATCGAAATCCAAAGTACGCAATCGTCTATAATGTGCGCGCAGAAAATAGGCTCGAAGGCCCAAGGGATCGGCAGGCCCACCTCAAAACTTAGTTGGGAAACAGTAAATTATTCCTCTGCCCTATACCTTGGGGAAACGAAGAATAGCAGAAGAAGGTAGCGCAAGGTAGCGAGTAATCGATTGTTTGTCTACTGGGAATATCTTGATTCGTTACGATACATTATGATAATGTGCAACCGGAAATTATTGGAGGAAAGTTTTCCACGTCAGAATCAGATCTACACCAAATAACAAATAAACAAACGAAGTATAAGTATGTTAATATTAGTTTATATTATTACATAGAATCATATTTAAGATTGAGCAGAATAATTAGTAAAATATGTTCACTACGTGATATTATTGATTTTTAAACTATGCGTACAGATTCTTAGTTCAAACAGTTCTACGTCATTTAATTCTTAAATCTCTGCAATGTGAACTTAACAATTACCGGTGACGATTTCCTTGAAATTAATATCCAACATTCCCATATTCTTAAATGTTTTCCAATATATATATATTTTATTGCCAAGTAGGCAGACGAGCTAACGGGCCACTTGATCGTAAGTGGTTACCGTCGCTCATGAACCTCTGCAATGTCAGGGGACAAAAACATTTTATATGTATAGTAGAATTAAATACGATAGAAGCGACTATCCGTGTATTTAACGTTTTTTTTCTGTACAGTAATTTAATCTTTTAGAGCCAAATTATCATAATTTTAATCTTTTCACAAAATAAACCGTCTCTCCTTAAATATACCTATCGTAATACTAAAACTTATCGTTTTATGTGATTGGGGACATCCTTGGTACATCTCACAACGACTATAGAAGCTATAAAGGGAATATGAAACAAATATGCACAAAGAAGTATCTTATATCGTCTCATGACTTGTCCATTATATTTCCCTTTGACAATCGTATATGACAGAAACATGAATTCAATATGACAGGCTGATGCAGTTTTAGAAAATATTGCAATATATTTTCGTATTCTTCTTTGTCCGTTTTGTATGTTATTTACATGTGCAAGAGTTTTACATTAAAGTGAATGCTAGGGTGAGTTGTGGTATGTTTATTTAATATTTTAATTTTATTGTAATAATATTTTTCCTTTTACTTATCTTTGTATTCTGAAGCCAATTGAAAGTATGCTGATCCCGCGTAATTATAAGACAATTTGACTTTAGAGGGTGCCAATGACATTCAGTTTGTTTAGGACACTAACAATATTTCATACACCGAAGTTCTTAAGACTTACTTCACTTTGCTATTCACAATGTTGACTCTTGATGTAATAATTATATTCCATATAAATAATGGATCATAAGTGAATGAATCTGATCAAAACTTCAATTTGCTATTCACAATGTTGACTCTTGATATAATAATTATATTCCATATAAATAATGGATCATAAGTAAATGAATATGATTAAAGACTTTGGTCAATAAATGGAATCTTAAGTTTTATACTGAAGAGTGGTGTATGTTGAAAGTTTGATTCGAGATTGTAACAGTTCATGTAGACTTTATTAAATTCCGAAAATACTACACCAAAGGAGATTGTTTTATCAAAACTAACTAAACTAAATATTCTAGATGATATTATATATTAAAATAACAAAAACCCATTTCACATTTATATACATAAAAAAATATTTAGATTTTTATCATAATTTTATTTACAATAGTTACAAACTGCCTTGACGTGAGCAAAAGGTTTATCTCTTTGTTATGAATGAACACGAAATTTATTCAGTTCTGTCTCGTTATTTCTTTCGACATTTACAAACGTATACTTAAACCATTTCTGTTTGTAAGAACTTAAGATTTTGCACCTACGGAGCATGTTCTTTTCAACGTGAATACACAATTTTAATAACGAAGGTAGTGGGTGTTTTATTATACCTGTGATATATTAAGAACTGCAAAATAAGGTAATGGTAATAGAGTTTTCTTTGGGACATGACAGGTCGAGCATAATTGGATTCGTATAAATATTAAGAAAAATCTTGGTATGGGCTTAGGTCTGTCTCAAGCGTATCTCTAAACTATACTAGCATAAACTACGTCATATAGATTAAAATATACTACTGCTTACAAAATGTTACATTTTTTATTGCAAAATAGATGTCTTCCTCTTGGCAAGTGGATAATGTTGCTCATGAGCTTCTGCAATACCAGGGCATTGGTAATCCCATCAAGATTCAATGTTGGAACGAAGTTCCTTATCGCGCGTTATCGAAAGGGGGCTAGACGGAAAAAAATCTTACGAAAAGTTGTCACGACACTTTTTTAGTTGTCACGACACTTTTTTGTTTTAGATGATTATCGCTAGATGGCGCTGTGATCAAAATCTTTTAAAACACGTTCCTTATCGCGCGTTACGTTAGGAAAAAAAATATAAGATATCTTTTAATCGAAAGGAACTTCGTTCTATTCGGGTGTCCCACCTCTCAACTTTTTTTTAATTGTATAGGTTTGGTATAAGCCGGTAGTAGGATTATATATTGTACTATATCAATGTATTATTGCCAGCGCAAAGTTCGAGGTTCTTCATTAGCGGGTTAGGGACTCCATACACCTTTGAAGGATTTTAATCCTTCTTCAATGTCCATTACAAAGTTACGTGTCAGGAACGCATTCTCTGAACGGCCGAACTATAGTGTTGTTTTTTTAGTGCATGATAATTTGGAATAATTGATAGTTATATTGGTAGTCGAGTTAATTACTCTTAGTTAATCATTTAACTTTTTTTCAGGATAAGGTTATGATGGAATAGTGTAGCCAGTTTTGACTGACTATAATTGAATAATTAAAAGAAACAATTACTAGAAGCTGCATTAAACAGGTAGTTAATATACTTAGAATCAATTTTCATATGCAAGGTTTAAGGTTACTTTTATGATAACTACATAAACATTATTTTAAAAATAGATTGTTAAAATAGGGTTCTATATTTCGAAATAAAACTACAGAGACTATAATCGTATAATATGCAAGTAACTGAGAACTTTTAAATATAATTCTGCATATCGCTACTGTCAGGCATGTTAGTTATAACTCATGTTAGGTATGTCGACGTATCGTTTGTATCACCCATGAAGCTGGGTTCAAAGGTTTGTCAAATGTTGGACACATGTACATTTGATGTATCAATAGGCTTTTGTTTGATAAGTTTCCCGACTGAATATTTGATCAAACAATTTTTGTCATATGCAAAGTTGAAAAAGTTTAGTGAATTCTACAGTAGTGGATTAATTTTTATTGAGTATACAGGATCGTTTTTTATATTAATGGCTTTTAGATCGTCAAAACAAGTAGATTTTAGATCTTATGAAAATGGCAGATCATAAATATATTGCTTTTTTTATCCACACTGATCTAGACTATAAGTAATTTATGAAAAACTAAAGTTACAAAGATCATGCTAAAAACTTTTACAATCAATTCTTAGCTATTGTTTTTTTTGACATTAATTGGTAATACATTTCCAAAGCCCACTGATTCTTCTGAGTTCTTGAATTTACAATGTACGAAAATATTAATAAAGGTTAATACTATTGCCAGTTTTACGAAGATGGGTTCGATGTTGAGAAGCGACAAAATGGCAATCTGCAATATTTATATGCAACCAGAAGCTGCTTTCGAAATTGTGTCACGTCTGGGCGAACTTGGCTGCGTACAGTTCTTAGATGTGAGTTCGAGATCAAACTTTATTTCGTTAATCAGAGTTATGACAGGGATACGCGTGCTTGTGACTTTGTTATGAGAAATAGTAGCCCCTCATTGCCCTGGCATTGCAGAGGATCATGAGCGACGGTGACCGCTTACTATCAAGTAGACTGTAACTACGTTTATCTGTCTAGCAACAAAATTAAAAAACAACACATGAGAATTAGGTTAGGTAAGGTTCGTCGTTTAATATGCTTGTTGCAAAATAGATTTTGATTAACAAATTTCTCGTCAATTATAAACGCTACAGCATATAAGATATACATTCACTAGTTTTGATATTTTACATCAGAAATCTGTAGTATGAAATGTGAATAATTCCAACTGAAATCGTGTCGAAGCATTTTTAGTAATATTGTCTACTAATGAACTGAACCTTTTAATTTAACATCACATTGTTTTAGATACGTATTAATAAATGCTTCGCCTTAATCTCCACCACGCAGTTTTTTTGCCGCGGCAATTTAATTGGCATCTCATTATCCGTGTAAATACAAACTTGACTGTTTTATTATCCACTAGGGGTGTGCGAATAATTCGAACTCACGAATTATTCGTTCCGAATCGAATACGAATATTAAGAACTATGACTATTTTGTAGACATCTAGCCCATTAAAGATATTATCTACTAAATACAAATTCTTGTCCTATTTCCGATGCATCGTCGTAGTCAAATTCGATACTATTCGAAGATTCGAATTATTCGATTCGAATTTCGAATCGTATTTTAATATTCGATTCGATTCGATTCGAACGATATTCGCACACCCCTATTATCCACTAATAATGGATGATACGAAATATTTATTCAAATATCTGTTAAAACTGAGTGCTTTCCGAAATCAAAATTTTCTATTTTAAGAAATCCAACCCGAATTTCTCATCCTCGTTGGAATAATTGAAATAAAGATCATTAAATCAATAGCAGAGATCAAATTTGTTTGTATTGCTGAGCCGTGTTAATTAAAATCAAGAGGTTCCGTTCGATTCATAAATACTTGAAGGCATGAATTGGGTCAAAACTGGAATAGCTTTGAATGAAAATTAATAAACATGTCTATTTTCTTATTTCTTTATAAATCATTTTCAACTATAATGTTTTTAAATATAGGGTTTATTTTTCATTAAGGTCCGATGTGCGTAGCTCATAATCATCGGAAAATATGTTGATTGCTGTCACCTTGAAAAACTGTTGTTGAGGTCATTCTTATTCCAATAATTGTTATTGAAAATGGACCGATAATGTTCAACATGATATGATCCTTTAACGAGGCTTAACATCGTTTATATACAAGACTGTATCCATTTCAGTACTCCATAAGTAAAGTAATTGCTTCCTATCAGTTACGTCCTATACTAATAAAATAAAAAATAACAAGTATTTTAAATATGCAATGTAATAATATATAAAAATCCCTATCGAATATATTTTGACAGCGATCAATTCTATATTTACTTCTACCATATTCCCGATAAAAATATCACCAAGTAATCTATTCATATGCCAATCTAGGCTATTTCCACATATTGACAATATGCATTATTCATGTTTCTATTTCCATACGTACTATGTGACTGATTGATCTAATTAGCTGCACTAGTTCGGTTCAAAAATGATGGAGTATACCAAAAGTATTTGAAATATATTTTATTTTCTTCTATTTTCTTTAGAAGGTGATGTGCTGTTTCCTATATTCGAATCGAATGCTAACTATACAAGTTTAGTTTTACTTAAATAGCAACTATTTTACAAAACTCCTATTCCCATTCGTTGAAAAACAATGTTAAAGTAGAAAAATAGCTAATATCTAAACTACTTTACTATATAGTATTTACGAGTATTTTGTAATTTGTAATTTAATTACTGTACAACTCTGAATCACTATTAGTGATTTTTTTTGCAAATATTTACTAACTCAACCTTTCAATATGAACAGCAAAATATTCACTATAATCTGTCCAAAACTATAATTACCACGCACTATCATTATTTACATTGACAAATGAGGTTAAAATTCCCACTAATGTTCGAAGCGTTTAATTTCTTAACAAAACAGTTCATTAGTGAAACGTAATGAAGCAAGCATATCTAGATGTTAACAACAAGATCTGGGGATGACTCTATCCTTCTATAGATTCAGTATTTGGCGATCAGCGAAATGAGACAAATCGAGATAACTCCATAATGGCAATTACTCGAAGTATCTTTTGTATTATCTTGGATGCGGTAATTAAAACTGTACCTTATTTTAAGGGTAATAGGGTTTAGGTTAGAAATTGTATTAGTATGTGTTCTGAATTTTGTTTGACTTTAGTTTTTTTGTTAGTTACAACTACGGTTTGCCTCAAAAATAACAATAAAATATAAACGTATACTCAGTTCAATAAGGTTGATGAAATAATATTTATGTTGATTAGTGATGTTAGGTTAGACAAGCGTAGACTTTGCCTAATATCTCTACCAATGGGACCTGAGCTCAACAGTGACCAGCTGATGTAATATAATGGAGATTAGTGAAGTCGTGGTGGCCGAGTGGTTGAAACGCTTGCCTTCCGTACGGGAGGTCGCGGGTTCAAAACCAGCCGGCTTGTACCTCTAAATCTTAATATGAAAAAGATTTATGTGCAATTTTTCACAACACCACTGGCTAAAAACGGTGAAAGAAAACATCGTGAGGAAACTTGCATATCGGAAAAGGGTTCTAAAAATCCTTCGAAGATATGCGAAGTCCCCGATCCGCATTAGGCAAGCGTGTTGGACTATGCCTAACCCCTCTTCGGAGGAGACCTGAGCTCAGTGGACAGTAATGGGTTGTTACAGTAGTGATTTAAATTTTAGGCATCTTTAAATCTAGCTTAAGTTTTGGAATATACTTGATAGAAAATTAAATTTACTTCACTATATCTGATCTACGTGTACAAATTCGTAAGCAGACGCGTTCAAATTTCGTTTTCGAACATAATCGATCACAGATCTCATTCCATCACTTCCCGTCGTCGTGCATTCGATCATTTCATCTGGCGAAAAGCTATTCGATTCGAAGATATATTATTCGATAATACGTTTAACATTTCGAAATACATCGTAAACACGTTTTCGATCACCTAATGGGTGGTTCAGGTTGGCTTTTTACAGCGAACATCCAATTCCAGATGAATCCGAATGTGCAGGCGTTTCAAAGAAACTATATAACTGAGGTGTGCCGCTGTGCCGAAATGGAAAGAAAGTTACGTTATATTGAAGGTGAATTACAGAAGGACAAGATTTATATACCGAAGATGTTGAATGAACCTAAAGCGTTGCAGCCTAATGAGATGATTACTTTTGAGGTGGGTTTGTAAAATAAAAGATGATGCAATGCGTATAGATCTACGCGAACTAGAAGTCCAAGCCTGGTGCGACCTAGCACAAAACTCACTTTGGGTTACTAAGCAAGAGGAGTAAGTAAATCAACAATGCGTATATTATATACAAATAGGATATTATACTCACGAAAATTACTGTTCCTTTTCGATCTTTAACTATTCATAATACATAATCATATTACAATAAACAAAGACAATGAGTCTAAAATCAATGGTGATTATAACGAACTATTTTGTTCTTATTACCAATTTTAAAGCCATTATTTTCATTGCATACATACAACATTATAATTATACCGTTTTGACTTTATAGAGCTGGTTAATGTCATTAATCAATTAAATAGTGATTAAGCATTTATAATATACTTGTTGTTTCTAGAATAATCTAGAAAAGCGGAAAAACGACATAACACAGATGTCTGATAATCAAATAAAACTAAATAAGAACTTTCTGGAACTTCACGAGATGTATTACGTCTTGAAGCATGTTGGTCCGATGCTTGGCGATAATGAAATGAAGAGGGACTCGATGTTTTCTAGGTAGATCTTAATACTATTTGACTAACATAATGAAGACCTTCGGTGATTCATTTGTCAAAAGTAGTTTAATATTTGTAGTATTCAATTAATTTTATCATGGCCCTTTAAAGGTTTTTGTCAAAAAATTTACTTCAATATGTAAATTAAAATAGGACTTGCTGCGAGATTTTTGTTAGTCAATTCTTCTTGTTTTCTTCCTTTCTTACTGCAGTTTGAGAGGCACTGTGGATATTCTACCAGGAGGTCGTCTATACTTCATGTCGGGTGTCGTTCGTCGTAGCAGAAGTTACCACTTCGAAACCATGCTTTGGAGAGTTTCGAGAGGAAATATCTATTATCGTCAAGCAGTAGAAGACAAGATACTGCAAGATCCATTTACTGTAAGTTAATTATAATATTTACAAAACCTTTATAACTTTGCCAATGTCAAAAGATGTTAGCTAATCTTTTCTATAACACGATCTGAATGTCCATTAGTTGTCTGTAAATGTCTGATAAATAGAAAATCGAAAATTGAATTGAATTTCTTATTTTCAATTTCGAAATGTGAAAAGAAATGTGTATATGTTTGGCAGAGTTGCGGGTTCAGAGCCGTAGCGTGCAATGCGCCACACTGTTTCGAAAAGCCGTCTGCTGAGTTTTGGTTTCAGCTTCGACTTGGCAGATTAAGTATTAAGACGTTTTTGCGCGATTTTACTCCAACATGACCGACGTAGTATTTGGGTGTCTAATTTACAATATCAATTATTTGGTGGTAGATTTTAACTTTCGACGTCAACAAGAATGAGCACATCATCAATGTTGAAAATAAAGTATTTCATTTCATGATAATGATGTGTGTGCCTCATTGTGAATTTGTGTTCTTAGTTAAGTAGAAGCCAAGTGACTTCATAGCTATTTTAAAACTTCAGCAAGATGTAATGTAACTCTGCGAATTGAGCATAATATACAAATTACGAAGTTCTTTCATCCATAATTCAATGGTACCTTGTTATTAAGTTTTGATTGGTTCGCGATAGATGCGGCTTCCTTTAGTTGGAACATCGAGCACCTTTAATTAACTGATGTCTGCGTAGGTACTAGGGAGGGGAAGCACTTTGAGTTATATCCAATAGCTTGTTAGTGTTGACTTTATCAATTTACAAGCTGTGCTTTTGATTTTAAGCGGAAATTAACGACAACAATATGACTATGGTAGTCATAAGCAATGTAATTTTTTGTCATCAAAATTTAATCAATGTATTGTATGAAATTAAACTGAATGATCTTCATTTAACCAAAAATATTACTTGCCTGGTTAAAACTTATTAGTAACTGTAATTAAACACCAAACATTTAGTTATATCAGTTATTTTCTATTCTGAAACGTTTCTGTGGGTGTATTATATTCCATTCACGCAAGAAGCAATAATGTTTTCCTTTTGTCGAAAGTACCTGGAACTTTTCCTGAATTGTACGATTCATGTTATTGAGGAAAATATCGTTTGATGAAATCTACATATAAGTAATCGTTGTTATGCGGTATTTTTCTTAGAGCTTTCTCAGTTGAGTTATAATGTGATGAATGAGAAAACTTATTCGCGATATTGTTACTCAATAATAATATGTGAATCTCCGGTTTACAGATAAATTATCAGTCGTTAGTGCAAGTGCACGTTCCAGATATTTTTTTTCTGAATTAGTTTATAATTATATATTTATAATAGTCTGTGACCGAATATAGCTTTCTCCAGTGTTTCGAGTTCCATCGATACATCATCATCATCAGCCTGCAGAGGTCCACTGCTGGACATAGGCCTCCCCCAAGTCTCGCCACATCGATCGGTCCAGCGCTGTCCGCATCCAGCCACCTCCCACGGTCCTGACCAGGTCATCGGTCCACCCTGTAGGAGGTCTGCCTACGCTGTGCCTACCAGTTCGTAGTCTACCATTGATACACATAGACATAAACAAGTCCATCCAGATCTTGAAAATCTATATCATGTAGCCAAAGACAATACTACCATCGGAGTTTAAACCTGAGCTGACTACATTTTTTTTTTTTTAGAACAGTTGAAGTGTTGTTAAAATTTTGTTATACCTACACATCCAGGCAATTGAAGTTTATATAAGATACCGTCATCGCATACTAATAAAGAACAATCTAATTTCATCAACCTCATTCATACTTTAAAAACTTTTTCTAATAAGTATGTACAATAATCCTCACGAACAAATCCATTTAGAAAATTGAAATACACTAAAGTGAAATTTGTCGCCAAATCAAAACTTAATTCTTTTAAGATCTCGGTACTCATAACTTACATAATAACATTAGACGGGCGTACGTGAGACATAAGAATTTTCCGCAGGGCCAGGAGCTAAGGAAAGTAGCATTTCTGGCTGTATGTCAAGGAGAAGAACTGAACACAAGGATGCAAAAGATTTTCACTGGATTCAGAGTCAACTCGTATCCTTGTCCGCAGTCTGTGAAGGAACGAAACGAATTGATCACACAACTTGAGATAAGGATGGACGATTTGGAAGAGGTTATTTTATTGTATTAGATAGTTATTGATCGGTAGACGTTGCCCTACCCAATTTGTCATCGACTGGATCCAAATGCAGTCATATCTGTTATTTTGATGAATCCTATTTATAGTATAATTTCATCAATCGTAAGTTTTGTATAGGTTCTTGAATTGATGTTCGTTGCGTTACCAGTAAAGTAGCTTAAGTTATATATATCCGCTGAGGCAAGTCCAAAAGAAATGTTGATTTGGAATGTGTACAAATCTATCAAAAGGCGGTTCTTCCATGTGTAGCGAACAGTATATTAAAATTTTCCTTACTTGTACAGATTTTAAGTAAATCAAAGTATATTCGGTGCAAAGCGTTGCGGACGGCCGGGAAGCAATGGAGAACTTGGATGATAAGAATGAAAAAAGCGAAGGCTGTTTATCATACAATGAATCTTTGTTCATTGGACATCACGAAGAAATGTCTAATCGGTCAGTGTTGGATACCCGAGCGCGATCTATTGAAGGTTCAAAAAATACTCGCTTATTGCTCTGTAAGTATACTATCAAAAAATGACTATACATTGCGAAAAAAACTATTCGGTATTTCTCCATGAATTCTAGTATAAACCGGTTCTTTTTTAACTGAATTTTGAAAAGGTATCGCAGTGAAAAAAAAAATTAAAGTTGTAACCACGCACTAGCTACCATAATAATAAAGTACTACAAACATTAATATTGTTAAAAAATACACAGTTGCTACAAACCCAACCATTTCGATTAGCAATCAACAAAAATAACATTGAAGACATATGCAATCGTATATTCCACCATCTCTATAATACTTCATTAATTCTATCATAATTCATTGATTTTAATTTTAATTAGTCTTTTAAGAAAATTTCTTTAGGTAAACTTATTTTCGGAGCCTTTGATATGACTGGTAACGTAGGATTCCATGTGGGTGTCTCTTGGGAAAATTTTCAATATAACTATGATCAAGATTTTGTAATGCTCAAAATATACGTTTAGAAAACTATGACAGTAAAGAAACTTGTAAACAGTGGACGATTTTATTCTATACCTATTCGCTGTCATTGATATTTTTATCCTTCTTCTGAAGAGACCTGAGCCCAGCAGTGGGCAGTAATGGGTTGATACAGTACAGCTATTTTGAGATTTCCAAGTTAACCACTAAGTTTAATTTGTTTTTGTGACTTCGTGGATGTGACGTCTGGTGAAAATTAATTGTGCTGTTATTCTGTTTATTGGTAGGAGTATTTTCGTATGGTAATATCACAACAATATGGACAATATTTGTTACGAATTAAAATGTTTTTTTTTTTAATTGTAACAATAACTAAATCTAAGAGACTCAACTGGATAGATAAACCACGTATACCCAACGTGTACGGTCAATTTTTATTTTTATTTTTTCAAGATCTGACGAGTACTTTTAGAACAGTCTAATACTGAGATTTTTGTGAGTCGATCGAGATTCGATTTGCTGTTCATAATAGTGTACATTTTTCTTTGCTTGCGATTTTGATTACTCTTTTTTTTTGAAAAATTAATACCTTTGACGCAATCCCATGTAAATTTCATTAAGATCTGATCAGTACTTTTTGAGCAATTCTTGAAAAATTGAGGTTAGCAGTATTCACATTAATAAAATTAAAATAAGTTTCAGTAAATCCAAAGCATTTGTTTGCTACTAAACCTAACTTTTACTAACATCAATTTAATAGTCTAAGTGTGTACCTTGTATGAATACTTAAATAAAAATTACTGGAATATCTTCATTAGTACTAATTATTAAAATAAATTATATAGTTAATTTAAATTTGTTCTTTAATTTAACCAAAAATATCATGAAGAACGATTGAAAAAAACAGATCTGTTGTCGCTTCAAAAATATATATTACTAGCTGCCCGCGCAACTTCGTCAGCGTTACAAAGGGGTCGGGGTCGTCAAACAGTACTCGCAATGCCGTCGAGTTATTATTTGCGCAGCTCGAAGTGCATCCACATATTCATATTCATTTTCAGGTCATTTTTTACACCTTATGTTACATTATTGGAGTTTTAGTAAGGATCCCTATTTTTTTTAAATATAGCTTTCCAAAGGTGGAAGATTTTTTTAAATCGATCTAGTAGTTTCGGAGCCTATTCATTACAAAGAAACAAAAAAATCTTTCCTCTTTATAATATTAGTATAGATATGTTGACTTCTATTGTTATCAACCTGAAAAATGACTATTAGTCGTTGTTATATAACTGCTGTAAACAATAAATTATCAACATTACTTTAAGAATCACCGAAATTTCGTTTATTTGTAGCATCTCACGTTCTAATACAGTATTCTTTATTCGGGACATGTTTTCGTTTGGTTTTGCGTTACGACGAGCCAATTCATTTTAATGGAGCTTCATTTTTTGTTGTTACGTTTCGCTCTGTTCATGCAAAGATGGTTTTTATAGGAAACGATTGGAACGACCGTGCCTTCTTTCATTTCTAAGACATCGTCGCCGATGACGCCACCCACGTTTCATCGTACAAACAAATTTACGCACGCCTTTCAGGAGCTTATCAATGCTTTCGGAGATTCAACGTATGGGGAACTTAATCCAGGTATTGTAATAGCTTCATACGCCGCCATTTTTGTTACGAATTCAATTAATTCTAATTTCAAAATCGTGCAATGATTGGTAACTTTATGGTTTCTTGCTTAATGTATTTCTGAGAGTCATTTTTTGTAGAACGTCTTAAAATACAGCCAACAGTATAAAACACTATAGTAGGACTCGATCCCAACGTGATAATATGTTGGTTGGAAAATTTCCATTATATTGCGTTTATACGAGCAGCATTTTAAAATGTCACACCTACAGTCTAAACCTTTCTAGAAATACATGCGAACATATAACTAAGTAGTTGTGTAGGCTGAATTGAATCTAAAGTAAAATAGAATTTTTACTTAATTTTATATCAAAAAAATAATATATACTAGTGAATTTGTACGTAATTTTACTTTATGATTCTAACAGTAACTTGTTCTAAGAATCCCTCAAATATAATTTAATCAGTACATGTTTTGATACAAAGAACACACAAAAGCTATTATGTTACCTATATTGAAAAAAAAATGCATAATATGAATAATAAAGTACGTTTATTTCTCTTCACAAAATACAAAGTTGTTTTTAAACATAATACTAATTAACTTAAAAGGATCTTTTGTGAAGAGCTGGTGTCTGAAAAAGGATTTACCTGTATTACAGATCACCAGGTCCTCACCCTTATTCTAGATTAAGTAACAATCAAACAAACAATTAAAAAACAAATATTCAAAAATATCAAACTACAAATTAAAATAAGGATAACAATCACAATCGTGCAAAAATAGTAAGATTAAATGAAGTCCTACTGTGTGCAGTTATATAATTGTATGATTGTAAATGCGTATCGCTCCGGTATAATTCAGAATTATCTTTTAAACGTTTTACCATTTTTTCAGGTCTTTACTTAATAATTACTTTTCCTTTTTTGTTTTCTTTGATGTTCGGAGACGTGGGTCACGCTTTGATTCTAATATCATTTGCCGTATGGATGATTAAAAATGAAGTCGAATTCTCAGCGCAGAAAAGCAATAACGAAATCTGGAATATATTTTTCGCCGGTACGTTCTGTTTCAAGGAAATTATCTTGTTTTAATTATTTTTTGGTCTAATTACTTTTATCTTTAGCATTTATAGATTATAGTTAAGCATTAGATGGTCAGTATGAAACTCGTGTTCCCGGAGCGCTATGACATTTTTATGTTAACAACGAGTTTTAATAAAAGTCTTGTATGTATAGGTGATAGGTAGACATAGACATAGCTTTATTTATGGCGGAAACACACACATACATTGTAATAACAAATACAAAGTAACTGAACACGTGTTTGAAAAAAAAAAAAAGTTTCCACCACAAACCACGGTCACGGTTCCTCATTGCCCTGTCTTTGCAGAAGCTTATGAGCGACGGTGACCGCTTACCATCAGGTGGGCCGTAAGCTCGTTTATCTTGCAATAAAATAATAAATACTAAGAGGTCTTTATTTAAATTTAAAAATACTTGAATGTTATACTACTTTAACTCTGAGGAGACCTGAACCCAGCAGTGCGCAGTAATGGGATGTTACTGTACAGTGCAGTACGATATTAGAATTTCAAGAATAAATTACAACAACGTTATCTTTTCTCAAAATTATCTACCAGAATTGTAATTGAATAAAGATATAAATAGTACCTTTGATATAAAGGAATAAATAATTAGCCGGTTTTCAAAAGAAACTTTCTTGAGGTTGGTTTTTGGAAACGATATTTTTAAATTTCTAATTAAGCTCCTAAGGCTTAGTTTGAAAAGAGTCTAATGTCTAGAGTTTTATTTATATTTTATAGGCTTGATTACTTTTTGATTACTTCTTTTTTATTACGAACATTAATTTTATAAAATATCGTTTCACCTTCGAATAGTGGTGTGCAAATGAGGTCTAGTCTTGTGTGCAAAATAATTTTATTAGATAGTTTTTGATAAATTTACATTTTCAATCAATTTTAAAACACAAAAAGTACTATGCTAATGAAACAGCAAGCGAAATATCATTGATATTTGTAACGATACAGATTTGAGTATGTAATGCGCATTTTCTTTTATATACTGCACGTCACCGCTATAAAGTGAATACCATCGATTTCTTCAAATATTATTAAATAACTAGCTGACCCGCGCAACTTTGTCTGCGTTACAAAGGGATTCAAAGAGTATTCGCAATGCCGTCGCTTTATCATTTGCGCGGCCCGAAGTGCGACCACATATTGGTTGCGTTTTATACTCGTGATAACTTCTAAACGAAAAGTCCGATTGGAATAAAACAAAGTAATTTACTTCTACAGTAATACTCTTGATAACATAATACTCAATTTGGATAAGGGTTAATATAACGATACTCATTTAACGTTAAACGTAACGTTAAATTAATTTTTCGGACAATTTTTTAATTTTTATAAACATAAAAGCGGTTATTGTGACTAAACTTTGATAGTTAGGTATATGCTCTCGCGAACTTTTTTGTAGGTCTTACTAATACCTAAAAACCCGTAGTACATCATTTTGTTCTAATGTCAATAGTTTTTGCAGCGTACATATAAATAGGGTTTTCGATATTTCACCTCGTCTTACAAATTCGATATTTTCATACGGATCCCTAATTTTTTTCAAAATAAAATATAGCCTTCCTCGATGAATGGACATTCCAACAGTGAAAGAATTTTTGAAATCGGACCGGTAGTTCCCGAGATTAGCGCGTTCAAACAAACAAACAAACAAACTCTGCAGCTTTATAATATTAGTATAGAAATAGCGAGTAGTTCTATATCTGACCACAGACTCGAACGGGCTGTTTCGCTAACACCATTATATTTCTGTAGTCTGAGAGCTGTCAGAAGTTTTCGATTCACCCTCCCACCCTTCAGGCCAGTCTGCGTCTAATACTTTTTAAGGTCATACCCTCACAACGGGGGGCATTTCAAAGACTTCATGGCTTTACAATATAATACGGTCCTTTGAAAAGGAATTCTGTAAAGTGTAATTACTGGTACGAATTTGCAAGGTACCCTGGCCTATGGAGTTTCTTAAATTATTTATATATTCCAATTGAAAGGACATTGATTTTGTTAATTTTGGGCACCTCAACCTCGGTTCAAAGCTTTGAGTTCAATGTGACTTGGTAAAGTTTAGTAAGGGATTAGTTTGACTAGTTTGTGGCAGTGACCGAGATATAATGGGTATAACCACTCGTGGAAATCAAATGTCACTAGATGACACAAATCTAGGTATGTATTGAGTTGAGACAATAATATTTTAAAAAATCAGTTAATTAATGCGTGAATTTTCCGTGCACAAACAAAGGACGTTGAGAAAAAAAGATTCCTGGGAATCTATTAGATGATAATAAAATTTCAACAAAGCCACTTTTAGTAATATCATTTGATCAATTATGACTACTGCCACATACTAGACAAACAAACTAATTTTGCTTTCTTTATTAATTGAGTGATTAATAAAAAATAAAGAATAAGACATGGTTTTTGAAAAAATATTTTGATGATATCAAGTTAACTTTTTTTTTACTATTTTATTTATAGTATATTATTTTATTTATAGGTCGATACGTAATTTTTCTTATGGGCCTCTTCAGTTTTTACTCCGGTATTGTGTACAATGACTTTTTCGGCAAAGCCATGGTCCTGGTGCCCTCTCATTGGCTGAACACTTTCTCGCTGGAAGCTCTTGCGAAGAATACTTTCCTGCATTTGGATCCAAAAAACGAAACGCGAGGACAATATTGGCTCGGAATGGATCCGGTGTGGTCTGTTAGTGTTTATTCTTTTGATCATGATAATAAGGCTACGGATAATACGAATTTGTCGATTTTGATGACTTTTCATTTCGAGAGGAAAGGTTCTAAAAGTAAAATAAAAAAAAACTTGAGAGGTGTCATGGGACACCCGAATAGAACGATCTTCCTTTCGATTAAAACATATCTAGCGATAATCATCTAAAACAAAAAAAGTGTCGTGACAGCTAAAAAAGTGTCGTGAGAAGTTTTCGTAAGATTTTTTTCCGTCTAGCCCACTTTCGATAACGCGCGATAAGGAACTTCGTTCTTAAATTGATTATAACCTACACCTACTGTGGTTCCGTAGTTTCAAAAGAGTGATATCTAAAAACAGTTTTTTACTTGACTTGATCTTATGATCTTTTACATTGGTTACAAAGAATTAGGAGATGTAACCACGTACACATACATATTTTACATTTACTTCTAAAACTTAAGAGTCTTACTTCAAACAGACACAACACAATAAAGATTTCAGTAGCTTTAAATCGGATCAGACTGAAAAATAAATACAGATACGATTCCAGAACCATCGGTCCGTTTCGATGGTCGCTGCAAGGTGTCTGTGTTCAGTGGTGTCCACCGTTGCCCAGTAAACCGCTCAATGCCGATAAGTGTTATAAAACGGTGGTACAAATCTATGTTTAGTACATTACACATTTTTATTGTGAATTTTTGGTTGGTTGAATACTTTCGGTCCGTTGATCTTCAATAATGCAACTGATTCTGGGAGTATTTAAGTTGATCTGAGAACTTAACTAATATTGTAATATCGCTTTTATGATGTTGCAGAGGGTAATCTAGAATCTATGTAACCGATTTCAATAATTCTTTTACGAATACGAATCTACATTAGTGAGTTATTTGTCATAGACAAAAAGTGGGTAAAAATTATCTCCCATTGCGCGGTGATATGATAAAACGTGAACAATACTAGCAATACATTTTTTTTTTAAGTACGAGTTCCTTCTAGTGTTATGAGTATCTTGAGTACATGTACTTGCTTCAAATACTTATTAGAGATCCAAGACTGTAACCTCTCAACATCAAGTGTTCCATTTTTTTCAGATTTCAAGAAACAATATAGTAGTCGAGAACTCTATAAAAATGAAAGTAGCAATAATCGTTGGAATAATTCATATGTTGTTTGGTATATGCTTGAGCGTCGTCAATCATTGGTAAGTGGTTTTATTGCTTGTTCAGATATCGTATACAGGTCTAGGACTGTTCTATGAATTGAAAATCATTTGACAAAGCTTATTGAATGCCAATACTTGTACTTAAAGTAGAAACGCATTGTCGTAGTCATCAAATTTAATTATACTCTCTATCACTTACGTTACCAAGTAAAAAGACACTCGCGGTTTTCTATAATACTTTCATGCATTTTCAGCGGGTTCTTACCACGATATTTAATTAATTGAGTTGTCTCGATATTTCAACGTTGTTGCAAACGTCATAATCATGAGAAGACTGGATACTGCGGGTCGATTTAAGAGCAAACAAATCTACTTACTACCTAATCTACCCTCTTTCTCGTTCGTTTTTGGATAGTACCACTGGAACTCGAACTCACATCACATCACTCGAAGCCCTATGTCCAGTAGTGGACGCGTATAGGCTGATGATGATAATGAGACATAGATTAGAATTTAGATGATAATTTTTGTTGTAGGTACTTGAAACGTCGTTATCTGATTATATTTCAATTCTTACCGGAAATATTGATATTGAGTTCACTGTTTCTGTGGTTGGTGATAATGATTATTATGAAATGGTTCATGTTCAGCGGGAAACTAAGTTAGTACTCTTTGATTGCTATTCAGATGGATTCAAAGATATGGCACGGTTTTTATTGCTATGTAGCCAGACAAAGACTAACTAACTTCTTCAAACGAGGCTTGAAGAAAGTCCTTAAGAGTAGGCCGTAGGTAGCGGCCCCGCAGTGTCTTCTGACCATATAGAGGTCCATGAGCAACTGTAACCTCTTACGATTAGGTGGCCCGTAAGCCCGTGTGCCTACGTGGCAATAAAACAAAATCATCGTAGGTGATTACTGTGGATTATGGACAACTGCAATGCTACTTACGACCTATCTTTAAGGGACAAGCATAGTTTGACTTGACACTGATATGGACACAGCTCGCCTTGTGTATTTTAGTTATTTTCATAGTGTTATGTCTTATGGTATTCTATTATGGGGCAATGCTGCCGACGTAGAAACAATATTTATTCTGCAGAAGAGAGCTATTCGTGCAATCTATAATATGAACCCAAGGGAGTCTTTGCGGGACAAATTCAAGGAAATTAAGATTCTAACTTTAGCGTCCCAATACATTTATGAAAATTTAATGTATGTGCATAAAAATATTCATGAATTTCCTAAAGTCTCGGATATTCATAATTTTAACACTAGGAACAAACACAAAATAAGTAATTCTTTCCAGGGTTTGTCTGTAAAGCTTTATAACAAAATCCCAGTGGCCGTTCAAACATTGCCTATAAATAGGTTTAAGAGAGTTATCAAAGAACGGTTATGCAGTAAAGCGTATTATAAACTTAATGATTATATAAATGACTGCACAAAATGGGAATGAGGCGCTCGTCCCGGGCCATTTCAATTGATATATTTGTAAAAAACAAAAATATTGTAAAAAAATATTTAAAAAAAAACAAGAAAAAAAAACCATATTTATAAATTAAAAAAAGACATGCCCGCTGAGTTTCTTGCGCCGGTTCTTCTCAGGACGGAGGCGTAATTTTAGCGAACTGGTGGTAGAACTTTTGATTTTATTTTTGACTTTCAAAATGTATGTGTGTCCACATCTACTTTGAAAATAAATGATTTGACTTTGACTTTGAAGAACGTCATAGCGTTTGGGAAACATCGAAATAAACGTTGTTTTTTTATTGTTCACTCCTCGTTCTTTACGGCTATAAAGAATTCCTTTAAGCTATGAAATATTTTGTTATTAAAAAATCCTAGATTATCAAAAATTCATTAGTTTCTAGCGTCGTCGCTAAAATAGTGGAGGAAATATTTTTATTAAATTATTTGATAGGAACAGAGGGGATAAAATATGTTTCCGTCGCACGGTTCATTACCTCGGCTACATAAATGAAATTTTTAATAAAAGTGTCGATAGTTCATAAATTAAAAATATCGATTCTGGGTAATATTTTCAATTAATCAGAGCTTTGATGTAGCGAGCCTGGGAGCGTAAAACGAGCGCGTATTATATGTTCCACAGGAAAATAGCAATTAAGATTAAACTTTGTGCTTTATTGAAAATTATGCTTGTGTTTTACATCTGATTAGTCAAGAATTGAATTCTTGGTTTTCTTTACTTTCTTCTTCTTGGTTTAGAACCTGAACAAAAAAGTACCTTTACACAATTCATCACTAGCATAATACAGGGTGGAATAAAACAAAGAACCTCTTTTATCTTAGGAATTGGATAAACTTTTTTTTCCGTCATAGTATGGGAGACCGCAACGATAATCGTACATTTTTCATACAATAGCAGAAAAAAAAGTTTATCCGATTCCAAAAATAAAAATGGTGCTAAGTTCTATTTCAACAGGTCATTCACCCCATTTCAGCTGATGTTACACATCCACCCTGTATTTGATTTTAGGTGAAGTAAGTGATCCTAAATTCGTTTTTTAGGCAACAACCGAGGTGCACACTGCGCTCCACAAATACTAATATTATTTATCGACATGTTCTTGTGGGCTAAAACCCAGCCACCGAACGATGGCTGCGATCCATACATGTTTGATAAGCAACGTTTACTACAAATGATATTAATGACGATAGCTATAATCTGTGTGCCAGTTCTAGCGTTTGGGACGCCTTTGTATCTGCACTGCGAAAATAAAAAGAAAAAACAAAAGGCTGATGTATGTTACGATTTCTTTGGTAGTATGTAAGATTTGTTGTAGAAGTAACAATGAACTTGTCGCCTTACAAAATTTTATGATGATTAAAGTATACCTGAGCTGGCAGTGGAGAAGGTTATATAAATTGAAAGAATTAAATAATTTGAAAAACACTGTTGAGGAAGGTCATCTCATTGAATCATTTTTTTGGGCGGTATCATTTTTATAAGTGTTTAAGTTTGTTGTAATAACTATTACTATATTGTAGTAAACTTGTTTTGTTGCGGTTGTATTTAATGTTTTATCCAGATTGTTAGACTAATGATGATTTAATTATTTCATCTGACACAACGCATTTATGTTCCATAACATAAACGGGCTTACAGCCCACATGATGAAGAACGGCTATAGACACCTGAAATATCATTTCAGGAATATTATAGGCTTTAGATATTTTACAAAAATTTAATTTTTAATCAGATCAAAGTGAGCAATTTCCGAAGATATCAAAGGGATTCTGTGGAAGAAACAAAGGAGGTCATCAGAACTACTGAACAAGAAGAAGAGTTTTCGTTCAACAATGCAATGATATATCAAGCAGTCCACACTATAGAGTTCGTGTTGAGCACGATCTCTCACACTGCGTCATATCTACGACTCTGGGCATTGTCGTTGGCGCATGATCGTAAGCCACAAGTCATTAAAAAGGAAAAAATACCAATGCATAAAAAACACACACACATTTTTGGTACATTTTCAGTCACTTTAAATGTGTTTCTAAATCACATTTTTTCTAACTTAGTATTTTAGTGATTTTACATGTCCAGTGATGATATTATTATTATAATATTCAAGTGTACATAATATACTCATTAAGGGTTAGATCAGTTGCACTTAGATTGAGATTTGTCGGTCAGTGACAGACGAACCGAACCTAGATGAACGCAGTGAAGGTGTTACAAATTTTTAAATTATCGCCATTAAAGAATAACAATTACAACAATCCCAAGACAAAATAGGTTCAAAACTACATTTAACTACCATTAAATTACTCTGAACTTTCACAGACGTTCGTGACACAGACCATAAACAACTAAACTTTCTGCACTGAATAAAATGAAACAGACAAATAGATAATCAACTAGGAGCCAATTTAGTCCTTCTAAAACTTCGAAAGACTGTTTGTAACCGGAATTTTTAATAATAAGCCCGCGAGACGTTTAATTTCATCCGCTGAAACTTTCAAATGAAACTGCCATTGGTCTGGACGTAATCTCTGAAACGTTTTGAACATAATAAATTGCATATGAGAGAAAGCCGGCCAGTTGCACTTGTTCGGGAATTTCAATTTGTTTTATTCTCGTTTTGAGTGTAATGTTATATGGCTTAGCTGTTCGTTTCGTATTTTGTACTTAAACTCCATCTGTGATTTAGAGTGTATTTTTCTATTTTTGTTTTAACTACTTAGTGAGATTTAAAGGGATATTACGTTTTATTCTTCGTTTGGGATTTTGTAATTTTCTTCTCTTCGCCACTGTCCTCAAGTCCAATTTTTTTTCATTCTATAGTATTTGTTACATAGATACCTAGTACTAACTTTCCCTTCGTGTACATTTAAAGATGTCAGATGCAAAGTTTATATTTTGAAATCATTTACTTTTTGTTTCACCTAAAAATGAGAATCAAATGTACCGAAATCAACAAATAGGTCGAAACATGTGACTGTTTTAATTACCTTTATAAGATATTACTGTGTACATAAACTTTTGTTCATAAGACTTCTCGTGGTAAATGACTGACCCCGTTACAAGGAAAAGTTTGGTGCCAGCAACCTAACACCTTAATGTTTTAGGGCGACGTATTATACTGATCAAATCACATATTAATCCGGCACACAATAGCTCAAATCCGAAGCCCATTCAGGTGTTAGTGACCCGTTTTCAGAGGTAATAAAGAAACATGTGAAAGCATATAATAAACATCCCTCTAGGGTCAGTAAGTACCTCTGCTTGTCAACGAGTGGGTGTCGTGAATCGGTTCCGGTCATGCCCTATATTGAGGTATTGTTGCTACCTGCTTTGATTTGAAGGCGAAATCTCGTGGTATTGTGTTGGTTTACTTGTTTGGCTTCGAAGTAAATTTGGCTCTTTATTAATTAAGCTTTGAAGGTGCTGGTTTAACTAGGACATATTTCTATGGAATGAAGACTTAGAAATTATTTTGTCGTACATTAGCTGATCCAATTTCATTTCTTCAGATAGAATAGACTGCATCTGAGGCTTGACTTGTGTACCAGCCTAAATGCTTATATTGCAGTTTAGTTTTAGTGCATCTTCGGGATGTTTAGTGTGGGATTAAAAGTACCCTAATCCTTCTACAAATTTTAAGCTGCTCTTGACCAAATATAAATATATGTTTGCATATTCTTTTGTACATAATATACATAGTTATGTTACAATGAAATAATCTCAAAATACACTTTTTGAAAATAGCTTAATAATATTTTTATTAGCTAGCAACTTTTTTGTGCTGAATTTTTAGTTGTATATTTTTAACTGTTTCTTGGGCAGAGGAGCTTATATTATAAACGATCTATATCAGCAAACTATAGTACATTCGTTCATAAACAAACAATACAATCGAAACTATTCGAACAATTCCCTATTATAGCAATGGCGTATCTAAGGACGCAGGTTAAATTCCTAGACATATGGTATTTCAATCAAAATGTTCATATCTGAATATCAGTGACACTGTAGGTAGGATTCCCCGCGGCTCTGTCTGCATTCGAGTCCCGTAGGCACTCGGCGGAGTATGGCGAAAATGTACATACCTCGACGTTAGCGATCGATATATTTATACTACATATTCCGAGTTTCAAATCGTCGATGGTATGGTCGGCATTGTTCTCTGCGTGGTATTTTACAGATGTTGTTTTAATTAATTATGTATGTAATATGTGAGTGTGAGCTTATTAGACATTTTGGGGTAACGGGTTCGCTCATGAAATCCAGCAATATCAGAGACTTCATCATCATCATCATCAGTCTATAGACGTCCACTGCTGGACATAGGCCTCCCCCAAACCTCGCCACATCGACCGGTCCTGCGCCATCTGCATCCAGTGACCTCCCGCGATCTTGAACAGATCGTCGGTCCATCTTGTGGGTCAGAGATTTGCTGAAACACTAACTACTGTATAGACCTCTTCGCAAATATGGACAGGTTAAAGATACTTACATCCAAAAAATAAAGCGTATACAGCTGAGATATTGTCAAGTAAACTATTCCAATTAATTTTCGGTTATTCGTCTCATTTAGGTTTTAATTTAAAAGCGATATTATCAAAATTGAATCTTTAAAGTGTAATTTATTTTACACCTAGATTTACGCTCTAAGTTTTGGTTACTAGTTTGCAATTAGATTTATCCGTTAACTCGACGTCGGAGGGTCGGAAGTGATTTGATAATCGGCCCCTGCTAGTCCATTCGATTAAGGTACGGTGTCGAGTCTCTCGTACACACCTACGACAGAATGTCATGCTTCCGCAATATCTATAATGTGTATGTACATATTATGTTGCTCAATTTTCTTGTCAAACAAAAGTTAACCTTCTGCACGCTTCACCTTCGTACTACAATAGCTTGTCATCACGAGAATCTATGTAGCTTTAACACGAGTCTTAAAGATTTGTGATGTGTAATTTTAAACCGTCAATTTTCTTTATTTAGATAGGTGCCCATCACACACCTTATGACAAATATATCATACCTCTGCAATTCCAGGCCACGTGATCTGATACTTATCAATCAAAGAACATAAGAACTATCTTTTTAAAGATACTTCTTAGCACTTATTGAAATTTCTATACTTTACAGAACTGTCAGAAATGCTGTGGGGAATGGTGTTGTCTAAGCAAGGTTTACGAGACACATCGATGTTTGGCGTCGTCAGGATCGTGATAATATTTGCAGTTTGGGCACTCTTTACGGTAGCCATATTGGTGCTCATGGAAGGATTATCAGCTTTCCTACATACTTTGAGATTACATTGGTTAGTTTTCAAAGTTAGTTGATAAGGCATGGAATGTGAATCAAGCATTAACAACAGTAGCAAGGGTCTCGGGTAACAACTTTTCTGGGTGCTGCAAGTTTCGTAGAATATTTTATCAGTCAGTCTGTCTGCGACTGCAGTTTTTGGTGAGGAAATCGCTGGAATTCTACCCGCTGATGGGGTGAAACCGTACTAAAACTTACTACCACTCACACTCAGCATTTGAACTACGGCTGAGGCCAAAACCCAGTACGGGATAACGCGGGACGACATGACGAGTTATGCACTACGGCATTCGTTACCGTCAGACCACCGCTGTTACATAACTAATAAATTTTAAAATATCCGTTTGTAATACGACACCTCGTGGTGAATCGACCACAAAAACGGTATAAAAAAAACGGTTGTCTGTAAAGTCGGTATACGGGTGAAAGTTTTACGTGACAACGACTCGGGCATGGTTAGCCCGCATAAGAGCGAGAGAGACAGACATAAAAAGTGAAAGGCACGCGTGCCTCTCACTCGCTCTCATTGTGAGCGCATAACGTGAGCGGAGCGTAACGCAGTTTCTTGAAGTGTCACCCGGCAAACCAATTTATAAGACGTTGTCACGTCAAAAATAGAATAGAGAATGTTCGAGAAATATACAAGAACGAAATTATATAACATCCATTTGGAGTCAAAATACACAATAGTAGAGGAGGCGACGATGCTAAATGGGGATTTACTCGAGCGTTGAAGAGACCTATTGGGATGCAAAGCTTAGATGATAAGAAGAAAAAAATGTTATATGACATATACCTTTACATCGGTGGGGAAAGGGGCTATAGATTTTTAAATATGTAAAAAAAAACTGTTGCACGGACATCCTCGAGCGCGTCAGATATTGATAGCATCAATGCCCTACGCATTTTTAATAACCTACGTATGTTAATCTGATCGTTTGCGTGATGCGGGTGGTTGTAATTAAAGGTTGAAAATGAAAAAAAAAAAAAAATTATCGAGCGCGTCAGATTTTCTAAGGGAGTGTTAAGTACACCAAAAAAAAGCTCTCATTCACTAATCTGACGATTTCGATGAAACGCAAACTCGCGGCCATTTTCATAATGTGCAAAAAAAAATCGCCATTTTGAAATACTCAAGCGCGTCAGATTAAGATATATATGGTTCATCTTTATGTTCTAAACGTACTGTCTCATAATCTGACGATTATCTAGAGGGATTCGCCTAATCTGACAAAAAAAAAATTAGAAAAACGGTTCACTTTAAAGCCATCCCTGCAACTTCCCGCTAATTCCATTCCTGAGTTCAAAGAAATAATATTTCTATGCATTTGAGCTCTCCCAGCTCGAAAGTCTGATAGAAGTTTCATAGAACACTATTTTTGGAATTTTCAAACTGCAATAACTTTCGAATGGATCAACCAATTTTAACGCGGTTAGCACCATTCGACGCAGTTTTATCATCCTCATAAGTAATTTTGATCGACTCACAAATTTCGGAGATAAATTTCGGAATCCCGAAAAACACTTTTCGGGTTTCTATCGTTCACGATATCTCTCGAACGAACAGCTTGAAAGCGATCGACGTGGTTTTACAAGCTCAAAGGCGGATTAGTTTTTGAAATTAATCGATAAAGTCGGTTAAAAGTTATTCCAAAAAAAGTAGTTTGAAAAAAAAATTTTTTCTTATTTTTTAAATCATTGAACTTAATTAATTAAAAAGCTCAGGAAATAGCATGCAAATAAATAAGTGTATGCTTTTTTAGTAGATTGTATATATAAAAATGTATATATAAAAAAAAACTTAAAAATGAATGTTTAATAATTAATAGATTAATTAATCATCATCTTCATCTGTAGAATCATCTTCCTCTTCTAGCTCAATTTCATCCTCAGATTGCGTATCTGTAACAAAAAAATATTAAAATATTTTAAATTTTTTTTTTGAACAATGTGTTTTTTTAATTATTGAAGAAAAGAAATACCTGATTCTGGAGTATCTTCAAGAATATTAGGTGTTATGACTACATCTTCGTACGCTTTCGGCAATTGGTCACCTGCAAACCAGTTCATTTTAAATTTCTCGTCGACGATTTTCCATCCATAGTCCGTTGGTAAAAGATCCGCAATTTTTGCATTGTGGGCATTACTCCACAAGCACGCAATGAATTTTGTGCGTAACACTTGCTGGAGTAACTCCGATTGACAGGGTGGCAAGTTGCACGCATCGTAATTCCGGACACTCAAGGAGAAGGGTTGCGACTTGTCTTTTACCTTGTATGTCCTATTGAAGATGACAATCCTGGCTTGATTGACATCATCTAACTTTTTCAACCCATACAAGTGACAAGTAAAAGACTGTATAATGTTAAAACAATCCTGTACATTATGTTCTTTTGATCCCAAAATCAAAAATGCTTCTTGGAAAATTTCTGAATTTATTAATAATCGCAAAGGTTTCTTTTTCCCTCTTCGATATAATGCTGGGTTGAAATCGCAACCAGTGAATGCATGCAAAGCTGGAAGCGCTTTCGAAATTTTTGATCCTAATTTTTTGTAGAGAGCGGATATGTCGATGCATCGGCGGGCATTGCCAACTCCAAGATCCATCCAAACTTCTACTCTTGCTTGCAGGTGTTCCATATTTGCTAACATGATGACCACTATATCAGTATCAGAAGTTCTGATAGTAATGGTCGAATCTTCATTTTGTTGGCAAGCAACAAATGCTATCTTTGTATCTGCTTCTTCGTGATCAGGGCATGACAACTCATTATTAATGATGCGTGTTACTTTATTATCAGTAACAGAATATTCATAACACAAATCATGTATAATGTAAATTACCTTACTACCGATAATCGTTGCCATCTCCTGATCAGCCCAATGATCGATCAAAAACTTGACAATAGCTTCTTTAAACTTCATATTTTTTAAGTCTTTCGTAAATTCTGCTGTTCGTGTTTGTTGAGGACCGGAAATGTGGAATTCCTTGTCATCTACACTCCCTCGAAGAGAATGCTCATAATCCTTGATAGAGGGTGTGAAGTAGCGATCGAATACAATGGCAACTTTACTTGCAGCGTTCTTGACAATGCATTGTAATATTTTCTTTGACACACCTCCAAAACTACGGGGCATTTCTTTAAAAGTATTTAAAAAAAAGAAGCCATCTATAATTACAAGGTCAACTTGGGGTGGCGGTTGCTCCATATCTTCAACTTGGTTCTCTAGCTCGTGAATTAGTACTGACTTATCAGTCTTGTTTAAAGAACCATCTATATGGCACAGTGATAACGGCATAGGAGTTATGGGAAAACAAAGTACTTTCTCCAAGTCTATACTCGTGTCAAGAGATAGAGCTAATAACCGTCCGAATAAATCCCGCTGCAATGTAACTTCGTGCACTTTTTCACCTATTTTCATTTTTTTTTTTCTTCTTCAGGCTTGCAAAACTTAGCACCTTATTTTTTTTATTGGCTGGTGAAACCTGTTTGAATTTAAATTACATTCCATTATGAATTGATCGCGCAGAAATGTTCCTCCAGACACTGTATTTAGTAAACAGTTTGTAATTTCTAGAGAAGCAGCTTGCCCAGTTGAAATGTTAAACAACAGATCCTTATCAATTGAAGAAGAGAATGGATTGATGGTCTGCAGGACACTGTTCGAAAAAGCTTCAATTTGGATGTATTGTTTTTTCATTCGATCTGGGTGTAGATCAGCAGCAATATCACGGTGGTTTCTGTCAAGCCCTGCACGAGTAAGCACATGAGATATGATTCTTGTTCGCGCTCCATGATTTTTAGCCCAACGTTGTCTAGCAGAAATTGAATTTGTTAGGTTAACAATTCCAGTAAGACGACGAGCAGCATCACTATTTATCGTCTGCTCTAGCGTTAAATCCACTGGAATTCGTGAGAAAGTGTTGCTGGTTCTTCTGATTCCAAACGAACCCTTAGCCATTTCAGATCGGAGGCCTGGATGTGTATTATCTACATGTTGCAGTAAATTTATGTAGTACACTAGCCATCGACTATAGTTTGGTTGATTGTAATAGAAGAATAAGCTGACGATTTTCCCAATAGTATATATATACAATTCTAAATCTCCAACTCTAATACTTTTAATGAATAAGTGGTAAAGATTTATAAAATCGATGTACATTGCGTAAAATTGCGCAGTTTTTCCGTGCTTGCCGTCTAATGTGTCTTCTGTGTATTCTTCATAAGATTGAATGAGACGTTGTGTTTCTGCATGATGAACTCGAGGAGAGACATCTTCATGAGCCAAAAATGTGGTGAGATATTCGAACACTGATTCGTCAACTGTTAATTGTTTGTTTTCCAAAAATGCTTCGAAATGGAATTGTTGCAATGCCATCGCCACGAGAGAATGCAACCGTTTACATCTGTTATAATTTTTTCCGCAAATAAAACCTGACACTGAACCATTAGCGATCAATTCACATTCAGTCATGATATTGCTCAGTCCACAATCTTCAATAAAAGTACCAACTGCATTAAAAAAAGCCAATTCAATATGAAAGGCCCCTAAATGAATAAAAATGTTATCAAATCTTGGAGATTCTTGTGCTTGAATACAATAACTAGTGCGAGCAATAGCTAGATCATAGGTGATCTGGATGTAGGGAGCTTGACACTCATTTGCAATATCCTGACTCAATTCTAGAGTTTTCAAAACTGTTGAATGTTTGGTGGGAGATTCATTAATTGGAGTAAGATATGAAACTTTTTGAACTCGTGAATCGTCAATCAAAATCTTGCTGTGAAACCCTACCCACATTGGAACATTCGATATTTTATACTTATGTAATAACATCCACGTAACGTCCAGTTGTTTCGACATACTCAAATTGTCTGGAGCTTTATTAAGCTCTGAGATGTCTAGCTGACTCCAGGTGGTAATTTTTAACTTCTTAGTAAATGGATGCATTTCAAAAGTAACTTCTTCAAAAGCCCTGCGTTTTCTTTTTTTTGTTTTTAGAGTAGTAATGGAAAATTCTGGAAAACTACCATGCACAATCTCATTGATTGTTGAATTTTCATTTGCAGAAGGGCTAGAAGATTCCAATGACACCGGATCCGGATTCTGCACGATATCTTGAAAAATTATTCCCACCGTATCATGCAAAGTATCTTTGCCATTGAGGGTTTCTACGAAGCGGTCGAAATTGTCGAATGCGACACCAGTATTCAAGTCCGGGCGACGTTGAATATCTTCAGGACATACGTGATCACTATTTACCGTTGAAAATGTCAGCTCAGTCTCTAGCTCTTCTAAAGTTGTGTAAGAGCAACAGTGCCCATATTTTGAAAGTATATTAACAACTTTCTTACTGTTGCATAAGCTCTTCACTGTCAGACCTAGGGTAATTTGCTTCGAAGTTTTAATTTTGTGACCAAAAGCTGCATAAATCAGATCTTGCCCAATGGAAAAAATAGAAAGTTCGTTTTTTTTTTTTCTATTTTCCCGTGCTTTTTGGGATAGATGAGAAACATCACCACAAATTAAAGTTTCCAAAAAACAATGAAGAAGCTCTGGCACGTAATCGCACTCTCCCAATATCAAATCTTCAGCTGTACAATTTTCAGGTAATTTTCTTCTGGTTGAGTTAAGAATTTCTTCACGAAGTTGTGTTGCAACTGAACGGATGGTTTCTTTTACTGCCATCGTTTTAAATAAATCCGTATAAGTTAAAACAGAGGCAGAGAATGGAGCAAGAAACTTTTTTTTTTCAGCGTAAATTATTTTTATCTTATTGTCAAAAGTTTCCATCAATTTTCTTTCCAAGTGACGGTCTGAGAACGAAGAAATATTGATGGAATTAGATAGTAAACTACATTGCTGCTCTAACAATTTTTGATATTCTTTTTTTACAAAATCAAAAAACAAACATTCACTATTCTTGACCACTGTTTCTTCTAACATTTCACAAAGAATAGTATACGCAGTATTAATAACTATTTTTTTCCTTAGAAATACGCTATTATCATTTTTATAAATATCGCGTAAATATTGATCCTTGCAACATTTATGGTAGGGAATTTTGGTATCATCAGAGAAAGAACTGAGCTTTTCCAACATTTGTACATCATTTTGTTCCGTGGCCGCGCTTTTCAAATTCTCAATAGTTTTTAATCTAATGACAGCTAAACGAACTTCACGACCATGATGCCGTTTACGCTGTTTTTGGCAAATGAAACACGTTTGTGATGCTGAATCCTCATAAGCGACAGGCTCATCTGTACTGAATGAACTATTGGAATCCTGAAAGCCTTCCTGAACGTTGCTCGACTCTCCCGCTCTGAAAATTTTATAACAATAATTTAAGTATAACATAAAATGAAAATATTAATTAAAAATTTTCAAATTCGATATAAATACCATTTAATATGAAATAAATGCAATCAATATGTTGGTGGGTGCACTTCGGGCACATAATAACGCGACGGCATTGCGAGTACTGTTTGAACCCCTTTGTAACGCAGACGAAGTTGCGCGGGTCAGCTAGTATTTAATAACTGAAGTCATATTAGCACTTACTCGTCTGTCGATGTACCAGCAACCTCAGTAGACCAGGAATCAACAGTACCATGTGCTTCGGAACACTCTCCAGAATCAAGAGCATTTGTTACGGAGCTATTTCCCGAAACTTCCGGTGTATTATCATGTTTCACTACACTTTGATTTTGTAAATACTGAAAATCTCGCGGTACTTTAATAGCAGTAAATAATTTATAGCACTGTGCGTGATATAAATCATTTACTGATGATTCCATGGACAATTCGAGGTTATCATATGTTCCTCGAGACTTTCGGATAACCGGCTTGCTCCGACGATATTCCAAAATATTTACACATTTTTTTAATGTTTCTACCGTAAATTTAATTGTTTTTTGTAAAGTACTTTCACCACAAAATACACAATTCAAATTAATATCACTCATATTAAATACTTAAATCAATTACGTTGTAAACAATATGCCACGAATGAGTCTTGGCTGTGATGGCGTCATGGCAACAGAAACCAGAGTGGTGACGGAGTGAGAGTCATAGATAGAGAAAGATTGAGAGAGGAATAGAAACGCGGAGAAGGAAATGTAGGCATCACGCAGCTGCACGCATTTAACTTTATCGACGAATTTTTGTTATTTCGGCTTGCGGAAATCGTCAGATTATATATTTTTTATTATTCTTGAATTATTTCCTTCAAAATAAAAAAAAATTTAGCTACGCTCGAGAATGTCGAGATGACGTTTTTTTTTTACAACTTTGTTGCCCGCTCCTTTTTTTACGTCACTCTCAAATTGTCAGATTAGTGGAATATACACTTTTTAGGATGTAATTAACTCACCCTACCTTAATCTGACGCGCTCGAGAATTTCTGATCGTCAATTTTTTTTTACTAATCTGATCCTGTATCCTGCACGGGCGGCCTTAGATATGGGCCTCATATTTTGTGGAGGTACTTAACCGGGTACAAGGTACCCCCTGTATATTAATCTGCCGCGCTGTAGTAAATCCCGGAATCCCCGCTTGGGCTCCTCTACTACAACTATATTTATTGAGCTGTAACTAACATTCTCAGTTAAATACGACCCACTGACTCTTGTGGCTCAAGACACACATTACTGCTTCGTGTTCTTAATAATATCTATTATAAGGAGAAGGGCTGATAGTGTTTTTAAAATCGAAATATTTAGATGAACAAGTTGTTTTAGATAACCATTCTGAATCCGAACTACATATCTTAAAGATCCGATGTCGGAAAAGAAATTCGTTTTTAAATTGTGTTGTTGATACGGCATACTCTTGGATAGTACCTAAAACATTCAATTCTAGATCTAGGGTAAACGTGTAAGCTATAGACTTAATAGGTATTCAGATCTCCATCCATTTGTCTACTCCCACCGCTAGATAATTATGTCATTTGTAACATATTCGATGCGTCGACTTCTTGGCGGCAACCTGATCCCTGAGCGACCGAAATATAGGGCGGGTTGTCTTGACGACCAGCGACCAATACGTAAACTCCCATACAGACGGAAGTTCGTCACCATGAAAGGGTTTCTTACTTGACTTTATTTAGGTTTTGACTATCATCATCATCATCAGCCCATTCACTGTTAGACATAGTTCGTCATGTTTGTGTTCATACTCTTATGTTATATAAAACCTGGTGTTTCCTAATCATTAGATAACCTTTATATCAGTCACTCAATCCTATGTGCAAACTGTTTATTTCATTGGTTTCTTCTTCTTTCTCCACAGGGTCGAGTTTATGAGCAAGTTTTTCATTGGGGAAGGATACCCGTTCCAGCCTCTGTCTTTCAAACATATAATTTTGACGGATACTAGTAAAACGAAAGGCAGAAAAACTTCCGAAGATCATCACCATTGTGTGCACGATGAAAGTGTAAAATTAAATATGTATGAAGCTTGATGGTATTTTTGTTACATTTACTAAGACAACATGAGTGGGAAGACTAAGAAAATACTTTTATCTTGATGAGGATAGAAATTTAACTTCGGTAAACTTTAAACTATTATATGTAGTTCCCGAATCGCAATGTTTAAGCGTGGTGAGCAAAATCTGCTAGTTCTCCAGACTCCAGCAGTAGGTATTAATGGGATAAAAAACAGTAGTTCCCAAACTGCATTGGACACTTGCTAATTTGTACGGAGGAGTCCAGCAGTGGGCACTAATGGTGTTAATGCGATTGTGTTAAATGAGAAGAGTGGACTGTATTTAAGATGATTTAATGAACTTTATAATAATTACAATGATATGTGCGGACGCAATGGAGGTGGACGAAGAAGTGCTTTTTTTATATAAAATAAAACTGCTTCATAATGTGCGAGTCTGTGCGGGGACTGCGCCCCCAGCATCTGACGTAGTCTGAAGACGTAACAAATGGATTGATACAGTAAAGCAAATGTAGAAATATCTCACGTACTATGCTAGTTGCTACTACGAGTAAAAAGGGTTTATTTAATAGATTCATCTTTGTAAGCAACAGTTTTCAAGCTCCTAAAATATGCGAATATTCTCCAAAACACAAAGAAAAAAATCTCATTTTCAATAAAAGAAAAGCCTTAAATTCACAGTGAATAATGCCTGACAATTTGCAAAATAGATCATTGTTTTCTTTTCCCTTTTCATACAATTTTTATATTGCGTAGGTAAGTACTTGCAGAAGCTTCTTCGTTTCTTTCGTAATATTAATTGATAATGATTATTCAGTGTCGCTCGAAATTATTACGGCTTTTATTATTTAGACGCCGTTGAAATATTGATATCATTTTTTTTATATTTCACTTTGAAACGTTTTGCTTATTTAGATTTATATTTTAAATGGTGCGCCTTTTATTTTTAATTGGAGAAACGTTATTAATATTTAATATTTATCTTTTGAGTGTTCAGAGTTTTTGGAGATGTATTTATAGTATTGTTTCTCTTATAGTTATACTTTGCTGTAAGTTTTTGAGTATGTAATATAACTGTGTAAGTTTTGTAGATAAATGTATACTAATAACTCCAGTACTCCTCACACACGTGTTTTAGAAAATAAAGCACAGAGTTATAATAGGGATAACATTCGTTATAAAAAAAATGAGGCACTGAACATGAATAATGTGAAATGACGGTTGTTCAATCTATATTGAACATACAAAACTTTTTATATTTTATTTGTATTCAAACTTTTTAGTTTTCGCGATGAGTCTGTCTCGCGCTATGGAAAACTAAATTCAAATTCTATTCTATGTCAAATTTCACTTCTGTTCTAGCCATACAGGAGAGTAGTCATCTTCTTATATATAAAAATGAATTGCTGTTCGTTAGTCTCGCTAAAACTCGAGAACGACTGAACCGATTTGGCTTATTTTAATCTTGAAATATTCGTAGAAATCCAGGAAAGGTTTAAACGGTGAGAAAATTTCCTTATGTGACGCAGATGAAGTTGCGCGGGCCAGCTAGTCTTATGTATAAAAATGAATTGCTGTTCGTTAGTCTCGCTAAAACTCGAGAATGACTGAACCGATTTGGCTTATTTTAATCTTGAAAAATTCGTAGAAGTCCAGGGAAGGTTTAAACGGTGAGAAAATTTCCTTATGTGACGCAGACGAAGTTGTGTGGGCCAGCTAGTGTTTTATAATTTTTTCATTGTTTCAATGAATTATAAAGTTTAGCAAACAATAACTCTTTTCTTTATTGGATCCTATAGCATTCAACAACTTAGCAACCAAGCAACTAAAAAACAAAAGACGAAAATTTTTACAGTATTAACAACTAACTCGACTACAACAACGAAATTACTATTTACATCTGAACAGACCATTATTTTCACAATAAAAATGCACGTAATAAATTGAAAACCATAATTACCACACAAAAGGCTCCACGAAAACCAAACTTCCCGAACCTTTTTAATACACACATTTCGAAGTTACAAATACGAATTTTGTTTTCCACGTAAACAATGGTTGTTATTTTTAGAAAACACGAAATAAATTAACAGAGAACCTGCAGCGGTGTGGATCAAAACTTTTAATTAAAATATCCGTGTAGGTAGGTTATTGTTGACTACCATTGTTATAGTTCTCCGTACTTCAACACAGCGAATAACTAATGAAAATTAAACTAAAATAATATGTGGAGTATTTGAAGTTATTAAATGCTTCTGCATTCTGCGTTTATTTAAAACGTCGGTTATGTGTTTTATTAGTTTGTGCACAAATACGTAGAAACTAGAAATGTGCGGAAATTTAGTTCGTAATTTAATATTAAATTTCTATTCGACTAAACCCATCTGGCAAATTAAATTTATATTTGTTCATGAATTTCAATGGTAATTATTTATCACCTTTCAATTATTTAAGCACGCACAAAACTAAACTGAAAACTGGAGAAAAAACGATATATTTTATCACAAAAAATAGTATTTCACAATTTTCTAGTGTTTTCTATTCAATATAGAAAATAATTTCACGATACAAAAAATCAGAAGGCGTCGAGAATTCACTTTTCCTTCGGCACTTTACTGACATTGCTTTTAGTCGACACGGCAGACTTTCGGCTGGCCACGGACTTAGTGTCTGCCTTCTCACCATTCTGCTCAGTATCTTCAGAGACATCTTCTAGAGAAATATTCGGAGTGGCCGTCACGTTGTTAGTTGAGAAATCTGTGTCTCTTGGTAAATATATACCGAAACGATCCTGAAATATATGTCGAACTGTTTTAAGTTTTATTAATGAAATTAGTTAATGAAGATTGACAAAGAAGGTAAAAAGCTTATAGGTAATGTGTTAAGTATATTGGAAATCAGATGTGCAGATGGAAATCAGATGAAACACAAGCAATGAAGTTTGAGCAACAGTCGCAGGGTATTGCAAATACCATATTATCAATAGTCTATTTTCAATACTTTAATGTGAACTCTGAGGTTACAGCCCACACATGCGAAACATTCACGTTTGATAGAACAGTAGATATAGGAATGTCTTGAAACTATAACGTAATACTAGATAGGTTTTTTTTTAAATAAGACGTCGTCTCGTGAAGGCTTAAAATTAAATACTTATTCGAGAATATATTATCTTATTTACTAAAAAAATAGAGCATATGTACTTTAGGATAACGATTGTAGTAGAAAGGTGGAACACAATCGCAAGGCTTTGGCATCGGCTTCTTATAACTCTCGTGTGAAGACACCTCACTCTTTGGCGTTGGTGGAGTTTCATATCCTGATGATGAGAAGAGATTGTTTTGTTATTGTCATGTATGCCGACGAACCAATAGGTCACTGGATCGTACATTCGTCGTCCCTGCAGGCAACACTGAAGGGTCGCTGCCTACGACCTAACTTTAAGAACCCTCCTCAAGCCTCTTTTGAAGAAGGAAAAGTCATAGCATTCTGGGAATACTGACAAGATTATTCCATTAGTAATAATAAAAACGATATTCATTGTAGATCCTTCAATATTATGCATTATTGCATTGCAATCAATCAAAACAAATGGCGAATTTATTTGATCTGAACTAAACTAAATAAAAACTTAATATATTTTATTTGCAAACAAATGTTAATCCATTTACCAAACTTTTTTACTTTTTAATTTAAGAGCCTTTGTTCCATCTAACGAATTTAAAATTATAATATATAATTAAAGAACTTTATTAATGATCTCTGACCTTTAAAATTCTTTTGTCTTCGTAAAGTTCTCTTCAGTTTCTTTCTCATTCGTTTTTCCCAAGCAATTTCGGCGGCTAAAACATGCAAAATGAAGTTTATATTTCACACATTGTACTACAGCAAATATTACAAAACATATAAAAATATATTATAAGTATCGTCAATATTAGATTTTTATTTTAAAGAAAGATATCAATTTCACTGAAAAGTTGAATGTCAACGGAATTTCTCTTTGCATCCCTAATTGGTTGCATCTTCAAAAGGCCAACATTTTTCAAGAAGTATTCTATTTCCTTTAAAATCTCAATATTTCATTAAGAAATTTTATAGAAGCATGTATATTATTATACTTCTGGATTATTAGTGCCGTTATTTTTACAGTAACCTACCTCTCTTTTAAAGCAAAGCCTAAACCAAGACAAGTTATAATTTAAAATAAAAAATATGAAACTTTACCAATCCTCTCTTTCTCCATAATAATAAGCTCGAACATCTTGTATGAATTGAATAGTAGTTCAGCTATGTCTTCCCTTATTTCTATAACCGGTATTTCCATAGCTTGTTCGACTGCTTTTTGCAGTTCCACGTAGGCCGTATCAAATTTGAGTATTCCATCATTAACGTTTTGATAGACTGCTTTATCAACAGTACTTGATATAGTATTGTAGAAGATTTGTGACAGTGTTAGTTCGGGTTCGGCTTCTGGTTCTGGAAGATAATATTTTTTTAATAATAAATCCGTGTTCTTGCTGACAAAAAATATGGTGATGCAATTATGACTTTTAATAAAAATTCTAATTTATTTTTTAAGCTGATCAATGTCTATTTCGATGTTGCAATTCAATGATAATTAAAAAAAGCATAAGATGGCTTTTTTTAAACTGTTGTTAAAAAATAACGTTTTTTTAAATATGCGCAATGTTCAGGTAAATCTGAGCATGTATGTTTCACAACAGTAACAGGGCAGGTATTTCCTGTCGCTCTGATCAACTATACCGGGTCTGTGTATTTATTTTTATTTTTAAAGTCCACCTTTATATTTTTCACTATTATTTACCAGAATAATTTTAGAGCCTCATAAGTGCATCTCAACTATAAAAGCGACATTTGCCCTATTCCAGATAGTGTGTTTTATTCAAAGGTAATAATTGCAACTTTTGCTCATGCGATTAGAGAAATAGCACTAATGAGGTTGAATGTATATAACATATATATATATATTAAACAATAATACCTGGAGTCGGAAGAGTTGTATTCGAGGTTAAGCAAGATAAAAACGAAGATGACAAGGTATCAGGCGTTGCATAAGCCGGGGTCGGTATTTCCCATGGCGGTGGAGGATAATGCACTCCCATAATGTTTTGCAGATCTAAAGGCAAATCTGGATCTTCAAAGAACATTTTGCGTTGGCTCTTCTAAAACACACAATAATCATATTCTAGGATTCTAGGATAATCTTCAACACTAGTCATTTTGTCTCAAAGTTTATGAACAAATTTATTGATAGTATTTATTTATTAGTATTTAATTTGGAAATTGGAATGATGACTCCATTAACATTGAACATGTATACCTTAAATTCTGTCGTATCTGGTACATCTTTTGGTACACCAAGACGCTCTTTAATTTCATTTTCCAGTTCTTCGACTGGTCTAGTGAAATATAGGGCGGCTTCTTTTAAAATATTATCTTTCTTTTTGGATAGCTGTGTCATTTTGCATATAAAACCTTCAAGCATTGCTTTTACCTGAAAGGAAGAAGAAAGATGTATGATTAGATTACATTATTTGAAATCAAGAGTACATACACGGTTAAATTCTTGATTCCCAAGATTAACCTACTGTTACAACCTATTGCTGCTCACTGCTGAGCTCAGAAGGCTCTCCTCGGAAAAGGGATTAGTCGAAGTCCACCACACTTGCCCAATTTTTAAAACCCTTTTCCAATACGCATGTTTCCTCACGATGTTTTTTTTCACAATTTTTAGCCAATGGTGTTGTGAAAAATTGCATATAAATCTTTTTCACTCCATAAAAGCCGGTTAGTTTTGAAACCGCCACCTCCCGGGTAAACGCTTCAACTATTCGACCATCGTGACTTCGAGGATTAAAATTATGAATTGCCTACCTCAGGATGTTCAATCAAATAAGCTTCTTGCTCCAGTTGTATAGTCATTCCAAGTCTCTTGGTACAATCTCTTTGGAATGGAGTGATGGCTTCCACATCTTGGTAGAAAAGTCCATGAGCAGGAAGCTGCTCCGTGCTTTGCCCCTTCATTTCACGTTTGAAAGACATTTTTGGGCATAACAAATATTTGTTTATTTCAAAACGACCATGTTTAATGAATGTTTATTTTGAATTTATCTGTCACATCAATACATCAATAGTGTTGTCAAATTTTGCAGTTTTCTATTAAAATGAGTTTCATTTGTATTAGTCACTTATCTCTATGGTTATTCATTGGATAACGTGAGAATTTTCCACGAATTCTCATTTTCACCAATCAGGCAGTACGAAAATGCATGAAACTTAAATTTTGGAATCGGTTTTAAACTTTTTTTACTTATTGTACGGAAGGCCGCAATGACAATCGTACGTATACCATAAGTTAATGGAAAAAAGTTTAACCGATTCTTAAAATTAAAGAAGTTCTAAGTTGTATTTCGGCAGGTCATTCACCCACTATAGGTGGGATAAAGTTACATATCCACTCTGTATAGTTGACTTTTTTTTAATTTGCTACCGCTTGGAATAAATGTTCATTCTATCTTGTACCGTCTGAAAAATAATTGTACAGAAGTAAACAAAGATTGCTTTCGGCATACCTAAATCAATACCTCAAGCTCTTAATATTTGAATATACGTGCGTCGTCTTTGACAAAGCATATATTGAGAAATAACATCATGCCTAAAATTAATACTCCCAACAATAATTAATTAATTAGAGCTAAAGCGCCTTGTGAGCCTTAATACGCTGCTCGCAAATATTACATGTACGATAATATAACCTAAATTTAATATTGGTGCATACAAGGACCTGTATCTTGTACATAATATGCATAATATATTTTTGTTTTTTTTTATTGCCTTGTAGGCAGACGAGCCAACGGCCCACCTGATAGTAAGTGGTTACCGTCGCTCATGAACCTCTGCAATGTCAGGAGACACTGAGGGGACGCTACCTAACTTTAAGGACCCTCCTCAAGCCTCGTTTGAAGAAGAACAACTCATAGCGCTCAGGGAATACCGAGGAGGGGAGCTCATTCCATAGCCGGATGGTGCGTGGCAAAAAAGTGTTCCTTAAACGAACCGTGGATGACCGTGATGGTTCCATATAGTAGGGATGAACTCTACCTCGACGCCGAGTGGTACGATGATAAAAGGGAGATGTTGGAATCATCTCAAATAATTCCTCGGAGCACTCCCCGTGGAACAACCGGTATAAGATGCAAAGAGACCCGAAGTCTCTTCGCAGACCCAAGGGTTAAAATACATCTCTATACGATGTCGATTTTTTCATTGATTTGCAGTAAGAAAGCTTACATTTTATGTAAGCTAGCCTTTTGTGCTTTATTTTTAGTTACTTATTTACAGATTAATTATTATCATCTCAAAATCATGACTAAATAGCTTAAATATTAATCTCAGAAAAAAAACATCTTTTAGAACCAACGAGATTCATAAAATCAATTTAGCAAAATGGATTTTCTCAAACAAGATGCTTGTTTTTTAAACAATATTTTTATGTGGATCTTTTCCAGCTCATGAATAAGAATGATGTAGCTGTGTTTGTACATTATTAAGTTTCTTAAATAAGAACAATATAATGTACATAATATAAAGTATGTTTTACAAGATTTTGGTGAAGGATAGTAGAAAAGAGGGTAAAGTACCTACATACAGGGTGAATCTGATATAGACAATACTGAAATGGGGTAAATGACATGTCGAAATATAGAACCACTTTTATTTTTGGAATCGGATAAACGTTTTTTCAATGTCATAAGGAAGTCCGCAACGATAGTCGTGCATACACCATACAAAGTCAAAAAAAAGGTTCAAAAGTTTTTCATTCCAAAAATAAAAGTGGTTTAAAAATGTTTTATTTCAATACGTCATTCACCCTATTTCAGGTTATCCAAAGTCACAGATCCACCCTGTAGGAGAATCTACTAAAACTATTGATCTTAATGATCACGTAAACAAGCAACAAATTGTTCAGTGCTAAAATGAAATGTGTTAAAAAAACACAGTACTTATGTGTATAAAATTTCAATTATTACACTAAGTTTCTAAGACTAATGTACCAACACAAATCCAGCCCACAGGTGCAGCATAAACTCCATTATAAACTACGCGCTACGAGTGAGAGAGATAGTAATATTGAATATTACATTAGTAGAAAAGAGATGAAGAGTGTTCCCAAGATATGGAAGTATCGAAGTGAAAGTCATTATTCTGAAAACTGAACCTACATTGTAGGAAACTATATCCATTTTATAAAAATTGCTGTTCATTAAAAGGAGAACAGATGAACCGATTTGTTTAGTCTTAAACTATTCCTCGAAGTCCAGGAAAAGGTTAAAAGGTGAATAAATGAAAAAAACAGAATTTAATACTAACAATAATTTAGTTTTTTCTGCGTTCATCTAATTTCGAGTCGAAACTGGACTTTGTGACGCAGACGAATTTGCGAGGCTAGTCATAAAACTACAAATTAAAGTATACAAAATGATTTGTTAATGATGATTTACATTTAAGGAGGGTGATAATTACACTGCTCTAATACTAAATATTAAAAAATATGTAAAATTAATTAAAACATAATACAAAAAAATAAAAAATTCGTCTAATCTATCAAAAAACCTCTGGTGATCTCGCGCACTCCATCCGTCCTCCTCCGTCACACCCATGATCATCGTTTTCCAACAACAAAAAGTAGTCGAGCGACAATTCCAGATATTTATAAGTTGCGTTTACGAAAACTTCATACTATATTTGATTATAATATTGCAATTGATCGTATAAGAACATACACTATGACCTTCAATATATACCATCAAACTAACCACCCTTTATATTAACAAGAATATGGAACGGCTCAACCACACTGCACTGTCGCTCCCCATGGCTTAACATCAGAATCATTGAATGTTGTAAATCATAGAACTAACACTCTCAAAATTCCGACTGTTATTTAGTACCCTCGTGATAGGGGAGAAACTATTTATATTAAAAAAACTATTCCATGTTATGAAATATTTAGATGTTTGTGGGCAACGATAAATGATGCAGTAAAATTAGTTTTTTTACCCTAATTTTAGGGCTGTTTGTGTATTCTTATTTGACTTAGCCGCTTACGATGAGTCTTATTAGACGACTCAGAGTCACTCAAAGAGCAATGGAAAGGGCTATGCTGGGTGTTTCTCTGCGTGATCAAATCAGAAATGAGGAGATCCGCAGAAGGACTAAAGTAACCGACATAGCCCAAAGAATTGCATCTTTGAATTGGCAATGGGCAGGACACATTGTGCGAAGAACATTGTTCTGGAATGGTGGCCACGAATCGGTAAGCGCAACGTTGGTAGACCCCCCACAAGATGGACCGACGATCTGGTCAAGATCGCGGGAGGTTACTGGATGCAGATGGCGCAGGACCGGTCGATGTGACGAGGTTTGGGGGAGGCCTATGTCCAGCAGTGGACGTTTATAGGCTGATGATGATGATGATGGAATACTAACTTTGAAATGTATTTTATGTTAATTTGACTATTATTCTAGCTATTATATGTGAGGTCCCCGTGAGGTAACGGTTGCTTTAAAAGGTATTGGCGTTGAAACTGGTTGTTTAATAATAAGTTTTGCCAATATTGAATATAATTTTCGATTTTGGGTCGGTCGTTTTCTGAGAAATTTCAGATACTACGTGCAATCATGTAAAAAAGTTAATTGTATAGAATTAATACAACAACAGTGAATCTCTAACAGCGGAATTTACAACGTAGAAATAAACGGTATCTTACAAAATACAAATCCATTTTCATTATCAAAAGAGGATAAGTCTCTCAATAGTACTATTGTTACACTAAAGAATCACTCACAAACAACTTACTACAAATCTATTTACCAGAGTACCTAACTATAGCCTTAAATAACTTTAATCCTACATAATCTTAAGGTAATCCTTTGATGCTTCAAAGATATCTATAACAAGCGGTATCTGAGCAAATATCGGTGTATTATTTCGAGTGGCCCATTACGTCCCGGGCCGGTTGTTAAGCGGTTCTCAGACGGAACTGTTGCTCATGACAATAAATCCTCTCGTCCACGAGGTCCTAATTCTCACAATAACAAGAATCTAAGGCTGCAGGCATGGTAACAGCGTGACGGTGTAGCGAGCGGATAGTAAATTCAAATGTTATTTAAGAAAATTTTGTACCTACCTACAAACTCTTAAGATCCTGGACGTTTTATGAAAGAACTTAAGACTTTATCTTTTTAGTGCAGGAGTTCCTATGGCTTCTAACTCCATCATCATTATTGCATTGTTTCGTAATGTACACATCTGTATAAAATATCAGCTCAATCGGAATCATTCAACTTAGTCAAATATAAATTTCACAATTCCACTCGAACTTACATCATAGGTGTACACAGTTAAATCTACTTCAAGTTAAATAAACTTTTTAAAATCCATGAATATGCCCGAGAGATACAGTTTTATCGCTGTTAAGTTTTATTTTAATTTAACAAGAAAAACGTATAGATTTCTCACACTCTTTCTCAATTATAAATCGCCCTACGCTGCGCTCACACTGAATTTGTACCCGCATACTTAAAAGCAAAAATACATCGTTATGTAAAGAATAACGTTCGTCCGCAAAGACGATGTCGAAAAATGTTATCTTCAAGGCACGTTTCGTTTCCCTTTTGATCTTTCAAAAGATTGTTTTGCAACGTGATTTCGTTTTTGTTGTTTAGTCTTTATATTAATTCGTATTTATACGTATTTGTCCGTTTTCTGTAAGCTTTTGTTATGGAGCTATTTAAATATAATATTTTAGACCACAAGTCAGTGTTGTTAGTTTATTGTAAATGTTAAACCGTTGACTGTTGATTAGCCCAAGTCGAACTGCATGGAGAAAATTGTCCCGTGAAAAAGGAAGCCTATTTTATTTTTTAGCTCATCGGCTACATGCCGGTCTAATGTCAGTGCTTCCGTTTCAGAAATAGAGAAAAAAACAGTCAAACACTTGGGCACATATTACAAATGGACACTTAAACTTATAGTATATTTTATAAAGATAAACTTTAGATAGATAAAGCTTCTTTGAAGATAAATTCATTAGTTTGTACAAAACAGTTTTCAGTAGATATATAAAAATAAATACCTTTCTTTTAGATCAAACTTTCACACAAAACCCTCTCAACTTTCGCACCTCAAATAATCTTTAGCTTATAACATGATTAACTGAAAAAATAAAAGTTCTACAACAAAAGAATTGATTCACAATACAGTCTGGAATAGTCCAAGAGTTTTTAAAAATTATCTGCGAGTGAAACTTCGTTGGAAACTAAAAGAAGTCTGATTTAATAGACACTTCTCGGAGCAGAATTTCTTGACATATTGTTAAAATAAGAAGCTTTCACCTTGATTCTTCGAAAGTAGTCTTATAAAAGTAGCCTTATTTCTTAGGACTTTATAATAATTCGTGTTTTAGTAGAAATTCTGACAACTTTGTATTTTATTGTCACATGAAACTATTGTAAAATGTGCTCGGCGAGATGTACATAGTTGAGAGTTAGTGTTTGTTTCAGTCATATAATAAGTAATAAAGAAGATAAATTCTTGTAGCAGAAAAAAAAATCTTGCAAAAAACGGTTTTAATATTCTGGCAATCATGTAGCAGCCGAGTGCTAGATAATATTTACAAGCTTATTCAGACACTCGCGGTTTTCTATAATACTTTCATGCATTTTCAAAGGGTTCTTACCACGATATTTAATTAATTGAGTTGTCTCGATATTTCAACGTTGTTGCAAACGTCATGATCACGTCACAAGACTGGATACTGCGGGTCGATTTAAGAGCAAACAAATCTGTCTACCCTCTTTCTCGTTCGCTTTTGGGTGGTACCACTGGAACTCGAACTCACATCACGACACACCACACTCACTGTATCTACAAGACTCTCTGAGCATGAACCCTTAGTGACTGTTGTGTTTGTGTGGTAAGAACCCGTTGAAAATTCATGAAGGTAATATTTACAAGAATAACGAGCCCAAACACGAAGGGTCTGTCTTGGTTAGGACAAGAGTTCCTATAATCACCTTCCGAATCCATCATGGTAGCGCCATTTTGTCATATTATTGCATTGTCACACGATATACTGTATCTTCGTGCAAAATGTCAGCTCAATCGAGAACCGGACCAAATCAAGTGACTAATGGGAAATACCTTCTCCTTGCTATTACTATATCTACCAATACTGATGGATTATTCTCCTAATGACAAAACTTTCAGAGCCTACGTTCGTCAAAGCTAATACTACAGTTCTCAAAGAAAAGAGATAAATTGAAAAGTTTGCCGGCCATCTTTCTACGTGAACGAGACTTTACGAAGAACTAATAGTTTTGAACATCATAAGATACTTGAAACATTTACTTTAGAACTTTCCGTAGACTTCTTTATAATATTACATGCCTATTTGATGCTTCGCTGGTTTCATAGTTTTTAAACTTTACTTGATTAGTTATTTTGCAGTTGTTTCTGTAACAGTTTCGTATTTTGAATGGATTTTTTTACTTATTTATTTATTTTTTATTTATTGTACAAAAACTATCATGACATCATTACCTACAGTAAAAACCAAGAAACGTTACGAATACATAGACATTTAATTAAATATTAAATTACCATAAATATAATCTAAAATTTCACAAATGATAGGTGTATAAAATAAATTAAATTAAAAAATAATAAATACTAATAATTCCAAAATTTCACAATCACATATACTTTAAAAAACAAAACTTAAAACCTAAAAGACTTAGTTTCTAATAATACTTGAGCAGTTTTTGCGAAGTGCGACAGGCTACAAGTGAAAATATCACAATCATTAGCAATCAAATTCATATATCTTATGGCTCGTGACATGGGCGCATATTTAAGTAAATTAGTCCTTGCATGTGGTTCCTTCAATAGTATCGGACGACGTCTTACTACCACACTCCCTTTTGGCGCCTGCTTATCTATTGTTATACTTATCTATTGTCTTACTTATGGTGGTACCATTGCTTATAAACCAATGCAGGCCGCATTGGTTTTTATTTAGAAAACCCAAACCGTTCTCTGATTTGATGATTCTGTTTGTCGTATTGTACCTACCAGCTATTGTCATCCGTTATCATTTTTTAAAATAAAAGATCTTTAAAATACAACGTTCGAATCATCAGGGCGAGTTAGCTTTTCTTCGGGTTCCTAGGCTTCACTACTCAGAGTCGTTATAATGGTCGCCGCTGTGGGTACACAGGACTTAAGGTCGTGGGAGTGAAAGGTGGGCAAATACCCGAATACAATATCTGGTGGAATTCAAAAGTATAAAGCCGCTACTATTTGCTGCTTATATTGCTGCGACACACTGCACTGTTTAGTTGTATAGTTCTTTATTTAAAATGTACCTATATGAAATCTGTGTTCGTAATTGCTTTTTCTTTCTTTCCTACTCAATTCACATACAAAGTTCTATAAAACAGTATAAAACTTTATAGCGAATTAAAAATTCTACGTTGTTAAAGGGGATTGCAGAGGCGCCGCTAAGACAGCTCGTTGTCTCGATAAACATCGCATACAATAACCACTGGACTGCCTTGACATATTTTTTCTCCGATCAGAGCAGATTGTTCAGAATAAATTAATACGAAGCTTCTAGTTTGTTGTTGTGTTTACAATGTAAGTTGCAATGAAAAATATAATAAATACCGTTGAAAGCTGTTTTACGAGTTGTCCTTCTTCAAATGAGGTTTACGAGTTCTTGATGGGATTATACTTCACTCCACTTTCCACCAGACGTGTAATAATTATAAATGTTCGCCAACGAATGAAAATTAAGTTTTATTACATTTCGTACTCACTTGGTCTATAATCGACTTTTTATTAAATTGTCTGTTAATGTTATAAGCGATGGTAACTACCTATCATCAGGTGAAACGTATGCTCAAACCAGCATCTACATCTATCATGTGGATAAGCATTCATAAAGAAAAAAAAATGGTCGGTATTTGAAGTTTGAAAGACGATGCTCGAATTCTGAGAGTACACGAGTCATGTGAGAGAGAGCTCTTCCCCCACGCAGGAACCCGCTGTCGGGTAGGGAGCCGGAACCGAGATCAGGAAATCTGGCCCCCTAAAAGTTCGGGTCTCGCATGCTACCCTGCGAAAGAGGGACCAAGAAGGTGTCGTGTTTCACTCATCACGCGCCTCGCATTACTCGTGCTGGGTTCTAACCTCAGCCTGGGTTCGGACGCTGGGTATGGGCGGTTGGAGGTTTTATTGCGGTTCAACTCCCACGTATCCCACACGCTGGGCGGTAAGTTATTTGAAGCCTAACGATGAAGTTGGAAGGTATCCTCGCCAGTAAAACCTAACCTATCCGAACTACACCAGTGATTAGTCCAAACTACTTTGATTTAGGTACGTATTTTACATGTTCAGAATGCAGAATCTTTCAATAAAAATATTAAATTATTTTTATTTCTTCTAATCATTTTTTCTACACACTTTTCTAAGATAATAAATCCTTATAAAAAGCCATCAACTCATTTCAATTACGAGTCAGTCTTGTATTTAAAGGAATTCAAGACCGCTCCCTCGTCGCACCCCATTGAATTAATGACGTTAAATAATTAAAAATAGTAATAATAGCAAACATAGTCCTTTAATAATGTTGTGCATATTTCACTACCTAATTTGGTACGGCGTGTTGATCCAATTATAAATATTACTGGAAAATGTCCCCCCTGCCGTTGTGATGTTTCACCCCAGGGCAATACTCAAAATTATGGCACTTTGAATTCCTGCAACTGGTATTAATTTAAAATGTTATTGTGGATCTAAAATGTACTGTGTTATGTGGGAACCGCAACATAGCAAAGTAGGTTGTTTTTTTTGTTTTAGTTGGAGGAAATCACCGTATGAACGCCTCGCGGGCGGCGTATTTGGGAGTAGAACCGCACTAAAACCTCCAACCGCTCACACTCAGCCCCCGAGCCCCGGCTAAGGCCAGAACCCAGCACGGGGTTATGAGGGACAGCGCGACGCGTTACGTCCACGGCACTCTTTTCCGTCGTTGTACATTATTTTTAACCATCTTACAAAAAAGGAGGAGGTAGGTACTCAATTCGTCTGTGTTTTTTTTTATGTTAGTTCTTTCATAACTTTAGTTTGGATGCACCGATTTGAAAGATCCTGGTGTCAGATTAAAGTTTTTGTGCTATGTTTAAGAAATGGAAGTCGGTCGTTTTCATTATTGTTATAATAATATTATTTCTACCTAATTTAACAATACACTTTACATTTTAGTTTAAGAACTCTCAATATCTTAATTCATAATTATGTTAAATCTAGTATTAACTAGGTATATATATATATATGACTAGTATTAACAACTTTACTTTTACAATAAAACTCAATCATATGCAACAATAACGTTTCAGTTTTCTTACAAAAGCTAACAAATTCGGAAACAACGGAATCTATCGAAGTAGACAGTACTCGAAAGCCGATAGAGATGTGAAGTAGTGTACTAAGTGTGCTTCTACAGTTCCGACATTGCGCTTTTGAAGGTAAGGGTCATCGATTCTTCAAATTGTGTTGCTCGAGGTTTTGCGCCTCTCGGAAATGTAATCAATTATATTCTATTTCCTACTAGAGAACTTGAAACATAAGTAAAATGGAAGAGTTTGTTTGTCTGAGCGTGGAAACCTTAGGAACCGTTGCTGGGGGCGGCGCGACAGGAAAGAGTGCCGAGAGCGTAACGCGTCGCGCCGTCCCTCATAACCCCGTGGGTTCTGGCCTCAGATCCAGTGATTTCCTCTAACTGAAAAAAACGAACTGCTGCTCCGATTTTTTTTTTTTTAATGTTGGATAGTCCATTTGTCGGGTTAGACCATAGTTAGTCAACACTATTAATTAAATATTTGAAAATTATATTATTTAAGACTCGCTAAGTCTAATCAGAGTTATTTATAAACTTTAACTTTAACCAATAAAATGTATTAGCAGTAAAAATTTCTACAGTAATAAACAAAAAATTACTAATTGGAACAAAGTTCCTTATCGCGCGTTATCGAAAGGGGCTAGACGGAAAACAAATCTTACGAAAAGTTGTCACGACACTTTTAAAGTTGTCACGACACTATTTTGTTTTAGATGATTATCGCTAGATGGCGCTGTGATCAAAATCTTTTAAGACACGTTCCTTATTTTTGTTTCAGATGATTATCGCTAGATGGCGCTGTGATCAAAATCTTTTAAAACACGTTCCTTGTCGCGCATTACGTTAGGAAAAAAAAATATAAGATATCTTTTAATCGAAAGGAACTTCGTTCTATTCGGGTGTCCCATGACACCTCTCAAGTTTTTTATCTTTTGTTAATCAATCCTAATGTTAGTTTTTTACCACTTATGACCTAAATTCCATAAAAAAAACTATAGAGTAAACGTAAATAATCTTAATTTACATTCAAAAAGATGAAGTTTGAATGCATTTACGATACACAAAGCAATGCAGCAAAGTTTAATCAAAAATTATTCGTTGCTCCGTCCCACTTCCAATCAAAGTTTTGAAGATGCAAACCCAAACTGAAATAAACGAAGCATCTTAATAACCTCACTTATTTCCACTAGGACTTGAGAAACTTACTCTGTACAGTTTGAGCTGGTTTCTACCATTTTAAGACTATATTAACATCGTTCTGAGAGTATTCGCAGAGAGGTTTGACTGTCGGTATTAGAATCATTGTGATAGGATTCATATACTGACGAACAAAGAACTGATGTGTCCTTCTTTAACTAATAATATTTGTTAACATAATAAATGTAATTTAATTTAATGAAATTATGTAATTGCATAACAATGGTATGATCTGTAATTGATTGAAATATATAAATAAAAATAAAATATTTCTGTATTTAGCCAGTAAAATTTAATAAAACGACATCCGTCATTTCTTTGATTGCGTCCCCACTTTCTTAAAATAAATATTGAAGTGTTCTAAGAATGAAAAATATCATTAATTTAAAAAGCCTTTAAAGAAAGTATTTAACAAACTGTTTTCAATTTCAGTACGTATGGTGCGAACACTTTGAATTGGTTTAACTAACTTTTGATGTCTAACTTTACCATCAACACAACAACATATTCAACGAACTTCTAATAACCTATTACTTAAATAAAAGTTACATAAACATATAAGTTATATTGTGATTTTGTCGCATATCTCAGAACTGGTACTTTACAATTTCTTGCTTTGTCTTAAGTCGCAATATTAGTTGAACGCATGACACGAAAAATAACTTAAATAGATCAGCAGCCTTTAAATTTTATTAATTGGAGTGGAACAAAGGCGTACCATACTAATTAATATTCACACAAACATGTCTAATTAGATACACAACGGCTTTTAGGATGTCTGTCTTCTTTTAAAAACATATTATAGAGAACATCTCGACGGCAGCAAAGAACAAACAGATATCTACAAAATCGTTAGTTTCCAGGAGAGCGTTTTTTGTGAGAAAGTTTGATAACTTTTACTATAAGAATGCCAGGTTTTTCAAATTTGGAATGTGTAAATAAAATAATGTTGCGCAGCAGATAGCGACATATTTTAAATAAATTATTGTTTTTTTTTCGTATTACTGCAGATGTCTTTTTCTACATCGCATAGAAAAATAAATAAGATGAGTCAACTGCCATGTATTCGTTTCTACGTAAGACTTTTTCCTTAGAAAAGAAGTAAAAAGTGAAGAACGCATCCAGATCGCGAAATATAATTTCACACCATTTCCATCAACATCATACCAATCGAATAAAGAAGGTAAAGAACCTACAGCAAACGTGTTTTTCTAACTGATATCTTTGTTCATACTAAGTGGCTTGCTAAATTGTACGACGCACACACGGTTATCCGGTAGATGTGCGGGTGTACTTCGTTTTTTTTCAAAAAAATAGTGTATATGTCTTTATTTACGCAACAAAAAACACATAAAAAAACACTTTTTGTTTGAAAAAAAAATTTTACCAGATAAAATAAAGAATTCTGGATTCAAATATCCATAAAAGTTAAATTCGGCAAAATGCAGATGTCTTCTTGTTCTTTGCTGCCGTCGATCTTATTCCAAGCTTATTTTATAATTATAATTAGTAATCCTCTCCTCCTTTATAAATTGGTTATAATACGTAAAACTGTCGTAATGTTAGCTGAATGAAAGAGGTAATTAGAAATCATGTGTGTATCGAAAAAAATGGATTTCAATGTTAGGTTATTAATAAAAAAATTCTATGTTTTTGCTCCGATTAGTCTCTGTTCGAAATGGGCTCTTGCCGTAATCTTTGTCTAGGTTAAAACTACAGGATTAACACTAGGTTTTAATATTGCACAGGTTTATAAGCGACCGTACCCATCTACTAACAGATAAACCGTAGACTCGTATATCTATTACAAATATAAAATATATAGAAGATAGAAGTGCAAAAATTTTATTGATAGACATTGATTTGGACTGAGATGATTGATCTGTACTCAAGAATTACTAGCGATAATTAAACGTCCTTCACAGAGAAACCAGCTTTCCTATAATCAATAATATTATACGGATACTTCTATATTTCCAATTTTGTTCTAATATGAAACTTATCATTATTGTGAACAGGTTTTTTTGGATAGTAGTCTTTATATCAGAATTAAATTTATAATTTAAGTTCGTGACCAAACAGAGTACAAAGATCAAGGCACCTTCAATATATTCGACTAAAAGTAAACAAAAGTTTTCGTACTAAAAGCAGCACTCTAAATGAACGTGAAGCGAAACACACCACAAACGTACTCATTTACCAAGGTAACCAATACTTCAAAATTAACAGCGAATTCGAAATAAACATCCGACTTGTTTACACGAGACGAAAATACGTTTGGTCCGGACTCGTAACAGGTTCCCGAAGTCCAGCAACTCCACAATTCAAACAATATCGAGCCGGAACTTCGCCGAAATGGAAAACGGAATCATTTATAAATGGGAGGTGAACGGGGCCTCGTAGTAGTAGAGAGGTAAGGTGCGCATTGCATTTTGCATGAGCTCAATGTTGGCTCGATGTGGCCCATTCCTCTTTTTCGTTTACGTGTGTGTACGTGCGCATGTTACGAATGTAACATTCGCTGCAATTAGTTCTCATTCCAATCGATCGCGTCTGTTTTGTTAATGGGTGCTATTCTTTTGTATGTATTTGCTGTGTCACATTACGTAGAAACTTTATGTGCTTTACTGCAAGGTATAGGTACGAGTCGCAGATGAACTGTTGAAGTGGTTACTATTGGTATTTTTTTTAAACTTGTCATACTGAAATTGTCTTCAACGGTTACAGTATTACTATTGTGATGTTCATGGTAAAGGAATATGAATTGTGGTCAAAAATTATTAAAACGCTTACGTGATTCTGAAATTATGAAAACAATAGTTAGTGGTTCAAGATCCGCAAAACAAATAAGCTAAACTAGTCATTTGAAAATGTTCTTCAAACTTAGAATAAGCTATAAGAACCGTAACCAAACGAACATAACCTTTCGTATGTTTTCAAAATAAAAACAGAAAATGTCCAATAGTACCAATAAAATACAAAACTAAACTATGAATAACGACTAACACTAAAACAATAGATGAGACTTTGTTTTGGCATTGCGAAGTACCCAAGGTTGCCTAAATGCCGGGCCCCAGAATTAAGTTGAATTTTTTATAAGAACGCAACAGAATGGAATAGGGCGAGCGCGAAACGGGGTGGTCGACTCGACGGCATTCTGCATATTGCATTAGGTTCAAATTGTTTACGTCGTTAAGGAAGAAACTTTCCACGGACTGGGCGAAAGGCACGAAACTTCAACGTTGAGGTTGTTGTATTTAATTTCCTTTTATTACTTTAAATTGAAGAATTATAATAGACCAGATGTGGCCACAGCTTTGTTCGCTTACAAATAAGCAACACTTGTTCTACAATTTTACCTAATATTACTTTGCTGATCATGCCAATCCTTTTATCTACTGTGTTTTATGAAATAAAGATGAACTTTTCATAAATCAAATTGAACATAATATGAAAAATTTACGGAAAAATGTTGGAATTAAACATACCTACCCTAGTAAGTTGTATAAGTCAAAAACACAAGTATTATCAATCGCAATTCCATATTCAATCATATGAATCAGATTGCAGCGAGTTAACTAATAATAATGAATTGTATTAGCAATATTGTTATAACAAAACATTGTAATTAGTTACATTGTCATCGGACACACATCATTCTTGAAGAACTCAGTAGCCAAAGTGGACGTGATCACAATGATTTTTATACTAGCCATTACAGTTTTAGTTATATTCGGTTTAAAAAATGAAGTAAGCTGCCATCCTATACTGGATTTTCTTCCCGAAAAGTACAGAGATTATTTAGCAGCAAAGATAATGGTTGCTATGAGTGACCTAAAGGATGACATAAAGGATTTCTTAACAACTAAATACAACGAAATAGATATAACGACGAAAGTTTTCAAGCCTCCAATCCAATATGGTTATAAGAAAATTGTAAAAGGCTTTTCCGTGTTGAAGAAGGATGTAGTTCGCAAATATGACGAGATGACAATAAACCTTTAGAAATTTGAATAAAGCTGAAGAAACTGAAAAATAAGAGAAGAAGTATCCACTGTTAAAATATAATCATGTTTATGTATAAAAAACATCTCTTCAGTATTCAACTGCATATATCTTAACAAGAAGACAATACCAAACAAGAATATCAAGAAAAAATTAAAACATTTTCAAAACCGCGTCAAAACAAAGAGTATTAGATGATTCATCAACAACAGTTGATATATGACAATTATTATAACAACAATACGCACAAAATACAAGAACCTGAAAGAAAAAGAAATGAATCAAAATTGTACTCTAGAAAAAATAAAGAATCACAAAATGAGGTATTCTTAATAAAAGGGAACCAAATACAATGAAATTAGATCAAACATTGAAACAGAAGAAATATTTAATTGAAATAGTTCGGAGTCTTTGTCAAGAAGTAAACCAAGATACTGTAAATGGACACTGTCTTTGCTTCATTTGTCTTTTATTATACAGTAGCTCCAGGACAAGTGATTCAAAATTAAATATTCTCGGATCTTTCTCTTCAATTAGAAGTAAAATGCAGTATTCTGTACAAACTTATTTTCCAAGGTTTGTTCAATTATCAAGCTTGTTTTCACAGCTTATAATTTTGATAGCGTTGAGATGCAGTATCCTCTTGTGTGGAGCAACAAAGAAAAGCCGTCTCAATGGGAGATCAAGCTCTTCAAGGATTCGGCGTATTATGTTATTAACAAGAAAATGAAATCTTTAGTTCAAATTTGAATAGATATTTGTACAGTGAAACCACCAAATATTAGTTTTAATAGTGTTCTATAAAGGATTTTTTTTAATAGCCACTACATTGTTTAACGATTAAAATATTATATTTATTTCATAACAACTATGATTGGTGTAATACAATTTACTGTTTCTAAATTTACTTCAAGCAAGTTTTTGACAAAAATATGGACTTTAAGTAGAAGATGATTAATTTATACAATATAAAATAAGGAATTGAAATTATGTAATGCTAATAAAACATTACGTTCCATTAAAATCTCTTTCATTTCTAAAAACTAGTAATGAAATATTATATTCGTCAAATTAAATGCTACAACGAGATCAGGGGAGCGTTAACAAATTAACCCAATCAGCATAAATTGAATTAATCTATTTAATTACAACTGGCATTTATAATTTTTGGGAGATATTCTTATTTTAAAGCTAAGCTAAATTTGACATCTGCGATTTCAATTAGGCTCCTTTTTAAAGTCTGAAATTTTAAATTTGTTAGGACTGTAAATTTTATGAAGTAGTCTAAGAATCATGCGATCTTAACAGCTTGGTGTTTAAGTTTGTTTAAGGGATCTTAGACTATAAGACCTTGGACATTGATACTCTGCAATATTGTTTAAATTGTTACCAATTGTTTTATCTCCAATGAGATTAAAAGCTTTGGTATAAAATTACTTATAAATGTTTGGACATATAATGTTACCTTGTATTTTGATAACTATTCTTCGATTATTTGGAACTGTATTGTGTCTTTCTGAATTGTTGAATGCTGGGTCACCTTCGCAGAGGGAGCAGGTGTAATCCACCAAGCAACCTAATTAAGTCTAATGTACGTTGGGGACTTCACACAAATCCAATTCTTGTGCACTGTGTTTCTTACTTCCATGTATTCTTTTACCAATTTTAGGCAGTGCTCTTGGCATGGTAAATATTCTTTACAATGGTATGTAGATCACCTAATTTAGTAGTAGATTTCATTTAAATTTCTTATTACATTCTGCTACGTGTTTATTTTATGGGTTTTATAGTTTTGGCTTATATTTCATAGTATCTATCTGTTGTCCAACTTAATTGAAGTATACCATATTTTTATGTATTTTAATGCGTTAATTTTAACCATAATTATATAAAACGATTAGTAGTTTCGTACTCGACACAGCATCAAAATAATGAATTTGAATATTCACTAATTCTCGTCTTGAGTCCGTATGGAGCCGTATGGATTAGCAACATAATTCGGGCTGTATCTCGAACAAGCAGTACGGTTTGAAGGGTTAGAGGCTTTGTATTAGTACATTTGGAGAACTTCCACAATGAAGATTAATAAATATAAAGTAAAGAGTTGTTTAGTATAAATAACTTGTGATTTTATAGATAATGATAATGTTTAAGTTGTAAAAGCTGGCAAGTATAACTGAAGCGTGGTGGACTATGCCTAATCCCTCTTCTGAGAAGACCTGAGCCCAACAGTGGGCATTAATGGGTTGGTACAGATAACTGAAGATTTGAAGTTAATTTATATCTATGTAATAGTAATGTAATAAAATTGGTGATAGTACATAATATACTTTGTATAATAATACCATCAAACAGTAAAATTATGATACAATTTTTAAGGAGAACATATGTTAGGTTCCAGTTCTTTAGAATTACAACTTTAGATACGAGTACTTTGAACCAAAAATATTGGTCCTCAATATCATTAGTCATTTATAAAGAAAATAGCCTAATGGTGAGATTTTTTCCATTATCTGAAATTTAATTGATTTAAACAATCCCATAATACTCTTATGGACAGGATAAACTCAGTGAACTCAACAAAAATACCCAATGAAATTAAGGAAGAAACTCAAAAGAAAACAAACGATGAAAAACCTCGACAAATAATTTGCGAAACAGATTTGCATTTATCTCCGACAGAATATTAGTCAGACCACGTTGTTTAACCGGGAATACTTAATTTTAATTCGGCTCGCTGAATAAGGATTCAAATTCAAATAGAATACACAGAACTGTTTTAGAATTTTTGCTGAGAAAACTTTTACTTGGACAATTAAATTTGTTTTTGAATTGCAAATAGTGGAGAACGTTCAAAAGACGAGAATAAAGTCCATGTTGTGCTCAAAGGGTTATTTTTGCTGTTCGCTATTTTCATTTCATTTTTTGTTGTTTGTAGAATTGGCTGAATTTTTACGATGTTAAGGTTTAGAAATAGTACCGAGTATAAAGCTACCGCAGTCTATGATGGTAAGAACTAGTTACTTCTATTGTTGTCAAATTTAGTTAAATCAAAATAATTTAAACTTATTCAGACACTCGCGGTTTTCTAAAATATAATACTTTCATGCATTTTCAACGGGTTCTTACTTCTTCTCGTCTTCGTCACGTCTTCTCGTGATCATGATAGTCCGGTCATTTTAGACAATTGAAATAAAGAAAATTTCGACAAAGCCAAATCTTCGTAGAGACCTTAGGTTTACCACAAGGAATAAAGTGTCAAAAGTCCCCATCAGTCCCATGTGAGCTTAGGGACTTATTGGGGGCCCAAGGTAAAAATTTTAGGTTTTTTGGATTTTTCTCGAAAACGGTAAGTTTTATCGAAAAAGTACTTCAGAGCAAAGTTGTAGATCTTAAAATTCTCCATAAAAATGGTCCCTTTAATTTTTTCTCTAAGACCCACTATTTCCCAGATATTACGCTTGTAAGAATCACGTTCTACATAGTATGCACACATATGCCACGTATATATTTAGGTACTCAATATGTTCAGTATTTACGTAGACATTATGGTCATACAGTTACGGTAGTATTTGATGGCTATAGTGACAACAAAGAACATAAAAGCTGCAGAACAACGTCGTCGTGCTACAAACACATCCTCAGGTACCAACATAATGTTTGACGAATTTATGAGTTCCAGTTAATCAACAACATTTTTTTGCAAACATTAATAATAAATCTCGTTTTATTTCTATGTTGAGTAACAAATTAACTGAAAATATTGCCGTGAAACAAGCTCCGAATGACGCCGATGTCCTCATAATTGAAACAGCAATAGAACAATTTAATGCAAGAAATACAACTATTGTAGTAGGTGAAGATGTTGATTTATTAGTACTACTCACTGCAAGGACTCCATCTGGTAAAAGTATTTACTTTTTAAAACCTGGGAAGGCGCAGCAACGGACAGAAATATATTCTTCTAAAAGTTTACCAGCTTATCCAAAATGCCAAAACTTTATTTTATTTTTACATGCGATAACCGGGTGCGATACTACGTCAGCAATGTTTAGAAGGGGCAGTATTAAAATTATTTGAAAAAAATGAATGGAATGACTGCGCAAAAGTATTTATAGAAATTAATTCTTCACCTCAAATACTATTACTAAAGGAATTTGATTTCTTCTTGCGGTTTATGGAGGTCTACTCAACATTTGTTTCGAGTATACTATCAAGTTCAGACATGGCAAGGCAGTGAACTGAACCCTGAAGACTGGGGTTGGAAATTGATAAATAATACTTTGGAACCGATTTGAACTTTACTGCCCCCTGCTCCAGAAAAACTTCTTAACACTATTTTTTGCAATTGCAAGAAAGGTTGTAGTGCCAAATGTGGCTGTAAAAAAGTAGGGTTGCAGTGTTCTCCAGCGTGTACCAATTGCCAAGGTGTCTCTTGCTCAAATGTTCAATTAAATAAATAGAGGAAAATTCATGTGATTTTGATGAAGAGACAACTGATTCATCTTCATTTGAACAATTTCTAAGCGTTCATCAACAGGAAGGAGAAGAAGAAGAACAAGAAGAAATTGAAGAAAACATGATTGTTGAAGTTGAATATGAAGAGTATGAGTCAGATTAAAGTAATAAAAAAAAGTTAGAACGACAGTTAAACTCAGTAACCCATATCAATAATCTTCATACTATTAAATAATTATTGTTCCTGAAAATAACGTCATAAAGGTTCATGGAATAGGCCTACCGGGGACACCACGTTAAAAAAAACGCGCCGAGTACACTACCTCACAGGTGGTGTGGAAATGTGTGCATATTATGTAGAACGTGATTCTTACAAGCGTAATATCTGGGAAATAGTGGGTCTTAGAGAAAAAATCATAAGGACCATTTTTATGGAGAATTTTAAGATCTACAACTTCGCTCTGAGGTACTTTTTCGATAAAACTTACCGTTTTCGAGAAAAACCCAAAAAACCTAAAATGTTTACCTTGGGCCCCCAATAAGTCCCTAAGCTCACATGGGACTGATGGGGACTTTTGACACTTTATTCCTTGTGGTAAACCTAAGGTCTCTACGAAGATTTGGCTTTGTCGGAATTTTCTTTATTTGATCACTATTTTTATGTCTAAAATGACCGGACTATGACGTTTGCAACAACGTTGAAATATCGAGACAACTCAATTAATTAAATATCGTGGTAAGAACCCATTGAAAATGCACGAAAGTAAAATTATTTAATGTTCAGAGATTTATGAGTGAACTTTTACTGAAATAAATAAATGGTAATGCCTAATATTATTGCCTGATACGTAATATTTATATTTTGATTCTACCCTTACGTGTTATAAAATCAATGACTTCATGTTGTATTGTGTTCTATTCATTACCGATTTAGAACAAAAGGTGATTGTTCAATACTTGTAAATAAGTATATCAAACAAAACCGTTAATATTACATGCTTAGTATAGTAGTGCAATAGCCACAGTAACATATACTGAACCTACTCGTAAAATGAACTATATTTTTATAATCAATATAAACGTGATTTTCTTCATTTTTTTACTAAACATTGCAGTTGTCGAATTGACTAATGATACGGAGGTGACAAAAAATACGACGACAAGCATAAAAGGCTGTTTTCAAAATATACAAACAATTATTAAGAAGAGAATACGTAACTTCTGGAAAAATGTTAAATTGTCGTTCGAGAAGAAGAAGAAAGCCATAAAGAAGTTTCTCATGGATTTCATCGCTAAAGTATTTAAAATGGATAAAGAAAAAATTAAAAATGGCACTGTCATGTTTAATGAAGCTGATTACGACGAGTATGATGAGAAAGATCTTAATAATACAAACAATTTTATTATTAGGACAGAAAATTGAACTGTTCAAAGTTACCGGGAAACAAACTAATATGTGGTTTGACCTTGTTTTGTTTTTCTCGGAACTACAGATGATTTCATCCTTTTAGAAAAATCAAGATCTCTTCCGTACATGCTCTCGGAAGCCGGATATGATGTTTGGGTAAACACTAGGAGAAATATACGAGGCTTCGAATACAAACTGCTTTTCTGAAATTTTAACAGTGTGCTCTTTTACTAATAATATGTTATGAATTAAACTTCAGTAAATTGAGTGATAATTTAAAATAGAATGGCGTTTTTATAATCAAACCTGGTTTCTTCTATTTCTTCATATACCTGGTAAAGACAAGGTATGCAAAAAAATTAAATAAACTAGGATAAGTACTACAAAATAGAATTATATAACATCAACTACTTTACCGATTCTAAAGTTAGTATCACCTAGACACCTAGTACCTATTTTAGGTTATTCTGTTAGGTTTCCAAGAAAAATAACAGGAAAAACAATTGGCAGGGTCATCGAAGAGTAAAGACAGCCGATTGATTCACTCGCCCCTGCAGATAACATCATCCAAACTGTTAACCCGAGGGGTCATCGATAGATTCTGTCCCGTTGATAACAAATTGCGTGAAAACCCTCTGTTTCTGGTTAATGGGGGTTAAGCAAATGCTGCCACAAGCTGATGGAGCAATCACAATATACTACTAAAAGTGTTTTGGTCGCCGCTTGTAAATTTATGTGTGAAGTAAACAAAGTTCTTTAAAATTTAAAGCTTGTTGATTTAACCTGCAACTACGATCAAAATAACTAATGAATTATTGTGGATTTTTGAGAAATGACCATAATCATCAGCAATAAAAAGACCAATGTTGGATATATCCAAATCACTCCATAGCGGCTATTTACGCGCTGTTTCCATTCGGTGATTTTCCACAACGAGGTCGGTACAGTGCGACGTCCCACTTGCGTTAAGAAAAAATATACCGACATAAACACAAACGATTACAACACAGATCAAAAATATCATAGAAAAAATTCAACTACGAATAAACAAAGTCCATATAAATTGCGAGTTGGTTCAGAGTGCGACAAGAGTTCGGTCAGTGTTGATTTCCCGTGTGACGACGATGGCGGACGCAGGGCGGCTGTTACACGCAATATGTGATCGTAACACCGATCCGCTTATGAGCTTTGCATATTTATAAACTTTAAACGTACTAGAAATCGATATAATCCCTTGTTTTCAAAATGCGTATGAACCTAAGCCCACATAGTCCCATAGTGTTTTCTGGTCTTAGATGAAGCTCAGACGTTGGATGTGGGTGATATGAGGTATAAGAGTGATTTTACGGATGATTTTGATGTCTTCAGATAGTACGAAGTAAGAAGAAATATTTCTAAGGCACACAACTTAGATCAAATATTAGACCTAATTTACACAATTGTTAAAAGCAAATACAGGAGGAAGTACAATAACTATCTAATTGAAAATAGATCTAGTATTCCACAGATTATTGATCGTTTCATATTATATCTACTAACAACAAATTTAACCAACATTCTCAGTTTTAATCACGTGTATGTTAAAATACATTATCTAAACCGCACAGACTAAAAGGTACATGGCCATTTCGGTCCAACGAAAATTAATCTGTATCACGCCTCTGAAAATCATCGCCAGAATTTTAGTATTTAATTTCAAAGGTATAGAGCACATTTTGGCATGATAAACGTTGTTTCCCGTAGAATATCGCACATTAACCTGCATTACCAAGCTTGTGGTGGCCGATGTTGCAATATGATGGGGTTTTATTTAGCCCTACGGTTTCGGAGATAAATTCAATTTATATAGGTTGTTTATGTAGTTACTCTGTCAAGTAAAACGGCTTTGAGATGCGAACGCAAATTCAGACGTGTTTACTTTGAGTTTGCAAAGGAATATGACGGCGTTTCGGATATTAAGTAAAAGCTAAATTAGTCCGAAACGCGTGGGCGTTCGAGTGGGAAGCTTTGTTAAGACAAATAGAAACATAATAACTGGTCAAATTAAACAATGTGAAAGAGGTCAAAACAATATCTAAGTTAGGATCGGCTTCTTCTTTAAAGTTGATATATATGGTCAAAATTTAGATTAAAACTCAGTTAGGTACAAAATGTTAAAGATTTTCACACAACGCGACATGACGATTATAGATTTCAAAAAGCAGATATTTTTCACACTGTAACCTGAAAACTCATAGACGTCATCGTATTTTTATTAACGAAGAGATCGTATACATCTGATCGTAAGTAGTTACCGTCGCTAATGGACCATTATCATACTTTGGGGCCACTATCTACAATCAACTCTTATGAACTAAAATCACAGAACTGAGTACATTTTGCTGAACAGACCAAGTCAAAAGGAGCTCATCTGTGAACTGTCAATGAGATGGTTATATTTCATTCTGGTTCAATTTAAAGAAACAGTTTGGCCCCTTAAAGACTGCCATAAGTTAGCCGGCGGTAGATCAGGTGTTTCCTACGTGAACGCGTACGTTGATAAGAGTGCTCGTATAGTGATAGGCTGTAGCTGTAATGTTATGTTTTTATATTATTTTATAAATATGTACTATAATAAGGGGTGGGCCATATAAAGTTTGCATTTTCCAAAAGTTCGACTGTCATGTTGGCTGTGTGGCATGTTGCGCCATCCTGTTGAAATAAAATGTCGTCCATGTCATACTCTTCAACTTTTGGAAACAAAAATTCGTTGAGCATGGCACGGTAACGCTCGCCATTGACCGTAACGGCGGCTCCTTGCTCATTTTCGAATGGTGCCACCGGACCAAAACCCACACCAAACCGTAACTCTTTGTGGCTGCATTGGCTTTTCAATGGTGACGTGTGGATTTTCCGACCCCCAGATGCGACAATTTTGCTTATTGACATAGCCTCCGAGGTGAAAATGGGCTTCATCTGAAAAGACAATTTTTCGGTAAAAATGCTCATCTTCGGCCAAACGATCTTCTGCCCATTTCGTAAATGTCAAACCTTTAACTAAAATATGAACACAAATTGAATGACATTTGAGCTGTCATTCTCTAAATAAACAATAGTTCAAAATGCAAACGTTAGATTGGCCCACCCTACCAATGACTGATTAATACCCACAGTTACGGTATGATTGTTGGTAAATACTTACAATTAGAAGTAAGCATACTGCCTACCGATGAAATACTAGAAAACATTTATAACATAATAGAACAGACAGTTAAGATTTTAACAGAACGAATTATTAACTAAAGCAAAGAAAAACATGTCTTAACTTTGAACCAAAAATTAAACGTCATTTCGCCCGCTCTTCTTATGACAATAGGTCCTACCTAACGGGACCCTACAAGTCGTCGACCCGCGAAGGGTCCGACAAAGCTTAACATTACCGCATCAAATAATAACACTTAGTGAAAAAGAGCCCTATCTTTACCCTCTGTTGACATACTCTATAGCAAAAACACTAAGCATTTTGAGTCTTCATAAATTACTAAATATTATAAATATAGTACTTCAGATTTATATTATATTATTAAATACATTTATTTATACGTAGATATATTTTTTGAATACATAATTTTATGTGTGACTATTTAATAATAAAATGGCATGAAGCTGATCTGGTGGTCATAGGGAATTTATGATAAAACTAGGCGGTCTGATAGTATTGTAATTTATTCGATTCGGCTTATCTTTAAACGGAGAAATCGTTTTGGATATATGTCTACCTCTCACTGCCATCACTGTAACTCCTGTGTAGCCAAGAGCCAGAGCGGCGACCATCGTGATGACTCCGAGCAATGAAGCCCAAGAATCCGACGAAATCAGAAGAACACAAGAAGATTATAAGCAATTCAAACACAATTATCAATCACACATGCTAAAATACACAAAAACCATAAGCGAGGGATGGAAACAAGATATATCTGATACTTGCATAACGATTGCACCGCAGCTGCACTCGCGTTTTATTGCGAAATGAATTAAAGTTATGCCGAAGCTCAGAGGGGCGATAGCATTCATTGATTTGACGACAAAATTATGTTTACTTATGTGGAAATGTTCTAAACTTTTATTATTCTAGTATGATTCGTAATTTGTGTATTTGCTTTTATTGATTATTTTAGTGTGTTTTATATTATCTTCGTGTGACATAGATCTTAAATGAGCCAAAAACTTTTCCAATACAATACAATAATTCTTCAATCATGGTTTATTTTCAAAATATCTATATTTTAAATTAGCTTTTTAAAATAATATTTTAAGATATTTCATTAGTAGAAAGTATTGATCATGCTAACCTGTCGTTGCGTTACTATTACGTACAAACATTCAAATATAAATAAAACCCTGTAGATGCCGCTGGAAAATGTATAAACAAAAGAATCCTGATTCAGAATATATTTCAGCCATCGGATTAGTTATTTATTCCAGCATTATTGTACACCCTCTTCACGCGATGTTTCTTCGTTGTCATGGCAACCAGACGAGCTCACAACCCACATAGCATTTGCCTCGTGCTTAATAAAAGGTGTTTAAACTTTATATTTATACTTCTCTCTGTTTTGAACTCATTTAAACATAGCATAAAGCGATTTTATGCTAGAAATAATATGTTTATAATATTCTACGAACGCAATGTGAAAGACCGTTTTGAAATAAATCTGTATGTTTTATGAGACAATTGAATTCATTTCAAAATAGTTTCTAGAAACCTTTTGAAGCAATATGTGATTGTTTCATAGACTAGACATTGTTGAGCGAAATGAAACTTAATAATATACTGAAAATTAAACAACGAACGAAAATATACAAAAGAAACCTGCACAATTGACGGTAAAAAAAGAATTCGTAAAATATCAAAGCTTTACTAAGCAGCAGTTACTTATAATAATACTCAGAATTTTACTCAAACCGTTTTCTTCGCTTTTTAAACTTGGACGAGTTTTGAAGACCTGATCCGACTTCAATTTTGAGGACTTTTAACTCTCTAAAGTTAAATCAGACCAAGTTATCAGACCTCATCGCTTGCACAAAATTGCTCTGGGTCTATTTGACCTCAGCTGCACTGAACGTGTCATATTTATTTAGTTTTAATCATAGTGGCTACAAGAGCCCACATTACAATACATAAAAGTGTTCGTAAGTCTTAATCTAAGTGTTAGTGACAAAATAACAGAACGTGGCCTAAGCAATATATTATATTATATAGTCATAGGGACATTCAATAACTGTACTGTAACAATCCACTACTAGGCTCAGGTCATGCAGATTGGGGACTTCACTATCTTCAAAGGATTTTTTGAATCCTTTTCCAATATGCAGGTTTCCTTACGATGATTCCTTCACCGTTTTGAGCCAGTTGAATAACATCGAGATGTAAAATCTTTACAAACATACATTTATATGCACCACCCCCATTATTTATTAGTCGCAGCTGTAAGCAATATGTTTTCGTGGATAGGATTATTCGGGGGATTAAAGTATCGGTCAGCCGTGCAAATCGATAGAATATATTATTACATTGCGAAGCGTGTTCGTACCCTAACAGGCGAGGGGAAGTTTTTTTATTCATTAATAAACAATAGTATAGCGAATGTTTGCTCAGAAACAGGTGGTGCAAGTGAATTTTGATGTTCGTAATGTGTTATTGGATGATTTTGAAGATTAAGATAAAATATTCGATTTATTTTGACGTGCTTTTGAGGATACGTTGATTTATTTAAAGTCTACTAGTCCACTGAAATTTCTTATTAAACTGATTATATAAGAATGTCATTAACTCACAAAACAACTACTGCGCCTGAAGAAGAAAAACCTAAAAGCAGTAGTAGGAGCTATAACGGGACATGGACCGTTTAACAAACACCTTTTCACCCTAGGTATAACTGACAGTCCGCTATGCAAAGCCTGCATGGAGGAGGAAGAAACAGCTGCTGATGTGCTGCTGAAGTGCACAGGAGTCGCACACTACCGGGCATTACACCTTGGCTCACCGAGGATGCTCTCTGAGGCGGTCGCCAGACCTAAAAAGGCTGGCTTCCTAGAGGAGCTGGGTTGGAGTACATCCTAATTTCTTCTTCACCCACACGCAAAATAGGCGCATTTACGACGTCGATTTGCGGAAAATAGCCCGCTTAATCTATCTATCTATCTAATGTCATTAATTAAATACGTTTGTAAATTAATGTTCAACGTTCAACTTCGGAAGTTTATTTTTGAAATCACTTTTAGTTACATTATGTTAATACATATTAGTAAAATGTAAAATAGTTTAATCATAAGAGTATTTCGAAAAATTAACTTTGTTCTAGAATAATAAAAGAATCGAAACAATCACTATAACTTCATTTACTCCACCAGTCTTTTACTCTACATTAACATCTACATTATCAAACCACATTTAACTAGCAATAGCCTGGACTATTACTTAAGCTATTAGCGTCTAATTAAGCGTTCATAATCGACTAAGTGGTGTCCTCAAAGTGTGCTTCATATTATGAAAATGAGCAAAATTGAATATTTATTCTTCGATCTTGGCAAGGTAACTTTTCTTTTTGTCCGTATTAACTTGGTTTTGATATATTGTTTTTATATTGTTTGAGATTCTTGTAACTATATAGAACGATTCCATACGTACAAAACTACATTGTATAGTTGAATTGACAGTTGAAACTCTATCTACAATTTACACGATTGCTATGAATTCGTTTCTTTCGACTGCACTAAGTGGGAATGAAGAATTTAGGTCAAAATTGTAACAAAAAATTGTAATATTGATTTTAAAAGATAAAAAAAAACAGTAAAATTATACAAAAAAAAGACATGCCCGCTGAGTTTCTTGCCAGTTCTTCTCAGGACAGTGGCTATTTCTTTTTCCGAACTGGAGGTAGCCTTTTAACATCAACAAGCATGAGAATTTCATTAACGTTGAGAGTAAATAATTTCATTTCATTTCTTTGAACGAAGCATGATAATAGCTTTAGTGTGGATCTTAATCCGTGAAAATTGTAAAGGTCCATGAGCAACGGTAAGCATTCATAATCAGATGACTGCTTTGCACGTTCTTGCGTATTGTATCAAAATTTGCCAGTAGCTCTTGGACCTTCTCAATTAGGAGTCTTCTCAAATGTTCTCATTTTAAATCATTTGCAAATTAACAACATCAGAATATAAAATGCTAAAAAAAACTACTTCGAGGTTACAGCCTTCTTTAAGACCTGTAGACAAATCGTCGGACATAAAAAGGTCATCTGTCGTTCGTATAGTTGATAAAATAACCATTCCAAACAAAAAATACGAAGGCCCTCAGAGAAAGGAATGAAGTGCACGACGAAAGGGCGTATTCGTATCAACAGGTCCCTTTCTTTCTAATATATCACTTTTTTGTTTGCAGTAATCAATATTTGTCTTATGCGTGAGTTTCGGGATCATCGGATGTATTTTTAAATTTGCTACTTTGAATAACAAGACTTTTAAGTTTGAGAAGTAAAAATGTTTGTCAAATCAACTACTTACATCAAAAGCTAACACTAACTAAGTAAACTAACAATGTTTCAGAATGTATTGAAATTTTCAACAATATGCTTCGCAGTACTAAAATTAAAAAATGTCACAAAATATTGTCAAGATGAAACATTTTTTTTTTAGTTGGAAGAAATCACCCGGGTATGTGGGAGTTGAACCGCACTAAAACCTCCAATCGCTCACACTCAGCATCCGAAGCCCGACTGAGCCAGAACTCAGCACGGGGTTACGAGGGATGGCACGACGCGTTACGTCCAAGGCACTCTTTCCCGTCGCGCCGCCCTCAAGATACATAAAATAATTCGTTTGAAAATCCTACATGTTATAGCGCTCTAGAAAATAATAGCTTAGGGTTCAAAATCATTAAAACGTAGTACTTCCTATGCAGGGGCGTTTCGTAATTTCCGTTCCAACAAATATATTCACACAAAAACTTTGAGATATCAGTGTTAACTACCCATTCTTTATGATTTATATCTTATATGATTTTAGGCTACGTATCGCTGATAATGAACTTGCATGTAATTTAATTTTCTATGTTGATAATTTTCTATTTCGTTTTCTTCCTTCTCAATCTAATATATATATATATATTATAAAGACGAAAGTTTGTATGTATGGATGTATGGATGGATGTATGGATGTATGTTTGTTACTCTTTCACGTAAAAACTACTGAATGGATTTGAATGAAACTTTACCACAATATAGCTTATACATCAGAATAACACATAGGCTACAATTTTTGAACCCCTTTGTAACGCAGACGAAGTTGCGCGGGTCACCTAGTATTATAATAATGTGATTTAATAAAACGAAGAACAAGATTAACTTTAAAAATAACGAAAGTAGAATTTGTTAAAACGTTAAATCAAATATAAGCCAAATATAACTGCTATTAACAAAAAAAACTCCTATGAATGAATTACAAGAACAAAACGAAAACATATTTAATTTATTTTACTAAGAACCACCAACTTTGTTTTAAATAACTCCAAAACAATAAAAATGAATGAACCTCCATGAAACGATGGTAAAGCAACCAGAAAATGACTCCGATCATCGTAAAACCACTCAAGCAGTCGATATAGGGAAAATTATAGATAGTTTTTCCTCTAAAAATATTACTGGGGACATTCGACCATCCCGGGTAATTTGGGCCCCGTAATGTGACAACTTTCGGCGCGTTCAACACAAATTGCTTAGGCGGTATAAGTCGGTTCAAGATTTCAAGATATATTTATTGGTAAGGAAGTCGTGAGAACAGTTTTGACGGATTTGTATAGTGTATGGTAGCTTTAGTAGAAGGAATTGCCGGAATTTACTACGCACGGTATTATATGAAGTAGGTATCATGACGTGTTACGCACTATGAGATCGCTGCGCCGCTCTCGGTATCTACTATACTCTAAATTGTACGATGTTGCACAGGGTGAGAGGATATATCCACCCGCCTCGCGGATGGGATTTGTGAGAGTTGAACACTAACATCTCCAATTGCTCACACTCAGCGTCCGAACCCCGGCTTAAGACTCAGCACGAGATTATGTGGGACGGCACGACGCGTTTTTTCATCTGCCGGTTGCTCTTACGCAAGGTGCGTGCTGGGCGAAACACAATACCTTCTTGGGCCCCTTCTCGCCAAGGTAGCGTTGGGGACCCGAAACTCATACGAGGCCAGATTCCGGGCGTGATCCCGGTTCCGGCTGCTCGACGGCGGCGGATTCCTTCGTGCAGAGAAGAGTTCTCTCTCACACGCCCCACCTGCCTCTGCGAAATTGTGGCATTTCGCAGAGGCAGGTGGGGCGGTGGTGTGTGTGTGTTCGCAGAACTCGAGCAAATTGCTAAAACGTTCTTTATGTTAGGCTATAGCTCCATTTATCTATATTTCTATAAAGGCTCTTAGGCTTCGCCCAATATACAAATACCTTAAAAATAATATAATAATATAATGCGAAATAATATTACGACCTACTGTTAATTTAAATTTAAAAACAAGTTAAAACTGTGAATAAAATGAAAACGAATCAGAGAACCTTACATCACGATAGCTAAATCTAATGAAATACAACAAATACCATTCCATTACTTCCATCAAGAAACAACACGAACTTCAATATTCACAAAGTTTTCTTTTTTATTATTATTAAAAACATCCGAAACGGAGCCCTTTACGGTATGTTTTTTCGTGTCTTTGGAATTCATTCGGCAGGGGTCAGTGGCAAATCGTGCAGAAAAGCGCCAAACTTATCACGGAAGGAATCCAGATGAGAATTTGCCTCGTGTGCGTTACAATTTCTATCAAACCCTCGTAAACGTTAATGGAAATTGTTTATAAAAGCCCCTACATTTTTATTTTGTTATTTGTAGCATGAGAGTCAATAAAATACGGCGTCACGTGTAATGCATGATTCATCTTACCCCGGACTGTGGGAGGAATACGCTCTGTTTTGTATGAAGTAGTTTATATTACACCGTGCATGAATTGTGTTGCGTTCTTGATGAACTTTGGTTCGCTGTAGCATAGATAAAAATATTACGAAAAAAAAGAGATATGATTGTTTTTGTTTTAATAAATTCTAAAATTATAAAGCGCGCGTTTATTCTTAAATTTTAGAAAAGTATTTAAATAAAAGTAGTTTGATTAGAATTTTAAAACTATGAACAGATAGTGCTTTTGACGTCTTAAACTTTACCGTTTAAATTTAAGATAAATACTTATCATATCTCTGACCCAAGAAAACCTGCATATAGCTAAGGCTCAAATGTATTCAAATAAAGTACTAAACTAACCTGTAGATAAACGAACCTACGCTCCCTCTTCAGACTCCAGTCGATTACAAAAAATCAATAATCATTCGCTAAATTAATTTTTCTGTCGTATTGTAAGCGGATTGATCTCGTTCCACTCCAATATTATCAATCAAATGGAATCGTTTATCAGTTATTAAATGGTTCTCATCTTAATGAAAATAACGAATCACTTTCAAAGAACTCAGTAAAATATTAAATAATATTCTCAGAACTTTGCTACACAAACAT